>CAWUFW010001860.1:1272279-2544558 GCA_963921515.1 Calotriton arnoldi | reverse complement strand
AATAAGTAGACACATGCCATGGCGGAGGCATGACTGCTAAGTCATACATCACTGTCTCAGTGATGTATGACTTGGCAGCCAGACAACAACACTCTGCACTGTGTCACAATAGTAGGTCATAGGGAATGCAAGTCCTGGAGCTGCACAAGTGCACATGTACATCCCCCCACAACACATCATCTTAACCCTCATCTGTCCAGGTCATACCTATTGGACATATGGGAGACCTGTGACACTACCCTCTGAACCTGAGCCCCTCACAATCTGCTGTGAATGGGGAACAGCTGCCTGAACTTCACATTCGCATACCCCAGTCTGCACGGGCAGCTGATCAAACACCTATGTGACACACAAGTATCGTCTCCTATGGTCACATCTCCAGGGGCATGCTGAGCCCCTACCAAGAAACACCCCAGCAGTCCTGGCAACTAATCCACAGCACACTGACACAGAGGCAGACACCTGAGGGGTCAAATCACTGCGCACAATGTGTCAGCTGATACACGGGAGTGGGAGTACAGAGTGCATTGCATGGCCTGGAGTAGGCATGACTGTCCTGCCCCACATGAATGAGGGATGAGCCCTGGACAGTGGATAGCTGGCTATGTATGTGTGACACACGTAATCTGCACACTCCTGGGGCCCAAACATTGTTCCCACCCGCTGCATGGGCGTGTGCCACATACCCCAGGCACATGTGGTGGCTCAGCTCAGCAAGGGGACCGCATATCAAAGCAACACGCAGATTACATGTCCGAACACAGGCGTTGTGTGAACAATGGACCCACCCATGATGCCCACAACAGAGTTAGGGAAACAGATGCTGTCCCCCACCTTTAGTGAAGCAAACTGCAAGGACACAGTCCCAAGTGACACAATTCCCTGAATGTAAGGGCCACACCTGGGTATCAGATGAGCAGTGGGCAGTGCACAATAGAGGGACATGGCTCCTGGACAACATGACTGCTGCACTGTGGCAGTTGAACCAGGCCAGAGGAGGGCACAAAGCATGTAATACAGAGTTCACAGTGCAGTCTTTGACTCACCCCCTCCTTGCTGCTGTCTGGCCTTCAGCTGCCCATCCAGGTCTGGAAACACCACCGCCAGGATCTGGAGCATGTGGGGGGTCAGGGTCCGTGTTCCGCCCCTCCTGCGAGGAGGCGACAGCTTCAGCTGGACCCGTGCAATCCTCCGGGTCCAGCCCCGAAGGTCCTGCCACCTCTTCTGGCAGTTGCGGATCCGGCGCTTGTAGACCCCCACGGACCGGACAGCCCGGACGATGTCCTTCCAGATCTCCTGCTTCCGATGGGCATTAACCTGTCAGGATGACAAAGTGAAAAGGCCATTACTACACATGCAACATATCCGTGCATGACACAGTTGTATATACATGTCTCAATCACAGGGGCACATGATGTACACAGGCAGTGCAAAGCTGCCCATGGACAGTTTGCCAGACGTCACTACATGGTATCATTGCATGGGAAGTAAAACCTTGTTCAAATGCACTGTCACTGCACCATACCTGTCCAGTGCATGTCACTACACACTATGGGGGGTGACAACTACTCAGTGAGCCTGCTAGCCAGTGGCGTGCAGACTTTCAGCCTTGCTAGTCAGACAATATGCACATTCAGAAAGGCAGTGCACAGAACACTCACCTGCTCCCCTGGTGTCCCATACAGCTTGCTGTACTGTGGAAGTAGGCTGTCCAGCAGGGCCTGGTTCTCCTCAAGGCTGAAGGCTGGGGCTCTCTCCACAGTACGTGCCATTGCAGGGTCCAGAGGGGCAGAGACAGCAGCAGTGCAGTGGCAGATGTCGTCCTGGAGCATGTAGTGCAGGCAAGTGAGCTCTCAGGGGAACAGCCAGCAATATATATGTGCTGGAGAGGCAGATACTGTCCCTTGTGTCCAAAGTGATAGGTCCAAGTCGTTTGCATCTTCTGAATCTGGCCAATCCATGGAATAGCAGCACCAAAACACGCCCACAGCATCCTTCAAATCTTCAACTTCATGACATACATGATTTTGCAACATTGTTGTGGGTGACCAACTGAATTTCCAGCAACCGACTCGTTCGAAATTCGAAAACGCGTCCGTTGCCAGGCAAGGCCATTGTCAATGGGTGCGCACCGATCGGTCCATTGCGGTACAACGCGTACAGGGGTACAACGCGTACCCGCACACATTGAATGCAATGGGCCGGCCGGGGGCACCGATCGGTCCATTGCAGTTCAACGCGTACAGGGGTACAACGCGTACCCGCACACATTGAATGCAATGGGCCGGCCGGGGGCACCGATCGGTCCATTGCAGTTCAACGCGTACAGGGGTACAACGCGTACCCGCACACATTGAATGCAATGGGCCGGCCGGGGGCACCGATCGGTCCATTGCAGTACAACGCGTACAGGGGTACAACGCGTACCCGCACACATTGAATGCAATGGGCTGGCCGGGGCACCGATCGGTCCATTGCAGTTCAACGCGTACAGGGGTACAACGCGTACCCGCCCACATTGAATGCAATGGGCCGGCCGGGGGCACCGATCGGTCCATTGCAGTTCAACGCGTACAGGGGTACAACGCGTACCCGCACACATTGAATGCAATGGGCCGGCCGGGGGCACCGATCGGTCCATTGCTGTTCAACGCGTACAGGGGTACAACGCGTACCGCACACATTGAATGCAATGGGCCAGCCGGGGGCACCGATTGGTCCATTGCAGTACAACGCGTACAGGGTACAACGCGTACCCGCACACATTGAATGCAATGGGCCGGCCGGGGGCACCGATCGGTCCATTGCTGTTCAACGCATACAGGGGTACAACGCGTACCCGCACACATTGAATGCAATGGGCCGGCCGGGGGCACTGATCGGTCCATTGCAGTACAACGCGTACAGGGGTACAATGCGTACCCGCACACATTGACTGCAATGGGCCGGCCGGGGGCACCGATCGGTCCATTGCTGTTCAACGCATCACTGTACATGTGACTGGCATATGTCAGCATGCCTGTCTCAGATGGACATATGCCAGCCACAGATAGCTCCCAGGGGTGAGGGGCACACCTACATAACGACAGCCTGTCCAAACTTTATCATAAGGCATGTAAGGCTGCATTTCCTATTGTGTGTATGTTGGTGTACATGTTGTCCTGTGGGTGTCACCTGTGGGCAGCCACCCCCAGGCTGTGCACGTGTTCATGGGGACAGGATCCTGGGTGTTACGTGTACATGACCACTGTGATGTGCAACTGTTCATATCTGTGCATGTGCCATGGTCACATTTCACGGTGGTGTATGTCATGTCACATACCCCGTGAGTCCCATGTGGGACGGTATGTTTGAGCCAGGGTGTCCCAGTGGCACAATAGTGATGGTCCTCCACAGTCTTTGTGCATGTAGTGTTTACAATGTCTCTGATTTCATGTGCACAATGGGAGACAGTCTCCACATCCACGTTGTGTGTGCATGGACTTTGATGTTGTGCGTGTGTGTGTCACAGACGTCCATGTCTGTCCTGCCGTGGCAAGTGGGACCACTACCTGTGGGGGTCATGGTTGTTTTGCTGTGGTGTGTACATGATACTCCATGTAATGCCAGTGTCCATGTGGCAATACAGGGTCCCTGGGAATGTACCTGTCGTTGAGCTGTGGTGCCTGGGGCACATCTGTCCTCACATGTCACTGTGGGGGGTGATTGTGACACGGCAGCAGGAGATGGGAACTGTGACACGGCCTCATGATATCCAATGGGCCAACCTGGGACTAATTGATGCCACTTGTTGGACCGTGTTGACAGATGTTGGCCATGTATGTACCATACATGTCCTTACGGAACTGCACACTTCATGTAGTTGTGCCTCATAATGATGTATGTTGGGATATTGAGTGTGTTCAATGCCGCATATGTGGGCTGACTGACAATCTTGCTTACTTCTCCTCTGCACTGCAGGGCTCCTGCTGTCCATCGACCATTCCCAGACCTGGCAACGATGGTGGAACGGGACAGCATCCGACGGTACCGCTTCACCAGGCAGCTGATTGAGGATTTGGCAGTGCAGTTGGCCCCACATTTGCAGCCTGGCCGGCCGTATCCTACAGCGCTGACCCCCAAGGTGAAGGTGATGGCAGCCCTACACTTCTTTGCCACCGGTACCTTCCAACATACTGTGGCGACTGCTGGTGGGATGTCACAGACCATGTTGAGCCGTGTGCTCCGCGATGTTTTGGCGGCAAAGTTGCTATTCCTGAACCGGTACATCTATTTCCCTAGACTGCGACGACTCACTGACGTGAAGAGTGACTTTTATGCCCTGGGGAGGATGCTGCATGTCATTGGCTCCATTGATGGGACACATGTGGCTTTGGTACCACCACAGGCCCAGGAGCAGGCCTACAGGAACCACAAGCACTACCACTCGGTCAATGCACTGGTGGTGTGTCTTGCAGACATGACCATCACACACGTGTGTGCCCGTTTCCCTGGTTCAGCACACAATGCCTTTGTGATGAGGAGTAGTCGCATCCCCAGGATGATGGCACAGATGCAGAACCAGCATGCCTGGCTTGTCGGTGTGTACTGACTTTGTGCCATTGTGTGTGATCTGATCTGTAGTATTCCGCCCACTTTTCCAAGTCAGCTAATGTGCACTTGTCTGTCCGTAGGTGACTCGGGATACCCCAACATGCCGTGGTTGCTGACACCCCTCAGGAACCCTGTGACACCAGCCCAGATGCGCTACAATGAGGCACATGGTCGGACCAGGAGAGTTATTGAGCGGACATTTGGTCTCCTGAAGAGCCGCTTCCGCTGCCTGGACAAGACCGGAGGGTCCCTCCCATATGCCCCTGCGAAAGTGTGCAAGATTATCATCGTCTGCTGCATGCTCCACAACCTGGCAGTGCGGAAGGAGTTGCCTCTCATCCAGGATGACAATGACCAACATCCGCCACCTGTGGAGGATCCTGGCCTGGACCACGATGCCAGTGACGATGATGATGATGATGATGAGGGTGATGTCCGCACACAGCTCATCACCAACTTCTTTAGCTGAATGTGAGTATCCTGAGGTGTCATGTCAATGATGTGAGTTGGCATGATATGTGTAGGTGGTGCTCTGGTGCTGTTGGAGTGTGTCCATGGGCTACTTGACTGGATGTGTGTTGCGATGTGTGCTTACAGGTGGGCTGTACTCCCCAACAGTGTTGACATGCTAACTTGGTTCTGGGTGGGTATCTTGTAACATGTATTGTGCATGAGTTTTGCTGTTCTGTCCTGTACTCCATTGCTTTTGACTGTGTGTCATTTCTGTCCTTCACAGGGTACTTTCAGATTCGTTTGGTCAACTGTGTCCACCGACGACGTGATTGCACTTCCAGGCTGGTAGCTGTTGTGTCCCTACAGGTGATGTGCGCCACACCCATGGACTTCCTTCCGTCTACAGTTGTTGACTGTGTGCCCGCTGCCAGGTGGGATTACCTTGCATCTGTAGTGGTTACGACATGTTGCAACTGTGTAATAAACCTGTGCTTCACTTTGTGATGTGCGTTGTCTGTGGTCACACATTTGACTGCCATTTGCTTACTGCACCTGTGGGCTACTTGACTACAACTGGGAATGGGTGTGGTGTCTGTGCATTGCACCGTCTTCCCTGGCAACATCAGTGTAGGCAATGAGTCAGATGGCCTAGGTGTGTATGTGTTGTGTAGCCCTGGTGGTGTGTCTCCCTCATATGTGTCACGTTGCCTTTACTCACATGCCTGTGTTGTACTTGCTGTTGCAGTTCGCATACACAGTGTAATTTTGCAGTTCATCATCCCCATAACAGCACCCACGTTGGAATCACAACAGAGGCAAGTATGGTGTATTAGTGTGTTTATTGTGATACATTTGTGTGAATAGTGCATAGGATGGGTAGTGCTGTACATAAATCTTGCAATCAGAAGTTCCTAGGTGAATTGAAAGTCCTGGTAGACAGAATCCCCAGTATCGGGCCACAGTTGTCTGACACATTGGTCCAACTTGTACTCCCCATGCAATGTGTGGGAGTAGTGTTGCCGTCAACAGGGTGAACAGTCTGTGCACAAAGGTGAACATCCAGAACAGGTTCAGGCTTCCTGGGAGTTGCGCTTGGCCATCGGCCTCTCACTTGCCCCTCTTCGGACGACCCCTCTTCTTGGGGGGGGCCCTCAAGTACAGGCTGCTGCGGTGCAGGGGACTCTCCGCCAGAGTCATCCTCCTTCCCTGTGGCAGTTGCAGTTTGGGCAGCACCAGATGTTGTTGGCACACAGGGAGGTGTGGACTCGTTGCTGTTCATCTGGCGGAGGCATTGTAAAATGTCCCTGTGCACCGCCGTCATCTCATGCAGTGCATCCCACTTGGACTCCACGCGGGACATGTGTGAGTCCACGCGGGACATGTGTGACTCCACGTGGGACATGTGAGAGTCCAAGCGGGCATGATGGGCAGCCTGCTGCTGTTTCATGTCTCTGAGGAGCCCCACTACCTGGCTGAGGTCTCCGGTGCTGGACTGGTACGCATCAGCTATGCGTGCCAGTTGTGGGTCATCATGCACACCAGCAACCTCTGCAAGCAGCGACCTCTGTCTCCCACCCCTCCCACCACCCCTGCTGACATGTGCAGTGCGTGCAGTGGCACGCACAGATGACCCTGGTCCACCTTGGAGGTTGGTGGTGGTGGTGGTGTCCATGGCCCCAGGTTGGTCCAGGGTCCCTGTGCTGGTGTTGCTCCTTGTTCTGTCCATGTCGGCAGGGATGGTATTTGTGTTGACAGTCGTTGGAGGGGTGGGTGCAGGGGGTGCAGCTGGTGGTCCTGCTGGTGCTGCAGCTGGTGGTCCTGCTGGTGCTGCATGTAGACTTGCACCGGATGTGCCAGGTTGGTCTTCTTCGTCCGAGGAGGGCAGAGGCTGTACGACACCAGTGAGCTCCGCATCCTCTTGAGCCTCGGACTGGGACTCCTCAGCGTCTGCTGCTGTGTCCCCATCATCACCTGTTTTTGGGAGACACACACAATGTATGTTATGTTTCTGCAGGCATCAATGGTTGACACACATGACAGTTGTGACTGTGTGACTGTGCCTGTACATTGCATTGTCCTAAGCCGTCACAGTCAGGGGTTGATATTGGTGTGGCACATTGTCCTGCATTATTTGGGCATTTCTATGTATTTGTTGGGGTGTGAACATGGTCTGCATTGGTTGTGTTTGGTTGACAGCCGGCCCTCCTTCCCACCCACCCAGCCAGCCAGATATCCCACCATGGAACGTGCTTGCATTGCAGGGAGTGGAAGTTGTCTCTCAGGATGTCAGTCAGTGGTGTCCTGCTGTTTGTTGGTGCACAGTTGCCAGCAGGGCCTTGTGCTCCCTACAGCAGTAGCCAGTGTCAGCCATCTTGTGTGTCCTTATCCACTCCCTGTGATGTGAGCATGGTTCAGGGTGGTGTTGATGGGCCAGTTGTGAGGCTGAGCAATGTCTGTGACTACCACTCCCATCATGCTATTGCCTCCACCCCCTTCCCAGCATGCCCATGCTTCCTTCCTTTTGACTCTGCTTCCCTGTGGGGTGGGCTGGCTGTGCTGACAGGATGGCTGGGAGTGTTGTCCTGGCAGTTGTTTGGCTAAAAGTCCCAAGAGTGTCCCTGTGCTTCACACAACATAACCCAGGGTGGTGGTTCTTTGTGGGATCTTGAGTTAGGATGGGAGGCATTGCATTCTACCAGGTGGGTTCTGTGGAGTTTGTGTTGAGGGGGGTGTGAGGGGAGGTGCTTGTGACTATGGTCAGTGCTGCAAGTCCTCCTTCCCACCCAGCCAGCCAGATATCCCACCATGGAACGTGCTTGCATTGCAGGGAGTGGAAGTTGTCTCTCAGGATGTCAGTCAGTGGTGTCCTGCTGTTTGTTGGTGCACAGTTGCCAGCAGGGCCTTGTGCTCCCCACAGCAGTAGCCAGTGTCAGCCATCTTGTGAGTCCTTCTCCACTCCCTGTGATGTGAGCATGGTTCAGGGTGGTGTTGATGGGCCAGTTGTGAGGGTGACCAATATCTGTGACTGCCACTCCCTTCATGCTATTGCCTCCACCCCACTTGCCAGCATTCCCAAACTTACTTGCTTTTGTGGGGAGTTCAGTATGTGTGGGTGTGTGAGCAATGGCAAGATGGCTGACAGTGGTGTCCTGCTGTTGGTTGGTGTGCAGTTCCCAGCATGCCCTTGTGCTCCCCACGACACAGCAACAGTGTCAGACATCTTTGATGGGCCTTTCCACTCTCTGTGGGATGTGCATGCGTGAGTGTGAGCTTGCTGGGCCATGTGGTGGGGGATGTAGAGCTGTGACTACGACTCCCATCATGCTATTGCCTCCACCCCCTTCCCAGCATGCCCATGCTTCCTTCCTTTTGACTCTGCTTCCCTGTGGGGTGGGCTGCCTGTGCTGACAGGCTGGCTGGGAGTGTTGTCCTGGCAGTTGTTTGGCTAAAAGTCCCAAGAGTGTCCCTGTGCTTCACACAACATAACCCAGGGTGGTGGTTCTTTGTGGGATTTTGAGTTAGGATGGGAGGCATTGCATTCTACCAGGTGGGTTCTGTGGAGTTTGTGTTGAGGGGGTGTGAGGGGAGGTGCTTGTGACTATGGTCAGTGCTGCAAGTCCTCCTTCCCACCCAGCCAGCCAGATATCCCACCATGGAACGTGCTTGCATTGCAGGGAGTGGAAGTTGTCTCTCAGGATGTCAGTCAGTGGTGTCCTGCTGTTTGTTGGTGCACAGTTGCCAGCAGGGCCTTGTGCTCCCCACAGCAGTTGCCAGTGTCAGCCATCTTGTGAGTCCTTCTCCACTCCCTGTGATGTGCTGCATGGTTCATGCTGGTGTTGATGGGACAGTTGTGGGGGGGCAATATGTGTGACTGCGACTCCCATGATGCTATTGGCTACACTGACTTGGCCAGCATACACAGAATTCCTTCCTTTGAGTGGTCTTCACTGTGTGTTGGTGTTGTTGTGGTGGCTACATGTCTGGATGTGTTTGTTAGTTCTATTTGTGCCACTGCCTAGCTGTAGTTGTAGTTGTGTTTGTACATGTGATGGCACAGTTGGATGTAACTTTTTTGATGGCATGTGTTGTGTTTATCTGACTGACATACACATTTTGGGATGATTCTGTTCTGGTTGCTGTGTAATTGCTATGAGTGCATGGTTTGACTCTCCCCTTGACAGTGATGTGTGTGTGTTTTGTGGCAGAATATTGTGTACATTTGTTGTGTACTCACCAGGCTCTGGGATGTTCTCTAGTCCATATACGCTCACTGGCGGAAGGATGGCCCGCACCTTCTCCTCCCAGGGCCTGAGGTATATTGGCTTGGCAGGAGGGCCACTGCCGGTGTATTGGCTGATGATGTACTCTTTCTTGAGCAGGTCCCGTACCCTCCTGCGCACGTCATACCACCTGTTCTGGATGTCGCTCTTTGTGCGCAGACATGGTGATTGTGCGTTCACCCTGTTGATGATCCTCTCCCACATCTTGGTTTTCTGGGAGATGGGGGTCTGTTGGACCAGTGTGCCAAACAGCTGTGGCTCTACCCTGAGGATCTCGTCTACCATGACTTCCAATTCACAATCTAGGAACTTGTGATTCTTCTTGGGGGGCATGGTGATGGGTGGTGATGGTGAGTGATGTGTGTGTTGGTGTGCAGGTGAGGGTGTGTTAGTGTGTGTTTTGCTGGGTGTATGTGAGGTAGGTATTTGTTGGTGTGCTGATGGTGTGTGGCTTGTGTGAGGGATGAGCTGTGGGTGTTTGGTTGCTGTCTCTTGGGTACTGGCAGTGGAATGGCATTTGCAAAGGATCATGGTTGTGATTTGTGTCCTTTATATGGGTGGAGTTGTGGGTGTGTCTTTGTTCTCTGTCCCCACCCCCCAGTATTTATTGGCTTTGTAATTGCTTGTTTGGCCTTTTTTGTGTGATTTTTCCTTTGTACTGTCTGTGCATGTTGGAAACGTTCTTGTGACCGAGTCGGACCCTGCATTTGTCTCGTACGGTGTTCTCCGTTTCGTTCACGCTGTGTTTGTGCAGTTTTCTATGCTGCGTACGCGTCGGTCGCGGTGTTTTGTGTTGCTTCGGCTCGGTTTTGTATGCGTGTCGGTCGTACGGCTTGTCTTCCGTCCGACTCGGTCGTGGTTTTCGCGCCTTGCATCGTACTTCGCGGTTTGGAGTTCGCGTGTACGTTTCGGTCGGATTTGTTCTGGGTGCGTGTCGGTCGGTTGGATTTGCGTGTTTTTCCAACCGGATTGCTGTTTTCCGTGCGGCTCGGTCGTTCGGCTTGGGTTCGGTACGTGTCGGTCGGATTTTGCACGCCTTGCATCGTACTTGGCGTGTCGGGCGCCACAGGTACGTGTCGGTCGGTATAATTTCCGGCTCCGAGTCGGTCGGTGCTTTTTCCGGCCCGAATCGGAATCGACCCCTGTGTGTTGTCAGTGATACACACACTCTCTGTGTTGATGGGGTAAAAGTACAATTCAATAGAAGACCTACATGTGTAATATTTATATGTGACCTACATGTGTGATATTTATATGTGATGGGCACACTATTGTAAAGAATTGTGATAATTAGGTGAAACATGCTCAGTATTCTGGAAGTCCTACCGGTGTAATATTTATATGTGACGTGCACACTATTATAAAGAATTGGGAGACAAATGCTCAGTATTTCATTTAGTACAGTCTTATGAACAGATACATACACTCAAATCCAGCTTGTATAAGGCTCTAAGTTGCTAACCAAAGGGGTAGCATTATGGCAACTACGCAGGGGGTGAGTGCACCACCACCGTTTTTGCAGACACCTGGTGAACCACCCATCAGATGTAAAACCTGGTTCAGGGCTCTCACAAAATATTTAGGAGCTATTGATGGAAATAGGTTTTGTGCGGAAAGGAAAAGGTTTCTTTTGGAGCACAATTTGGCATTGAGAGGAAAGCAATTTATGAGCACTTACCTACAGAAGCACATTCTATCCAAATCTCTCCGAAATAATTTGGGCCTGGTTATTTATCGTATGTATTAGTATGATGGCACCTGTGCTCCATATCTTTTTAATGGCTTCACTGAATCGTCCACTATAAATTTGAATTTCCCACTAGGCACTTTAACCCTGGATCTTATGCACTGAGCTGTGTTAATGCAAACTGTTTGATTATCTGTGTGGCATTTTATTGATGACATTTGTGTTCTATATCTTTTAAGATATGTTTGTTTTACCTTAATTTCTTAAGATTAGATACGTGTTAATTATGTTACAGGTGAATGAATGTTTTAAAAATTATTTGAATGGGTTTATTGAACAATTTAATAACTAAATAAATCCCTCATACAGTTTATTTCAAACAAGTAAGGAACAGAAATTTAACCCAGGAGCTCACCGTACAAACTATGGGCGAACGAAACATCCCAAGTAGAAGCTGCAGCACACCTTTCAGGTGGAATGGCCTAATGGCAAATTTTAATCGCCAAGTTATTTTCTGGAGCAATAGCTCCTCCAACTCTCCCTTTATTTATCCCTTACTTTAAAACATTATTGGTATAACTTACAGATTGACATCACTCTCCACTTTTAACAACTCACCTGCTTAGCTCAAGTTACACTGTTCCTGCAGCCCACCATCACTCATATTGGCCACTGGAACCCTTGCCTGAACACATTCATGCACTTACCCCTTGCTCATCTGTTCTGTCTAGCTACTCGTATCTTTTATAATAAACCCTAACCCATCTCTGTTCTTTTCCCTTTATTTCTGCAAATAACTAGCTGACTCATGGGCCACTTCTTATCATCACTAAGTCTTAAAGCATTAGTAAAAATGTTAATGACTTTTAATAGTTCAGAATACAAACTCTCCATTTTAAGTACCTTGCAGTTCTGTACAAACACCCATTATCCTTCTCTCAAATCCATTCTCTTCACCTTATGTTTTTCATCATAGTACTCTTTGTAAACTATGCTTTCTGAATATTATCGCTTACTACTTCAGGTGAACATTCAACCACTCTCATTTTTTAAATCCAAGCCATATTGTCTTTCTTTTATGTCACTAAAAGGATTGGTTCACCTCATTGGTTGTAAAGCAGTGCTCCCAAAGCATTTTTTCCTTTACCAATACTTCTTAGTACTATATGCCAACTGTATCACACCTTTTGTAACTATAATAAACCTCTTTACTGAGCACTTTCCGATAGAGTGACACAGAGAAATAGTTTTTAAAGTGATGCCGCCCAGGCGAAAAATCTCTCCACACATGAACGTTAAGACATAATCACTCTCAGTACTTTTGGGTAATCTTTCTCTCAAAACCTCTTGATCCACAAGTTTTAATATCGAAATCACATCCATCCCTTTTACAATACTCTATTAACACAAAATATACTTCTGGACTCCTGCAACATTATGAAGGGGAACCATTATATTAACAGCCAAAACCTTCTGTAGCACATTGAGGCATCTCATGGGATATAGAGGAGGTTTTAGAGTAAACTATACTTATCCGACTTCTTACAACACAAATAATGTAGTGCCCCACTTCAGAATCTGTTCCTGGTCCCCAGTAAAAATCCCATGTCCTTCTCAGTTTTCAAAAGATACTGAAATGTCATTCATGTCACAGTTTTAAATTTCTATTGCTCAATTGCTTAGGCAGTATAATCTTTCCTTTTCATGTTAAGAAACATTTTTTCAGTTAGTTCATCTCTTATATCCCAAAACATTATCAGTTACTTGTTTAAACACCTCATAAACAGACATCCTTCTCGCAGTTTCTTCCATCTTCCTTAAGAACATCTTCTTGTGTGAATTCCTTCATAGACAATGGCATTACATTTTACAATCTACCTCTCTGTTCTTCGCACTGGGAACATACTGCACTTTAAAATTGTAATCCTGCACTTTGATAGAGAATCTAGCAAAGCGAGCAGAAACACTGGTTAAACCACTAGTAGTAAGGACCTTGGTAACAGAATTGTGGTCACTTTTTAATAAAAACTTGAGGGCCATATGTATGAAAGGCTTTTACCCATTCTGTTTCAATGGGAAGATGTGTTCGTACATATGGCCCTCAGTCCCTCATATGAACTGGTGGATTTGTTCCATTCTCCACACATAAACTAAAGTCTCTCAGTCGATGACAAATTAATGCTCTTCAGATGGAGTTAAAGATAGAGAAGCAAAAGCTACACCAAATGTCTTTCTTTTTGCCTCAATCTGCATTAGCACAACAGCAAGGCCCTTGATGCTTGCATTAGGTGTAAGTATATTTTTACCTCATGGGTCAAATCCTTGCAGTGGAGGTGGGTTGTTTATATTATTAAATTACTAAAAAAAGTTGAAATTCTTTTGGTCAAACTTGGCCTTGTTATTAATCTCAATGAGTGTGTTTTTCTGTAAAATTTCTGCCATGTTTTGCATACAATTCTGCTAGACTGAAAAAAGATGTACAGGAGCATCGTTCATTGCTTAAGTCCGTCTACGTTTGGGTTTAATCCTGTGAAAAAAGGGCCTACGCTGAGGATGTGCCTTGCAGGTGCGGTTCCGAGGAGATTTTAGGCAGCAAAGGTGATGCAGGTTATTGCGACGGGGAAGATACACAAAGAAGTTCTGCCTGGGGTTGCAACATGCAGCAGAGGAGATGCATTGGTTCCACTGGGACCACAGAGGCTGGCAGAGCACCTTAGGCCCACTTACAAGGGCCCAGCACTGGGGTGGTACCACTTGGCAGGATAGACTCATGGATGGCAGAGTTCAGGTGCTGGAGCTTTCTGTCCCTGAAGTTTGAGTCAGGAGGCCAGCCAACTAGCGCTTGGAGTCACTCTGGTTGCTCTGGGTTCAAAAGATACAGATCCTGTCCATCAACCCAGGCAGGAGGGCAGCAGCCAGTATGTCAACTCAGCAGGGCAGCAGTCCTTCAGAGCAGCAGTCCAGCAGAGTGGCAGTCCTTTAAGCAGCACAGCAGATCGTCTTCCTGGCAGAGTATCCACAGGTCGTGAAGTGTACTGAAGAGTTGCTGCCTGGGGTCCAATATGTATCCCTGGACCATCCTTTAAAGTGGGAGAAGCTTCTAGAGGTTTCCCTTTGAAGTTCCCAGGCATCCTGCCTTCCCTGTCCTGGCTCCAGGCTAACTACAGGGGGTATACAGCCCTTTCTGTGGAGGTAGGACACAGTCTACTCAAGTGTAAGTAGGGCTGCCCAGCTCCGCCCTCCTGTCCTGCCAGTGATGGCCCATCCAGGCACACCTAAGCTCTCTATTGTGTGTGGCTGTCTAGGAGAAATACACAGAGCCCAACTGTCAGCTACACCCAGTCATGTGACCCAGAGACAGGCTGCAGGCACTAAATGGCTAAGGCAGAAAAATGCCAACTTTCTAAAAGTGACATTTTCAAAATTATAATTTAAAATTCAACTTCACCATAAGTTAGGCTTTTTCATTGCAATTTCAAAGACACGAAACATGAATGAGCTACTTGTTCTCATTTGGAAGTTACAACTTATTAAGTATAACAAGGTAACTCCAATGTTATCCTATGAGAGAGATATGCCATGATGTAGTGAAAAGCAAATTTAAGAGCTTTTCACTATCAGGACATGTACAACTTAAAAGCACATGTCCAACTTTTTAAATACTTTTCACCCTGCCCTTTGAACTGTCCAGGGCCTACCCTAGGGGTGACTTAGATGTATTAAAAAGGAAGGTTTGAGCCTGGAAAAAGATTTATTTTGCCAGGTTGAAATGGCAGTTTAAAAGTGAACATACAGGCTGCATTGGCAGACCTGAAACATGATTAAAGTGCTACTTAAGTGGGTGGCACAATCAGTGCTACAGGCTCACTGTTAACATTTATTTTACAGGCCCTGGGCACAGGTAGTGCCACTTTACTAGGGACGTACAGTAATTTAAATATGCCAATTGGATATAAGCCAATTCTGTCATGTTTTAAGAAGAAAGTACAAGCACTTTAGCACTGGTAACGTGCGCAGAGTCCTAAAGCCAGCAAAAACAAATTCTGCAAAACTGGTGGTCTGAAGGCAAAAAGTTTACATCTTGTAAATACTCACTTCATATCCCATATATGTTACGCTATGTATCACAAATTTACATTTAATATGCTCTGATCTTAGTCCTCTATAATCAACAATTCTTCTAATATCCTCCAACTGTGAATTGTGCTCCTTCTTGTCCTTCCTCATGACTAGAATATTATCTTGGAAGATAACAACTCCCTGGCTCTCCTTGAAAAGTTCCTACAGGAGATGTTTTAATACTGCATCTGCAGTATTAAATGGCATGCAAAAACATCACATTGATGTTAGAAAGGAAGATAATTTTCTTACATAAAAGGTGCAAATGTACTTTATAGTACAGCGAAGAAAGATCAATAGTTGACCCCTTTCATTTTAGAGAACAACTTATTTATATTTGAGTCTGTAACTTGTCAACCAAGTTGTTTTTATTGAAACCCCTGAATTGGACACTAATTCTAATTTTTCAATTTATGGTGTGAACCACTCAGACAATTCTACTGGTTCGATGTCTCTTTTTTCCTGTAATTTCTTTAATTTTGGTGCCACTTTGTCCCATTTATTCAAAGATACATTTCTAAGATAATGGATCTTAGGTCTTGCATTTTTTCAAAACGATCTTTTGGGAAAAACCTTCAAACTTACTAATTAAACCTAAAAATAAAATTCTGAGAAAGATTTTGCACATATGTCCCCCAGTTTCGACAGTTTCTCTTGTAATAAAACTTTGTTTAAGACTGTTAGGCTCAAGAATTGTGTCTAGTGGATGCTGGCCAATCCATCGTAGAAAAGAAAGTGCCCTTTATGATACGTAGAGATACCCTATGACTTCTTTTAAAAGCTATACCATGGAGCCAAGTATAGGTTCCTCTGTGAAACTAACCAATTTTCCCCCAATTTTCAGATGAACCTTCTTTCTACACCTTAATGTCAACTACCGTATAGAGGGAACCAAAGTCCATCACTATGTATACTATGTATTTTTACACTGCCTACTTTCATTTTACAACAGGATTGTTTTTGAAAATTTACTTAACGCTACAACATTATCTTCTTCACTCAACACACAGTTTGTACTGTTAGAGTTCTCGTCCTCTGATGGGCTTTTTGATTATCAGTTATTTTCCAACAGAATCTTCCGAAATGTCTAATAATTCCACATCTGAAACATTTTTCATTGATGGACAGTTTTAATTATATGATAAGGTATCTGAACTGCCACATCAATTGCACTGGATTTGTGATTCTCTATTCTTATTTGTTTCTTGGTTGAAACCTTTATAGGCACTAGTATCCTGTTTTTTCTTACAATAGATACTACATCTTTTATGGGGGAGTCTCTATTAACCACACAATTTGTCTTGAATTTTGGGATTGTTAGCATGCACCATTACTTGATAATGAATAACTTTTTAATGCAAACACTACCAATATAACAATTTGTGGCAAATTTATTTAAAGCTGATACTTTTATATTTTCAGTTGTAACTTGTTTTCTCTGAAAACATTTATACCCATCAATAGGAATGAATATAGATGGTGATTAATAAGGATTTGAATCCTTTATTGCATTGGCCAATATATGTCCTTGTTCTACCGCTAATATTCTTTATCCTTTTGTACCTGAAATATGTCAAATAATTCTCTTCATTTTTCTCTAATTGAAATTCCCATCTTCTTTTAAAGATATTTTGTTGAGGAAGTACTCCTTTCAAACAGGACACAACATTACTACCACAATGATGCAGGAAGGAACTTCTGTGGTGGGAACTAAAGCAAACAGTTCAATGCTGCTGCTTCACCAAAGGATGTTGCATTAGTTGTCTGTCAATTCCTCAGCACCCTATGTAATGATCCTTTGTCAATACTGTAGGAATTTAGTTTTTTTCCTATAAAGAAAAGTCAAAAGGCTAAGAACAACTGTTCTAAAGGAATCAAGAATCGGTTTACAATTAGCATGCATCATCTAAGTACTCCATCCTGAGCTGCTCTCAAGTACCAGCAGCAGCGCCACGCATAACCGTGCATGTCAGCCATCCTGCTAACAAATTAAGTAAACTACTTTGGGCCTAATTCAAAGGTAAAGGTGAAAGATAGGCATATCCTATATTTTTGTATGCAGAGTTCTCCGCCCGATTGCGGAATCCACAGTTGTAAACTTATTATCAACTCCGTGTTTGTGAAAAACAATGCAAACATAAACTTACACAAAAGTGTAAGTTTAACTTTGTGAATTAGACCCTTTGGGGCCGACTCACAAAGGGTCTCTGCAGTTGTGGCGGAGGCCCCACAGTCGTGGTTGGGTTCCGCACTGATAGCGGGATCTCAGCAATGTCTCACTTAGTATTTCCTTTGATTTGTGCAGCTTCTGAAGAACAGCAGTTACTCATCAAAGTGATGCACATTGATTAGTTGTATTAATATTGTGGTAACATTCACAAGGTGACCATTTAATGCAGATACTCTAATACTAGAAGGTTCTGAAACTGAAGAGTGTAAACATTAGTTGTACCGCCAAGATTGCTGCAAGTGGTTGAGTAAGACAACAAGACTCCACTTGGAAGATGTAATCCATCAGAAGTATTCTGCTTGAATATATGTGTGTATAATATTTATATTCATACTTGAAGTATGGCGGTTTATTTTTGATAAATGTGGAGTATTGTTCAATACATTAAGGTGTGATGTATATGAATAGTTCCAA
Source organism: Calotriton arnoldi (assembly GCA_963921515.1). Taxonomy (NCBI): domain Eukaryota; kingdom Metazoa; phylum Chordata; class Amphibia; order Caudata; family Salamandridae; genus Calotriton; species Calotriton arnoldi. Next base: position 2,526,782 of record CAWUFW010001860.1, on the reverse strand, counting down.
TACTGAATATACACTTAATGAGGTCTTCTATTTTGAACAAAAAGAAATGCAAAAATAGCGTGTAGAAGTATGTTTTCTCTGTCCACGAGGATGTCATTTGTTTACACTTAAAAGACACGTAGTCAATATGGCACCTCTGTATGTGATCAAGACTGGAGAGCAGCCAAAATGTGTCAACGGTAGCATGATAGCACTTTAGTAAATATGCTGAATGAGCAAACACTCCTGAGTGCCGGCGATCCTTGGATATGTTGCATGAGGAGGCGGCAAAGAAGTATTGCAGAGAGCTCTGACTCTTCTTTGAAATGACACGCCCTTCGATCAGAAGCACGGCAGCGAACAGCAGTATGTGTAAATCAATAAGTTTTGTCGCACAGCCCCTGCTGTAAGAGACATTGGTGGAAGCATTGGTGGGAGAGTTCCAGTAAACAGAGAGATGGAGGACCCCTAGCAGTCCAGAAAACTCCCCCTTGTAAGTCTACACACATTAATCAAGATGATTAGCAGGAGAAGGAAATGTTGGAAGATTTACAACTAATTTGAGCTCTAAGTCCATTGTGAGCAGGCATACGGGGTGTTGCGTGCAGTTAGATGTACTAAAGGAACTGTGTCAGCTGCTGAGTCAAAAGAAAGGGAGGAGACAGCGCTAATGATTTTTGAGGAATGTACATCCGGAACAGAACATGTGGAGGCAGAAGGAGGTATACCAGTATGGGTAGGTGATTTAATCACCAAATCGAGAGGATTGGAGAGATTCCAGAGGAATGAAACGTTTAAATGGTAGGAAAGCTCCTTGGAAGTAGGGCATATCCAGAGGGGATTGAGAATACTAATCACCCCAAGCTACAAAAACCGAATGGGCAGACAATAATAGTGAAGCCTCAAAGCGGATGTTGTGGATTTTGATAAAATATGCATACAAGGACAGAATAAGAATTAACCCTGGGCGGAGTTCGCGGAGTTGCACTATGCGGAATACCGCAAAGTGCAAAAAAATCTCCGCCGCACTACGCGGAGCTCCGCAAGCGGCGGAGTACGATAGAAAAATGCTGTTCGCGGTGATTGCACAGTGCCGGATGCTTGGCCGCACTGTGCAATCATCGCGAACGGCACCATGCACAGCGCAAGCGGTCCCTGCTTTCCTTTTATGCCGCACGAGTATATTTTTACTCGAGCAGCAGCTTTCTCAACGCGAAAGGGCTGTTTCTCAACGCGAGCGGTCGCGAGCATACGCGACCACTCGCAATGAGAAACCTGACCCCTCCACGTTGAGAAATCTCGCCGGGAGGTTAATTTTCCACGCTCGCGCTCGCCAACTTGATGTTGGCGATCGCAAACGAGGAAAAACCTCGCCGAGATGTTGATTTTCCTCGCTCGTGGTCGCCAACGCAAGCAAGCGAGGCAAAAAACTCTCCTCCGCAGGGCAGAGTTTTTCGGAACTCCGCGATCTCCACGTAACGCGGAGTGCAGAGAACTCTGCAAACTCCGCAAGCGGAGCGGAGTTCACCGCCCAGGGTTAATAAGAATATTGGAGAAAATAGATATATTACAATCTGAAATCAAAAAAGATGAAGACCAAGAACTTGTGGGTAAATACATAACAGAACTGAAGGAAAGATTCAAGAAACTGGAAGAGTTCATGAAAGCTAGGAAAGCTCAGAAGTTTAAACGTGAGAAGGAGGACTATGACCTAGGCCAATTCTATTCATTTGCTAAGAAATTTGACAATCTGGGCAGACAAAGCTTGACTAAAGTGTAAAGCCAATGTCAGAAAGTTCTACAAATGGAACAAAACAGTGAGTTAAGATATGGAGTAGACCCTGATGTTGATAAAGGGGCTGTTGGAGGAAAGAGGAGAGAAGTCCCCACTGTGCTAGATGAGCTGCATTTTTTACGCCTAGACAGACGTTTCAACTTATGCCTAAGGGAGTGGCAACAAAGTCAAAAGCCTCAAAGAGGAAGAGGAATAAAAGGTATGGTGGAGGTAGAAAGAAAAAAATCAAGCAGCTGGGAGGCAGATGAAATGGGAAAACAAACAATAGCAGATAATAATAACACAATTATAAATTTGACCGAACTGACGTTAACACAAAAAGCAGTGAACATTTTGACTTTAGGCCAATCTTTCTACCTGGAGCAGAGTGTGAATTACACACAAAGAAGGATACATCTTTTCAAGTGTGTAAGATTAATGAAAATAAGTTCTTTATGATGCAATCTGAACCAGAAGCAAAAGGTTGCAATAGTAGTGACAACCAACTTAATTAAGGGTAGCTGGTGTTCGACTGATGAAAGAACTTCAAGAATTAGAGAATGAGATTATTGAAATCCATGATTTAGTGAATGAAGAGAATGTGGTCACACACCAAGGATTACATGTGTGTAGAGATACTTCAACTGATTTCAAACCCAAGTCTAAGGGGCCGATTCCGATCTCGGCCGGTAGGGCACCTAACAGTATTCGTCCGGAAAAAAACCCAGCCGAATGCGTGTTTCCAGACCGATTCGTACACCCGTCCGGACGAACAAGTACGATGCGTATAACAACCCATTTCCCGAGCGAGCCGTACTCACCCAATCCAGCTCCTGTTCCCCGCCCGAGCTGGATCCGTAAACGCCGAATCGAGTCGCACGGAACCAAATACACAGCACCTTCCGGCCGGACTAGTACGATGCGCGCTCCGTACGCGCCGAACCAGTCGCTACGTCCGGCACGTTTCAGCATCCGGGAGAGCCGCACATAAGCTCCGTTTCGCGCCACAAGACGATCCACGGCTACGAGACGAACAAGCCAGCGACGAGTACGAGTCGAAGACACGAGAAACCCGAACGAGACGACCCAACCATGAATCCCATCGCGTAGGTCCTACCTATACTCTACATCTATTACCGGGACGGACGCGTACGGCGCAGACGGTAAGTCAAACACCAACAAACTACACGTACACAAAATATGTCACACACACATAGGGATGCACAAATGATGTACACTAGTAACAGCACAACCATAGGGGTGGGATGGGCATCACCAATGCCACACACACCCATAGGGGGATGGATGCCTACCACTACCACCACCCCTACTCAGGGGGGGCTGGATGTCTGCCACTACCACCACCCCTACTCAGGGGGGGCTGGATGCCTGCCACTACCACCTCCCCTACTCAGGGGGGGCTGGATGCCTACCACTACCACCACTCCTACTCAGGGGGGGCTGGATGCCTGCCACTACCACCACCCCTACTCAGGGGGGGCTGGATGCCTACCACTACCACCACCCCTACTGAGGGGGGATGGATGCCTATCACTACTACCATCCCCACCCATAGGGGGATGGTTGCCTACCACTACCACCACCCCTACTCATGGGGGCCTGAATGCCTGTCACTACTACCATCCCCACCCATAGGGGGCTGGATGCCTGCCACTACCACCACCCCTACTCAGGGGGGCTGGATGCCTGCCACTACCACCACCCCTACTCAGGGGGGGCTGGATGCCTGTCACTACTACCATCCCCACCCATAAGGGGGCTGGATGCCTACCACTACCACCACCCCTACTCATGGGGGCCTGGATGCCTGCCACTACCACCACCCCTACTCAGGGGGGGCTGGATGCCTGCCACTACCACCACCCCTACTCAAGGGGGGCTGGATGCCTGCCACTACCACCACCCCTACTCAGGGGGGGCTGGATGCCTACCACTACCACTACCCCTACTCATGTGGGCCTGGATGCCTGTCACTACTACCATCCCCACCCATAGGGGGATGGATGCCTACCACTACCACCACCCCTACTCAGGGGGGGCTGGATGCCTACCACTACCACCACCACTACTCATGGGGGCCTGGATGCCTGTCACCACTACCATCCCCACCCATAGGGGGATGGATGCCTACCACTACCACCACCCCTACTCAGGGGGCTGGATGCCTGCCACTACCACCACCCCTACTCATGGGGGCCTGGATGCCTGCCACTACCACCACCCCTACTCAGGGGGGCTGGATGCCTGCCACTACCACCACCCCTACTCAGGGGGCTGGATGCCTGCCACTACCACCACCCCTACTCAGGGGGCTGGATGCCTGCCACTACCACCACCCCTACTGAGGGGGATGGATGCCTATCACTACTACCATCCCCACCCATAGGGGGATGGATGCCTACCACTACCACCACCCCTACTCATTGGGGCCTGGATGCCTGTCACTACTACCATCCCCACCCATAGGGGGCTGGATGCCTACCACTACCACCACCCCTACTCATGGGGGCCTGGATGCCTGCCACTCCCACCACCCCTACTCAGGGGGGGCAGGATGCCTGCCACTACCACCACCCCTACCCAGGGGGGGCTGGATGCCTACCACTACCACCAACCCTACTCATGGGGGCCTGGATGCCTGTCACCACTACCATCCCCACCCATAGGGGGATGGATGCCTTCCACTACCACCACCCCTACTCAGGGGGGGCTGGATGCGTACCACTACCACCACCCCTACTCAGGGGGGGCTGGATGCCTGTCACTACCACCACCCCTACTCATGGGGGCCTGGATGCCTACCACTACCACCACCCCTACTCATGGGGGCCTGGATGCCTGTCACCACTACCATCCCCACCCATAGGGGGATGGATGCCTGCCACTACCACCACCCCTACTCAGGGGGGGCTGGATGCCTACCACTACCACCACCCCTACTCAGGGGGGCTGGATGCCTGTCACTACCACCACCCCCACCCATAGGGGGATGGATGCCTACCACCACCCCTACTCATGGGGGCCTGGATGCCTGTCACTACTACCATCCCCACCCATAGGGGCTGGATGCCTACCACTACCACCACCCCTACTCATGGGGGCCTGGATGCCTGCCACTACCACCACCCCTACTCAGGGGGGGCTGGATGCCTGCCACTACCACCACCCCTACCCAGGGGGGGTTGGATGCCTACCACTACCACCACCCCTACTCATGGGGGCCTGGATGCCTGTCACCACTACCATCCCCACCCATAGGGGGATGGATGCCTGCCACTACCACCACCCCTACTCAGGGGGGGCTGGATGCCTACCACTACCACCACCCCTACTCAGGGGGCTGGATGCCTACCACTACCACCACCCCTACTCATGGGGGCCTGGATGCATGTCACTACTACCATCCCCACCCATAGGGGATGGATGCCTACCACTACCACCACTCCTACTCAGGGGGCTGGATGCCTACCACTACCACCACCCCTACTCATGGGGGCCTGGATGCCTGTCACCACTACCATCCCCACCCATAGGGGGATGGATGCCTACCACTACCACCACCCCTACTCATGGGGGCCTGGATGCCTGTCACTACTACCATCCCCACCCATGGGGGATGGATGCCTACCACTACCACCACCCCTACTCAGGGGGCTGGATGCCTGCCACTACCACCACCCCTACTCATAGGACGGGTAATGCATGACACAACCAGCATACTCCCACATAAGGAATGACAGAAAATTACATCCCCCCAACACCATGACAAGCGTGTGTAGTCTGTGTCAAATGCCTACAACACTGAACATGACATTGAACATACAATGTGACCCACTATCACATGTGTCACACATAAATGTGTGTGGCCTCCACAATGCAAGCAGACCATGACCACTGTGGCCATGGGGTCGAACACCCCATCATCACAGTGACCAAAAGGTAAGTGTGGGGTCCATAGCTGATGTACCTCTTGAACAGTGTGGCCATGGGGCCTAAAGCCCCATCACCACAGTGACCAAAAGGTAAGTGTGGGGTCCATAGCTGATGCACCTCTTGAACAGTGTGGCCATGGGGGCTAAAGCCCCATCACTACAGTGACCAAAAGGTAAGTGTGGGGTCCATAGCTGATGCACCTCTTGAACAGTGTGGCCATGGGGCCTAAAGCCCCATCACCACAGTGACCAAAAGGTAAGTGTGGGGTCCATAGCTGATGCACCATTTGAACAGTGTGGCAATGGGGCCAAAAGCACCATCACCACGGTGATCATAAGGTAAGTGTAGTCATGGTAAAAGCTGCGAAAGCCAAACTGTATGGATGAATCCTGGTCACACAACAACAAACACATCAGTGGCATAGTAGTGCTTGTGTCCCATAGCAACATAGATTGGGCGGGGCAAACAGTGCAGTGTCACAGAAACATCGTTTTGGCCATGTGCATACAAACATCACCCATGGGGGACCACATTGTCAATATTCACAAATAACACAATGACAGAAGTGACCATCATAATGCTGAGCCACATATCTGCACCAATGGACACACAAATGTAGATATCCTGTGGAGACTGTCGATGTCAGGTGAACAAATACCATACCATGGCATCAATGGGACATACAAACCATGATCACTGTGCTGACTGATGACCTAGGAGTCCCAGGGACAGCTGGGGAAACCAAACAAACAACATACAGACAATGGCACACTACAGAAATGCCAATGCAGTGGTGCAAATGCACAAACACAAACGGGCAGACTCACACTGCATTTCAAACACAACAGGTGATGGGGGGGTGTGCCAGTGTCCCCAGGCAACCACACAACATATGAGGAGGCCTGAACTCCAATCACACAGATGTGTATACAGTGCCATACAAAAGTTACTCATGGATCGGATACCCCTATGTGGGCAATCGTGCATCGTCAGCTGAGAGGGAGGCCAAATTACACATGTCACACAAGCTTGTAGGAACAGCAACTAACACATCAAGAGACAGACCCACCACAGCACTACCCCCAGGGACCCCACATTGTGCTGACACTAGCCTGCATGACAATCCCACTGTGATGACAAAGGTAGATGTCGTTCACACTGTGAACCACAGCCATGTGTCCTGAGCAACAAACTACCATCACACCTACACAAGCTCCAATCAATCAGCACGGCCTGCCAGACAAGGCCAATATGGAGGTAGGGGTCTAGCCGTGCAACAACTCACATTTGCACACTCAACACCACACACCCTGATCTCCACCAATGTGCAGCAGTGAAGCTCACATGGACTGGTGACAGTGCACATGCACCCATGACAATTCCAGGGGTGGTGGGGGGAACTAAGGTGCAGATACCCATCACACATGGCCAGTCAATAAGACTCGTCAATGCCTGACACACAGCACAGTACACCGTACATGGGCATGATGTGAAATCAACCACAATCAATGGGATCCTGGCCATAGTCACACACCTACGAAGAAGCCAAGGTGACACACAAAGAACACACGTACACAACTTCCAACATTGCAGCTCTGACCCTGAGGAGTGGCAGCAGTCACACACACACCGTGTCACAATCACTGAAAGCTACCACAAACTGAAATTCACATGACTTGTGTAAACAACAAGTGCCAAGGGGAATCCAGAATGTGTCCCATCACCGTTTGCCCACATCCCCAGCCCTGACAACAAAGACAACCTGGGATGACAACCTCATGAACATTAGTTTGCCATGCAACCACATCACAGAGAAACCAGGTCCAAGATGCTGGATGAACACAGACCAACTCTGCAAGCAACACAAACAGGAACATCCCTAGGGACACAGCCTGTGTAGGAAAAGGGAAGGGAACACGCACAGACATGCTTACACACACACGGGCACACGCAATGTCACGGGATTACACACTGCCATGAGGGCACTCCACTCCTGTGGAAGGTCCGCTGTGCCAAACCTTGTCTGTGCACGTCTCAAACATGTCAGCAGGACACTCCGTCAGTGAGTCAACAACTACAACACACAGAAGGCTCTGCTCACATCAGTCTGGGTACGGGAGTGTCACGTCAGTCATCTGCATACACCCAAAACACGTGTCAAGCCAGTTGCACTGTATACACAGATGAGTCCTTCAACATTGATGTGCAAAACTGCATGTCCAGTGGAGATGGGCACACAGTCAGGGAAATCGGAACATTGAACAATGGTAAGCCCACCAGATGTGCATCAGTGTAAGACAAAGATGTTCCTTTACAAATGCAAAACGTATATCCCTGTGTCAAATGCTGAACATTACACCCTCAGACTGCAGCAAAGGATGCCATAGATCCAGAGTAGAACAGGACACATATCCCATGGACCACATGGAGTCCATCACAGCAACACTTCATTTTCCTGAACTGAACACTATAACAACTGCAAATGCAGGATGCTACTCATCTACATCATGTACATCAAAAGAAACACCTCAATTAAACAAAAAGAGGCTTTATTCAGCTAATGTAAAATTAAAAGTTGACGTCCAAAAGAAACTAAGGCCAATGGCCAGTCCAATATCCATGTCCCAACACGGTGACAAGTGACAACTGGTCACCCATTGCTTGCCTGCACTGGTACGGACAGGGGACATCCCCCTTGGAGGGGCATACAAGGGGCAGGCCAGGCACCGCAGGGACAGGATCAGGGGATGGCAGAGTGAGGCAATGAAGGGGTGGTGGGTGCAGGAGTGTCACTGTCAACTGCAGTGGAGGTGTCTGACTCAGGGGGGGCCAGCACCACCGTGCTACACAAGTCAGTTGGTGTGGGTGCTGCAACCACTGCAGTGGGCTGGTCTGATGTAGTGGGCTGGGTCCCCACTGCAGTGCCCAAGTCAGACGGGGTGGTTGTGGACTCCACTGCAGTGCATAACTCCAAGGGAGTGGAAGGGTGGGCAGATGAGGTGGGCAGGACAGAGGGGGGGGACCCGGTCCCCACACCAGTGGCACTAACAGGCAGAGCGTCTGGGTTGGGTGTGGAAGAGCAAGTGGCAGGGGGGGAGGGCCTAAGCAGTCTGGGGATGTGGTATCAGTGTGTGGGGGAACCTGGGGCAGGGTGTGGCGGGGGAACCTGTGGAGTGGTGGCCTGGGGGATGGAGGAGAGAGACTGGGTGGTGGAGCTGTGTGGTGGTGGTGGTGGGGTCTTGCTCTTCCTGGTCCGGGGGGACTTCTGAATGGGGTCCTGTGTCTGCCTGCACCTGGGGGAGGGTGTCCGGGGCGAGGGGCACTCCCTCTGTGTGGGTGGACTTCCTCTTCCCCCAGTATGCTGGATCAGCAGAATTGGAAGGGAAGAGGCCGAGGTCACACAGGAAGAGCTGCTGTGTATGTGGGGTAGCAGGTGAGGCAAGGGAAGGGGTCTTGGAGGGAGAGGATTTGGAGGACTGCGGAGTGACTGTGGATGCCTGTGTGTGTGTGTGTTCCCCATCCTCTGTGTCTGTGGTATCAGTCCCCTGAGGATGCTTGTGTGCACTTCTTGCCTTTCTCTTGGGTGTGTCTGTGCTGCTCGTGTCTGTGTGTTTGGGTGATTGTGCAGGTGTGCATGTGCTTTGGACAGGTAGGGTGGCAGGAAGTGTTCATGGGGCAGAGGTGGGAGGGGTGAGGGACTGTTGGAGGAGGGACACTGCTGCCGTCAGGGAGGAGTCCATGGACCTATTGCTTCTCTGTAGGGCAGACATACCCGTCGAGATGCCCTCCATGAACGACACCAGCTGTGTCAACAGAGTGGTGTGTGCATGGAGGACAGTCAGCATTGCTGTCTGCCCTACATGGAGCTGCCGAAGGAGGTACACAGACTCCTCACTCAGGGCAGCAGGGGACACAGGGGCAGGGGGTGCGGTGCCTGGCATGAAGGAGACATGCTCCCGAGCACGGGAGCCTCCACGGACCTCAGGAATGGGAGCCAATGGGAGGGCGGTGGTGGTGGTGGTGGTGGTGGCGGGGCCAGACAGACTAGCTTGACTTTGGTGGCTGCTGACACCCGCCTCCACAAGGGAGTCATCCTCCGAGCTGCTGTGGTCCTCAGCTGAGGTGGATGGTGCTGAGGACTCCTCGGTGTGGCTCCCCTCGCCCTCCGTGCCACTGGGTCCCTCTGACCACTCGTCGGACGCTGACCCAGTCTGGCTCCGCTGCTCCTCCTGGTCCGTGGAGCTGTCCCCTCCTGTGGCCGTGGATGTATCTGCAAACAATTAGGGAAACAGACAAACATCAGTCACCTGCACTGAACGCACACACCACAGTAAGTACAGCACATCACAGAGCCAGCCCAGGCATCCTTAGTTGAACATTGCCTAAAGTCCTCACACAGATTTGTGGAAGCCAATTGTCAGTCTGATGGTCAACCATGGGACTCACACCCCTCCTGCCCTTGCACCCATCTGTCTGGTGCCTGTCTGATGGTAAGACCCCAGTGTGGACACATGCACCACCTACACAGTTGTTGGACATTGCAGGGAACACGGTGAAGTATGTGAACATGCACACAACACATCTCTTGCCACTAAGTCAGTGCAGGTGTCCGGAGGAAGGGATGGCCAGAGTCTAAATAGAAATGCGTGTGATGCATACCAGCACCACACACCATGATGCACCCATGTCCGGATAGTCAATGCCACAATGGGGTGCATGTTGCACATGTCACTCCCCTGCAGGATCACTCTTAGGAAGTTTAATGCCATGACACAGGCATGCGTGCAAAGTCATACATCACTGTCTCCAGTCACATGGGCATGGCAGCCAGCCAACAACAGTCTGCACTGTGCCACAATCCTTGGACATGGGGAATGCAAGTTATGTAACTGACAAGTGCACATGTCCATCCCCCAAAAACCACATCATCAGTACTACTACTTGTCCACGTCATACCAATTGGACATATGGGGGACATGAAACACAACTCTCTGAACATGAGCACCTCACAGTGTGCTGTGAATGAGAAACAGCTGCCTGAAAGTCACAGTCGCATACACCTGTGTGCACAGTCAAGTGATCAGACACCTAAAAATCACAGAAGTTTCGTCTATCATGGTCACATCTCCGCTGGCATGCTGAGCCCTAACCGATAAACGTACCAGTAGTCCTGACAACGAGGACACAGCACAATGACACAGAGGCAGACACCTGAGGGAACATTTCACTGATCACAACATGCCAGATGGTACACGGGAGTGGGAGTACAGAGTGTATTGTATGCCCTGGAGTAGGCATGACTGTCCAGCTCCACCTGTAAGAGGAATGAGTCCTGGACAGTAGGCATGTGGCTGAGCACGTGTGACACACTTGATACACATACTCCTGAGGCCCAAACATTGTTCCCACCGGCAGCATGGGTGTGTGCCAAATTCCCCAGGGACATGTGGTGATTCAGATCATCAAGTGGACCACATATCAAAGTTACACCCAGATTACATGTCAGAACTTAGGCATTGTGTAAGCAATTGACCCACACATGAATCCCACAACATAGTCACGGGAACAAATGCTGTCCCCCACCTTGAGCGAAGCTAAATGCAATGACACAGTCCCCAAGTGACACAATTTCCTGACTGTAAGGGCCACACATATGTGTATCAGAGGAGAAGTGGGCATGTCACAAATGAGGGACATGGGTCCTGGACCACATGACTGATGTACTGTGGAAGTTTAACCAGGCCAGAGGAGGGCACATAGCATGTCAGACAAAGTGCACAGTGCAGTCATGGACTCACCCCCTCCTTGCTGCTGTCTGGCCTTCAGCTGCCCATCCAGGTCAGGGAAGACCACTGCCAGGATCCGGAGCATGTGGGGGGTCAGGGTCCGGTGTCCGCCCCTCCTGCGAGGAGGCGACAGCTTCAGCTGGACCCTTGCGATCCTCCGGTCCAGCCACGAAGGTCCTGCCACCTCTTCTGGCAGTTGCGGATCCTGCACCTGTAGACCCCCACGGATCTTACTTTCCGGTCGATGGTCAGCCAGATTTCCTGCTTCTGGTGGGCATCGACCTGTGAGGATGACAAAGTGAAAAAGGACATTACTACACATGCAACATATCCGTGCATCACACAGTTGGATATACATGTCTCAATCACAGGGGCATATGATGTACATAGGCAGTGCAACAATGGCTATGAACAGTTTGCCAGCAGTCACTACATGGTGTCATTGCATGGGGAGTAAACCTTTTGGAATGCACTGTTACTGCACTGTACCTGTTCAGTGCATGTAACTACACACTTTGGGGTGTGACAACTACTCAGTGAGCATGCCAGCCAGTGGTGTGCACACTGTAAGTCCTGCTAGTCAGACAACATGCACAATTGGTAAGGCAGTGGACAGCACACTCACCTGCTCCCCTGGTTTCCCATACAGCTTGCTGTACTGTGGAAGGAGGCTGTCCAGCAGGGCCTGGTTCTCCTCAAGGCTGAAGGCTGGGGCTCTATCCACAGTACGTGCCATTGCAGTAGCCAGAGGATGCAGAGACAGCAGCAGTGTTGTTGGCAGATGTCGTCCTGGAGCATGTAGTGCAGGCAAGTGAACTCTCAGGGGAACAGCCAGCATTATATGTGTGCTGCAGAGGCAGATACTGTCCCATGTGTCCAAAGTGATAGGTCCAAGTCGTTTGCATCTTCTGAATCTGACCAATCCATGGAATAGCAGCACTAATACACGCCCACAGCATCCTTCAAATCTTCAAATTCATGACATCCATGATTTTGCAACATTGTTGTGGCTGGCCAACTGAATTCACTGCATCAGACTCATTGGAGCCACGAAAACGCGTCCGTTGCCATGCCAGGCCCCAGCCAATGCGTGTGCACCGATCGGTCCATTGCTGTACAACGCGTATTTCGGGGTACAACGCGTACCCGCGCACAACACATGCAATGGGCCGGCCGGGCACACCGATCAGTCCATTGCTGTACAACGCGTACCCGCACACAACACATGCAATGGGCCGGCCGGGCACACCGATCGGTCCATTGCTGTACAACGCGTATTTCGGGGTACAACGCGTACCCACGCACAACACATGCAATGGGCCGGCCGGGCACACCGATCGGTCCATTGCTGTACCACGCGTACCTGTACAGGTCAGTCGCATATGTCACCATGCTTGTCACTGGTGAACATATGCCAGCCACATATACCTGCCAGAGACACAGGGGCACACCTACAACACCACACCCACTCCACACTGTTTCCTAAGACATGTAAGGCTGCATTACCTTTTCTGTGTATGGGGGTTGACATGTGGTTTCTGTGGTGGCACTGGTGGGCATCCACACCCAGGCTGTGCATGTGTTCATGGGGACAGGGTCCTTTGTGTGTTGTGCACATGACCACTGTGATGTGCAACAGTTCATTTCAGAACATGTGGCATGGTCACATTTCCAGGTTGTGTATGTGTGTGACATGTCACATACCCCCAGGGTCCCATGGGGGAAGGCATGTACGTAACAGGATGACCCATTGCCACAATAGTGATGTCCCTCCACAGTCTGTGTGCATGTTGTGTTTCCGATGTCTCTGATTCCATGTGCACGATGGGAGACAGTCTCCACAGCAACGTTGTTTGTGCATGGACTTTGATGTTGTGCGTGTGTGTGTCACTGACGTGCATGTCTGTCCTGCGGAGGCAACAGGGGCCACTACCTGTGGGAGTCATGTTTGTTTTTCTGACGTGTACATGATACGCCATGTCATGCCAGTGTCCATGTGGCAAGACAGGGTCCCTGGGAATCTACCTGTCAATGTGCTGTGATGCCTGTGGTGCATCTGTCCAGACATGTCACTGTGGTGTGTGTGTGGAACGTGACAGCAGTAAATGGGTACTGTGATACAGCCTAATGGTTTCCCATAGCACAACATGGTACCTGTTGTGCACACATGTTGTACTGAGAACTTAGATGATGGCCATGTAGGTGCGAGTTATGTCCGAACAGAACGGCACACACATCAAGTACTTGTGTCTTGTAATGATGTATCATGTGAAATTGAGTATGGTGAAAGGCACATCTGTGGGGTGACTGACAATCTTTCTTTCTTCATCCTATGCACTGCAGGGCTCCAGCTGTCCATAGACCATTCCCTGACCTGGCAACGATGGTGGAACGTGACAGCATCCGACGGTACCGCTTCACCAGGCAGCTGATTGAGGATTTGGCAGTGCGCTTGGCACCACATCTGCAACCTGGCCGGCCGTACCCTACGGCGCTGACACCCAAGGTGAAGGTAATGGCAGACCTACACTTCTTTGCCACCGGTACCTTCCAACACACTGTGGCGACTGCTGGTGGGATGTCACAGACTATGTTCAGCCGTGTGCTACGCGATGTTTTGGTGGCTATGTTGAGGAACCTGAACCAGTTCATCTATTTCCCCAAACGTCGACAACTCACTGACGTTAAGAGTGACTTTTATGCCCTGGGAGGATGCCACATGTAATTGGCTCCATTGATGGGACACATGTGGCTTTGGTACCACCACAGGCACATGAGCAGGCCTACCGTAACCTCAAACACTACCATTCGATCAATGCGCTGGTGGTATGTCTTGCAGATATGACCATCACACATCATGTGTGTGCCCGTTTCCCCGGTTCTGCTCACGATGCCTACGTGATGAGGAGTAGTCGCATCCCGAGGATGATGTCACAGATGCCGAACCAGCGTGCCTGGCTTGTCGGTGTGTACTGACTTTGTACCATTGTGTGTGTTCTGCTATGTTGTATTCCGCCCACTTTTTGAACTCAGCTAATGTGCAATTGTCTGTCTGTAGGTGACTCCGGATACCCCAACATGCCGTGGTTGCTGACACCCCTCAGGAACCCTGTGACACCAGCCCAGATGCGCTACAATGAGGCACATGGTCGGACCAGGAGAGTGATCGAGCGGACCTTTGGTCTCCTGAAGAGCCGCTTCCGCTGCCTGGACAAGACAGGAGGGGCCCTCCCATATGCCCCAGCAAAGGTGTGCAAGATTGTCATCGTTTGCTGCATGCTCCACAACCTGGCAGTGCGGAAGGGGTTGCCTCTCATCCTGGATGACGATGACCAACGTCCGCCACCTGTGGAGGATCCTGGCCTGGACCACAATGCCAGTGATGGTGGTGATGTCCGCACACAGCTCATCACCAACTTCTTCAGCTGAATGTGAGTATCCAGGGAGATGCAATGTGAATGATGTGAGTTTGCATGATATGTGTGGGTGGTGCCCTGGTGCTGTTTTAGTGTGGCCATGTGCCACTTGACTGGATGCGTGCAGCAATGTGTCCTTACAGGCAGTCTGTACTCCCCAACAGTGTTGACATGCAAACGTGCTTTTGTGTAGGTATCTTGTGACATGTTTAGGGCATGAGTGTTGCAGTTCTGTCCTGTTCTTGAGTGGTTTTGACTGTGTGTCATGGCTGTCCTTCACAGGGTGCTTACAGAGTTGTTTGGTCAACTTGGATCCCCCAACACCATGATTCAGCTATCAGGGTGGCAGCAGTCGTTTCCCTACAGGTGATGTACCACACACCCCTGGACTTCATATCTTCTGCACTTGTTGACTGTGTGGCCACTGCCACGTGGGATTAACTTGCATTTGTAGTGGTAACAACATGTTACAAATGTGTAATAAACCAGTGCTTCACTTTGGGATGTGCGTTGTCTGTGGTCACACATCTGACTGACATTTGCTTACTGCACCTGTGGGCTAGTTGACACAGACTCTGAATATGTGTGGTGTCTGTGCATTCCACTGTATTTCCTGGCAACATCACTGTGGGCGATGAGTCCGATGGCCCTGGTGTCTGTGTTGTGTAGCCCTAGTGGTGTGTCTCCCTCATATGTATCACGTCACCATGACTCACACGACGGTGTTGTACTTGCTGTAGCAGTTAGCATACACAGTGTAATTTAGCAGAACATCATCACCATAACAGTATCCACATTTGAATAACAACAGTGGCAAGTATGGTGTACTAGTGATTTTATTTACAGAAATGTGTGTGTGTATAGTGCACAGGATGGTGGGTGCTGTACATTGTGATTGTGATCCAAAGTTCCCAGATGAGTTGGAAGTCTTGGTAGCAGAAATGTCCTGAGTGAAGTCCACAGTCATATGATACATTAGTCCAACTTGAACTCCCCATGTCATGTGGGAAAGTAGTGTTGCATTCGACAGGGTGAAACGTTTGCACACAAAGGAGAATTTCCGGAACAGGTGTTGGCTTCCTGGGGGATGTACGTGGCCATCAACCTCTCAGTTTTCCTTCCTCGGACGACCCCTCTTCTTTGTGGGGGGAATCTCACGTGCAGGCTGCTGCGGTGCAGGGGACTCTCCGCCAGAGTCCTCCTCCCTCCCTGTGGCGGTGTCAGTTGTTGCAGCACCAGATGTTGTGGGCACACAGGGAGGTGTGGCCATGTTGGTGCTAATCTGGCGGAGGCATGTCAATATGTCCCTATGCACCGCTGTGAGTTCTTGCAATGTATCCCACTTGGACTCCATGCCCGACATGTGTGTCTCCACATGGGCCATGTGTGTCTCCACACGGGCCATGTGGGAGTCCAAGCGGGCATGATGGGCAGCCTGCTGCTGTTGTATGTCCTTGAGGATCCCCACTACCTGTCTGACCTCACCGGTGCTATCCTGGTACGCATCAGTGATGCGTGCCAGTTGTGGGTCATCATGCAGTCCAGACCCCTCTGCAAGCAGTGACCTATGTCTACCACCCCTCCCACCACCCCTGGCGACACGTGCAGGACCTGCGGTGGCACGCACAGGTGACCCGAGGCCCACTTGGGGGTTGTTAGTGGTGTTGTCATCCGTTGCTCCATGGTGGGCCTGGGACCCTGTGCTGTTGTTAGCGGTGGTCTACGGTCTGTCCGTGTCGGCGTGGGTGGTCTGTATGTTGGCAGTTGTTGGAGGGGTGGGTGCAGGGGGTGCAGATGTTGGTCCAGCTGGTGCTTCATGATGACTCAGACCGGAGGTGCCAGGTAGGTCTTCGCCATCCGAGGTGGGCAGAGGCTGTTCCACACCAGTGAGCTCTGTGTCCCCCGGAGCCTGGGACAGGGACTCCTCCTCGCCTGCTGCTGTGTCCCCATCATCGTCACCTGTATTTGGAAGAGACACACATTGTATGTAATGTTTCTACAGGCATCAATGGTTCACACACCTGACAGTTGTGACTGTACCTCTGGATGCGTGCATGTACATTGCATTGTCCTAAGTTGTCACAGTAAGAGGTTGATATTGGTGTAGCACATTGTCATGCATACCTGGGGCATTTCACTATGAATGTTGAGGTGTGTGCATGGCCAGCATTGGTTGTATTTGGTGGACATCCGGCCATCCTTCTCCACCTGGCCCAGTTATCCCACCATGAAGCATGCCACCCTTGCAGTGGGTTCAGGTTGACTCTCAGGATGTCATTCAGTGGTGTTGTGCTGTTTGTTGGTGCACAGTTCCCAGCAGGGCCTTGTGCTCCCCACAGCAGTAGCCAGTGTCAGCCATCTTGTAAGTCCTTGTCCACTCCCTGTGATGTGAACATGGTTCAGAGTAGTGTTGATGGGCCAATTGTGAGGCTGAGCAATATCTGTGACTACAACTCCCATCATGCTATTGGCTACACCCCCCTTCCCAGCATGCCCGTACTTCCTTCCTTTGGACTGTGCTTCCCTGTGGGGTAGTGCGCTTGTGCTGACAGGAAGGCTGACAGTGTTGTCCTTGCGTTTGTTTGGCCACAAGTCCCAGGTGTGTCCCTGTGCTTCACACAGCATTACCCAGGGTGGTGGTTCTTTGTAGGATCTTCATTTGGTATGTGAGGCATTGCATTCTCCCAGGTGGGTTATGTGGAGTTTGTGTTGAGGGGGCGTGTGAGGTGAGCTGCTTGTAACTATGGTCAGTGCTGTGAGTCCTCCTTCCCACCCAGGCAGATATCCCACCATGCAACGTGCTTGCATTGCAGAGAGTGCAAGTTGGCTTTCAGGATGTCAGGCAGTGGTGTTGTGCTGTTTGTTGGTGCACAGTTCCCAGCAGGGCCTTGTGCTCCACACAGCAGTAGCCAGTGTCAGCCATCTTGTAAGTTCTTTTCCACTCCCTGTGATGTGAGCATGGTTCAGAGTGGTGTTGATGGGCCAATTGTGAGGCTGAGCAATATCTGTGACTACAACTCCCATCATGCTATTGGCTACACCCCCCTTCCCAGCATGCCCGTACTTCCTTCCTTTGGACTGTGCTTCCCTGTGGGGTAGTGTGCTTGTGCTGACAGGAAGGCTGACAGTGTTGTCCTTGCGTTTGTTTGGCTACAAGTCCCAGGTGTGTCCCTGTGCTTCACACAGCATTACCCAGGGTGGTGGTTCTTTGTGGGATCTTCATTTGGTATGTGAGGCATTGCATTCTCCCAGGTGGGTTATGTGGAGTTTGTGTTGAGGGGGTGTGTGAGGTGAGCTCCTTGTAACTATGGTCAGTGCTGTGAGTCCTCCTTCCCACCCAGCCAGATATCCCACCATGCAACGTGCTTGCATTGCAGAGAGTGCAAGTTGGCTTTCAGGATGTCAGGCAGTGGTGTTGTGCTGTTTGTTGGTGCACAGTTCCCAGCAGGGCCTTGTGCTCCACACAGCAGTAGCCAGTGTCAGCCATCTTGTAAGTTCTTTTCCACTCCCTGTGATGTGAGCATGGTTCAGAGTGGTGTTGATGGGCCAATTGTGAGGCTGAGCAATATCTGTGACTCCAACTCCCATCATGCTATTGCCTACACCCCCTTCCCAGCATGCCCGTACTTCCTTGCTTTTGAGTGGACTTCACTGTGTGTGAGTGTGACAGCAATGGCAAGATGGCTGACAGTGGTGTCCTGCTGTTTGTTGGTGCACAGTTCCCAGCAGGGCCTTGTGCACCCCACAGCAGTAGCCAGTGTCAGCCATCTTGTCAGTCCTTATCCACTCCCTGTGATGTGAGCATGTTTCGGAGTGGTGTTGATGGGCCAATTGTGAGGGTGACCAATATCTGTGACTACAACTCCCATCATGCTATTGGCTACACTGACTTCACCAGCATACACAGATTTCCTTCCTTTAAGTGAGCTTCCCTGTGAGGTGGTGTTCTAGTGGTGGCAAAATATCAGGCAGTGTTTGTTGGTTATATTTGTACCACTGCCTTGCTCTATTTGTTTTTGTGTTTGTACATGTCATGACACAGTTACATATCACTATGAGATGGCATGTATTGTGTTAATCTAACTGACATACACATCTTGGGATGATTATCTTTTGTTTGCTGTTGATTTGCTAGGGGTGGATGGTTTGACTGTCCCCTTGAGAGTGATGTGTGTGTATTGGCACACAATATTGTGTATATTAGTTGTGTACTCACCAGGCTCTGGGATGTCTGTTAGTCCATATACGCTCACTGGTGGTAGGATGGCCCGCACCTTCTCCTCCCAGGGCCTGAGGTATAGTGGTTTTGCAGGAGGGCCACTGCCGGTGTGCTGGCTCAGGAGGTAATCCTTCTTGAGTAGGTCTCTGACCCTCCTGCGCACATCATACCACCTGTTCTGGATGTCTTCCTTTGTGCGCAAACATGGTGATTGTGCGTTCACCCTGTCGACGATCCTCGACCACATCTTGGTTTTCTGCGACATGGGGGTCTGTTGGACCAATGTGCCAAACAACTGTGGCTCTACCCTCAGGATCTCGTCTACCATGACTTCCAATTCACTATCTAGGAACTTTGGATTCTTCTTTAGGGGCATGGTGATGGGTGGTGGTGGTGATTGATGTGTGTGTGTGTGTGCAAGTGAGGGTGTGTGAGTGTAGGTTTTGCTGTGTGTGTGTGAGGGTGCTATTTGTTGAGGTGCTAATGGTGTGTGGCTTTTGTGTTGGATGAGCTGTGTGTGTGTCTGTGTTTGCTGTGTGATGGTGTTGTGTGCTGGCAGGTCAGTGGAATTTGCAAAGGATCATGGTAGGGATTTGTGGGCTTTATGTAGGTGGAGTTGGGGGTGTGTCCTTGTTCCATTTTTTCTCCCCCTGTATTTATTGGCTTTGTCATTGCTTGTTTGGCCCTTTTTTTTTGTATTTTTCATTAGTGATTATTGTGCATGTAGGAGTCGTTCTTCTGACCGAGTAGGACGTTGCAGTTGTCTCGTGCGCGCCTGTCTGAGTCGTTCCCGCTGTGTTTCAGCTCCGTTTCATATGCGGCGTACGCGTCGTTCGCGGGGTATTGTGTTTGTTCGGCTGGCTTTTGTATGTGTGTCGGTCGTACGGCTTGGGCTCCGTGCGAGTCGGTCTGATTTTGCACCCATTGCATCGTACTGCGCGGGACGGAGTTCGTGGGTACGTTTCGTTCGGGTTGTTTCCTGGTGCGTGTCGGTCGGTGCGATTCGCGTGGTTTCCCGGCCGGATAGCTTGTTTCCGGCCGGGTCGGTCGTTTGCCTTGAGTTCCGTACGAGTCGGTCGTGATTCCCATGCATTTCATCGTACTTCCCAGGTCGGGCAACGCCGGTACGTGTCGGTCGGACTATAATCCAGTACCGAGTCGGTCGGTATTTTTTCCGCCCCGAATCGGAATCGGCCCCTTAATGTATGCCAACACTGATGTAGGCTGCTCTTAATATTTTTAACGAGCTAGTCGCTCAGGACTTGAAAAACTTGTATTTGAACATGGAAAGAAAACATAAGGCTGAAAATGTAAATAAAAAAGGAATATCAAAAATTGATGGATAAACTTTACAATCAAACAGATTGTGTGATCAGGAATTCTGAAACCGGTAGAAATCAAGGGGCAGATTTACAACCCCTTTGCGCCACTTTTGCGTCACTTTTCCCATGTTAAAAGTGACGCAAAAGTGGCGTAAAGGCTTGTAAATCTGCCCCCAAGTTCTTTGGCCTATGGACAAAAATCTGGTTCAAGCGTGTAAATAATTGAATAATTAAATGTGTTATGTAAGAGCCCGAGCAGTATGTTAAAAACTGCAATATAACAATGAGTTGTCAGATTGGTATGACCAAGGTGTTCTAAGTCAAAAAGATTATCATTTTCTGTGGATTGAGTACCCAAAAACACCTGTTTTCTATCTTATTCCCAAAATCCATGAAGATAGAGCAAATTCACTGGGTCGATCTCAGCACTGGGGGTGCTTTTGAAAACACATCTAAATATGTCCATCATTTTCTGAGAGATTTTGTAAGAAATCTACCCTCATATATTCAGGACACAGGGGATTTTTTTTATCAAAATGTTTGACATGCCCTCGGAAGATGAGTATATATTCATGATCATAGATGTGAAAATATATACTAGTATACAACATGAAGATGGATTGAGAGCAGTTGATTATTTTCTAATTTCTAGACCATTGAGACTATGCAAACATACCAAAATGCTGCTTATGATTTGCAGATGCCTAGAGAACAACTATTTTTTGTTTAACAATGAATTGTTCCATCAAGTCAGGGGTATAGTGATGGACACCTGTTTCGCCTCAGCTCTGCTAATTTGCATATGCGCTGATGAGAGGAGCAGGTGTTCCAAAATGAATGTCAGTTAAAATGGACAGAATATGTGGTAATTTGGTTTGGATTTATACACAATGTATTTGCTATCTGGGGAGGTCCAATGGAGAGTGGCAGACTTTTTGTAGAAAAAATAAACAACAACGCATTGAATTTACATTGCACAAGTACAATCAGTGATAAGGAGGTTACATTTTGTATATGTGAATAATAGTAACTTAGAGACCAAATTATTCTGGAAACCAACAGCTGGCAATACACTACTGCACGCAACCAGTTTTTGCCCCCAAATGTTGGTGAGAAGTATCCCATATGGGGAGAGTTTATGGGTTAGAAAGCACTGTAGCAGAAAACAAGAAGAAGAGAAGGCTCTAGTAGAAATGACTGAAAGATTTCAGAAGAGAGGATACTTGCATACCAGTATAGAGGAAGCGAACAAGAAAGCGAAGGCACACACAGGGGAGAAATTGGTATTTCATAGAAAGAAAAAGAAATTACAGAATGAAAGAACTTCACGATTTAGTTTGATTACTACTTTCAGTAAACAGGAAGGAGAGATTCACAGGATAGTGCAAAAATACTAATAAAAAAAGATCCAGTGATTAGAATAGAAGCCCAAAGAACACCAGGTTTGACATTTGGGAGGGCAAGATCTATGAGAGATGACCTAATTAAGAGTAGTCCTGAATGTAAACAAAAGGGTAAATGGTTGAGGAATAGTAAGGGATTTAAAAACTGCAGTATATAGAAAACCCGCCAATATGGAGCCAACGAAAAAGAATATGAATCACCCCTCCTTACAACAGTAAAGAAGATAAAAGGTTTTTGTCACTGTAAGACTGAGTATGCAGTATTTATCTTGTGTTGTCCTTGTAAGTTCATGTACGTGGGTAGTACCACATTGCCTGTACATAAAAGAAGTTTATAGCATATAAGGGCAGTAAGAAATAAAGACAGAACATTTCCAGTAGCCGCCACTTTGAAGACAAACATATGAGTGATGTGAGAGGAAAGGTATATTTTCTAATCAATGCTGTACTTAGAAGCAATGGAGGAGGCAACGGGGGAAGGGTTTGAGGCAATTGGAATCCCGATATATATTAGAGTTAAATACTAAGGGCCTTATTGTGACTTTGGTGATCCTACAGCGGACGGTGCAACGTGCGGTCTGCAGTAGGACCCCCAAAGTCGTGGTGCTGCCGTCCACTAGATTAGGAGTTAAATCCTGGTCTGGCGGGCGGTGCTGCCACGGTCTAAGGCGGAGTTCTGTCAGGCTCATTGAAGAGCCCGACATGCAGACTACCGCTGTCAGAGAGCTGACTGCACCTTGCATGAATTGGGGGTGCAAATCCAGGGGGGCACAACTTGTGCCCCCTTGAATGCACCCCCAGGCCCAGGATTGGTAGTGAAAAGGCGACTCCTAATAAGCTTGGTGGTGCCGCAGCAGCATCGCCAGCAATATTAGTGCTCCTGACCGCTGTGCCATTGCTACAGGATCTTGGATCCCCAGCAGACGCAGGGGTCCTGTGGTGGTCCAACCGCCACACTCCTAATAATGCTGGCGGGCCCGCAGTGTGTTGATGGTCGGACTGCCACCACGAGAACGGCGGTCCTATGGACCGCCATACTTGTAATAAGGCCCTCAGTGGGGATTGAATATTTAAGTGGATTTTCATACTCACTTTTAACTCAGCCAGGCAGTTATTTTAACTAATGAGAGGTATCTGTAAGAATTCAAGTTTTAAAATGTTTTAGATTTTACCGCTTTGGTTTGCACAAGTCACTTTACATATGGACAGTTTTGTAATAGTAAAACTAAAATATGTGTGTATTAGGATAATAGATGACATTACGTGTATAAAATGCGTTATGTAATTGAAAAGAAAACGTGACAACCATATTCAATATTCAATAATTTAAAGGTCAATAGATGTATGATTTATAACTTGTAGTTTGACCACTTGGGGCCATATGTAACAAAAACATGTTTTGCGATTCTCAAATTGCTATTTTTAGGGAATCGCAATTAGAGAATCGCAAAATGCAATGTATGTAGGATTTGCTAAATATTTTGCGAATCCTACATATTCCTTATTTGTGAATCGCAAATTGAGATTCGCAAATAAGGAATACCTTCCCATTCATTCCTATGGGCAATTCCCAATTAGAGAATCGCAAATTGAGAATGCAATTTCAAGGTTGCAACTGTGTCAATAGGACAACCTTTTGCACCCTGAAATAGGCATGTGTGCACATGTGGCGCACATACATGCCCTAAGGGCATGTATGTGCGCCACATAGCACTTGAAAAATGCAAAAAGTGCATTTTTCAAAGAAATGTAAATTACCACCAACCTGAAGTTGGTGGTAATTTGCGATTCCTAAGCCAAAATTGCACAACTTGGGTGCTTCCTACATTGCATTTAAGGAATCACAATTTGGGATTCCTTAAATGCATTCTACAAATAGGGAATCGCAAATTTTGCGATTCCTCATTTTGCGAGTGGGTTTTTGTGTGCTACATTGCACACTGCCTAAATTGCGATCGCAAACGCTGAAATTCTGTGAATTTCAGCATTTGCGATCGCAATTTGGCTTCATACATATGGCCCCTGGTCTTTATTCATGATTGAAGTATAGCGGTTTACTTGAGATAAATGTGTAATACTGTTCAATACATTATGATTTGATGTATGTGAATAATTTCAATACTGAATATGCACTTAAAAAGGTCTTCTATTTTGAACAAAAAGAAATATAAACAGGAGCGTGTAGAGAAGTATTTTTTCTTTGTCCATGATGATGTAATTTGTTTGCACTTAAAGAACACGTAGTCAATATGATGCCTCTGTATGTGATCAAGGCTGCAGGGCAGCCGAAACTCGTCAATGGTAGCATGATGGCACTTTAATAAATATGCTAAATGAGCCACACTCCTGAGTGTCAGTAATCCTTGGATATGTTACATGAGGAGGCGGTGATGATATATATATATATTCTCTGAAAAAGCAAAAGGTTCAAAGGTTAAAGTGAAGTTAATATATTATTGTTACAGATAAATGCACTAAAGAACAACAGTTGAAATAAATAGAGGATGCATAGACAGGATGGTTAGGGAGAAAGTTGGGTACCGCAGTACTTTGTATATTGTCATTGTAGTAGTTAGTGAGGGGAACATTTCATAGCCGTAAGCAGGATGGGAGAGCTAATTGTGGTTAAATACAAAGCAATTGCATAGGACATTTTTCAGATAGTTCCTTTATGAAGGAAATCATGTCTACATGTAATATCTTTAGGGGCTAAGTTCAACAACTTAGGAACTTGCCCTGAAAACTCCTACAATGCACCCTGCTGGGAGCTGAATTTTGTTAGAATTCAGCCTTAGGTTATCTCGTCTAAGTTTTTTCTTTCCCCAAGACCTTCAACAAATCAGGAAAGTATGATAACAGCTCATGATGGAGTACTTCCGTGATGCATGCCAATATTAAACTGAATATTGCTTCTTTTAGAACAGTGGTTCCTAACCTTTTGACTTTTGTGGACCCACATTAAATCATTTCTGGAATCCGGAGATCCCTAATCAATCATTATTCAAATCCGGGGAACCCCACTGAGTAATTATTGTAAAACGGGGACCCCAAAATAACCTTATTGATGTTTTGAACTGCAATAATACACACAAATATGAAAGCAAACATTCATCAGACTAATACACAAATTCTGAAATATTTTATTTAATTCACAAATATAAAAAAAAATTAAATTACACTTTAGATGGGAAATTTGAGCTTTTCTTATACAATTGACGCCTTATATTGGTGAAACTAAATTCTGTTTTATGCACTTGATCTGCTCCCATGAATCAATCTGAAGATATCAACTTCACTTTTAGCCTCCAGTTTAAAATTCCTTTATATTTAAGCAACGTTTTAAAATTTTCAACTTTACACTTTGGTTCTTTATTGACAAACTATTTAATCATTCAATTTATTAATCTGCTAATAATATTTAATTCTCAAAGCAGTCCAAGGCCTCTTGAATAGTCATCGCAGAGCCCATGCATCCCTGGACCACAGGCTGAAACCACTGAGAACAGCTGATTTAGAAGTCACTGGGGATCTTCTACCTTCCCCAACCATTTGTTTGCCTCTTTTCCTTAAATACCCCTAGGGGCATAGTTATCATTGTGTTGCCCTGCTCTTGCGCCATTCAAGGGGGCGCAACAACTTAGTCAGATTTATCAAGCCATGCAATGCCACCTTGCATGGACCGGCATGGCTTGATAAATCTGGAGTAACGTGAGGCAGTGCAAATCAATGCCTTGCATTACTATGCCCCAAGGAGGCATTTCATGGGTGGAGTGTGGGTGTTCCCACACATCCACCCATGAAAGTACCAGATTTACCATTATTGGAAGAATAAGGAATGCATCAAAAGGCTACACCTCCCCAGGTGAGGCGTACCAAGGAGAAATATCTTTATTTCTCCTACTTTTTTCCTCTTTTTGTGTGTGCTGCATTCTGCAGCACACATAAAAAGAGGAAAATGCCTCTCGGGATTGTTTTGCACAAGAGTGTCCCTTCCTGCACAAAAGCAATCATGCTTACAGAGCAGGCACCCTTGCACCCAGCCAAAAGTATGCCAGCACATGGAAAGGAAAGGAAAGGAATGTGCCGTATGATGCAAAATACAGCACATTCTTACCCTTTCAAGCAGCGCAGCAAGGTAGCTTGATGCCTTGCATTGCGTTGCATGAAAGTTTTTTCAATATATCCCTTATTTCCTAGAATGCCCTACCAACTGTAGTTCAATCTTTCCTTTCTTGGATTCACCTTTGCTCTGTTGTGCATTCTCAATTCACCTTCTTCTCCCTGTGGTCCTACCCAGAAACATCCCCAATTCTGTACATAAACTTAACCTTGTGAAACCTTGCGTTGTAACTCCTCCATGCATCACTAACAATCATTAATTTCCCTAAATTTGATTCGGCGAATCAGAATGCAGAATTGCCTTTCTTTAAAGTGTTGTTTTGTTCAACAAATTACCACTTAAATATATAAAAATGTTTGTCAGTTATCCCGCAATGTTAAACAATGCACTTAAATTTACACTCCAAACAAATTGAATTCACTGCAAGTTCATAATTTTTATAAAAGGTATTCTCTGAATATTTTAAGAAATGCATTGTCAGTCTGACAAATACTCTGCTGATAAAGGGAGTGTCATCGTGTAACATATCTTAGACGTTGGACGCTTTTTATTCAACATCTAAGGATTTTCATATTAGTTTCCCTTTGCCATTCTCCCTTTTTCAGACATCTTATACACCACACCAAGCAGAAATCTGCAAAAATGTTGCTAAGTGCCAACTCACTTTAGCAAACTGAAAATGCATAATTTTTCCAGTAATTTCTAATTGGATCTGTCCAGCACCATTTAAATCTTAATTAACCCCATGACTTCTTCCTTGTTGAAGTTAATTAGCTATGCTTAGACAAGCAAAAAATGCATTATTGCAGAGGGTCATTCTAAACGATAAGCCTGAGGGAAGTGGCAGGTTTGCTGGCACAAGATATGTAGGTAGACTGGTTTGGTTTCACTTCAATGCATGTGTTTATAATTTCCGTTACGAAGAATCCCAGTCTTTAACAGGCTGAAAAATAATGGTAGGTAAATTGCATATTAATTCTACCATCCGCTTTTAAACTGTAGATAGTTAACTCCCCTAATTGTTTCCTTCTCTCAGTGGTTTCCAGATCCAATATATTGGGGATACTTATTAGGAACAATTGAAAGAAGTTAATAAAAACACTTAACCCCTGAATCCATCAACGGAAGAGTAGGAGGACATCTAACCTAACATCCTGAGCTGCCAACTTTGTGACCTTTTTCGGATTCCAGGGTTAGTTCAACATGTATTGATTCTGGGCAAATCACTTAGGGCCTTTTTACGAGTTTGGCGGTTTGACTGCCGTAGGACCACGTTCACCCCCGCAAGCAGCCCAAGGCACTGGCGGTCTAAAGACTGCCATATTACGAGTCGACCATAGGGCCGGCGGTGTGGAGGTGGGGATCTTGCAGTGGTGGTGAGTAGTATTACCAAATATATTGATTCCTGTGTGTGCATTTCGACTGCATATGTATCGGATGTACACATATGCATGATATACATGGAACAATACCCTTTACATATTACCAGGGTTCGGTTCATATGTGGCCAGTCCTGACAATGTGTGTATGGTATGTAAAGAACTCACCTGTAGATTGCAGCAAACAGGGTCATAATCCTCGGGGTGAAGATCCTGCTCTGAAGGGAGGACCTGAACAAAGAGATCCACTTTGGAACCTGCCTGGAAGAAGAAGAAAGAGGTGAGTATGCACCCCAAATCCTTCACCATGCCACCTTGAAACAGGCAGTTGAACCCCTGCGGTTTGTTTGTGGAACAAGCAACTTGGAATACACACGGCGGTACAGCTCCCCTGCACCGCTCTATGGCGGCTGCCTTTCCCCGATCGTGAACCCGATGTTCAGCGGTCTACTGGCAGTCTCAGCAGTCCAGCAGCAGACTTCACAAACCCAATGTGCCCAACTCGTAATACAGCAGTTGGACAACCATGCTCACCGCCCTCGGACCACCACCACTGATACGGCAGTCCTTGGGACCGTCAAACTCATAATATCTCCCTGTGTCTAAAAAATTAAATGAATCTGACATTGTGCAATGTAATATGGTGCTAATGTGTCGCTGTCCCACTCACTTGTAAACCAGGAACTGCAGAAACGGAGATAGTCTGACCTCTCACCTCCATGCTAACCTTCTAGTTCTGATTCAGCAGGATGGGTGGTTAGCCCTAAGGAGAAAAGGAGGAAAAAGAATAGCGAGAAGGAGTTGGATGCAATGGAAGCGTGGCTCACTATATTAGGGATGGTCCGGTTCTCAGAAATCACCCTCTTCTTGATTGGTAATTCAGAACACCTGTCCCTATAACACACAAGGAATACCAGTTAAGTATGTATGAGATCAAATGTACCCCTCATGCATCTTTCCATACCAGTCCAAATTTTGCACTCACCATTCATGAAAATAGGAATTAACGCTCATCTCCATTATCCACCAGAAAGCTGAGGGGTATTCCTATTACTGTCATAGGAATAAATAGCAATAGCCACAATGTCTTGACATGTTGCCCATAAATCCGAGAATAAAAGGATTTCCACACAAAGTCTCATAAATACCAAGGTAAATATCAGATGCCAAAACAAAAGGCAGGTTTCAGCTGAGCAGCAGACAAGAACCAAGGATAGAGCCTGATAACTCCTGTAAGGCCACAAGGGATCGAAAATAAATGCAAAGAGTAAGGGCAAACTAACAAAAACTAAGCCTATAAACCTAATGGACAGTGCACTGACCTGGATGCCATTTTTTCGTGTTAAACACATCGGAAGAATGCTGCCGAGAATTAAGCAGCCAGGCTGTAAGAGAAGTGGGAGTCCAACTTTGTGAGTAAGGAAAATAGCTTCAGGGACAAGCTCACAAGGATCCTTCTCCCGACTGGAGAATGAAAAGTCAAGCACCGTGCAGCAGGGGACATGCTAGATATAGGCCGCTCCCCCAAGCTACATGACTCATGACCTGCACACTATGCCAAGATCTCGCGAGATCTCATGCATAGTGAAGAACATGGGCAGGAGGAAGGCCAGAAACAAGCCAGGCTCTGATATATATATATATATATATATATATATATATATATATATATATATATATATATATCCTGTTACAGAGTACAAGCACAGCACTCACGGAAACTGCTAAACCCAGATTTTATTCGGGTTCGCCAAGCACATATTTGTGCTTGGCGAACCCGAATAAAATCTGGGTTTAGCAGTTTCCCGTGAGTGCTGTGCTTTTGTACTCTGTAGCAGGAATATTGTGCGTGGTTTCACCAACACGCGTAAAGCACCCGTTCGAGAGTGCAGGGACCGTGGTGGAATCGAGTGAGCAGTAAATATATATATATATATATATATATATATATATATATATATATATATATATATATATATGTATATATATATATATATATATATTATCTACTGGCGGTCGCCAGTAGATAGTTATAGTTAAAACCTATTATCCATAGGAAATCCGCGACATTCTATTTGAAATAACGTTGGCGCCGGTTAACGAATCTTCGTGAAAGTTTCCAACTTGTTGGGGCGCTCCGGTCCGCTCCTACCCTGAAAGTCTCGGGGTGATACGTCAAGCGGGGGCCGAGAAAAAGGGGGTCCCAAAACGTGTTTTCCCCATTCATTTTTCCATAGGAACCTTTAGTCGCAGCTACAGCCCGAACTGCTGAACGGAATTACACCAAATTTGGCAAAGAGGTAGCCCTTGGTTCAGTGTCGTGCCTTTTGCTTAAATGGTGTAAATCCGTTCAGTAGTTCCTGAGAAAATCAAAAGTAAAGTCACATATATATCTGGGCGGAGCCTAACCACACATGTCATCGTGAGATCTGATTGGCTGTCAGCACTTCATCCTGGAATTTCTGGCAGCCATCTTGGGACCAATATAAATGATAGTACCTCATTGAAATGCATTGTAGTGAATAGAAGATTTTGAGGGTCACCAAAAGGAGAACTATAAAGGGTGATAACAGGCTTTAGTTACATTAGAATTTATTTGTTGACGGTACCATACTAATTTTAGGAATTGTGGTGTATTCCAAGGTGATTTTACCATGTGAAAAACCTTCTGCTGTGATATCATGAATCATGTTTGAGAGAACACTATTTTCTCATGCTTGTCCCATGGAGGTTTGGAAGGTGCTCCAGAAGCTAAAATGAGAGCATATTTTCTGTAAATTCACATTATCTTTCTCACTCATGTGAGAATGAAGTCTGACATTCTCAGTAAAACATGTACATCCAACAAGGGCAGAGACTGTCAGTTGATTCCTTTGTGTTCTACTGCAGCTTCCCAGAGTGTTCTAAAGAACAACTAGAGTGCTAACAGCCTTACTTATGACAAAAGTATGGCACACCTGAAGCCATCTTGATTGGAATAAACTGGTAACACTTAAAACATTTAATTTAAAAAGGAACAAAATTATGGGGTTCATTTTGTCATAGAAATTATGGTTAGTGCTGTAGAAAGAAAAATTAGGACATGTTTCAAGTGTGATCTCAAATATCTTCCTGTTATATTTCAACAGGAGCAGCCTGCCAGTTGATGCCTTTGTGTTCTACTGCAGCTTCCCAGAGTGTTCTAAAGAACAACTAGAGTGCTAACAGCCTTACTTATGACAAAAGTATGGCACACCTGAAGCCATCTTGATTGAAATAAACTGGTAACACTTAAAACATTTAATTTAAAAAGGAACAAAATGATGGGGTTCATTTTGTCATAGAAATTATGGTTAGTGCTGTAGAAAGAAAAATTAGGACATATTTCAAGTGTGATCTCAAATATCTTCCTGTTATATTTCAACAGGAGCAGCCTGCCAGTTGATGCCTTTGTGTTCTACTGCAGCTTCCCAGAGTGTTCTAAAGAACAACTAGAGCGCTAACAGCCTTACTTATGACAAAAGTATGGCACACCTGAAGCCATCTTGATTGGAATAAACCGGTAACACTTAAAACATTTAATTTAAAAAGGAACAAAATGAGGGGTTCTTTTTTAAATAGAAATTATGGTTAGTGCTGCAGAAAGAAAAATTAGGGCATGTTTTAAGTGAGATCTCAAATCCTCTTCTATTTCATTAGAAAATTCTGACATGCAGACTGAAACAATCACTTTCAATACCAGCAGCAGACTACCAGTTAACTCCCTGGTGAGCAGTAGCTTTACTCCAGTGATCTAATGAGCAACTAGAGTGCTAACATTCTGAATTTATGGCAGATGTGAGACACATCTGAATGCCTTCTTGATGGAATCAAAGTAAAAAACTGAAAGCATTTCCTACTGAGGAGACTGCAGTAAATGAAGAAATTAGGAAACTTCATAACAAAGAAGTCTTCCAAGATGGCCACCAGTGAAAACAGAGCCCAAATGTAGCACAAATATTACCCAGATGTAGCCCACATATAGCCCAATGACAAAAGTGTGCAAAACACTTTTTATTTTTAGTTTTTTTGCAGTTTTATGTAGTGCAGACTGGTCAGGTATTGGAGCTTTGCATCTTAAAACATGACCCCCTACACTACAAAACACCACTGCACTATCCTAAACCCTAAAACACTACCCCCAGCACGACCCCCTACACTACCCAAACACCACTGCACTAACCTAAATCCTAAAACACTACCACCAGCACGACCCCCTACACTACCCAAACACCACTGCACTATCCTAAAACATGACCCCCTACACTACACAAACACCACTGCACTACCCTAAACCCTAAAACACTACCCCCAGCACGACCCCCTACACTACACAAGCACCACTGCACTACCCTAAACCCTAAAACACTACCCCCAGCACGACCCCCTACACTACACAAACACCACTGCACTACCCTAAACCCTAAAACACTACCCCCAGCACGACCCCTACACTACCCAAACACCACTGCACTAACCTAAATCCTAAAACACTACCCCCAGCATGACCCCCTACACTACCCAAACACCACTGCACTACCCTAAAACATGACCCCCTACACTACACAAACACCACTGCACTACCCTAAACCCTAAAACACTACCCCCAGCACGACCCCCTACACTACACAAGCACCACTGCACTACCCTAAACCCTAAAACACTACCCCCAGCACGACCCCCTACACTACACAAACACCACTGCACTACCCTAAACCCTAAAACACTACCCCCAGCACGACCCTCTACACTACCCAAACACCACTGCACTAACCTAAATCCTAAAACACTACCCCCAGCATGACCCCCTACACTACCCAAACACCACTTCACTACCCTAAAACATGACCCCCTACACTACACAAACACCACTGCACTACCCTAAACCCTAAAACACTACCCCCAGCACGACCCCCTACACTACACAAGCACCACTGCACTACCCTAAACCCTAAAACACTACCCCCAGCACAACCCCCTACACTGCCCGAACACCACTGCACTGCCCTAAACCCTGAAACACCACCCCCTTCACAACCCCCTACACTGCCCGAACACCACTGCACTGCCCTAAACCCTGAAACATCACCCCCAGCACAACCCCCTACACTGCCTGAGCACCATTGCTCTGCCCTAAACCCTGAAACACCAGCCCCAGCACGACCCCCTACACTGCCCGAACACCACTGCACTGCCCTAAACCTTGAAACACCAGCCCCAGCACGACCCCCTACACTGCCCGAACACCACTGCACTGCCCTAAACCCTGAAACACCAGCCCCAGCAAGACCCCCTACACTGCCCGAACACCACTGCATTGCCCTAGACTCTGAAACACCAGCCCCAGCAAGACCCCCTACACTGCCCGAACACCACTGCACTGCCCTAAACCCTGAAACACCAGCCCCAGCACGACCCCCTACACTGCCCGAACACCACTGCACTGCCCTAAACCCTGAAACACCAGCCCCAGCACCACCCCCTACACTGCCCGAACACCACTGCACTGCCCTAAACCCTGAAACACCAGCCCCAGCACCACCCCCTACAATGCCCGAACACCACTGTACTGCCCTAAACGCTGAAACACCGCCCCCTGCACCGCCCCCTACACTGCCCGAACACCACTGCACTGCCCTAAACCCTGAAACACCACCCCCTGCACGACCCCCTACACTGCCCGAACACCACTGCACTGCCCTAAACCCTGAAACACCACCCCTGCACCACCCCCTACACTGCCCGAACACCACTGCACTGCCCTAAACCCTGAAACACCACCCCCAGCATGACCCCCTTTACTGCTCGAACACCACTGCACTGCCCCAAACCCTGAAACACCACCCCCAGCATGACCCCCTACACTGCCCGAACACCACTGCCCTAAACCCTAAAACACCACCCCTGCATGACCCCCTACACTGCCCGAACACCACTGCACTGCCCTAAACCCTGAAACACCACCCCCTGCACGACCCCCTACACTGCCTGAACACCACTGCACTAAACCCTGAAACACCACCCCCAGCACGACCCCCTACACTGCCCGAACACCACTGCACTACCCTAAATCCTAAAACACTACCACCAGCACGACCCCCTACACTACCCAAACACCACTGCACTACCCTAAAACATGACCCCCTACACTACACAAACACCACTGCACTACCCTAAACCCTAAAACACTACCCCCAGCACGACCCCCTACACTACACAAGCACCACTGCACTACCCTAAACCCTAAAACACTACCCCCAGCACGACCCCCTACACTACACAAACACCACTGCACTACCCTAAACCCTAAAACACTACCCCCAGCACGACCCCCTACACTACCCAAACACCACTGCACTAACCTAAATCCTAAAACACTACCCCCAGCATGACCCCCTACACTACCCAAACACCACTGCACTACCCTAAAACATGACCCCCTACACTACACAAACACCACTGCACTCCCTAAACCCTAAAACACTACCCCCAGCATGACCCCCTACACTACACAAGCACCACTGCACTACCCTAAACCCTAAAACACTACCCCCAGCACGACCCCTACACTACACAAACACCACTGCACTACCCTAAACCCTAAAACACTACCCCCAGCACGACCCTCTACACTACCCAAACACCACTGCACTAACCTAAATCCTAAAACACTACCCCCAGCATGACCCCCTACACGACCCAAACACCACTGCACTACCCTAAAACATGACCCCCTACACTACACAAACACCACTGCACTACCCTAAACCCTAAAACACTACCCCCAGCACGACCCCCTACACTACACAAGCACCACTGCACTACCCTAAACCCTAAAACACTACCCCCAGCACGACCCCCTACACTGCCCGAACACCACTGCACTGCCCTAAACCCTGAAACACCACCCCCTTCACGACCCCCTACACTGCCCGAACACCACTGCACTGCCCTAAACCCTGAAACATCACCCCCAGCACAACCCCCTACACTGCCTGAGCACCACTGCACTAACCTAAATCCTAAAACACTACCCCCAGCATGACCCCCTACACTACCCAAACACCACTGCACTACCCTAAAACATGACCCCCTACACTACACAAACACCACTGCACTACCCTAAACCCTAAAACACTACCCCCAGCACGACCCCCTACACTACCCAAACACCACTGCACTAACCTAAATCCTAAAACACTACCCCCAGCATGACCCCCTACACTACCCAAACACCACTGCACTACCCTAAAACATGACCCCTACACTACACAAACACCACTGCACTACCCTAAACCCTAAAACACTACCCCCAGCATGACCCCCTACACTACACAAGCACCACTGCACTACCCTAAACCCTAAAACACTACCCCCAGCACGACCCCCTACACTACACAAACACCACTGCACTACCCTAAACCCTAAAACACTACCCCCAGCACGACCCTCTACACTACCCAAACACGACTGCACTAACCTAAATCCTAAAACACTACCCCCAGCATGACCCCCTACACGACCCAAACACCACTGCACTACCCTAAAACATGACCCCCTACACGACACAAACACCACTGCACTACCCTAAACCCTAAAACACTACCCCCAGCACGACCCCCTACACTACACAAGCACCACTGCACTACCCTAAACCCTAAAACACTACCCCCAGCACGACCCCCTACACTGCCCAAACACCACTGCACTGCCCTAAACCCTGAAACACCACCCCCTTCACGACCCCCTACACTGCCCGAACACCACTGCACTGCCCTAAACCCTGAAACATCACCCCCAGCACAACCCCCTACACTGCCTGAGCACCATTGCTCTGCCCTAAACCCTGAAACACCAGCCCCAGCACGACCCCCTACACTGCCCGAACACCACTGCACTGCCCTAAACCCTGAAACACCAGCCCCAGCAAGACCCCCTACACTGCCCGAACACCACTGCATTGCCCTAGACTCTGAAACACCAGCCCCAGCAAGACCCCTACACTGCCCGAACACCACTGCACTGCCCTAAACCCTGAAACACCAGCCCCAGCACGACCCCCTACACTGCCCGAACACCACTGCACTGCCCTAAACCCTGAAACACCAGCCCCAGCACCACCCCCTACACTGCCCGAACACCACTGCACTGCCCTAAACCCTGAAACACCAGCCCCAGCACCACCCCCTACAATGCCCGAACACCACTGTACTGCCCTAAACCCTGAAACACCACCCCCAGCACCGCCCCCTACACTGCCCGAACACCACTGCACTGCCCTAAACCCTGAAACACCACCCCCTGCACGACCCCCTACACTGCCCGAACACCACTGCACTGCCCTAAACCCTGAAACACCACCCCCTGCACCACCCCCTACACTGCCCGAACACCACTGCACTGCCCTAAACCCTGAAACACCACCCCCAGCATGACCCCCTTTACTGCTCCGAACACCACTGCACTGCCCCAAACCCTGAAACACCACCCCCAGCATGACCCCCTACACTGCCCGAACACCACTGCCCTAAACCCTAAAACACCACCCCTGCATGACCCCCTACACTGCCCGAACACCACTGCACTGCCCTAAACCCTGAAACACCACCCCCTGCACGACCCCCTACACTGCCTGAACACCACTGCACTGCCCTAAACCCTGAAACACCACCCCCAGCACGACCCCCTACACTGCCCGAACACCACTGCACTACCCTAAACCCTAAACCACCACCCCCAGCACGACCCCCTACACTGCCCGAACACCACTGCACTGCCCTAAACCCTAGAACACTACCCCCAGCATGACCCCCTACACTACCCGAACACCACTGCACTACCCTAAACCCTAAAATACTCCCCGCAGCACGACCCCCTACACTACCCGAACACGACTGCACTGCCCTAAACCCTAAAACACTCCCCCAGCACGACCCCTACACTACCCGAACACCACTGCACTAAACCCTAAAACACTCCCCCAGCACGACCCCCTACACTACCCAAACACCACTGCACTACCCTAAACCCTAAAACACTAACCCCAGCACGACCCCCTACACTACCCAAACACCACTGTACTACCCTAAACCCTAAAACACTCCCCCAGGACGACTCCCTACACTACCCAAACACCACTGCACTACCCTAAACCCTAAATCTACCCCCAGCATGACCCCCTACACTACACAAACACCACTGCACTACCCTAAACCCTAAATCTACCCCCAGCATGACCCCCTACACTACACAAACACCACTGCACTACCCTAAACCCTAAATCTAACCCCAGCATGACCCCCTACACTACACAAACACCACTGCACTACCCTAAACCCTAAAACACTACCCCCAGCATGACCCTCTTCACTACCTAAACACAACTGCACAATTTATTACAGGCGTTGCAACGCAGGCCTGTGGTGCTTACTGGAAGTACCTGGTGGGCTGGTTGGGCCCCAGGGACTCTCAGGATTCAAGGTGACCTAATCCCCCAACTTAAAACGCGCCACGGGGCGCGTTTGCACAGTGGTGAAGGGAGGGGCGGGGCCTCAGGTGACATGTGCGCAAACACGCCCTGTGGTGCGTTTTAAGTTGGGGAGTTAATTCCCTTTGAATCCTGGGGGCCAACTAGCCCACCAGGTACCTTCAGTAAGCACAACAGAGTTGCGTTGCAGAGAGGTGAAAAAGGTGCGTGGCCTCGGAACGCCTCTCTGCAACTCAGCTCTGTGGTCCTAACTGTAGGTACCTGGGGGGCTAGTTGGGCCCCAGGGACCCTCAGGATTCAAGGGGACTTAATCCCGCAACTTAAAACGCGCCATGGGCGCGTTTGCACACATGTCACCTCAGGCCCCCCTCCCTTCACCACTGTGCAAACGCGCACTGGCTCTGGTTAGTCAGAGTCAGTTACCACCAGTACCCGTCTGAAAAAGTTGTGGGCACAGGATGATTTTGCAACAAGGCCTCTTTCTGCTCCTCTGTTGGTTCTTTCTGCACATCTTTTGCTTCTTTCTGTGCGTTTTTCTTCTTTCTTCACATGTCCTACCTCTGTTGGCATAGTTAGAAACTAGCATTTAAAAAACCTTTGAAATTCACTGAAAAAACCATAGGATTCAGGCACGTTATAGTTAGAAATTAGCATTTTAAAAACCTTTGAAATTCACTGAAAAAACAATAGGTTTCAGGCACGTTATAGTTAGAAATTAGCATTTAAAAAACCTTTGAAATTCACTGAAAAAACCATAGGTTTCAGGCACGTTATAGTTAGAAATTAGCATTTAAAAAACCTTTGAAATTCACTGAAAAAACCATAGGTTTCAGGCACGTTATAGTTAGAAATTAGCATTTAAAAAACCTTTGAAATTCACTGAAAAAACCATAGGTTTCAGACACGTTATAGTTAGAAATTAGCATTTAAAAAACCTTTGAAATTCACTGAAAAAACCATAGGTTTTAGGGACAGTTATAGTTAGTTGGACATTGCACTCATACAAAACCCGTGAAATTCCCCTATTATAGTTAGTTCAGCTAACTATAACTCGCGCCCCGCAATGCACTGCTGATGACGTCACATATTACATCACTCATGACATGGTCAGTGACATCACTGATGACATCACTGATGACATCTCAAATGACATCACTGATGACATCATCCATGTGATAATTTCATGCATCTTCTCACACCCTAATATAACTTTTGATACACCCACTCTAAATTACAGACTGCCATTCTCAAAACCATAGACACTCCAACACCAAAAACTACATACCCACTCACTGATTCTTAGGTCTACACACACATCCACTCACTCACCTGTACAGTCACTCATACTTACAGTCACTCAGTACAGGACTATCATATGCACTCATACACCTATATAAACACTCACACACCGCCACTCATCCATAGAGGTACTCACACACCTAGTCAGTCATGCAAAAAATTAATCACACACCCATTTACTCACCTATACAGTTATACACACACCAGCTCACTTACTCATACAAATACTAGCACATTCTTACGCTCTTATACAATAACTGATACAAGCACACACGCATCCATACAGCCACTCTCACAATAACACACTCTCACTTATAGCCATTTAAATACTCTAACACACATATATACTGCCTTTTACATATGTAGTTACTTGCACATGTACCACTGAGATATACATTCACTCACTAACACACCCATACACACACTCACACACCCAAGCAGTCCATCACAGATGCACTCTTGAAATCATGCACCCAGTGAATCACCCACTCACACATCTATGTATAGAGTCACACACACCCCACCCACACAAACACTCAGGCAGCCATACAGATACTCAGAGAACCAATCAATAACCCATATAGACACTCATGTAGCTATTCGCAAATCCATGCATCCACTTACACACCAACAAACAGACGGATACAGACATTCACACAGTTTAGTCACTAACCCATGCATTCAGTAAGATACGTTTAATCACTCACTTGTAGAGTCAGTCACTCACGTACTAAATCATCCATTCAGACACTTATACACCCACTCATTCTTCAATACGCCTTTCCCTATATATATTAAACATATTTAAACTTTACAGAAACACACAGTCACTGGATGATGTCATCAGTGATGTCATCAGTGATGTCATTTGAGATGTCATCAGTGATGTCATCAGTGATGTCACTGACCATGTCATGAGTGATGTAATATGTGACGTCATCAGCAGTGCATTGCGGGCGCGAGTTATAGTTAGCTGAACTAACTATAATAGGGGAATTTCACGGGTTTTGTATGAGTGCAATGTCCAACTAACTATAACTGTCCCTAAAACCTATGGTTTTTTCAGTGAATATATATATATATTCATTGTGAAATTCTGGCATATAACTTTTAGATCCTGTCTCCATTAGCAGCAAAATTAAGGAAACCATAAGGGAAGATAAATGTATTGATGTACTGCTATATTTTTAGTTTGTTCAATTTTATATAGCACAACCTTGATCCAAGGGTGTTTTACATGATGTTACCACCAGATGTGCCTGTATGGTTTTTCCTGTGGTGGACCTTCTCATGGGGTTATTACCCCATAGGTTCAATCCCTCCTCTGCCCGTAGTGTCCGAGATGTATTGTATCGATATATATATATATATATATGACTCGTTCACGGCTCCTTCCGTCTTCCCCCGCCCTCTGCAGTAGATCACTAGCTGCCGGCGGAGCATGCCGGACCTTCAATTTCACCAAAATTCAATAAAGCGATCACTCAAAGATGACAGTTCTCAAAGATGGTTTAATTCAGGTAACGCGTTTCGCTTGACCCGCAAGCTTGATCATCAACTGTCATCTTTGAGTGATCGCTTTATTGAATTTTGTGATATATATATATATATATATATACATATATATATATATATATATTACCTACTGGTGGTCGCCAGTAGGTAGTTATAGTTAGGACCTTGTTTCTATTCAAATAGCGTTTTTTCTTTTGCCAATATCTTTGGCGCTGTTTGATGAATCTTCGCAAAATTTTCAAAACTAGTGGCCCGCTCTGGTCAGCTCCTGTCTTGTAAGTTTTGGGGTGATTCGTCAAGCGGGGGCCGAGAAAAAAGGGAGATCCCAAAACGCGTTTTCCCCATGTTAATTTCCATAGGAAACTTTAGACAAAGCTACAGCCCGAACTGCTGAACGGAATTACACCAAATCTGGCAAAAAGGTAGGTCTTGGTTCAGAAAGAGACCTTTTTTTTAAAATGATGCAAATCCGTTCAGTAGTTCCTGAGAAATTTGAAAAAGAAAAATATCGATATCTGAGCACCGAGGAGGAGTCGCGACTCCTCCCAGGCACGAGCTTCACTCTGATTGGCTGCCAACACTCCAAAGCAGAATGTGTTGGCAGCCATCTTGTGACTCGAGTCACAAGAAAAGAGTAAAAAAAAAGTAAAAAACAAGAAAAGGGGGGCAGGGTACAAACACCCTGACCCCCTAGGACTGCTCAGGGGGTCCCACAAGGACCCCCAGGGCCAAAGAAAGCATTTTTTTTTTAAACAGCCGAATTCGCGCTGGGGTCGCAAATCCGGCCGAGAAAATAAAAAAAAAACGAAGCGCGGGCTCCAGCGCTTTGTTGAATTTAAGCCCCCGGGTGGGCCGGGTCCCGGGGGCATGCTAAATTATGTTGCGGGGGCCCCCGCAGCCCCGGGGACTGCCACCTCCCTGGGGCTTTGTTTATGATGTGCGGGGGCACGCAGCCCCGGGGACCGCCACCTCCCTGGGGCATTGTGCAAAAAGGGTGGGGGGGTCTCGTGGTCCCCTCAAGCCCCGGGGACCATCCACCTCCCCGGGGCTTTTTTATAATTAGGGAGGGGGGCCTCGCGGGCCCCCCCAAGCCCTGGAGACCGCCATCTCCCCGGGGCTTTCTTATAATTAGGGTGGGGTGGCTCGAGCCCCCCACACGCCCGAGGATCACCACCTCCCCGGGGCACTAAATATTGAAATTGGGGGGTCCGTTACGGACCCCAAGCCCCGAGGACCACCACCTCCCGGGGCTTTGAAAATGAAGGGAGGGGTGCCGCGCGGCCCCCCTCCTGGAGCCCTTGATGGCCCTGGGGACCACCACCCCCCAGGGCCGGCTCCTGCAATGTCCCATGGTGCCCACCCCCGGGACATTGCCGTTTGCTATGGCAGGGCGGGAGCCGTGCGGCTCCCGCCCTGCCATAGCAAACACTGCTTTGGTTTTTGGAAGCCAAAAACCAAAGCAGAATTGCTTTTGCACAAGGGAAGCTGCATGTCAGCAGATCCCCTTGTTCAAAAGCAATGCGGGCTCCCGCAGGAGGCAGGGAGCCGGCAGGGACCGTGGGGGTATTGGGGCTCCCCCCACGGTTATGTTATGTTATGTTATAATGAACTTGTAAAGCGCTCGGCTACTCAGAAGAGTGTCCCGGCGCTAGACGGAGCCCTGAATTATCCTGATAATACCAGGCAAACACTACTGCTGAAATAACCAGGTTTTAAGTTGTTTACGGAAAGTCAGCAAATCGGGTACTTGTCTGAGATGCTGAGGCAGACTATTCCAGATACGGGCAACCTGAACTTGAAAAGAGCATCCCCCTCTGCACAAACGGGAGAATCTAGGGACCCCTAGAAGATACTGGTGAGAGGATCTTAAAGATCTCCCAGGAGCATAACGAAGTACTCTCTTCCTGATATAGTGGGCCCCCAAACCATGGAGAGCCTTAAAAGCCAGAACTAATGCCTTGAAAAGAATTCTGTTTCGAATAGGGAGCCAATGCACAGCGATCAGGTGGGGAAATCCGGGTTCTGGGGCCCAGCCTGAGAACTGCCCTGGCTGCCGCATTTTGGACAACCTGAAGCTTGTTTATCAGAAACTCCGGAAGACCTAAATATAAAACATTTACGTAGTCCAGCCTAGAGGAAATGAGGGCCTGAACCACTATCTTTCTGTGAGAGAAAGATAACATGGGCAGGAATTTCCTGAGCATT
This sequence comes from Calotriton arnoldi, assembly GCA_963921515.1. Classification (NCBI taxonomy): domain Eukaryota; kingdom Metazoa; phylum Chordata; class Amphibia; order Caudata; family Salamandridae; genus Calotriton; species Calotriton arnoldi. The sequence goes on along the minus strand of CAWUFW010001860.1, from coordinate 2,484,906 downwards.
TTAAGAAAACCGAAACAAGAACCTGCAACAGACTGAACCTGGGTTTTCATGGAAAGGGAATCATCCAATTTCACCCCCAAGTTCTTGACTGTCCTGACCGAAGACTAAGGAGGTGACATATCAGCTGGCCACCATTGTTTCCATACATCCTGGGGTGGTGATCCGAAAAAAATGATTTCGGATTTCTCAGGATTACATTTAAGTTTATTAAGTCTGAGCCAGGAGAAGACTTTTTTCAAGCAATTTTTGATCAGCTCACCATCAAAGTCTTCACCCTTCTCACACGTGAACAGCAGCTGCGTATCATCAGCGTAAGAAATGATTGTTGCCTCACAAGCTTCGACCAAAGGGGCGAGAGGGGCCATATAGAGATTGAACAAAGTAGGGCTCAAAATAGAGCCCTGTGGAACACCCACTTTCAGAGGCGGGATAGTAGCAGAAAAGGGGGACCAGACCTCCTGGTTCCTGTCCTCTAAAAAGACGAGAACCATTTCAACACCGTGTCCCCGAGGCCGCACTCCTGCAGTCTCTGCAGGAGGCGGACATGGGGCACGGTGTCAAACGCTGCAGATAAATCCAGGAGGATCAGTACTGCTTTTCCTCCTTTATCCAATTTTCCTTTTATAGCCTCAGAGATTTCAAGTAGAGCGGTTTCTGTGCTGAAGTTGGAGCGAAACCCAGACTGGCTCGGATGAAGAAGATTGTTAGATTCCGCGTACTCGGTAATCACTGAGTTTACATATTTCTCTAAGGCCTTTGCAAAAAACGGAAGGAGAGAAATTGGTCTATAATTGGTTAGAACTAAAGGATCGGCAGAGGGCTTTTTCAGCAATGGGAGTATTTTAGCGCATTTCCATAACCGTGGGACCTGCCCATTACTTAATGATGAGTTAAATACTGTGTTAGCCTTCATATTAATAATCTCCGCCACGGAAGCCAATATTTTCGCGGGGCATGAATCAACAGGAGACCCTGACTTAAGACCCTTCATAATCTCCAGAGATGTCGCTGGAAGAAGGGGGGGAAACTGTGTAAGGGAAGAACCATTTCCCAAACCATTGGAAAGTGGCAGTATCGTATTTTTATCTTCCTCTGAAAGAGGCACAGCAAAGGAGGTTTGGATATTAATAATCTTCTCATGGAAAAAGGATGCTAGCTGATTAGTCCATTCTAATGTAGGGGTAAAAAGTCTAGCCACTGCATTAGGAGCAGAGAAATCTTTGACAATTTTAAAAATTTCTTTACATTTATTTCCGGAGGACTCAATTTTAGATGCAAAGAAAATCTTTTTTTCCTCACGGATTTTAGTGTGATATGCATTTAAGGCAATTTTATAAATTTCTTTATTTTCCGGGCTAAAATCCTTCCTCCATGCTCTTTCCAGGCGTTTGCAAACACTTTTGCACTGCCTCAAAGCTTGATTGAACCAAGGGGAGGAATACCTTGTAACCTTGCAGGGCCGCGACGTTTGGGGGGCAAGTGCCCAGGTACTTTGCTTCAACCAATTCTCAAGCGTATTGGCATCACTCTCAAAGAGTCCATCAAAGAGGTCAGGCCCCGGGAGATGGAGTCCCTGGGGCCAGAAGTGGCCCGGAAGGGGGGCCACGTGGCCCCCCTCCCGCGATTTAAAATAAAAAATTTAAAAAAAGAGGCAATGCCCCGGGGGATGGGGTCCCCGGGGAAGATAAAAGCCTCAGGAGGGGGGCCACACAGCGCCCCTCCATTAAAAAATTAAAAAAAGTGTTTCTGGGCTTGCCCCGGGGGATGGGGTCCCCGGGGCTGAAATTGGCCTCGGGAGGGGGCCGCGCGGCCCCCAACCCATTTTTTTTTTTAAAAGGGGTCAGGCCCTGGGGGATGGGGTCCCCAGGGCCCAAAAAATAGCAAAAGAAGGAGGGCCACACAGCCCCCCTTGTAAAAAAAAAATATTTAAGAAAAACGGCATTTCGCCGGAGGCCACGCCCCCTTTCTCCACCACTCTGCAAACCCGCCCCTGGCGCGTTGTTAGATGGGGAATTAATTCCCTTTGAATACTGAGGGTCCCTGGGGGCCAACTAGCCCACCAGGTACCTCCAATATGCACCAGGGAGCTGCATTGCAGAGAGGTGGTCCGAGGTCACATCCCTTTTTACACCACCCTGCAAACAAGCCTCTTGGTGCACTGCTGGTGGGGCGATGAGATCCTCTTGTGTTCTGAGGACCTCAGGACACAAGTGGACTTTATCCCCCGAGCAGCAGTGCGCCAAGAGGAGCGTTTGCAGAGTGGTGTAAAAAGGGGGCATGGCCTCGGACCACCTCTCTGCAATCCAGCTGTGTGGAGCTTACTGTAGGTACCTGGTGGGCTAGTTGGGCCCCAGGGACCCTGAGTATTCAAGGGGAATTAATTCCCCAACTAACAACGTGCCAGGGGGCGCGTTTGCAGAGTGGTGGAGAAAGGGGGCGTGGCCTATTTCTACATCTCAGCAATCCCACTGCGTGGGGCTTAGTGGAGGTAAGAGGTAGGCTAGCTGGCCCCTAAAGGACCCCCAGCAGCAAAGGGGACTTCAATCCCCATCCAAGAGCGCACCAGGGAGAGCGTTTGTAGAGTGGTGGGCAAAGGGGGCGTGGCCTGCTACGAGTACTTACCAATGCTGCTGCGTGGGACTTACTGGAGGTAATAGAAGGGGTAGTTGGCCCCCAAGGATGTCCTTGGGGGCCAACTACCCCTCTTGTTAGCTCCAGTAAGTCCCACACAGTGGGATTGCTAAGACGTCTTCAGAGGCCATGCCCCCCTTTCTCCACCACTCTGCAAACATGTCTCCTGGCAGACTACGGGATGGGGGATGAAGTCCAATTTACTCCTGAGGGAATTTGGGGCCAAGAAGCCCTCCTGGTACCTCCTGTAAGTCCTACACAGCGGAATTCCTGAGCGCTGGTCGGAGGCCCAGCCCCCTTTCTCCACCACTCTGCAAACGTGACTACTACTTAAAGAAGCATTTTTCTGCACCTCTGTCTTAGAGGTAGTTTTAATCCCCCTGCCCTATTATGTTCTAGGGCCTTACAGGGGAGGTCATGTCAGTCACAAGGGTACCCCAACCCATAGTGTACCCTAGTGTATGTAGCTGTTTTCACTGTATTCTAAGTGTCTTTCAGCATAGCACTGGCTCCGGGCCTGTTTAGGCAGAGCCCAGGTTCAGTCAGAGTCAGTTACCACCAGTACCAGTCAGCAAAACGTTGGGGGGTGCCCAGGGCACAGAATGACTTTCCAACAAGGCCTCTTTCTGCACCTCTGTTGGTTCTTTCTGCATATCTCTTGCTTCTTTCTGCACCTTTCTTCCTCTTTCTGGAATTCTGTTGCCTCTTTCTGCATTTCTCTTGCTTATTTCTGTGCCTTTCTTCCTCTTTCTGCACATGTCCTACTTCTGTAGGCATAGTTAGAAATTAGCATTTAAAAAAACCTTTGAAATTCACTGAAAAAACCATAGGTTTCAAGGACGTTATAGTTAGAAATTAGAATTTAAAAAACCTTAGAAATTCACTGAAAAAACCCACAGGTTTCAGGTACAATATATAGTTAGAAATTAACATTTAAAAAACCTTTGAAATTCACTGAAAAAACCATAGGTTTTAGGGACTTTATAGTTAGTAATTATCATTTAAAAAACATTTGAAATTCACTGAAAAAACCATAGGTTTCAAGGACGTTATAGTTAGAAATTAGCATTTAAAAAACCATAGAAATCCACTCAAAAAACCACAGGTTTCAGGGACGTTATAGTTAGTTGGACATTTCACTCATACAAAACCAGAGAAAGTCGGCCGTTATAGTTAGTTGAGCTAACTATAACTCGTGCCCCCGCAATGCACTGCTGATGACATCACATATTATATCACTCATGACATGGTCAGTGACATCACTCATGACATCTCAAATGACATCACTGATGACATCACTGATTACATCATCCAAGTGATCATCTGATGCACCTCCTCACAGCCTAATATAACCTTTGATACACCGACTCTAAAATACAGACTGCCATTCTCGAAACCATAGGCACACCAATACCAGTTACTACATACCCACTCACTGATTCCTAGGTCTATACACACATCCACTATCTCATCCATACAGTCACTCATACATGCAGTCACTCATCAATACAGCCACTATCATATGCACTCATACACCCATACAGACACTCACACACTGCCACTCACCCATAGAGTTACTCACACAGCTAGTCAGTCATGCAAAGAATCAATCACACTCCCATTTACTCACCTACACAGTTATACACACACCACTTTACTTATTTATACAGAAACTAACACATACTTACTCTCTTATACAATCACTGACACAAGCCCACACTCATCCATACAGCCACTACCACAATCACTCACTCTCACATATAATTATTTATATACTCCAACACTCACATATACTGCCTTTCACATATGTAGTTACTCACACATGTACCACTGAGCCATCCATTCACTCACCAACACAGCCATACACACACTCACCCACCCATACAGCCCCTCACAGACGCACTCTTGAACCCATACACCCAGTGAATCACCCACTCACACATCCATGCAGGGAGTCACACACACCCGACTCACCCACACAGACACTCAGGCACCCATACAGATACTCAGACAACCAATCAATAACCCATATAGACACTCATGTAGCTACTCACCAACCCATGCAGCGGCTTACACACCAACAGGCAGACAGATACAAACATTCACACTGGTTAGTCACTAACACATGCATTCAGTAAGACACGTTTAATCACTCACTTATATAGTCAGTCACGCACCTACTAAGTCATCCATTCAGACACTCATACACCCACTCATTCTTCAATACACCTTGGCCTATATATATAAAACATATTTAATGATATGTCACCAGTGATGTCATTTGAGATGTCATCAGTGATGTCATCAGTGATGTCACTGACCATGTCATGAGTGATGTAATATGTGATGTCATCAGCAGTGCATTGCGGGGGCACAAGTTATAGTTAGCTCAACTAACTATAACGGCCGAATTTCTCTGGTTTTGTACGAGTGAAATGTCCAACTGACTATAACGTCCCTGAAACCTGTGGTTTTTCAAGTGAATTTCTATGGTTTTTTAAATGCTAATGTCTAACTATAACGTCCCTGAAGCCTATGTTTTTTTCAGTGAATATATATATACATATATGACTGATAGACTTATTTGTCTTTTTGGCAGGTTTCGGGGCTTATCTCGCCTGGTGTCTTGACTTATGAAAACATACTCGTTTCAGGTAACTTCCCACCTCGCAGTGGTTTCAAGTGAAATCCTACTGTTGTATTCTTTTATAATTTTGTGTAGCCCTCTCCTGTTTTCATCATTTAAGTTAAAATTGAGTCTTTTGGTCTCTAACAGGTATACAAGACACATACCGTATTTTGGATCATGCCGCAAATATCTACATATATCATATGAATTAAGAATTTTAACTTTTATGAGGTAAGAAGCTTGCTGCAGGAGAATGACAGCATAGTGGCTGATTGTTGGTGGCCTAAACATTTTGATTATCTGTGATATTAATGAGATTTATTATCCCAATAGATTGGTGATTTACATTCTTTTGGAACACAAGACTTATGTTTTGGAAAGACCTAGCCGGGTCGGAAGTATGACCGTATACTAGGTGAGATGCTGCTATTTGGCACCCTAATCTAAATAGTTGATCTAATTACAGTGCTCCGCTTATACTACTGTAGAGTGACACAGTTTATGTACTGGTACTACAGGCATAGAACTGCACAACTTGGATAGCCATACAGGTAGGCTCTCATCTTAGGTGTGCTCCAAGTCGATCACTTTAAACAAATGATGTGCGTGCATGCAACACTACACTCACCGGACCTTAGGTCCCACCCATGGGGAGTCTCACTTAACCTCTCCCTCGTAGGCAACCATATCCTCTTCTTTGACTTACATCTCCGACACTCAGTACACTTTACCACGTCCTTTTTTTAAATTTGACCTTGCCGTCCACACAACAATTACTTTCCCCACACCCCAGGGGTCACTTCCTGTTAAGTTCCCACACTCCTCTAAATGAGATCTCCCTCCCTTGTGTGAGATCTATCACATAGCACCCTAAAGTTGTGGTGCGACACCTCTGGGTCACCCGTTTTACAATGTGCACCAACTGTGATGTGTTTAACGAAATACACTCATATGTTATGAGTCCTGTTTCTGTTATTTCCAGCCCTGAAGAAGTCAAGGGTTTACACCCCAACGACGAAACACGTGTTGGCTGGACTTTGTGATGTTTCTGGAATAAAAATGGAACCAAAGAACAATTGCATTAAGACTAGACTTTTTTGGTTTTCTACCTTGGATCAGATTTCCATACCACACGAATGCGTGTGCACAGGATTTGACTGCTTTACATGGGTATTGTGAGTGCCTAGATGTGAATCCTGTGGCTGGCACCTTGGCATCTTGCTGAAGGAAAACTCGGAAGACTCTTCGCCTTTCTACTCCTTTATGCGCTGACAAATTGAGATGTATTTTTATTTCACTGATATTGTTGCTCTGTGATGATCTATGATTTGTACTGTATTTTGGTATTGATGAGCATTTATTTTCACATTATTTAGATAAACATTATAATATACAAATGTGTCTGTCTTTATTAGAGGTGTTTTTCTAGTTTATGAGTATTCTAGAAACAAGTATTGGTTTGCCAAACCATGTCAACTATATAAAGATCGCATCGCCATAATTGGTATAATAGAAATGAAGATAGAATTTTGGTAAATTGTATGGTAATTCACTAACCCAGCATGAAGGGACTTGTTGGGTAATGAAATTGGGCCTAGTCTGTGGAAAATTATTAGTCCCAGATCGCTGGATCAGTTTTGGTAGCAGCCTGATGGTTTATATTGAGTATTTTGGCAAATTAATGGTTGAATTATTGATTTTGGTTACTAATATGAAAAGTTAGCGTCTTTGTTTTATGTAGTCTGGAAGTACGGGTACGGAGTTGCCTAAGATCCCGGGATGTTGATTTAGCCTCAGGGGCAGAGGAAGAGTGTGGAAAAGTATTACACTGCAGAAGTACTTTGTCTGTTGTTGTAATATCGAACAGTGAAAGGCTGTTGATATTATTCTAAGGGACCGACTCTAAAGTATGTAAGTAAGCTGGATGTACTAGTAAAGTCCTCTTCCGAAACTTTAGAAAGTACACCTAAAGGAGAACCAAGACCTAACTTTGCTTGACTGTAATTGTGAAAGTCCTCTTCCGAAACTTTAGGAAACCCACCTAAAAGAGTACCAAGATCTCCTTTCACTTGATTGAGAGTAGAGTGACGCTGGTCATTATTCTTCTGCTTGTAAAGGTTCTCTTGAACGACTGAACTATCTTTCATTTAGTGGAGCAGACAAAGTAGCAGCGTTTTGTGTCGCTTCTAATAAGAATTTATTTAGAAAGACTTTGTAGTAAATTGCCGTATTATTTTGTAAAGGGAGGGTCAGTCGCAGGAGTTATACTGACGTCTCAAAAAAGCAGCGCTGGCATTGGTCAGATAGCAGGCGTGTAGTGTGCTGTGATTGGTTGGTTGGTGTGAGTCGCGCTGGTATTGGACGGGTGCGAGCGAATAGAGTAAGCAGAATTACGGAAGGATTTCCTTGATTTCTAAAATATTTAGCGGAAAAGAGAGAGTTGAAAATGAAGTTGATAAAAAGTATACAAGATTTGTTTAAAAAAGACAAGCCAATAGTTACTAGAGAGGGAATTCCTGTACCTCCTCCAAGATCGCCTGCTTCTTTTATGATGTTAGAGCGTGGATATCATACGTGTACATGGTTAGAGAATTGGGTGAGTTGTACGGAGGATGATGGAGTTTTAGTTTTCCCAGAGCATGTTACTTTCAATGTAAAGGTTTTGGAAAATTTGAGAAGACGAATGAATTCTTTAAAACCAAATCCTAGACCTATGCAGTATGAGGCGCTTGAGGAATGGGAACATGAGGCGTACAGAAGGGAGAGAGATAGGAATGGGATGAAATATAGGAATACAATGAGATGGTATTCAGAAGCTAAATGGGATGCGCAGATGAAAAGGTAGTGGAGAGATGTAATCATAGATGGATTATATCCAGTAATGGTTGCTTAGGGACAAGCTGGTGGAAAGTGCAAGGAGAAAAAGAATAATGTAGAGAATTCAGAATTAGATACAGATCCGAATGAAATTGATGATGAGTTATTAGATGAGATGTTATTGAAGAGACCTCCACCATATCAGGAGAGTCCGGATGGGATTACTCCAAGTGCACCATTAATTGAAATAGAAGCTCCACAAGTTCCACAGGTACCACAAGCTTCACAAGTTCCATTAGTTTTACAGTCTTCATCAGCTACTCGAGTCTCACAGGAGAGAGATATCCAAATGCTCGATAGAGCAAGAGAAGAATTTACTCAGAAAATTAATCAGATGAGTTTAAATGGAGAAGCGTTATCAGTTCCGGTAACAATTGGTACTATAGTTCCATTGTATAGTGAGGGTCAAAATATTTCAAGAGTGCATGCATTGACAGTTCCAGTGAATAATGCTGGGGTTGTTAGTGGACCAGAATCAAATGAGAGAGTACGTCACTAATTGATATTCCAGCAAATAGAAATGTGACTGAAACACCAAAAAGGAGTGTACAGATCGATCCTAGAAAATTAATGCCAAATGTAAGAGAAACAACTTCAGTATCAGGGAGTTCAGTGGGACCTTCGCCAGAAGAGTTGGATGATTGGATTAGAGGAATGGCACCTAGTAAGTCCAAACAGAGTATAGTTATAAGTAAGTTAAGGGTAGATCTGGAAGAAATTATTATTGGTACAATAAGTCCGGAGAGACTGAGTAAATATCAGGATGATGAGTTGTTATTCTTGTGTAAGAATAGTACATTAAAAGTGAGACATTTGCATGAGAAGATGGCAGAGGCAGCACAGGAATATGGAGTGGATATTGAGAAATCGAAAGCTTTACAAAAGACATATAGGTTGGATTTTAGTGACAAGGATCTAGAGAGTTTGAATGCATCTGGTAAACGATTGCAAATAAAGGAGTTGATAAATTTTCTGAAAAGATGGGGTGAATTGGAATGATGGAAAGGCAGATGGGCGAGAAAGAAAGAAGAAACGCTTGCAAGTAAGGGTGTAACTGCATCTCCTTTGCTTCCGTTAAGAGAGACAGAACCTGCTGAAATGATATGTCCAATGAGAGAAGTTCCGGGTGGTGGATATGTTCATATTCCTTGGTCAAGACAGGACATATTGTCTTTTACGAATGACTTCCCAAAGTTGAGAGAAAAGCCTGTCGAATGGTATAAACAGGTAGAGAGGTTTGTAAAGGTCTCAAAGGTCTTGTTGAAAGATTTGGATGGTTTGTTTGATATTGTAGTTCCAGCTGATTTATGGACTGAGTGTAAGATTGCAGTTGATTGGCCGAAAGAGGAATATCCTAGAGATGTTGAAACTGGAGCGCTTTCAGAAGAGGTGATGAAGAAATATAATCAAGTGATTACTTATTTGAAGAGTAAGATTTCTCCAAAGGAAACAGATTGGGTTAAGATTGACAGGACGACACAGGAGTCAAAAGAAACAGTACATGCCTACTACGAGAGACTTTTACAGGTGTTTAAACAGTATAGTGGTTTTGAAAGCATAACTGACATAGATATGGGACATTTTGTGTATAAGTTTGCGTTTGGGTTGAAACCTGAAATTAGTAATATGATTCAGCAGCATCTGATTTGTTGGCAAAACAAGACAGTGAATGAAATACTGAGGTATGCAAAGTATTGTAGTGATGATATTGAATCTAGGCATAAGAAATTGAAAGAGAAAATGATGTGAGCGCAAGTGAAAGCGGCACAGCAGAAAAATTGGAATTTTGTTGATTTTTCTCAAACAGGTTTTCAAATAAAAGGTCTGAATCAGAATATTCAAAATGGTCAGGTACCTGGTATGAATGTTGTACCGAATGGTGGTGTTCAAGTGCAATTACTGGGAAAGGGTAGAGGGAGAAATAATAAGCAAGAGATGAAGAGGAAATTTCCTTGTCATGCGTGCGGAAGGTTAGGACATTGGAAGTACAAGTGTAAGTTCTTGTTAGAAAATAATGTAATGGTTCAAAATTTTAATCCACAGATGCAGAATAAGGTGGTTGTGAATCAACAACAGCTGCAACAGCAACAGGTAGTTACACCACAGATACAACAGGTACAAGTGCCTCAAGCTCCTATGCCAAATAATGTGAATGCTCAGGTACAGAGATACAGTGCGAAGGCTGGATTTCACGCGAGTGAACAAATTGGTAAGAAACAAAATGTACAGATGGTTTCGCAATATTGGTTGCAATGTCCTGAGAGTGATTCAGATTAATCTCAATGACGGTGCCTGAGGGGGGAGGAAGAGTGCGTGCTTGGCACATCTCTAGAGGTAGATCAATGAGGTCCTTTTGTGGATGGGAAAGTGGAAGGTAATGATATTACAGTCCTTTTGGACACTGGTGCTACCCGTTCTACTGTGAGAGCAGCAGAAATTCCAAACCTACCCCTCTCGGGAGAAACAATCCAAGTTGTAGGAGTTTCAAATTTGTATATTAGAACTCCAGTGACCAAACCAATGGAGGTTCATATTGGAGAATTTAGAGATTTGCATCGGTTTGTGGTGTGCGATACAAGTCGGGTGAACCTTTTAGGTAGGGAATTACTGTGCAAGATGAATTGCACCATCTTCTGTACACCAGATGGTATTGCTTTTCAAACACCAGATGAGGATGTTGCTTTCAAAGTGATGTTAGCAAGGCAAGGGACAGAAGTGAATGATTTGTATCCTTTATTTACAGTGAAGGATTTTCCTGTTGAATTGAGAGAAACTGTGATGACTGATGTGTGGGACTTTACGGGGAAAGATATTGGATTGATGAAGGGTGTTGATCCAATTCAAATTGTGGTCAAACAAGGTGCAGAATTTTCCGAAAACACCACAGTATAAAATGAGTCCTGAGACCATTGCAGGAGTTACTCCTTTAATTGAGCAAATGATTCAACAAGGTATTCGGAGAGAGATACTAGGGAGTCCTTGTAATTCACCTATTATGGGAATTAAAAAACCGAGTGGCAAGTATAGAATTGTGCAAGATTTGAGAAAAATGAATAAGATTGTAGTACCATGTTGTCCGATAGTGCCAAACCCAGCAGTAATTCTTTACCAAATTCCCTGTGATGCGGAATGGTTCACAGTGATTGATTTGTGCCAAGCATTTTTCTAGATACCCTTGCATCAGGATAGCCAATATCTTTTTGCTTTCCAGTTCGGAGACTGTGTCTTGGCATGGTGCCGAGTTCCTCAAGGGTATACAGAGAGTCCTTCAATTTTCAATCAGATTCTGAAAAAGTGTCTGGAGTCATTGGTTATGCCAGAAGACTCAGTATTGGTGCAATACATCGATGACCTATTGGTGGCATCAAAGACACGAGAAGCATGTGTGACAGATACAATTGCTCTACTGATCTATTTGGCAGTAGGTGGGCATAAAGTGTCACCAGCAAAATTGCAGTTTTGTCAAAAAGAGGTGCATTATTTGGGACACAAAATTGAGAAAGGAGTCAGGAAAGTGTCACAAGATCGAATTGCTGTGATCTTGCAAATGGGTCCTCCCAGAACACTGAAAGAAGTTCGAATGTTTCTGGGCATGGTTGGATACTGCAGACAGTGGATCAGTGTTTTTTCACTGATAGCCAAGCCATTACAGAGATTGACTCACAAAGATGTAGTCAATCCGATCGAACTGGATAAAGAAAGCATGAAGGCTTTTGTTGAGTTGCGAGATAGTCTTTGTCGAGCACCTGCATTGGGAATGCCAGATTATTCTAAAGATTTTGCATTGTTCTGTTGTGAGAAGGATGGATGAGCACTTTCAGTTTTGACGCAGACACATGAATGGCGCGTTGTCCAGTGGCATATTTCTCTGCTACTTTGGACTCAGTGGCTGCAGCGTTGCCAGGTTGTCTGAAAGCAGTGGCTGCTACTTGTGTGAGTCTGGAGCAGAGTGAATCAATTGTGATGGGACATCCATTGAGAGTGTATGTGCCACATTCTGTTGAGATTCTGCTGACAAGGACGAGAACACAACACATGACAAGTAGTCGTTTGACTAGATATGAGAGAGTGATCTTGGGTGCTGAGAATGTGACAGTAACAAGATGTACGACACTGAACCCAGCGACTTTGTTGCCGAGTTCAAGTTGTGAAGAAGTAAAAGATGAAGCAGATCATGATTGTCTGGATGTGACAGAGTTGTGTACGAAACCAAGGCCTGACATAAAAGACACACCATTGCCAGAATCAGATTGTGTGATGTTTGTAGATGGATCATGTCTGAGAGATGAAAAGGGTGTATTGCGTGCTTCATGTGCAGTATGTACAGTGGCCATGGTTCTTGAAGCATCTTGTCTAAGAGGGATAAATTCAGCTCAAATTTCTGAATTGGTCACTTTGACCAGGGCTTGTATAATTGGCAAAAAATGAGGATAACCATACTTACGGATAGTCAATATGGTTTCGGGGTGGTGCATGATTTTGGTCAATTGTGGATGCATCGTGGATTTCTGACATCTTCAGGATCCCCGATCAGAAATAGTTAAAGATGTAAAAGATTTGCTGAATGCATTACAATTGCCTAAAGAGATTGCAGTGGTCATATGCCAAGCACATAAATCAGGAAATGATTATGTGACTAGTGGCAACAGATACGCAGACCAAGTGGCTCATTTCTGTGCACAAAATTCAGTTTCGATTAATAAGGGAGCAGAAAAAAAGAATACAAATTGTCACTTGATGTTCTCTTCTGTGGAAACATGGGATGAAGTTAGACAATTGCAAGAAGAAGCTAGTGAGGAAGAGAAAATATTTTGGATTAAATCAGGATGTACAAGGAGACCTGAAGATGAAATATGGGTGTATGTGGATGATAGACCAGTAATGCCAGATTGTTTACTTTCTCAAATGGCAAGGATGTACCATGGAGTAACACATGTGGGAAGAGATGCTATGATTAGACTCTTCAAACAGTCATGGTACAATCCTAAATTCAGGGTTATTGCAGAGAGTCTTTGCCAGAGCTGTGTAGTGTGCCAGCAGCAAAATCCAGGTAGAAAGACTGTTGTTAGTTGGGGGCGGATTGGAAAAGCAGCAGGTTCTTTTACTAGATTACAAGCTGATTTTATTGAGCTGCCTCCTTGTAATGGACTGAAATATGTGTTGGTTGTTGTTTGTCTGTTTTCTCATTGGGTAGAAGCATATCCAACAAGAAGAAATGATAGTTTAACAGTTGCTAAATTGCTTTTGAGAGAGATCATTCCTAGATTTGGATTTCCAGTTTCTTTAGAAACGGATAGAGGTACACATTTTAATAATGAAATAATTCGGATGATTTGCACAGCATTACAAATTGAGCAAAAGCTGCATTGTGCCTATCGACCAGAAGCCTCAGGTGTGGTCAAGCAAATTAATGGCACTATTAAATCAAAACTGTCAAAAGTGTGTGCATCCACAGCACTGAAATGGCCAGCTGCTTTACCCTTGGTATTAATAAGTCTGAGAAGCATTCCTGATAAAAAGACTGAATTATCCCCTCATGAAGTAATAATGGGAAGCGCAATGAGACAGCCGATTGTACCAGCAAATCAACTGATGAATATAACTGAAGATTTGGTGCTTGATTATTGCAAAGGATTGGCTAATGTGGTGCGTTCTGTGTCTCATCAGGTTGGAGAAAGTGCAACCACAGCACAGCAAGAGCAAGCACATGATTTAAGTCCTGGAGACCTTGGCCTCCTGTTATAAAAACTTAAGCATTTCAAGTCAACCGTATGTTTGGTTTATAAAATACTGCACACTATTGTTCACCATCTTGTACCATTCACTAAACACTGTGCCATTCACAAGTAGCACCTACTGTCATTTTGCCAAAACCTATCTGTAAAATATTGTTATTGTGTATATGGAAATTATATTCTCAAATCTTGCACAGGCATATGTATCCAAATATATGGATACTTACTAATCAATTGGAGGTTTAAGAACATTGTTTTTGTTCCCATTTAATCGCATATCATTATTATTTCCTAGGAAGTGAAGGCTGTTTACATCTTTTGAGGAAACCAATATTCTTTTGAATTATATACCTACCTGGGTTCCTACGGATTCTGGGATGCCCCATTTTTTGCGTACAAGAATGTAAAGTACAGCAGGGTAAGGTAGCTGCAGGTGGTGTCCAAGGAGGAGGCGTCATTGTCGAGTAGCCACTGGGCGAAGTCGCAGTGAAGATTCTACATTTAGACTTAGTCTCTTTTTCGGAGTCAAAAATTTTCAGTGAAGGAGGGTGTAGCCAACAAGAGTTCCACAAGGCCAGATATGCCTTTGACAAGGAACCGCTGAATGAAATTTGCTGCAGTAGAGAACAATGTATCAGAGCTGCCACGAAGTCAGACCAACCTGTGATGCACCTTGGGTAGATAGACAAGTAGGTTGGCCCTGGACTTCTCTCGTTCGCAGAGCAGTTTTTAGCCAAAACTGTCTGGGCACCTTTAGCAACATCATTAAGGGTCCTGGACTGAAAGGGCACCCCTTGGGAGGTTATGACTCACTCATGCTGGGTCCAGGTGCGCGTTCAAGATGGTTGGCCCCTTTTCTGTCTCTGAGGCTCTGATCAGGAGGCCAGCCAACTAGCCCTTGGGGCCACTCTGGTACTTCTGGGGTCAAGTGTTTAAACAGGGCTCAAGTAGCAGGGCAGGCCTCTGAGGGTTCAAGACAAGTCCCAGGCAGAAAAGCAGTCCTTCTAGGAGCAGCAAAGCAATCCTGTAGAGCACACAGCAGGCCATAGTAGTAGGCAGTCCTCTGAGAGTCCTTCAACAGGTCCGGAAAGTGAACTGAAGAGTGGGTCTGAGGGTCCTATTTTTATACCTGGTGCCAACTTTGAAGTAGGAGAAGTTTTTAGAGAATTCCCTTTGAAGTGCTTGAGGTTTTCTGACTCCCCTGGCTCCAAGCTTGCTGTATGAGCAATGCAGGTATGACAAGTCCTTTGTGTGAAGGCAGAGCACAGCCTATTCAGTTGCAAGTGGTGCTGTGCCCAGCTCCGCCCCCTCATCCTGCCAGTTGATGGTCCATCGAGGCACACCTATTGTGGGGCTGTCTGGGAGGAAGAGACAGAGTCCCGCTGTCAACTACACCCGGTTAAGTGGCCCAGAAACAGGGTACAGGCACCAAATGTTTATGGCAGGAAAATGCCAATTTTCTTAAAGTGACATTTTCAAAAGTGTAACCTAAAATCCGACTTTACCAATAATGATGATTTTTAATTGCAATTTCAAACATGAAATGTTTACCTGTTCCCAATCTAAAGTTAGCACTTACATTATGTAATAAAGCAAATCAATGTTATCCTATAAGAGAGGTAGGTCTCACAGTAGTGAAAAACAAATGTAGGAGTTTTTCACTAGCAGGACATGTAAAACTTAAAAGTACAGATCCAACCTTTTAATTCCAATGCACCCTACCTTACGGCCTACCTAGGGAATACCTTAGGGGTGACATATGCAATAAAAGGGGAATTTAAGGCTTGGAAAGTGGGTTATTTTGCCAAGTAGATTTGGCATTTTAAAACTGCATTCAGGCTGCAGTGACAGGCCTGGGCCACGTTTTAACGGACTACTTAAATGGGTGGAACAATACGTGGGATAGGCCCACTAGTAGCATTTAATTTACAGGCCCTAGGTATATATCTTATACCAATCCACAAGGGAATAAAAAGTAAATGTAATATGCCAATTAGGTGTAAGCCAATTTTACACTGTTTAAGAGAGAGTGCACAAGCACTTTAGCACTGGTTAGCAGTGGGAACGGACACAGAGTCCTGAAGTCAACAAAAATGAGTTTCCGAACAAAGCAGATGATAAAGGTAAAATGTTTGGGGGAAGACCACCCTAAGGCTGACAGGTCTAACACACACCATTACAACAATAAAGCAGCGTCCACCTGAGCACTATCTCACCCACATGTTTGATAAGCCCAACAGTGGTGACCACACTACATCACCCACTTACTGTCACCTAAGAGTTCATAGGCCTGAGTTTCTCGCCAACTATTCTTCATCTGGCCTTGAGGAACCTCCCCACAAGAGGCAAGGAGGTAGTCTTTTACTTGACTATACAACTAATGGGACTACAAAGGTTTTATCTCATATTATGATTGATTCATTCATTCCTGAAGAAGATCTTATTTTTCCTACTCCCAGCAACATAGATACAGTCTTGTGTCCACAGAGTTGTCTCATCTGTAAATGTAAAGTTTGAGCCCATTTTTGAACTCACTATAAATTTCCAGAACCCTCACACTGTTTACATCCATGAACACTCTCATGTAGGCATTCACTCAATCACGTACCTGCAGACACCATCACTCACGTAAGGGTAATTCTTTCTTCCTAACCTACAGAGATAAAAATCCTCCCAATTTCTAGGGCTATTAATAATGGAAAGGGAGCATGTACTAAACATAGTAAAACATGCGTCTGTTCCCCATGCATATACACTAAAATCATAAATATCAAAATGTTACAAGCAATCATAAACATTTCATGTGCAAGATACCAAATGCATTATGCATAGTAAAGAAAAAGGCAATATAGCTGAGGGAGCTAATTCATTGGCAATGAGGAGCGTATTCCTTCATGAGTTTTCCCACAGTGATGTCTGCAAATCTTATGTTGGATCATTGGGAGGAGGCAAAAGATGATCAAGGCTCTTCTTATCCAGTTGCATTCACTAGGATTGTCGAGAGAAACGCCCTTTATGGCCTGATACATCCTTGGAAATGAAAATCGCCCTAGCGTCCACAAGATGTACATGTTTTAATAGATTAATTTCACTGGCCCAATATGATTATTTTGGATCAGATATCCGTGTAAAATCTTAAAAACGAAATAATGAATATTAGACAGATCAACCATATTGATGTTTTACTTCAATTTTCTTTGTGATGCATCCAGTCCTTTCACTAAACAGACAGGCTAAAGGTAGCTGTAATTAAAAACTATGCATTTAAAAACTATGAAAATAGACTCAAACCCCCAGTATGTTCTTAAGAAACCAGTAATCAGACCGAGTCCTACAAAATTGAGACCAACGTCCTCATTTTATACACTTTTCATCACAAAAACCGGTAAGCCTCCAAAGTATCTTTTGAATGGCATGTGCCAAGTTTTCAGAACTATATCTGTTAGAAATAAATTAATTAATTTAACATGTTAATAGGAAAGGGTATATCAGTGAGTACCAAGGCTTAGCTCATTTTGTATGTTAAAAAGGCATTGAAAGGGGGCCATCTTTTTAATTCTTTATCTTATAGAAGTCCTCAATTCTTAATCTTGTATAACCTCTCAATTTCACTTTATTCAAAGTCAATAACTTCAAACCTGCAGTGATCCTTCAACTAATGTCTTCAAATGTGCTTATTTATCACTAAAAGTATTTTCTATCTACAGAAATTAATTAATAAATGTGGCACCAGCCAATTGGAATCCAATAGAATTACTGAATATTATCGCAAATGACCACCGTTTGCATGGTACATCCCTAGGTTTTGGCCCTATCTGTTTTTTTCTGGCTGTAGAACTCTGTGCACTTTATTGCAGCTAACCACTGGCAAAGGGCCCGCGCTCCTTCCTTCATCATGATTAAATTTGTATACCACTAATTGTCAGATTTAGCTTATCTATAATGTCCTAGGATATGATACAGAGTGTATCTAGGGCTTCTAAGTTAAATGCCATTAGTGGACTGCAGCACCTATTGTGCCATCCACTTCAGTAACAGTGTAAAACATGGCATCAGGCCTACCACTGTAGCTTGACTAAAGCAACTTTTAAACTGCAGTTTGACCTGCCAAAACAAACCCTTTTGACAGATCAAAACCTTCCTTTTAAATAATAATAAGTCACTCCAATTAGGCCTTACTCCCCATGAGGCAGGGTACATGGTATTTAAAAGTAGGACATGTTGAAATGTAATGTTAAAATGTTCTTACAGAGATAAAGCCCCAAAAGCTATTTTCACTGTAGCTAGGCTGACTATTCCATAGGAAACCATTGGCACACAATATTAAATTTAATGATGTTATCTCCAGCTAGGAAATAAACTAGAAATTAGGGGTGGGCGGTGATCAAAAAACTCAGATTTTTCCGCATAGTGGAGTTTGCCCCCATTGGCCACCCACTCATGATCTAGGTCAACGTTGTGCTTCTTCTTTCATTCCCTGTGATATACGATGAGAGGAATAGATCGATGATGCCAATGTGAGTGCCGCGCGAAGCTGATTGATGGCAGTGTTGATTTGAATGGTGGACAAGTAAGGGGAGCTGTATGAACTGTGAGGACGTTTGCAGTCTGTCTCTGAAGTGAAGCACATGAGAGGGCATGAGGAGAAGCAGGGTAGGAGGAGTGAAGGCCAATAATATGAAATTATTAGGGCAGGGTCATATCTGCAGCAGTGGGCAATAAGCTTAAATCAATAACCAGTGGTCAGCAAAGAAGTAGGCCGCCCCTATGCCCATACTGCTGCACAGCAGAACCTCACCGCTGCTTATCGCCATATTGATGAATGTTAGCTCCATGTCATTTTTTTTTTAGACTGATGTCTAACAGCTCAGCAGCACCATTGCTGATGGTCACCAGCTATGTAGAACTCTGGCCCTCGCCGTTCCTCGCCCCATAGTAATACCTCAATACTACTGCCTGTGTTCATACCTCCACTGGCTGGCACTGCAGCTACCAGCACTTCACTCACTTCTGTTGACAAACAGGGCAGCAGGATTGAAGCACTCCTTGCATTCACTGCCGACGGTTACCAGGCCAGCAGCACCCTGTTACTCTCTCCTGTGTATGGGTGGGGGAGTGGAGTTTTTATGCAACTTCGCGGAATTCCGCATAGTTCATTTCCACAAGCTCCACCCAACCCTACAAGAAATGTCATTCTTCGACTCTTTGTAATATGTATGAAAACCCCAATTCACTGGTGAAATTGGATATTTAATAAATATCAATAAAAAGTTACTTTACCAGAATTACCTTTTCCTCACCTGAAGCCTGTGGAGGATAACTTGCATTAGCCCCCAGCTGAAGCCCTCTGAGTGGGTAATCCTGAATGAGGTGTGAAAACTGCTCTCAGAGCAGAGACAATGGCTTGGGTGTGAGGATATGTTTCTATTCCTCTGGCAAGATGACCATTAAAGGGAGGTGCTCAGTGACTTAATTGTCTTCAAAGGAGCCTCCCCTGTCACAGGCAGATGTTCGATGTATCTTGTACAGGCACCTTCTTCTTTCCGCTGGTTAACTAGGCTCCAATCACAGTGAGGAGGGAGCTGCTCCCAGAACTGATTTGAAATAACCACAAATGAGGGGTTGCTCATTTCCCTAGGCACATCTCTGAGATGGCCACACAGGTTCTGCACAAGGGTAGAAGGGTTTGTGTTATATCCTGTGTCTCCTAGTTCCTTGCTGCTCAGCCTGTGTGAGTGTGATGCAATAGAATGTTCATGAGTGCATGGTTTGGATGAGTGGTCAGTTGGAATGAGTGGGGCTGAGCAGCAGGATGCTGCTCCCGGTGGGGCCTTTACCATCTTACTTGTAACTGAATAAACTACATAATCTACACTACTGGCTACTGGACTGATTACTTACAAGGACCTAACTTCCTTTACAAAAGTGGCGACGAGTTTGAAAAGAAGCACGCGTGTAGAGCCAAGAAATTACACAAGCAACTAAAAGAAGATTGCCAGAGTCTGTAAAAAAGCCTAAAAATTAGCCTGAGCAACGCCTGGAAGCGTCACCGGTGTCTACTACAACAGACATCCTACACATTTAATGTTTTGGGCGTTGGACTTTGTGTGGCCTGAAATCTGCCTAATTGAAGATTTGATGTGTGACCTGATCCTACACATTGTACGTTTTGGGCATTGGACATTGTGGCTTAAAAACCTGCCAGCCTTCAGTCAGCTACAGAAATGGTGTTTGACATATGTGATTTGAAGACAAACAGCCTACAAACGTTTGACATGTGTGGCTTGAAGACAATCTGCCTGCAGAGTTGAAGTTCTGAACGTCTAACTTTAATGACTGGGAGTCAGAAATTCCTGCAGCCAGTTGCAGTACACAAATAGTACAGGGAAAACCTGAGCCGTGACTTTAAGTGCTGTGACCTGTTTGATAATTTAACACCAAGAAATTATTTCCGGCAAGAAATGATCGAGTAAGAAGACTAAGGAGACCAGTGTACGCCCTGATTGGATCACTGTTGTTGTCAAGATTCAACCGTTTCTATTGTGGGCGGTGAGTAATTGGCAGTGTGGGCTTTGCGGCAGTGCAACAACGAGAGAAGCCAGTAACTTGAGCAGTGCTGAGCAGAGTCGGTGTATTGAGAAGTTCGTCTACTGTGAGAGACTGTTTGTTTACCTTTAAAAATTTGAAGGACACATTCTCCGGTCCTTCAACGGCAATGTCGCAGCTGTGAGATTCTGCTGTGACGTGGAAGCGGGCATTCTGGAAGCAGCACTGTGAGACCATCGTTTCAGCTGCGTGATTCACTGTATACGTCAGAGCACGCTTGCTGGAAGTTGCATTGTGGGAGAACCTGGCTGGCGTAGTTGCGTTTCTCTGACACAGCACGTTGTTTACTGAAGCCGTGTAAGGTGTTCAAGACGTTGTTGCTCAGCAATGCAGTTTGTGTCGAACACGTTTTTTTGGTTTTTTTCGAGCAACAAATTACGACTGCGTCAAGAACTTTGACAGGGGGTCAAGTGCATTGAGGATCGAGGCGGATTGAGGATTGAGCGTTTCAGCAGGTATCCAACACGCGCCATCACTGTTCATCCGGATATTTCTGAATGACAGTATTTTGTTTTAGCCATGATGCCGTACTCTTTGCCAATGGCAGTCTAGGTGAAGTGATCCCTGGGGAATGTTGCTGTACACTGCTATTTAAAGGAGGAAAGGATAAAGATTTTTACCTGCACTGTGGCTTTCTGGAACTGTTCACTTGCGAGTGGAGTTTAAGTTGTACTTCAACTATAGATTAACCAACGTGTGGGGTATGAACTTAAACACATGGTACAGAGGTGAAGTTAGGCAAGAGCTATTAGCCAAAGTCAAAGGTGAATTCATTCTGGTGTTATTTTGGCAGTGGTCTCGGGTGAGAGGTCGATCACCAATCACATGACTGTTATTGGTAGCTACTGTTCATGTGCATTATGGTATTTCTAATGTTATGCCTATATGTGTGTCATTAAGGTTTCAGTGTATTGATTGTTTACCATCTCTTATAGGTTGTTGTCTGCTGTTGTGGTGATGCGTGTGGGAAGTGAGTGGCTGTGGTTGCACTTTAGGATGAGTGTAAATGTTTTTTTTGGTATTACATGTTGAGATGCATTTGCGTTTGTGGTGGTCAGTGTCTTGGAACAAGTGCGTTCCTTTGCTTTGTACGACGTGGTGCGCTGTAGTGTTTCTGCTGCGCGTACTGTGGTGGGGTGTGAAGGTTGCATCCTGCCTGGAACAAGTGTGTTCTTTGCTTAATTTGATGTGGTGGGTTGTAGTGTTCTGCAGCGCGTACAGGGGTGGGATGTGAAGGTTGCATCCTGCCTGGAACAAGTGTGTTCCTTTGCTTAGTTGACGTGGTGCGTTGTAGTAATCTGCAGCGCGTACTGTGGTGGGGTGTGAAGGTTGCATCCTGCCTGGAACAAGTGTGTTCCTTTGCTTAATTTGACGTGGTGCGTTGTAGTGTTCTGCAGCGTGTACAGTGGTGGGGTGTGGAGGTTGCATCCTGCCTGGAACATGTGTGTTCCTTTGCTTAGTTTGACATGGTACGCTGTAGTGTTTCTGCAGTGCGTACAATTGTGGAGTGTGGTGGTTATGTGTGTTCCTTTGCATTGCGAGATATATATGTAATTTGTATGTGAGATCTATGTTTGCAATGAATTTCCTTTACAATTCTAGGTATGTAATGATTCAGGTAAATGTGACTATTCATGTATGTTATAATCTTATGTTCTCTTCCTTTACAAATCTAGCAATGCAGTGTTTCATGATATATTATCTTATGTGACCTAATTTTATTTTAATATTTTAAGGATGAAATGTGATCTTTCCTCGTGATTTAGGATTGGTTGCTTACGTGTACAGCAAGTGTGAATATGTATTTTCTTTCACTTTGCTTTCTGTTGTTTTTATTGTTTTCTGAAGGAAGGAGATGCGTTATATCCTGTGTCTCCTAGTTCCTTGCTGCTCAGCCTGTGTGAGTGTGATGTAATAGAATGTTCATGAGTGCATGGTTTGGATGAGTGGTCAGTTGGAATGAGTGGGGCTGAGCAGCAGGATGCTGCTCCCGGTGGGGAATTTACCATCTTACTTGTAATTGAATAAACTACATAATCTACACTACTGGCTACTGGACTGATTACTTACAAGGACCTTACTTCCTTTACAAAAGTTTCATTATCTTAGATTTAGGCAGAAAGGGTATTGTAGGTTTGTTTGTTGTAGTGCACAGAACAAATGCTGCTAAAGTGTGTAGAGTTACCTGTGGGAACTTTTACTCCATTGATAAGGTGTCACTCACACTCACACATACAAGCCGGTGCTAAACATAAATGTGGCATCTCCAGTACCCTCCTCAGGACACTACTGGACCTGTGGAAAGTCAGAAGAGGACTGACCCTGCTGTATGAGATCTGAGAAGAGCCCTGAAGGGCTGAACCTGGTCTCCTTCTTGTACCCAGGACGAAGAAGTGAACTACAAGGGTCATAATGCTGACCTCATGTCCAAGCTACAGGGAACAACAAGCTATAATAGGCCTTCCCTGCAACTGCCCAGCTTACCAGTTCCAACTAGACCTGCTGTTGGCCTCGACTGGAGTCAGTCTTGACCCCCAAGTGCTGTTCCTGAGGTTCCCAAACACTGGGCTAAGTCAAAGTGTAATCCTCCTAACATCCTGTGAAACCTGGGACTTAGAAATGTTTTTGACTCCAGAGGCCTCCAGAGGACCGGGTTAAACCTGCCAGGCCAATCCGACGAAGGTGCTTTGCTGCTGGGCTGAACATTCAGGTTTTCTTGCTTAGAGCTTTTCTGCAGCAGCAAATCCGATTCAGAAGGACCTCATGGAGAGGGTAACCAGTCTCCTGAAGAGCTCTTAGGCTGCAGCCTGCAGCTTTGCCTTATTGGAGTAATCTGAGCTCCAAGAAAGTGACTCATTGCGATTGTAGAAATCTTCACCGGGTGAAAGCCCCAAACGAATCCAGCTGAGGTATTTTCCTTGAAGATGTGGAATTTTAGTATCCCCCATTCTGAGCTCTCCTGCCAAAAGTCAATGGGTTCAACAGGACCTCATCCGACTGCTATCTGACCTTATGGAGCTCTTCTTAGCCACAACCTGCTGCATTGCCCCGAAGAAGAGTTTGGAATTCCATTTAAGAGACTAAGTACAAAGGTCAAATTTGCAACCGGGTTGAACCTGGTTTCTGTATCCAGCCCTCGCTTAATAGAGGTGGGGCACCAAAGTCCTGGTCTACCATAAACTGTTTTTAATTAATACTTTCAAAATTCATATCTGCTCTTCCCCATATTAGGTTTTTGTCAATTTAATGTTTTTCATTTTATTATTAAAATGTACTCTATTTTTCTAAATTTGTTTAGGATATTTTTTGTTTTGTGTTTTCAGTTTATTACTGTTTTGGTACTTTAAAATTGCCTCTAAGTTAAGCCTTTTTGTTCTATACTATAGACACCAGGGGTGGAGCCACGGTTTACTTTGTGACATTATTCGTATACCCTGACAAGGATTGTAATGAGGCCCGGCCTTTTGCGTGTGTTGTTACTCAGCATGTTGTATTTACAGTCTGTGATCACTATTTTCTTAAACAGCTTTCTCCTGTTGCAGCCATGACATGCTTTCCTGCAATGGGGTCGCTTTTCTGCTGACTTTCACATTACGTGTGGTGGTATAACCCAGCATGAAGCAGGCGCTGCCTTTCTTTTGTTTTGCACGCCATGCCATGCTCCTTTAAGCTCTTTTTCATCCCCCTGCTTTGCATTAAGAGCCCCCTATTTGGTATTTATTTCCGCCTTTCTTTTGCACACTGCGGCATGTTCCTTGAAGTTCTTTTTCTTCCCCCTCCCGCTTCGCATTAAGAGCCCCCCTCTGTATTTCTTTTGCGAGGCGCAGTGTGCTCTTTGAAGCTCTTTTTCTTCCTCCCTCCTGCTTCGCATTAAGAGCCCGCCCCCTCACCCCCACTCGGTATGCGTGCGTTCACTTTACAAATGGCAGAATACAACAAAGGCAGGAAGGAGCTGTAACCTGCCCCTGGGCTCGTCCAACGCAGCTAAACTGCCTTGGGAGGGGGAAGCAGTACACATTTCCTAAAGCCTTAACCTAAATCACTGTATCTGCACAATCAGAGCCCTGGACTTTCAAAAAGAGAATAGCGGTGTGATGTGTGCTTACACAGTATTAGGCCGAGCTACATACTGCATTTGTTTCATTTTTTATTAACAATGAGACAAGAGACTATCTGCAGATTTCCACTCTCACTCACTAGCATCAGCTTCTGCGCTCATCCTCCTCCAGCCTCATGTGCTATAGAGCAAAAACACCGGCCAGGAAAGTAGAACAGCACTTCCCCAGCCCCTACCTGGTGAAGCCCTGACTCCAGAGTATGAGCAATTAGAGTCCCCTTCCACCGAAGCTAGTTCTCCCTTCATAAAGTTTGAGCGGTTTGGGGCTTCTCTGGAGTGCTCTTCCTCATCCTGGAACCCTGCAGCTCCAGCCCAGGTAAGCATGCTATGGGCAGCTGCCTTAAAGTAACTACAATGTGCACTACAAGAATGGCATACAAAGAGCCAGAGAACGCATTTTCTTCAGCCTGGCTGGAGGAGCCATGTGCTGCATACAAACACTCTGGGGTATATTCACAAGAACGTGCGATAAACATCGCCAAAATAGCTTACCGCAACTTCTCACATCACAGCCCATCGCGGGAAAATAACGTTGTGTCAACGTGGCATTCTCAACAGGGCGATACCGTGCGATATTCACACGCAAACGTGGAAAATGTCAGCGAAACAACTAGCGTTACGGCGATAAAAATCCAAACCCTAACGCGAAAAAAGTTGCGATGGGCCCAATCGAAAAGAGACAATCCGCGATAAGGCGCGCAAGGCCTGCAATACACTCACGTCAGGCGGGAAAAATCACTACAAAAACAGATTAAAAAAACACCAAACAAAAAAACACCAACAGCGAAGCATGATGGAGTCAGGCGGAGCAGGCACAGGGGACGATCGGAACCCCACAAGCCCCCTGGAGCCCCAGCCAGGGCCCTCGGGGACAGGGAAGGACAAGAAGAAGAGGAAGCCGCGGTTTAGTCCGCAGGAGAATCAGATCCTGGTCACGGACGTAAAAGGACACCATCAACAACTGTTCATCACCTCCAGTGTGTCATTGGGCACAAGAAATGGAATATGGCAATCCATCTTGGACAAGGTGAATGCTGTCGGAGTGCAGAGGAGGTCAATGGACGAGGTCAAGAGGCGATGGACTGATATCAAGCGCAAAACCAAGAGCAAACTCGCCAACAACCTCAAAGCAGCAATGCAGACTGGAGGTGGGAGTCCTGCGCCGCAGGAGGAGCTGGATGAGATGGAGGCGATGGTGTCGACAGTCATCAGTGTGGATACGGTGGCAGGAGTTGGGGGCCCGGACACTGCTCTACAGGACCGGACACAACAGCAACCGGGTGAGTAGCGACCAGGGACTGGGGGGACGGGGGGAGATGGGCACAATGGCACACATGCACAAATAAGCAGAACACTCTGCACACCCTGAATGACTACGGATCATGTCCCTGATCCCCTTGCCATACTGCAGCACACATAGGAACACCAAGTACGTCACCCTCGACCATCTGCCCAGAGTGGGATCACCCCACACATCACACAGCTCACATACAACCCATGCACATGTGCTGAACCCAGCCAAGCTGCTGGTCCGTGAGCCACACTGACAACGTAAGTGACACTGCATGACGAATACCATGCCTGCAGTCCGATTACCATGACATGGTGCATGCAACGACACTGAGGTGGCTGAGTGTGGGCCACATCCGTAAAGGAGCAGGTCACACTGTGACACATCCACGTGCACAATCAACCCCTGATGTCAACAACACAGCTGCGGACAAACCATGCCCCAGAGTCCCCACTCCCACCAAGACACACATCCACCCAAGTCTGGTAACGTCTCAACACTGCATGGACACAGAAGTCAAAGGCACACCGCCTGCAAGGGACAAGAGGCAGCAGAATCAGAGCTGCAGGGGCGACTCTCACAAAACTGCAGCACACACATATGACATTCAGAGCACAGCAGCATAGACAACAATGTGGTACAAACTGCAACACGTGAACAACAGGACAGAGGGCGAAACTGCTGCCGCTTGTGTGCAGATACTGGCCAATTACATTTGGCATAGCAGAGGGATGTGAGATGAAACTGCACAAGTACAACCTCACATCCCTGATGGTGTTGAAATGTCAACTGTCCCACATCCAACAGGCATCTCCTCCGACACAGTCACAATGTACCTCGTCATGCAGTCTGTATGTGAACTTGTACAATGCCTGGACAAACATGTCAACACGATGTAATGCAGCATCTCCCCTTAACATTGCAGAGGGACCATCAACACCACCTGCAGAGCAGACCCAACAACTCTACACTGATGACGAGGATGACAACCCCATCATCGACACCGAAGCCCTCAGAGACCTCATCGGCTGCATCAGCTCCCCACCTCCAGGATCAGGGCAGCCCAGCTGCATTGAGGAGACCCCACCCCCTGCACAGACCACACAGCAGGCAGCACCTGCCACACCGGTTGTCTCCCAAAACCCCACGGAACACACCTGGCCTTCCAAACCCGTGTGTTAGAGGCCCAGGAGAAGCTGGCTGATCAGGTGCGGGTGGGGTTTGACCTCCTAGCAGCCAAACTTGATGCCATCCATGGGTGTCTATGTCCCTTCGGGGACCACTTACAGTCCCTGACGGACACCCACAGTCCACTCCATGGCCTCCAACGAGCCCTGGCCGACATTGCTGGAGTCCTGACTCAGAGACAAGAACACCTGTCAAGTCAGAGTGGCTCCAGTGATCTCAGCAGTGACTTGGCACAAATGTGGAGGCTCATGGAGGACATGGTGCGGATGGAGGCGGAAAGGTTGGCTGTCACTGCTGCACATCAGCAAAATGTAGCTGGGATATACCATGCCCTGCAGATTCTCGTGATGGCATTGCTGCCACAAGGCCTGGCGCAGATGGATGCTGCTGCTCCTACACCATCCACATCTGCACCCCCTGGTGTGTCACTGCCTCACAGTGCGGCAGACATTTCTACTCCTGCACCTGATGTGTTACTGCCACACGTTGCGGCCGACAATGCACCTCCGGCCCCTGATGTGTCAGTGGCACACAGTGCTGCAGCCGGAACTGCAGCACCCACAGGTGAGGCAGAGCACACATCAGAGGACGAGGATGTGGATGATCCAGACTTCTTGATCATGAGGCGGCAGTAGCATTCCTCCCACCCATTTGGCCTGTTTCATCTTGGTTCTGCCCTTGGCATCATGACCTTCCACTGCCCCCCGATGCACTCATTGACTCTCACCTTGGACCTCGACATGGACTGCCATATTCTGTCAGATGACCGATGACACAGCGATCAGACTGCGGTCTGGACTCTTCCTCCTCCAATGTACTTGTCATGCCCTGAAGGACTCTGGCTGGCCCGCCACGTGCCAATGATGTGAAGTGGGGTCTGCATGGCCCTGTACTGCTCCAGCTGCAACACTCCACTGGATGGCAATAAATCATTCACTATTGCACAGTTGTGTCATGTCTTCGATCATTCAAGTATGTGAGTGTGGATGTGTGTTGGGTCAGTAATTCCCCCTGACGTCCATGTTGCACACATCATGGGACATGAGTCACAGGGTGCTACATTGCCGATTGCGTTCCAGGCGGCGTAGTCACGACATCAGGGACACACGCATTCGTCACTTCCTTGTCCGGACAAGGACTGAACCAGCGCCCACAGCCCCGGGATCATTCTTGCATGCCCGATGCTGGTCCGGCGTACGCCAGGCCAGACCACTACGCTTACGCTCCGAGGGGGGACGACATAGCTACATGTCCCAGGATTCCACGCTTGGGATCTGCTGGTCACTGGTCTAGTTGCCAGCATGCCATGGCCACTCCCTGAGGGCAGGTTTGCACACACACCACACCCATCCAGCAGATGCGTCACGGGCCATGTGACACCGCCAATAAAAGGGGTCTGCAACGTCACTTTCCCCACTGCCGGAGGTGACCTGACGACATACGCGCAACGGGACTCAATCATGGAGGGTCCATGACTTGTGACGCACAGGGTTAGTCGCCCCCGGCAGTCGTCACAGGCCTACCACCACATGTCGCTGGCTTGAGTTGCACAGGGTTAGTCGCACCTATGAAGCTGAGCGGGGGTGCAGCCTACGATGATGACGTGTGCACTGATATGGTCTCTGCCATTTCTGACTCAAGACCCAGTATCAAGTGTGGGACCTGCTGGACCGCGGGGGTGCCGCATGATGTGGGGACTGCCAAGGCTGCGGGCCCGGCCTTGGAGTTGGCACCGGCACGTGGTGTGCCCTCTTCGGGACACACCGGTGGCAGCAGGTGAGCAGTGGGGCCTGGGTGCGCAGGGGCGGACATTCACCGCTGGGCGGCGGGAGGGGCTGGGGTGCAGCAGCATCTGTGCGCAGGGGCGGACAGGCGATGATGCCATGTGCAATGATTTGGACTCTGCAATTATTTGTTGTGTACTCGTTTCAGATACGGGACCTGGTGGTCTGCAGTGTTGGCCGGAGCCTGCGTGCGACGCAGGCCTACCACCACGTGGCATTGCTTCAAGGTTCACGGAGTTAGTGGCACCTATGGAGCTGAGCGGGTGTGCAGCCTGTGATGGTGACATGTGCACTGTAATGGACTCTCCCATTACGAACTCAAGGCCCAGATTCAGGTGTGTGACCTAGTGGGCTGCGGGGCGGGTCCGCATGATGTGGAGGCTGCCAAGGTCGCGTGTCCCGGGCTCGGAGCGTGCACCGGCACGTGGTTGGAGACACACCAGTGGCGGAAGGTGAGCAGTGGGGCCGGGGTGCGTATGGGCAGCAGTCTCTCTCCCTCTCTCCCTTTCTTTCTCTCTCTCCCTTTATTTCTCTCTCCCTTTCTTTCTCTCTCTTCCTTTCACTGTTTCTCTCTCTCTCCCTTTCTTTCTCTCTCTCCCTTTCTTTCTCTCTCTCTCCCTTTCTTACTGTCTCTCCCTTTCTCTCTCTCCCTTTCTTTCTTTCTCTCTCTCTCTGTCCTTTGATGAGCGCATGACACACGTTCTTATTTCTGATTTTTTCTTGCAGGCTGTGACTTCCAGATTGTCCGCAGTGGATCCGCATTGACTCTTCAGAATTGTTGTTTTGTGTTGTATATTAATAAAGTTCTGTTATGTGATTTCTAAGTTGAATGTTTGTTTCTCCTTATTCTGACCACACATGTAGGTTTGTTGTTGGATTTGTGCGACATCAGGCTCTTGTTTTTCTCGTGATTTCGTAAAGTTGCTGTGGCACATCTTTGTCCGGGGTGGGTGGGCCGGGGTGTGGGGGGCTCCTGGGGGTGGTGGCGCTTGGTGTTGTGGGCCTCTAGGGTGTCCGAGCTGCATGGGCAGTGGCTCCATGGCATCTGTTGTTCTTCAGGTGTGGCTGTGGGCTGGGCTCCCTTTTGTGGTGCAGGTAGTCGTCCTGCTTAGCACCAGCAAAAGGCAGGTGTTAAATCACTGCTGCTACCGTGGCTTATCGCCTGTTTTTGACTTGCATCGCAGATCTGGCTGTCCGTTGAGAATCTCGCGGTGTTGTTTTTCGTGTGTTTTTGCACGGACACGCCTATTCTGCATCTCATTAGCGTTAGTTGGCGGTGTCAACCGTGGCGATGTTTTTTGCGGCAGCTATCGCGGGTAATGTGGCGATGTAGGCAGTTAGCACCAGCTTGCGAATGGGGCGGTAATTCTATCGCCACTTTTGCTGCGCTAAAGTGCTGATAACTCGGCGATAAGTCCTTGTGAATATGCCCCTCTGTGCGGGGCTCCTTGCCGTCTGCTTAATAATCATTGTCAGCAGGAGTGCAGCGCGTGATTAGGAGCTGAAGACCCACGCGTTCCCAAAATTAGATCATAGTTGTATTTTATTGTTATCCTAGAGCTGGAGTGACTTGTTGCGCACGCTTCCGAAGGCAACTTCTAAGTCACATACAGGTACGAGTACCCAATTAGAGAGCCGGCATTTGAAGGCAAGTGACACCTGTATGTTAAACTATTCTGTGTTTTTAGTCCGTTTTCTGTTGATGTTTACTACTTTTTCTCAGTGTTTATATAGCCTGAACTCAACCGGAAGGTATTGGAGAGCTTTACAAGATCAACACTTTCACTTTGCTTTAGGCACGGGGAGATTAAGTGACTTGCCCAGATTCACAGGGTGTTAAACCAACCGTGAGACTCTGGTGGTATAGGAAAGGAGCTCCGGCCTGCATAATTAGCCCCCTGTGCTATAATCGAGTGCCCCCGGGATGGCGCACCATGAGCAGTTCATGTTATCCCGAGGTTCTTTGTATCTTAATGCACGCAAGTAAACCCCCCTGCTTAGGAACAGAAATACAACCTTAAGGGGTGCGAGGGGCCTGATGCACCCTCTATCATACCCCGGGAAGCACATGAGAGGAGTTTCAGTTTACGAGGTATTCAGAAATAAATGCACATTGTAGCTATTAACAGCGATAGAATGTATTTATTCCTTTTCATTCATTGAGTCAAGCAAAATGCGCATTCCCATCATGGCGGGGTGTTTTTGTTGCTAACTGAGGAAAAAGGGGTTATGCAATGCAGCCTGGGTGGAGAACATGCTAAGTGTCCACTCCTCCCCTGCCCTGCTTTGTCAGCAGAGCAGCCCCACCCCGCCAAGTTGCCGAACCAGGACAAAATAAAATAACAACAAAAATGTCTTTCTTTCACTGCTTCAAAGCAGTGGGGTGATGCTCCGCCACCTTAGCGGAGAAGCGCTACTGGTTGTAAACCACAACTGCATGGCTCTGAGGATAGTGTCATTGGGAAGTGCACAATACATTTAGGAGCCAGAGATTGGTTTATGTCATTATACTGCACAGTACATAACATTGCTGCTCTTTATATTTTCTGGTAAGCGAAGGTTTGTGTGTTAATGGATCAGTGTCTGTTGGCGTGGGTGTGTATGTGTGTCTATGCACCTGCACAATGTCGCTTGTTAACAGCAGTCATTCAGTTTTCCTAATTCTGTTTGGGTCTATTGATCACATCATAGTGTGCATTTGCCCATATCTAGTGTAACGTTTCTACAATTCGTATCTGGTTATAATGATATGTCTGGGGATTTGCTTCTGCTCTTATTGCTGCTGCTTTGATTCTAGTATGCTGTCTTTACCAATCATTCATGTATTCTCAGTACTCCATTGTCTTTCGCTTAGTTGTCCTAGGCAACATTTGTAAGCTGTAGCTGACCTTATGTGATAGTAAGTGTCTGATTCTGCAGCAATCAGCTGATACAACGCCTAACATTTTATGCTTTGCCTACAGTTTAGATTTTATTTCAAAATAACAAGGTCAACCATAACAACCTCCACATATATCAACTCGACAATATTGATTAGAAATGTTCTGCCAAGTAACCATTTTTAGACAAGTATAGATTTAACACCTTTAACTTCATATCCACCTATCTTTGTAGTATGTTGGTATTTAATACTGTGCAGTCGATATAAGTGCCAATCCATACTGAAAGCTAAGGGTCATATTCACAAATGCAAATTTGGTCATAAACATATGTCTATAACCTAATTTAGCATTTCTACGCCTGCCAAAAATTCACAAAGCATTTCTGGCAGGCATAAACCCATCTACAAGGGTAGAGGTCTCTGCCAGAGATCTCATCAGCCATAAATCCCACTCTTGGGGTGAGAACTGGACATTCCAAGTGGTGGTTTGCTTTGGCAGGTTGGGAAAGGCAACAAACATGTACATTTAAGGGCAATCCCAAACTCTGATTCGACCATTTCTCACTTTGGAAATGGTCAGAGATTTATTCCAGAAGACGCCGGAGTAACTCCTCTTCCAGCACTTCCAGGTTTGGAAGGGAAACAAGTCTCCTCCAGCTTTGGTGGACTTGCGGGGAAAAGGCTTTCTGCATGGGGAAAATATTGTCTCAATAGAAGTAAAAATGTGCCTTTACCCAGGAGATCCTATACTCTTTATGGAGATCTCCACATAGCAGGCATAGGAGTGTGCTGGAAGGTTATCTGACCTTCCAAGGATCACCCCTAGAAACCTGCACCTGTAACAGCTTTATTGGCATACTACAGGGAATTTTGGTGAATAGAAAAATATCAGAGAAGTACATTAAGTTGAAGATGGAGATCTCAGCACTGATGGACAGTCTGACATATAGCATAATACAAAATTGAGGAGAGCTTTACATTCAGTAGCCACACATATATGGTTGTAAGATAGGGTGTGATACTTAAAGCTGGTAAGATTTAAAAATAGCCATGGTTTTTAGGTCGAGCCTAAACAGCATTTGTGCTGTTAGGCGATCTGCTGTCTGTAGTTTGTATGGGTCTGACTCCTCCCATGCTTTGGATTGGGTTTTGCATGTGTCGTTTAAGAATATTAGCCTGCAAATGGCTAATGGTGGGTGTATGTCCCACCTTTTCTGAGAAGTTGACTCCCATGGAGTATTGCTGCAGGTATAAGCAGATACGCTTACGCAGTCCCTATGTACAAACCTACACGGTGCCTCTCCTTAATGTTATACAACATGCTCTAGTCCTAAAGCATGCACTGGTACCTGTTTATTTAATACTCATAAACACATTAGGGAGTATCCGGTTTTCCTCTTTGTAAATTTTGCTTCCCCTCTTATTTTCTTTAGGATGCGCAGGCTTTGTTTTCTGCAGATCGTGTGCACTGATGCCCTCCAGTCAGCGGCTGCACTCTGACCAGAGAGACGTCAGTCTCCCAGACAGACGAGGGGTAGCGAGGCTGCTGGGGATGGACTTTTAAAGATCGATAGAAACTGGCCGAAAAGGACTGCGCGGTAGGGACTGGCACTGACTGGAATCTATGTACCTGTTGAATGACTGATTGGGACAGCGAGGGCTTTAAGTGAGATGAAAAAGCTGGGGGGTCTCAAATGGGCGTGGCCAATGTAATTAACGACATGGCTTAAAAACACATAAACTAAAAATCTGTTCTTTGCATAGTGTGCCACCCGACTACTATTTTGCTCTTTTTGTCATTGCATCCAGATATATAATACAACAAGTAACATTACACCTACAACAAGCCTGGACTCTTGGCTTTGTCAATGGTTGTTAGTTGCATAAGATAAATAAGCAACAACTGTGGCTTCGTTGTATATTATATTGAAAATGCTTCAGTTCTGAAAGGAGGAGACTGTGAAAGAACTATAACGAGTCTCTTTGAAGCGACATCAAAAGCAGTGAAGGGTGGTACTGCAGCAGAGTAAAGATTTTTTTTCACCCTGAAGGTGAGGGCAAAAATGGAGAGCCCGATAGGGACCCATCTCATTTCCTGCTTTTTAGAACTGCTGGTACTGAGCACCGGCAGGATCCAGCCCACTTAAAGCCCTTGGGTCAGCTGTTGTAGGTTGGATCCCACAGTGGTTGGCATTGTTTGCCACTGATTATGATTTAGTACATGAGTGTGGACAGTCAGTGCACAGCTGGGTTGATTGTTATTTAGTGCAGGACTGTGGGTGGTTCGTGCACCCCACTGCTGACTGTGATTTCCTGCTTGAGCGTAAGTGGTCAGTGCACACCAGGCCAGCACGGGCTGGCAGGAACAGGGCAGCTTGTAGGCTGATGCAGAATGTGATCCACCGGTAGGACCTGGCCATGGGTGGGAAGCAGTAGGAGGGTCTGAGCCAGAGGGGACTCACACTGAGAAGGGGGGGCTGTTTGAGAATAAGCTGCCATAGACCTCTTGGGACCCATCCGCAGTATATATGGGGTCAAGGGGTATGTGACCCGCCTGCACACCAGGGCAGTATACAAGTGATCTCATCGGAATGGCCAGCTGGAACTAACTGATATTTACGTGAAGGATTGGAAGGCACGGACACCAGACTGGAAGCAACCACAAGAACTGAGAACAGCACTATAACCCACAGGTAAGAACGCTCTACTTCTCTACTGGACGTCCTTTGTGGCACTGAAGCACTGTGACCACCAAGCAGGGTAACTAGGGTCTTTTGACAACCAAGTGTGCAGCCCGTGTTTTACTTACTTTAGAAAATACTTGAGTTCATCTGGTCTGCATGGTTTCAAATCACTTTGGATGTAACTTTTGCATCTCCGGGGCTGGCACAACTAGCCCGTGCTGCAGTCACCCCTTGTACTTCAGTAACCTAGTTATTTTGTGACATGGTTCCTCTGTAGGTTGGTAGGGCTGGTGCTGAGTCAGTCACAAGTTTGATGGGAGAATGGCCGGCACAGTAACCTAGTAATTTTGTGACATGGTGCTTCTGATAGGTAGGCAGGGCTGGCGCCAGTTCTGTTGCATGTTAGTAAGAGACTAATCTTGGGGGGAAAGTGGAGAGTTTCAAAAGAACATGCAAAAGAAAGGCTTATTGGGCTGGGTTTGAGTCAGCTACTCATCAGGGAGAGCCAACAGGGCTGTGTCAGAGCAGCTCCTGCCTTACAACCCATAAGAGGCCTGAAGCTGGTCGCACAATCTCCAGATTTCCCAGTTTTCCTCTGCTGGGGCCATCTTAAAAATAGATTAAGCCACTCCCGTTTTTTTCTTTAGAGACATCATTTTAGCCGGAGATAGGAGGATCCAGAGCTTAAAAATCCAACTTCTGTGCGTGCATGGGAGGAAAGGTGCATATCCGTGGGTATCTGTGTACGTGGTAGGAGCTGTATGTGGTATGTTTGATGTGTGCATCTGTATGTGTTCTTTCTGCCTGTGGGTGTGAAACTGTGCAAGCATGTCTGTTTCTACATACGTGTGCTAATGGCCATCTGTGGTTTGCTCTGAGTAATGCAAGTCCATGTGTGTATGTGGCATGCTTGTGTGTATACGCATGTGTTCATCGGTGTGTTTGTTTGTTGTATAGCTCTTCAATCCCTGGCGGCACAGCGCACAGGATAATTTCCTGCATGGCCAAAACTTACAAGGTCCTAACGGCGAGACCTATTGGCTATGCCAATGCTTGTTATTTGTTTCTGACATTTTCGATGGTGAATATTCCCCGATGAATAGGAGCTTTCTTGGAGATAGAACGTTTCCAAATAGGTATCTAGGGGCATATTATCTAGTAATGGCGATAATGATCGCCAACCCCAAGTTTCGGCATTTTGTATATCGCATCCTTTCCCCGATAGTTTTCGCATTGTTTTCGAGGTATTATCAACACGTTGGTAACATGCGATACTGTCTGGGAAAGGACGCGCAAACGATCGCTAACCGGCGATAAGTAGTCCTGCGATACCTTTGGTTCGTCGGAAATGGATGCGTTAGCAGCATTCATATTGCAGCTAATGCATCTTTTGACCCATGGAGTGCCTGCAAACCCGGGTGGCCGCGTGACAAAATCATCACGTACTGCTGTCCACATGCACAGGACATATAGTGGGCACTAACTGCAATATTTGACGAGTACCTCCTGCTGCCACACAGGGAGGTAAACAATCTGTCACAATCATGTCTGTGATTAAGTTGAGGGAATCACGCCAACTCCAGTGACTTGGACACCCTGACGTTGTGACTATGTGCACCTCTTTGATGTTTGTGGGTCTCCTGATGGAGATCTTGGCTAGTCTGCCTTATGTACCTCCATGTCTCAGCACCTTTAGTCAGGTTTCTAGCAGGTGTAAAAATCCTGCGTTCATCGGTGTTTAGCGAGAATTTTATTATCGCGGGTCATGTTAGATAATATAGCGAAGTGGTGTTAGCGACTGTTACCGTGAAATTTAGGTTAGTAACGCCTACCTTGCATGTCATTAGCGATAAATATCGCTGGCATGCAAGGCAATAGAAAAACCGGCAGCTAACGCCGAAAAGCTTGCGCTAACGCATGTTAGCGCAGGCTTGCTAATAGGGCGATCAAAATATCGCCGCTTTATCGGCAAAATGTGCCGCTAAAGCGGCGATAATGCCCTTGATAATTTGCCCCCTAGTTTCATACCCGGAGACTGAGTAACGACATTTTCATCATGATATGATTTTTTTTGCTTTTGAATTGAAGACCGTTCTGTACTCTGTGGATTCAAAGAACAAACACGCAAGTGCAGAGGTGTTTGGTTAACTAAAATTATTAACTGTATTGTTGAGCGATAATTAGACTGTTCATCTCCCAGACCTAAATCGAAGACGTGAAAGACGTGAGCGTCACTGCACGTTGAATTCTGGTACCCAGTGGCGCTGGATGCTGCAGAGTGGACTCAGTCTGTTGTGACGAATCTTCAGCAGAAACACGGGGGCAGCTGCAGGGCTTTCTTCTATTTTTAAAGATGGAGAATGTACAACGCGTCCTTGCATTTTAAAGGCTGTAGCTGTTCAAAGATTCCATACATTGTTAAAGATTGTGAGTTTTGCAACTTTGTTTCCAGCTTTAGAGGCTGAGACTTCAAAGTTTTTTGTGGAAGTTTCTTTTTCACAAACCCCTTCAATGTTTAAAGACTTTTTGGAAGTGTTTGTCTTTTTCACAGGTTTGCTCATGCAATGCTCTAGAACGTGTAGACTGTATTGAATTTGTAACATTTTATTTATTTTTAACAACACGACTAGCTACATGCCACAGGATTTTGGAATGAGGCAGAGACACAGGGATTTGTCTGTGGACTAACCTCAAAATGC
Organism: Calotriton arnoldi; assembly: GCA_963921515.1. Taxonomy (NCBI): domain Eukaryota; kingdom Metazoa; phylum Chordata; class Amphibia; order Caudata; family Salamandridae; genus Calotriton; species Calotriton arnoldi. The sequence goes on along the minus strand of CAWUFW010001860.1, from coordinate 2,447,784 downwards.
AGGAACTCATACAAACGTGACAGGACTGCACTTGGAGACTTAGCCGCTGGAAAGGATGTTGTATGTGTTCAGGGGGATGCCATGATCACATTTTCTGCTCTGCACCGATCAGAATGGTACTGTGAGCATCATTTACGCGTCTTCGGTGCATACATTAACTGAAATATTCTCCCAATTAGTGCATGGAATGCAATGGTCTTAAACACAGGGCAGTACTAGCCTCTCTTTTGCTTCCGAGCTGTGCTTCAGCAACAAATGCTAAGAGATTTTTCAGGCCAGATTTATCAAAACTTTGCGCCACAGCAAAGTGGTGCAGATTCTTGAAAGGGTACTAACTTTCAAGCACAAAACTTATTTTAAGCTGCAAAGGTGCCTTTTGTCAGTGCAAATAGCGCTTTGCGTTTCTTGGCATCAAGGAGGCGTTACATGGGTAGTGCAAGCACCAATGATTGATGGAAAGCCATATCTCCTAATATTTTCAGACCAGGCTTTGTGTATCTAATAATGCTTCCTTAAGGCTAGTGCAAACTTGGACAAATATTATTATTTCTCCAAACAGTTCACTGCAATGCATGTGAGCTGCAATATACAGCACTCATCAAATCTGAGAAATGCTTTAAAAATTGTCCAGGCAGAGCATTGTGTACTTGAAGGGTATACTTCCAGTACAAAGCCTATATGAAATTAGGTCTCTGGTACTGTGTATGATAAAGAGGCCTTATTACAAACATGCAGGAAAGAACACCAGGATGAGGCTTTGAAGAGTAACCCTCCAACTGCCCACTCTACATTCTAAATTCTTCTAGAGCTACACATCACACTCGTCATGCTAAACAGTATTACTAAAACTACATCTTAAGACCTAACCGTACACTAGACATCATGCATTGTTCAGAGGTGTGTGTGTCACTAGGCAGCCTGTTTGTGTGCCAGCAGCAGTGTCGTAACACAGGCCCCAGCAGCCCCCGCGGTGTGGGGGAACCCCCAAGCTCCAGGGGGCCCCCTAAGCACAGTTCTCTGGCCAGAAAGCTCCCGATTTAGTCCAGAGGGGGCCCCTCCATGTACCTTGCAGGGGGGCCCCCTCAAGTGTCGTTACGCCAGTGGCCAGCAGAGGGTAAGAGAGCAGCAGTAGGCCATATTTAGCAAATATGGCTCTATGCTGCTTTCTCCCCCGGCACAGCACAGCAACTTTGCACGCCGCACTGCATTACAAATTAGTAAATCTGCCCCTTCGAGTTAGTGGATGTGCTGAAGATGCTTAGCACTGACGAAAAGATCCTAGGTGTCACAGAACTTCTAATATTGCAGCTTAGGCATGTGGATGGAATCTAACTGACAAGTTTTCCTATCGAAATATTTATTTTCCAACTGTACTTTTTAATGAAGAATAGAATGTGAATTATTTATTGGGGTGGATAATAGTGCACCACAAATAATAAAGTCACTGACCTGATGTACTTTAAGGATGGGCTTCTTTGTGGGTAGATTTCAGACAGCTGTGATAATACTTGTCCTGGTGGTGCATATTGGTCAATCCTTGCAATGTGGGGGATACAGATCCTATTGTTGGTCACTGTATGATGCATTTATCTCTCCCTGTTGGTAGACCTCATTTCTATATCCACTGTTGCTTGTATGTTTCCACTCCTCATGCTCTCGGGCTTGGTACAGGCCTTGGTGGGTTGGGCCAGTATGTTGGTCATTGTTCATGATGGGGGACGGGACGTACGGTGTGCTGAGTGCCGCACATCGAGAAGTTCTTTATTTTGGCATATACTTAGATCTGCCCGGCCACCTCCTACTTGTTGGGAGGACAGTAGCACTCTGTGCCCCCGATTGGTTGTACCCCAAAATGCTAATTTTGTTCTCAGGGGATTGTTGGGGGGAGGGGGGTGCTCGAAGGGGATGGCTTTGGCAGGTTGGTGATGCTGAAGTGGGTGAGGAGTGCGGGGGGTTGTTTCGGGGATGGCAGACAGACATTGTGCTTGAATTGGGTGCTATTGGTTCTGGAGCACTCTGGAAGGGTGGGCAAGTTGTATTTGCTTTATGGTATGAGTGGCTTGCTCTGAATGGCTGTACACTATGAATAAGACAATCAGGGTTCTCACCTGGAATGTCCGTGGGCTGAACAGCCCCAAGAAAATACGTTCAGTTTTTGCATACTTGGAGCGCATGAGAGTGCAGGTGGCTTTCCTACAGGAGACGCATTTGACCAGGGACTCAGAAAAAACAGTGGGTGCACGCTGGGCGGACGTAAGAGTGGCATCCTCATATTCTACTTACTCCAGGGGTGTGCTGATTTTGGTGAAGAAGGGTATTCCGTTCACGGTGATTCGAACAGACACGGATGAGCATGGACGAGTGGTGATTGTCCAGGGTCAGCTGGGTGATAAGGGGGTGCTCTTGGTGAACATGTATGGCCCCAATGTGGATGATCCGTCCTTCTATTCAGATGTATGGCGTCGAATTTCGGCTTTCCCTCCGGCTGCGATTATCTGGGGCGGGGATTTTAATGTTTTTCTGGATGCCACTATGGATAGAGCTGGGAGCGGGGAGGTGAGGGCTAGACAAGCTGCGGAATTGATTAAGGGATTATTGGATACAGAACAGCTACATGACAACTGGAGGATGCGGAATCCCGCGGGCCGGGAAAGCACTTTTGTGTCTTCAGTTCACGACTCCTGGTCCCGTATAGATTACTGGCTTCTATCGGGGGAGGTGTGCCACTGGGTGGTGGGAGTGACTCATGAGGCTTGTACGTTGTCGGACCATTCTCCGGTCACCTTGGAATTGCAGGTTCCCACTTGCGAGAGACCACCCTTCACGTGGCGGCTACAGCCGTCTGAACTAACGGATGTAGTCTTTCGTCAGACCGTTGCGGACGCAATTACAAACTTTTTTAGGGAGAATGAGGGGTCGGTGGATAGTGCGGGGGTCCTTTGGGAAGCCTTCAAGGTTACCATCCGTGGGGTCTGTATAGGGGCACAATCTGGGGTGCTACGGGATCTCCGGCGCCGGATAGAGAAACTGGCGTCTGATATATCATTATTGGAACGCGCCTATGAGTCTGATTCCTCTCCAGCCACCCTGGCACGGATTCGCGATCTCGTATCGGAACATAATGCCACGGTTAGGAATTACTGCATTGCTCTCTGCGGAAAACTGCTCGATACTACGGTGAAGGGGCAGGCCTGGTCAATCCTTAGCACAGAAGTTGGCGGAGCCACGAAGCCAGGAGCGTATCACGGTGCTGCAGGATATGGATGGGGTTACCCGCTGCTCAACTGCTGAGCTTTGTGATATTGTATTGCAGTTCTATACCCGGCTCTATGCAGCCCGGGATTCTCCGTCGCCGGAGGAGATTGCTACATATTTGGATGACGTGGCGCTGGGGTGGCTCTCTTCCACAAATCGGGAACACCTTGTACAACCGTTCAAGGTTGAAGACGTTAAACTGGCTATAATGGCCTTGCCCACGTGTAAGGCTGCGGGTCTGGATGGGCTGCCCAGTGAATTTTATAAAGCCTACGCGACGGATCTGGCACCTCGCCTACTGGCGGTATATGCGGAAGCATATGAGACGGGCACATTACCGCCCACCCTTCGGGAGGCCTTGCTTGTGACGCTGTTGAAGCCCGACAAGCCTCCGACCCACTGTGAGTCGTACAGGCCCCTCTCGATTATTAATATTGACGCAAAAATTTTAGTAAAAAAGGATCGCCACCAGGATACAGCCTCTGGTTCCGCTCCTGGTGTTGCCTGACCAATCGGGGTTTGTTGCAGCGCGCTCCACAACTCACAATTTACGTACGGTTTTTTCCACCCTGCACTACTTTGAGGCCGACTTTCAGGCTGTTGCTGTGCTGCTTGATGCAGCAAAGGCCTTTGACTCTTTGCAATGGCCCTACATGTTCGCAGTCCTGACCAGGATGGGTTTTCCACCGTTCTTCTTACAGTGGCTCAGGGTCCTTTATGATAATCCAGTTGCCCTGGTGAGAGTAAATGGGTGGGTGTCCGCGACGTTCCCCATTGAGCGGGGCACGCGGCAGGGTTGCCCCCTGTCGCCAATGCTCTTCTCGCTTGCACTGGAGCCACTCGCTTGTCGGCTTCGCCAAAAGCACGTGGAGGCGGCCTTGCGATTTCAGCAGCGGCCGCTGATCGTCTCATTATACGCGGACGATATGTTACTCTATGTCCGTGAACCAGCGGTATACCTTTCTGCACTGCTTCGGGAATATGTGAGGTTCGAAGGTTTCTCTGGTCTGGGGATAAATTGGTCGAAGTCAGTGGTGTTTCCTCTGACAGAGCGCACGACGGAAGTGTCATTGGACTACCCCCTGGCCTGGACGTCAGACCCGGTGAAGTATTTGGGAGTGTGGTTACACAGAGACCCAGAAAAGGTAGTTTCTGAAAATTACGGCCGAACGATAGCGCGTATTACTGACTTGGCGGAACGTTGGGCGCATCTGCCCCTCTCATTGGCTGATAGGATTGCGGTTGTTAAGATGGCCTTTCTACCTAAGCTGCTATACTTTTTTATTAATATTCCCATTAAACTGAACATGGCATTGTTTACGTCGCTCCAATCGTCCCTTCTGTCGTTTGTGTGGAGGGGCAAGAAGCCCCGCTGTCAGTGGGATGTTTTGATTCAGCCTTTTGAAAGGGGAGGCTTTGAAGCCCCCGATATCAGACTCTATTATCTGTGCGCTCAGGCGCAATTCGCCCATTATTGGCATTTCCCCCAGCGCTTTCAACCTCATGTGGCTGTTGAATCCGATGCGGTCTCCCCAATGCCATTACAGGCGGCGGTCTTGATGGGTGGTTCGGGTGGCCCGCGGACTGAGATCAACCTAGTACATTGTACGGCGTGGGCTTGGCGAATGCTGGCTAAACGGGCTCAGGTGCCGTATCTCTACGCTCCGTCGCTGCCCTTAACTTCGCACCCTGATATCTCTGCGGCGCGTGCGAAACCGGCCCTGCGCGAATTGGCTAAGGTAGGCATCTCCCGGCTGGGAGACTTGTATATAAATGGCCGTTTTAAGACCTTGTTGGAGGTGCAGAATGGCGAGGAGCGCGGGTTTATGTTTGGCTTTACCTATGTGCGGGTTCGACAGGCGATCCGAGCGGCCTACCCGGACTACCCGGCGGAACCCACTGCTCTACGGGCATTGCAGGCGATGCTGTCGGGAGCGGGGCGCAAGGGCCTCATTACTAAACTGTACAACGCTTCCCTGCGTGAGCGGGACTGCGAGGACCATCCCTCCTTTTTGCGTTGGAGGGTAGTGCTGGGAGATACTCTCGTGCCGGAGGATTGGGCTGCGTGTTGTAAGCTCACGGGTCGCCTCACGGCGAATTGCAATCTTCGAATAATTCATTTCAAATTCTTTCATCAACTTTATTACACCCCGTCCCAACTATGTAGATATGGGTTGCGAGAGACGGCTGCTTGCGTGCGGTGTGGGATGAATGAGGCGGATTTTCTGCATGTAGCATGGACGTGTGCAGGTGTGCTTACCTTCTGGACTGCAGTGGTGAAGATGCTAACACATATTGTATTGGAACCTGTGCCGTGCACTCCGGAGCTGTGCCTTCTTGGGATGGTACAACGTCTTAAACCCTGTAATAGGCGGATTGTGGCTGTGGCTACACTATTGGCGAAGAGGGCAGTTGCACAGTGTTGGGGGGCTAAGACAACCCCTACGGTACAGAAATGGCTTCGGGACCTGTTGTATTGCAGGGACCAGTTGCTACTTTATGAGGAGGAATTGCCGGAGGCCTCACGCCCAAAGGACTTCTGGGCCCCACTAACTGCATACCTCCTGTCCCGCACGGATATGGAGTGATGATCCCTGCATGTCCGTGACTCCTGGGGGACGGTCCACTCTCCACCCTGGTTTATGCAGGTCACTGTGGGCTTAGGCCTTATGCTCCTGTTATTCGATGTGCACTATGAATACCCCGTATATTTCATCTACTGTTCATATCGATATGTCTGCATATGCCTCTCTTTTGGTGCTTAGGTCATATATGGTTGCCTTGAAAATGTTGATGCTGTCTGCCTGGGATAGGGTGGGAGGGGTTTGCCATGTTGTTTTTTACATGATATACTGTACGAGACCTATCTGCTGTTGGCATTTGATTTCTGAAACTCAATAAACATATATAAAAAAAAGATATAAAAAGTCACTGACCTGGTAGATCCAATCATAGCTTTCAGTTATTTAAATGTGAGCTCAACCCGATGTAGCTATGGCACAAAGCAGACAGGCTTAACTTAACAAAAATTTGAAAAGCATTTAGTAGTACTAAAATAGTTAAATTGTCTAAAATACAACAAGAAATCCCAGTGCAATTTATATAAACAGAGAAAAATTTAAACATCAAATTGACACCAAAATTACAAAAATCCAATATTTTTAAATATCTAAGTGAAACAGCGGCAAAAAAGTGCAAAGCACCAATAGTAGTCAATGATTACAGCAGACTGGGCCCAAGACACTATTTGTGGCCAACCTCAATGTAGAATACACCAAAAAGATTAAAAAGAAGTAGAGAAATTTGAAAATGTTTCTAAGTCCCAACCTGAAAAGGGAATTATTTTTGGTTTTTAAAGGAAAAACTCTTCTCTATGAGGGACAAACCTGACAATTTCAACCCAACACTATGGAACTGCGGGTGCCCTTGAAGATCTGAAGCTCTGGAGCAAAGGCTTTGAAAATGTTCCCAAACTTCTTTTGGTGCCCAAACAACCACAGATGCACACTTCCATGGCCCCCTGGATCTCAGGGGGAGCACCTAGAGCCTCTCAGGGTGTCAAGCAGAGGGCAACCATAAAGTCTAGTTCAGATCAAATTTCCCACAGGTCAGCTGAGATTCTTCACAGGAATGTAATCTTCAGCTTTTAACATTCCTAAAGCCGCCTGGGGGGCAAGCTTATGATCTTTGGAAAGCTTTCTGTTCTTGGATTTCAATTAGAAAAGGTCCAACCTCCTCAGGTCCTTATTACAGGTCACAGATACCACATGCAATATGCTCAGACTGCCTGATTTCCTATTGCAAGTCCAGCAGTGTTCTGATGAAGGTACCTTGAGGTGCCACATTTATGCTTGGCACCAGCTAGTGAGTGGGGGTGACTCCTGGGAACTCACTAACCAATGGGATAAGAGTTTCTGGGAGTGACCATACTCACTTTTTAAGCACATTCTGTTTGCCTTACTGCTAACAGAGACAAATGTCCATGTGCCAGGGAATTTTCAAGATTGCGAAAGTGTTTGGCCATACTAAACTTGGGGTCTGAGGCTGGGGGATGTGAGTGGGGAGTGTACTGCGGTAATTCTGGTGTCCTCCCACATCTAACGCTAAAATCCAGTTTGAACTGCACCCACAAAAAATCCAGAGACAAAGGTCTGGTAGGACAAATTCATAGTCCTTTAGAAACCTGACAGGAGTCATAGAAGAATTGTCTTGGTATTCTGTTCTCTCCCTTTCAAGGGTGCCCCAAGTGCTACACATAGCCCAACAGATCGGTCAAACGGGATTTGACAGTGTGGTGCCGCAGGACGACCACAGCTCCCACTCTGAATATTCTGTGGGGTTTAGAGAAGTCTTCTCTGCCCATTCAGGTCAGCCAATTTTTTTCACCTGGGTGGCCTTTCACACTTCTTTCACACCTATTTGTAGGCATGAACAGAGGAGGTCTTGAAATTAATGGCAAATCTCTTTTGGGGTCAAGGATTCAATTCCTTGGGAGAGGTAGTGTGAGTTACTAGCAACATTCCTGGGGGGCTGCTGTCCCTCATTCAGCTGCTGACAGCGCATTAACAGGATGACGATTGTGCCCCTGGTGGCACCAGAGAATGATCTATTAAATGTAAATAAGCCCCCCTCACAGGGCATTGTTGGGTGTTATCTTGTGGAGCAGTGAATTTATAATAAGCGGGTCTGCCTCTTTGTTTTTGTCTGTGCAGCCTCACGCTGCATGTGTTTTGCCTGTGTATTTCTTCTTATTTTTAGAGGTATTTTTAAGGCACACACAGCTGCAGGTGTCATTTGGGGCCACAGAGGTAGCCCCAAGGTTCCCGTAGTCCCAGTCATCTCCCTGCATGAAGAGCCATTTTTTTTGGTGCTAGAAAGGACCCAGCAAGTTTCTTCTAGGCTCCGGCCAGGATGGTGCAACTTCCTTACTGTCGTCCATCCAAAGAAGGAGCAATGCCGCTTCTGCCCATGAGTGTGGGCAGGGAGGAAGAGGGCAGAAGTTACATGGTCTGCCCCCCAAGACATGGGTACGGGGACAGGCAATGCCCTCAGCCTGTTGGTTGCTTCCCTCCTTGCGGTCCTGAAGAATGTGGTCCCTAGGACCTGTTGCAACAGCTCCCAGGGAGATTGGTGTTCCTGTGGGCATATATAATTTGGGGCCTGCTTCCCTGAACATAATAAAGAAAATGTGTGCCCCAGTCCACCCTGAGAGAAGTTTGGTAAAATCGGACAAAGTGCTATACACTCTCTTGATCATGTTCTTTTCTTTAGGAGGGCCAGACTTTTTAATAACTTTGAGTGCTGAATTTTCTGGATCTCTGTGCCAGAACTGTTCCCTGCCTGTATCTTGGTACTCTACTCCTGCTGGTGGAGGCTTCTTTCACAGCCTTCAAAACACCCTCCCTGTCACACTATCCCCAGGCCCAGAGCTTTCGCACTTTTCAAAGGGCACCTGTGGGTCAGCAAAGTCAAAGGTCAGTCCACAGAAAGTCCAGCAGAACCATCTAGGGCTCCCAGCAGGTCCACCTCCCCAACTGTTTCTGGGCAGAAGGTGGCCAGTGCCATTGGCTAGAAGAGGCTCATTCTAGTCCTGGGGGACATCTGGAATCAAAGTCCTGAGTCCTGAGTCCATCCTTGCAGGGCATCAGTTGGCTTCTCCTTTGAGCTGGGCATCCTCTTGCCATTGTCAATCTCAGGTTCAGACCAGACCAGTACCATTGTTACTATCAGCTCCAGACTTCTCAACTGTTTTTCCCTTGTGCAGGGGCTTTTAAGGTAGGGTTGAAAGTTTTAGGAGCTAGCTATCCCTCTAGGATGCCTCATCATCAGTCCACTCATGTTCCAACTCTCCTGCACAGCATTCTGGGACAAACCAATTTTGCAACTTCAAGTTGTCTGTGGAAATAGCCCCCATAAGAGTGTCTGTTTCACCCCTTGATGATACTGCCTGATGACTTTCCACCAAAACTTCAAACTCTAGCTCCACTGGTGTTGGCTTCAGAGGTCTGGCCCTACTACTTTGTTCTTGTGTTCCTCAGTTATCCCAGTACATGTGCAGTGTGACAAGCTAATTAACAGATTCAGAGTTCATCTCCACCCCTTCCTGTCAGAGGATCTGGGTCAAGTACTGCTAATTGCTCTATTGTATGGGGATGTCTTTGATCCCACTGCTGGGGAGCTGAGTAATTAACTTGGCCCAGTAGTGGGGACAAAGGCCTAAAATCTGACTCTGAGTTGAGCCAGGGAAATATTGCAAATCCTAAAGTGGCATAAGTTGTGCATGTGAGTTCCTGGTTCCTGTATATTCACACTTAGTGTGCATGTTTAACCTCAGGTTGGTACCTTGCTCCATCCTGTAGGCATAAGTGGAGCAAAACTGCCCGTTAGGGCAGATTTTGCCCATAATGTAATGATAGCGTAAGCACCACAGACCTTCAGCAAGCACTACAGAATACACTTTGAATGTTCACTCACATAGTAAGGCTCATCCCATGTCACCACCAATCCCTGAAGAGTCCCTTCTGTAACAGGCTACCTGTGCATTGATGCTGGGCTGTGCAAAACTGTAGTCTCAAACGGGCAGCCCGCAAACATGTGTTCTCACATGTTCGAGTATAACGAGTCCAGAGCCTTGTACCCTAGCTGCACAGTAGAGGTCTTATCTTAAAAGGGCAAGTGGACTTTGTCTCACATTTATTATGCAGGCAGATATTTCGCCACCTACACTGCATTACTGTCGGCACAGTGGAGAGGGCAATGAGAGCACCAGGGGGCACCCTGGGTAAAGAGAAAAAAACACTGTGAGGCAAACACTGGAGTCCAGAGTGTGTTGGTGTTTGTCCAGCGGTGAAATTTACATAAATCTCTTAAAATGCAAACACAAGCGGTCAGCTCTCACAATCCATTTATTTTTAATTTACTGTGAGTCAGACTCATGAGGTGAGTATCACTCACAATAAAGCTAAAAAACAAATAGTCAAAAGCAAATAATTAGGAATATTAGGTATTTTAATCTATACTTTGGTTTGCTATGCAGGACAACTAGGCCTGCCACAGTAACAATAGCTTTTAGGGGCTTGTCACTATAGGGACACTGTAACAATTGTTTCTAAATGTCTCACTTTTGAACATCATTCGCCCTATCTTGTGGGCTACAGTGCCTACATAGGTGTGACTTTCTAAAATTTAAAAGGGAGGTTTTTAACTGTCAATAAGGGTTATTTTAATCAGTAGCAGTGCAGCTGTCAGGCTGCAATGGTAGGCCTGAAGCCATGTTTTCCTTGTCAAGCAAGTGGATGGCACAATAAGAGCTGCGGTACGCAGGTGACATTTAACTTTTCATGCCATGTGTGTATTTCTGCACCATATACTATGGCCTTATAGAAAAGTTAAATAATCGATTCGGGGATTACACAATTTGATCATTTTAGGGGTCAGAACACATAAACTGGGCAATGGGCATCAGTGCCCTAGTGTGCAGACCCCAAAAAAGCAATCAAATTCAGCAAAAAACAGGGGTGATCCTGCAAAAAGGGACAGTTTCTCACAGGGAGCATATACCTTAAATTGCTAACTTGTATTTTTTTTTTTTAATCAAATTCTTGTAAAGCGCACATTCACCGATTGGTTTCATGGCGCTGTTTCTAGGAAGTGCCGAACCCTGTAGGAATTTATTTGTATGCTTATCTAAACAGCCATGTCTTAAGGGTTTTTCTGAAGCTCAGCAGGTCAGTACAGGATCTGATTTCAAGGGGAAGGGAATTCCAGAATCTGAGTGCGAGAATTGCAAACCTACAGCCCCCCTGCCACTTCAGCTTGAAGGAGGGAGTTGCCAGGAGGTGAAGGTGAGCCAAGCGTAGGTTGCATGAGGGAGTATACCTTCGAATAAGGCTATCAATGAATTTGGGGCTTCTGCCATGTAGGGATTTAAAAACCAGGCAGCCTACTTTAAAGGCGCAGCACTGGGGGATGGACAGCCAATGCAGCTTCCTCAGGAACGGAGTGACATGTGGCCACCTAATTTGCTGATAAATCAATCTGCCCACTTGATTCTGCATCAGCTGTAGATGTTTGGTTAGGAATAGTGGCATTCCAAAGTAAACTGAATTGGCATAGTCTAAGTGAGACATGACCATGGCTATCACAACCTGTGTCAATGCTTCCTGTGTGAGTAGTCTGCTGATCTTTCTAATCTTCCTTAACTGGAAGAAGCAGGTTGAGATCACTGAGCCAATTTGGGTCTTTATTGTTAGATAGTTATTTATTGTGACGCCAAGACTTTTTGCGGAGGTGCAAGGGGTGGGGGGGAGGATCCCAGTTCCGTTGGCCAAAAGTGCGGGCCCCAGGTGTTATGGCCGCCCCCGTAAGGACCAATTCGGTCTTACCTGGGTTAAGCTTTAGATGATTGCTGTCCATCCAGTGGCGGATGTGCAACATGGTAGTCTGAAATTCGAGGGCTGATTCAGACGATTTGTCAATAGTAAACATTAGTTGCAGGTCATCAGCGTAATTGAAAGTGGCGATTTTCCTCTCTTTGAGGGACCGGATCAGAGGGAGGAGGTAGAGATTAAACAGATGAGGGGATAGTGAGCAGCCCTGCGGGAGCCCGCAGATAGTTTTTAACTTTGGTGCCGTAAATTGGGCTATGCGGACCGACTGGGAGCGGTCCTCTAGGAAGGAACTAATCCAACTGAGGGCAGAGCCCTGGAGGCCCGCCTCTCTGACACGGTCCACCAAGATACCATGGTTGACCGTGTCAAAAGCCGCAGAGAAATCTAACAGCACCAAGGCCTGAGGGGTGCCACTGTCGGCCTTCTCCCGCAGAGAGTCTAGTACCGCCAATATCACCGTCTTGGTTGAGTCGGCAGGGCGGAACCCTGCTTGGTGTGGATCGAGATAATCAGATTGTTCAATGAAGTTGGGGAGGCACTTAACCACATGAGCCTCCAGTACCTTAGCCAGGTATGGGAGCAAGTTCGACAGAATTTGGGGATCAGCCCCTGGTTTCTTCAGAAGGGGAGCAACGATTGCCTCTTTAAAGGCCCTGGGCACACGGCCCTGAGTTAAGGACTCATTCAGAAGGGAGAGGGCTGGCCCGGGGAGACTGGAAAAGGCTTCCTTTAGGACGTGGGGCGGACAGCAGTCCATGGGAGACCCAGATTTTACCTTAGACATCAAGTCCAGAAATGCCTGTATACTTATGGCCGGAAATCGCTTGAGGGAGCAGGGATTTCCTGGCATTGAGGGGGATATCTCAGAGAGGGTGCATGTAGGGATGCTAGCTTTGATAGTGGAAATCTTTTCGATGAAGAAGGTATTCAGGGTGTTGCATAGTGCTTGAGAGGGAGTGGGTTTTATTGTAACTCTGTCCGGGTTGGATAGTTCATTAACAATTGAAAAGATTTCCTTAGATCTATTATTAGAGGTCAGAATTCTGGAGGAGAAGTGAGCGGCTTTAGCGGTCAAGATTGCTTTTTTGTATTCTCTCATGGCTGCCAAATAGGTTCGTTTTCCTTCTAATGAGTAACTCTGTCTCCACTTCCTTTCCGATTGGCGAAGGGCTAGTATTTGAGTTTTTAGGTCAGTGGAGAACCATCTCTGTGCATCATGATGACGGGCTAGATTTATTTTCTTGAGTGGAGCGTGTTTATTACTGGCTGCTAATAGCCAGGCTGAGATAGTTTTCTCACTAAGGTTGATAGAGGATTCAATTATAGGGGCTGTGTTGGCCAGTGTGTCGTGAAAAAGATTTTTATCAATAGTACTCCATTTTCTAGCCATCCCACCTTCACGAGTAGGGGATTTGGCTGTGGTAACACTCTTTATGGTGGACTTTATTAAATGGTGGTCCAACCATATGCATGGAGAGATCGAGAGAGCGGACACAACAAGGTTGGTAGTCCATACTTGGTCAAGTATGTGCCCTTTGATGTGTGTGGCAGAAGAGACCTGCTGAACAAAGTTTAAACCGGTGAGTAGATTGGTTAGCTCGGTGGAGTGGGGCCCACCTAGATTGTCATTTGCCCAGTAATTAAAGTCACCTATCAGCAGGATTTTGGCATGATTAGTTACCAGGTGGGCTACTTGTTCGCCCAGAGATTGGGGAAACAGAGGCATGCACTGAGGGGGCCTGTAAAGTAGTACACAGATTAAGGGGGCCGAGTCAGACTCCAGTTTGATTACGATATTGTCTACTGAGGTGAGGCCAAGTGGGGTGAGTGCTGTAAATTTAAGGTCCTGGTGAATGATGGCCGCCACTCCTCCGCCTACTTTGCCCGGCGGGCGGTTCATTTGAAGGATGTAGTAGTCATTGGGCAATGCTTCCAGAATATCAGGGGTAGATTCTTGTGAGAGCCAGGTTTCGGTTAAGAAGAGGATGTTTGGCTTCTATGAAACAAATAAAAGGAATATGTCAAGCTTGTGTTTTACTAAAGAGCGGGTGTTTAAGTAGGAGATGGATAGCACAGGACGCCTATGTCTATCCTGTATCTGTGAATGTCCGGGGTTGTGTGTGGGGTGTGCAACTTCAGGGAATGACACCCTTGGTACCATGATCTCATTTTGGATCAGACTGAGGCCAACAGAGGGATTAAGTGGATGCTTGACCATATGTAGCTGTCTTAGTTCCCATGAAGAGTATACTAGAGATTGGGCATAATGACTGGCCCCTGACCCGGACGTCCACAAAAGGGCGCAGGCGGGCTTGCCTTTGGTGCGCCCGCTGTGCTCCTGCGCTGCGACCGGCATAAATGGCCGGTAGCAGCCTAGGTTCCTCCCCTCACCCTCCGCGATTGGTCGCCCCTGATTGGTGGAACGAGGAAGCAACTGGGGAGCCCAAGATGCCGCCAGCACGAGCAGGCTTACAGGTAAACGGTGGTATTTTAAAAAATACATCAATTTCAATTTCATACAAGTTTACAAATGCTAAAATCAGGCGCAAGTAAAAGCAAACTGGTCAACAGGGTATCGGCACAGTCCTAGAGTGCCCGCTCCCGCGCTGCGACCGGCATAAATGGCCGGTAGCAGCCTAGGCTCCTCCCCTAACCCTCTGCAATTGGTCGCCCCTGATGGGTGGAACCAGGAAGCAACTGGGGAGCCCAAGACGCTGCCAGCACAAGCAGGCTTACAGGTAAACGGTGGTATTTTTAAAAATACATCAATTTCAATTTCATACAAGTTTAAAAATGCTAAAATCAGGCGCAAGTAAAAGCAAACTGGTCCACAGGGTAGCGGCACAGTCCTAGTGTTCCCGCTCTTGTATTTGGAAAAAAATAAACATTATTTTTTACTGCACGTAATTAATTCAGAACAACAAAACCAATTAAAACATTTGATTTTGAACGTCTATAGAATTTGCCATTGGCCATATTTTACTACGTGTGTTTATTCTTTCATTATGAAACAAACTTGACAACAATACAATTATGCTAATTTCTTATTATTCTTCAAATTCCTCATTCAGTGGTTCCTATTACTTCTCGTGGGTATTTTCCTCCACAATATTGAGTTCTAAATATCGTCCTGTCAGGATATTGTTACCAAAATATTGACTACTATAATGTCATGAAGGTAATTGTATGTAGGTAAGTACAATGTTGCATCAGGATGATATTCTTTCATTCAATATTGTGATGTACAACCTGTCCTATATATTTGACAGATACAACAGTATCTGATATCCTTTACCTTGATGTATGTATCCAGTTGTGACTTTAGGACTGTGTACGCTCTCCTTTTTGCTTGCCAATAATACTTTATTTGTTTTGTTTTGTTTACAAAATGATCTTTGAGTGATAATGATCAAGTCTACTTATGGATCCACCACCCAGTAGTGACAACAAGACCATCCATGTAGCTTCACAGATACATGGACCCAGTAATAGTGTATATCATCATGCTTGTGGAAACCATGGCTTGTCTTAAAGGTTTTCTTCCTTGAATGGTGCACATTAAGATATCTTTCTAAGTATGAAATATGTCCTTTAACTATTGCCTCTTCTATAGCTTGTTTCTTTTATACGTCTGTAACTGTACTAAAGTGTAAAGGTGTCTAGATTTATGGTTCCTCGAAACAAGTTGATCACAGCAACTCTATAAATGCAATTTAGATTTATTTATTGTGGGGTCATGAAGGCTGTAAAGGGTAAATTGCACCTGCTTCAGTATGTTGGAATATAAGCCATCGCCCTATTCTTCCCTTAGAACACCATAAAATAAATGTTCTCATGAGATCCATGCGAAGCACACCACCCGAAACTCCCCCAGGTGTATAGTTTTAAAAAATATGCTGGTTTTCTAGGTTTCCCTAGGTGCTGCCTGAGCTACAGCCCAAAATCCACAGCTACACCATTTTGCAAAAAACAGATCAGTTTTAAGTGGGAAAATGTGATGTATCTATGTTGTGTTTTGAGCCGTTTCCTGTTGCGGGCACTATGCCTACCTATACAAGTGAGGTACCATTTTTTATTGGGAGACTTAGGGGAATGTTGGGTGGAAGTAAGTTTGCGGCTTCCCACAGATTCCAGAACTTTTCATCACAGAAATGTGAAGAAAATTTGTTTTTTGTTGTCAAAATGTGACATTTGCAAAGGCTTTTAGGCAAAAAAACATGGTGAGATCAATGCAAGTCACCCTACCTTAGATTCCCCTATTTGTCTTGTTTTAAAAATATAAAGGTTTCTAGGTTTTGTTAGATGCTGGCTTAGCTAGGGCTTAAAATACACAGCTACCCACTTTGCAAACAAAGGGTCAGTTGTGATATATCCATGTTGAGTTTTGGGCCATTTCTTGTTGCAGGCTCTAGGCCTACCCACACAAGTGAGGTACCATTTTTTTGTAAGGCATGGGGGAATGCTGGGTTTGTAGGAAGTTTGTAGCTTCCCACAGATTCCAGAACTTTCCATCACAGTAATGTGAGGAAAATGGGTTTTTAGCTGAAGTTTGAGGTTCGCAAGGGATTCTTGATAAAATAAACTAGTGGGAGCCACTCAAGTCACCCCATCCTGGAGTCCCCTAGCTGTTTAATCTTTAAAACTGTAAAGGTTTGCCAGGTTTCCCTAGGTGCCGACTGAGCTTTGGTGCAAAATCCACAGCTACCCACATCGGAAAAAAAGGTCAGTTTTAAGTGGAAAAATGTGATGCGTCCATGTTGTGTTGTGGACCATTTCCTGTCACGGTCAGTAGGCCTACCCACACAAGAGGTACCATTTTAAGCACATGTGGGAGCACAGAATACTAGAGTAAACTGTGAGTAGGTTGAGAGTACAAAAAATAGGAATAATGGGCTACCTCTTTCAAAAATACCAAAACTGTGGTAAACAAAATAGATTTTGTTAGAAATTGGGTTACTGGTTGACCAGGGTGTGAGCCCTGGTCAAGTACCAACCACAATCATAGTCAGGGTATAGCCCCAGCAAACCCCAAATTAAACTGTGTTAAACCCCCTGGTAAGTTGGCACAGAGCAGTCAAGCGTCACTTAGAGGCAATGTGTAAAATACTTGTGCAACACTTCAAACAGTAAAACAGTAAAAGCACCACACAAAACGATCCCACACCAGGTTAGAATAATAGAGCCTAATTTAATAACTACAACAAGCCCAAAACGGCAAAAATCCAATCAGTAGAACCAGAGATATTGAGTTTGAAAGTTTTTCACAAAAATAGTGCCAAAAGGCGTAAAGTGCCAATTGTAGATATCTGGTCGTGCTGGAAAAGGGGCACAATCACATGTTCAGGCCGACAGCAATGGAGCGCGGGCCAGCTACAGGGACCCAGATAGGCCTGCTGAACAGAGCACTCTAAATCCTGGCTTGCAGAGTGCTACGTGGTTCCCAGTGGTGGCTCCTCCGCGAGGAGCGTCGCCCCACTGCTTTTAAGCAGTGCAAAGAAGAAGCATTAAATGATAATAACTTGAAATCATTACCATTTTATGCTTCCTGCTGCTTTGCGGGCGGGTGGGTGGGGCTGCTCCTCTCGGGGCAGGGGAGGAGTGGTTTCCCCACTCCTAAGTGTGCAATGACTGTTTGGTTGGCCCTCTCGGGCTGCCCAAAACAGTCATGTGCACTTCCCTGTTCTCCATGTAGGCTGCATTACAGCCTGCGTGGAGAACAAGCCCAGGCCCCCATTTCCTGGTTGAGCGTCGAACCAGGGCGCTCAAAACCAATAATAATGCTGACTTTTTTTTTTTTTTTTTTTTTTAATATGCGCAACACCCCCTGACCACCCGCGTACCGAAACGCTCCCACCCCACCACCCGCGAGCCATGCCGGCAGCCCCTGGTCGATCCACGTCAAAGATGCATTGCACAGTGAAGGCCATGTGCTGGTTATGAGATACAGTGAGGCTGCAATGTGATATCCTGTTGTGTTGACATCAAGGATCCCATCAACGGGGCTTGCGATACAAAGTCAGGGATGTAGCACATAGTAGGGGTGATGTGTCGGTTCCGAAGAGCCACAAAGCTGCGATGCAGAGTCTGCCCTCATCGTCGAGGCTCCTGTCGACAAGAGATGCAAGGGCCTACGCCCAGGATACGATACGCAGTGGCGGTTCTGAAGGCAATGCGGGCTGCAGTGGCAATGCGGGTCTTTGCAACAGGTCCAATACACGCAGCAGTGGAGATGCATCAGTTCTACTCAGGGTTGCACCCTGCAGCAGAGGTGATGCGTCAGTTCCGCTGGATCCACAGAGGCTGACAAAGCACCTTAAGCCCACTTCCTAAGGGTCCAGGTCTGAGGTGGCACCACTTGGCGGGTAGACTCACAGATTGGAGAGTCCAGGTGAAGATACAAAGCTCTTGGAAGCCTATTTTGTCCCTGAGGCTTCAGATCAGGAGGCCAGCCAACCAGTCCTTGGAGTCACTCTGGGTCCTGGGTTTAAGTAATGTAGACTAGGTCCTTGTCACCCAGGCAAGAGGGCAGCAGATCAGCACAGCAGGGCAGCAGATTCTACAGCACAGCAGTCCAGCAGATTGGCAGTCCTTGTAGCAGCACAGCAGTCCTTCTTCCTGGCAGAGGATTCACAGGTCCAGAAGTATACTGAAGTGGAAATGTCTGAGATCCTTCTTTTATATACAGTTATACCTTTGAAGAGGGGAGGAGCTTCTAGAGGCATGACTTTGAAGTGCACGGATGCCCTGACCCAGCTCCAGACTAACTACGGTGGGTATGCAGCCCTTTGTGTAGAGACAGGAGACAGCCTATTCAGGTGTAAGTGAGGCTGAGATGAGCTCCTTCCTCCCATCCTTCCAGTGATGGCCCATTCAGTCACACCCAAGTTCCCATTGTGTGTGGCTATCTAGGAGGAATACACAAAGCCCCTGCCACCTACAGCCAGTCATGTGACCAGAGACAGGCTGCAGACACCAAGGGACAAATGTATCATTATTTCAAATAGCACTTACGTACTTGTGATTCTCTGCGAATCACAATTAGGTAATCGCTATTCGAATGTATGGAACTTCATGAGCTTCATTTAGCATTTCCTAATGGGTCGCAGATCGACCTACATCATTAATATTAATCAGGCAGGTCGCAATTTGCGACCCATTAGGAATCGCTAAATTCACAGGGATGGTGGCCTGCAGGTGTCAGCAGACCACCATGTCTATGATTACTATTAAATAAAGCAATCCTTTTTTTTTTTAAATGCAGCTCGTTTAACTTAAAGGAAAACGGGTTGTGTTTAGAAAAGAAAAATGAAAACGTTTTCTTTTCATTTTTCAAGAGCAGGCAGAAGTGGTCTGTGGGACCGCTACCTGCGCTTAAAAATCATTTTCACGAACATTCACAAAGGGGAAGGGGTCCCTTGGGGACTCCTTTCCGTTTCTGAACAGGTTACCACCTACTTGAAGTAGGTGGTAAAATCCAAATGTTTTGCGACCGCATTTCATTTGCAAAGCATTCCTACATACCGTTGCAATTCGATATTAGGAAGGGATGCCCTAAACACGCCCCGTCCTAATACCCAATCGGTATGTATTTGCAATTCCAAATTGCGATTCGGTAACATGTTACTGAATCGCAAATTGAATTCATACATACCAAAATGCAGTTAACCGGTCGCAAACGGCCCGATACTGTGAATCGGGCCATTTGCGACAGGTAAAATGCATGATACATGGGGCCCCAAATGGCTAAGGCAAGAAAATACCAACTATTTAAAAGTGACATTTTCAGAATTGTAATTTAAAACCTACCTTCACCATAAGTTAGGATTCCAGATACACCAAATATGAACAAGTTATCTCTTCCCATTTGGAAATTACACTTCTAAAATATAATGAGGCAACTCCAATGTTACCCTATTAGAGAAATAATCCTTGCAGTAGTGAACACCGAATTTAAGAGATTTTCACTACCAGGACATGTAAAACTTAAAAGTACATTACTAACTTTTCAAATACACTGCACCCTGCCCTTGGGGCTGTCCAGGGCCTACCTTGGGTGTGACATATATGTATTAAAAAGGAAAGTTTGTGCCTGGCAAAAGGTTTATTGTGAATGGTTAAACTGGCAGTTTAAACTGCACACACAGGCTCTGCAAAGGCAGGCCTGAGGCATGTTTAAAGGGCTACTTAAGTGAGTGACACAATCAGTGCTGCAGGCCCACTAGTAGCATTTAATATGCATACCCTGGGCACATATAGTGCCACTTTACTTGGGACTTCTAAGTAAATTAAAAATGGTCAATTGGGTATAAGTCAATGTTATCATGCTTTTTGCGGAGAGCACAAGCACTTTAGCACTGGTTAGTAGTGATAAACCGTTCAGAGTCCTAAGGCCAGCAGAAACTGAGTCAGCAAAAGAATTGGCGGTCTGAATGCAAAACATTAGAGGAAACCACGCCAAGGATGCCAGGTCTAACACATTTTTTTATTCAGCTCTACATGTTCTGAAAGCTGGGCAGGTGGTGACTTTAGCTCAGCAAACTGTTCATTGATGCCATCTTTTGAAAAACACTTTTATCCAGAGCACTTTTTTCCTATTTTCCCCCAAAACTCTAAATGTAGCTATATTTTGCCTATTTTCCAGGCCCCCTGCAGGGTAATCTACAAACCCTGGGTACCTTTAGAATCCACAGGGTGTTGGAAAAAATGTATGCAAATTTGGCGTGGATACTTTATGTGGAAAAAGGCTTTGGAGCCCTAAGCGCAAACTACCACAAATATCCAAAAATGGGCTCAGCACTAGGGGTTGGGAGGGGGGGTGAGTAAAACTCAGTAATTCATCGAAAAAGCTTTGTGAATAGGGCAGAAAATATGTATCTTATTATATGTGTATACGTACTATAACCAACCGCCTGTAGCAGTCTGATCCTATCTGTTGGCTCCCCTTGCAGAGCAGGCCAAATATACTCTAGTTGCCCTTCTATATAAACATAATGCATACCATGGAAAGCAATCGCAACAGATACTTTGCAGAGCCTTGTACGTTTGAAGACTGTTAGCAAAAGAACTGTTCACAAATTAACATCAATATGAAATTTAACCTTTCAGTCTGTCCATTCTTAGAAATGTTAATTACAGCTCTAGACAATCACCATCAGAGGACGTCCATAAAGTCACATTCTTCTCTATGGCATCTTGCTGGGTATTTTTAGTGCATTCCCGAGTTTGTATATAAAGTTCAGTATGTCAAAAAGTTTGAATGTCTTTAGACAAGAACACCTTACTTTAAACATTGTTCTGTGCAATATATGAAGCTACAAAAGAAATACCTTTATGTAACTACAGCATTGAATTTTTAATGAAGAAATCATGAAAAAATAAAGTCTTCCCTAGTCAAGGTCAATTTTACTTTGGGTGGAAAATAAATATTTATTTCTTCTAAAGAAAGTGTGAGTCAGAAAAGATCCAACACAGTATTCGACTTTTAAATGTTTTAGGAGGTAGATATTGTCTTTTATAAAAATGCAAACAGAAAAAACCTGCAGAGGAATAGTTCTGAAGCAGTCCAATTTGCCTTTGAAAAGCGCACTATTTTACTAACATTATTCTGACATACATTTGTAGCTACTTTGAGTGTGGGACTCATGGACCCAGGCATGTTTCTTTTGACAAATTGCCGCAGGATTGAAGCACACAGTGTTAGTTTCTAAAAACAAAACAAAAAATAATAATATATATTGAGACGAATGAGCTGCTACAATGTTGAGGCACTTATCTACACGTGGGTATGAGTGAAGTGTTTTTATAAGTCACATCATTAAGCCTATCATTGAGATGATGGTGGGATGATTTACAAGGAATGGTGGCAGGGCTTTTCCATGATCCTTGAGGTCACATGAGCAACCAGGCACTAACAAAGGGGAAATTGATGGTGTTGCAGGGCCTAGAAGGACACTAGGTACACAGACTGTGACAGAAAGGTGACCTCCCAAGTGTTCTTGACTTTCAGGTAACACGTGGATAAGAAGTCATGGTTAAATTCAAGGAAGGTAGCATAAGGTTGAGTCAGGCTGAAGAGCAAACCAACAGTAAAAATATAGCAATAGTCATAGCAGTTTTAAAAATACTAATATAGCCTTATAGCCTGCCGTAGCGGGCTATACCGGCTATTAAAGGCCCGTTCCCGCGTTAAAGGCCCGAGCCGAAGGGGAGGGACTTTAACAAGGGACCGGGACTTTAATAGTCGGTATAGCCCTGCTACGAAGGGCTATAAGGCTATTAGAACATTCTGCCACTAGAGGGCAGAATGCTCTAACAAATAAAACAAAGGCCTCTCGAAGCTCGAGGGGATTTAAATCCCCTCGAGCTCCGAGAGGCCTTTGTAAAACATTGGAATGTTGCTCTGCGGGCCTTTACCGGCCCGTAGAAGCATGGAGCACTCCATTGTCTACAATGGAGCTCCCAACATTCCATGTTCTAATACATAATATTACCATTAGTAGTAGTTGTGATAGTACTAATGTAGCATTATTATTTGTAATAGTAGTTTTCGCAGTAGTATTACTAGCAGCATTATCATTGGTGTTATTGTGCTTACTATAATAAAAACAGTAATAATAGCATTAGTAATACTAATAATAATAACAACAACAATAATAATAATAATAATGATAATAATAGTCATAAAAATAGCAATAGCAATAGCAATAATAACCGCAAGTCTGTAATCTTTTGCACAACAGTTAAAATGATTTAAGGAATGGGAAGCTTTAGCACAAGACTGAAAAGTAAACATTGACTTGAAAAACGTTTGAGTTCAGAGCTGGGTAAATAAACCTGTTTTAAATTGCACTCAGACTATTAAACCATGCAGAGACATTTTAAGGCATTGGCCTTATGGCCTTGCTTCTAAAATATCCCCACATGAAGTGATTTAGACAGTAAGAAGACTTGCTTTTCTCTTTCTCTTTTCTCTTTCTCTATCACAACCTTCTCACTCTCTAGTTCTGCCTCTGACCCCACCTGATCATCTCTCATCTTTCTCACCCTAATTTGCTTACCCCTCTTTACCTCTCTCTACTTCTACCTCTCCCTAATGTACTCTCTTCTCCCTCTGTCTATGTTGTTTCTCTTTCTACCCCTCCCTGCTCAAACCAGAGACTAATCCACCCCTTGCATTGTGTCATTTCAAGGAACCAGGATTCCCTACTGGGCACAGACCCCTCAGTGCTGATTCACCTGCATATTCAATGTACTTTCTACTTAGTTTTAGGTGATGCAGAGCGGTATATAAATGAAGTGAGTGATATACACTGTAGGTAAGGATGTTGGCATCAAATAGGACATGGGGAAAAGTGCGTTTATGGGTACGTGTAGAATAAACACGACTTACACGTTTACCTACTGATGTTCTGAATGTTTCAGGTATCCCTATTGTTAGGAATCCATGAAAGCTTGAGTCAACTGAAAATGGACAATACATTTAAAGTTGGTCTGAACAGGAGGCCGAAAAATATGTCTTGCTGGGGATCTAAAATCATTAAGATTTCCCTGGTTAAATGTACAGAAAGCTGACTCAGAAAAGGTAGAGAACATTTTAGTACAGCATACCAAAACAAGTAAACATTTCTGAGAGAAATTGGGTTGTTGGTTGACTGGGGTGTGAGACCTGGCCAAGCAGCAACTACAATCCTTGTCAGCATGAGGCACAAGCCAACCCTAAATTAACCTAAGCTCGACCCCCTGGTAGCTTGGCACAGAGCAGTCAGGCTTAACTTAGAGGAAATGTGTAAAGTATTTGTGCAACACTTAAAACAGTAAAACAGTTAGAACATCACACAAAAAAGGATCCCACACCAAGTTAGAAGATTAGAGCTGAATTTAATAAATAAAATAAGACAAAAATGACAAACTTCTAATCAGTAGAGCTGGAGTTATGAATTTTAAAATAATTTGGTAAAAAAAAGTGCCAAAAAGCACAAAATGCCTAATGGGCGATCTGGTCACACTGGACCAGGTCAAAGTCACACTTTCAGGCTGACCGCGATAGAGTGCAGGTTAGATACAGCGTCAAAATAATTCTTAGCCAACTCTTCTTTCAAAACATATAAAATACATCATAACATAACTGAGGGCACATAATTCAATTACCAGAGGGGCTTATGAATAGATGCAAAATTGATATGTTTGTTATTCAAGAATATGGTATTCTATGTATACTTTAAAAATATATAGATAACTCATATGCGGCAAACGGGCTGTGAGGTAGTGGCTGACTAGCGCTCTATCCTCTACCACACGAGCAGCTATTTTATTCTAATTTTATCTGTTTTAACACTGCCTTTTTAATTCATTTTAAAACTCGTTACTTGCTGGGGACTTGTATTTTAAAACTTTGTACTTGCTGGGGACTTGCATTGTACTCCAGACGCCCTCCGGTCTACCCCGGTTTCCGTTTGTGTGGAGGGGGTGCGGGAGCAGGGGGTGGGGCGGGGCCAGGCTGACGCTCTTCGGGGCTGGATTTATGAAAAGACAGGGGGGAGAACGGACGCGCAGTGGACGTGCGCAGTGGGTGCGCCGCTGGCGCGCCGAAGGCGCGCCTAAGGCAAGCCCGTCCAAGCCCGTCCAAGCCCGTCCGGGACCAGGGGCCAGAACCCATGGTCCATGATCCTCCTATAAAGTGACGTATACCCCTTTACAACTTATAGAGTTTAGGGACCTGGACAAAACAGATTGCCTCCACTCTATGTCCCCAGGTCATGGGGACTCCTCGCGTACAAAATGCCCTTTCACACTGAATAGCAGTCTGGGACATCACAGAGAGGACCTTGTATATACAACCTACAAAATGTTTTCACTTAACTGTAGGTCCCTTCCTAAACACTTGGGAGAGCTTAAAATGCTCATTGAGAACAGGAAGCGGGATGCCCTTTTCCTAACAGAAACATGGATGCACAAAGATTCAGCCCCTGATGTGGTCTGTACGCTACCCCCAGGCTATAATATCCAGCACAATGATCGAGTGGGAAAAAAAGGAGGGGGCGTTGCCATAATTTACAAAGCTATTTTTAATTGTAGAACTAAACCCAACCTAGAGGGTCATTACGATGGCGGACGGAAAAACAACCGACCGCCATGGTAGCGGAAAATCACCGTCCGCAGGTACCGCGGAAACCCCGCCGACCCTATTAAGATCAACCGTGAAAATATTCCGTCCGCAGCGGTAGGAGGCATCCAAAAACCGCCCGAAGAGGGCAGAGAAAGTGAAAATGCAACCGCGACGGGCGGTAACATAGCGGAAACACAACAACCCGCCGCCAGACACGCGGAGTGACCGCCAATGCGATTATGATATCCCCGATGCCACAGCGGTACGTTCTGCTATCTCCGTCCGCCGCGGTCGCTAACAGTAATGAATGTGAGATACGGCGGAAGCCCTGCAGCATAGCCATCGCTGCGGATGCTCCGCGAAAAAAATGGCGGTCAAGTAAAAAAAAAAAAACAATAAGGCCAGCAAATGCAGACAAGCAACTAGCCCTGCCCCCCCATTAACCTGAAACATCCCAATGACACACCCCCTTGGCAAAGTTAAATATACAAATCACAGGACAACCCACACAGCACACCTGACTGCATTACACCATCTTGCACACCCACATAACTGAGCATAAAACCAGCCCCTTCCCTGACCACAATCCTTTGCACTACTCCAACCCTGAAGGAACACAACCCTGCAGCACATTGGATAGGCAAAACACCACACATCTCACCAGCACAACAACATACACACACACACCACCTACACCACCCTCACAACTGCACCCCAAAACATCAGCACAGCACACACCATGGCACATCACAAAATGCCAAAATTCACTGACACTGAGTTGACAGTAATGGTAGATGAGATAATCAGAGTAGAACCACAACTCTTTGGCAACATGGTCCAACAGACATCATTAGCCACAAGAACAACCATGTGGGCAAGGATAGTGGGCAAGGTCAATGCAGTAGGGAATGTGCCCTGCAACAAGAATGAAATCAGGAGGCGGTGGCATGACCTGAAGAGTGTTGTCAAGAAGAGGAGGGTCAAGAACCGTGAGCTGGCTGATGCGACTGGTGGATTCCCTCCCATCCCACCAAAACCGTTCACTGCATGGGAGGAGAAGGTGCTTGCCAAACTGCATCCAGAGAGTCTTGAAGGAATACCCGGGGGAGTGGAGGCTGGTAAGTACCAACTAATGTATACCATGAAACTGCCATGTACTGTCTTGAACAACTACAAAGATACATCCCTGAGGCACAAGTACACACATCTGCACCTCAAAAACACACACAGGTCACACTCATTTTACATCCACACCACCTCAAACATCACAAAGGTAGACCACATCTACTGTGTTGTATGTGCCCAGGCAAACAGCACTACAACTCCCACCAGGCCCCCTGTCCCACAGCTGAGCAGGATAGACTACTCCCCCCACCCACAACCATGTGGCAGTCATTGTGTGCCTCACCCTCACCTAACAGGTAGGTAGCCATCTTTACAGGGAGGTGTCTATGGAATAGGGAGGCCAGCACTTACACTCCCACCAGGCACACCCTGCTCCATCCCTCAGCATGAAGGAGCACTCCCTCCCACCCAGAAGCATGCCTCAGCAATTGTGTGCTTCACCCTCATCTAACAGGTAGGTAGCCATCTTTACAGGGAGCAGTGTTGGGAATAGGAAGGCCTGTACTGCAACTCCCACCAGGCCCCCTTGGCCCACAGCTCAGCAGGATGGACTACTCCCCCCACCCACGTGGCAGTCATTGTGTGCTTCACCCTCACCTAACAGGTAGGTAGCCATCTTTACAGGGAGCAGTGTTGGGAATAGGAAGGCCAGCACTACAACTCCCACCAGGCCCCCTTGGCCCACAGCTCAGCAGGATGGACTACTCCCCCCACCCACAACCATGTGGCAGCAATTGTGTGCTTCACCCTCACCTAACAGGTAGGTAGCCATCTTGACAGGGAGGTGTCTGTGGAATAGGGAGGCCAGCACTACAACTCCCACCAGGCCCCCTTGGCCCACAGCTCAGCAGGATGGACTACTCCCCCCACCCACAACCATGTGGCAGTCATTGTGTGCTTCACCCTCACCTAACAGGTAGGTAGCCATCTTGACAGGGAGGTGTCTATGGAGTAGGGAGGCCAGCACTTACACTCCCACCAGGCACACCCTGCCCCATCCCTCAGCATGAAGGAGCACTCCCTCCCAACCAGAAGCATGCCTCAGCAATTGTGTGCTTCACCCTCACCTAACAGGTAGGTAGCCATCTTTACAGGGAGCAGTGTTGGGAATAGGAAGGCCTGCACTACAACTCCCACCAGGCCACCTTGGCCCACAGCTCAGCAGGATGGACTACTCCCCCCACCCACAACCATGTGGCAGTCATTGTGTGCTTCACCCTCACCTAACAGGTAGGTAGCCATCTTGATAGGGAGGTGTCTTTGGAATAGGGAGGCCGGCACTACAACTCCCACCAGGCACACCCTGCCCCATCCCTCAGCATGAAGGAGCACTCCCTCCCACCCAGAAGCATGCCTCAGCAATTGTGTGCTTCACCCTCACCTAACAGGTAGGTAGCCATCTTTACAGGGAGCAGTGTTGGGAATAGGAAGGCCTGCACTACAACTCCCACCAGGCCCCCTTGGCCCACAGCTCAGCAGGATGGACTACTCCCCCCACCCACAACCATGTGGCAGTCATTGTGTGCTTCACCCTCACCTAACAGGTAGGTAGCCATCTTGACAGGGAGGTGTCTATGGAATAGGGAGTCCAGCACTTACACTCCCACCTGGCACACCCTGCCCCATCCCTCAGAATGAAGGAGCACTCCCTCCCACCCAGAAGCATGCCTCAGCAATTGTGTGCTTCACCCTCACCTAACAGGTAGGTAGCCATCTTGACAGGGAGGTGTCTATGGAATAGGGAGGCCAGCACTTACACTCCCACCATCCACACCCTGCCCCATCCCTCAGCATGAAGGAGCCCTCCCTCCCACCCAGAAGCATGCCTCAGCAATTGTGTGCTTCACCCTCACCTAACAGGTAGGTAGCCATCTTGACAGGGAGGTGTCTATGGAATAGGGAGGCCAGCACTTACACTCCCACCAGGCACACCCTGGCCCATCCCTCAGCATGAAGGAGCACTCCCTCCCACCCAGAAGCATGCCTCAGCAATTGTGTGCTTCACCCTCACCTAACAGGTAGGTAGCCATCTTTACAGGGAGCAGTGTTGGGAATAGGGAGGCCAGCACTACATCTCCCACCAGGCACACCCTGCCCCATCCCTCAGACAGCGATGCATATGTAACTGTGACAGAAACAGAACTGTGACTCAACTAAACCCATGTGTAAGCAAATCAGGGACCAAATATGCCCTGCACAGAATGACATGTGCAAATTCCATGGCTGCTGAGCATGAAGGACTCTAGTAACAATAAAAACGCATGGTCTGTCGAGCAAATAAATACAAGCACAGAGCATTACAAAGGTATGCATGAGATAACAATGTGACAATGTCTAATACATGTGCATATGTAACATCTGTCGGGAGGAGTAATCATCTTCGATGCATCACATCAAGTTGCATGGCAACCAGTTGTCAGATGACAACTCATCAGTCCCATACAAAGAGTGTCAAGTTGGCCATGGCATCCAATGACTTGTCACACCATGGAACAAGATGTATGTACCTCCACATCATGTCATGACGAACAACACTGTGCAGACATTCTACTCATGAAATACGTAACTGTGTGTTGCATGACATGTAAATAAGAGACATCAAACACAGCAAGCCATATGGCTGTAAGTCAATGACCATGTACCCTCTGTTCCACAGGTGACCAACAACTGACTGCAGAGGACAACAACCTCAACTTGCAGAGCCAGTCTCCTCCCTCGGAACATGGACACTCTGATGCGGAGTCCCTGGATTCTTTGGACGAGGAGCTCCAAGCAGGCCCATCTGGTGTGCCAGGGCGCAACCGGTCACATGACCCCACTGCCCCCCCACCATCAGCAACACCAACAACGCTGACCCCTGCTGGAACGACCTGTGCCACCACCACCACCACCACCACTACCACCTTTGCCCGCAACATCCGCCCAGCCACAGAGGATGCCCAGCCCACACCAACAACTATGGAGGGCAGGCGTGTGGCCAGAGTGGTGAGGCAACAGGCCAGTGATAGCAGGGCAGGTGGGAGGACAAGTGGGACTCCAACAACACCGGACACTGTGACCGAAGCCCTGGCTAACATCACCAGAGTCGTGGGGGCCTAATAACAAACACAGGCACAAATGGGCCAGGCCCACGAAGATGCCCTGGAGCTCCTTCGTCTGCTGAGGTCCATGGACAACTGTATGGGACAAATTGTGAACCTCATGGGCCAGTTAGTGGCGGTACTGAGGGATAGGCCAGTGCCACATCACACACCTCCACCTCCCCCCGTTGTCCCACAGGATGACAGTTCATCATCCACCCCTGCGGGCACGGAGAGGGGTGACTCCTCAGACCCCACTGGTCCAACAGACGATGCCCCCCCTGCCAAAAGAAGGAGGGGCCATCCAAAGAAAAACTTGGGACTCACCCGTGGCAAAGCACCTGCCAAATGCCAGTCGAGGAGCCAGCCATGATGGTAACACTCTTCACCCTGCCATTGACTTTGAACACTGTCCTTACCCACACTGCCATGGCGATGGCATCCATCTGTTGGACTGTGTCGCCACATCACTGTGGTGCCTACCTGATTGTCTCATCTACCATCACTGCCAACTCCTAGATTCACCATTCACACTCATGTAAATATCCACTTACCTCTCACATATACCCATTGACAATAAACAACAATAACGCAACAATGGATTTGAGTCTGCTCCATCTTTATCACTGTATGTGCAATGTCTACCATGGTTACAATGTCACAGTAGCATGGAACCTCTGTAGGCAAGGAGAGGCAGAAGGGACCTAGTAAAAGACAACAGAACAAAAGTCACTAGTCAGGTTGTGGCATCACAGCCATCACACAACACATGTCCTCAACGTACAACAACATGCACACATTACAATGTGCAACTGTACCAACATAGACATCCTGTAGCTGTGCCAAACTACCCTGTATCCAACACATAGGCAGCCAGCACTGAGTCAACAACAGGATGCACTCACAAAGATCACATAGACCTCCACCCAAACAACTACATCAACAGACAATGGACCAGTTGTACATCGTCACCCACCTTCAAGTGAAGTAGCGGTTGATGAGCTGCTGACGCTGGTCAACACCTTCCTCCTCACCACTATCCTCGTCACTGGACATTTGTGGGTTCGCAGGTGGGGTCCTCAGCTGGTCATCATCGTCCAGGATCAGGGGTATTTGTTTCCGTAAGGCCAGGTTGTGCAACATGCAGCATGCAACCACTATCTGACACACCTTTTTGGGGGAGTACATGAGTGCCCCTCCGGTCCGGTCCAGGCACCGAAATCTCGATTTGAGGAGACCAAAGGTTCACTCCACCACCCGACGTGTCCTACCATGGGCATTGTTGTAGCGGATGTCAGACGGTGTCCTAGGATTGCGTAGTGGGCTCAGCAACCACGGTCTGTTTGGATATGCTGAATCACCTAGGTGTGAAATAAACATAACGATTCAGTAATACTACTGTGGCAGAGGACAGCTTGGCACACACAGCACACAACTTGACTCTGCCTACTCACCCACAATCCATGCCCGCTCTGGAAGTAGATTGGCCATCAGCTGGGGCACAATGCTGTTGTGCAGGATATATGAATCATGCGCAGAGCCCGGAAACTTGGCACATGCATGCGATATGATCATATCGGCCTGGCACACCACCTGCACATTGATGGAATGGGAATGTTTGCGATTCCGATAGATGTGTTCCCGTGCCTGTGGTGGAACCAGGCCAACATGTGTGCAGTCAATAGCACCTACAACATTCGGGATGTGGCCAAGGGCATAAAAATCCGCCTTTACATCCGCCAAAGCCGCACGCCTTTGAAAACTGATGTATTGGTCCTTGTATCGAATCATGGCCAACAGGAAATCCCTTAGCACCATGCTGAAGGTGGGCTGAGACATCCCCCCTGCAATGCCCACTGTCTCCTGGAATGACCCACTAGCCAGGAAATGCAGTGCCGCCATCACCTTTGTTGTGGTCGTCAATGCTGTTGGGTATGTCCTGTCAGCCCGCAGGTGAGGATCCAACATGGCACACAGGTCTTGGATGTTCGTGCGGTCCAGACGGAATCTGCGTATCACGTCATCATCCTCTATGTTAGCCAGCAGGGTGACAGGACGATACACATTAGGTCGCCTCCTAGGTGAGATGAAAGGGGACACGTCATTGCAACAGACCATGAGATGTGCACAACTCTGTACCTTCTGATTCACACAGCGCAAACATTGACTGGCATCACAATGCACCATACAGTGCAAGTCAATAGTCGTGACACATAGAGATCACATTGTACTACAGTTCTTCAGTATTACCACTGTGAGAACAACAAACATGGAAACTGTGTCTGTGAATGGTGATAGTCACATTCCAGAATCTGGTGCAAACAGCACGGACAGTAAATGATCCCGGACATGTGTGAAACAGAAACACCGCTGTCTTCAAAATGTCTGCTGTACCTGCCACACATACTTGTGCAGACATGACAGGGGACACATGAACTACACAATTTATCCAGTTCTGAAGGACTCAGCATGGAATGTGAGCCAATACTAATCCACACAAGTCTAGAGACACTCACAGACATATTCCCAAGCCTGTGCCAATATCCACTGTCATCAGTAGACATGCCATACATGCTGTTACACATAATTCTAAGTCAGTCAATGACTAATGATGAACAACAAATGCATATGCAGTCTTGACGTGAATCAAGGCACAACAACACAACTGCACAATACCATCAGCAGGCACACAGATTGTCAATGTGGCACACAAAAAGTGGATAAGGTACGTGATCCAAAAGGACTGTAGACAAACGACAATCTGCACTAAAGTTGCACTATGACATGCAGAATGAAGCTTGCACTGCCCAGAGACACAACTGAAGTGCAACATTTGCCATGGAGCTGATACTCCAGCTGCTTGTACATACAAAAGTGACACTGAAACAACCTACACCACCACCCGGACAAAGCCACACCACTACACACAAAAGGTCAGCGCATGGACATACTGAGTAGATACTGAAGACACAACAGCCTCATGCACATAACAACAGGGGATGTCATCGCATGACACAGGTACCAAAGGACAACTATCAAAAGCATCCTGAGCCACATGCCACCCAGCCTGTCAGGGACAACAAAGCGGACTCTCAACATTCCTCTGCAGACAAAGATGCTGGCTGTGCATCACTTGTTGGCCTCTGATACCATTAGAACAACAAAAGTCTGAGTCAGATGGATGCCACAGCCAGCCCTATCAAGGTATATCTCACCTGTCTTGGATGCCATCATTAGCTTCAGTCAACAGCACCATCAGTTCACCCACACAGCGCAGGACCAGCTTGTGCCCACAAAAGGCTACCACCCCATAGCAGGCTTATCCACACGTGTCAGTTCAATATCACTGCACACGTGTCCTAATTGTGCACCCTGCCAAAACTGCAAACACTTACTGCACAGAAACCACACGCAATGCTGTACTGTCCAGGCCAATTGTGGGTCACCTCCCACTGGTCACAGATGCCATGTCAAACTTAACATTCAGTGAGCACCAGCCCCACATTTGCCTACAGTCCCTCACCAAGCCAACATTCCTCATGTGGACAAGGTCAATGCACCTGTCCCTGGTGTGTACCAACGTAACCCACCACACACATCAAATCCACTAGCAACACACTCACAACTGTGGAAATATACATGTAACAAAATCACATATGACAGGCCAAACAACATGTGCACATACCAGACACAATGTCACAAGTAATGGTGATGACATTTGGCAGATACGGAGTCAAAACATACCCAAAGGCAGGGAAACAAGTGAAAAATGATAAGGATGTACAGAATGCCAAGTGTGCCAGTGATGAAATTAACATCCTTGAGTATGTAGAGCACACACATGTCCATGTGGACATATACTGTAGGATCTGCTACTGCGAACAACAGTGTGACACATGTGGTGAGTCATGAAAATAATGCTGAGATGTTTGTACAATCATGTACTGTATAGTGACATATTGTGTGAGACATGGACATGTGTGTAAAATTTGGGGTCAGATATGAATTGTGGGCAAATTCTGGGGTCAGATATGAAGATGTGTGTCAATG
Organism: Calotriton arnoldi; assembly: GCA_963921515.1. Lineage (NCBI taxonomy): Eukaryota > Metazoa > Chordata > Amphibia > Caudata > Salamandridae > Calotriton > Calotriton arnoldi. The sequence goes on along the minus strand of CAWUFW010001860.1, from coordinate 2,414,779 downwards.
TGGGCTCACAAATGAAATTGTGTAGGAGTAATGTGCCCCATTGGTACTTTCAGTGTGGAATTTGGTGTTAGGTATGAAATTTAGGCTGTCATAACTTACTTTAGCCCATTTGATTTCCATCAAGTGCCCTGACATATTGTAAGTGTCCACTGTTCGAAGTACAGATATGACCCATGACATTGACACAGCACGATGTGTCCATTGGTGCCATAAACGTGCTCAGTCAACACTCTCACGCCCATAGTCAACAATGTCATGCTGCACCATCGCCGTAGCTACCGCCTGGCACCAGCGGTGTGTCACCGCCATGGCCCAAGACACCATAGCGGGATTGATAGGCAAATACACATGTCTAATGGCGGTTGGCATGCTCCGACACCCAGATCCCGGTCACTCATAGCAATGCATGAACCCGGAATCGCGGTAGCTACCGCATGCCACCAGCGGTGTGTCACCGCCATTGCCCAAGACACCATAGCGGGATTGATAGGCAAATACACATGTCTAATGGCGGTTGGCATGCTCCGACACCCAGATCCCGGTCACTCATAGCAATGCATGTACCCGGAATCGCGTTAGCTACCGCATGCCACCAGCGGTGTGTCACCGCCATGAACCATGCCCTGCCAGCCAATGGGAAGTGCAATCGCGGTTGCCTGATGCAGGTTTGAACATCGCGGTAGGCGTGCTCCGCCACCGAGGGGGCCGGTCATTGGATGTACTTGAAAGATGCACCACCGCGGAACCGCACGCCTGTCCCCTGCGGTGTGTCACCGCCATGAACCATGCCCTGCCAGCCAATGGGAAGTGCAATCGCGGTTGCCTGATGCAGGTTTGAACATCGCGGTAGGCGTGCTCCGCCACCGCGGGGCCGGTCATTGGATGCACCACCGCGGAACCGCACGCCTGTCCCCTGCGGTGTGTCACCGCCATGAACCATGCCCTGCCAGCCAATGGGAAGTGCAATCGCGGTTGCCTGATGCAGGTTTGAAAATCTCGGTAGGCCACCGCGGGGCCGATCATTGGATGGATTTGAATGAGGCAGACCTGGAACACCAATTGCAACAGCTTAGGACCACAGACACGAGCCCTGGGGGCTATATATGTGTGTGAGGGAGCCACACATTGCCACAGCTCACAGAGCCTGTTGTCTGAGACCCCTCACCTGCTGCTGCCTCCAGGGACTGCTGCCTGAGACCCCTCACCTTCTGCTGCCTCCAGGGACTGCTGCCTGAGACCCCTCACCTGCTGCTGCCTCCAGGGACTGCTGCCTGAGACCCCTCACCTGCTGCTGCCTCCAGGGACTGCTGCCTGAGACCCCTCACCTGCTGCTGCCTCCAGGGACTGCTGCCTGAGACCCCTCACCTGCTGCTGCCTCCAGGGACTGCTGCCTGACACCCGTCACCACCAACTGCCGCTGCTGCTGTCTCATGCCCACAGTGATGGCGAGGACTGAGAAGATCCGTGGCACTCCCTTCAACCCCGAGGAACTTGAGGTCCTGGTGGACGAGGTGCTCACCCAGTATCCAAGGCTATATGGTGCGCCTAATGTCGTGGTAAGTATCTCAGGGTGTGAGTGTGAGTGTAGGTGGGGCACACACGAAGTTGATCTGCTGCAATATGTGCGTGAGAGTGTGGTGGTGGGTCATGCACTGCCTAGCATGCTGTTTCCAGGGGGAAGGTGTGTTCAGCCTATTCCACACGTTTGCCTGCCTGCACATCCAGATGTCAGTGAAATGTGATGTCTTGTCAGACATACAGTGTGGCTGCACCTTTTCAATTCAGGAGTCAGGACAGTGATTTACTGTCTGAATGTCTTTGTGTGTCCCTGATGTCCTTCACAGGCCCATCTGTGGCCTTAGCTAGTGTAGTTGTCCAGAGGTCAACATCATCTCCTACGCCGACGACACCCAGCTGATCCTCTCCCTCACCAACGACCCCACTACCGCCAGAGCCAACCTGCACGACGGGATGAGAGACGTCGCCGACTGGATGAGGAACAGCCGCCTTAAACTGAACTCAGACAAGACGGAAGTCCTCATCCTGGGCTCATCACCCTCCGCCTGGGACGACTCCTGGTGGCCCCCGGCCCTGGGCACCGCACCCAAGCCAACGGACCACGCACGCAACCTGGGCTTCATCCTGGACTCCTCCCTATCAATGACCAAACAAGTCAACGCCGTCTCATCTTCATGCTTCAACACCCTGCGCATGCTCCGCAAGATCTTCAGATGGATCCCCACTGAAACCAGGAAGACCGTCACCCAGGCACTCGTCACCAGCCGACTGGACTATGGGAACACCCTCTACGCCGGAACCACAGCCAAACTTCAAAGAGACTCCAGCGCATCCAGAACGCCTCCGCACGACTCATCCTGGACATCCCCCGACACAGCCACATCACCGTACACCTGAAAGACCTGCACTGGCTCCCCGTCAGCAAGAGAATCACGTTCAGACTCCTCACCCACGCACACAAGGCCCTCCACGACCTGGGCCCAAAGTACCTCAACGACCGCATGTCCTTCTACACGCCCACACGCCAGCTACGATCAACCAGCCACGCCCTCGCCACCGTACCACGCATCCGCAGAACCACCGCCGGAGGAAGATCCTTCTCCTACCTGGCGGCCAAGACCTGGAACTCCCTCCCCACTCACCTTCGGCGAACCCAGGACCATCTCGCCTTCAGGAAGCAGCTCAAGACCTGGCTGTTCGAGCAGTAACTTACCCCCTCCCCCAGCGCCTTGAGACCCTCCCGGGTGAGTAGCGCGCTCTATAAATGCCGTGATTGATTGATTGATTGAGAGGGTAGTGAGGGCATTGTTTCTGACTCAATATGTGCCTCATCCCTGGTTCTGCACTATGCTCAGGACCTCAGTCCCCCAGGGTAAAACTCTTGTTGGTCAATCAGCTATGACACTGTACATTCCAACATTCTTGTGCCCAGACCCTTCCATCACCACCGGCATGTGCACATACTCGCATGTGTTGGCACTGTTTGTGTTTCCAAATAGTCCCTCCATGTAAAAGATGAGATGCCCCACGTTGGACCTCTGTGTGAACCCAACTGGCCTGCACATTCACTGCCCAATCAGACAGTGACACAACACTGGATGTACACAGTGTCAAATCTGTGCTTTTCCTCTTGACTCCCCGTCAATGAGCCATTACAGAGATGTAGATTGCACAAGACAGGCCTTGTGATGAGGGTTTGCGTTTGTGAGGTCATGTCCCTCAATGTGACATGCATGACACAGTGTGGCAGTTTAAGGGCAAGTGCTTTGAGGGCTGCGCAGTGTTGGGCACAGTGGGCCTGATTCACAGAACTAACTTACGTCAAAAACGTAAAGTTAGTACTATTTGGTATTCACAGAATACACTTACTCATTTTGGTATTCACAGAATGAACTTACTCATTTCGGTATTCACAGAAGTTAGTAGTCCTAACTTTAGGACTCCTAAATGCCTTCTGTGAATACCAAAAGTCTTAAAGTTAGGATTTTTCTCAGTTTAGGAGTAGTAAAGTTAGGACTCCTAACTTTAGGACTCCTAAATGCCTTCTGTGAATACCGAAAGTCTTAAAGTTAGGATTTTCTCAGTTTAGGAGTAGTAAAGTTAGGACTCCTAACTTTAGGACTCCTAAATGCCTTCTGTGAATACTGAAAGTCTTAAAGTTAGGATTTTTCTCAGTTTAGGAGTAGTAAAGTTAGGAGTCCTAACTTTACTACTCCTAAACTGAGAAAAATCCTAACTTTAAGACTTTCGGTATTTACAGAAGGCATTTAGGAGTCCTAAAGTTAGGACTACTAACTTCTGTGAATACCGAAATGAGTAAGTTCATTCTGTGAATACCAAAATGAGCAAGTGTATTCTGTGAATACCAAAAAGTACTAACTTTACGTTTTTGATATAAGTTAGTTCTGTGAATCAGGCCCAGTGAGTATTCACAGTGACATATGTAGTGATGTCCTGCATGTCTTGGTATTCCCAGAAACTTGCAGTAGATGTGGTCAGCATACACATTTTGCTCTCTGCTGGCATACTGCATGGCTTTGAGATAGGCATGTACTTTGTCCACCCTCATACCTGCATGCATTAATGTGTTTTTAACACATGATGATGTTTGAATGTCGCAGATTTGTTGTCTCTGCTGAAGTTAGGGCAGAAGTTGGTATGAGTCTGTGTCATGCTCCTGCACTGTGAAATGGTGGTAGGTTACACTGATTATTGCACCCTCTTGTCTCACATGTCTGCAGCTCAAAGTCAACCAGCGCAAGGCCGTGTGGAGGGCCATTGCATGCAAAGTGCGTGCACTGGGTGTCTCCAACCGACGGCGCTCCCACTGTCACAAGAGGTGGGATGACATCTGCCGGCTGAGCAGGAACGTGGCCGAGATGACACTGGGGCTGATCCCTCGGTCCGGCAGGTTGGTGCGGCGCAGCATGACACCACTAATGGCACGCATTTTAGCTGTGACGCAGCCTGAACTGAATGCACGTCTGAAGGGGCATCAGCAGCAAGCTGGTGGTGAGTATTCTGTGAGTGTGACTTTTGGGTGTTGTTTGGCTGCATGTGCTCCAAGCCTGGGCCAGTGCAGGGCTGTGATGTTGCTGGTGTGATGCAATGGCCTGTAAGTGGCCGTGGTGTTGGGTGCAGTTGTCATGCATTCCCCCTACATGTACCTTCCCATGTCATTGGTGTAATGGCCCTTGAGTTCACATTTGTAGTTGTGGCCTTCTGGTATCACCTTCATTGGGGTAGTCACGGACATCCCGTGTCAGGGTCAAGCAGAGTGCATGATATGAGTGTGCCATCATCAATGTGTGCATTGCCTGACGTCTGATTTGTGCTGACTACACATCTAACAACAATGTGCAACTGTAGTTGTTCCCCAAGTTACGACATGGTGGATGGCATGTGCTCATGGCCATTGTGTGCGGATATGTTGGAGTCTGTCTCTGTGTAGGACACTTCTGCTGGCTCAAGATGTGACAGTGGCAACATGTTGTGAGTAGGATCTTTTACCCACTCAGGGCCCTAGGTGTGCACAGAGGGATATGTGTGTCTGGATAGCTGAAGCCACCAACAGGCTAATTGTCAGTGTCCATCACATGGGTGAATTATGCCAAGTTTGCATTATGCCACGGTAATTTCGATGTTTGAATTGAGGTTGCACAGTGTCACTGCCCATGGTGTTGTCCAACATGGATGATTTTTCATCATTAGTGATGCTTCCCTTGCTGATATTTGTAAACTTCATACAAATGTACTGATCCGACCTCTATCTCTCTCTCATGCAGCATCTCACATGGCCACGGAAGGACAGGGGACGGACACCAGTGGTGAGGCATCAAGCACAACTGCTGCACACCAGCATAGTGACACGGATGTCACCAGCGCATCAGAGGGGGACCGTAGTCTTCTAGGGGACTCACAGCCAGAGACGCAGACCTCTACGTCATCTGACGACGGCGGTGACGCTTCTATGTTTTCTGCCGAGGGTAACGGGGACTCTGCCTCCGTGTCCACCACACAGCGTTCAGTGCACACCCTCCGTGCTACTCCCACTGTTGCTGCCCGTGTTCGCACCACAAAAAAGGGAAGAGTGTCCTTCACCCCAGGCACCGCTGCCCCTGCCCCTGTCCCCCCTGCTGCCATCAGTGCTGAGTCTGTGGACCTTTTGCGCCAGCTGTGTGTGGGTCAGACAGCTCTCCTCATTGCCTTCCTGGACCATGACAAAAAATTGGCACAGGTGGTGGCTTTCATGGAGGGCGTGCATTCCGACGTGGGTGGGCTACACCGGACTGTACAGTCTCTGGCCTCTGCAGTGACAGCAGCCATTCAACTTGCCCAAACCCATGGTCCAGCTCCAGTCCCTAGGCCCACCACCCTGCCAGTGGCCGCATCTGATGATAGTGACCACACACCCCAGACATAAAGGGACAGATACAGCACACGCAGCACATGGCAGCAGCAGCCAAAGCAGTCTAGGCCGCAGACACCATCCCCACAGAAAGGTAAACCCACACCAGAGCGTAGAGGCAAAAGCCCTTCAGCCCACACCCAGGGCAAGGATGGCAAGGAGCAGGCCTCAGGCTCACATGCCTCAGAGGCATCCCCAGCCAAGGACTCACCGGTCCCAAAAGTGTCTCGCAGAGACAAGCACACAGTTCCCGTGCCCAGTGAGAAACAGGTGCCTGCTAAGGGTACACGTAAGAAGGGCTCCAAGGCAAGTTCAGCCACAACATCTACTCCCATCCAGAGCCCTGTGAAGCACAGGAAGGAGGCCACTGTAGGGGGGACACCTGGTAAACAGGTGATGCAGGGACAGAAGCATTCCGGGGCCAAGCATCCCAAAGGATCCAGCACATCCCCAGAGGGGGACCAGCATCTGCAGCTGATCCAGCTTTTGTGACCAGTGTGCCTGTTGTATACAGCCCACTTGGCCTTAATCCCAAGACAGGGAAGCCATATCAGATCCCCAAGAAGCGGAAGGGCACCCCTCCAACTTCTCCCACACACACTGGATGTCGTGCAAGCATGAGTCCACCTCCACGTGCCACCACCCCACCTGGTCCTAGCAGCCCTCCTGCTTCCCAAACCACTGCTGATTCTACCACACCTGGACCTAGCAGCCCTCCGGCTCCCCAAACCACTGCTGGCTGTACCACACATGGACCTAGCAGCCCTCAAGCTTCCCAGAACACTGATGGCTCTACCCCAGCTGGGCCTCTCTCTCCCCGAGCCAGTACCCAAACTGGCCCCGACAGACAGCCACCTCCCAGTCATACTGCCAGCCAAGTCTGAGTGTTGGTCACCCTCACACACATGTCTCTCCCACAGTGGTACCATGGACTGCCCATTCTTGATGCCCTGAGTGTGTTGCTGACCATGGCAGGGTACTGTACCACACATTCCCAGTGCTGGATGTCATGTACTCACTCAGCACTTTGAAGTGGCCACTGGCCTTGCTGTTCACTGCTGTTTGCCCCTTGCCTGTGCAGCTTCTCATGTTCCTCACCTGCACTGTGTCCTGGCCACTGGCCTTGCTGTTCACTGCTGTTTGCCCCTTGCCTGTGCAGCTTCTCATGGTCCTCACCTGCACTGTGTCCTGGCCACTGGCCTTGCTGTTCACTGCTGTTTGCCCCTTGCCTGTGCAGCTTCTCATGTACCTCACCTGCACTTTGGAGTGGCCACTGGCCTTGCTGTTCACTGCTGTTTGCCCCTTGCCTGTGCAGCTTCTCATGTTCCTCACCTGCACTGTGTCCTGGCCACTGGCCTTGCTGTTCACTGCTGTTTGCCCCTTGCCTGTGCAGCTTCTCATGTACCTCACCTGCACTTTGGACTGGCCACTGGCCTTGCTGTTCACTGCTGTTTGCCCCTTGCCTGTGCAGGATATCATGTTCCTTACCTGCACTTTGGACTGGCCACTGGCCTTGCTGTTCACTGCTGTTTGCCCCTTGCCTGTGCAGCTTCTCATGTACCTCACCTGCACTTTGGACTGGCCACTGGCCTTGCTGTCGACTGATGTCCTAGACTTGCCTGTGCAGCTTCTCATGTACCTCACCTGCACTTTGAAGTGGCCACTGGCCTTGCTGTTCACTGCTGTTTGCCCCTTGCCTGTGCAGGATCTCATGTTCCTCACCTGCACTTTGGACTGGCCACTGGCTTTGCTGTTCACTGCTCTTTGCCCCTTGCCTGTGCAGCTTCTCATGTACCTCACCTGCACTTTGGAGTGGCCACTGGCCTTGCTGTTCACTGCTGTTTGCCCCTTTCCTGTGCAGGATCTCATGTTCCTCACCTGCACTTTGGAGTGGCCACTGGCCTTGCTGTTCACTGCTGTTTGCCCCTTGCCTGTGCAGCTTCTCATGTTCCTCACCTGCACTTTGAAGTGGCCACTGGCCTTGCTGTTCACTGCTGTTTGCCCCTTGCCTGTTCAGCTTCTCATTTACCTCACCTGCACTTTGAAGTGGCCACTGGCCTTGCTCTTGTCTGACTTTTGCTGCATGACTGTGTGAAATGTAAATAAAAAGAAGATATTTACCCCTGTTGTCTGCCTTGTCAATTTCCTTGCTAAATAAAGGGCTACTGTGTGTTAGTGTTTACTGTGACACATGCTCTATTCTCCACTTCAACATTGCCAATGTATTGTTACCTCTGATCATGTTGTTTCAACTGTTGTGTCCCAGACTTCTGCATCTGTGTGTGTTGGCTTGGTAGTATGTGTGTTTGCTTGGGGCTGATTGGCTTCCTGGGTGTGTTGGTGTGTGTGTGATATTTAGATTGTTGTTGTGTGTGTTCAAGGTGTGTCACTCATCTCTGTTTGTAACTGGTATGTGTGTTGTGCACACACAGGCTTGGTGTGCATGCAGTGCTGTGAGTTGATGTTGCCTTGTCCTTGTTGCCTTGTTGCCTTGTCCTTGCCTGTTGTGCTCCCCCTGATGTTTGGCTTTTGTAGCATGTTGATATCTTTACCTGTGCAAGTGTTGTGACTGATGTGGCTGTGTGCAGTGTTTGTGTTGTGTCATGCAGTTGACCGTTGCTCTGTATGTGGTGTTCTATTTTCCTGTGAGTGTGTGTGTGTTGTGGTTGTGTTTGATTCAGGTGTGTTGCCATTGTGGTGTGCCTTACTTGTGTGTCTGTCATATGGACTGAGGTCTATTGTGGTTGCAGTGCTTGTTTCATGTGCATCCTTGGTGTTTTCTCCTCTCACATTTGATGTGTCTCTGGTCATGGTTGTGACACCATTTTGTGTGGATGTGTGTTGTGGTATGTCTGTCTCTGTGTCATTGTAGGCCCATTTCTGCCTTTTGGTCTCCATTTTTGTTTTTAGTGGATGCACTTCTTATATGTGTTGTGGTATGTTGTCTGTGCGTTTTTCGTGACTGATGTGGTTGTGTACTCCTGTTGTGTCTGTGCTCCCATTGTTTTGGCACTGTTTAGCTGCACAGGTCTTGTCTGTTGTAGTAGTTCGGTGTGTGTGTTTTGATTGTGTTCTGTGTTTGACTGTTGTTTTTGTGCGTACAGTGGTACTGCCATACCTGTGTGTGTGTGATGTTTGTGGATACCACCCAGGGGGTGTGTTTGATTGTCAGTGTCTTGACTGGATATTATTGGCAAGCTTCTGTGTGTTTATCAGTGGTGTTGTGTGCTGCTGATGTGATGGGTGTGGGGGTTGTGTGGAGGTTCATACTTGTATTTGACTGTCATGGAGTGTTGCAATGGCCCCTGTGTGTTGGGCTGCTGACATACTCCTGTGATGTATTTGGATTCAGATGTGTGGCTGATCAGAGTTGGACTTCATACCCTTCCTTTCATCCCTGTGCCTATTCATCGGTTGCCTTGCTGTCTCCCTGAGTTGTTGCAGTGAGGTGACTGTGGTTTGACTTCACTGACTGTGACTGCCATGTGTGGTTTTTTGTGCTGGGGTGGATGTGATGTGTTCCTTCCCTTGCATGTGATGTACACATTTGTGGTGTTCAGCTCCTTGCCATTCCATTAGTGTGCAACTCACTTTGAGTTGCCTATTTGTTGTCCTCCATTGCTGTTGGCATGTGGTCTGTGTTTGTTGCTGTGTGTCAATGTGGGGTATGTCTGTGTGACTTGGCAGGCTGTGTGTCCATTGGTGTGTTTGTTCATTGTCTGTGTGTGTTTAAATTGTGCTTGTACTCAGTTTACTTGCCATGAGTGTGGTGTTGCTGTGGTGTGTGTGTTCCCCTGGCCCAGTGCTTGTGCGCTGTGTGTTACTCTGCAGCCACACCTGATGAGGCTGTCTCCCTAGTTGTTTGTTGTGTGGTGCAGTGTGTGTGTTCACCTGGCTGCTTTTTGGGCATGTGGTGGCACAGGGAGATCACATGCCATGTCCCTTCATGGTGTGGGTGGGCCTGGTGTGTGGAGTGTTGAGGTGTTGCCCTGTGTACTTTGGCCACTGCCCCTGCCTAGCGCTGGCCCAGCCTGCTGCATTGTGTGCATTTTTCCTCGCAGATTCTCCTCTGCGGTCACGTGTACTGGGCATTATTTCCGGGTCGCGGACATGGTGGCCTGGGTGTGGAGGAGTGGCCTTGTGGCAGGTGGGACATGTGTGGCTACACCTGTGGTTGTGTTCCTGTCCCCAGCAGGGTGTCTGGTGGGGACAGGAACCTTCCATCAGCCATGGAGTTGTGGGTTGTGTTTGTGTGCAGAGTTGTGTGATCGCGTACCTGCGGCGGCGTCCGCCACGGTCCATGGCTTGCTGGAGGTGTATCATGTACAGCGCCTGGAAGACATGTAGTGCCGGGTCCATGGCGGTCGGTTCCGTGTCTCAATTGGGCGCTCCGCTGTGGTGCTTCCGTATGCTCACGATGGCCGGTTTCTCCCCAGCGGTGGGCCTGACTGTTTGGCGCATCCTAATTTGTACGGAGGGAGGGACGTCATTCCGCACGCCGGTGGCTCTGGATTGGTTGTCTCCGCCACGGTGGCGGGCGCGTCTGGATGGCGGTGCACGTAGCAACGCGGCGGACGGGCAATGGGCTGAGGTTGGCCATTGTAATATGGCGGACGGGTGCACCGCTGCTCACGGGCGGAAAACAGCGTTTTCTCCCACCGCCAGCATCGCGGAGGTGCATCCGCCAGTCATCGTAATGAGCCCCCTAGTACCTAACTCTGAGAGCCTTTTCTTCTCTCTCTCTCTTTCAGCTACTCTGTCCTTCTCGGGAATTCTTATCTATCGACCGCCGGGGCCAGGAGGCCCTTTCTATAGCTCACTCCCAGAAGTGGCAGCGGCGCTTGCAAAATCAGCCAGCAATTTTACTTTGATAGGGGACATAAACCTCCACTTTGAGGACCCTAGTAAAAGAGAGGCATTTGAGCTGATACAAGATCTTGCCGCAATTCAACTTGTACAAAACGTTACCGCACCCACGCACATAAAAGGTCATACCTTGGACCCAGTGTTCACTAATATCTTGGAGTTGACAGTAGAGACTCCTACTCCGCTACCATGGACCGATCATTTAATGATCCCTTTCTCTCTAAAATATCCCTCTCACTGCGAAGCCAAGGAGCATAAGTCGACGAAAGCCCGACCATGGTCCAAGCTTTCTGCTGAGACATGGTCAACACAACTTATAAACTCAAAACCTATTTTTGAGACTGACATCCCCTCGGCAGCTGAGTCATTCAACTGTTGGTTAGAATCCACACTGGATAAAGTCATTCCGGTAAAAAAATGTAATCATAGTATGAGAGAAAATATCTCCCCATGGTACTCACCTCAGCTTAGATCGCTCAAACAAAAATGCAAACAACTAGAGAGGATTTGGAGGAAGGATTTCAGTGAAAGCACTAAAAATATTTACAGAGAAGCCATAAAGCGATATCAAGCGGAAATCAAAAGGGCACAGTCATCCTATTATGAGGACAAAATTAAAGCAGCATCTAACGCACCCAAAGAAATCTTCCGAATTACCAAATCTCTCCTTGAGCCCACTCTCCATGATACTTCCAGAAATTCATCCAAGGGACAGTGCAATGAACTGGCGAGTTACTTTCAGGGAAAAATACAAGCTATCTATAAGCCCCTCCCTGTATCCCCACTACCTAGTGACCTAGATATCCCTTTGATGGAAGTAGTTGGGCAACAGGATCAGGGAGCAGTGGTAGCAGCTACTCCCACCTTGGAGAAATTTCCTCTCTTGGATATGGAGACTCTTGCTAAAATTTTTGCTAAAATAAAATCTGGATCTCCTCTAGACCCCGCCCCTCCGCACATCTTATTTAAGGCCAAAGATGTGATTTTTCCAGCTATCCAGGAGGTGCTTAACATGTCCATTACCAATGGACTCGCGCCACCGGTATGGAAGCATGCTATGGTAAAAGCACTACTTAAAAAACCTAGCCTGGACCCCGAAGCATTGAGCAACTACCGGCCCATATCCCTTCTACCTTTGCTTAGTAAGATCTTAGAAAAACATATAAACTCCACCCTATCAGCCTTCCTAGAAACCCATGAGCTACTTCATCAATCTCAGACGGGTTTCCGCCCACAACATGGCACGGAATTCGCACTAACGGCTGTGGTTGAGGAAGCTAGGAGGATAGTGGATCAGGGAGGAGTGGCGGCCATTGTCCTCCTGGACCTCAGCGCGGCCTTTGATACAGTCAACCTTAATGTTCTCATTGAACGGCTAAGGAGAGCCGGGGTAGCAGGAAGTGCCATCTCCTGGATCCAATCATTCCTTAATGGCAGAACTTTTCAGGTCTTTGCGGGGGAATCCATCTCCTGCCCTCTCCCTCTGCACTATGGAGTGCCTCAGGGATCCTCCCTAAGTCCTACGTTATTTAACGTATATATGAGGCCACTGGCGGAGGTCATCCAGCCGTATGGGATCAAAGTGGTCACCTACGCGGATGACACTCAGCTGGTGATATCTCTAAATCATCCACGGACTGACCCTGCAGACCTGGAGCTCTGCCTAGGAAAAGTAGCCACCTGGATGCAACACTCCTGTCTCAAATTGAATGGAGAAAAAACAGAAATCATGTATGTGGGCAACACTGCCAAGCTAACCCCCACACTATCATGGCCTCAGTGCTTGGGCGCCCCCCCAGCTCCGAAGTCCAAGATCAAGAGCCTCGGTGTGTGGCTGGATGACTCACTTAAATTCGACCAGCAGGCAGTGGCAGTGACGGGGGCTTGTCACGGCATCCTTAGAAAGTTACGGAAGGTCCTTCCCCTATTGCCCACTGAAGCTAAGAAAATAGTAGTCCAGGCCCTGATTCTTTCGCGGCTGGACTACTGTAACTCACTGTATCTGGGAGCCCCAAAGTCCACCCTAAGGAAACTCCAGGTGGCCCAGAACTGCGCAGCACGACTTCTGACAGGCTGCAGTAGCACGCAGTCAGCTAGCCCCAGTCTGAAAGCCCTTCATTGGCTACCAATAAAGGAAATAATCTCCTTTAAAGCCTTATGCACTGCTCATAAGACCCTTAGGGACACAGGCCCCCGAATTAATCAGTCTCTGATCACCGCCTACCTCCCCAGGAAATTTCTTCGCTCAGAGAATTTAAATTTAGCCTGCACTCCTAAAATTATTAGGCAGCGGAGCAGAGGCCGCTCCTTTTCATATAATATAGCTGGACTGTGGAACTCCCTCCCTCTTAATCTCCGACATGAAACTGCCCACCTCTCTTTCTGGAAGGGTCTTAAAACATGGCTATTCCAGAAGAGTAATTGCTAAGCTTTCCCTTATCAGCCTTAACTGCCGCTAGCGCTGGGATGCCTCAGGGTAGCCATGCGCTTTATAAATGCTAATTAATAATAATAATAATATGTCATCTAAAATACATCACAACACTGCATGTCTTATTTATTTCAATCATACGATCTTTCATACCCTTACATCCATCCACAACATAACCAAAGCAGAAATAAATATATATTTAAATGACAAAACTAAAATGACAATCCCAATATATGCATATAATATATAATATGTGCAAATAGGAAGACATCGCCCAACAAAGTATCTTGTAAACTATTTCAGCAAAACTAGTTGTTCATGCAGTTCTCAAACAGTGGCAAATTAATAATATATTTTCTCAGGTTGGATACAGTCACCAGGTTAGTCCTGCTAAAGTTTACCTTCTCAAGTTTTGTGCCAAGAGTCCCGTTCGCATTGAGGAGGGAGTCAAGGAGCCGTGAGAGCTTTGCGGGAGGCTGTCGGTGAAGAGTGACTAGCCAGCTGGGGTCATGGGCAAACATTGCTGGAGCTTCGTGCTGGCGGTTCCCATGAGTGATCGATACCGATGGAGGTTTGGGCTGGTATGCGATGCGTGTGATGAGGTATTGGTGCGAACGTGCCTATTTGCGGTCACAAAAAGCCCAACAGCTTGATTTCAGTGCCCTTGAGCCACACCAGGGGTCCAGGACTGGAGTGGCACCACTTGGATGTCAGGAACTCTCTCCAGCTGGCTCAAGGGGTTGTTGAGGCTTTTATTATGAGGCCAGCAGACTAGCACTTGGAGTCAATCTGGGGTCCTGGGTTCAAGATGGAGTTGCCGGTCCAATTCTTCTTCCCCAGGCAAGAGGGCAGCAGGCAGTAGGTCTGTATAGCAGGGCAGCAGTTCCTTTAGAGCAGCTGTCCAGCAGAGTGGCAGTCCTTGAAGCAGCACTTCCTGGCATGCTATCCACAGGTCCAGATGTGTACTTAAGAGGTGGTGTCTATGGTCCAGTATTTATACACATATTTTTTGAAGTGGGGAGTAGCTTCTAGAGGCATGCCTTTGAAGTGCACAGATGCACTACCTTCTTGGCCATGGCTCCAGACTAACTACAGGGGGATGCAGCCCTGTGTGAGGAGACAGGACACAGCCTATTCAAGTATAAGTGAGGCTGGGCCCAGCTCCTCTCACCCATCCTGCCAGTGATGGCCTAACCAGTCACACCTAAGCTCCCCATTGTGTGTGGTGGTCTAGGAGGAATACACAAAGCCCAACTGTCAGCTAGACACAGTCATGTAACTCAGAGATAGGCTGCTGGCAGAAAATGGCTAAGACAAAAAAATGCCAACTTTCTAACAATGGTATTTTCAGAATTCCAATTTAAAATCCGAATTCACCATATGTTAGGACTTTCAATTGTGATTCCAGAGATACCAAACATGAACTGGCTACCTAATCTCATTTGGAAATGACACTTATCAAATGTAATAAGGTGACTCCAATGTTATCCTATGCGAGGTAGGCCTTGCTGTAGTGAAAAAATTAATTTAATTGCCTTTCACTACCAGGACATATAAAACTTAAAAGTGCATGCCTACTTTTTAAGTACTACCAAAGGGGATGATGGACAGAGCGTTAGAGCAAATCAAACACTCACCCCCAGTCAACTGATCTGGGTTTAATCCATCATCATTATTTAGCTCACTCCACCACCCCAGTTCAGACATGGCCATATGCAAATCAGTCTGACCCTGTGCCTCATGGGAACAGTCCAGCCCGAACTGCCAAGCCATGTCTTCCCTGGACCGGAAACAAGCATCCTGGGATCGGTTTCGGGTTCAAAACCCTCATCAGCCAGGCTATCTTGAATCCAGTGGCAAAGTGAGCAAGGGACTCACGTCTGGGCATACCCTGCCAACTTAGGGCGAACAAAGCGATACCAAAGGACATTGCTCCCTGCCCTGTGGGCTGTCCTGGACCTACCCAAGGGATGACTTACACACAATAAAAAGGAAGGTTTGTGCCTGGCAAAAAGTTGTTTTTATTGCCTTGGTCTGGATTGCTCATTCTCTGACTACTTTCTTGATCTACAAGACCGAAGAGACCAGAAAGTCAACAATAGCAAATAAAAGAATATCTAGACAATGGAAGAGAATCACTCCTGACCAGGGGCGGCTACTACGCTATGGCAGAGGAGTGTCGCCCCACTGCTTTCTCGCAGTGTGAGAAGCAGAAACATAAAATGGTAATAACTTTTAGTTATTACCATTTTATGTTTGCGAATATTGGGCAGGGCTGCTCTGCTCTCCGAGCAGGGGAGGAATGGTGTGCTCACTACTGAGTGCGCAAAGACTGTTTGGTTGGCCCTCTCGGGCTGCCCAAACCAGTCATGCGCACTCAGCCCTTCTCCATGCAGGCTGCAATGCAGCCTGCATTGGGAACATGGCCTCCCCATTAGTCCCTGGCTGGGCGGCGTCCTGACCAATCACAACGCTGCTTGCAGCGTTGTGATTGGCTGAGGGGAGGGAGCCTGGCTGCCTGCTTCCTGTTTCTGTCGGAGGCAGGAGAGCAGGAGCCGAGAAGACGCGGGAACTGGCGGAAAGATAAGTTTAAATTCTTATTTTTTTATTTTTTATTAATTAAACTCCCCCCTCACGACCTCCCCTGCGACCGCACTCCCCACGCCTTCCCCTTCGTCACCTCCTGCTCCTCACCCAAAATGTTCACTTGAAATTCATCAGTAGGCTCTCACAGCCGCTAGCAATGTTATTTATTACCTTTGTTCTCACCTCGAAACAATCTTTTAAGCACGTTTTTATCGATTTTCCATAATAACTACAGCATAAACGATTAATAAACAAGCAGCAGAAAATATAAAACAGTTTTGGTTTAACTGTAAGGATTTTGAAACTCCCGACTTCTGGCATCTGGTAGGAAGGGTTTCTTCTAAAATAAGAGCCCTACATTAAGTGTGACCTCCCCCGCGACCCACCCTCCCCGTGCGACCCCACCATGCCCACCACCCCCACCTGCCAGCCACGCCGGACGAGACTGCTCCCGACTCCTTTTTTACAGAGTTTGTGAACCCGACGACCACTAAGGACTGGGGAGTCGACTTAGCACTAGCAGAGTATCATGCAGCCTTAAATACCGCCTTTGACAGCATTGCCCCCCTCAAACTTGGTGGTAAAACCAAGCATGGTTCCCATGCGCCATGGTATACCACCGTCTTATGCCAAGGGAAAGCCTTTTGTAAAAAAACTAGAGAGACGTTGGCGACAACTTATAACTCAAATGTCAAACAGGCTTACACACCGGCCCTTACCAGTTATCACTGGAACATCAAAGTTGTTCAGGAAATCGATATCTCCAACCAAATTGACCAGCAACTCATTGAAGGAGCTATTTAAAGCACTCAACACCTTTATTAATCCAGGGGCCTGCTCCCAAGACATTAAGACTTCACAAGAACTATGCGACTCTCTTGCAGATTATTTCAAAGACAAAATCAGTGCAATCTATAGTAATTTCTCTGACTCCCCCAATAAGACAAACGAGGAGTTAAACTCTCCCTCTTCCAATGGTGTATGCAGCTTGGGAGAGTTTAAGGATTTCTCGCCTAAAAGCATGCAGAGGGCTTTGGAAATAGCCAAGTCTGCTCCCATCTTGACATCTGTCCCCCTAGGATTGCAGCATAACTTTCCAAACAGATTGCCCCTGCAAAATGTTTCTTGTTTAACCTATCAGTTAACACAGGGAAAATCCCTCTAGTGTGGAAAGCTGCTCAGGTAACGACCATTCAAAAGAAGTCCAATATGGCTCCCACCAACCTTACAAATCATCGGCCTATCTCATTATTTCCTCTACTTGGCAAATTGTTGGAGGAACAAATAAGTAAACAACTCAAAGACAACATAATCCTGGACCCATCTCTATCGGGGTACAAGTCATCACATAGTACAGAGTCAGCCTTGGTGACTGTCACGGACCGCATAAGACCCTCTCTGGATGCCGATACCCCATCCATGCTGGTGCTGCTGGAAATAGCTGCAGATTTTAATACAGTGTTCGATCCCAGGCTGCTCCAAAGGCTGTCATAGATCGGAATCCATGGGACAGCCTTGATATGGTTCAGGGATTTCTTAACCAACCATCTCGCTAGACATCTATAAATCATGTACCATGGTAATTGACAAAGGGGGTTCAACACAGCTCATGTTTAAGGCCCACGCTGTTCAAAACTTATGTTGCACCCCTGGCTAAAATTGTCAAATCTTTTAGATTTGAATTACTGTCCTATGCAGATGACATGCAGTTGGTTATCTCCTTTGTTGAAGATAGGGCCAAAGTAAAAGAACGGTTCTTAATGGGGATGACTGCCATTGCTACCTGGATGAGCAATAACTGCCTTCAATTGATTGCAGAAAAAACTGAAATCATGCTGTTTGGGAAGGCCCAAACACTCTGGTCCCCAGATTCATCAGTCTGGAACTAGGTTCTGCTCCTATACCTAAACAGAAAGTCAAGAACTTGGGCATTCGTTTGGACCAAGCCTTGACAGTGAAAGAGCAGGTCCTTGCCACTACCGGCACCTGTTACCATATTATGCGCCTGCTTAGGAAAGCCCTTCCTTTCCTTCCTCTCTCGGCAAGGAATACCCAGATCCAAGCACTTATAATGAGCAGATTTCATTACAGCAACATGTTACTCGCCTTTGCCAATAAGACAATGCTTGCTAAATTGCAAGTTGTCCAGAATATGTCTACACTTCTAATCGGCAACCTTCCTTCGGGCTCCGCTTCTACACCCTTACTAAGATCTTTACATTGGCTGCCTGTCAAGAAAAGAAATATTTGTTATATTTTTGTTGCCTTACTCACAAGGCACTGTTGCCAAAGGCCCTAGCTGCCAAATCTCTAAGCTAAAACTTTAGTGTTCAGCTAGATGCCTTAGACCAAGTGACAAAGCTTTGCTCGCTCTACCATGCGTCAGAAAGTCTAGGATAGGAGGAAGGTCTTTTTCCTACTTATTGGAATGGTTACCTTACCACATGTGCGCATGCTCTGACCATCTGAAATTAAGGAAACTGCTCAAGACAGAATTGTTTTGATTTGGTGTTTGCTTTGCCTGCAAGCCTTCTGTGTGTCGAGATACCCCTCTCGGAGAGATTCACGCACTATATAAATCAAATTGACAAAAACAATTTGGCCCCAAACATCAACCCTAACAGTGAACTTTACCCTAAACTCAATTTCTATGCTTATTCTAATGTTAAATAAACTACAGCAAATGAAACAAACCATATTCTATGTGTAATGCTAAACCTACTCATTATCTTCAATTACAATAATTTAAGATTAACTCGGCCCATAGCCCTAAATTAAATTGCCTTTAATTAATAGAAAATAACTTCTTTTTAATTCAATTAAATCACCTTGATTGGATTAAATTAAAATGGAACAAAAGTAAATCAATCTGGCAAAAATAACTACAGCTTATTGCAATTTTAATGCTAATTTACCTTAAAAGAAGAAGTCCACTGCTTTAATTTAATTTAAGTGATTATAGGTCTCAGTAAAAGCAGTGAAAGCAGTTAAAGCAACAACGTAATTTAAGTAAGCAGGAAAGTTAGCTCTTTGAGTTAAACACTTCCAATTGAGTTATGCAATGTTCTACAGGTCTTAAGTTCGATTCTTAACAAGGAAGACTCATGCTTGCATTGAGTACCAATACCTGCAATTCACAGTGGTTAGAAGTGGCTGAAGTGTTATAGAGATACGGGTTGTTATTAACTGCACTCATGAGGAAACTTCTAGAGTGGCAAACAGCATACAGGAAGAGTGTGAAAATGATGCAGAAGTTAAAATAATGTCCATGGGTGAACAAGACTGGGTTATGCCTGACATGGTGGGAGGAGTAGCAGACTGGCTGGAAAGGACAAAAGCGCTATCTAACAACATAGATAACAGTGGAGACCACACAACCAATGTCCCTTCAATCGCGGAAAGTGGGAATCAAAGTACAGATTTTTTTTTAACCAAGATAACCATTATGAAGCAAACCTAATACCTTAATAAGCAAAAAATCATATCAAATCTGCATTGACCTGGAATGGGAAAAGTGATAAGATAGTAAAGGCAGCTGAAATTATGAACAATATTTGCAATACAACAAAACCATTTACAGGCTGTGTAATGACGGATGCCTCACCTGTGGTAAAACCTTAAGTTTCAATTCTTGAGCTATGGTGCAATCAAATATTCAAATTAGGGAAGAAACAAGACCAGCAAAAATATTAATTGTGAGTCAAAAGCACCTATGCCAATGAATAAGAAAAATGGGCAAATCATCTCTACCCCTAGCCATACCTTAGAACCAGTGAAGACTGGTAATAGAAAGGAGAACGAGAGAATGATACAGGCCAGAATGATAATTGTCAGCATTTTAACCGTAGTAATGTTCAAGGTCAATAGTTCCCATAAGTGAAGATTAGTACGTGAAACAGATTCGCTGTTCAATTCCCATATTGTCTGTTTATTGGAAACTAACCTTGCCTATTAAAGCAGGGAGGTCCTTATGCACCTGAGTATCAATGTAAATGCATGTACATCCCAACAGATGTCAATTCAAGTGGGTTGCTATTCGGGCTAAAAGGAAAACTGGAATACACGTGCTTAAAAGTTTGACTGATACACATGGCAAATGAGCTGTCTCTCAGATCTTGGCTAATATTATTATCATTATTTGAGTAGGTTATGGTCAAAAGTGGATGAACAATATATTTTTTATTTTTGGCAGTAGAGTTGGCTATTTACTTAATTAGTAATTTTAATTACATTATGGACTACAGATAAGACTCTACCAGTAGATCAGCTACCACTAGAATGAACAGCGTTTGCAGTGCGATTTGACACTATATATATATATATATATATATATATATATATATATATATATCGCAAGACAAAGGATGCGGCACTCTTTAGCAGACTTTTCCGTGAGAAAAACCGAGTGAGGCTGAAACGCGTTGGTGGAGTGACTATCTGAAAATAAACTTGCACGAAAAAGTCTGCTAAAGAGTGCCGCATCCTTTGTCTTGCGATTTAATACATTGGGCCTGGATCCGGCCCCCTTGCAGAGCACCCGCTGATGAGCGCTTTCGGAACCAAAGGATCACTGTTGGGAATATATATATATATATTCACTGAAAAAACCATAGGTTTTAGGGACAGTTATAGTTAGTTGGACATTTCACTCGTACAAAACCCGTGAAATTCCCCTGTTATAGTTAGTTCAGCTAACTATAACTCGCGCCCCCGCAATGCACTGCTGATGACGTCACATATTACATCACTCATGACATGGTCAGTGACATCACTGATGACATCACTGATGACATCTCAAATGACATCACTGATGACATCATCCAGTGACTGTGTGTTTCTATAAAGTTTAAATATTTTTTATATATATAGGGAAAGGCGTATTGAAGAATGAGTGGGTGTATAAGTGTCTGTATGGATGATTTAGTAGGTGCGTGACTAATTCTATAAGTGAGTGATTAAAGGTGTCTTACTGAATGCATGGGTTACTGACTAAACTGTGTCAATGTCTGTATCCGTCTGTCTGTTGCTGTGTAAGTGGCTGCATGGGTTTGTGAATAGCTACATGAGTGTCTATAAGAGTTATAGATTTGTTGTCTGAGTATCTGTATGGGTGCCTGAGTGTTTGTGTGGATGGGGTGTGTGCGACTGTGCATAGATGTGTGAGTGGGTGATTCACTGGGTGGATGGTTTCAAGAGTGCATCTGTGATAGACTGTATGGGTGGGTAAGTGTGTGTAAGAGTGTGTTAGTGAGTGAATGTATGTCCCAGTGGTACATGTGTGAGTAACTACATATGTGAAAGGTAGTATATATGTGTGTTAGAGTATTTAAAAGGCTATACGTGAGAGTGTGTGATTGTGAGAGCGGCTGTATGAATTCATGTGTGCTTGTATCAGTTATTGTATAAGAGCGTAAGAATGTGCTAGTATATTTGTATGAGTAACTGACCTGGTGTGTGTATAACTGTATAGGTGAGTAAATGGGTGTGTGATTAATTTTTTGCATGACTGACTAGGTGTGTGAGTACCTCTATGGATGAGTGGCGGTGTGTGAGTGTTTATATAGGTGTATGAGTGCATATGATAGTCCTGTACTGAGTGACTGTAAGTATGAGTGACTGTACAGGTGAGTGAGTGGATGTGTGTGTAGACCTAAGAATCAGTGAGTGGGTATGTAGTTTTTGGTGTTGGAGTGTCTATGGTTTTGAGAATGGCAGTCTGTAACTTAGAGTGGGTGTATCAAAAGTTATATTAAGGTGTGAGAAGATGCATGAAAATATCACATGAATGATGTCATTTGAGATGTCATCAGTGATGTCATCAGTGATGTCACTGACCATGTCATGAGTGATGTAATATGTGACGTCATCAGCAGTGCATTGCGGGGCGCGAGTTATAGTTAGCTGAACTAACTATAACAGGGGAATTTCACGGGTTTTGTACGAGTGAAATGTCCAACTAACTATAACTGTCCCTAAAACCTATGTTTTTTTCAGTGAATTTCAAAGGTTTTTAAATGCTAATTTCTAACTATAACGTGCCTGAAACCTATGGTTTTTTCAGTGAATTTCAAAGGTTTTTTAAATGCTAATTTCTAACTATGCTTTCTAAACAAAGAAAAATGCACCCTATATTAGAATGTAGAGTGTTCTTAAACAGCCAATCAAATCTCTACTTTCTTAAAAACAGCATGTTGTCCACCATTTTAGATAGATTTCATTTTCCCTCCTACCTACCTCAGCTACAGACATCTTTTTATTACCTACATTGATCCCTTCAAGATGCTTTCAGTGTGGATTGTGGGACACAGCTATGTTTTCTGGTGCAAAAGGTATGCTGAAAGCAGAGGTATTGACAAAGATTTAGCTTTGCCAAATGTAGACATTAAATGGATTGGTCAGAGAGGATTAAAGTGGCACCAATTGATGCCATTGGTTAAATCCTTTTGCATCTCCAACACCCTGACCTCATAATTGTGCACTGTGGTGGCAATGACCTAGGCACTTTGACTGGGGTAGGTCTGGAAATGCTTATGAAGGACACCTTTGCAGAATTCATGTCACTTTTCCCCCAAACTGCCTTTGTCTATTCGAACATATGCCAAAGACAGAAATGGCAGTGGTCCAATCATTTTTGTCCACAGTTTGAGAAAGCTAGGAAACATGTCAATAAAGCTGTTTCTGCTTATCTCAGAGATTATAGGATGGGGTCCATTTTCAACAACAATCTGCGTTTTAATATGGATGGCATCTATAGGAGAGACGGTGTACATTTTACAGATGAGGGTAACAGAGTCTTTCTCATCAACTTTAGACTCTGCATCGGTACTTACTTGTAGGTACCATAATCTATCAATAAACACAAGGGCTCTTTTTAGAGCCACCCAAGATATAAACATATATACTTCATGTATATTTACTTAATTTTTTTAAATATTTGGGGGATTCGCGCACCCAACGCGTTTACACCAGGGGGCCGCGCTGGGAGTCGCGCACCCAACACGTTCACACTAGGGGCCGCGCTGAGCGGCGCGCTGGGTGCGCGACTCCTTATTTCTCCATAAAATTTTTGATAGCTCCTACCACTAATTTATATTCTCCCCGGGGACCCCATCCCCCGGGGCCTATACATAATAATGGAGACCGTGAGGGAGCCCCAATGCCCCCACGGTCCCGCCGGCTCCCGCGTCCTTTGAGAGCCGGCATTGCTTTTCCACATGGGGAGCTGCTGACATGCAGCTCCCCGTGTGGAAAAGCAATTTGCTTTAGATATTGGAAGAGAGAGCAGGTTTCCTGCTCTCTCTTCCAAAATCCAAAGCAGTTTGCAATGACAGGACGGGAGCCGCGAGGCTCCCGTCCTGTCATTGCAAACAGCAGTGTCCCGGGGTAGGCACCCCGGGACACTGCAGGAGCCGGCCCTGGGGGGTGGCGGTCCCCAGGGCCATCAAGGGCTCCAGGAGGGGGCCGCGTGGCCCCCTCCCTTAAATTGCACAGCCCCGGGAGGTGGTGGTCCCCGGGGCTTCGGAGGTCCAAAACGGACCCCCATTTTAAATTTTTAGTGCCCCGGGGAGGTGGCGGTCCCGGGGCGTGTGGGGGCTCAAGCCCTCCCACACAGGAATTTGTTTTTTTTTAAAAAAGAAGCCCTGGGGAGGTGGTGGTCCCCGGGGCTGCGGGAGGGCCGAGTGCCCTCCCGCACCATTTTAAAATGAAAGCCCCGGGGGTGGCAGTCCCTGGGGCTTGGGGGCCCTTGAGGCCCCCATACATAAATTTAACCCCCACCATGCCCCCGGGACTTGGGCCACCCGGGGGCAAAATACAATCGAAGCACGGGAGAGCCGCTTCGATTTTTCTTTTTTTTATCGGCACCCTGAGCGCATCCTGCCGATTTTTTTTTTTTTTTAAAATGCTTTTTTCTGCCCAGGGGGTCCTTATGGGACCCCCTGAGCAGACCTAGGGGGTCAGGGTGTTTCTACCCTGCCCCCTTTGTGCGCTTTGCGCACTTGTTTCTGTCCCTCGGTTCTACCGAGGGACAAAATGGCTGCCAACATTTCCTGAATCGGAATGTTGACAGCCAGCTGACAGCCAATTAACATGCAGCTCGTGATCGGGACGGTGCGCGCAGGGTGCGCTCAGGGTGCGCGGATCCTCCGTGCCCATAGATATATATGTACTTTTACTTTTGATTTTCTCAGCAACTACTGAACGGATTTACACCATTTAACAAAAGGGTTCTTTCTGAACCAAGAACTACCTCTTTGCCAAATTTGGTGTAATTCCGTTCAGCAGTTCGGGCTGTAGCCGTGTCTAAAGTTTCCTATGGAAAAATGAATGGGGAAAACGCGTTTTGGGACCCCCTTTTTCTCGGCCCCCGCTTGACGAATCACCCCGAGACTTTCAGGGTAGGAGCGGACCGGAGCGCCCCACAAAGTTTGAAAATTTTGCGAAGATACGTCAACCGGCAAGAGAGTTATTTCAAATAGAATGTCGCGGATTTCCTATGGAAAATAGGTTCTAACTATAACTATCTACTGGCGACCGCCAGTAGATAATATATATATATATATATATATATTACATCAAAAACAAGGTTGCCCAAGTGAAGACGCCAACACACGGGGGGCTTTCTCCTTCTTTAATGAGGATCACAGGGGAGTCGGTTGAGCACCACACACCAATTGTACAAGCCTTACGCGTTTCGAACGTCCATCGTTCTTGTTCACAGGCAAATCAGCAAGCAGCAGCCGCGCTGTTTTAATTGTCCACATCACATGATAAGTCCCGCCTCAGTGGGCGTAGGCATAAAATTGCCGCTGGTATTTGTAGTTTGTTAAAACAGTGATCTTCTCAAGTGAGGGCTGCCGATTCTGGCAATAAATAACAGTGTTACCACAGTGGGTTTGGGATGGGGCAAACAACCAGCTGCCTGTCTCTTACTCTGTCCTCAAACGCGGACCCCCCGTTCCAAAAGCGTGTCCTTTGTGGGTCACTGCAGGATCCGCTTCGGCGGCGGGGCATCTTCGCGACCGGGCCGGCCGCAACAAATTCCATCAAAAACAAGGTTGGCTTAAGAGATGTATGGCGAACATTGAAAACAGATCAAAACGGCTTTGCCTATTATTCACCACTGCACAAGCAAGCTTCATCTGTGAATACTGATATATGCCTCGTGATTCTATCTGATCATAATTCTTTACTACTACAGATTGAAATGTGTCTTAAAGATGTTGAACTTAAAATGGAATTTTGGTAGAACTTTGCTTAAAGACCACTCCTATTGTCATTATATGACGTCCTTGATGACGGAAATACTCTTGATAGCGCCTCAATATTTGTGGTATGGGATGCCGCAAGGACATATGTTCATGGGATCACTATACAGTATATTAGCTGCCTGAACAAGATTCATTGCAATGTCATTAGTAATGAGGAAGGGATATTACAAACACATATTAAAACATTTAGACATTTATGAATAAAAGCTGCTGCCGCATATTTAGCTAATCAAGGACTGGAGATTGAATTCGCTGAAGTAACTAGGCAGATTCTTGCTTATAAAATCAAAGTAAAAGGAAATTATGAGGTGAAAGATACGATCAAGGATGAATAAGGTTCTGTTCTTCAAGACACTTGGGGCTTAATTACGAGTCTGACCGCCCTATTACATTAAGGGAGGTTGGACCGCTATTGCCCCGCCACAGCCACCAGGGAACCGCCGTTCCCTAGCGGTGTTGCGGCAGTCAGGAGGCAATAATATGCTTGGCAGGATTGCCACGGTCTTGCCAAGCATATTACAAGTTTCCTCTCCGCTATGGTTTTCATGGTGGTTCCAAAGCCATGAAAACCGTGGCGGAGAGGATACAAAGGGGGCCCTACACATGTACCCTCCTGTGTGCATGCACACCAGTTTCTTCACAGCATGGACTTTTTTTGGTGTTCCCATTGCAGTGCCCATTTTCAGGGCACCACTGTGGGAACGACAAAACAGAAGCCCGCCAGACACAAGTTACACTCGTAATCTGGCAGGCGGCCTGCCCACGGCTTTGGCGGTGCTGCGGTGGGGAGGACCCGGCGCTGCACCGCCAAAGTTATAATCAGGCCCATAGTCTGATATAGCTGAATTAAGAAAAATTGATCAGAAATTATATAAGCAGGACAATTGACTAGATATATCGGCCATGCATACATTTATAAACAAAACAGAGCTACCACAATCAGAACAGAGTCTGATACAGATAAACTCGATGCACCAAATAATTTGAAAGAGGTTATTGATGCTATAGAGGCGCTAACTTCTGTCTGTGGTAGCACAAATTATCTTAACAGTGCTGGATCAACCTCTGTGGAATTCCAGCTATTCATGTTTACACCGCATTCTGGGCACATTTAATGTCACCTACTTGTTTGTTCAAATATTTACGGGTACCTGATTATTTACTCATAACTAACAAGGTTAATTCCAAACTTGAAAGAATTGAATTAATTTAACTTTTTGAAGCAATCAAACAAGAATCTTAAAATTGGTGCATTGTACACCATTTTTCTTGGTATCCTCGAGGATGGCTGGAGGGCCAAAAGGCCAGATAAACTTTGATTCTATATCAGGAAAAAATGACATTTTGAAGGATTTTGATACAGGGTACAAGGTAATGAAGGCTGCTAATTCACAGCTTTGTCAATTTAAGTTTACAAACATAATGTATTCCACCCTTATAAAGTTGGTCAAATGGAAGTAGTTGCAATTTAATTTAGTATTAACTACCAAAAGGCTTATGATTGCTCTCAAAGCGACTGTACCTGGCAAATATGAATGTTTTGTGTTCAACACAATTGTCATTGTCAGAATATGTACAGCTGTAGATTGGATTTGCCCTTTATCTCCGAGTACTGACAAAATAGTGAAACTTGTTATATTACACGTATAAACGTGAGGTGACATTTCAGATGTTTAAATGCCTGGGGCTACAAGCTTCTGCTAAGAACTGGGGTCCTCTTGAAATGTTTCTTGTTAAATATGGATGGCATCTAATCATTGACGGATGCACAACAGGATTTTCCGGATTCTTAACTGTAATTGCTTCACTTTTCATTTGTTAGGATTCTATTTTGCTGTTATAATATTTATGTAAAGTGCTTTGAGGAATGAAAATGTGTGTTCACTCATTATCTTCTCTAAGAATTAAAAAAAGAATAAGTGAGAGCAAGGAAGTAATGGTCAAATGAAGCGACGGGCTGCAGTAATAATCGGACGCCCTTAGATCTAAGCATTGGACTTTGGTTCTTATGTAATGCATCCCTCATTAAAGCAGAGCAGGTGTGAGACCAACCGGCCGACCATCTCCTTGTGCCAAAGCGCTTCAAAGAAAACATGAGTCATGCACTGCACTGCACCCTGAGTGCATAGAAGGATGTAAACATAGTACCACACGCCTTACTTGAAGCCGAAGATGACATACAATTCTAAATCGCACCGTGGTATTATAGCCAGCTGAGAGAAAGTGTCGTCAATTACCGCACAAAACCTGCCTTTTAAACTTTCTTTCTTTAGATTTGACATCACAGTGGCGGGTAAGTTTTACTAGATGTTCCATGCAGGGCTTTAAGTGGGATGAAAAAACTGGGGGGGGGGGCGGTTCTCAAAGGGGCATGGTGAATGTAATTAAGGGCATGGCTTAAAACGCTTAAGATAAATGAATCAATCAATCAGTGGTTTATAAAGCGCGCTCGAGGTGCTAGGGGGGGGGCGGTGCAGCTCCGGATCAGTTGAAGAGCCAGGTCTTAAGGCTCTTCCTGAAGGTGTGCAGAGTGGGGGAGCGTCTGATGTTGACTGGGAGCTCGTTCCAGGTCTTTGCTGCGACGTAGGAGAAGGCTCTTCAACCTGCTCTGGTTCTGCGGATGCGTGGGGTCTCTGCCAGGGAGAGGTCGGCGGAGCGGACGTTCCTTTTGGGTACGTGGAAGGAGACTCTTTCGTTGAGGTATTTGGGTCCAATGTTGTGGAGGGATTTGTAGGCGTGGCTTGAAGGTTACTCTCTTCTCGATGGGGAGCCAGTGGAGGTCTCGTAGGTGCTGGGTCATGTGCTCGTGTCGTGGGGTTCCGAGGACGAGTCTTGCTGTGGTTTTCTGGATGATAAAAATCAGCGCTAAACATAGTGTGCCGCTTACATTTTTCTGCCTAAATCATTGCATCCAGATATATGATACAACAAGTAACTTTACGCCTACAACAAGTCAGGACTATTGGTTTTGTCAATGGTTGTTAGTTGCGTAAGACAAATAAGCAACAACTATGGCTCCGTTATATATAATATTGAAAATGCCTCAATTCTGTATTGATGAGGCTGTGAAAGAACGAGTCTCTTTGAAGTTACATCAAAGGCAGTGAAGGGTGGTACTGCCGCAGAGTTAAGAATTTTTTATTTCTCACCCTGAGGGTGAGGGCACAAATGGAGAGCCCGAGAGAGACCACTCTCAGCAGCTGCTTTTTAGAACTGCCGGTGCTGAGCACCGGAAGGATCCGGCCCACTTAAAGCCCTGGTTCCATGTATTTTTTGTACTTAAACGGTTTGAGTTTTTCCCTTTCCGGAGCAGCGCACAATTACCCCTTTCTTTCCATGAGATGTCTGTCACCAACATTTGCGATGAAACAGTTGAGAGCTGACAAAGATAGCAATGCAGAAAGGTTGATAAGGCACCAGCCCTTCAGCTGGCCCCCAGCCGTTGGCCATGTTTTTATGTGCATCTTGAAGAGCGCTTTATCTGCGAGGTTATTGTGCTCGAAGCGCCCAGCCTTTGTCTTTCCAGACTCTGGGCTCCACAATTTAAAGAGAGAAACACACACACAGCACCAGTGCTCAGAGAAGCTGGGCATCGAATGGCACACCGTCTCTTTTCGAAACACCGGGGTCACCATGATTCTGAAACTAAAGAAATAAAGTTTAAAGCGTTCTCAAAGATGTAAAAGGGCTTTTGAAGTGAGAGCTGCAAAGGGTTCTAGACAAAAAAGTATTTTTCTCAGCAGGATATGAGACCATGCTGAGAAACAGCATCGTGATTTTTACCTCAACAAGGAGAAGCAAAACCTTTTTAGCCACTTATCTTAATGGCATTGCGTCTCTGAAATATGCCTTACGAAATTATGTAATACAAAAACATCTAAAAGGACCAAGTGCATGGTGAGAAAATTACGTCCCCAATGATTTTGCATTCTTCTGTTTTATATTTCACAAAATAATAAGTTCTTTAACAGTGTATTGTAAGATGAAACTGTTAAAGCCACTAGTTTTCATTTTGGCTGTGGTTTTGTTTTTGCTAAGACGGTCCTCTTTAACCATGCCAGTAGTTTGATAGCAGTGCATTGTCTTTTTTAGACAGTCTCTACACGAAAATATTTCATTTTATTGCAGTACTGGAAGATTCTATTTTACAATACATCTGTTGACTGGTTGAGCGAGCAGCAAATAAAACCAGCTTTAACAAAACCAATAGATCTGGATGTTTTGTTTGGGAGAGTTTTTGTTTATTGCAATTTGTGTGTGTGAGGTTATGCAGATTGTAGAGAGGATAAATGCAAAAATGAGTCAAAAGGTAAATAGGTAGATGGATGAGTGAGTCAATGCATGGATGAGTGAGTAATTGGGTGTTTGGATGAGAGTGCAAGGATGGATGCCTACGTGAGTTGGATATATGGACAGAATGATTACGTCTGAGTGCTTGTCTGGCCACAGTCATGTTTGCAGCAGGAGGCTCTTTGCCACTATTGTCATAGCTTCTCACTTACCCTCGCACTCACTCATTCATCTGTCCATAATCACCCTCTCACGTAACCACCACGTTCAATGGTGTGCTATCAGACGCTATAAGGAGACCACAGGGAAGGTAGGGGCAACTGGGCCACAGCTATTGTGCCTGGGATTGTTTGCCTTCGCTGTCCTGGGGCTTTTTGCTGCTATGACTCTGGATACTAGGCCATGTTCATCCTTTCCGCACATGGAGCCAGATAAAAGGAGCCTTAAATTCGTGCCATTTGTGACCACAAAAATGCTTTTTCTGATGTATCAAACCCAAACTGCGATTCAGCAACATGTTAACGAATCGCAATTTGGGTTTGCAATCAAAGACTGATTCAATATTTAAAAGGAGAGTGTTCACTGCGTCCCTTCCAAATATCGAATTAGAATGGTGTGTAGTAATATTTTGTGACAGAATTTCAGTCTCAAAACATTAATCTTTTACCACCTCCTCAAAGGAGGTGGTAAGCCATTTGCAAACGGGAAGGGTTCCCCAAGGGACCACTTCTCCTTTGTAAATGTTGAAAACAATATTTTTAGGGGTGGGCAGTGGTCTTTAAGGAAAATGAACTGCATTAAAAAAAGGTTGCTTTATTTAAAAGCAATCACACACATGGTGGTATGCTGACCCCAGCAGACCACTATCCCTGTAATGCCTCTGATTCCTAAGGATTCCAAACTGCGACCTACCTTATAAATGTTGATTAGGTCAGTTGATTTGCGACCCACTAGGAATCAGTGATTTAAAAATAAAGTATTATACATTAGGAATAGCGATTTCCTAAATGCGAATCAGAGAACATTGCAATTTAGAAATTGCTATTTCAATTTTAGTACATTTGGCTCTTAATGCTTAGGGTAGCGAGGGCAAGTAGGCAGAGGCTACCCAGGCAGAGAGTGTTGGGGGTCGGAGATGAAGAACTCTAAGAGTCCCACAGCAAAAACAATAACTTATTGTCCAGCCCACTGCGTATCTTGGTAAAAAAAAAGATGAACTGTAATATCGTAGCAAAACTAAATACTACACAAAGCAATTGGGATTCAGCTACAGAGTTTTACAAACAACTCTATGGGGTGCTGACCAAGTATGAAACTCCTCACAACACTTGCAGTGCATTAACGCAGATTCAATGGCTCTAACCATATCTTCAGTGTCTTAGCTGAGATAAAAGGTCAAATAATGAATTGGACACAAGTGTAATCTCACAATCAGGTTGTACAAGCAATTACCATGGTAGGTAACACATAGGCCAGTTCATTGAGATCTTGAGCAAAAGACTTCACACAGACAATGTTAATCTCCCTAATGTGCAGTATTATCTTTACAAGTTCAAGATAGAGTTTCTCAGTCTTTTATTTGAGACAAACACAAGGAGATGATGGACAGAGAGCTGAAACTTTTCGGACACTCACCCCCAGTCACAGATCTGGGTTGAATCCATCATCGTTCTTTAGCTCACTTCGGCATCCCAGTTCAGACCCAGCTATATGCAAATCAGTCCTGACCCTGTGCCTCATGGGAACAGTCCAGCCCAAACTGACAATACAGTACTGCCCTGGAACTGAGACAAGCATACTGGGACCGATTTTGGAGTAACACCCCTCATCAGCCAGGCTAGCTTGAATCCAGTGGCAAAGTGAGCAGGGGAATCACGTCTGGGCATACCCTGCCAACTTAGGGTGAAAAAAGCAAACACAAGGAGATGATGGACAGAGCGCTGAAAGTTTTCAGACACTCACTCCCAGTCTGAGATCTGGGTTGAATCCATCATCGTTCTTTAGCTCACTTCACCACCCCAGTTCAGACCCAGCTATATGCAAATCAGTCTTGACCCGGTGCCTCATGGGAACAGTCCAGCCCGAACTGCCAATCCAGGTCTTCCTTGGACCGGAAACAAGCATCCTGGGACCGGTTTTGGGGTAACACCCCTCATCAGCCAGGCTAGCTTGAATCAAGTGGCAAAGTGAGCAAGGGACCCACGTCTGGGCATATCCTGTCAACTTAGGGTGAACAAAGCAAACACAAGGAGATGATGGACAGAGCGCTGAAACTTTTCAGACACTCACTCCCAGTCACAGATCTGGGTTGAATCCATCATCGTTCTTTAGCTCACTTCACCACCCCAGTTCAGACCCACCTATATGCAAATCAGTCTTGATCCGGTGCCTCATGGGAACAGTCCTGCCCGAACTGCCAATCGAGGTCTTCCTTGGACTGGAAACACGCATCCTTGGACAGGTTTTGTGGTAACACCCCTCATCAGCCAGGCTAGCTTGAATCCCGTGGCAAAGTGAACAAGGGACCCACATCTGGACACACCCTGCCAACTTGGGGCGAACAAAGCAAACACAAGGAGATGATGGACAGAGCGCTGAAACTTTTCAGACACTCACCCCCAGTCACAGATATGGGTTGAATCCATCATCGTTCTTTAGCTCACTTCGCCACCCCAGTTCAGACCCAACTATATGCAAATCAGTCTTCACCCGGTGCCTCATGGGAATAGTCCAAACCGAACTGCCAAGCCAGGTCTTCCCTGGAACAGAAACAAGCATCCTGGGACCGGTTTCGGGGTAACATCCCTCTTCAGCTCAGCTAGCTTGAGTGTCTGAAAAGTTTCAGCGCTCCGTCCATTATCTCCTTGTGTTTGCTTTTATTTGAGACCCCAGTTATCAATTTGCTGGGATGCAGTTTGACACAGAGATTGGTAATGCATGCTTCACAGTGACATAATCAGCAACCTTGTTGGCAGATGCAGGATCTCGGCAGTCGCAGCGCCCCTCCAGGCTCACTGATGAGAATGGAGAGCACTGCAGGCCTTTGCAGCATTTGCAGGTTTCGTGAAATTGTGGCCTCAAGGCTCTTGAGGTATTTTCCATTGTTAAAATGGCCATCTTTTACATGGCATTCGACCAGATTTTGCCTTCTTTTACTGAACGCATTTTTGTTGACCATAGGACTCTCTTCTCTTTATTCCTGCTAAACTGTGGTAACGTGCTTTTGTTCACCCTTTAAGCATAGTAAAATTGATATATTCCTAAAGGGGGACATTTCATTTACTAACAAGTCCCTAGTATATGGTACTACATGTACCCAGAGCCTGTAAATGAAATGGTATAAGTGGGATGCAGCACGCATTGTGCCACCACTAACGTAGCACTATAAAACATGTCTCCAGGCCTGCCTCTGCAGCCTGCATATGACATTTTTAAGCTGTCATTTTAACCGTGCATAAACCTTTTGCCACGCCTACACTTTCCTTTTTAATACTTATAAGTCACCCCTAAATGCTCATAGAGCAGGGTTGGTGGTATTTAAAAAGTAGGACATATATATTTATTGTTTTAGACGTCCCTACTGTGAAACCTCCCCAAATTAATTTTTCACTGTGGCATGGTCGACTCTCCCATAGGAAAAAACTAGGTTACATTGTACCAACTAATAATGCTTAATTTCAGTTTGAGACTGATTTCAGTTTGAGACTGGCAAGAAAAATGATTCAAAGACTCATCTGTTTTTAATAATATTTCTTTGTTGGCATTTTAACTGGCACTACAGCATACATTGCAGCGTAATGTTTGGTCACCATTGGTCAGCAGGCTATCGTATTCGCTGCCACACTAGGCTGAACAGAAACATCAGTCAAGTTGTTACACAGTGGATAATAGAAAATATTTGTC
This sequence comes from Calotriton arnoldi, assembly GCA_963921515.1. Taxonomy (NCBI): domain Eukaryota; kingdom Metazoa; phylum Chordata; class Amphibia; order Caudata; family Salamandridae; genus Calotriton; species Calotriton arnoldi. The sequence goes on along the minus strand of CAWUFW010001860.1, from coordinate 2,381,508 downwards.
CCATGTTCAAGTATGCATAGTTCAAACCTACAGCCCCCCAATATTTCGGTGATGAGCCACTGCACAGCACTCCAGTAAAGAAATACAAGGGTATGAGATTTAGCAACCAAAACATGAACAGGTTTCAATAAGCGGCCAGCTTTTATCACCCTCCCTATACCACTGTCGTCTCCCGGTGCTTCAAGTGTGTTTCTCCAGTTGGTCCCACAGTTCACATACCCTATGTTGCTGCCGGTACCACCCCCTGTAAATCTCAGGGTTGCCCGACAGTTGTCTTTTTAGCGCCACCAGAGCTGCCTCTTGTCGATCCAGATCTCCCTCCAGCAGTTGGCATTTGCTGACCGTGGTAGCCATGCATACCGCACAAATAACTATCTTCGCCTGAGTGGGATGCCATATCCCACTCAGATGCCCTGCTATCTGCCTTTTCCAGTTGTGCTCAAATTACTGTGTTAGGGCCTCTGACAGTGTGCCCTGACCTGAGCTGTTAATGCGCCCGCATTTAGTTTCCATAATGGCACCCTTGGTGTCTGCCTTTCCAGGGAATACGTAAACAGCAGCAGTGAGTGGTCGGATGTGTACCTAGCCAGGTAGTATGCGTCCAACACTCTGTGTGCACCAGCCACAGGAACAAAGAAATAATCCAAATAGCTACACTTGCCTGCCATCTGGGTGAAGCAAGAATATGAAAGTGTGTGCGAATGTTGCATGTGTCAAACATCAGTAAGGACTACGGTGGCATGTGTCTGTGCATGCTCGGTGGACATGCGGGGCTTAGTGCCTTGCTGGGGAGCATATCTATCTAGTAGGCCATCGAGGACACAGTTGAAGTCACCCGCCATGATGACCTCCACTGTCAGGGGGACCTGGGAGGCTGCCAGTACGGTGCCCTTAATGGCTCCATCATCAATGTTGGGTGCATAGAAGTGTGCCTTCCAGTATAACATATCCCCTATCCCTGTCTATGCTTACACCTGTGTCTAAACAGGACCCCCGGGACCACCCATATCAGGGCCTCTCAGGCATATCCTGAATAGGATGTGGCATAAATGTGTCCCCTCCACCTCTTTTTCAGGAACCTAATGCAATCCCCCCACATGTGTGTCTCTTGTAGGAATGCCACTGCTGTGCCTTACCTCCGGAGGCATGCGTGCACTGTGTTGCGCCTGACAGGATAATTCAAACCCTGCATATTCCAAGTCAGAAGCTTATACTTTGTACCCAGACCTGCCATGTGAAATTTCGAGTCGTGTCTAGTTCACCCACATCAGCAATGAGACACAGGAGCCAACTTGCTTTGCCCTCTATTCATGGAAGCATCCCCCCTGGTCAATCTTAATCGAAACAATGTGATCAATAAGAACAAAAAGAAAGAATTCCCACAGTCCCCCCAACACAACCCATGGTGAAAAGGATAGTAACCCCCGCCCCAGACACCCTCCCCACCTCACTTGATTCAACTAAAGTACTAGAAAGGCACTACCTGTAGAATCGGTTCAGGACACCAGATCCCTCACGCAGGCCAAGCCCTGATATGAAGGTCAGCAGCCTGTGCTGTTCTAGTCCCCAAACTGTTAAAACCAAGAAGCAGTTTAATACACAACTAGGTCTGCAATTCGTAAAAAGTACTATGGACCCCAGAGGAGCAGTGGAGGCCACAAAAATGTTCATGTCCACCAGCTAAGCCAGGCCGCCAGCAAAAGGCGTTACCTGGGTCATATCTCAAAACTCCATGGCCTACCAGGCTTTTTCTTTTTTTATCTGTTTACCCCACTTCTGTATCATCGCTCTGGGTATCCTGGATGAGGCACAATGGTGAGAAAGAGTTCTGCATCTTCAGGGGCAGAATCTTGGCTTGTATGCTGCCATCCGGGCAGACCAGGACTCATTCTCCCCTCGCCTCCACCTGCAGTCTGGCTGCTTCATCCGCAACGACTATTCTCTGTCTGACAGCGCACTTCATGGCACCTCAGTTCTTGCCATTCCAATTCCCCTGCCTCAGGCCCAATGAGTCCAACCAGTCCACCACCTTGCATGGCGATCCATAGAAGTGGACCTTCCCCACTGTGTTGGATGCGTAGCCTGGCCAGGAACATCAAGACATACTTTATGTTATGTTCCCTCATCCATCTCTTGACTTGCAAGAAGGATTTCCTGAGTTCTTGAACCCCCATGTGTAGTCAGGGAAAATTTGAATATTTGTATCTCCATCGCGTGGGTGGCTGTGGGTTCGAACATGATGGTGGATTGTATCTCTGTCTCTATAATTGTTTATAGAGCTATGAGAGCTCTGGGCAGCATACTAGGGTGTGGCTGAGGCACCAGCGCTCTGTGAGCATGTTCTATAGAGAATTTTAGAGAGAAGTTTAGGTTTAAGTGCAGTTGCAGTCCATTCTTCGAGAAAGAGTTCCACAGAGGAACCTGCCTCCCAGTTCGGGAACCCAAGGAAGTGTAAGTCTGAAGCGCCCCTCTGCCTCTTCCAGATGGTCTTCCATTTACATCGCGCTGCACTTCAGGCCTTCCACCGTAACTTGGAGGTCCTTCACATTTTGATGAAGGGTAGTGACTTCCTCTTCAGTGCTTGTGACACGTTCAAAAACTTTATGCACCTCCAGGGGCAAGTGATTTATGTCCATGGCCATGGTGTCCATTTTTTACTCCAGCGCTATTCCGGATCCCTGTATTGCAGCTAGAATCTCGGCAGTGCCTTGTGCCGGTACCACGGGTTTCTGACTCACTCAGCCTCCCTGCCTCATCTCCAGAGGGGCTGGGACAGTCATGGTACCTTGGATAACTTTATTGGTTTGCACTCCCTTCTGGCCTTTTTTCTTTCACCATGTTTGAGGCTGCGACAGGAGGACTGGCCAGCAGGGAAAGCCCTCAGTCCCCAGCAGGAGCCATAGCCCCAGACCAGCCCCAGCCCCAGCACCTCAGACACAGTTATCGTACAGCTATCTGGTGTCTTAAAGGCAGTGGTAGCTAGGGCACGTTGACATTACAACTGACCGTGTGCAGTACCCATTGCACCCACAGACAGGCAGCTGGTGCAGCACCCCAACCACGTGTGCCAGCAGGTTCTCTCCCACACCTACTGGCTCAGGCAGTCAGCCTTCAGGGCGTCCATTCAGTTGTCCCCAACAGCCAAAATGGGGGGGTGTCCCCCCCCAGCCTGTGCACAGCCATAGAGGCCCAGTGTGTCAGCCTCCAGCTTTTGAAGGGATATGCATCTTGGCCACCACATGCATCTGTATCCCCTGAGGTGAGCAGCCCATGGCCAGCAGGCGGGGTCATCACTCACCACAGGCTGCCTCCCAGCTTCTCTGTTCTCCTCTGCAGATTTCTGCTCGTGCTCAACTGCAGTCCCCATAGCCAAGGAGGAGAAGTCGCTGTGTCCTCCAGGACTAGGCCCTGTAAGCTCAGCTTAATATTTGTGGGAATTCACTGTATGTGATCGGGAGTAGGTTGTGGCAGTATCATATGGAATGCAGTATATAGTGTTCTTTATTTCAACAGGCAGGGGCACCCCTTGATGCATGCAGGTCTCAACGGACCCACCGCTCCTCCGGAGCACACACCAGGCCAGTAGCAGGAGTTCACTGCCTAAGGCTCTGCAGCATCCACGGCAGTCTCTAGACTTTATGTCCAAGGGCCATGAGCACCACTCACCAGCATCGGTGCCACCCTGCAGCCATGGCAAGCACAAAAGTTCACTGGGTCTCCCATGCAGGGGTCAGGATCCGCAGACCCAGAGCCACCACAACCAAGGTAAGGCTACGACAACGGCACAACAGGCTCGCATGGATGCCCCCAGCCTCACAGGCCATCAGAAGTTTTTACATGGGCTAGGCTGTCCGCCCATGCTGTCAGGTCCCACCAGCCGCGTGCGGGCTCTCCTCGTTTGCGACCTAGAGGCTCCACGGCCACAAAGTCTCGCCTTCAGGGCCTCAGTGTTGCCTCCCACCTCAGCCGGGCTCCAGCAAGCGGTCACTCCGCTTCTCGACCACATCGTCTGCTGGGAGTTCCCCAGCAAGGAAGGCCGCACTGTGGTCGAGCCAGCACAGGAGACTCACCCCTCTCCGAAACAATGGCTCATTGTTTAGAACCCCCCAGAGGTCCCAGTCGCTGGGGTTTACAATCTTGCAGGTTTTAGGGTTGCTGCGACCCAGATGTGCCAGGATCATGCTCTCCTTGGTAGGAGCTACTTCAGGGTACGTCTAACAGGCCATCTTGCTTGGTCACGCCCCATTCAAGATCCCATCTTAATAGTAATTTAAAATCCAACCTAATGGTCAAGTAGGAATTTATATTACTAATTTAGAAATTTCACTTTTAGAAAGTTATAATTTCTCTGCTTAAGCCAAAAGGATCTTCATGCCAGTGTCACCTGACTGCTGAATGTCTCCCCTGTGGTGAGATTCGCATTGCTGCCAGACAGTGGACAAAAGGTTTGGGTGTGGAGAGGTGTTTTTCCTTTTTAAGCAGGATGGCACGTGGTGCTCTGACCAACTCCTCCCTGAACTTCAAAGGATACTTCCCCTGTTACTGCTAGGTATAGCTCACACATAAGCCTGCCTCCCTTTGTCTTCCTAGTCAGCTTGTCTCTGAGCCCAGTAGGCACTGGGATCTGCCCCAAAACTGGGTTGAAGTGACCGCAGGGGAGGGTTTGCCCATTTACATAGTTGCATCCGTGGGTGGGCACAGGGAGCTCTGACCAGGGGAAGAAGAGTTCTGCCATGTTGGTTTTAGGCAAAGAGGGGTACTATGGCATAGCTTATAGGATAACACATAGAAAGTGTTTCAAAAGTGGGTAGGGTCAACCCTGGGAACCTTTACTCAGTTGGCTAGGGAGTGGCCAGAAGTTCCAACCACCCACAGACTAGCCCTGAGCATACATTTGGAAACCCCAGTACCCTCTTCAGAACACTCCTGGCCCTGTGAAGAATGAGAAGAAGGATGTCCCTACTGTCTGAAGAACCTGGAGGAAGACTGGACCTGCTTGCCTTGAACCTAGGGCCCCAGAAGTGTCTCCACGTGTCAGTTGGCTGACCTGTTTTAGCTACATGGGCACAACAAACTTCCAGAGGCATTTCTCTCTAAAACTGCCCAGATGACCAGTTCCACATGGACCTGCCCTAGACTCTGCTGATTACCTCTGTTGGAGTGAGTCCTAAACCCCAAGTGGTGCCACCCAGGTCTTGGACCCATAGCTGGTGTTAAAGTGTGCTCCTCCTGACTAAGCTGCAAAAGCTGGGACTTAGAAACTTTTTGCCTACTTTTTCTCCAGAGAACCGGGGGAGACCAGGATGACTGTCAATCTGAAGCCGTTGATGTTAAATCTCCAATCAGATTCAATTTGCATGTTTGCCCCGCTAAAGGAAATCGGACTTCTAGAACAATTTTTCAGTCCGAACACAGAGAACTTCATCAAGACCGACACTGAGCAGCAACATATTGGACCTCAAGACCTTCAAGGGCACAGACTTTGGACTTCACCCACTTAGTGCTTTCCTACCTTCATCGACGACCGCACAGGGATCCCGTTCTCTAGCAAACCATTGTTGACAAGCTCATTTGCTGCTTGCCCCCCCCACAACCACATTTTTTTCAGAAACATTTCTAAGTCAGAAGGTAAACTTTCCATGTGTATGAATCGGGTTCCTGTATCCAAGTGGTTCTCCATCGCGGTGGGCCTAAACCTTTGACTGTCTCCTGGTCTACCAGGACCAGATAACCCCAGTTGGCGATTTGTGCCTTTTTGAACTATTTTTAATTCAAATTTAAAAAAATCACATCTCCAGTTCTACCTATTGGATTTTTGTTGTTTCAGTGTCAATGTATTCATTAAAATATTCTCTATTATTCTAAATTGGCTTGGAATTTGTACTACATTACTGTTAGAATAGTGCATAAATATGTTACACATTTCCCCTAGGTTAAGCCTGACAAGCTGTCAGAGAGTTAAGCACAGATTTATATAGTGACTTTTGTGGTTCACCCTGACAAGGATTGTGATTATTATTTGAGGTGGGTTCCAATTTCTTACATTCACTATGGCAATGGTGTTTGCAAGTCACGCAGCACATTGAGGCAGCAACAGAGCAAGTCCCTCAGGTCTCACTCCATGGATGCCAGTGTGCACACTGTGCCTTGGGAGTTAAAAATGCTTCATACACTTCACATCATGAACCATGGAACGAGTCGAACTGACCTCTCAATGCTTGGGTTGTTGTTGGTTACACTTATGGTATAATGCTGACTCTTCTGGGTGCTTCACACACCAGAAACACATCTGGGCTTCTCCTCCTGCAGAGTCAAGCACTTTCCTTCCCTCTCTGAGAAAGTAGTCAGGCTTATAAGCACAAGGAAGCCTCACCGCTTCTCTCACAAGTCGTGCAGACTTCATATAATGTCCCCTCACCTCTGGCAGACTAGCTGTCAAGCAGACTCCATCCCTGGATCATAGCAGATTGTAGTAATGAGGCCGCATCAAACATTGGTAAGTGAAGCAGGAAAGCTTTATTTAAGACGAGGACTGCGCAGCAGCCAGTACCAGCAAGACACAGCAATTAACGCCCCACATTTCAAACCACAGAATTCCAGGTTCTGTTGTGGAATGCTCACACGCCAGAACCCACGAGGGCGAGCATTCCACAACAGAGGGAACTAGAAGGAGAGGACACTGCACAGATATTTGAGTACTCTTCAGAGCACATCCTTCCTTGGTCAGGAAGAACTTGGAACTGGAAGAAAGCAGGATGGGTTGGCTCCCATCTTTATACTCATTTTCCAGACAGGAGATGTGGATCCACTCTTCAAAGTCCTGGAACCAGTTTAGGGTGGTTCCCTTTCAAATTCATTTTCTGTCTGCAGTGCAGACACCGCCTCTGGGAAAGATGATGGATCTCACATCACGGTCATGTGCCTGTTCTAAAAGTATTCCTCGAGTTTTCTGATTGCAGTCTGTTCCTTCTACAGGCCGGGAAGGGAGGCTGTATAGTTTCAAGAGCAGTGAATTAAAAAATTCCGTCTGCTGGCCATTGTTGTTTCATTGTGTCAAAGCTTGTCTCTCCTGGCAAACTTGTTTGGTGAATATATGGGATTTCAGCTGTTGTTCTCTTTTTGGAAGGTATCTATTATTTTAGAATAATTTTAAATAAAAAAAAACAGTTTTTTTCTTCTTTGGTGTGAGTTCTTCACTTTTTTTAAAACCAAGCATTTAGCTTAGTATGCAGGTAGGTGGTAAGACTGGCTTTTTTCAGACTGGCCTTTACTGTGCAGATTGTATTTTCCTAGCATCAAAAACATGTTATATCATTTGCTGTATTTTCCATTAGCCATATGAATAAGCAAAGTGGTAATTGAGTGATACTCTGTAAACTGAAGCAGGAGTTATTTCCTAATAGTGAGAATTTTGCCGTTCATCTTTGCGTAAATTTAAAATGCATTCATATTTATTGGTATACTTTTAACGCATGATATTTTAGCTTAATAATTGCTAAAAAGGGTTTGAGTTCTCCAAAGTAATTTAAACAGCCTCCTGCATTTTCGTTGATATGTAATATAAAGAACATCAACTGCACATTTTTAAAACAGGCAAACGCTTTGTCTAATTTAGCTTGCTTTACGCCTGTATTTTAGCTTAATAATTGTTAAAAAGAGTTTGAGTTGTCTAAAGTAATTTAAACTGCCTCCTATATTTTCGTTATATAATATAAGGAACACCAACTGCACATTCTTAAAACATGCAAAGTGTAATTCTGTAGCTGGCCCTAGGGTCATGATTTCAATGGTGCAGCAGGTTCAGTGGCGCCAGGGCTTAATGCCTTAAAAAAAATACAGTATTTGTTCCAACATACAAACTTCAAAGTATATAGTGTTATATTCCATATATGTACCCTATATAGGCGCAGGTAACACTGCAACCTTTCACCTATATCCTTCCCTACATTTCATACATAACGGTTCATAGGGACTGACCTTTTACCTAGATATGACACTGCATTCAGAACACGGGTTTTTCCCTGGTTCAATACTCATACATTATGCATGAGGCTTCTTGGAAGCACAGCAGGACTCACAGCAGGACGAACATCTCCTGTATAATATAAATGTCTAAGGAATTCCGCAAACACAGAATATGTATCAGATCACAATTAATTGTACAAAAAATATTAAAGATGACATGAAGAAATTTCCAGTCGTTGTGTTTTCATTTATTGAAAAACGATGATAAAATTCAATAGCCGACGTGTTTTGTCCCGTGCGGGACTTCTTCAAAGCTATAGAAAAACATATACAAATCCATTTTAAAATTATATACATATGTACAACTACAGACGCACTCAATTGTGTACCTAAGATAATCAAAGTGACAATTTATAACGGAGTCAGCTTAAAAGACAATTCATGCACTTTTTTTTACACAAAAAGAAAACATGTTAATATGTACATATTAGTTTTTAAATTTTCTTGAGTGGGAAGGGACAAACACATTAACATCTATTTACAAATATAATAATACACGTCCATGGTAGCGTTCCTCTCCTGTATAATATCTATGTTAAAGTTCAGGCCTGATGTCATCCTTTAGGCCGACACAGTAACGCAGCAAGGTAGGACCCCTGGGAGACTTATGGGTATATATACATCATGTGTTGCTTAGACAGACAGAGGAGACCGTGACTTCCCGGCTGACACACTGACCAGAGACGCTGAGGTTCCTGCATGCAGAAGCTCCAGCTAGCAGTGGTCTAACATCCCCCGCGGGGTGTCCAACTCGAGACCAGGACGGGGTCGCACATTCTCTAGAGTCTCAGGTAATGGGGTGGACTAGATCCTAGAGGTATTCTTGGCATAACACCAACTTAGATGCTGGGTAAATTTAGGTACATCTAGTTAGGGAGACATCGTAGGAGTAAGCACCTTTTATCATGTGTTTTATGTACTTGTTTTTACCAGTGATTTCTGCAGGATGGTAGAACTCTACCATCCTTTTACTTTCATAATATTGCTAATCATATATCTCTGCTACAGTCTAATGGTTGTTGCAGCTCATATATTTTACACTAGAATAACAACTGTTCAATAAATACTTATTGAAACGCCCAGCCTGTTTATTCTGTGTAACTCTCTGAGACAAACTAAGTGAGCACGAGTGACTGAGCGAAAGGTAGTATATTGTTTCCACGATCCTGGGGGATCAGGGTTGTCATGTTCTGAGGTTGCCAAGAACTATTCTCTCACTGATAAGAGGAGATTCTAGTGGCACTGTGAGCTAGCTAATACAGACAGGCTAACGTATCCGGTGGGGGTGCTCGGAATCCGTCCCCCACCAATCCCACAGTTTATGTTATCCGAACGCGCAGATCATGTACAAGTAATATAGGAACTACACGACATGGCGCCGCCAATGTTGGTTGGGTACTTATTTAACAGTAGAATCTGAGTAGTTCAGTCATGCTATTCTCAGAGACCCCTACTCACAAAACACCAGAGACGTCTGGAGTGGGTGGGCACAAACTCCGCCACAGCTGAGTAGGCGAGAAATCCTATTTATTGGCTGTTGGTTAATCAAGCTTGAAAGACACAGTGTTCCTAAGAGTGTGCATAAAAACTTTATCTTAGTTCCCTTGAACAAACTTCTTCTTTACAAAAATGACTGAGACAAAAGATAACGTAGTAGTAGATCTACACCTCTCAGGGGAAGAAGATGCAGACGCAATTCCAATTGCAGAAAAATTCAGACATACAATCACCCTAAAACTGTTAGAAAATGGTTTATCAGCTAGGGGTGGCTTAGTAGTTTTCGTGATTGAGGCACAAGAATCAAACAAAACAGAGGTATTTTATTCATGAGTTACATTCCCAGCAGCAAATGCAAGAACTCAGACATTTCACTCTTACACAGAAGGAGATGCACCAGTGGAATATTGTCCGTTCGAGGACATAGAGGTTCCACTCACTTACCAGGAACACTTATACTGGTTTAAAGGCGCCCTACCCCACATAAGAAGAGGAGTAAGATTAGGCCTGCTCGGAGGAGAAGGGGCAACATGGCCGATATTAGCGGCCTACACACCACATCCTGACATTGACACAATGCCACCAGGAGACTTACTCATACAACATAAAGATTTAATTAAAATCTATAGGAACATGACGCAATTCGTCATGAGGACATTCACTGTCCAACCAGCAATAGTTGCAACTAATGGAACTCAACTACAGGGTGCAGCAACTAAAATCACACCACAAACATTACACGCAGTGATGGGTAAAATGCCCTCTAAACGTGAACAAATGCCATTCTGGGTAGCTCAGAAAATCACACAGCTCGAGGCAGTATTCCCGAATACTACCCCGTAGGAAAAACACAGAATGCTAACAATCTGCTTGCCCATGGGGATAACACCACAAGTAGAAGATTGTACCACTTGGGGTACAGTCTTTGCTGCCATTCATACCAGGACTCATGGTATTCCTTCGTTAGTGGTGGTACCAGACGTAGTGAGACAGATACAAAATGAGTACGGAGCAGAGCCTGCCCTAAACTTAGGGATGAAGTTACTAGGTAACTATGCCCAGATATCAGCCATAATACTAGCTAACATTAAGGGGGAAGCAGCTTCAGCGGCCATCCGCCAACGCCTGAGGGAGTTCGATCCTTTAGAACAGGAACACGAACTACCCAAAATAATTGAAACTGAGTATGCAGAATTAGGCAGAGACAGTTTGGGTGGGAAAGCTTTAAAACCACAACTGATGGGCAGTTCTGAAAAGGACACTTCCAAGCAGACACCTGCTTCTTCTAAAAAGAAGTGGGATAATAAAAAACAACAAAACTTTAAAGGAAATAGATCTCAATCCCGAAGTAGATCTCCTCCACAGGAGCCCTCTGAAAAGAGGTACAACCTTAGGAATAGGGATAACATTAGGAAACCTGACAGGTATCAGGATACTGATACACGTTCCTCTTGTTCCTTTCATGGTTCATCGAAAAACTCCAAGAGGGAAGGACGGTCAGAAAGACAAGAAGAGCGTACAAAGTCCAGAGACAAGCAGCACGCTCAGGATTACACTTCTAAGAAAGAAGAAAAACCAAAGCAAAAGCCACAGTTCAAAAAGAAGAAAGTTGCAGGTCTAAAGATCAGACATGCCCAGAATTCTGAGGACTTGACTACTGAACGGGGAATGGGCTCTGACGATGCTAGACAGTGCGGCAGAAGTAACAATAGCTCACCAGAACCTGAAGGAATTTCTGGCGACTGCGGACTTGAATGATTATATCACGGTAGAAACACCTGATATTAGAGTAAGTGTCCCACATAAAGTATATGAAATAACGCTCCAGATGGAGGGGGACAAGAGTAGGAAAGTGAGAGGTCTCCATGACATTTTGTTAGCTGAACAAGATTGGCCGCCAGCATTCGTCATGGACTGTCCTAAAGGAGAAACGGTAATTATGCCGGCATTCTAAGACGATATTCCCAGGCACTTGCAACACACATATGCGTAGGAGTGGTCAGTAGCCCAGGCTCCGGCATTATACAAAAAACATGTTGTATGGGATGAGGATTCAACCCACCACATAATTCCTATACAAAATACTCCAACTGCACAGAGGCAGTATCCAATAAAGCAAGAAGCTAAGAAACAGGACAGGGAGATCTTAGATCAACTTGAGTACCAAGGGGTGATCGAAAATTGCACCTCACCAATGAACAATCCTTTGTTTCCTGTCATGAAACCTGACAATTCATATTGTCTAGTTTTAGATTACAGACATTTAAACACTTGCACTAAGACATTTGCAGTTCAAAATGCACACAGTGCCGCATTAATGAATAACATTGTGCGGAAAAAATATAAAACAACACTTGATATCTCAAATGGGTTCTTCTGCCAGAATATAGCGCCTGAAAGCAGGCATCTAACAGCCTTCTCAGCGCTAGGGACCCAGCGTCAATTTTGTCGACTCCCCCAGGGGTATAAGAACAGTCCGGGGTTGTTTTCGGCCAGAGTAACTGAGTTACTTCAAAATTTGGATGAAGAGGCATTGTCCTATGTGGATGATATTTATCGGACGAACGATGACCTGGAGGAACACTTGAACAGAGTAAATACCATAATCTTGGGATTTGCATCTGAGGGCTACAAATTTAACTTTAAACAATCTAAAATTGCCCACCTCAGTGTCCTGTTTTTAGGATACAAACTTTCAAGTAAAGGAAAGAGCCTGGCAGCCAATTTTTAGAAACGTGTGCGCTGCTCCAACATCCAAAATCATTGAAAAATTTCCAATCAATACTGGGATTCCTACATTTTGGTCGAACATACATTTTGGATTACCCAGAAAGAGTAAAACCTTTCTATGACTTAATTAAACCTGATTTCTCAGCCAGAAATTGGACACAGGAACACACAGATACACTTCGTTCCTTACAGGCTGACATGATAGCTTCCAAACACTTACAGACACGCGTAAACACACGCAACCTGGTGATCCGTATAATCACAGGTCAATTAGGGTACACCTATCTAACATATAATGAAGGTGAGACAGTACCAATTGCATACAAGTCACATTTGTACACAAATGCTGAGATGCGCTTCGCATCCACTGAAAAGATTCTGACAGCAGTACAGACTGCTGTAGTGAGAGAAAGAGCACTGGCTCAGGGGAAACGAATAATAGTAGTGACTACAGTTCTAGCCTTAGAGGCTGCGACAAAGGCGAATGTTCCCAACGCTTAAGCCTTACATCCAAGATGGATACAATGGGCTAATTCTCTCACTGCAACAGATGTAGAATACAGGTACAACCCAAATTTAAAGACACAAGCATTCCTGCAATACGAACAAGAATATCCTCTACCAAACAAAATAATGCCTCTGGATCAGTATGAATATATTATTTATACTGACGGATCTGCTCAATAAGCCATAGGAAGTAAACAACAATATAGCGCAGCATGTGCAATAGTTAAAGGTCGCATGCAGGATGGAAAGTTTCACCCAAGTTACACTAAAACGCAATCTCTAGGAGACTGCACGGCACAGTTGGCAGAATTAAAAGCACTGATACTGGCACTTGTAAATATGGATCGAGAATTCCCCACACTAATTGTGTGCGATTCCTTTTACTGTGTGCGGTCATACAATGAATATTTGCAGTACTGGGTTCAAAACGGGTTCAAAGATGCAAAAGGTGGCACAATTAAGCATAAAATGCTATGGGAACAGGTAGTGGAGTTAAAAACCGAACTACCGAGAGCTCACGTGATACATACACTGAGTCATCAGCATGATGGCGTTCACGTTGAAGGGAATTCATTGGCTGATAAAGCCGCAAAGGGGGCTGTACGCATGGCTTCCGTAGCTGCAATCACTCGTTCTAAAATGAGAATAGACGGTGAGATTATGGTAGCTATTAATGCAAACCGCAAAAACAGCAGAGCAGTACCAAAAAGGTTTCCACTCAAGTACTCCTACAAGTTAGATGCCAATAACATTCCATTTGCTCAGATTCCTGGAGTGGGGGATAGAGTAATTCCAAATATGGATCGTAGGTTAGGTTTAATACTAGCAGCACATGAAGGGATAGGTTCTGCTCATACAGGAGTTACGGCGACTGTTTCCTTATTGAAACAACGCTACTGGCGACCTGGTTTAACAAAGCAGACTAAAGACTATGGGGCCGATTCCGATCTCGGTCGGAGGCGCACCTAACACCATTCGGTCGGGAAAAAAACCATGCGAATGCCTGTTTCCCGACCGATCCGCACATTATTCCGAACGAGCAAGTACGATGCGCACAACAGCATAGATTCCGACCCAGTCGTACTCACCCAATCCAGGTCCTGTTCCCCGACCGAGCCGGATCCGTAAACGCAGAATCAAGTCGCACGGAAGCCAAAATGCAGCTCCGTCCGGCCGGACAAGTACGATGCGCTTCCCGTACGCGCCGAACCCGTCGCTACGCACGGCACGTCAAAGCATCCGGGAGAGGCGCACATAAGCTCCGATTCGCGCCACAACACGATCCACGGCTACAAGACGAACACGCCAGCGACGAGGACGAGGCGAAGCAACGAGAAAGACGAACGAGACGAACCAACCATGAATCCCATCGTGCCGATCCTACCAATATTCTACATCTACTACCGGAACAGGCACGGACGCGTACGGCGCAGAAGGTAAGTCAGACACCAACCACAAAAACAAACTACACGTACCCGACATATCACACACACACAGAGGGATGCAGAAATTACTTACACCAGCAACAGCAGCACCATAGGGGCGGGATGGCCATCACCAATGCCACATATACACATAGGGGCCCGGATGCCCACCACCACTACCACCCCTACCCAGGGGTGCCAGATGCCTACCACTACTACCACCTCTACCCAGGGGTGCCAGATGCCTACCACTACTACCACCTCTACCCAGGGGGTGCCAGATGCCTACCACTACTACCACCCTTACCCAGGGGTGCCAGATGCCTACCACTACTACCACCACTACCTAGGGGGTGCCAGATGCCTACCACTACTACCACCTCTACCCATGGGGGCTGGATGCCTGTCACTACTACCACCCTTACCCAGGGGGTGCCAGATGCCTACCACTACTACCACCCTTACCCAGGGGTACCAGATGCCTACCACTACTACCACCTCTACCCAGGGGTGCCAGATGCCTACCACTACTACCACCTCTACCCAGGGGTGCCAGATGCCTACCACTACTACCACCCTTACCCAGGGGTGCCAGATGCCTACCACTACTACCACCACTACCCAGGAGGTGCCAGATGCCTACCACTACTACCACCTCTACCCATGGGGGCTGGATGCCTGTCACTACTACCACCCTTACCCAGGGGTGCCAGATGCCTACCACTACTACCACCCTTACCCAGGGGGTACCAGATGCCTACCACTACTACCACCTCTACCCAGGGGGTGCCAGATGCCTACCACTACTACCACCCCTACCCAGGGGTGCCAGATGCTTACCACTACTACCACCTCTACCCATGGGGGCTGGATGCCTGTCACAACTACCACCCTTACCCAGGGGTGCCAGATGCCTACCACTACTACCACCCTTACCCAGGGGTGCCAGATGCCTACCACTACTACCACCTCTACCCAGGGGTGCCAGATGCCTACCACTACTACCACCTCTACCCAGAGGGTGCCAGATGCCTACCACTACTACCACCTCTACCCAGGGGTGCCAGATGCCTACCACTACTACCACCTCTACCCATGGGGGGCTGGTTGCCTGTCACTACTACCACCCTTACTCAGGGGTGCCAGATGCCTACCACTACTACCACCCTTACCCAGGGGTGCCAGATGCCTACCACTACTACCACCCTTACCCAGGGGGTGCCAGATGCCTACCACTACTACCACCTCTACCCAGGGGGTGCCAGATGCCTACCACTACTACCACCTCTACCCAGGGGTGCCAGATGCCTACCACTACTACCACCTCCACCCATGGGGGGCTGGATGCCTGTCACTACTACCACCCTTACCCAGGGGTGCCAGATGCCTAACACTACTACCACCCTTACCCAGGGGTGCCAGATGCCTACCACTACTACCACCCTTACCCAGGGGTGCCAGATGCCTACCACTACTACCACCTCTACCCAGGGGATGCCAGATGCCTACCACTACTACCACCTCTACCCATGGGGGGCTTGATGCCTGTCACTACTACCACCTCTACCCATGGGGGGCTGGATGCCTGTCACTACTACCACCTCTACCCAGGGGGTGCCAGATGCCTACCACTACTACCACCTCTACCCAGGGGGTGCCAGATGCCTACCACTACTACCACCTCTACCCAGGGGTGCCAGATGCCTACCACTACTACCACCTCTACCCAGGGGGTGCCAGATGCCTACCACTACTACCACCTCTACCCATGGGGGGCTGGATGCCTGTCACAACTACCACCCTTACCCAGGGGGTGCCAGATGCCTACCACTACTACCACCCTTACCCAGGGGGTGACAGATGCCTACCACTACTACCACCTCTACCCAGGGGGTGCCAGATGCCTACCACTACTACCACCTCTACCCAGGGGGTGCCAGATGCCTACCACTACTACCTCCCCTACCCAGGGGGTGCCAGATGCCTACCACTACTACCACCTCTACCCATGGGGGCTGGATGCCTGTCACTACTACCACCTCTACCCAGGGGGTGCCAGATGCCTACCACTACTACCACCTCTACCCAGGGGGTGCCAGATGCCTACCACTACTACCACCTCTACCCAGGGGTGCCAGATGCCTACCACTACTACCACCCCTACCCAGGGGTGCCAGATGCCTACCACTACTACCACCTCTACCCATGGGGGGCTGGATGCCTGTCACTACTACCACCTCTACCCAGGGGTGCCAGATGCCTACCACTACTACCACCTCTACCCAGGGGTGCCAGATGCCTACCACTACTACCACCTCTACCCATGGGGAGCTGGATGCCTACCACTACTACCACCTCTACCCAGGGGTGCCAGATGCCTACCACTACTACCACCCCTACCCATGGGGGCTGGATGCCTACCACCAACAACACCCCCACTCACAGGATGGCTAATACATGACACAACAAGCACACACCAACATAAAGAATGCAACATAAAGACATCCCCCAACACCATGACAAGCGTGTGTAGACTGTGTCAAATGCCTACAACACTGAACATGACTTTGAACATACAATGTGACCCCCTATCACATGTGCCACACATAAATGTGTGTGGCCCCCACAATGCAAGCAGGCCATGACCATTGTGGCAATGGGGTCCAAAACCCCATCATCACAGTGACCAAAATGTAAGTGTGGGGTCCGTAGCTGAAGCACATCTTGAACATTGTGGCAATGGGGTCCAAACCCCCATCATCACAGTGACCAAAATGTAAGTGTGGGGTCCATAGCTGAAGCACATCTTGAACATTGTGGCAATGGGGTCCAAACCCCCATCATCACAGTGACCAAAATGTAAGTGTGGGGTCCATAGCTGAAGCACATCTTGAACATTGTGGCAATGGGGTCCAAACCCCCATCATCACAGTGACCAAAATGTAAGTGTGGGGTCCATAGCTGAAGCACATCTTGAACATTGTGGCAATGGGGTCCAAACCCCCATCATCACAGTGACCAAAATGTAAGTGTGGGGTCCATAGCTGAAGCACATCTTGAACATTGTGGCAATGGGGTCCAAACCCCCATCATCACAGTGACCAAAATGTAAGTGTGGGGTCCATAGCTGAAGCACATCTTGAACATTGTGGCAATGGGGTCCAAACCCTCATCATCACAGTGACCAAAATGTAAGTGTGGGGTCCATAGCTGAAGCACATCTTGAACATTGTGGCAATGGGGTCCAAACCCCCATCATCACTGTGACCAAAATGTAAGTGTGGGGTCCATAGCTGAAGCACATCTTGAACATTGTGGCAATGGGGTCCAAACCCCCATCATCACAGTGACCATAATGTAAGTGTGGGGTCCATAGCTGAAGCACATCTTGAACATTGTGGCAATGGGGTCCAAACCCCCATCATCACAGTGACCAAAATGTAAGTGTGGGGTCCATAGCTGAAGCACATTTTGAACATTGTGGCAATGGGGTCCAAACCCCCATCATCACAGTGACCAAAATGTAAGTGTTGACAAAGAAAAAGCTGCAACTGCCAAACTGCATGGATGATTCCTGGTCACAGAACAACAAACACATCAGTGGCAAAGTAGTGCTTGTGTCCCATAGCAACATAGATTGGGGGAGGCAAACAGTGCAGTGCAAATAAGACATACCTTTGGCCATGTGCAGACAAACATCACCCATGGGGGCTGACACTGTCAACAGTCATCAATGACACAATGACAGAAGTGACCATCAGAATGCAGACCCACATATTTGCACCAATGGGCACACAAATGCAGATAACCTGTGGAGACTGTAGATGTGAGGTGAACAGATACCATACCATGGCAGCAATGGGACACACAAACAATGATCATTGTGCTGACTGATGACCTAGGAGTCCCAGGGACAGCAGGGGAAACACACCAAACAACATACAGCCAATGGCACACAAAAGATATGCCAATGCAGTGGTGCAGATGCACAAACACAAACAGGCAGAACCACACTGCACATCAAACACAACAGGTGAGGGGGGGGGTGCCAGTGTCCCCAGGCAACCACACAACACATGAGGAGGCCTGAATACCAATTACACAAATGTGCATACAGTGCCACACAAAGGTAACTCATGGATCCAAATCCCCTATGTGGGCAATCAGGCATTGTCAGTTGAGAGGGAGCACAAATCACACATGTCACACAAGCATGTAGGAACAGCAACTGACACAGCAAGACACAGAGACACCACAGCACTACCCCCAGGGCCCCCACAATGTGGTGACCCTGGTCTGCATTACAATACCACTGTGATGACAAAGCTAGATGTCGTTCACACTGTGAACCACAGTCATGTGTCCTGAGCAACAAACTACCATCACACCTACACAAGCACAAATCAATCAGCACGGCCAGTAAGCCAAGGCCAACATGGAGGCAGGGATCTAGCCGGGCAACAACTCTCATCTGCACACACTCAACACCACACACCTCGACCTCCAACAATGTGCAGCAGTGAAGCTCACATGCACTGGTGACATTGCACATGCACCCATGACAATCGCAGGGGGGGTGGTGGGAAGCAAGGTGCAGAAACACATCACACATGGCCACTCAACAAGACTCCTGAATGTCTGACACACTGCACACTACGCTGTACATAGACCTGACGGCAATACCACACCAACCAATGGGATCCCAGCCACAGTCACACACCAATGAAGAAGCCAAGGTCACCCACAAAGAACACACATAGACAACTACCAACATTGCAGCCCTGACCCTGAGGAGTGCCAGCAGTCACACACACAACGTGTCACAACCATTTAAAGCTAACACAAACCGGAAATCACATGACAGGTGTAAACAACAAGTGCCAAGGGGAATCCTGACTGTGACCCATCAGCGTCTGCCCACAAACTCAGCCCTGACAGCAAACACACCTATGGGTGACACCCTGATGACCAGTAATGTGCCGTGCACCCACATCACAGAGAACCCAGGGAGAAGACTTTGGGGGAACATAGGTCAACTCAGCAAGCATCACAAACAGGATCATCACTAGGGATCCCAGCATGCACAGCAAAATGGAAGTGAACGCACAGACATGCTCATACAACACAAACCTTGGGCGCAGGCGATGTCACAGGAGTACACACTGCCATGAGGGGACTCGACTCCTGTGTGAGGAAAGCTGTGCCATATGTTGCCTCAGTAGGGCTCCATCATGTCAGCAGAACACTTGGTCACACAGTCAACAATTAGCACCAAATGAAGGCTCCCGTCACATCAGCCTGGTCATGGGAGTGTCAACGAAATCATCAGCACAGATCCAACACACATGCATAGCAAGTTGCACTGACAACACAGATGAGTCCTTCCCCATTGATGCCCAAACCTGCATGTCCAGTGGAGATGGCCACACGGTCAGGGAAGTAGACTAATTGAACAATGGCAAGCACAACAGATGTGCAGGGGTGGAAGCCACAGATGTGACATTGCTAATGTAAGTAGGAAATCCCATTGCCAAATATTGAAAACATGACACCCTCAGATGCTGCTAAGGATGACATGGATACACCACAGGATAGGACACAGTCCCCCTGGACCACATGGGTTCCTGCACAGTAACACTTCATTTTCATGAGACCAAATATCACCATCACTGCAGCAAGGGCATGGTTAGCATCATCAACATCATGTACATCAGAAGCAAAAGCACTAGAGAACAGAAAGTTGCTTTATTCAGCATATGTGGGTTCAAAAGTTGAAGTCATGTAAAAAATAAACAAAGGCCAATGGCCAGTCCATCATGAAAGTCAAAACAGGGTGACAGTGGCAGATGTCACCCTACGCATACCTGCACTGATAAAAACCAGGGACAATCCCCTCGGAGGGGCATACGGGGGGCAGGCCAGGCACCGCAGGGACAGGATCAGGGCTCACCAGAAGGAGGCAGGGAAGGGGTGGTGGGTGCTGGAGAGCCACTGACAACTGCAGTGGAGGTGTCTGACATGGTGTGTGCCGGCACAACTGGGGGCATGACTCAGATGGTGTGGGTGCCGGCACGACTGCAGTGGACCGTGCAGATGGAGTGGACAGGTTCGCCACTGCAGTGCCCAAGTCAGACAGGGTGGTAGTGGCCTCCACTGCAGTGCCTACCTCCAGGGGAGGAGAATGGGGATCAGGTAAGGTGGGCAGGACAGAGGGGAGGACACCCTCACCACACCAGTGGCACAGACAAGCGCAGCGGGGGTGTGGGGCCGGAAGAGCAAGTGGCAGGGGAGAAGGCCTGATCCTTTTGGGGATGGTGTATCTGTGGGTGGGGGAACCTGGGGCAGGGTGTGTTGGGGGCACCTGTAGAGTGGGGGCCTGAGGGATGGAGGAAGGAGACTTGGTGCCTGAGCTGCAGGGCGGCGGCGGGGTCTTGCTCTTCCGGGTCCGGGGGACTTGCGGGTGGGGGCGTCAGTCGGTCTGCGCCTGGGGAGGGTGTCCGGGGGCGAGGGGCACTCCGCTCCGTGTGGGTGGGCTTCCTCTTCCCCCTGAATGCTGTATCAGCTGGATCGGAGGGGAAGAGGCTGAGGTCACTGAGGAAGAGCCGCTGTGTCTTTGGGGTTGCAGGTGAGGCAAGGGAGGGGGCTTTGGAGGGAGAGGCAACTGAGGACTGCGCAGTGCTCGTGGATGCGTGTGTGTGTGCCTGGGCCCCATCCCCTGTGAGTGTGGTTTCAGTCCCCTGACTGTGCGTGCGTGTGCGTCTTGTTTGTGGCGTGTGTGTCTGTGTGCTGCTCGTGTCTGTGCTGGTGTGTGCCTGTGCCGGTGTGTGTGTGCTTGGGACAGGTAAGGTGCTGGGGAGTGTGGATGGGGCAGAGGCAGGAGGGGTGAGGGACTGTCGGAGGAGGGACACTGCTGCCGTCAGGGAGGAGTCCATGGACCTATTGCCCTTCTGTAGGGCAGACATGCCCGATGAGATGCCCTCCATGAATGACACCAGCTGAGTCAACAGAGTGGTGTGTGCATGGAGGACACTCAGCATCGCTGTCTGCCCTACATGGAGCTGGCAAAGGAGGTACACAGACTCCTCACTCAGGGCAGCAGGGACACAGGGGCAGGGGGTGCGGTGCCTGGCCCGAAGGAGACACGCTCCCGAACATGGGAGCCTCCACGGACCTTGGGAATGGGAGCCGATGGGAGGGCGGTGGTGGTGGTGGCGGGGACAGCAACACTAGCTGGTGTGTGGTGGCTACTGACACCCGCCTCCATAAGGGAGTCATCCTCCGAGCTGCTGTGGTCCTCAGCTGAGGTGGATGGTGCTGAGGACTCCTCGGTGTGGCTCCCCTCGCCCTCCGTGCCACTGGGTCCCTCCGACCACTCCTCGGCTGTTGACCCAGTCTGGCTCTGTGGCTCCTCCTGGTCCGTGGAGCTGTCCCCTCCTGTGGCCGTGGATGTATCTGCAATCAATAGGGAAACAGACAGACATCAGTCACCTGCACCGAACGCACACACCACAGTAAGTACAGCACATTACAGAGCAAGCCCTGGCATCCTTAGTTGAACATTGCTAAAAGTGCCCAAACAGAACAGGAGAAGCCAATTGTCAGTCTGATGGTCAACCATGGCACTCACATCCCACCTGGCCTTGCACCCATCTGTCTGGTGTCTGTTGGATGGCAATACCCCAGTGTGGACACATGCACCACCTACACAGTAGTTGGACAGTGCAGAGAACACGGTGAAGCATGTGAACATGCACACATCACGACTCTTGCCACTGAGTCAGTACAGGTGTCCGGATGAAAGGGATGCCCAGAGTCAAATAGGAAATGCATGTGATGCATACCAGCGACAGACACCATGATGCACCCATGTCCTGATAGCCATTGCCACAATGGTGTGCATGTAGCACATGTCACTCCCCTGCAGGATCACTCATAGGAAGTCACATGCCATGGCACAGGCATGCCTGCTAAGTCATACATCACTCTCTCCAGTCACATGGGCAGGGCAGCCAGACAACAACACTCTGCACTGTGTCTCAATAGTAGGTCATGGGGAATGCAAGTCCTGGAGCTGAACAAGTGCACATGTACATCCCCCACACACCACATCATCTGTACCCTTATCTGCCCAGGTCATACCTATTGGACATATGGGAGACCTGTAACACAACCCTCTGAACCTGAGCACCTCACAATCTGCTGTGAATGGGAAACAGCTGCCTGAACTTCACAATCGCATACCCCAGTCTGCACGGTCAGGTGATCAAACACCTATGTGTCACACAAGTATCGTCTCCTATGGTCACATCTCCGGTGGCATGCTGAGCCCCAACCGAGAAACACCCCAGCAGTCCTGACAACGAAGCCACAGCACACTGACACAGAGGCAGACACCTGAGGGGACATATCACTGAGCACAACGTGTCAGCTGATACACGGGAGTGGGAGTACAGAGTGTATTGTATGGCCTGGAGTAGGCATGACTGTCCTGCCCCACATGAATGAGGGATGAGCCCTGGACAGTAGGCAGCTGGCTAAGTATGTGTGACACACGTAATATACACACTCCTGGGGCCCAAACATTGTTCCCACCCGCAGCATGGGTGTGTGCCAGATACCCCAGGCACATGTGGTGGATCAGCTCAGCAATTGGACCACATATCAAAGTAACACGCAGATTACATGTCAGAACACAGGCATTGTGTAAGCAATGGACCCACCCATGATGCCCACCACAGAGTTAGGGAAACAGATGCTGTCCCCCACCTTGAGTCAAGCAAACTGCAAGGACACAGTACCCAAGTGACACAATTCCCTGACTGAAAGGGCCACACCTGGGTATCAGATGAGGAGTGGGCAGTGCACAATAGAGGGACATGGGTCCTGGACCACATGACTGATGTACTGTGGAAGTTTAACCAGGCCAGGGGAGGGCACATAGCATGGCAGACAAAGTTCACAATGCAGTCATGGACTCACCCCTCCTTGCTGCTCTCTGGCCTTCAGCTGCCCATCCAGATCAGGGAAGACCACCGCCAGGATCCTGAGCATGTGGGGGGTCAGGGTCCGGTGTCCGCCCCTCCTGCGAGGAGGCGACAGCTTCAGCTGGACCCGTGCGATCCTCCGGGTCCAGCCCCGAAGGTCCTGCCACCTCTTCTGGCAGTTGCGGATCCGGCGCTTGTAGACCCCCACGGATCTCACTGCCCGGACGATGGTCAGCCATATCTGCTTCTTCTGGTGGGCATCAACCTGTGAGGATGACAAAGTGAGAATGCCATTACTACACATGCAACATATCCATGCATTACACAGTTGGATATACATGTCTCAATCACAGGGGCACATGATGTACACAGGCAGTGCAACGATGGCCATGGACAGTATGCCAGCAGTTACTACATGGTATCATTGCCTGGGAAGTAAAACCTTGTTTAAATGCACTGTCACTGCACTATACCTGTTCAGTGCATGTAACTAAACACTATGGGGGGTGACAACTACTCAGTGAGCCTGCTAGCCAGTGGCGTGCAGACTGTTAGCCTTGCTAGTCAGACAACATGCACATTTAGAAAGGCAGTGGACAGAATACTCACCTGCTCCCCTGCTTTCCCATACAGCTTGCTGTACTGTGGAAGGAGGCTGTCCAGCAGGGCCTGGTTCTCCTCAGTGCTGAAGGCTGGGGCTCTCTCCACAGTACGTGCCATTGCAGGGTCCAGAGGGTGCAGTTACAGCAGCAGTGGTGGTGGCAGATGTCGTCCTGGAGCATGTAGTGCAGGCAAGTGAGCTCTCAGGGGAACAGCCAGCATTATATGTGTGCTGCAGAGGCAGATACTGTCCCATGTGTCCAAAGTGATAGGTCCAAGTCGTTTGCCATCTTCTGAATCTGGCCAATCCATGGAATTGCACCACTTACACACGCCCACAGCATCCTTCAAAAGTTCAACTTCATGACACCCATGAATTTGCAACATTGTTGTGGGTGACCAACTGAATTTACAGCATCAGACTCGTTCAAAATTTGAAAACGCGTCCGTTGCCAGGCCAGGCCATAGCCAATGGGTGCGCACCGATCGGTCCATTGCTGTTCAACGCGTACCCAGGATACAACGCGTACCCGCACACATTGAATGCAATGGGCCGGCCGGGCACACCGATCGGTCCATTGCTGTTCAACGCGTACCCAGGATACAACGCCTACCCGCACACATTGAATGCAATGGCCCGGCCGGGCACACCGATCGGTCCATTGCTGTTCAACGCGTACCCAGGATACAACGCGTACCCGCACAAATTGAATGCAATGTGCCGGCCGGGCACACCGATCGGTCCATTGCTGTTCAACGCGTACCCAGGATACAACGCGTACCCGCACACATTCAATGCAATGGGCCGGCCGGGCACACCGATCGGTCCATTGCTGTTCAACGCGTACCCAGGATACAACGCGTACCCGCACACATTGAATGCAATGGCCAGCTGGTGCGCACCGATCGGTCCATTGCTGTCCAACGCGTATTGCGAATACAACGCATACCAGCACACATTGAATGCAATGGCCAATGTGTGCGCACCGATCTGTCCATTGCTGTCCAACGCGTATTGCGAATACAACGCGTACCAGCACACATTGAATGCAATGGCCAATGTGTGCGCACCGATCGGTCCATTGCTGTCCAACGCGTATTGCGAATACAACGCGTACCAGCACACATTGAATGCAATGGCCAATGTGTGCGCACCGATCGGTCCATTGCTGTCCAACGCGTATTGCGAATACAACGCGTACCAGCACACATTGAATGCAATGGCCAATGTGTGCGCACCGATCGGTCCATTGCTGTCCAACGCGTCCCTGTACAAGTCACTGGCATATGTCACCATGCCTGTCACAGGTGAACATATGCCAGCCACATATACTTCCCAGGGAGTGAGGGGCACACCTACAACACCACAGCCTGTCCAAACTGTATCCTAAGGCATGTAAGGCTGCATTACCTATTCCGTGTATGGGGGTGAACATGTTGTTCTGTGGGTGTCACTTGGGGGCAGCCACCCCCAGGCTGTGCACGTGTTCATGGGGACAGAATCCTTGGTGTTTCGTGTACATGACCACTGTGATGTGCAACTGTTCATATCTGAGCATGTGGCATGGTCACATTTCACGGTGGTGTATGTGTATGTCATGTCACATACCCCCTGAGTCCCATGTGTGACGGTATGTTTAACCCAGGGTGACCCATTGGAACAATAGTGATGGTCCTCCACAGTCTGTGTGCATGTTGTGTTTACAATGTCTCTGATTTCATGTGCACAATGGGAGACAGTCTCCACATCCACGTTGTTTGTGCATGGACTTTGATGTTGTGCGTGTGTGTGTCACAGACGTCCATGTCTGTCCTGCCGAGGCAACAGGGACCACTACCTGTGGGGGTCATGGTTGTTTTGCTGTGGTATATACATGATACACCATGTCATGCCAGTGTCCATGTGGCAATACAGGGTCCCTGGGAATCTACCTGTCGTTGAGCTGTGATGGCTGGGGCACATCTGTCCTCACATGTCACTGTGGGGTGTGTTTGTAACGTGGCAGCAGGAGATGGGAACTGTGACACGGCCTCATGATATCCAATGGCACAACCTGGGACTTATTGATGCCACTTGTTGAACTGTGATGTTAGATGTTGGCCATGTATGTGCCATACATGTCCTTACGGAACTGCACACATCATGTACTTGTGCCTCATAATGATGTATCATGTGATATTGAGTGTGTTCAATGCCACATATGTGGGGTGACTGACAATCTTTCTTTCTTCACCTATGCACTGCAGGGCACCAGCTGTCCATAGACCATTCCCTGACCTGGCAACGATGGTGGAACGTGACAGCATCCGACGGTACCGCTTCACCAGGCAGCTGATTGAGGATTTGGCAGTGCGCTTGGCACCACATTTGCAACCTGGCCGGCCGTACCCTACAGCGCTGACCCCCAAGGTGAAGGTGATGGCAGCCCTACACTTCTTTGCCACCGGTACCTTTCAACACACTGTGGCGACTGCTGGTGGGATGTCACAGACCATGTTCAGCCGTGTGCTCCGCGATGTTTTGGAGGCTATGTTGATATACCTGAACCAGTACATCTATTTCCCTAGACTCCAACAACTCACTGACGTGAAGAGTGACTTCTATGCCCTGGGGAGGATGCCGCATGTCATTGGCTCCATTGATGGGACACATGTGGCTTTGGTACCACCACAGGCCCAAGAGCAGGCATACAGGAACCGCAAACACTACCACTCGGTCAATGCACTGGTGGTCTGTCTTGCAGATATGAGCATCTCACACGTGTGTGCCCGTTTCCCCGACTCTGCACACGATGCCTACGTGATGAGGAGTAGTCGCATCCCGAGGATGATGTCACAGATGCGGAACCAGCGTGCCTGGCTTGTTGGTGTGTACTGACTTTGTACCATTGTGTGTGTTCTGCAATGTAGTGTTCCACCCTCTTTTCCAACTGAGCTAATGTGCAATTGTCTGTATGTAGGTGACTCCGGATACCCCAACATGCCGTGGTTGCTGACGCCCCTCAGGAACCCTGTGACACCAGCCCAGATGCGCTACAATGAGGCACATGGTCGGACAAGGAGAGTGATTGAGCGGACATTTGGTCTCCTGAAGAGCCGCTTCCGCTGCCTGGACAAGACAGGAGGGGCCCTCCCATATGCCCCAGCAAAGGTGTGCAAGATTGTCATCGTCTGCTGCATGCTACACAACCTGGCAGTGCGGAAGGAGTTGCCTCTCATCCTGGATGACGATGACCAACATCCACCACCTGTGGAGGATCCTGGCCTGGACCACGATGCCAGTGATGATGATGATAATGGTGATGGTGATGTCCGCACAAAGCTCATCACCAACTTCTTCAGCTGAATGTGAATATCCAGAGATGTCATGTCAATGATGTGAGTTTGCATGATATGTGTTGGTGGTGCTCTGGTGCTGTTTGAGTGTGTCCATGGGCTACATGACTGTATGCGTGTAGCGATGTGTCCTTACAGGTAGTCTGTACTCCCCAACAGTGTTGACATGCTAACTTGGTTCTGGGTGGGTATCTTGTGACATGTATTGGGCATGAGTATTGCAGTTCTGTCCTGTTCTTCAGTGCTTTTGACTGTGTGTCATTTCTGTCCTTCACAGGGTACTTTCAGAGTTGTTTGGTCAACTGTGATCCCCGACACCGTGATTCGACTTCCAGGGTGGTAGCTGTCGTGTCCCTACAGGTGATGTGCGCCACACCCATGGACTTCCTTCCTTCTACACTTGTTGACTGTGTGCCCGCTGCCAGGTGGGATTACCTTGCATCTGTAGTGGTTACAACATGTTGCAAATGTGTAATAAACCTGTGCTTCACTTTGTGATGTGCGTTGTCTGTGGTCACACATTTGACTGACATTTGCTTACTGCACCAGTGGGCTAGTTGACAAAGACTGTGAATAGGTGTTGTGTCTGTGCATTGCACCGTATTTCCTGGCAACATCAGTGTAGGCAATGAGTCAGATGGCCTAGGTGTGTATTTGTTGTGTAGCCCTGGTGGTGTGTCTCCCTCATATGTGTCAAGTTGCCATGACTCACATGCCTGTGTTGTACTTGCTGTAGCAGTTAGCATGCACAGTGTAATTTCGCTGGTCATCATCTCCATGACAGAAACCACGTTGGAATCACGACAGAGGCAGGTATGGTGTATTAGTGTGTTTATTGTCATACATGTGTGTGAATAGTGCACAGGATGGTGAGTGCTGTACATTTTGATTACAATCCAAAGTTCCTAGATGAATTGGAAGTCCTGGTAGCAGAAATGTCCTGTATCAAGTCCACAGTCATCTGAGACATTGGTCCAACTTGTACTCCCCATGTCATGTGGGGGAGTTGTGTTGCAGTCAACAGGGTGAACAGTTTGCGCACAAAGGTGATTATCCAGAACAGGTTTTGGCTTCCTGGGGGTTGCACATGGCCATCGGCCTCTCAGTTGCCCCTCCTCGGACGACCCCTCTTCTTTGGGGGGGGGCCCTCAAGTGCAGGCTGCTGCGGTGCGGGGACTCTCCACCAGAGTCATCCTCCCTCCCTGTGGCAGTTGCAGTTGTTTCAGCACCAGATGTTGTGGGCACACAGGGAGGTGTTGACTGGTTGCTGCTCATCTGGCGGAGGCATTGTAATATGTCCCTATGCACCGCCGTCATCTCTTGCAGTGTGTCCCACTTGGACTCCACGCGGGACATGTGTGAGTCCAAGCGGGCATGATGGGCAGCCTGCTGCTGTTTAATGTCCCTGAGGAGCCCCACTACCTGGCTGAGCTCTCCGGTGCTGGACTGGTACGCATCGGCTCTGCGTGCCAGTTGTGGGTCATCATGCAGTCCAGACCCCTCTGCGATCAGTGACCTATGTCTCCCACCCCTCCCACCACCCCTGGCGACACGTGCAGTACCTGAGGTGGCACGCACAGGTGACCCTGGGCCCCCTTGGGGGTTGTTGGTGGTGTTGGTGTCCATGGCCCCACGTTGGTCCAGGGTCCCTGTGCTGGTGGTGGTGGTGCTCCTTGGTCTGTCCATGTCGGCAGGGGTGGTATGTGTGTTGACAGTCATTGGAGGGGTGAGTGCAGGGGGTGCAGCTGGTAGTCCTGCTGGTGCTGCATGATGACTTGCTCTGGAGGTGCCAGGTAGGTCTTCTTCATCCGAGGAGGGCAGAGGCTGTTCCACACCAGTGAGCTCCGTATCCTCTTGAGCCTGGGACGGGGAATCCTCAGCATCTGCTGCTGTGTCCCCATCATCACCTGTTTTTGGGAGACACACACATTGTATGTTATGTTTCTGCAGGCATCAATGGTTGACACACCTGACAGTTGTGACTGTGCCTCTGGATGCGGGACTGTACATTGCATTGTCCTAAGTTGTCACAGTCAGAGGTTGATATTGGTGTAGCACATTGTCCTGCATTATTTGGGCATTTCTATATGAATGTTGGGGTGTGTACATGGTCTGCATTGGTTGTATTTGGTTGACATCCGGCCCTCCTTCCCACCCAGCCAGATATTCCACCATGGAACGTGCTTCCATTGCAGGGAGTGCAAGTTGTCTTTCAGGATGTCAGTCAGTGGTGTCTGCTGTTGGTTGGTGCACAGTTGCCCGCAGGACCTTGTGCTCCCCACAGCAGTAGCCAGTGTCAGCCATCTTGTCAGTTGTTTTCCACTCCCTGTGATGTGCGCATGGTTGAGGGTAGTGTTGATGGGACAGTTGTGGGGGTGGCCAATATCTGTGACTACCACTCCCATCATGCTATTGCCTCCACCCCACTTCCCAGCATGCCCATACTTACTTGCTTTTGGGTGGACTTCACTGTGTGTGAGTGTGAGAGCAATGGCAAGATGGCTGACAGTGGTGTCCTGCTGTTAGTTGGTGGCCAGTTCCCAGCATGGCCTTGTGCTCCCCACAACAGAGCACCAGTGTCAGACATCTTTGATGGGGCTTTCCACTCCCTGTGATGTGAGCATGGTTCAGGGTGGTGTTGATGGGCCAATTGTGAGGGTGACCAATATCTGTGACTCCAACTCCCATCATGCTATTGCCTACACCCCCTTCCCAGCATGCCCATACTTCCTTCCTTTTGGGTGGACTTCACTGTGTGTGAGTGTGACAGCAATGGCAAGATGGCTGACGATGTGGTCCTGCTGTTTGTTGGTGCCCAGTTCCCAGCAGGGCCTTGTGCTCCCCACAGCTGAGGCCAGTGTCAGACATCTTTGAAGTGGCTTTTCACTCCCTGTGAGGTGTGCATGCTTCAGTGCTAGCTTGCTGGGCCATGTGGGTGGGGGATGTTGAGCTGTGACTACCACTCCCATCATGCTATTGCCTACACCCCCCTTCCCAGCATGCCCATACTTCCTTCCTTTTGACTCTGCTTCCCTGTGGGGTAGTGTTCCTGTGCTGACAGGATGGCTGACAGTGTTGTCCTGGCAGTTGTTTGGCTACAAGTCCCAAGAGTGTCCCTGTTCTTCACACAGCATAACCCAGGGTGGTGGTTCTTTGTGGGATATTCAATTAGGGTGTGAGGCATTGCATTCTCCCAGGTGGGTTATGTGGAGTTAGTGTTGAGGGGGTGTGTGAGGAGAACTGCTTGTAACTATGGTCAGTGCTGTGAGTCCTCCTTCCCACCCAGCCAGATATCCCACCATGGAACGTGCTTCCATTGCAGGGAGTGCAAGTTGGCTTTCAGGATGTCAGTCAGTGGTGTCCTGTTGTTGGTTGGTGCACAGTTCCCAGCAGGGCCTTGTGCTCCCCACAACAGAGCACCAGTGTCAGACATCTTTGATGGGGCTTTCCACTCTCTGTGGGGTGTGCATGCTTGAATGTGAGCTTTCTGGGCCATGTGGGTGGGGGATGTTGAGCTGTGACTACCACTCCCATCATGTTATTGCCTCCACCCCACTTCCCAGCATGCCCATACTTACTTGCTTTTGGGTGGACTTCACTGTTTGTGAGTGTGAGAGCAATGGCAAGATGGCTGACAGTGGTGTCCTGCTGTTGGTTGGTGGCCAGTTCCTAGCATGGCATTGTGCTCCCCACAACACAGCACCAGTGTCAGACATCTTTGATGGGGCTTTCCACTCTCTGTGAGGTGTGCATGCTTGAGTGTGAGCTTGCTGGGCCATGTGGGTGGGGGATGTTGAGCTGTGACTACCACTCCCATCATGCTATTGCCTCCACCCCCCTTCCCAGCATGCCCATGCTTCCTTCCTTTATACTCTGCTTCCCTGTGGGGTTGTGTGCCTGTGCTGACAAGATGGCTGATAGTGTTATCCTGGGGTTCGTTTTGCTACAAGTCCCATGTGTGTCCCTGTGCTTCACTCAGCATGACCCAGGGTTGTGGTTCTTTGTGGGATATTTGATTGGAGTGTGAGGCAATGCATTCTCCCAGGTGAGTTGTGTGGAGTTTGTGTTAGGGGTGTGTGTGAGTGGAGCTGCTGGTTACTATGGTCAGGGCTGTGAGTCCTCCTTCCCACCCAGCCAGATATCCCACCATGGAACGTGCTTCCATTGCAGGGAGTGCAAGTTGTCTTTCAGGATGTCAGTCAGTGGTGTCCTGCTGTTGGTTGGTGCACAGTTGCCAGCAGGGCCTTGTGCTCCCCACAGCAGTAGCCAGTGTCAGCCATCTTGTCAGTTGTTTTCCACTCCCTGTGATGTGCGCATGGTTCAGGGTGGTGTTGATGGGACAGTTGTGAGGGTGACCAATATCTGTGACTACCACTCCCATCATGCTATTGCCTCCACCCCACTTCCCAGCATGCCCATACTTACTTGCTTTTGGGTGGACTTCACTGTGTGTGAGTGTGAGAGCAATGGCAAGATGGCTGACAGTGGTGTCCTGCTGTTGGTTGGTGCCCAGTTCCCAGCAGGGCCTTGTGCTCCCCACAACATTGCACCAGTGTCAGCCATCTTTGATGTGGCTTTTGACTCCCTGTGAGGTGTGCATGCTTGGGTGTGATCTTGCTGGGCCATGTGGGTGGGGGATGTTGGGCTGTGACTACCACTCCCATCATGCTTTTGCCTCCACCCCCTTCCCAGCATGCCCATGCTTCCTTCCTTTTGACTCTGCTTCCCTGTGGGGTTGTGTGCCTGTGCTGACAAGATGGCTGACAGTGTTATCCTGGGGTTAGTTTTGCTACAAGTCCCATGTGTGTCCCTGTGCTTCACACAGCATGACCCAGGGTTGTGGTTCTTTGTGGGATATTTGATTTGTGTGTTTGAGGCAATGCATTCTCCCAGGTGAGTTGTGTGTAGTTTGTGTTAAGGGGTGTGTGTGAAAAGCTGCTTGTTCATATGGTCTGAGGTGTCAGTCCTCCTTCCCACCCAGCCAGATATCCCACCATGGAACGTGCTTCTATTGCAGGGAGTGCAAGTTGTCTTTCAGGATGTCAGTCAGTGGTGTCCTGCTGTTGGTTGGTGCACAGTTCCCGGCAGGGCCTTGTGCTCCCCACAGCAGTAGCCAGTGTCAGCCATCTTGTCAGTTGTTTTCCACTCCCTGTGATGTGGGCATGGTTCATGGTGGTGTTGATGTGCTCATTGTGAGGGTGGGCAATATCTGTGACTACGACTCCCATGATGCTATTGGCTACACTGACTTGCCCAGCATACACAGAATTCCTTCCTTTCAGTGGGCTTCACTGTGAGGTGGTGTTGTAGTGGTGGCTACATGTCTGGATGTGTTTGTTAGTTATATTTGTGCCACTGCCTAGCTGTAGTTGTAGTTGTGTTTGTACATGTGATGACACAGTTACATATCACTATGAGATGGCATGTGTTGTGTTTATCTGACTGACATACACATTTTGGGATGATTCTGTTCTGGTTGGTGTGTATTTGCTAAGGGTGCATGGTTTGACTCTCCCCTTGACAGTGATGTGTGTGTATTGTCGCACAATATTGTGTACATTTGTTGTGTACTCACCAGGCTCTGGGATGTTTTCTAGTCCATATACGCTCACTGGTGGTAGGATGGCCTGCACCTTCTCCTCCCAGGGCCTGAGGTATACTGGTTTGGCAGGAGGGCCACTGCCGGTGTGTTGGCTCAAGAGGTAGTCCTTCTTCAACAGCTCCCTGACCCTCCTGCGCACGTCATACCACCTGTTCTGGATGTCTACCTTTGTGCGCAAACATGGTGATTGTGCGTTCACCCTGTCGACGATCCTCTCCCACATCTTGGTTTTCTGCGACATGGGTGTCTGTTGGACCAGCGTACCAAACAGCTGTGGCTCTACCCTGAGGATCTCATCTACCAGGACTTCCAATTCACTATCTAGGAACTTATGATTCTTCTTTGGGGGCATTGTGATGGGTGGTGATGGTGAGTGATGTGTGTGTTGGTGTGCAGGTGAAGGTGTGTGAGTGTGTGTTTTGCTGGGTGTATGTGAGGGTGCTATTTGTTGAGGTGCTGATGGTGTGTGGCTTGTGTGATGGATGAGCTGTGGGTGTGTGGTTGCTGTCTGTTGAGTGCTGGCAGGTAATTTGAATTTGCAAAGGATCATGGTAGGGATTTGTGTCCTTTATATGGGTGGAGTTGTGGGTGTGTCTTTGTTCCCTGCCCCCCCAGTATTTATTGGCTTTGTAATTGCTTGTTTGGCCTTTTTTTTGTATTTTCCCTTTGTACTTTTTGTGCATGTAGGAGACGTTCTTGTGACCGAGTCGGACCCTGCAGTTGTCTCGTACGAGCTTCTCCGAGTCGTTCACGCTGTGTTTGTGCTGTTCTCTATGCTGCGTACGCGTCGGTTGCGGTGTTTTGGGTTGCTTCGGCTCGCAAGTTTTGTATGCGTGTCGGTCGTACGGCTTATCCTCCGTGCGACTCGGTCGTGTTTTCCACGCGTTGCATCGTACTTGGCGGGTAGGAGTTCGCGGGTACGTTTCGTTCGGGATTGTTCCGGGTGCGTGTCGGTCGGTTCGATTCGCGTGTTTTTCCGGCCGGATTGCTGTTTTCCGCGCGGCTCGGTCGTTCGGCTTGTGTTCCGTACGAGTCGGTCGGGTTTTGCACGCTTCTCATCGTACTTTGCAGGTCGGGCTGCACCGGTACGTGTCGGTCGGAAAGAATTCCGGCTCCGAGTCGGTCGGTACGTTTTCCGGCCCGAATCGGAATCGACCCCATAGTCTTGAAATGCGACATCTATCAGCAGATGAAGGGTTCCACCGTAACACGTCCTGCGCAGACACCATTGTTAATAGCATACAAACCACTAGCGTGTGTCTTCCTGGACCACTGCCGCCCCTTAAAAAGAGATGGGGCTAAAAGATATATCATGGTTGCAGTGGATTCCTGCTTGAGATTCATATGGGTGTGGCCCCAGCGCTCGGCTGACGCTCGAACTGTTATAAAAGATTTGCGAGTCTTCATAGGGACATACGCAACTGGCACATTATATTCTGACCAGGGCCCTGCGTTTAGCTCTCGGGCTTACAAGGAGGTCATGCGAGGATTGGGTGTAGCATTGCGGTACTCATCTCCGTACCATCCCGAGGGAAATTCGGTAGTGGGGATAAAAAACCGAGACTTAAAGCAATCTTTAACAGCTAGAGTATTAGGCACGGGTGAAAGTTGGGTAAAACATCTGTATGGAGTTCAGCGTGCACTTAACAACATGCCAAGAAGTTCTCTAGGGGTGTCACTCCATATGAGGTCCTATTTGGGACAAGAATGTGGGTACCTGATCTTGATTGTGAAGGCACAGTGGCGGATGAAAAACGTTTTGACATCCATGATCGTTTGGCTGTTTTACAGGATCTAATGAATCCAGGACACAACAAAGTAACGTCCACCTGAAACAGACCGCCACTGGGGAAGTCAAATCAGTCATGGCAAGACCTGTCTGGATCCCAAAAGTCGGGGCTCTGGTCTGAGTGAAAATAGCGGACAAGAAAGAATTTGGACCATCCTACAGAAAGCCTGTACCGGTCTTAGCAATTGAAGGAACAAGAACTGTACTTCTACCGCCTCTTGCCGGAAAAAAGGAGAAAAAGATTTGTCTCAATTGACCTAATCAAACCACACTATGTGGCCGATACTGAGTAGTAGGCCACGTGGACTCCAAAGTAGCAGACACCCTCCTCTCATGTTCGAAGAGCCTCCAACACGGAATGAAGGACTAAGCAACAATGCTATGGAACTCGTTCCTCTTGAACCTGAAGTTCAAATTCAAAATCAAACTCAAAATCAAATTTCAATTAGACCAAATACAGATGTCTACGTCAACATGCCTTGACAAGAGCAAACAACGATTTCAACAAATCCTGATGCAATACCAACAATTGATCGAACTGCTTATGGCTACTTCATAAACTTTGATACGTTTTCTTTGGATCCAAGTGAACCTGAAACGACGCCAGCCCAAAAATCACGCAAACAGCAAATAAAAGACTTTATGAACTTTCTTAAAAGACTTACCTGGTGTCACCGTGGGTAGAACTATGGATAATCACCGGGATACTTTTCTTTCTTTTCTGGATAGGCTTGGTAATAGTTTTTAGTATGCTTATTAATGGGAAATACATTCAACAAAGTTCTGCAGCCCAAAAGGTGAACTTACTTTTAAAACCACACCAATCAACTCATCGAGAACAAAGAGACTAGTCATCAGTGAACAGTACAGCAGTTCCTATACCTGATGGTATAGTGTGGGACAAGGTTGGTTTCGATATATTTGGTCCGACTGAAATTTTTAAAATTCCTCATTTATTTAAAATATCATTGAGTGATATCATTACCTCAAGTACATTTTCAATTGATTGGAATTTTGAAACTGTTAATAACATGTTGTCGGATTTGGAAAAATCTGCTGCGTTTTCCAATAGTGAAACATTGGGAGACACATCAGATTATGAATCAATGTATTATTATCAACATTATGGTCATCATTTTCTGCATAAATCTGCAAATCCTAGAAATGTGTTCACATACCACCAGTGGGAACATTGTCCAACACCGCCAAAATGCAGTTCAAAAACATTTACACAGAAGTTTCCATATTTTTCAGGGTTTAATATGTCTGACCCAGCCTCATATTACTATAAGGTTGCACCAACATCAGCACCCAAAAATATGTTGACAAACACCAAACAGATTTACTCTGCTTCCTTTTTGCCCAATTGTCCGAACAGGGTTTCGACTTGTGGAAAGACACCATAGACCTAAAATCCGACTGGGGCACTAGGGAATGGCAGGTACAGGGGACAGAAGCTTTGTTTAGAGCATGCCTTATCCCTCAACAAATCATGTTTTTGAACGAGACAGTGCAACAGACGTCTTGCCTTGGACTAGCCAAGAACAAGGACTTGAACACACCTCGGGTGCCGACTCCAACAAACACCGAGGGAAACGAAACATCACAAACAGGGATTACATTAGATGACATCATACAATACAATAGATCGGACCCCAATTGGAAGAAATGGTTGATTTGGCCCACAGACACAAATGGTTGTCAGGAAAGATTCATGGGTAAAACCGAAGGGTTCACAATCCATAGGCCAGATTCGCGCTATGTACAGAGACAACATCCAGGGGTAGTGATGTCATACAGTGTTGGGAAGTTGTGCCTTAATTGGCTAGAAACCTCAACACTCACAGAGGTGAAACAACACTTATCCTTACTCACACAAGATATGGATCTTAGGGATTTTTTACTAGGTCCCAGGAAACCACGCCAAAAACGCTTCATATATGCTGGCATTTATGCTGCCTACAATGAAAATTGGAAAATATCCCAACACGAGGCCGCAGAAAGAATACGGGAAATAGACCGTATTAACTTAGAGAAATCTCTAGCAGTGGTAGACAATGGGTTAACAACATTGACCTCCAGGATATATTCCTTAGGCAACATTGTATCTTCTGCGATAGACATTCTAGAACAAGATTTGGCCATATTACAACACAGGCAATCTCAGTTACGTTCTCTAATGTTATTGAGCTGGACGCTGCAACCTTTGTGTGCAGGCTACGTGCCTTGGCGTTTTATCAACAGTACGTCTCTGTTTTCTGAATACAATCTAACAGATAAACAGATAGAAATGGCAGAAAGGGGAGCAAAGTATACAATGCTGCGTATCGAAAAACTGGATAGATTACCATTCATAGTGGCGGAATCACCGTCTACAGAATGGCTAATCCATGGCCACATAACTCTACCGGTCACTACTTTTCAGTTTCAATATTGCCTTGAACAAAAGCAGGCAGGCAAATATGAAAAAATGGGTAAGGAGTACATTAAGGAATCTTGGGAATTACCATACCGATTTTGATGCCGAAGTGGGGATCGAGAAGTGTTTCTCAGTGGTACAAACTGTGAGAGCGCTTTAAGTGGATCACTCATATGCCAGGATATAATGTTGCACGGAGCTTGTAATGGTTCTGTAGCAAACTTGTCCTGTCATTTGAAGGGTGCCCCAGCTGCAGTGATTACTCCAGCATTCAGGCTACTTTCAAATGGGAGTTACTTGATGCTGAACAGTCAAGGCTGCTGTGGCATGCTCCCGGGCATCGCATATCTGGTAACCGTGAGCTCCAGGGTTACTTGTTGTATGCAAGTATTGTTTCCACCGACACATATAGTCAGGGAGGCGCCATTATGGCCTTCACTGAATGTTTCCTTAATACGGTTTGATACTCTAAGCAGAATGAAAGCCATGCTTCTACAGAAGTCTGTGCCCTTAACCTCCGCTCGAGAGACTTTTGATCTCCAGATCGCAAGGTCTTCAGCTGAGATACAGGCACTTATTAATACAAACTGCCCTTTCCATTTCGTAGAAATGGTGAATTGTATCTTTAACATGTCTAATACGACTGGCATTTTCCACCTATTTAAGACCATAGGTTCTGGACTTCTAAGCACCTTTCAGACGGTACTTGCTCGCTTTGCCACTGGATTCCAGCTAGCCTGGCTGATGAGGGCTGTTAGCCTGAAACCCGTTCCAGGATGCTTGTTTCCGGTCCAGGGAAGACATGGCTTGGCAGTTCGGGCTGGACTGTTCCCATGAGGCACAGGGTCAAGACTGATTTGCATATAGCTATGTCTGAACTCGGGTGGCAAAGTGAGCTAAAGAACGATGATGGATTCAACCCAGATCTGTGACTGGGGGTGAGTGTCTGAAAAGTTTCAGCGCTCCGTCCAACATCTCCTTGTGTTTGCTTTGTTCGCCCTAAGTTGGCAGGGTATGCCCAGACGTGGGTCCCTTGCTCACTTTGCCACTGGATTCAAGCTAGCCTGGCTGATGAGGGCTGTTAGCCTGGAACCAGTCCCAGGATGCTTGTTTCCGGTCCAGGAAAGACATGGCTTGGCAGTTCGGGCTGGACTGTTCCCATGAGGCACAGGGTCAAGACTGATTTGCATATAGCTATGTCTGAACTGGGGTGGCAAAGTGAGCTAAAGAACGATGATGGATTCAACCCAGATCTGTGACTGGGGGTGAGTGTCTGAAAAGTTTCAGCGCTCCGTCCATCATCTCCTTGTGTTTGCTTGGTACTTTAGAGTTATACCAAACTTCATACACTCTGCATTTGGAAGCATCTTTGGAGGACTTCCGATGATCCTGTTTCTAATAGCAGGTATCCTGATTATCTTCTATCTGCTACGTAATGGACATCCCAGTCACCAAGGAGATGGAAAGAGCAATCCTGGAGCGGAAATACCGTGACCGAATGGTACAACACCTAGGCACGCCTCGTCTGAGAGAACTAAGTGCGTCTTGGTTCCTGTCATTTCGACCAGTCTGGATGGACTGCATCTTACCAGTCCTCCGATGCCTGTTTTGTGGAGAAGAATGCGTGTTAGACCTTTGTTTGACACTTCTATCATGTGCGCAACCGGACGTGAATGCTCTACTGGACCCGATAACGGCCCATGTTCTACAGTGTCCTCAGTGCATTCCAATGTTGTTGGCGGCATTCCTTGAGCCACCACAGGTTGTAACTACACCTGTTGGTATGAACACCGGCTCCTCCCCTGACACCCAGGGGCCGTCTACTGCAGAAGCAGGCAACGGATATGTTGCGTCTACCAGCCAGGACACATAAACAATTGACTCATTTTGGCTTGACGTGTGCTGGATAGAAATTCGCCCTTTTTAATAACAAGCTCAATTTGGAACTCAGATACAAAATTGACATTCCTTTTCATTTATTTGGGCATGAATGGCTTTCTAATGCTTATAGTGTTTCAGACTATAACTACGGACACTTTTAGAGCTATAGTTTGCAAGCATTTTTTTTTGTTGCACATTTTAAGGTTTTTTAGACTTTTTTGAGACGTTTTTAAACATTTTAGCAAAGGAAATGTTTTTACTTAAGTGCGTACCAATGTCTAGTTAGAATGGTAATACACTTATAAGTTACATATGTCATCCAGTTGGAAGAGGAGTGGGTGTTATATTCCATATAGGTACCCTATATAGGCGCAGGTAACACTGCAACCTTTCACCTATATCCTTCCCTACATTTCATACATAACGGTTCATAGGGACTGACCTAGTAGGTAGTATATTGTTTCCACGATCCTGGGGGATCAGGGTTGTCATGTTCTGAGGTTGCCAAGAACTATTCTCTCTCCGATAAGAGGAGACACTAGTGGCACTGTGAGCTAGCTAATTCAGACAGGCTAACGTATCCGGTGGGGGTGCTCGGAATCCGTCCGCCACCAATCCCACAGTTTATGTTATCCGAACGCGCAGATCCTGTATAGGTAATATAGGAACTACACGACAATAGCACAATAATTGAAAATGTCACAGTGTACTGTTTAAATAAAGAAAAATAGTAAACATAAGTAACACAATGCCAATGACAATGCGAGTGCAAATATTTACTATATGCTCGCTATTGTTTCAGTTTATGTTCATGTTTAAGTTTTTTCACAGTAATAAACAAAAAAATGTGCAGTGCAAAATAAAAAAAATCTTCGGATGAGTAATCTGTAATAAAAAAAATACTTGCCCTTCTCAATAAAAAAAGAATCTCACTTTCAGTGGATTTCTTTCACTTACATTGCACAACTGCTCAAATGCTGATTTCAAAAATGTAAAGTTAATTTTAATTTGTTTATCCGAAAAATGGACAATAACCAAACAACACATTTTCATCTAGTTTTCATAATCTTGTTTTTTTGGATTTGCAAAAACAGCACTTACGCTGTACTTGTATGGTTTTCCATCCACCCTTTACCCAGTGGCGGCGGGTAGGGAACGGTGGCGGGGGAGGTGGGAGGGCAGAAAATAAAAAAATGAACACATTTGTTTTTTTAAACGTACTTGCTGGTCGCACTGCCAGTCGCTGCCTCTCTGCCGCCTCTTCTCATTGCAGGGGAAGCACCTGGTCTCCCAGGCTTTCTAAGCCAAAGACAACGCTGCAATGCAGTGTTGTGATTGGTTCCTCTAAGTTCCCCATAGCCAATGACAACGCTGCATTGCAGCGTTGTGATTGGTCTGAGCACCATGGTTCGGGGCTCATTCGGGGACAGGGAGCCTGTGCATGTTCCCCACCAGGCTGTGTAATGCAGCCTGGTGGGGAACATGCAAAGTCTGCATAAATGTTTGGCTGGCCCAACAATTATGCCCACTTTGAGTGGGCAAAGCACTCCCCTCCTGGCCTCTGCTCAGGCTAGCCCCGCCCCTGCCCACACCTAGGAACGGAAAAAGAAAATGATAATAATGTTTTGCTAATATAATTTTGATTTTTCTCTGCACTACCTTAAAGCAGTGGGGCGACGCTACTCTGCCTCAGCGGAGGAGCCTCCTCTGCCTTTACCTATTTTCCCCATAGCTGCACCACTTTCAAGCCTACTTATCGGGTACATGTTTTTTATTTTATGTCCTGCACCATTTACCTAATCTCCTCACTTTATAACACCGCTATTCACAGAAAAATATATTGCCTTTTTGTACATAAACAAGTCATAGCACTTTAACAGACTTTCTGTAACTTATATTGTAGAACTACTCAGCAAGCTACAACTTACAACAACAAAAAAGCTTATTATTAATCACATAGGCGAAACCTAATGCATTTACTAATGCTTGGTGATTTTCTAACTAAGACACTCAGGGTCCGATTATGAGTTTGGCGGTGTGGGAGTGGGCCACCGCGACACCGCCCGCTCCCACACTACCAAACAGGGCTGCCACTCGCCCGCCAAATTACGAGTATTATTGTGGTCTGGCGTCCAGGCGGCATGGCAGTCCAGTGGTGGTGCAGTTTAAAGGCTCATATGTGAGCCTTAATCTGCTCCCCCGCGAGACGGCCAGTGTACGTTCCTGCGCAGCATCAACTGTGTAGTCCATGTTGTGCAGGAATGGGGTGCATGCACACAGGAGGGAACAACATGTGCCCCCCTGGATGCACCCTCCTGGACAGGGCCAAACAGGGCCACTTTTTTTCCTCACCGCCAGCAGTTTCATGGAGTAAGAACCTTCACGAGACTGCTGGCAGTGAGGAAAATCATAATATGCTTAGTGGTGCCACAGGGCACCACCAACAAGCATATTGCATCCCTCAGACCATTGCGCCACCACCAGGGATCAAAGCCCTGGCAGCTGCAGTGGTGCCATGGGGGTTCAACAACCCAAGTTGTAATCCGATGGTCGGAACGCTGGTGCAGCATTGGCCAGACTGCCACCGCTGCGCCACCATGCGTTTGGCAGTCCTCGGACCACCAAACTCATAATTATGCCCCAAGAGAGGTAAATCTTGCACTTCACTCCTTTACTTATCTTTCAGCAACTTCTTTGATGTATGTTTGCTAAAGTTTTATTGTATTCATCTGGGCCTGTAAAATGAGCCATAATCTCAAGGTGCACCAAAAGTAGAAGCCACACTTGCTAAAATTTGGGAGCATCTAAAAGATTTTCAACATTGTGACGCATTTGCCTTGCAAGTAGCAATTTGCTATTTTCCCACCCACAAATGCACATCTTGCCTTGAAGAATGAGCTGTATTATCACAGAGAAGCATGAACCATGCAGGTCAATGTTAGTGAACACCCAATAGCTTGGCAATATTATGGTTGGCAAGATGTCTGAGTCTTGCCAATCGAAATATAATGCCTTGCCTGCCTCAATAAGGAGTCCAGACCTTGTGTATCCCGAGGGAAGTAGACAACTTTGCGTTCTTTTACAGAGGAAATAAAGAGAGGTTGGAGAACAGGTTTTTTTATGGCATTTTTCATTATATAGTGCACGTTTGTTCTTAGGAACATCAAAGCACTTTATAAATATGGGTAAATATATATCAAAAACATAGATGCACTAGACGCAGATAGTGTGCAAAATAATTTCAGGACAGATTTACTAGTACTTCATGCTACGCAGCAAAGCACAACAACCAAATCAGAGAGTGAGAGAGCACGACAGTGATATATCTATTAAGATTTGG
Source organism: Calotriton arnoldi (assembly GCA_963921515.1). Classification (NCBI taxonomy): domain Eukaryota; kingdom Metazoa; phylum Chordata; class Amphibia; order Caudata; family Salamandridae; genus Calotriton; species Calotriton arnoldi. The sequence goes on along the minus strand of CAWUFW010001860.1, from coordinate 2,339,374 downwards.
TACAGCTGTTCTCTTCCTCAGCACCGGCGCACAATTAGGTTGCCTACATTTTATGCAGAAAAGGGGGGTACCTCTCTCACCATCAATAAAAGACTCTTTCAGCCTCAGAAGTTCCTTCTATTAACTCTGAGTCTAATCAATTAATGTACGGTGTCGCTTTATATACATATATATGTTTTCCGGTGTAGAGACTAAGGGGCCCATTATGATAACGGGCGGATCGCCACCGCCCATATGGCGGTGGCGATCCGCCCGCTATTAATCACCACCCGCCACCCATTTCCCCCGCCATATTATTATGGGGGGTCCACAAGTCGACCGGGCGGAAAAGGTTTTAATATGGTGGCGGTGTCTGCTAGATACCGCCATCCATATTAGCATGGGTGCGGGAAGCAGCCTTTCCGTGGCGGCGATGCCGCCACGGAAAGGCATGCAGAGTTTGCTGTTGGTATTGGGAGGGTGGGGGGTGCACATGGGGGGTACCTATGGTACCCCCCTACATTGTCATGCACAAGGTGGCAGGCACCGCGCGGTGCCTGTCACCTTGTGCATGACAATGCACACAGTGCATTCCCAGCATTGTGGCGGGTAGTGCTGTGAGCACCGCCCGCCACAATGCTGGGAATGGAGGATGCCACCGCCACGGTGGCGGTGGCATCCTAATCGCCGGTGCGGGACCGCCGCACCACTGGCGGCCAGTCCCAGCACCACTAGGGTGCCCACCATCCTAATAGGCCCCTAAATATCGAACTTTTAATATCGAAAGGACAAAATATAGAGTACAAAATATCGAGAGGACAGAATATAGAAAAGACATAATATAGTTGGAAAAAATATCGAGATATAGGTAAGTAATATCGAATGTCATTATATCGAATTTTTTATATCGAAAAAAAAATCATTGTTTTATATGTTACTATATGTGTTCAAAATATATAATTTTTTTTAATGTATGTTACAATTTTTTTAAGGTAATGGATTTTATGTGAATTAATTTTTGTGTATATTAGTTCCGTAGCGGGTTATGGGTTTATAGAGGAATAGGGTGGGAAGTAATTTAATTTACATTATAAAAATTAATAATTTAATAATTAATAATTTAGGGGCCCATTACGATACCCGGCGTAAAAAATCCGCCAGGCATGGAAGCGGCAAAAATCCGCCCGCACACACCGCCTGAACACCGACCACGCCATTACGATTACACAAACCGAAAACCGCCATCGGCGGAAAAATCACACAAAATACCGCCCGCCAACGTCCGAGTCGGAGTCAAACCGCCCGCCACGGACGGAAACACGCACGACAACACAAAACCGCCCGCCCTCACGGCCGACACACCGCACGTGAAATTACGATCGCACCGCCATGAGCGCGGAAAAACCACAAATATACCGCCCGCCAGCGCAAACAACGCCGATGAGAATCGACACGGCAGAAGCCATGGCGCCCACGTACCTGCACAGAAACCATCCGCTCACAAAACCAATAGCACACAACATGGCCAACAAGTCCACACAGCAAGGCACGCACAAATACACAAGCACAGTACACATCCCGAAAACACCCCCCGGACAAACAAAAAATACAAAGGCCAGAACCCCAGACACAACACACCTGAAAACAACAGACCATGAGGACACACCCACATAGGTGAGTACAAAAGCAGCACTCCCACAGACCACAACCCCTTGCTACATTGCAAACCAGAGAGGAGAGGAGAGGACACAGTGACACAGCAAGGACAGCAGCACACCACAGAAACGCACACATCACTACCACCACCACCACCACCACCACCACCACCACCAAACACCGGCACCACAAACCCCCTGCACATTACACAACACACACCGCACCAGCACCACAAACACCATGGCACCACAAAGAATGCCCAAGTACACGCCCATTGAGCTGACGGTCATGGTCGACGAGATCATCAAGGTGTACCCACAAATCTATGGGAACATGGTCCAGCACACACCACTAGCCACCAGAAACAGAATGTGGAACCGGATCGTAGACCAGGTCAATGCAGTCGGGACCCTGCCCAGGAACAGAGGTGAAATAAACAAACGTTGGAATGACGTAAAGAGCCTGGTCAAGAAGAAGGAGGGCAAAAACAGAGAGCTGGCTGCCGTCACTGGCGGAGGGAATCCCGCGCTCTTTAAGACCTTCAAAGCGTGGGAGGAGAAGGTGCGAGTCATAATACATCCGGAGATCCTCGCCGGATTAGCAGGAGGAGTGGAGGCTGGTAAGTACAAACTAATGTATACCAGCACACCGCTATGTACTCACATGCACTACCACCATGCCACAGCTCCCAGGGACAAACACCCCCATGTCCAGCACACAATACACAACACATCACACACACATGCAACAGACACCACCACACACAGCCCAAACCGAACAACTGTAACATACGTGGGGACATGTGTACACTCAGCCAGCCACATAACCACCAACAGGTCCCCAAATATGCCAGAAGCGCCACAACGAGCACCCACCACACCCATGTGTCCGCCACAGCTGCACTAACCGACAAGTAACAGGTAAGTGGCAGGAACACAAAGTGCAGTGGGTGGGAGGGTGGACAGCCCAAGTACAACACACACCAGGCCCCAGTCCCACAGCACAGCAAGGAGGAGCATCCCCACACCCCACAGCCACGTGTCAGCCACCGCAGTGCACAACGACAGCCGAAAGGCAGACATCACGGTCCACAGCAATCGGTGTCAGTGGGTGTACAGCCACCCCCACGACCCACAACACCCCCCACCCCCACAGACCTGCAACATGGAGCACCCCCGCTTAGAGCCATGTGGCATCCAGTACAGTGCACGCACGAACAACTTGCAGGTGGGAAACTGGACAGGGCTGGATTACTGGAGGCATGAGGACCATAACACGACCAACACATGGGACATGTCACGTAGCAGACGAACACGCAGCACCGCCCACCGTCACGAACAAGTGAACAATGTGCACACGGACATGAACAACAGACTCACACCCCACATGACCCATCACATACATAGCAACACCCAAGGAGCCACGTCTGCATGCACAAGCCACACTGAATATAGTACCACACGGAAGCCACTGTGCAACTCATCACACACAACCGAAACACCATTGAAGTCCTGTCCATGTAGCCCCTACTGCCTGTCAACCACACACCCCACAACTACGCCTATGTAAGACAAACAACACTAGACGCAACAGAGCGGAACAACATATATGCACACGAACACCACTGAACCCATCAAACACACAGACACACCATGCACATACAACATACCATCCATCCGTCAGCCCCAGTCTCATGAAAGGCATGTCATCCGCACAGCTGCCACACATACAGCAGTCACGCTAAGATACATGCCCATGACCAACCATGTGCCAGAAGTCAATGAAGCGCACGACACACTGTGAGCAACAACACACAACATGGGCCACACCCCCGAGCACTGCAGTGATGCACATGGCACAGGGCAGCACGCACACCAAGGAGATGGGACAACTGCAATACGTTGGCTGGCACACAACCATCACTCACTCATAACGATGCGTCCAATGCCATGTCCAGTAATCACAACAGACAGCAAATATGCAGGCCATGTCAAGCATGCACACACCTCAAACCATGCACTGTCATGCTGCCACAACACATGTCACGTTCGGCACCCATGGCTCACAGCATGTACCCCAAAAGCATATTCCCTCCCAAATGCGAATCTGGGGCATGGCCCCCATGTTGCCATATGCGTTCCTAAGCGTTCCATTTGAACCCCAAAAGCATATCCCTCCCAAATGCGAATCTGGGGCATGGCCCCCATGTTGCCATATGCGTTCCTAAGCGTTCCATTTGAACCCCAAAAGCATATCCCCTCCCAAATGCGAATCTGGGGCATGGCCCCCATGTTGCCATATGCGTTCCTAAGCGTTCCATTTGAACCCCAAAAGCATATCCCCTCCCAAATGCGAATCTGGGGCATGGCCCCCATGTTGCCATATGCGTTCCTAAGCGTTCCATTTGAACCCCAAAAGCATATTCCCTCCCAAATGCGAATCTGGGGCATGGCCCCCATGTTGCCATATGCGTTCCTAAGCGTCCCATCTGAACACCAAAAGCAAAGTACAAACCAGACCCAGGATGGGCCAGGAGCCCGCATACACCAGAGTCACAATAAGTAGGGGCACAGCAACACACCCATCGGCATGGCCAATCCGTCCCATGCCACATGTGCACAGCACACAGTCCCATTGCCAAGCACACACAACTACAAATGCTACAGCCACACACACGCCTCCGGGAAACCCATGTACGAGATTGCACGAACTGTTAATGTCAGACGACAACTACATACTTCGCCAGGTGCAACACAATAACAAATCTCATTCTCTCCACAGGTGACGAACTGCTGGATGCTGGGGATGGAGCCAGCAGCCAGCACAGCCAGCCTACAAGCCCCCAACGAGGACACACGGATCTGGAGGATCTGTCCTCCTCTTCGGACACGGACCACCAAGCAGGCCCATCTGGTGTGGCAGGGCCCAGCCGCTCCCAGGACCCCTCCTACCCACCAACCCATCATCCAGGGCTGCTGAACATTCCCAGCCCCCTGCTGCCACTGTCGTTGTGCCACACTCACGGTCATTGTGGCCACTACCACTGCCGCAACCGCCACCATCGCCGCACCGACCACCACCGCCGCCACCACCACCACGTCTTCGCTGGCACCAGCCCCAGCGCAGGTGGTGGCCCGGCCGACTGGATCCACCCTGGGAGCCACAGCGAGGGACCGTGGTGAGCAATGTGGCTAGTGGGCAGGCCGGTGGCAGCAGGACTGGTAGGAGGAGCAGGGTCAGGGAAACGCCAGCCTCCCTGGGAGCCATGCCCTGCCTCAAATGGCCAGAGTCCTTGGGGCCTATGAAGAGGCCCAAGGACAATGGGTCCGGTCTGCTTCAGACACGCGTGAGGTGCTGGGGGTGCTGAGGTCCATGGACGCCCGTATGGGCCAACTCGTGGACCTCATGGGCCAGCTGGTGGTGGCGGTGAGGTCACTGCCAGGGACAGCAGCTCCCCTCCGCCACCACTTGCCGGGCGCAGGGTGGAGCAGCAGTGTCCAGTTCCCCTGCGTCCACAGCCAGTGAGCACACCTCAACCACCAGCATGTCGCAAGCAGGCACCCCCTCGCAAACGTGGAAGGGGCCGTCCGAAGTGGAAACAGATCTCCCGGGAGGACTTCGCACGCTCCAAACGCAAGTGAGGCAGCCAGCCAGCCTTCCGCCAGCCTTCCTTGACCAGCCACTGCATTGACTTGGACTACGATCCCACTCCACACAGCCATCTGGATGGCATGTGTGTGTTGGACTATGGACATAGAACCAGTGGGTACACCCTGATCATCACGCAGCCATGACCGACAGCTCATTGTCACTGCACGCACCACTTTTGTCATCACCTTACACACAATCACATGTCACAGTTTGTAATAAATGCACCTTTTTCACTAACTGCTGTTTGTGCCCTGTGTTTTATTTGTACGGAATACAACGGCCACCTTGGGCGGAAAGGCACCTGATGCGTGGCATGGCAATTGAATCCGGAGGGCCTGTAGGGACCTAGGGGTGGGAGACAGAACAGGAGCACATTCAATGAGTGTGTCACACACCCATCACACAGTACATGTCAACAACTACAAGCAATGTACACACATCGCACAGAGCAATAGGGCACAATGCCACAGCCACCAACAGTGGCATACTACCCCTGGCCATGGAGCGTTGACACACAGCACGCAGTGAACAAACGGCCACCCTGACACAGCACACACACACCTGCACAGATACAGCCACATCAGCCGTCGTACATGGACACTCACCGTCAAGTGAAGTAGCGGGCGATGAGCTGCTGCCGCACATTACCAGCTTCCTCCTCTCCGCTGTCCTCCTCACTCGAGCTGTCCTGGTCTGCGGGCTGGGGCCCTGGTTGATCTCCGTCATCCACGATGAGGGGGATCTGCTTCCGAATGGCCAGATTGTGCAGCATGCAGCACGCCACCACTATCCGGCACACCTTCTGTGGGGAGTACGCCAGCGCACCCCGGTGCGGTCCAGGCACCTGAACCTGGACTTGAGGAGGCCAAAGGTACGCTCGACCACACGTCTGGTCCTCCCATGTGCCTCATTGTAGCGATCGTCTGCTGGGGTGCGAGGATTCCTCAATGGACTGAGCAGCCATGCCCCATTCGGGTACGCAGAGTCACCTGGGTGTGAGGGACACAGAGAACCGTTGCAATTCCAACTGGACAGGGGACAGCATCGCACAACCAGCACGCTACACCACTCCACATACTCACCGACAATACAGGCACGATCCTGTTGCATATTGGACATCAGTCGTGGCAAGATGCTGTTGCGCATTATGTGTGCGTCATGGGCCGAGCCTGGGAACTTTGCACACACGTGGGTGATCACCATGTCCGCAAGGCACACCACTTGCACATTCAGGAGTGCGTGTGCTTCCTGTTGCGGTACAGGTGCTCAGTGGCCTGTGGTGGAACAAGGCCGACATGTGTGCAGTCAATGGCTCCAACGATGTGTGGATTCTGCCAAGGGCATAGAATGCACCCTTCACTGCCGCCAATTCACGAGCCCTGGGGAAGCGGATGTACCTGTTTCGGTACAGCATCATGGCTGCCAGTACATCCCTCAGCACCTTGCTGAACATGGGCTGGGACATCCCTCCTCCAATGCCCACTGTGTGCTGGAATGACCCAGTGGCGAAGAAATGCATGGCGGCCATCACCTTAGCCGTGGGGGTGACAGCAGTCGGATACACCCTGCGGGGACGGAGATGGGGTTCTAACATGGCACACAGTCGATGCAGGGTTGGCCTGTCCAGCCAAAACTTCCTAATAACCTCTGTATCGTCCATGTCCGCCAGCAATTGGTATGGGCGGTCAATGTTCGGTCTCCGCCTAGGGACAATGGCAGAGGACACATGTCAAAGCAACACGACACATAGCAATTTCGCATACACATCACTGACATGACTGAGCAAGCACATGAGCCACAGCCCAGCTGTCAAGCTGGGACGGCACGGCCACAATACACTTACACAGGTCTCCCAACAATGGCAATGGCTAGTGATACAAACCACTGCCATGTGCATGCACATGGGGATCTAGGCCCCAATGACTTGCGGGCGTGCTGATGGGGACTGACTGCATATCCGTCAAGCGGCAACGCCACGGCAACATGAATGTCTGCTGAGCATGGAACTGCTTCCGCGGCTGGATGAGTATGGCACACGACGACTGACGATGTGGGCACAGGCTGAGCGGCCAAAACAAGTGGGACCTGTGGCACGAGGGGATATGAGACAGTAGTAGGTGTCAGCACTGCACCCTATGTACAGCACTGTACGGATCACACCTCCCGAAACATTGACAGGTGTCCACATTGACAGCCCCATGCCAAGACGGCTGTGTGCTTGCAGTCACACGTCACAGGTGAGAGGTTACATTGCACGTGCCAGGTGGCAGACGTACATAGTGGGAGCTGGCATGTGTGTGCATGTGTCTCCTGTTCAGGATCCACCAGATGGGCGCTGACTCTGTACTGACCATTGGACACAGCATGTTCCGTGGAAGGCTTGTGTGTGTGGGATGGTGGCACTGGATGTGCCTCCGTTGGGTGGGGGCCATGCACAGGGCGGGTACGTCGATGATTGCGCATTGTTGGTCACGGTGGGTGCACCAACTAAGATGTGTTGCCCTGTGTTAAATTCCTATGTCCGCATGATGATGGACTGTAGATGTGGGCAGACTACACATTGGTCGATGTGCTGTCTATATGCATGTGCCTTCACACCAGGCACAGCTGCCCCTGCACATGTGACCCCTGCTGGACTCGCTGCTGGGTCTGTGGAGCTGATGCACCTTCTGCGCGTGGGGCGGACAGCTCTCCTCACTTCCCTCATTGCGCATGTCATGACTTTGCCGCAGGTGACATGGATCATGGAGGGCCCACATGTACGCGTGGGTAGGCTACACATGATTGTACACTGGTCGCCACCCCCAGTCAGTGTTTCGAATGGGAAGGTTGTCGTGCTGGTGGTATGTTCGATGTGGCGGATGGGCGGGCCTAGGTGCGGGCTTACATTCCGGACATGGGGGTAGTTGGATTGGCGACTAGTTGCAGTACACACGGGACACGTCTCTTCCTTTCCACATCTGGGTCATCCCTTGTACTAACTGACAGTGATACAGTCATCTTCGCCCCAGCCCTCATGTCCTCCCCTCGCTCCCCCAATATGCATGCTCACCTGCGAGGCTAGCGCTTGCACAGGCAGCCCCAAGCTCGCACCAGAGAGGGCAAGGAGTGTATGTGTGGGTCCAGTTGCACGAGTGGGCTGTCTCAGGGTATGATGTGTTGCGGGACGCCGTCCACCTGCGTGGTGCCCCAAATGGAGACCCGGCCTGCATGGACTATGCATCACAGTCTTCGCCTTCCGGATCCGCCACCTGCGACACCCAGTGGCTGTGGCTGCCCTTGCAGCCATGCCGCGTCCGTCTGTGACTGATGGCCCACACATTCACTCTTTGGCCTCTTTGGGGAGGGCTCGGGGGTGGTGGCGCACGCGCTTGCACTTAGTCGCAATGGCATGTGGCGTGGTTGGTATGATGGGCAATGGATGGGATGGTGCGAGCCACCTCCCGTGACGTCAGTGCTGCTCGTGCTGTGGTGCGTCCCCCTACACTTCCATTTGACTTGTGCCATGCTAGACGTTGAGGTTCTATTGCCTGCGTGATATGACCAGGAGGAGCGCGAGGAGACCTCTCACACACCATGCTCCACTGCCATCCCGTGCCCTGTATCGCCTTTGCGGATTGACTATGTTGGGGTTACACCTGGTCGACTGGGGCTGTGTGTGCCTTGTCAAGGGGCATGGCGGGCGCACAACAGGATCCAGCTTGTCCACAGAGGGTGGGCTGAGGTGTGCCTGGTACCGCTTTGTACGTGTGCCCGGCTGCTGTGCACACACGTGTTCACTCCCCCGACAGGTGTCCTCTCACAATGCCCAGGGAAGCGGTGGTGTACTGTTCATGACCCCTCCCAACACGGCGTGCTCCAACTTGGCATGTGCGCATCTACCCGTCGCACCCACCCACCTGAGCACTGCGTCCATACGACTTCACACGACACATGTGTGTCTTCCACAGTAGTGCTACTCATTTGCGTTGACATCCAATACCAGTGGACTACATGGTCATGTCACGACTGCCGTGTACTTCACATACTCTCATCCTCTCTCATTCGTACTTGTGAAATGAGTCAGCGGAGACAGTTTTGGTTTCAAACATTATATTGAGTCTTCTGTCCTCTGTGATGCAGTATAGTGGACACTACTGGCAGCGGAATACATGTTGAGGATATACTGAGCATGATTGCAAATGGGATAGGGTGTGGGGTTACATGTGATTGGCTGTTGCATGTGGGATGTGGGCTTCAGAGTGACATCTGCTTGGCCAAGGCTGTGCTAATGTACATTTACGTATTGCTGCGGAGCTGCGGACTTTGACACAGACGGTATACATGTAGCCTACCAGACCGCTTGGCATCATGGGCACAGTCCATCTCAGTTCCATGTGACAGGTTTGCTGCGGTTGTTCCTCATGCACGCGTGCATGTGAGATGACATCAGGGCATGTGCTTGCGTGCATGCAGCGGCGTGCCACTTGTTGTTGCACTGTGGTGGTTACTGGACATGTCACAGTCACTGGGGTCGTGTTGTTGTTGTATGCACTTGTCGTCCATGCAAAGGTCCTGGTATGGGATTCCCGGGGCGGGGGTGGGAGGGGTGCAGCACCCACAGACTCCAGGCGACCTATTCATGTCCACTGAGCGGTGTGTGTGTCCATGTGCGCTGGATCCATGTCGTGTCCTGGTTGTTCGTGCAGTTCCGTCCATGTGGGTGCGATACACAGAGCCCATGCCACTGCCTCCCACGATGCATGCGGTGTTCCTGGATGTGATGGGGAACAGTGTGCATGTCCCGGTCATATCCGATGTCATGGCGATGTCGTTGATGGTGTGGTTACAGTTGCCGGTCGTTTGGTATGGCTGTTGTGGTGGTGACTGGCCAGTCCGTGCGGAAGCTAAGCATGGGTGCGGGGTTGGATATCATAGGTCACTCGGGGAACCTGCGTTGTGGTCCGACGAATTTACAGGTTGTCAGGTATGCGATGCCGTCCAGCAGGGCTTCCATGTCATTGGTGGTGTACATGTTTGCCAGCCAATGTAGCGGATGGTGGCTGTCAAGGTGTTGTTCGTAAGTTGTCCCTTGGAGGACCATGATGGGGCATGCTGGGTGACATTCGATGTAGCTGTTCTCGATGATCCGTCGTGTGGAGGCACAGTGGTCCCATTTCAGTGCGGGTGCGATGTTGGCCACATACGCCATGGCCACATACGCCATGCCCCCATAGGCAGAGCAGGCCCTGTCGTGTGCGTCCAGAGGGAGGAGTAGTGGTAGCAGGTCCGCCTTCAGACATGCCGGGTTGGAGAGGCATATCTCCACGGGATGCTGGTAGGGACACCTCCGACAGTAGAAGACGGGCATGACGCAGCTGAACAATGTGATGCGGTAAGTCAGTCGGTAACTTACGTTCAGCAGGGACAGGAGATCGCATCCCAATGTATGGAACAGGTTGGTTTTGTACAGCTTGAGCTGTTCGGCGTAGTTGGGTAGGTGTGTTGCGGTTGCCATTTCGCAGCGGTGCGTTGTGGTGGCGTGCTCCGGCTGTGTGTGCAGTCTGCAATGTGCACGCTCCGAGGTTGCTGTGAGCTCTGTGTAGTCGTAGGGAGACAGGACTTGTGTTCTGTTGGCTTGTTTGGAGGACACGGGCCCTCTTCCCACATGCTTCTCAGACAGTTCAAGGTCAGTGATGTGTGACTCCTTCCAATTAACTTGCATGTGGCCGACATGGGGGAGTGTTTTCTTCTTTCTTCCCGTCCGTTGTGTGCTTCTGTGATATGCGCTATCTGCCCTGTGGTCGGTCTCCTCGGCATGCCTGTGTTGGTCTATTCTTGGACAATGGCTGTATTCACCGGCTTCTGTCGTAGGGCTGTGGTTTCGGAGTTGGAATGGAAGGTCATTAAGTGCTGTCTGCTCTCCCTTGTGTGGGCGGCAGGCTGCCTTCTCCGCTCTGCGTTGGGCCTTGTGTGTGAATGTTATTCTTGGGCCACCTGTTGTCGGTCCCCGGGCTCTTTGGTGTTCCGTTTTATATGTCTTGTTCATATGTGCAGGGTGGTATGGGTGTTTCAGTGTGGTACTGGCGTTCCTCTTCCCGAAGGGGCCCTGCTTCTCCTAGTTTGTGTTGCCGCCGCTGTGTGCTACGCCATGTTTGTTACACTGGGGTGTGTCCTGCTGTTGCGTGTCTTCACTGACATGTGTGCGTCGGTTGTGTGGCGTTGGGTGTTGTCCGTGAATTGGGCGTTGGGGACATGTCTGTGGCAGGCCTGTCACGTGTCATGTGCGTTCGGGGTGGGGCTGATGTGTGTGCTGCTTGGTTGTGTCCCTGTGTCTGTGTGCGACGCATGCATGGCGCTGCGGTTGGCCTCTGCGTTGTGCGCATGTGGTGGCGGCGTCATCGGCGCTTTGGGGCCGTGACGGGGTGGTTGGTTCCTAGTCCCAGGTGGTGTGTACACATGTGTTACGCGATGTTACGATTTGGCCTGTGTGTCATATGTGGATGCAATGGTGGATGTGTAGTGTACACGCGCTGGTGGGGGTTGTCCGCTTTTCCGCCCTTGCACTGTGTGCGCTGTTTGCGTGCACTTGTTGTGTGTGTGCCTACCTGCGTCTCCGCGGTACGTTGCGTCCTTGGTGGTGCATCAGCAGGAGCATGGGGAGGGCCTGCAGTGCTGGATTCATGCTCGGGGAGCCGCTTCTTCGTTGTCCGTGCTCGGCATCCGTGTTACCGCTTCGGTTTGTCGTACGGTATCTCTTGGCCGTGGGAGCCGTTTGTTTGCGGCATCGTAATTTATGCGCCGGGCGGGACGTGTTTCGTCGGACGGTGTGTGTCAGCTGGGCTGCGCCGCTACGTGTACGGGCGCACTTTGATGGCGGACGGTGTTGCTGGCTTGCCGGCGGTGTTTGGCCTACTTTTCGCATCGTAATTGGACGGGCGTGTGGACTGCTGCGTGCCGGCGGTAACTGGTGCTTTTTGCATCCGCCAGCACGGCGGTGGTGCTCCGCCCGCCATCGTAATGGGCCCCTTAGTGTTTTATAATAACTATTGTTTAATAATTTATGTGTATTTCTAATGTTTCATGTTTAATGTTTAATAATTTCTGTGTACGCGTTCCGTTGCGGGTTGTGGGTTTATAGGGGAATAGGGTGGGAAGTAATTTAATTTAAATTATAAAAATTAATAATTTATTAATTAATAATTTATTGTTCAATAATTACTATTGTTAATTAAGTTAATTAATTTATTATTAAATATATAAAAAGTGAATAATAATCATTTTTAATTAATTGATAATTATGTAAATTGTTTATTTTTTTATTAATTAGTAATTAATTACATATAAATTATTAAAAATTAATTTATTAATATGTTAATTATGTACATTTTTTTAGTAGTGTGTTGAGTGTTGATAGGGGAGTAGGGTGGGAATTAAGTTAAATTAAATTCAAATTTTAATAATTGTTAAATATTATTTATTCAAAGTTATTTTATAGTGTTAATTGCGTTAATTAATTTAGATATGATGGTTATTAATTTCATTGTTAATTGTAATTAGCTAATTAATTACATGTTAATGAATTATGTTGATTCATTAATATTTTACACTATTGGAGGTGACGTTTATAGGGGAAAATGTTGGTAGGTAAATATATTTTTATTAATTAATTATTTGTTAATTAATTTTAATTATATTGCAGGAGTGGGTCTACTCAATTATTCCCCTACGCTACCCAACACTTTCCCTACTGTTGCACTCACTGGAGTGGGAATAGTTATTTTTACACTACCGCTATCCAACACTTTCCCTACTGTTCCACTCGCTGGAGTGGGAATAGTAATTTTTACCCTCCCGCTATCCAACACTTTCCCTACTGTTCCACTCGCTGGAGTGGGAATAGTAATTTTTACCCTCCCGCTATCCAACACTTTCCCTACTGTTCCACTCGCTGGAGTGGGAACAGTAATTTTTACCCTACCGCTATCCAACACTTTCCCTACTGTTCCACTCGCTGGAGTCGGAATAGTAATTTTTACCCACCCGCTATCCAACACTTTCCCTACTGTTCCACTCGCTGGAGTCGGAATAGTAATTTGTACCCACCCGCTATCCAACACTTTCCCTACTGTTCCACTCGCTGGAGTAGGAATAGTAATTTTTACCCACCCGCTATCCAACACTTTCCCTACTGTTCCACTCACTTGTGTGGGAATAGTAATTTGTACCCACCTGCTATCCAACAAATTCCCTACTTTTGCAGTTGTTGGAGTGTGAATACTAATTTTATTCCCTTAGCTATGCAACGTTTTTAATTTTGTTATATTTAATGTAGTGCAAATTATTAATTAACTTAAAAAATTTTACTTTCATTATTTAAATTATTATATATTATTTATTTTTATATTTATATATGTTTATTTATATATATGTAAATATATTTTTAATAATGTTTTAAATATTTTATAATTAAGATTAAAAATTATTTTATAATATTATTAAGTATATATATATATATGTTAAAAAATAATTAATATTTTTTTTACATTACATTTAATATTTTTACATTTTAAGCTTTTTTACATTATTTTAACTATGTTTTATTTAATTGTGTTTATTATTTAATTACTTTTATATTATTTTTAATACATTTAAAAAATTTGATATTTTAGTTAACTATATTTTAAACATCGATATTTTGTACTCGATATTTTAGTACTTACTTGTTTGTAGATAGGGACTTGATATTCTGTCCCTCGATATTTTGGCATCGATATTCTGGACAGTCGATATTCTGGACAGTCGATATTCTGTCCCTCGATATTTAGGGGCCGATTCCGATTCGGGCCGGAAATCTCTCCGACCGAGCCGGACTCGGAGGGATTTCCGACCGAATCGGTCTCTGGCAATCCGACCGAACGAGTACGATGCGCACGCATGCAATCGGACTCGAGTCGGTCGGACTCCCATTGAAGTCAATGGGAGCCGGTCGTACGACGCGGGCTCCCATTGACTCAATGGGTGCGAGGCGAAAAAGGGTGCCCCCTACAGCGGGTACGCGTCAATGCGAATCGCGCCATACATGCACGCACAGGTAGAATGGAGAAGTGTGGCTCAATGGTTAGAGCGGCAGACCCTGATACAGAGATCTGGCCCGGGACCAGGGTTCAATTCCCGCCTCGGCGGGTCTTGGGCTCAATTTCCTCGGACCTGATAATTGTCGCCTCGGTGCCTATTCTAATCATGGGTCCCACTCTGCAACTCTGGGCAATAGCTTGCTTAATCTCCACAACGGCCCCAACAGCGCTGGGATGCCTGGCTTCACCCTGGGGGTGCCCAGGAGTGGACATTTCACAGGGAAAAGCCAGGAAGGGTTCCACAGCGGTATGCGTACAGCGCCAGGACACCTCTTTGGGGGTATAAGTGCGCTTTACAAGTACGAATTTCATTTCATTTCATTTCATTCAGGTAGGGGGGACCCATGGGTCCCCCCTGTGTGCGACTCGCGCGGCTACGCGTACAGGGGGGTCCGACACGGACCCCCAAAGTCTGGCTCCGACAGCTCTTTCGAGCTGGACGGCGCGAGTCGGTCGGACTGCTCGCGGCGCGCATCGTACCTGCCCGGCCGGGGAACGTCTCCATTGCGTGGTGCGAGTCGTGTCCGTGCGAGTCGGTCGGAGCGGTTCGGACTTGCGTACGAGTCGGTCGGCGATTTCGCGTGCGCTCGTATCGTACTCGCTCGGCCGGACGCACGTACGAATCGGTCGGAAAAGAGGGCTCCGAATCGGATCCGGTTAAGCCGAATCCGATTCGGTGCCCTACCGGCCGAGATCGGAATCGGCCCCTTTGTCACTGAACCATGTTTTCCATGTACTGAATTTAAATAAACACTTTGAATGGATTAAATCACTTTTTAATCATATGCCATTCCTTTGGCTGTATCAAACATTTTCTTTTTTAACAGTAAAAAAGCACTTGAAAGTTTACATATGTCAACGGAGAACAATTCATGCATTGTTAAAGAGAAGACTTCAACATCTGAATCACAAAGCAAAAAAATCACAACTCATTTAGTATACTTTAAAAATAGACACATTAAACATTACAAATATGTCACAATCGCATGAGTTGTTACTGTGAGAGTAATGCTAAATCTTATATGTCCTACTCTGCTTTTACATGTTGGGGCCTATCAGCTTTTGGCTCCACGATACATTTTCTTACGTGGTCCTAGTGAGGTCAGAGTGAAATATGAGTAGTTTCTTGCCTATACCGATGCTCTTCAGATTAGACAGTCCATTATTTTACTCTATAATTAAGTGTGCTAACTCTTGGCCTCAAGGATTCGATGCCGACGCGTTTCAACCTTCATAGTGGGACCATAGGATATTTTGGCAGAAGGTCTTCATCAGGGCAGGAGAAGGTTTTTGTGGGACACAGGAAATTCTTAGGTGTGTGCAGGAAGTCCAACTTCAACTGGGATCTATCGGTGGTGATAAGGAAACTTATCCCGTGTATTGTGTTGTTCTTCTTGTCGCTTTGGTTTTTATTCTGTCTTCTGCGCAGCGTTGTCTTTTTCTCGGGGGTGCAGCACAACGCGGTCAGTGGATCCGGCGGCCTCCGTGACTTTCACTATTACTCGTGGTCAATTAGGTTGCCTAGCACTGAGCACAAACATTTGCACTATAAGCTGTGCACATGATCTTCAAGAAAGGTTTTGTACTGACAAGGTACCTATGCTCATACATACTTTAAAAAAAAATCAACTTTCTATATGTGCCTACCTCAAGGAGTGCATATGTTAATAGTTAGGTCTTTGCATCAAATTACATGGGTAATATCATGAGAATGCCTAAGTATCACCCATGGAATGCCACTTTGATGCAAAGTAATGCAAAATGCTATTTGTGTTACTTTTGGAGAACTTTCAGACACAAAAAATAAATTGTGCTGGCTAATAAATAGTTTAGCAAGACTTTGCACAAGTTTGCATCACTCTGCAAAGTGTTGATAAATCTGCCCCATCATTTAGAATGATTAAGGACATAAGGTTGTTTGAGAATTCTTCAAATTTAAGAATGGTCTATATCATATACCTATATCTATTATCTATGTATAAATATAGCCTGCAGCCATGCACAGAAGTCAGCGGGCATGCAACCTCATCAGTGCATTGTCTACAACAGTGCACAGAAGGGGTTTGTTCACAGGGCATGCTTTTGCTTATTTTGTTGTAGTTGGTTTTCAAAAGAACTGCTTTTAGAGAGCTGGAAAAATGGGATTTTATGTCTTTTAACTTTTTTGGCTTTTATGTTGTAACTTCTTTGGGGGCTATAATTATTTTCAACCTCTGATGGCATGCAGCTACTATAAACTCGTTTTTGAAAACTGTGAAATTTTCTGTAGTTATCCTCCATCTTGTTTTCCCTATTTGTTTATTTTGCTCACCACACCAGATGTACATCATACATTTCATTCAATACATAGCTGCAAAGTTTTCAAATTGCTTAAATGTGACATTTCTATGGTTTCAATGCACTTATGAGTGATATTCAAGTGCAAAATATGTGACACTTGGAGTGAAACTTTCTCGGGACTAAAAGCAAGCAATCAAGTGCATTGAAAGAGCTAAGTATAAGAAACTACAAACTTTTGAGCAATTAGAAGGTCTAAAAATAACTTGAAACTAATACAAAACTCCTGAAATGGAAGATCACTAATATAAAATCTCTTTCTAAGATGACCATTCTGTAAAACAATTGTGGCATCATCATAATTAGGATACAACTTGAGGAAGTTCGCAGGAGGCCTGTGGAGCCATATGCTTAGTTTGACAAGACATCAATTGTGGATCGACACCAATTAATAGGCACTGAATAAGTTTAAGAGAGCAGTGCATCTCAAAATATAATGAAATTAATAAAAAAACATGCCTCTTGTTGTCAGTACAATATAACTAAAACTGGAAGGGCAGTTTAGTAGGTTAATGCACATGCTGCAGAGATGAGTCAACTTCAGTGCATGGTGAGTGCATGGCTCACCTGACTAGACTGTGCCACCAGAAGTACCTAGGAAATGTGTCTGCCAGGATGAGTGCTTGCCTTGAGCGCATTCCAAGTTCTTCAACTGGGCTGGGCACAGAGCCACCAGGCTTCAGCAGAAGGCAGTGCTGATTCATGCAGGCTGAAGAGCTGTGGATGGACGAGGCCTCAGTGGCCACACAGCTTAGCTGTGTGTCTGCCACCAAGACCAGAGAGAAGATTTTCCCTCCGCCAGGGATCGACAGGACAGAAAATAAGCCCCCATTAGCAAATAAGACAGTAAAAAGAGTGGCCCACGTGTGCATATCAAAGTTTTATTAATGCTGCATAGGTGTTCTCCTAGATATAGGAGACTCCGTGCTTGTAAGCTTGCTGCAAGCAATGTTTGTTGTATTATCAGGAAAATCAACAGTAAAACCTGCTGCACCCCTAGCTCCAACATCCCATGGGCCCGATCCTATCTATTGTTTCTACACTCATCTCAGGAAAGGATGCATCAGTCCCATTAGACTCTGATCGATACCAGGTCAGTCATCAGCAGGTGTTCAGTAACCCTTCTTCATCGGCCAGTATAGACCTACTATGAGACCAGCACCACAGCGCTGAAGATTGGCATCACATGAGCAGAGCAGAAGGAGGTTTCAGGGACAATATCTGACAGGTTCTAAAGTGTGGAGTAAAAATTACCGGGCAATGTATCATTCCTGAGAATGACTTCGGGCTAAAGAGGCTGCCAAAAGCCAAAAAACAGATCAGCCTGCACAATGATACGTACCTTTCAGGGACTTGACTTGCTGTTAACTGTACCCTGGGGTGGTGGGGAGCTATCCTGGAGGGTACGGAGCAAGGAAAAAGGAAGCTGCCACCCATGTCCTCCTAAGCTATGCGTATCCTATCCAAGAGATATGTCAGACTCCGTCCATTTAAGCAGGCAATGTTTGTGTATCAGGAACATCAGTAGTTAAACCCAGCCGACCTAGCCTGACAAGCCCACAAACAGCCAAAATAAATCATCCCACACACCGACCTGTCACAGACACATGCCCTCTTTAGAAAGTATTGAACTGGTGGCAGGCGCAGCATCCAAACATGCTGTTTTATGCACTGCTAATTATCCCACATCATTCACAACATTTTCTATGACATCATTGATAATATCACTGTAATATTTCCAATAAAATAATTCATGAGAAGACTGGGCATGGTGGGGGCACAAGTTATAGTTACCTTAGGGCACGAGGATTAGTTTCTTAAGACAAGTATAACTATACCTGCTGAATTTCTCTGGTTTTGTGTGTGTAAAATTTGAACATAACTATAACGTCCCTGTAACCTTTGGGTTTTTTTTTAGGGAATTTCTAAGGGTTTTTTTTCCACTTTCTAACTTCCTAACTATAACGTCCCTGTAACCATTGGATTTTTTCAGTATATGTATACATATATGTACACCAATGACAATGTTTAAGAAACAAAACTGATTATATGGCTCAATGCAATTTAAGACTTGCAGCAGCATTTTGTATCATCAGATCGACGGAAACAAAGGTTCATAATATGCAAACTCAAGAACAAACTGCTAATTAATATACCCTTAATCCATAAAATGTATTTTCACTTAGAGTCTGCAGATAATGAGGAACCCTGTTTATCCAGGGGGGGCGATGAATATATTAATTTTTTTAGATGAATTTCAAGCCTTCATTAAGTGGCATGACCCAAAATGGAGAGGATGCCCAAAAGTCGGCGAAAGAGAAAGAGGAAGACCAACAGCTACCAGCCCAAAAAGAGAATAAACAATCAACAAAAAAATCCCTTTGGGAATGTATGCGAGGGGTCAAAAGAAATCAAAATGAATCCATGTGAATAAATGATGGTACATAATTGATTGCACCAAGAACTTAAAGAACTAGAGACAGGGATGTTACGTTTTGGTCTTTGTTTTTGCCCTGATCAAAGCTTTGATAATGTGTGAAATAGAATTGATTGATGTTTTAGAATTCATGCACAGACGAAAACGTTTCAAAGCATATATGTTATCTGAAAACAAACACGTCAAAGTAATACAAAAACACCATTACGACTGGCCTTACCATAGCAGATGTGAAAACATTAAATATGTTACTCATGTCTTCCACAAAAGGGTTTGATATCAATAATGAGGATCTCTTCATATAAGAGAATAAAAAAAATATTGTTTTTTAAAATTGAAATATAGCTTATTACTAATGCCACAAAAAAAAGCAGCTTTCAGGAGGAATGGCAGGTGCAAAGATGCTGGAGACACTGGAGATTGGGCCAGTGGAAGTTACGAAAGACTGGGACACTGGACCTCTAACTGTAGTGTAACAGTAGTGACTTGCTTTCTTGGTTTATATCCCTTCCAAGTGAAGAGAGATACAGCACTATTTAGGCACAGTTAGACCAGGCAATGTGTTGTGTAGTTGCACTGGCTTTTTGCTCACATAGTAGTACACATCCTTTTTTGTGTTCCCCCATGTTTGTTTGCTGTATTTCTTCTCTTTTTTTGTTTCCTTAGTTTCCTTGTTAGTTACAGTTTTGCCTTGCCCTGTATTGAGCTTACAACCCTATTTTCTGTAGGTTCTTACTGGTGAGTTGCTGGTGTGTCCTTGGAGCTTCCACTTGTATCTTGGTCAGCTGCAGGCCAGTAACAGCACTATTCACTACTAGAACTGATAAGCATAATTTCATCTGTGCTACTTATTTTGCTGCAAGTTAACCTGCATACTTACCATCTCCCCTCTGTCTTCCAGCCAGTGTAGATCTACCCATTATGTAAACAGATGACGTCCCTTGAAAGAGAATGGCCTTTAAGGAGTGCGGACACCAGTCCACGATTTCTCTTTAACTCCCTTTCCTGTTTCTCCCCTGATTCCTATGACCAATGGCAAATTTTCCTTCACCCACCAGCGTGGGTATTTAAGGACGGCAGGGACTTCTGACGTGCTACATCTAATGCTAAGTAACAAAAACTACTTCTTCCTTTTCTGATTCTTCCTCTTGCTTTTGTTCTTGTACTTCTCTGTTCTTCTGTTCAGCAGCAGAGAAGAAAGGCAGGTCAGGTCATGAAGCATAATTGAACAGATGTTTAAAGAATGAAAATGAAACTTGACTTTTCTGTCTTCTGCTCTATGTTTTATTTATACCATGACAAGCAGAAACACGATATTTATAAAAGCATGTTTATTTTTGCATTCCTTAGTTAATTATAGAGATGTTAGAATCTTTCAGCATGTGTCTATACATTCTGAGCTACAGGTATTGAGCTTCCTACCCCATTTAAACAAATTCTAATATGTTTTTGCAACAAATATCTAGCAGCTTTTCTGATGTGTTTAATTTCGCAATACAGATTTTATTGTTATTCCTCATGTTTGCAAACATGCTCTCGCTTTCATATGAAAGAGGTACACACAAAGGATTAAAATGTTTTGCGTGATCATGTATTATAAAGAATAAAACACCTCCGACGTACATGATAAGGATATTGCAAATCACCTTTGAGTTCTGTTACCTTTTAAATGAACTCAGCCTATGTGGTCATGGAATGCCTCAGTGACTTGCAATACACTTTTAATGTATGGCAGTGGGTACTTTATCCCATTTATTAGTAGTATTACTACTATTACATTTTATAAATGAGGTTCTAGTTGGTATTTTAGTATTACTATTATGATTAGTAATATTAATTTTGCTGTTTCCTTTCATTTTGCTATAAAAATATTAATTA
The DNA here is from genome assembly GCA_963921515.1 of Calotriton arnoldi. Classification (NCBI taxonomy): domain Eukaryota; kingdom Metazoa; phylum Chordata; class Amphibia; order Caudata; family Salamandridae; genus Calotriton; species Calotriton arnoldi. The sequence continues at coordinate 2,318,320 of CAWUFW010001860.1, read as the reverse complement.
TAATAATAATTATAATAATAATAGGTGTTATTAGTAGTAGTGCTAGTAGCAGTATTCCTAACACTTGTGGGCGTTGTGGCCATTATGATGTTAAAATGATAATTAAGGAGGGGGCGTGGCTTAGGCACTCGCAAGATGGCCTCACCTTTTTGAAGCACTTCAACTCGATGGAGCCGAAAGCTCTTTTACGGCAGCAGTTCGCTTCGCTACCCATCATAAAACGGACATTCTGAAGTCGGAACCTCTACTTGCAATGGCTGCGTGTTAAACTCCCGCGACGCGTTCTCCTCAGGACGCGACCGCCATTTCGTTTGATGTTACGTTCCGGCACTAACCCAGAAGAAGGCATCCTCTCTCTAAATAGGACATCCCCAGGTAAATTAATTTGTTTTGAGGCATCACCTTGCCCTTGGCCAGCCCTACTACTGCACAGAGCCAAGGTCTCGCTGACTGTTTTTTAAATGGACATCCTTGGTTACTCTTATCTGGGGTTTCTTGCCTTTGTAGTTTTGAAGCATTCTGCCCTTGCTTCAAACAATTAATCTTTCACTCTAGGCATACAGTGTCCTGATTTTTCTAGTCCTCCTACTCAGTCAGCGTTATACTACTGGTCGGTGTTCAGTTCCCTTTGGGTATTCACGCACCTATCTATGGAGTCTGCCCTTGTGCCAGGCCAACAAAGCATTACTTCTAATATGTTTTCTGCTCGCAAGGACATTACCGCCTCAAAGCGACAGAAAAAGATCCTAACTCCCCTACAAAGTCCCCATTACCTCTAACCCTAGTGGATTTAATGGACGAGATTAAGCTTATGAAGCCTTTTGTTATAGACACCAATGCCACTCTCCAACAAATGGAGGAAAAATGGTCCAACCTGGAATCTAGAGTGACGACGATGGAGCAGCGGATCAGCGACGTTCAGGATGTCTCCTCCAAGTTTGAGACCATGTCCAAAGAAATTGTTCTCCTCAAACAACAGACTGAGGATTTGGAAAATCGAAATAGGAGAAACAACCTAAGAATTTATGGCATCCCGGAAGGGGCAGAGGGATCAGACATGCTACCTTTTCTTAAGTTGCACATCCCTAAAATTGTGGGCCTCAAGGAAGATACCAACCTAAATTTATAGCGCGCTCACCGCTTAGGCCCCAAATCTGGGGGTCCTTCGTCCTCCTCTTAGAAAACTCATCCTAGAGTGATTATTGTTCTCTTTCTGGAGTACACTGACCTCATAATGGTTTTGTCAGCGGCTAAGCAACGAAAACAAATGCTGTGGCCAGGCCAGAAAGTATTCTTTTCCCAGGATGTGGCCCGGGCTATTGCTGATCGACGTAAATAATTTCTTTCTCTCCGCCTTGCTTTACGCTCCATGAATGCTAGTTACGGTCTTGTGCATCCCTGTTTTTTTAAGGTCACCTACAAAGAAAGGACATTTTCTTTTGATCGCCTGGATGATTTGAGACAATTTATCACCCGCCACAAAGGAGAGGAGATGGACCTTGGGAAAACTTGAACTGAAACTATTCCTTCTCTTTTCCTATTTGGATAATGTTCCTTTTTTCTATTAACCTTGTCATTGTATTTCTAAGTAGTGTTGTTGTTTTCGTTGTTAACTCCATGTTTATTCTGATGTTTATTATATATCTGTCTTTTTCAGGTTGATCCGTCATTATGTTTGTACAGGTACCCCTTCTTGGTGTATCCTTTCCCATGCGCCTCCTTCCTAATCCTAGTGTTTATAGTTCTTCTTCCTTGTTGGTAAGTGATTATTCCAGTTATTGGTCTTACTTGTCGTTCTTCAGCCTCTTCCCTCTCACATGGTTTGCCTCCTGCTGCTCTTGTTTCTATTTCCAACTTCTTTGGTCCCTTCCTTTTGCTAGCCTATATATATCTTTGCCTTTTTTCGTCTCTGACGATATTTTTGTTGTTGGTTGTTTTCTCGTTCACGCCTCCTCGCTTCCTCGTGCTGTTTTTCCGACCCCTGTTGTGTAGTTTTTCAACTTTGACTGAAGCTTTTCAGCTTTCTGTCAACTTCTCTTCCTATTTCATGCTCCTTTCTCTTTTCTGTTCTACAGTTTTTTACGCCCTTTCCTCAGATATCTTTTTCCTTCTCCTTTATTTCCAGTTTGACATTTCGCATTTATTTTACAGTGATTTTTATAATGTTTCTGTTTTCACTTTATGGTGATTGTATATGGCTGTTCACTTTGTACGACTCATGGTTATTTCAAAATGTTTCTTCCTTTTCTCATGACTGGTAATGTTCGAATTGTGTCCTGGAATGTGAAGGGTTTACGGAACCCTATTAAGAAACAAAGGGTACTTACTCATTTATCTCATCTACAATGTAAGATTGCTTTGTTGCAGGAAACCCATCTCATAGAAAAAGATATTAACTCTCTCAAAAGACACTGGGTTGGTCTTGCTTTTGGTTCACCTGCTAAGGAAAGAAAGAATGGAATGGTGACTTTATTTCATAAATCACTATCTGTAACGATTGAAAAAGAGGAGAGAGATAATGATGGTAGATGGCTTCTCCTTCACTTGATTATCAATGGACCCCCCCTTTCCCTTCTTAATATATATGGTCCTACGGGATTGGCTGCTCAATTTTCGCAGTCCATGTCGCATGTCCTATATTCCTGTCCTGATCCAAATTTCCTAGTTGGTGGTGATTGTAACTAGATTATGGATCCCGTCATTGACAGAAAATCCCATTTTAGGTATATTCCTAACAAGATGGAAAAAGCTTTCCTAAACACTATCCAAACAAGGGGGATGGTAGATGCCTGGAGAATTTGTAATCCAGATAATTTGGAATTCACTTTCTACTCCCCTACACATAACTCAAGTTCAAGAATAGATTACATCTTCATGTCTCCCCAACTACTCCCTAACTTAACTCACGATGAGATTGGATCCATTTTGATATCTGATCACTCCCCGGTTTATATCGATGTAGATCTTCCTTCAGCCTCCTCCAAACCTCGTAGGTGGCGCTTCAATAATGCACTACTTAAAGACCCAGTTTTTGTGGAGCGTTTTAAATCTTTTATTCTTGAGTTCTTTCAAACAAATATTACCCTTGACATTTCATTTCCTGTGGTGTGGGATGCGTTTAAGGCGACAGCCAGGGGCTTTATTATAGATTATGTCGCTGTCAAGAAGAAAAAATTCCTTAAGGAATCCTCTTCTCTATTGTCCTCTATCAAGCACCTGGAGCACGCCTACTACACATCTAATACCAATGATACGCTTAAACAACTTATTACTGCTAAATTGCTTTTTAATAGGAAATCGACTGAGGAGGCCTCGGGGACCTTACTAAAGATTAATTCAAAATTTTTGGGAGGTCGTAACAGAGCAGGCAAATTGTTAGCGAACTATTTAAAAGTGAAGTCTCAAAAATCTAGAGTAAATAATATTATTGATGACAAAGGCAACAATCATTTTAAAGATGGAGAAATATTACAATGTTTTTCGGACTTTTTAAAAACTCTGTATACCCCTGAATCATCCCCCTCTAATCCTGCACTAGATTATTTTTTTGACTCTCTGCCTCCACGCACGTCCCCTTCTCCCGACTGTTCCTTTTTCATCATGGGCCCAAAACCCAACGCCTGGAGCGACACCTGGTGGCCCCCCACCCTCGGAAACCCGCCAACCCCCACAGACCACGCACGCAACCTGGGAATCATCCTGGACTCCGAGCTCAAAATGGACCGCCAGATCAACTCTGTCTCGTCTTCCTGCTTCCACACCCTCCGCCTCCTTCGTAAGACCTTCAAATGGATCCCCCTCGAACACCCAAAGACAGTCACTCACGCCCTGGTCACCAGCAGACTCGACTACGGCAACGCACTCTACGCCGGAATAAACAAAAACCTCATCCGCAAGCTACAGAACATCCAGAACGCCGCCGCAAGACTGGTCCTCAACCTGCCAAAACACTGCCACATCTCCCAGCACCTGCGCACACTCCACTGGCTCCCTGTCGAGGCGAGAATCACCTTTAAGATGCTCACCCACGCACACAAGGCCCTCCACGGCACCGGACCAGCATACCTGAACAGCCGACTCAAATTCCACGCACCCCAAAGGACCCTACGATCAGCCCAGCTCACCTACGCCGTGGACCCCCGCACCAGAAAGATCAGATCGGGAGGCCGCTCCTTCTCCTTCCTCGCAGCCAAAGCATGGAACGCCCTTCCGCTCCACCTCAGACAGACAACATCGCTCCCCATCTTTGCAAGAAACCTCAAAACCTGGCTCTTCGACAGACCCCCTCATTGATGGAATGGAACCTGCACCCCACCCCTAGCGCCTTGAGTCCCTTACGGGTGAGTAGTCGCGCTTTAACAAACTCCTGATTGATTGATTTCTCGACAATGATATATCTCTTTCTGAGATTAGGACGGCCTTAACCCTATTACCCAAAGATAAAACTCCGGGCCCTGACGGCTTCACTGCTGAATTTTATTCTTGTTTCTCACAAAGTCTTCTTCCTAATCTTCTCTCTCTTTTTCAACATTTCACCTCGTATCGGGCTGCTCGAGGCACTTTTTTGGAGGCAATGATTTGCCTTATCCCTAAGAAAGATAAAGATCCTTCATCTTGTGCCAACTATCGCCCCATTTCTTTGATAAATTTAGATTGCAAGATTTATGCTAAAGTATTGGCTCTTCCATTAAATCAAATGATCCCTGATCTGATCGGGGTTGAGCAATCTGGGTTTGTTAAAGGTAGGAATATAATAACTGATAACTCTAGAACCTTTTTAAACATAATACACCTTGCTTCTAAAAGCCTCATTCCCTTAGCGGCTATAACTTTAGACGCTGAAAAAGCCTTTGATCGTCTCTATTGGTCTTTTATGATGCGCGCTCTCAGGTGGCATGGTTTTGGCCCTGCTATTCTGTCTTTCATTAGTTTGCTTTATTCCTCCCCAACTACTTCGGTCTTTGTCAATGGTTTGCAATCATCTTATTTTACTCTTCAAAGGGGCACTCGTCAGGGATGCCCTTTATCCCCTTTACTGTTTATACTATCCCTTGAGCCTTTTCTTCACTCTTTAAGACACTCCTCACTATTTCAAGGGTATATGCACAAAACGTCTGAAATTAAGTTCACTGCATATGCGGATGACATCTTGCTACATGTATCTGATCCCCTAGTTTCCTTGCCTGCTTTTAATGATCTCTTGTCTTCATATGCTTCTGTATCGGGTTACAATCTAAACTTTACCAAGTCTGAAGTTCTTCCCCTAAACAAATTTTGTCTAAAAGAAATGTTTGCGGACAAGGGTTTTAAATGGAATCTCACTCATATTAAATGCCTGGGCATTAAGTATTCCTTCTCTACTGCCAAATTGGTTCCACCTAATTTGGGTGATGTCCTACTTAAAGTGCTATCCATGTCCGAGAAATGGTCACCCTTGTATTTGTCATGGTGGGGGAGGCTGAATACAATCAAGATGATGATGTTACCTGTTATTGATTTCTATCTCTCCATGCTACCAGTTAAAATTCCATTGAAATTCTTTAAGTCACTTAATAGCTCCTTAAGTAAGTTTTTATGGAACAAACGGAAGGCCCGTATTTCTTTGCCCTCGTTGTCGGCACCCAAAGATAGGGGTGGGGTCAATTTTCCCAACTTCAGACAGTATCACTCCTCTTTTTTAATACGACAACTTTTACCACATCTCTCCTCTTCTGAAGATACCCCTTTAATGGTCTGGCATAACTTGGAAGAATCTTTGATTCAACCTTTTTCTTTTTCATCATTAACTAGTTTTCCTCATCCTCCTCGCTCCTTTAAATCTCCCACCATTTCACAGTCCATATTAGTTATCTATCCGGTTTGGACTAAAACTCTCTCTCCTTTGCAGAAGTTCCTTGACGCCTCTATATGGCACAATAAATCCATCAAGCTTGCTAATTGCATCATTTTTTGGAAGGATTGGGCCAACAAGGGGATAACTCAAGTCAAGCATCTCTTCCGTGGTGCTCTTCCTCTCTCCTTTAGTGAGCTTCAATCTCAATATGGCTTACCCGCCTCCTCTTTTCATAAATATGACTCTTTGAAAATGATCTTGACTTAGCAGTACTCTCTTCTTTCCTCACCCTCTTTTCCTTCAACGGATCCATCATTAGTATCCCTATCCACTTCCTCATCCCTCCGGGCATCTCACATATACAAATATCTGCACTATTCTTTCCCTAACAGATCGAAGAGTAAGGTGGAATTGTTATGGGAATCTGATCTACAACAAACTTTCTCTACACACACTTGGAACACTATCTGGGCATGTTTACATCACACGTCTTGTAATGCTAGCACTACTCAGACTCTGTATTACCTTTATAACAGGCTGTATTTGACACCATCATCTACCTCTAGATATACCCAGGGATCTTCACCTGCTTGTTGGACCTGCTCAACTATTCCGGGTACATACTTACATTCCTTTTTCTTATGTCAACACGTTACCTCCTTTTAGTTAAAAATTTGTAAAACTATTTCCTCTATATGTTCAATTAGTTTTCCTTTTACAATTAGCTCTATATTTTTGGGAAGAATCTCCCCAGTGTGGTTCGGTGCCCGTAAACTTGGTCAATTTGTCGATCTGTTATTGGCTATTGCCTTTCAGGTTATTACTTCCAATTGGAAAGACGCCTCCAAGATCACCTTTTCTGCCTGGTGGAACCTTCTCTGTCAACACCACAGATTGGACAGACCCTATGTTACTTCCTCTCTTCAACTTCTTCAAAAAGAGACCTTTTGGTCCCCACTTACTAATTAACTATCCTCCCCTTCAACTCATACCCAGGATAGCACTTTTATCTTTCAACCACCATGAGCCTTACAGTCGTAAGTTTCCCATACTGTACATACTAGAAATTTTCAGTAACCTTTGCATTATATGAACATTCACTGTGCAATTATTGAAGTTAAATTTGATTATTTTTGTAAAATAACGCTGGATTTTTCTTATGTATGTTTCCTTTTCCCCTCCCCTTTTTTTCTTTTTTCTTTTTCTTTTTCCTTTTATCGAAATATCAAAATTGTTAAGTTAATATGGTACATCCCTTCATTTGGACTTTTTTACTCTTTGTTAATTGTTTTGTTGTTTTATAACATATTTTTATTATGACCTTTACATTTATATACTACGTCTCTCTGGTTACCTTTTATCTATGCTGTAAATCGTACCCTTGTTCTTCTTATATTTTAATAAAGCTACGTTAAACTTTAAAAAAAAATTATGATTAAAACTAGCAATTAGTTATCATTCGAATTGCATATTGTTGATATAGTTTATTAATATTAGTAATAACAACAGTGATGATGATGGTGATGGTAATGATAATGATAATAATATTCATGATCAAAATAACCATGATCAGAATAAAATCTATGAGACTCTCAGGCAAACAGGGATCAAAGAAGATAAGACATACCGTTGTCATAAACTCAAACCACAATGCAAAGTGGTGCTATAATGTAGCAAAATTATGAAATGCATTGCAAGCCACACTATCGAAGAAATGAAACTGTTTAAAGTACAAAAGTCGATCAAATAACTTTGACTTTCAAAATTATTATTATTATTGAGGTTTCAAGAAATTGATCGCCACCTCCTAAACTGTACCTAAACCTGTTGAATTAGCTGAGATTTCAAGCACAGGCTGTGAATTAATGTATTTAGGTCATAAATGTCATGCTGTACTGAATGTTCACACTTTATAAAACGGCCGAACTGATTAATTATTCTCTACTCACTTTCGTAATGATGGGCCACATCTGTAGCTTTAAGTTTCAGCTCTTCCGAATCACTTTCGGTATTAAAAATATAGATAAGGAGAGTCAAGTAAAACAAAGCCAGTTGTTCTGTCTCTTTATTAGAAGAAGTGATAGTTCATTAATTGGCAAGTCAGTGCACGTGTGAATGGGTGAGTTGATGAATGTGAGAATGACTCAACTGATGTTTGGGTATGGATGAGCAAGTGCTGTAATGAGTACAATGGTGAATGACTGAGAGCAACGTCTCGTGTGCTCACTCACTCAATTTATCCAGCCATATATCACTGCCCTTACTGCAACCATCCTTACACTTGTTTATGCAGATAATTGTCAAAACACAGGAAATAGACATAGGCCCAGGTTTACTAACACTTTGCAATAGACACTTTGGCCTGGGTTTGCATCACAGCCTGGGGCAAAGTGTTGAACTGGAACTTACTTTTCAGAGCAAAACTTGTTTGGTGCTGGAAAGTGCACCAAAAGTAACGCAAAATAGCACTATTCACTACTTTGATTCAATGGGGAGTACCAAGGGTGATACGTAGGCCTTAGTCTTCGACACGGTCAAACATGACAGCCTCCTTGAATTACTTGAACACAGAATGGGATTATCAGGGGTTGTCCTAAATTGGTTTGCCTCATTTCTACACAACAGAACTCAAAGAATTAAGGTTAACCAATCCTTGTCTACTACCACTCCTGTCACTTTAGGGGTCCCCAGGGGTCCACATTATCACCTACTCTCTTTAACCTGTTCATGGAGCCTATAACCGAAATTCTGAAATTTTCTAATGTACAATACCACATGTAGGCAGACAACACCCAACTATACCTTAAAATCTCCTCCCCTGAGGATATCCGTCTACTCAACACAACTGTCCAAAAAACCCAAAACTGGCTAACCAGACACCACCTTAAACTCAACTCGCTCAAAACCGAATTCCTCTTAATTGCCCCACCAAAAAGATCCCGCGACATCGAAGATTGGATGAAACACTTAACAGTTTTCAACTGCATTCCACACATTATAGATTCCACAAGATCACTAGGAATTACACTTGACAAGAATCTCAACATGCAAGAGCACATCGGCTCAGCCACCAGAGGAGCAAACTCTCAAATGAGTATTCTAAGAAAAATAAAACCCTTCCTCCCCTGCGACGACCTCAAATCAGCGGTGCAAGCGCTAGTTATCCCCAGATTAGAATATGGGAGTGCTACCCTATGTGGTCTACCAAGATCCAAGTTGGCTCCACCAAGGGCATCCCTTAGCTCTGCTGCAAGGCTTATCACTGGATCAAAAAGGTACAGCCACATCACTCCAGATCTGAAGGCACTAAACTGGCTCCCTTATGAGGCAAGGATTCAGATGAAAATTGCTTGCATGACCCCCAAAGCCCTACACTTCAATACACCGAAGTACCTAGCTGACAAACTGGAACTGTCCGGCGGTGGCAGATCATCTAGAAGCACCATCACTTTACTGTTGAAACCTCAAAAATTTCGAAAAAATAAAACCTACAACCGAGCCTTCTCCGGATTGGCCCCTAGAATCTGGAACTCCCTGCCCCCTGAAATCAGACTGATCCCTTCAATCACTTCACTCAAAAAATAAGTCAAACTGCTCTTAATGAACAAATCTCTACCCTGAACCCACAAACTCATTCTCTGGATACTGATCTGACCAGCTGTTCTCCAACCAGGGCTTGCACGCCGTCTATGTACTGGTTTATAACTCACTGTCCCACTCCTGATTTGCAACGGACATCGTCATCATTTATGTTTCTTGGTTATCTATTTTCTACTTATTTAACTAATCTGTAAAGCGCTCTGATACCCTCTAGGGTCAAGTTCGCGCTATATAAAACTTTATAAATAAATGAATAAAATAAAATAGGCATCAAAAGCAACTATCCAGTTGAAAGCAAATCCCTTTCTACTAACATTGGTAGCTGCTTTGAAGCAGGCCTAACTTTGGAGAAAAGTTTAATTTTCACCAAATGTTTCCAAGTTTGCATGTGTACAGTACAGCACACATACAATGTTAGAAAAAATTTAAACAATGTAAAACCATAGTAGGGTACCCTTGAAGTGCAAAACCTATGTTTGACATTGTGCACAATATCTTACACCATGGTGGAAGTGTGTGTGCATTGGCACAAGACAGCCAAAAGTGCACCAGCGCAGGAAGAGAGAGAATCGTTGCCATATCATAGTAGATATGATATTGTTCTTCTGTCTCCCTTTGACACAATGCAGGTCAGAAACGCTAGTGAATTTGCCCCGTAGTATCTCTAAATTACAAAAGCCCGATTTATTAGCAGTTTGTGCCAGGTTTGTGTCACAAAAGTGACACAAATGAGCACAAAGTGTTGATTTGGTGTTCACTTTAAAGCAAAACACTTGTTTTGGGTGAATACCAGTAAAAAGAGGGTTACATCCACCAAATATAGGTGACTTGAGAGATATGCTATGCGTCCAGCCTGTTGTCAAATGCTATGTCCATTATCCCATGATATCCATTATCACATCATTGGTGATAGATAATTGGCCCCAAGTGCAGCATCTGCAATCGCTTCAAGTCACAGACCCTATAGGACACTCAAAATGACTGGAAGATGTCATCAATTGATGTTGTTAGTGATCTTGAGACGTAATCAGTGATGTTATCAATAATGTAATTTAACATTTAAAGAGTGAAGTAATATGTGAGGTCCTAAGCAGTGCATGTTGGGGACCTGAGTTATGGTTGCTTCCTTAAACTATAATTTGTGAGTTTTACCATTTGTTTTTGTTTTCAAACATTAGTATGCATTTCATTTCAACAACTACGTATAATGTCACTTGTTCTTTCAATGATTTTAAGTTTTTTTCAACATAATGGGAATTCTTATTACTATTCCTAACTATACATACTCACTTATATATGCACCTCACATTTCTTAGAAATTAATAGCCATTATATCAATAATAGTTAATGAATATCCTCACAGACTTGATCTGTCATTTAAATACTCTATCCCCACGAACACATTTAAAACAAAGGTTGCAATTATATTTTGGCACTTGGTTTGTGAATTGACTCACATAAATCTGTCTAAATGTTGTTGCTTAGTGTATGTTTGTCCCAGCTATTTTCAGTTATTGAACACGCTCTTCTGGTTTTCAAACCTTTTTGTGAAAGCAATGTTTCTTGAGCCATGTGGGGGCAAAGTGAGCACAACCCAACCACCAGGCATTGTAAGTTATCTCACAGATAAAAGAAAATGGGCTTGATTCTGTCAGGATTTAGACATAATTCAGGCATCTGGTTACTTGCAGGGCTGGATTGGAAAGGCCTAGAAATTGTGGAACACAGGGCAGTGGAGATTGGGTTCATGAAGACACTAGGATGTGGGAGTGTTCATTCATACGGCATTCTCTAACATTGAGTTGAAACCTGGTATTGTGTTGTTTAGTTGAATCTCAATTTGAATAGGTGCTTCTTTAGTTGCTGTGGCTTTTATGCTTTGCATCAGTTTGCATCCATGCATCCAGCTCTGCACCTTTGCAGTCCACTCACTTTCTGGTCCTTTGCTTTTAGGTTTCTCATTAGCTTGCACCCATTCATCCATGCCTGCACCTTTGCTGTTTCTTCTCTTACCGGTCTCTGCTGATCTTCTGGCATTCTGGGGTTTCCACCTGGTATCCAGGAGTGATGAGAGCTCATTACAGCAGCTTCCCTGGTTATGATGGTTAATCGCTATTCTATCCTTCGAAAATACTTTTAATCTCCAGGTGGTATTATATTCTCAGCTGACCTACTTTATTTACCTTGCATCTGGACCTTACTCTCTCAATGTCCATTGAATCTCCTCAGAGGTCTCCACTGAATGAGATGAATTTACCCAGAGGGTAAATCCAGGCCAGGTTCGCTTTTTATCCTTTTTTAATCTTTGTCTTCTGAAAGCTGTATAATTTTCGCGATACCTTCGCTCAGAGATTTAGGGACAGCAAGAGTTTTGATAGGTCTGAAAACATGGAACCTGACAGCTTGTTAGACCATTGAACTGTCTAAAATCTGCTTCAGGAAATGTCACAAGACATCGATAAAATACAGGAATAAGCAGTTAAGACCTGAGAGGAATAGGATTCTCTCATAACCCATGTAAGTCTGATGACTGCTAAGCAAACCCACAACCACTAGCTCTACCAGACCCGCTGATACCATTCTTATGTCAAATGGTAATTCATCCGAAAGCCCTACACTTCAATACACCGAAGTACCTAGCTGACAAACTGGAACTGTTCGGCGGTGGCAGATCATCTAGAAGCACCATCACTTTACTGTTGAAACCTCAAAAATTTCGAAAAAATAAAACCTACAACCGAGCCTTCTCCGGATTGGCCCCTAGAATCTGGAACTCCCTGCCCCCTGAAATCAGACTGATCCCTTCAATCACTTCATTCAAAAAATAAGTCAAACTGCTTTTAATGAACAAATCTCTAACCTGAACCCACAAACTCATTCTCTGGATACTGATCTGACCAGCTGTTCTCCAACCAGGGCTTGCACGCCGTCTATGTACTGGTTTATAACTCACTGTCCCACTCCTGATTTGCAACGGACATCGTCATCGTTTATGTTTCTTGGTTATCTATTTTCTACTTATTTAACTTTTCTGTAAAGCACTCTGATACCCTCTAGGGTCAAGTTCGTGCTATATAAAACTTTATAAATAAATGAATAAAATAAAATAGGCATCAAAAGCAACTATCCAGTTGAAAGCAAATCCCTTTCTACTAACATTGGTAGCTGCTTCGAAGCAGGCCTAACTTTGGAGAAAAGTTTAATTTTCACCAAATGTTTCCAAGTTTGCATGTGTACAGTACAGCACACATACAATGTTAGAAAAAATTTAAACAATGTAAAACCATAGTAGGGTACCCTTGAAGTGCAAACCCTATGCTTGACATTGTGCACAATATCTTACACCATGGTGGAAGTGTGTGTGCATTGGCACAAGACAGCCAAAAGTGCACCAGCGCAGGAAGAGAGAGAATCGTTGCCATATCATAGTAGATATGATATTGTTCTTCTGTCTCCCTTTGACACAATGCAGGTCAGAAACGCTAGTGAATTTGCCCCGTAGTATCTCTAAATTACAAAAGCCCGATTTATTAGCAGTTTGGGCCAGGTTTGTGTCACAAAAGTGACACAAATTAGCACAAAGTGTTGATTTGGTGTTCACTTTAAAGCAAAACACTTGTTTTGGGTGAATACCAGTAAAAAGAGGGTTACATCCACCAAATATAGGTGACTTGAGAGATATGCTATGCGTCCAGCCTGTTGTCAAATGCTATGTCCATTATCCCATGATATCCATTATCACATCATTGGTGATAGATAATTGGCCCCAAGTGCAGCATCTGCAATTGATTCAAGTCACAGACCCTATAGGACACTCAAAATGACTGGAAGATGTGATCAATTGACATCAACTGGATGCTGCCAGACTGGTGCTAGATGTCCCTAAGCATCAGTCAATTAGGGCCGGGATACAGAAGTTGCATTGGCTACCAGTTGCCCAGCGCGTGAAATTCAAGACACTCTGTATAGTGCATAAGGCACTTTATAGAGTTGGTCCACGATTTTTATGGCATGCCTTTAGTTGGTATTTCCCCAGCAGACAACTACGATCAGCGAATGCTTTCCTGATGCTTACTTCCAGAGTCAGGACTATGAAATGGGGAGGGAGGAGTTTCAGACATGGTGATATTAGGCTGTGGAACTCCCTCCCGCTCGCGCTTAGGAAGATATCTTCTTTGATTGAGTTTAGGAAGAATCTTAAGACATGGCTTTTTAAAAACTGACTCTCCCTACAGTACGCGGTCCCTAAGCGCCTAGACACCTATGGGTATTAGTGCGCTATAAAAGTTGCTGTAACATAACATAACATAACATCAATTGATGTTGTTAGTGATCTTGAGACGTAATCAGTGGTGTTATCAATAATGTTATTTAACATTTAAAGAGTGAAGTAATATGTGAGGTCCTAAGCAGTGCATGTTGGGGACCTAAGTTATGGTTGCTTCCTTAAACTATAATTTGTGAGTTTTACCATTTGTTTTTGTTTTCAAACATTAGTATGCATTTCATTTCAACAACTACGTATAATGTCACTTGTTCTTTCACTGATTTTAAGTTTGTTTCAACATAATGGGAATTCTTATTACTATGCCTAACTATACATACTCACTTATATATGCACCTCACATTACTTAGAAATTAATAGCAATTATATCAATAATAGTTAATGAATATCCTCACAGACTTGATCTGTCATTTAAATACTCTATCCCCACGAACACATTTAAAACAAAGGTTGCAATTATATTTTGGCACTTGGTTTGTGAATTGACTCACATAAATCTGTCTAAATGTTGTTGCTTAGTGTATGTTTGTCCCAGCTATTTTCAGTTATTGAACACGCTCTTCTGGTTTTCAAACCTTTTTGTGAAAGCAATGTTTCTTGAGCCATGTGGGGGCAAAGTGAGCACAACCCAACCACCAGGCATTGTAAGTTATCTCACAGATAAAAGAAAATGGGCTTGATTCTGTCAGGATTTAGACATAATTCAGGCATCTGGTTACTTGCAGGGCTGGATTGGAAAGGCCTAGAAATTGTGGAACACAGGGCAGTGGAGATTGGGTTCATGAAGACACTAGGATGTGGGAGTGTTCATTCATACGGCATTCTCTAACATTGAGTTGAAACCTGGTATTGTGTTGTTTAGTTGAATCTCAATTTGAATAGGTGCTTCTTTAGTTGCTGTGGCTTTTATGCTTTGCATCAGTTTGCATCCATGCATCCAGCTCTGCACCTTTGCAGTCCACTCACTTTCTGGTCCTTTGCTTTTAGGTTTCTCATTAGCTTGCACCCATTCATCCATGCCTGCACCTTTGCTGTTTCTTCTCTTACCGGTCTCTGCTGATCTTCTGGCATTCTGGGGTTTCCACCTGGTATCCAGGAGTGATGAGAGCTCATTACAGCAGCTTCCCTGGTTATGATGGTTAATCGCTATTCTATCCTTCGAAAATACTTTTAATCTCCAGGTGGTATTATATTCTCAGCTGACCTACTTTATTTACCTTGCATCTGGACCTTACTCTCTCAATGTCCATTGAATCTCCTCAGAGGTCTCCACTGAATGAGATGAATTTACCCAGAGGGTAAATCCAGGCCAGGTTCGCTTTTTATCCTTTTTTAATCTTTGTCTTCTGAAAGCTGTATAATTTTCGCGATACCTTCGCTCAGGGATTTAGGGACAGCAAGAGTTTTGATAGGTCTGAAAACATGGAACCTCACAGCTTGTTAGACCATTGAACTGTCTAAAATCTGCTTCAGGAAATGTCACAAGACATCGATAAAATACAGGAATAAGCAGTTAAGACCTGAGAGGAATAGGATTCTCTCATAACCCATGTACGTCTGATGACTGCTAAGCAAACCCACAACCACTAGCTCTACCAGACCCGCTGATACCATTCTTATGGCAAATGGTAATTCATCCGAAAGTAGTAATATGGCAAGAACAGACTTAATATTGAATGCTTCCCTTATTTATTATTTAACCTGAGTACTCCCAGAGAAGTTTAGATGGGTGTTCAGTCTTTTTTAGCGTGGTGCCAATTTAATTTTTTAGCACAATACTTTGTCCTGGATACAGCATAATTGGCGTACATGGTCTCATATTTAACTAAAGACTCCATGAGATAGACTACACCTTTAATTTTGAACCAAAGCCCTTGGTTCTCTAATTGGGATCAGTTTCTTACACAGTTCTGAGCCATTTTTGGAAATTGCTAAACTAACCGGGCTCCCTACACAGGATTGTTAACCCTTAAGCAGGGAAATAAAAATGTCTTCTCCTATATGAGCTATTTGAAACAATTGGCATCGGAGACAACTTGAGCTGATGAGGTGACCCCAGTGGCCTTTTATCATGTATTACAAGAAGAGTTAGAAGAGTTATTGGGCCAGATGTACGACCAAGAAAATTGTGCATCGCAAATTGCGACTCTTTTGCGAGTCACAATTTGCGAGGCGCAATTTCCGATGTACAACAGTGTATTTCACACTGTTTGCTATTCCTAATGGGGTCGCAAATTGCGAGGATCATTAATATTAATGAGCCTCTCGCAATTTGCGAGCCCATTAGGAATGACAGCCCTCCCAGGGATGGTGGCCTGCTGGGCTCAGCAGACCACCATGTCTGGAACTGCTTTTTAATAAAGCAGCTTTTTTTTTTTGAAATGCAGCCCGTTTTCCTTAAAGGAAAACGGGATGCATTTAAAAGAAAAATTAAACTTTTCAGTTTCATTTTTTAAGCGCAGGCAGTGGTCTCTGGGACCACTGCCTGCTCTTAAAAATATTTTCCCACACACTCACAAAGGGGAAGGGGTCCCCTTGGGACTCCTTCCCCTTTGCAAGTAGTTTACCACCTACTTGAAGTAGGTGGTAAACTGCGAGTGTTTTGCGGCCGCAAATGCAGTAGCAAAACACTAGTACATAGCATGTCGACTCGCTATTAGGAAGGGACGCCCCTTCCTAATAGCGAGAGTCGCTAATGCTATTTTGCGAGTCAGGGACTTGCAAAATAGCATTTATACATGCTATTACCCTTTTTTGCGGCCGCAAACGGGAGGTTCTCCTGTTTGCGGCCGCAAAAAATGGTCATACGTCTGGCCCATTGTCTTTAGTAGTAAACCAGCACACTCCATCAACAGCCTTAATTGGCATAACTCATGAAATTGATATCCAGCGAAAAGCTTGCAATGCGGAATGGAGTGTTTATTCTTGATGCCCTTCAATACCAAATCTAACAAAACCTATGCAAGTAATTTCTCACCAGAAGAACCCATGCAGATGGGGGGGAGGGGTAAAAAAACTCAGATGGGAAGAGAAGGAGAAAAGACAGATGATAGGGTTATGCCTATGCTTCTATTGATCAGCAAAGCACAAAAACCCCATCCTCAACACCTCCATGGACTCTGCCAGCTTCTGGACATCTGGAAACATGCCACGCTCATATCCCAGCTCAAGAAACAATCCATTGACCCTGCCACACTTTGCATCTACAGACCCATTTCCCTTCTGCCATACCCGGAAAAGGTCTTGGAGAAACGAATCAACCGATGCCTCATCAACCACCTCAGCAACGACCAGCTCCTCAACACCACGCAGTCTGGATTCAGGCCCAACCACAGTACAGAAACAGCACTCATCACCACCACAGACAACATTCACATGATCCTTGACAGAGGAGACACAACAGCCATCATTCTACTGGGCCTCTCTGCAGCATTTGACATGGTATCCTACCCCATCCTCATGAAGCACCTGCACGAGATTGGCATTCTAGGACCCGCTCTCTGAAGCTGTCACTGGCACCTTACTACTCGGAAGCCTGCAAACTCATCTGTGGAGTGCCTCAAGGTTCATTGCTCAGCCCCACACTCTTTAACTTAGGCATGATTCCTCTGGTCAACGTAATCTGTGCACACAATGTCAACATCCTCTCCTATGCTTATGACACAAAACTCATACGCTCTCTCTCTCTCAGACAAGCTGGACCACTGGACCAAGCAACTCACTAGAAAAATACAAACCAACCAGAACGCAGTAGTCAGACTCATTCTCAACCTCTCACACAGAACTCGCATCACACCTCATCTTAGAGAGCTCCACAGGATCCCAATACACAAATGTGCTCATTTCAAACTCCTCACACACACATTCAAGGGATCACAGAACTTATGCCCCACCTACCTGAACGGTCTCACCTCCTTCCACCAGCCACCTAGGCACATCTTTTCCGCAGGACTCTTACTCGCACACATCCCAAACATACTCAAATCTAGATGGGGGCGCTAGAGGGCGCACGGCAAGATGGCTGTGCTGTAGTGCAGCTCTGCTGGCCGACCTCCTATCCTGCTCCCTAGAAGCCATCCACGCCTGAAAATCATTGGCGACTGACTGCTACCTGCCAGGAATCTGCCTTGGGCATTTAGTTGCAGTCTTCGGCCCCTGGAAGGTGCAAGTGTTTGTTGGCGGAGGGCCGGCGCTTGAAACAACATGGCGGCCGTGTAAATAATGGCTGCGGGAGATCTGGCACCCAGTGCAGCCCTTTGGCTATCGGCGCATTCGTGGGTTCCGCCGGTGGACACAGTTGCGGGCTCTCATAGTTTCCAAGAGCGCCCCTATGTATTAATCCTCCAGTGTGGACAGACGGAGGTGACCGGCGCTATGGCTGTGTGAGAGGTGCGGTGCATGCGCGGCGGCGCTGGCAGCCCACTGCGATTGCCCACTGCGTGAACATTGGCGATCTTTGATGCGCTGCGGTGCCTCGACTGGGGTGCTGTGAGTCTTTTGGCCCAGGAATTCGGAGACGCCGAGCTGGGGGTGCGGGCCAGTGGAGAATCACAGAGCAACATGGCGGGCGAAAGGCTGGGGCCGCTGTGAGGCCTGGACTAGTTGCAGCTCCGCTGGTTTATCGCAGCGCTCTGCCTACCTGCTGACTTCTGCTGCTTCATTATTCCGGTAAGATCGCACTTATACGGAGGGCTCCTGGTTGTGGTGGGAAGCATGGGGCCGTGAACTCAGCCGCGCTTCAGCCGGAATGTGTTCGTGAGGCCTGGGACGGGCCTGCCGTGAGCCTGGTGTGAGACGCTGGGGATCGGACGGTGCGTGCGACTCCCACTGAGGCGACGCCTCCCTTCCTTGGCGATTGTGGGCCGGGTGTGTGGGAAACGGCAGCAAATCATCCCCCCCGGCGGCCCCCAGACACAACGCACTGCCCCCCCTGAAACGAAAACCAGTACTGTGCTGTGGTGACCTAGTGTGGTGAGGCTGACATTTTCTGAACTGCCAGTGGCCCTTACTCAGCACTTCAAGCTCCTGTGGTCGCTGCCCCTGGAACCTCCACAGCGGTGTCCTCAGCTATCCGAGAGTAGCAGTGCCGAACAGCTGGTGATAATTACTGAGGCCCTGACATCATCGGTGGGAGCAGCTCGCGACACACCGGACTCCTGCTTTGGACCCTACTTGCAGCCAAGCTCACTTCACCCCACTGACATTTGATTGCAATCACCATTTTGCGCCACGGTAACAGGCGCTAGAGGTGTAAAAAGCACGCACATCTCAGATTGGTGCAGATTTGAATCTCTGCCCCTTCCCTCATTGTGTGTGTGGTGAAGCGAGTGCACGGGGGTGAGCAGCGGAAGCGCAGACCAAGGATACGTGTGGGGCCTCTGCGGTGCTGGTGTCCCCCGTGCTGCTGCGGGTCTGTCGCCATGGGCAAAAGAGATAGAAATCACCTGCGCCTTTCTTTTGTCTCGCGGAAACCTGGCAAACCACAACAGAGAGCCACTTCTGACTCTGAGCTGGACACCACTACCGAGACACCGTCCGCCCTGGAAATGACATTGTCTGTTATCCAAGCCAGTCTTCAGTCCATAGATGGGAAGATCGAGGCCCTCAGTGGTCGTATGGACCACATGTCAGCCAAACTGGACAGACAAGCTACCAGGCTCGGCAAAGTAGAACAACGTATCTCTGACGCCGAAGACGGTCTGCAACAAGTCACTACCAAAGCATCAGATATGGAGAAGATTCTGGCTGTCATTCAGGCCAAAAATGAAGACCTTGAGGCCAGATCCCGGTGCAATAATCTGTGCATAGTGGGGCTGCCGGAGTCAACGAATATGGGCAAGCTGGAGACATATGTGGAGAACATGCTCCAAGACGTCTGCGGCGCGGAAAACCTCTCTGAATTGCTCATCGTAGAGAGAGCCCATCGCTCACTGTCAGTTCGCCCACCTCCAGGTGGTCCGCCCAGACCGATAACTGCGCGTTTATTAAATTTCAGAGACCGTGACTCGATACTTCGCATCTCCCGTCAGAAAGGTACCATCACGTAACACGGTGGCATTTTACCCTGACTTCACTGCAGCGGTTCAGGCGGCTAGAAAGGAATTCCAGCAAATTAAATAAATAAATACCAGCATTTGTAAAGTGCACAGCTACCTCCGGAGAGGTGTCGCGGTGCTGGGGGCCCTCGGGAAGATTACGTGAGCTATTGCCCAGAGTCACATGGTGCTGGGCTAACCTGCCGCCGGCACCGGGGATTGAACGCTGAACTCCGTGGTCCGGAGTCAGGCACCCTGGCCGCTGCGCCACACCTCTTCCACCCCTACTGAGTCCTAGCTATCCAAGAACCAAACCTAATGACAATTGGCTCACCTTGAGATCTAGGGGTTTTCATAAATGTGGCAACTGCAGTATATGCAAATTGGCTTTGGATGAAAAGAAATCCTTTCAGGATGTAGATGGCAGATCATATGAAATCCGATATATGATTAATTGTAACACCAAATACGTGATATATATGCTTGAATGTAAATGCATCAAGCTCTACATAGGAAGTACGATTAGGCCATTGAAAGAAAGGATTAATGAACAAGTGAGAGCTGTGAAAAACCAAGTCACAAGAAACTCAATGGCTACACACATTAATGAATGCAGGTCGCAGGGCTCGTATAAGATATTCACGTTCTATGGTATTGACCATGTGGAGGCAGACCCCGAGGGGGTAACAGAGAACTGTGTGTTAGATGCAGGGAGGTAACTTGGATAATGCGGTTACAAGCTGTTGAATGTGGCCTAAACATGCACCATGAATTACAGTATTTTCTCGGTGAATAATGGTGTCAGTGTACTAAGCAGGTTTAACTTACCAGTTCTTCAAGGAATTTATATGTCACAAACTGTGTACACCAGATTCAACTGTCCTTATCAGTTTATCAGACTTTTTTCGTCAGACACATCTGACGCCAATCTAGACATGTTATGTTCAGAGTATGTTCTCGCAGACCAATGATATCAGTGTATTAATTAGGCTCAACCACCTAGGAGTTTTTCGTAAGCAGATACTTGTCACAAACATTGGTAACCTGATTCAATTGCACATGAATATATATATATATATATATATATATACCAGACCATGCACCATAATGTTGTGGAGAAAAATCACACATATATATATATATATATATATATGTGATTTTTCTCCACGACATTATGGTGCATGGTCTGGTCACCCAAATATTATAACAATTTAAGAGTGATGGAATCCAAAATGTCATTAACGGATCCAACTAATTTGCTAATCAAATTATGTGTGACTATCATATCACCATACTCTATGTGAGGGGACGTGGTGCAATATCATATCTAGTGTCTAACAGGTTGTTATACTTGCGTGGAGAATCCTA
Organism: Calotriton arnoldi; assembly: GCA_963921515.1. NCBI lineage: Eukaryota > Metazoa > Chordata > Amphibia > Caudata > Salamandridae > Calotriton > Calotriton arnoldi. The sequence goes on along the minus strand of CAWUFW010001860.1, from coordinate 2,297,199 downwards.
TGAGACTTTTTACCCTTCCCGCCATATGAAGGTGGATTCTTTTCTTTTCCTTTACTTGAGGCAGAACACTCTACTTGATCTTACGGTTACAATGGATAGACACCACACGTGACCGTTCTGACGCACACACCGGGTCTTTGTCTCACACTTGTTATTTTTAGGTTGACCGATTGGGATATCCAATCATACCGTATTCGGGATCATTACCACGCTATGGAAATATGTCCCCTCATTTGGATTAGATATTTTCATTATGGGGTATTGTGTCAGGTCGTGCATTACTCCAACTTTAGTTTATCACTACCACAGTGATATCTGGCATTACAGCCTCTTGCTGAGCTGCGTGGGATATTCGTCACATTCTCTATTTTGAGATTCTGACATTAGACTTAAACTAAATAGTTTAAGGCTGATTGAGTCCATTTCCTTCAATTTTGTTTGCAGTATTAGTTTGAGGTGGTAACAGTGCAATACAGTTAACTATAATCACCTCTTAGGCTTTTCCCCCGTAGTGCATTTACACTCTTTAGTGTTCACATGACTACGATTTCCCGCACCATGCGCGGATATTCCAATATGCCGCCCGCGTTAAGCCATGGCACGGAGATGCGCGCCAGCGTTCATGTCCCTGCCAGAATAACTTCCTGTGTGGTCGAGTGCAGGACACCTGTCGGCCAAATACACTGAGCCTACAAGACGTAGACAGGCATCTTTTGAGTAAGGTAGGTTTTGTTTATGGCATGGATAGCTCCAAACTGGTCTAGGGCACCGTTACTGTTTTCACGAAATATCTGACGAGGCATCCATTATTTTGTTTTGTTCTCCTCATTTCTGATCACTAGGGCCATACTCGGTGCCCTTGGTTAATTCCCTCTTCCTGACGTGGATCAGCGTGCAGTGAAGAAGCTCCTGATCGCCGAGAACGTACAGTATGCAATGTTATATCTGGCCCGGCTTCGTATCGGCACCGATGATAAAGCCAGGATTTTCACCAACCCGAAGCAGGCCATGGACTTTGCAAAATCTCTCTGGCGCAGGAAACAGGCCACCCCTGATGCTTCGGACGATGAAGGTTAAGGTGTACTGAACATTGATCGGCGTTCCGACTCATTGACTTTCTTGCAGAACCTGTATTGCGAATATCACTACTCGCACTGTTATCCTGGACATTGAGGCCCGGTGCCTTTGCCGTGTTGCTTTGTAAGCAGTGGCTGTTTTTCGTTACAGTAGTGTTCGTAGCGTTCTCCTGCAATTGAAGTGCGTTGCCTCTGCTGCTCTGCATTCGTATACCTGTATCCTTTTTGCATTGGGTGCCCCCCCGTGGCAGGGCAGGTGACATACTGTTCTATTTGTAACTCTGGTTTCTTATGTGTAATGAACCTTACTGATGGATGGTCTAGGGAGTGCATGTTATATTGGTCGGCCACCTCCCTTGTCATCGAGGGAGTAGGTTGTGCCACAGCGTTCCCCAATGGGTGTGCCCCATATCACTTCTAGCACATGTTTCTCTCTGTGAGGGTATGTTTTAGCTTACGGGATGGCTTTGGCAAGTTGGGTATGCTAAAGTGGGTGAGGGTGGGGGGTCCGAATTCTGGAAAGTGGGGTTTGTTAACTGCGATTGGTCCGATGCTCGGGCTATGGTATATATGTTCCGGCTTGTTATCATACAGATGGGTACTCACTATGCTAATGCTTATCACTCTCAATGGCGACAAAGGATGATAAGTTCACATGTGTAACGTGGAATGTCTGAGGGCTAAATTCCCCCAAGAAAATCTGGCAGGTCTTCGCCTATCTGGACACTCATGGGGTTCAGATTGCTCTCCTACAGGAGATGCACCTGACCAAGGTGTCTGAGGCCAGGATCGCTCTCAAGTGGGTTGGGTATAAACTTGCCTCATCTCATTCGTCCTATGCCAGAGGGGTTCTCATCCTGCTAAAAAGGGGTCTTCTATTCACACCAATAAAAACATGCACAGATGAAGAGGGGCGCTACGCTATGATGTATGGCAAGCTAGGGGTCTCGTCACTGACTATTGTTAATGTCTATGGTCCCATTGCAGACGAGCCTGAGGTGTTTGCACGCATTTTTAGTGTACTACGTAATTGGCCTGATGCTGCAATTGTGTGCAGTGGATCTTAACACGCGCTTGGATCCGAGCAAGGATAAATCTAGTCAACAGGGCGGATGCACTCCTAGAGCTGCCCAATGCATCAGGGTATGTTGGAGTTTGGTCTGATTGATGCTTGGAGGCTTCACAATTGGGATACATTGGAGGGCACACATGCCTCCCCGGCGCACGGTAGCTGGTCCAGTTTGGACTACTGGCTGCTAAGCGAGGGGGCGAATGCCTGGGTAATGGATATCGTCCCTCTCCCTCGCACATTATCTGATCACAACCCAGTTAAGCTCACCTTCACTTTTCCCATCAATACTCCTCGCCCGTTCACATTTTGCTCCGAGGCCCTCTTAGACCCAACTATTCTGACACTATCAGGAAAGCAATAGGGCAATATTTTGATATAAATGCAGGCTCTGTAGATAGCGCTGCAACTCTCTGGGAGGCCTTCAAGGTCACTATTAGGGGAGTCTGCATCAGCACCACAGCGGGTATTTTAAAAGATATCAGGGGACAGCTCTCGAGGATAGAGAAAGCACTATCGGAGCTTGAAAAAGAATACGAAACCAGGCCACGTGCAACCACACTCTCTCGCATTCATGAGTTAATTTTAGAGTATGATGAAATGGCAGAAACTGAAATACTGTACTTATCTAAAAGACACAGAGCCCGGGCCAATGGCGAAGGAGGTCGGCCAGGCCGTAATTTAGCTGCTAAGCTCAAATTCTGCGCTGAGCACCAACACATCACCAAAATCATAGATGCGCAGGGTGGGGAACAATATACACCACAGGCCATAGTGGATCAATTCCGTAACTGTTATGCTAACATGTACACGTCGCGGGGGAGCGCTGACCCTCTGGCTCTGGCTGAGTACCTATCAGACATTGGATGCGCATGGCTGGCGGATGGACACCGAGAATATTTAAGTCAGCCAATTGAAGCATCTGACAAAAAAGCGCCGGGGCCGGATGGCCTCATGGCAGGATTCTATAAAGAATACGCCGAGCTCCTAACTCCCCATTTGCTGGAGGTATATGGCGAGGCACATGAGACAGGGCGGCTTCCACCGTCGCTCAGACAGGCTTTGATCATCACCTTACTTAAAAAAGACAAGTCAACCTCTTTTTGCGACTCATACTGCTACTTATCCTTGATTAATTTGGATGCAAAAATACTAGCTAAAATTCTAGCCTCCAGACTCCAGCCTTTAATGCCATGTCTGGTCTTACCGGACCAATCTGGCTTCATACCAGAATGGTCCACGTCCCATAACTTAAGTACTATATTCGCGATGTTTCATGTTCTAGACCCTGCTCTCCCCGCTGCTGCTGTCATGTTGGATGCAGCGAAAGCATTCGACTCCATAGAATGGAGTTACATGTTTCAAATCCTGCAACGCATGGGTTTCCCTGAGATTTTTATTGGCTGGGTGCGTTCATTATACTCTGACCCCTCAGCACGGGTGCGCGTGGGTGGCCTAACCTCGGAGCCATTTCAGATTGAGAGAGGTACCCAGCAGGGATGCCCTCTGTCACCGCTGCTTTTCTCTATCATGCTGGAGCCTCTGACTTGCATAATACGTCAGTGCACAGGGAGACTGCCCTTAATTTTATGCACCGCCCAGTTGGTATATCTCTTTATGTTGACGACATGGTGCCTTTTATCAGAGAGCCTCAGCGGCACCTCCTCCACCGTGCTGCGCTAATACATCAGATTCGGCCTTTTTTCGGGTCTAGCCATTAATTGGGATAAATCTGTGATTATACCTCTGACACCGATGACGAGCCCTCCTAGTTTGGACTATCCGTTGGTGTGGTCTACTGACCCAGTTAAGTATTTGGGTACATCAGGACCCAAAGATCGTTGTTAAAAAAAATTATGGGAGGGCGTGTGTTGTGCTGGAGAAACAAGTGGACAGGTGGACGGCGCTGCCATTATCACTGGCGGATCGCATCGCTATCATCAAAATGATAGTTTTACCGCGTTTTTTATATCTCTTCTGCAATATCCCTATAAAACTGTCTAAGCAATTTTACAACACTGTACGGTCGTCATTACTTCGCTTAATCTGGAGAGGCAAGCACGCTAGTGTGGGCTGGAATACACTCATGCTAGATTATGCCAAAGGAGGCGTTTGCGCACCAGATCTATACATATATTATCTCTGCGCCCAGGCGCAATACGCGTACTATTGGTACAACCCCCATGCCTTCACTCCTCATGTGATACAAAAGGGGATGATGGACGGAACGTTTGAGCCAATCAAACACTCACCCCCAGTAAACTGATCTGGGTTTAATCCATCATCATTCTTTAGCTCACTCCACCACCCCAGTTCACTCCTCATGTGGCTGTGGAACATGGCGATGTACACCTGATCCCGTTACCTGGCATACGTACACACTCGCAGAGGGGCACGCCGAAGCACAAAATAAATGCGGTAGACACCACCATTGCCGCTTGGCAGTCTATTGGTAAACTCGCAGCAAAGCTCCCGATTTATGTTCCTTCGCTGCCTCTGGCGCACCATGCGGCGCTCTCGGTGACGCAGGAGGAAGGCCCGATGCGTTCGCTGAGAGAGGCTGGTATTGACAAAATGCAAGACATTTATCCTGACGGGAGTTTTATCACAACGGAGGGGCTTCAGTATATTACTAACCCAACGCTGCTATTCCAGTTCACATTGCACAGACTGAAGCTTGCTATAAAAACACACTATAATACATTCCCTGCTGAACCACCCTCCTTGCACTCTCTGCAACTGCTACTGGTTGCGCCTACGCGACGCAAGTTAGTCACTAAGCTGTATAAGGCGGTGCGAGATGAGAAGGTTACCGGTATAGACAGAAGCCTTGCATGCTGGAATGACATGCTCACTTCTCTGCTGAGAGCATCAGAATGGGAGCACATCTGCAACCTCAGCAGCGCCTTTACTCCAAACGGTAATCTGCGGATTATCCATTTTAAATATATTCACCAAGTGTACCACACACCACGTAAACTACACAGGTTTGGCCTCCGAGACACAAGCAAATGCAAGCGTTGCGGCCAGTTGGATGCTGACTTCTGGCATCTGGCTTGGGAATGTAGGCTAGTGTTTAGTTTCTGGGAAGACGTAGTGCAGCGCATACAGTCTATGTTTGGAGTCCCATTGCAATGTATACCACAGATTTGTCTTTTATGCTATATACCTCAGCTGAAAGGGACTATCGGCAGATTTGTAAGAATTGCATTGCTGATGGCAAAACGCTGTGTGGCACTGACATGGGAGAGCACTCTGGCCCCCCGTCCAGACCACTGGGTGAAAGATCTGATGTACTGTAAAGAAAACCTCGAACTCTATGCAGAAGAGCTCCCATCGTCTTCTAAGCCCAAGGACATTTGGGAACCTTTGCGTCAATACCTCCGATCGCAAGCCCAGGAAGGTTCAATGTCTGATGAAGAGTGATGTTGATGTGCGTATATTGTTCATAGCATGACGATGTCTCTGTATATTATAAGTAGCCCATGACAGGATAAGATGCGAGGTCAGTCAATCACATGATGTTTTGATGTTTGTTTGATGTTTCTACTGCCTTGCATGGCAGCGATGTTGTATCTGTTATTGTAAACTAATAAAGAGAATTAAAAAAAAAAAAAAAAAAAAAAAACATACTCAAATCTAGGTCAGGATGGCAGGTATTCTCTTACATCACTTCTAGAGCCTGGAACGACCTTCTACTCCACATCAGAGCCCCCTCCGCTCATCTTGAATTGTGCAAGAAATAGAACATCTGGCTTTTCAATTAACTAACCTACCGTAGGCAGCGCTAGGCACACACACCTGCCAGGATACCCTAGTCGTTGATAGTGCACTTTACAAACACATATAACTTAACGTAATGGAACATGATCCCCATCTGCTCAGAAACAGACAAGCTCATTCCTTTGGAAAAGGACGAGGGTCAAGCAAAGTAATAATTGAAGTGCCCAGTAGCAATAAGGCTCAATTCCATCTACAATTATTCCTCAAGATCCTATCATAGTCTTTGCTTTAGTGCATTCCAGTGTCTTGGAATGTCTAATGGATTATGCCTTTCAAGATAATATATACATTCTGACTATGGGAAAAGACACACCAGAAAAGATAAAGGTATTTATTGCATACATTGTCTTGAGGAGATATCTCTCGAGTTACTGTTTCTCTCTTGATGCCTAACCAAACCGGTCAGGTGGAACACATAAAGTTTAATCTCATAAATGCTTTGCCCTTCCCTTTTGTGCTGGGAACACCATAGTTAAAGATCCATACTCAAATATATTGGTAGACTCCTTCCATTGTGTTTGATACCTGAACTGCAAGGAACATTGTTTGTTGTTACAGAAAAAACAGATACAGATAACATGTCCATAGTGTTTGTTTTAAGGGGAGCTCATAATCTGGTATGAGTGTGTGAGGGAAATGAGTGGAAAACTGTCAACAAAAGGCACAGCTAGTGAGATAAATTCTCAAGCACCTTAAATTAATGTGTAAGTTGTGCTTCTTTAACTAATTTTTATCATTGGCCACGCTGGGCACTTGATATGATTTTGAGTTCATCATGCCGATTGGCATCTCCAGTGCCCCAAATGCCTTCCAGCACCTAGACAATTATGGGCCATATGTAGGTAAAACCCAAATTGCGAGTTGTTAATAGCGCTTTTTACCGAATCGCTATTAAGAACTCGCAATTCCCGATGTAGCTCAAAAATCGCTAACAGTTAGCGATTCGGTAATATCCGCAAAAACAAATACCGAATCCTCATTACCGATTCGGCATTACCGAATCCTTATTACCGAATCGGTAATTAGCGAATCCGGTATTTCAAAAAATCGCAAATCTGTGAATTAGCCAATCCTGTGCTTCCTGATGACCTCACAACCAGGAAGTGGCCACACCCATGCAGGCACATTGATCCTGAAGCTGTGGGAGAGGCAGGGAGCAGAAGCAAAAGAACAGGAGCTGCACAGCTACCACCTTGCTGACACAACAAAAAGTACCATGGACTCACAGGAGAAGGGGAAGGATGCCGGAGAGAGGAAGAGAAAACACAAGTTCAGTGAGAGGGAGTTGGAGGTACTAATTGAGGAGGTGGTGAAGGATCACGACCAGCTGTTCAGGAAAAAATCACTGCACGTACCCGAGTCACAAAAAAGGAAGATATGGCTTGTAATCCAGCAGAAAATAAATGCCATCGGCGTCACCCAGCGCTCGACAGATAAACTTAAGAAGCGCTGGTACGATCTCCGCAAACGTGCCAAGGAGAGGGTGGCTGACAGGCTCAAACAAGCCACCAAGACAGGTGGGGGGAAATCAACAGCGCCTGCACCGACTGCCTTGGAACAAATGGTGGAGTCCACCCTCCAGCCGGAGATCGTCAGTGGCATTGGAGACGTGGACAGTTCAGCCACAGGGGCCAAAAGACAAGGTAAGATGCATGCACAGCATGCTGTGCCCCCCTCCCTAACCCCAATCCCCAATTACCCTGCCAGAATCCCACTCCAGTCCATGCTTTTCCAATAATCAGCAATGCATCATGGGAGATGTAGTCCCAATCAACTACTAGCATAGCAGTCAGTCCACTGAACCCAAATGCATGTCACACACATCAGTAGATAAGCAAGCGGAGGACAGACAGTTATATTGGCAGTCATTACATTTATTGTAAGGCAAATGCTGCTAGACAAGTGAGTAAATGGACATTCTGTATCCACAGGCGAGCCAGTGCGCCAGGCTGCGGAAGGGGAGACAGAAGAGGCACCCAGGGAGCCCAACACACTGGAGGAGGATGTCCTGTCACCTGCTGAGGTCACACCACCATCACCACCACCTCCATCACCACCACCGAGAGCCACAAGGCATACAGTGGGTAGGCTCCAGGAGATGGAGGGCTCAGAGGAGGAGAGCATGGGAGCCCAACAGACCCCGCAGGATGAGGATGGACACACAGCAGGAACACAGTCCCCCATGGAGGTTGGCAACACAGGTGCCCGAAGACGCCGACCAAGGGCACACAGTCCTGAGGTGGAGGAGTCCAGTGTCTTTGCAGGTCTGGAGGGGAAGATGCTGAAAGTGCAGCGCCTGCAAGGCAAAACAATGAGGGCAATGCAACGCCAGATGGTGGCCAACAACAAAAACATTTGCGACATGAAGGAGGCCATATACTGCCTCAACAACAACACCATGGCTGAGGGCATGCGGGACATGTCAGAGGCTGTTAGGCTGTTATGCAGCAAGATGGAAAGCGACCATGGGGCAAGGCGCAGGGACAGACAGAGGTTGGATGGGTATACGAAGGCAGTGAACCGGCTATGCAATGCCTCCCATGTCCTTAGCAGGTGCTCGGTGGCCATGCAGCTGGAGATGGCCAAGTGCAGCTGTGACGTCACAAGGGGATTGGTCACAGTCACCAGTGCCATGGAGGTGCTGCAGACCACGCAAATCGCTGCCACAGGATCGGGGGATGGGGGTGAAAGTGAGGCGGCAACAAGCCGCAGCAGCATCACTCCCCCATTACAGGAGTCCAAGAGGCGCAGTGGAAGGCATGGACCAGCCGCAGGACAGTCCGCTAGGGAGGACAGTGTGCCTAGGGAACGTGGACGCAGAAAATAAACCCAGGCATCCCCTGGCATTGGGAGATGGGTGAAGTAACCCATTTGACATAATGATGGGATTGGGAACATTGCATAGGGAGTAACTATGCCATGCTGGGGTTGTTGGGGCACTGTGAGGCCATCATGGTGTGGCGGTGTGCTGTCCGATTGCCTGACTTAAGGTCAATTAAACACCGTTACGCTATTGCAGTTACTTGCTTTGTCTCATTACTTACTCAGAAATAGTTGTGTGTGATCTCAGCCCATCTGTGTCTCCCATCTGGTGCTGCTGCGACACCTGCCGCGCTGTGCTGTGGCTGTGGACAGTCCTCTCCCTCATCCTCGGATTCCGTGAGTTCCACGGGTGTTCCTTTCCTTGTAGCCAGGTTATGCAACATGGCACATGTTGCTATTATTTTGCAGCTGGTCAGAGGGCGGTACTGCCGTGCACCTCCACTTTTGTGGAGGCAGCGGAACCTGCTTTTGACGAGTCCAACTGTACGCTCCACCACATTCCGCGTTGATTTATGTGCAACATTGAATCGCCTTTCACTTGGGGTAGATGGGTTGAGGTATGGAGTCAGGATAAATGCTCGCACCGCATATGCGCTATCACCTAGGTGTCAAAGGAAGAAAGATTATTCGCAGTCAGCAATAGATACATCAAAAGTAGACAGCAGGGTGTGTCACATTTATTTACCTAGCAGGTATCCTTCTCCAAATTCACCCCCAGCAAGACGGGTATAGATTCCACTGTTCCTGAAGATGTAGGAATCATGCGTGCTCCCTGGAAATTTCGGAACGATGTCGGTAATGATGTGAGTCGCATCACATATGACCTGTACGTTTATTGAATGTGTTGATTTGCGGTTACGGTAGATGTACTCAGTAGCAGAGGGGGGGGCAGATTGGTATGTGTGTCCCGTCAATGCACCCTATTACATGTGGGAACTGGGCCCTCTGATAAAGGTCCATCTTTGTCTTGTGCAGTTCCGCCTATGTGCTGGGGAACCGGATATAGTGGTGCATCCTTTGCATCATGGCATCCAGGAATTTGTTGAAAAAGCGCGACAGGCAACTCTGTGAGACACCACCAGCCACAGCTATTACCCCCTGGTAACTGCTGGATGCTAGTAGGTACAGGCAACAGAGGACCTGCACATGTGGAGGTATTGCGTGCGCCCTTGGTGTCTGGTGCTCCAGGAGTGGGTGCAGGTCATGTATCAGGTACAGGATGGTGTTTGGGTGAAGCCTGTACCTCTCATGGATTTCTGCCTCTGTGAGTTGGAATAGTGAGATGCGCAGTCTGTATACGCGTTCCTCTCATCTCCAGATCCTCTGTGCTGCTGCTTGCATCCGCATCCGCCTTGCAATGACATAGAGGGCCGCCATTGTGTTCACGCAGATGCATTCAGGGGCTGTTTATATGCTGTGCACCTGGTTACCACCTGCTTTGAGTTAGTGGTAATTTGCGACTCTTATTTAGCGATTTTTAATGGAATCGGTATTAGCGATTTTAGGTACATTGTTCTGCGACTTTATTTAGCGATTCCTTATTTAGCGATTCGCTAAATAGTGAGTCGGTGTGGCATATTCGCTAGGAATCGCTAGGTTCAATCCATTGGTTTGAGCGATTCTTTATTTAGCGATTCGGTGTTTCTGCCTCTACATTTCACATGGGGTTTTAGCGATCGCAAACGTGGAAATTCTGCGAATTTCAGCGTTTGCGATCGCTAATTCACTACCTACATCTGGCCCTATATCTTTTGTGATCTTTGGATAATCTACGTTTTTATTCAGATACATTCAAAACAACACTGCGGTCATTTACAAGACGTTCTATCTCATCCTCAAAAACATGCTTACCGTGCTATGGCAGAAAAATATCAGTTTTTAGTACCCTGTATAAACATTTGGGGATACAAGGTTTCTGGATAAGGAATTAGTATGAATGCTTCTAAGGTAAAAGCTATGTAGTAGTGGCCTTCTCCTCAATCAATAATATTGATTTATTATCAATCAATAAAAAGTACAACAGTTTGCTAGGTTTTCCAGCAGTTTATTAATGACTTCTCTGCAATCATCTAGCCCATCATAAAAATTACTAAAAAAAGGTGTACCTTATCATTAGGGAGAAGAAAAAGAACAGATGTTTCAAGAATGTAAAACTGCATTCACATCAGCTCCCATATTATGAGTCTCTAATGGTTTTGTTATTGTTTGTGGTGGAAACAAATGCCTCTAAAATCTAGTAGCCAACAACAAACAAAAAAGTGGTGCCATGATTCCCCAGCAGCCCGACTTCCTAGTCTGAGGATTCCCACATCTAAAACAGTCAGCAAAGCAGTGTGTCCAGTAATGTTGTGTGTGTGCTCAAACAAAAGCCTCATACAACCTGATTATTACTTCAACCCTTGCCACCTCCTACTCTGCCATGGACCATGATCTCAAAGAATTGCATCATGTAATTGCTCCCCTCAAGTGGATACACCACATTGCAGATAGTGGTGGATTATTTCACCAAAATAGGACCCTGCACCACTCATACTAAAAGTCCTATATTGCATTCTAAAATCGATTTTTTAGAACTGCTTTTAACATTTGTATTATTGTCACTGAATTTATTGCCTCTCACCTATTACTCGCTTCTCTCTTGAGTCAAACGTCAGCATACCGGTCCACCACGGGGCTTCCCCGCTTCCCCGCTTGTTGTGGAGGGTGCCGGCGCTTGTGATCTTCGATACCAGGCAGCTGGGGGATTTTAGGGGCGGAGTCGCTCGGGTAGCGCTCTAGCTCTCCCAGCACTACTTATTCGGCATGCCTTTCCCTGCGGGCAGCGGGCGCGCCACCGGCGCACCAAAGGCAAAGGCAAGCTTGTCTGCGCCCGTCCGCGGCCGGTTGGGGTCAGGGGCGAGACACTATGCCCATTTTGTATCTTACACAGCTTCTGAGCTGAAACACTCGCATAACAACTGGCCTATTAGCACTGACACCATGGCCCAGGCCAATAAAGCAGGGATCCTCACCCACAGATTCTCCTTCCCAGAGCTCTCTGATCCTCCTGCTTGCCAGGAACCCCCCGCCGTCCATAAGGGCCTACCTGACTCTAACATCTCTGAGAGTCAGGATGCAGGAACTCTCGTAATTCGCTACCTAAACACCCGCTCTTTGGTGAGACATCAGTTCGAAATCTTCCAGCTTATTGATTCTGACAAACCCGACATCCTTCTTCTATCCGAAACCTGGCTCACCACAGAGTCCGTCCCCGATATCCTAGCAGCAGTTCCCAATGGCTACTATATACTTCAGACCAACAGGCCTACGGGCAAGCCTGGGGGAGGGGTTGCAGCCATTATCCACCAAAAACTTCGGTTCACTTCATTAGGGATCACAGGCATACCCTCGGTCGACAGCCTTATTCTGAAATTCGAATCACCCCAGTTCCCCTTTATCTGTGCTCTATTCTACCGCCCCCCTCACCATATGCCCTCTTTCCCCCAACTATTAGGTGAAATGATCTCCCAACTAGTTATCAACTATGCTAGAATCATTGTAATTGGAGACTAACTATTGGCCCTCCGACGCACAGGAGAGTGCCAGCTCCATAGAATTTACTGATCTCCTGTCAGGAATGAACTGCACTCAACGTGTGACCAAAGCCACTCATGTAAAGGGACATATTCTGGACCAAGTTTGGACCTCCAATGTGGAACTCTCATGACTCTCAATCTCCCCTTGCACACGGTCAGACCATCACCTTATCACATTCACCATGGCCTACGCCCCCCTAATCAAACCCTCCCTATCGGGAAATCACCTGGCCAGAAATTGGAACAGAGCCAATATCGGCAATTTCTGCACATTACTAAAGGCCACTGTGCCAACTGAACAGGAGAGCCTCTGTAATCAGGAAACTAACATCAAGCTATGGCTTGTATCAGCTAGTGACAGTATCGCCCCTTTTAAAAGAACTAAACTCAAGTGTCCCCATGATGCACAACGCTGGTTTTCCGAAGATTTGAAACTAAAAAAACTTACCCTAAGGCAAGCTGAGCGTAGCTGGAGACGGGACTATGCCTCAGAGAAAAAAAAACACTTATGTAACCCTGCAAAAAGAATACAAAAACTCCATTCTTCAGACTAAGACAGCTTACTTTTCCTCCAAGATAATAAACTCAGCTAACAAAGTGATGGCGAAACCTGCCCCCTCGCAATCCCTTTGTGACTCCCTTTATTCTTATTTCATTGAGAAAATCGCCACCATTAAAGCCAGTATTCCCACTTCCACTCCTTCATCCTCTCCTCCTACCACGTGTAAAAACCCGGTTCTACTTGACCAGATCCCCCCGATCTCTAAGGAAGAATTTTTTATTTTACTAAAAAAAGTTGGATCAGGTTCCCCTACTGATTGCTGCCCTCCACATATCTTGCAGGAGGCCTTCCTCACGTGTCCAGACCCGGCCCTCTCACTTCTGAATAACCCTCTTAAAGAAGGCATTGTCCCAGACACCTTTAAAAATGCAGTAATTGTACCAATCCTGATGAAACCCAACTCCGACCCCTTGGTTCTTAGCAACTTCTGCCCCATCTCCCTGCTCCCTTATCTAAGTAAAATCCTTGAGGCCCACGTAGCTAAATGCCTTAGCTCATTCATTGAGCACTCCCATTTTCTTGACCCTCACCAGGCAGGATTTAGACCAGCACACTCCATGGAGTCAGTCATATTAGCAGTCATGGACGAGTTAAGGAGAGGGGCCGATAAAAACCTCACCCAGGCCCTGGTACTCCTGGATCTGTCAGCCGCATTTGACACGGTTGATCATGGCCTCCTGATCGACCGTGTCAGTAATGCTGGTATCCATGGTCTGGCGTTGAAGTGGATCTCCTCCTTCCTCGGTAACCACTTTCAGGCAGTCCGCCTTGCCAATTTCTCGGCCAAGAAAATGAATTTGACATGCGGGGTTCCTCAGGGTTCCTCCCTTTCGCCCCTTCTTTTTAACTTATACTTGCTTCCTTTGATTTGGTCCTTGCGCAAAAGAAGAGTCGAAGCATTCAACTATGCCGATGACCTCCAGCTGGTGTTTGATATTGACTCCTCTAACACATCACCTTCCAATTTCCAAACCACCATGAGTTTTATTAGCGAATGGATGTATGCCAATCAATTAAAACTCAACCCCGATAAAACTGAGCTGATCCTAACTGGAGGAACTGCCAATCCATGGAACTCTAACTTTTGGCCCCCGCTCCTAGGCAGGTCCCCTTGCCCAGTAGGATCTGTAAAAAGTCTTGGGGTTATAATTAGTAACGATCTATCAATGAAACCCCAGATTAGCGCGGTGGTCTCTGCCTGCTTTTTCCATCTACGCAGAATCCGTAAGATCTGCAGATTCTTGACCACCGAGGCCTTGACCCTTGTCACCCTGGCCCTGGTCATTTCCCGAATTGATTATGCCAATTCACTCTATGTCGGGATCCCGGCATATCAACTTCATCGTTTACAACTGGTACAAAACCAGGCAGCTAGGCTAATCCACCATCAACCTAAACATCAACACGTCAGCCCCCTGCTGAAGAGCCTCCACTGGCTCCCGGTAGCTAAACGATGTGCCTTTAAGCTGGGCTGCACCATCTTTAAAGCCCTCGCTGGGAATGGCCCAGCATTCATCTCTTCAAGGATTCAGCACTATACCCCCTCTCGTGAACTACGCTCCTCTCATCTGAACTTGCTTACCATCCCCGCCTTCAAACGAAAAAACACGGTGGTCTCAGATTCTCAGTTCTTGCCCCTCAATTCTGGAATTCTCTCCCCGCCGGTCTGAGGTCAGTTACCTCCTACCCTCAGTTTAGAACACTCCTCAAGACCTTGTTATTCTCCCAGGCATACGAGTAAAGCACCTGTCTTGCGTCACTGTCGCCCTCCCTCTCCCTGCGCCATGAAACCGCTTCGTGTACGCGCGCTTTACAAGTAATTTTAACATAACATACTACAGTGTTGGAATTAGCTGGACTTCTCTTAGTTCACACATTTCATCTGCATGGCCTGCTGACACCATCATAACAGACAGAGGTGCCCAGTTTCCAGCTTTATTCTGGAAATAATTTAACATTTCCACCAGGAATCCTCCGAAAACAGACAGAGACAGAATGCTTGAATCACTGAATTATACTTGAGATGTTTCCGTCCGAACATTCAGAAACCTTGGAATAGATGTATTGCTCTTGCAGAGTTTGTTTTCAACAATTCCTTACCTGTCTTCTGGGCAGATCCACTTTTTATTGCAGATATGGTACCACCCTCATATGTGGCCAACAAGAATAGTAGTTTTGTTAGTTCCTTCGGTCACTGGTCTTTAGAAACACATCCAAACTGTCTAAAAATCAGTTTTTCAACACCTATTGCAAGCAGAAGCACAATATATCAATTTCACATATCATCATATGAAGGTTGCACCAGCTTTTCAAAAAAGGGGACAAGGTGTGGTTGTCTACTAAATATCTAAATGTTCCATGTTCTCATTCCAAATTCTCATCTTGAGTTTTACACCTCTTTCAGACTGAATGTTAAGCAGGGACCTCTCTGTTTCCTTTGATACTACCTTCACATTGGCAAATTCATCCAGTATTTTATGGCTCCAGACAAAAGAAGGCCTCCATAAACATGTCTTGTGCTCTACCCATAGACTTAGAGATCTTAGACTCTTGAATATGAATTTTAGCTATAGTTGAGTCCTGGATACAAAGAGGAGATTGGGGCAGTGTAACAATAGCTCGAAATGATCCTGGAAATCTGCTTATTTTTGTCATATCCCTCATTTGGTACAGATTGCACAAATATCTCCCTAAAAACAGGGTCTAACTACATATTTCCAGGTGGGGTGGTTTTGGGGGAGAGGGCTACTGTTGGGTATAAGACGATTCAGACATCGAGTTTCTCACTGAGATGGAAAGGCCCAGTAATGTGGAAGTCAGGGCAGTGGAGATTGGGCTCATGAAGACACTAGACCAGATAACACATCTTCAGTAGGCATCCTTACTTCTGCATTATTAGGGGCACTTCTGGGGAAGGTGTGGGAGAGTCGGTAATTAAGACCCTCTCTAACATGGAGTACAAGCCTGGCAATGTGTTGTTTATGTTTACTTGCCTCATATTATTTACACCTGTGCATCTGTCCCTGCACTTTGTAGTTTTTCCTTTTGCTGGTCTCTCAAGGTTGGTGTACTCCTTGGTTCCCTCTGTAGTCTGTTTTTGACTATTTTTGTGGTTCTCCCTTTGGTTCCCTGTTTATAATCTATATTCTTTAACCTATTATCTGATGGTCTTCTCACGACCTGGTATTATGGTCTGATGGGGGCTTAATACATCACCATCAGCCATTACAATGCATAAAATGTATTTTTTCCTTCATTTTCATGTTGGTGTTGAATTCAAAATTATAATATTTTATTTACTCATACTGAAATCCTCGGTATCCTATGGTAGCTCTCAACAACCCACAGCCAGTCCACATCCTACACTCATCTCAGATGCCCAAAGTAGGTGGTAAATGGGAGCACATAAGGGCCCATTATTTAGCCTAGAAAAGGGATCTTCAAGATGTTCTTGACCAATCAATCAATCAATCAATCATGTCACTTATAAAGCGCACTACATACCCGCGAGGGTCTCAAGGCGCTGGGGGAAGAGAGGGGTGGTGCTGCTACTGATCGAAGAGCCAGGTCTTGAGGAGTCTTCTGAAGGCCAGTAGGTCTTGGGTCTGTCGGAGGTTGGTGGGGAGGGTGTTCCAGGTCTTGGCGGCGAGGTGGGAGAAGGATCTGCCGCCGGCGGTCGTTTTCCGGATGCGGGGGACTGTGGCGAGGGCGAGGCTGGTCGAGCGGAGCTGGCGGGTGGGGGTGTAGAAGCTGAGTCGTCTGTTGAGGTAGGCTGGTCCGGAGTTGTGGAGTGCTTTGTGTGCGTGGGTGAGGAGCTTGAAGGTTATCCTCTTGTTGACAGGGAGCCAGTGCAGGTCTCTCAGGTGGGGTGTGATGTGGCTGCGTCGGGGGATGTCGAGGATAAGACGTGCAGAGGCGTTCTGGATGCGTTGCAGCCGTCTCAGGAGCTTAGCCGTCGTTCCTGCGTAGAGGGCGTTTCCGTAGTCCAGCCTGCTGGTGACGAGGGCCTGGGTGACTGTTTTTCTTGTTTCGGTGGGGATCCATTTGAAGATCCTGCGGAGCATTCGGAGGATGTTGAAGCAGGATGAGGAAACGGCGTTGACCTGCTTAGTCATGGAGAGGGTGGGGTCGAGGATGACCCCTAGGTTGTGTACGTGGTCGGTGGGTGGCGGGGCTGTTCCCAGTGATGTTGGCCACCAGGAGTCGTCCCAGGCTGAAGGGTTGGAACCAAGGATGAGGACCTCCGTCCA
This sequence comes from Calotriton arnoldi, assembly GCA_963921515.1. NCBI lineage: Eukaryota > Metazoa > Chordata > Amphibia > Caudata > Salamandridae > Calotriton > Calotriton arnoldi. The sequence continues at coordinate 2,280,061 of CAWUFW010001860.1, read as the reverse complement.
GGCTAAGAGAGGTCTACTTGTTATTTCTCATTATCTTATAATTACATGCTGCATACATGCAATTGCTGGCCAGAACTGGTCATTTTAGACTTCATAATTTCAACACCCCCAACACCAGGCAACTCATAAGTGCCACTTTAAATATATTGTAGGTGCCACATGTATTAAAATAAGCCCCAAAAGTTCTAGTTAGACGAAATCCACCTATATTTGTCAATAATCCCTTTGTAATAGTTCACACCCTAATGTATTTTGCTCCATAACCAGAAAATGGTGTGTAGAGGAAAGCATCCCCCCCTAAAAATAAGTTACTCCCACAAGAGAGAGCTGCAATAACATGGTGCAAGCATTAATACAACATGGGAGAACAACCTACAGATTATGAAGAACTGCATGCCAGATACAAAGAGCTACTAAAGGCATGGAAGATATTTATAGGAACTAGTATATTGCTGTATCTCCGCATAAAGATCCTTCTGATTTTACCCTGCTTGCTCTGTACATTTCTGCCATATTATGGGGTTTGTCTTTCATTTGCCTAAATGTCTAACAGGGGTTGTATTACAGATGGCAACGGGCATTTGCGCCCGCTTTGCGCGCCCCCCAGGCACTTTGGTATTATAGAAGGGGACGCATACGCTTGTGCGTTACCTTTTATAATACCGATAGCGCTGGCGCACTTAAAGCGCCAGCGCTATCAACAGAGGGTGTTCCCTCATTTGCATAGGGGCGTGCCCGATGCAAATGAGGGATTTCCTTTGACTCAGCGCCCGCACCATATTACAGACGCAGGCGCAGAGTCAAAGAAGCTCTCAGAAGGCGCACTGACAGTGCGCCATTTAAAAGGTGGCGCACTGTCACTGCGCATCCTGACAGCAGCCCTCTGCAGGAGGTAAAGGGGGTCCCATGAACCCCCAGACATCCCCTTGCAGGCGGGTACAGTCACTGACTGCACCCGCCTGCAAGGGGATCTCTAAACCTCTTTAAAAGTGCAGGCGGGTGCCGCCTGCACTGTGAAAACACGGAGCAGCTGCACGAGGTCACGGCTGCCCTGGAGGCAGCGCATACACCTTAATAGGGCGCATTATCTTTGTCTGCGCCCAGCGCGCCTTTTGTAAGGTGCGCCGGGTGCAAACAGTGATAATGTGTAATCCGGCCCCAGGAGTTGTGTTCTGTTAGCCTAAATGACTCATGCTGCTTTCAGGTATTCTTCCTACTTCAATCAAACGCTCAAAACATGATACCAGCAGCAGATAAAAGAAAATTCAAAATATATGAGAAAGGATAGCGATGCCGCAACAAATAAAGAGGAATTCAATAATGACACCACAAACTAATATGTATTTAGAAGTGGGGTACAAGCTAATTAACTATCCTCCTACATGTTACAAAAATGTTATGTATGAATGCCTGTTCACCATCCAGCACAACTGCTTAATTATTTTACAGTATTTCTTGTAATTGAAAACCTTATTTTTCATTTGAGCTTTCCTAATATTCAACTGAAGTATTTATTTCCCATATTGTGCTATGTCACCTAAATCATCTAATTAGATATAGAGATTTACAGGAGGTGATTGGGATTTCCAGTGTGCTTGTGTACAATTGGCGGGTGCGCATAGTAAGTGGAAGACTCAAAAAGCCACTATTCTTGATACATCTAACCCAGCTGTTCCTTAATGTGTATGTCACGCACAAAGCTTATGCAAGCTGTCTGGTCTACTGCCTGGTTAATGAGGGATTGGATGTGGATGGCAGCTTTATTGTGAAGGGTGACAGCAAAGAATGCTATACAGATACTGAGAGTTCTGTTGTTTAGTTACCCACTACAGGTAAGAATAGTTTGTCCAAGATGGCAGAAATGTGCTGATATTTTAATACTGTAGTATTGTTAATGTTCATATTCGCCCTATATCTGCTAATCCTTTAGGGTAATTCATCTTGTTAAGTGTTCATGACTGAGAGCTCTTGGTAACCCACAGGACACATACTCATTTCACTCCATGCAGACTTCCTTAACCTTTTAATCTATATCAAAATTAATAGCCTTTTGGCATGGTCACTCCAGATATTTCACCTTTTTCTGTTATATGTCCATTGAATATGGTTCTTAAAGTGCACCTATGGCATGGAAAGTTAAATGTCATGTTTGGGCTTCAGTGTGTATTACACCGCCCATATATGTCACAAAAATATATTTCTGCCAGAAGCACCACTCTGCTGTGGTTGGGCTGCAGTTTAAAGCACTGCAATGACACATGGAAAGGAAAAATGCCTTTGCTATCTAAGAAAAAACGTTATTTTATGTTCTCGTAGGTCACCGGTAAAGTGTGCCTTATTATCCCATATGGCAGGGCGCGAATATCTCAAAATAGGACACACTATGTATTGGGGTTAGTGTGCCTTCGCACTAAAAAAAAAGCCAAAAGCTATTTCACTATGTAGGACTTGTAGGCATTCCCTAAGTAAATTTAGATGTAATTAAAATCTTAATTCCCGCTCTCCACTTAGGAAAGTGTTAAAAAAAAAAATTCATGCTTGGTTCTTAAAACATAACTGTTGAAAATTGGGTTACTGGTTGAGGGGTTTGAAACCCTACTCTAACAGCAGCCACAATTTATGTCATCATGAAGTCACAAGCAAACTCCAAATGATCATCGATCTAGCACAAAGAGCAGATCTGGCGTCGTAGCGCAAAGAGTCTGCTGTGGACAGTCATTGCTGGAGCTTCTCATTGGCAGTCATCACGAGTGGTCGATTCTGTAGTGCGAAGTGCAGCACTCGTGCAGGGCATCATTTGTGGCCACTGTGGTGCGCAGCGATGGGTTCACTGGAACTTTGGGTTCTGCGCGCGGGGGGCAAGATCTTAGTGCAAACGGGCCGGTTTGTGTTCATGAAGAGCCCAAAAATTCAGGATTTCTCCTAATCTTGAGGAGCAAGCTCACCTGAGGCCATGCCAAGGGTCCAGGACTTGAAGGGCCCCTCTTTGGGGTCAGGAACCAGCAGGGGTCAAGGCAGATCCTATTACAGGTCTAGCTGCATGTTCAGGCAGCAGGTCAGCTGGGCAGTTGTAGGGAGCCTCTGGAGATTGTTATGTCCCAGTAACTCAAAACAGGAGGTCAGCTGACTGACCCTTGGAGTCACTTCAGCCTGGGATAAAGGGTGCAAGTCCAATCTTCCTTCTCAGCAAGCAGGACAGCAGGCAGCAGAGCAGCAGAGTAGCAGGGCAACAGAGTAGCAGAGCAGCAAAGTGGCAGTCATTCTGGTAGCAAACCAGCCCACCAGTCTTTCTTCTATAGTATCCACTGCTCCAGGAGTGTACTGAAGAGTTAGGTCTGTGGGTCCACTTTTTATACTTGGGCCTCAGGGTCCACTATTTGTACCGGGTGCCCACTTTGAAGTAGGAGAAGTTTGTAAAGAATTCCCTTTGAAGTAATTGAAGTTTTCTGCCTCTCCTGTCCTGCCTCCAAGCTAACTGCATTAATAATGCAGTGCTGACAAGTCATGCCACTAACCTGGCTCTTGTCTGCAGAGATGATGCTGGACCTCCTCTCTCTTGGAGTGACATCTCCTCAGGGAATTATAACTGTGAATCAACAGCCGCCCCAGAAGGGAACAGGGTTGGGACAAAGTAACAAATAGAGATACTTGCGTGCCTTCGAGCTCAGTCAACATCTTCTTGGAGTCATACATAAGTCTCTTCTCAGTCCTGGAGAACGTTGTCTTGATGTGCGTAATGTAGTGCATGGTGAGCTATAATGCAAATACAAGTAGAGAGGTTATTCAACAAATGAGTAGTCGTGAAATATTCCCTCTCGCCTTTGACATGTGTACTAATAGTCACTTACATAATAATGAGTCTATTACTGCATAGATTTCCAATAATCAACTGCTACCCTTGGAGTTGCGGCACTCCCGGCAGAAGCTATATCATGTTTTACATCACACACTAAAGTACACCTTGCTTGTTCAACACTAGGCACAAGGTGCGCGAGAGTGTACTTTTGAATTCACAAATTACAGCACAATAAAGGATGGCCCGTAAGATTGTCACTGGGCGCTAATACCAAGGTCTCAATATGCTCGTTAAAAGTTGTCATGTTTTATAATTTTCAACATCATAAAAACAAGTCTATGGTTGATACGCTTTCCGTTAGTGCACTAACCCTAAGGATGGTACCTAGCCATGTTTTCTACTTTTAGGTGCAGCGTTGCAGGGATGGTGTTCACTGCGTCACTAGATTGGCAGGGGAGAAGATGTCTGCATCATCAGAGATTCGCAGGAGGGCTGTGCTGCTTTGCAGGGATGAAGTTTGCTGTGCCACTCGATTTGCAGGGGAGAAGATGTCTACAGTGTCGTAGATTTCAGGAGAGCCTCAATGCAGAGGAAGCTCAGCTGGGGCATGGAGACGTTCAGGGTAGTGGGATCGCTGAAGAGGGTCCAACCTTTTCAACCAGTGGGTAAGCCAAGCACTACTTCCTGGTTTGAATGCAATATAAATACTGTTCCCAAATCCTGATGAGTCAGCCCAAATATCCCCATAGTCATGTGCCAATGAGTCAGCCCAAATATCCTCATAGTCAAGTGCCTATGAGTTGGTCCAAATATCTCCCTAGTCATGTGCCTATGAGTCAGCCCAAATATCACCATAGTCATGATGAGTCAGCCTGAAGGTCTTGGGGGATTTTACTGTTTGTACTTTGGCGTTTCATGACTAGATGGCCTAGGGCCGCGGGGATAATTACCATGCCATGAATGTTGTCAAGCCTACTGGAAATGAATCCCATGAACAGCAAGGGAACCATTGAGATGTATGCTCGAACTCGCAAGCCCCCCACACACAAGGTACAGGAAGAGTGATAACACAAGGAGGTCAGGGTCATGACAACAACAAGTCCTTTGTGTGAAAGCAGGGCACAGCCTCTTCAGTTGTAAGACCCCCCATTCTGCCAGTTCATGGCCCATTCAGGCACACCTAATCCCTCTATTATGTGGCTGTCTGGGAGGAATAAACAAAGTTAATCTGTCAACTACACCCAGCTGTGTGACCCAGGAACAGGCTGCAGGCACCAAATGGTGAAGGCAGGAAAATGCCAACTTTCCAAAAGTGACATTTTCAAAATTGTAACTTAAAATATGAATTTACCATCAAAGAGGACTTTTAATTACCATTCCTCAGACACCAAACATGAAAGGTTGACCTGTTCCCAATCAAAAGTTAGCACTTATTAAATGTAATAAGGCAACCCAATGTTATCCCATTGGAGAGGTAGGCCTTGTAACAGTGAAAAATTAATTTAAGAGTTTTTCACTACCAGATCAGGTAAAAGCCAAAAGGTTTATTTTGCCAGGTCGAAATAGCAGTTTAAACTGCACATACAGGCTGCAATAGCAGGCCTGAGATACGTTTAAAAGGCTACTTAAGAGGGTGGCAAAATCAGTCCTGCAAGCCCAATAGTAACATTTAATTTAAAGGCCCTGTGTACATGTAGTTCCACTTTACTAGGGACATACAAGTAAATTAAATATGCCAATTGGGTATAAGCCAATCTTACCATGTTTAAAGGACAGAGTACAAGGACTTTAGCACTGGTTACAAGTGATAAATTGTGCAGAGTCCTAAAGAAAGCAAAAACGAAGTCAGCAGAAACAAGGGGGTGAAAGGCAAAACATTGGGGGAAAACCACGGCAAGGATGTCAGGTCCAACAATGATCTAATTGTGAAATCAGAGTTTGTTAATGTAACCAGAAAGGTAACTTTTTAAAAATGCACTTTAGGCTGCCTGAGTCAGAACTGGCTTAAAACTAGTTCTGCCCCTCAGAGAGTTTACTACTGGCTGGTTCAGCAAGACCTCACGGCAAAGTTACCTGACCTCGTAGAACGCTGTCCGGCTGCAGATTCCAGCCTTACCATGCTGGAAGGCTTCCAAAAAAGTGACTAAACTCTATGGTAAATCTATCTGAACCATGATGTGGCCTCGCAATCTACAAAATCCAGTTTAGTTCCCCTCAGAGCTTTTGGTGACAAAATCAACAGCTTCAGTGGTAGCTCGATGACAGCTGTAGAAATTGAGTTACTGGTTGACTGGGATATAAGCACTGGCCAAGCAGCAACCACAATCCTAGTCGGGGTAAGAGCCAGGCAGCCCTACATTATCCTGTGCTCACCCTCTGGTAGCTTGGCACAGAGCAGTCAGGCTAAACTTAGAGGCAATGTGTAAAATGTTTGTGCAACACCTCAAACAGTAAAAACAGTGACAATACCACACAAAATGATCCCACATCAGGTTAGAATAATAAATTATGTTTTAATAAATAAAAGACCAAAACAACAAAAATCCAATAAGTAGAACTGGAAATATTGAATTTAAAAGTTTTTAAGTAAAATAGCGCCAAGAAACAAAAAAAGTTTGGGTCATCACGGACTTCACTGCCAGTATCAAAACCAGAAACTATGCATCAGGTGGAAGAAATCCAGGTTGCCCACAGTGGAACATAAATGACAAGATAAAGTTGGAGGATATGGATCTGGATCCAAATAAGAAGGCAGACCTCTGACATGTTCTGCTGGCCCATGACACACCCTCACCCAAGGCTCAAGCAATGTATAACACACAAACTCTGTGCCCAACGGCAGTTCTGGATTACCAAATAGGCAAAGTAGGCACCGGGCTATGAGCCCCACTCCTTTTATCGGCCCCCGACAATGGGTCAAAATAATATTGATCTGATCTTGAAAGAAAATTACATCAAGCTTTCTTAAATTGTTTCCAAAAGATAGAAAAAAATGATTCAACTCAAAGAAACGAAAACTTTACGTTAAATATTCAATAGAGAAAATATTGTATTAATGTAATGTACCCATTGAATATTTAAAGTTTTGTGGGTTTATTAAAATTAAAATAAAAACTATGTTTGTTTAATAACATTAACAATTGCTCTCAGTTTTGTGTAATAAAATTGGTTTATTAAAATTGTTGGTTGGTAAAATTAAAAACGTATTTAGAGATAATTTGCGCAGGGGGTCCTCAAATTTCGACTGCCTATGGGCCTCCACAGGGTTTAATCCGCCACTGCCCAACGGTTTGGCTCTCGCGCAATGAAGGCAATTGTGAATTCATTAAAGCTGTTAGATCCATAACAATCGATAAAGTTAGCACAACAGTGCATTCTTCAAACTGCATGACCAACTTCGAGAAACGTTTCCCAAGGCTGGAACCAGAACATCCTATCTCACCCCATAGTCTTCTCATTCTGCTATACCTGAGCTCTGCAAAATAGCATTTTAATTGTTCGTCACTGAAGCCTATGTGTGTGTTGTTCTGCAGCAATGCAGTCACGTGATTCAGACAATATGGGGTCGGTTCAGTTTCATCATTTCAGCCGACGCGCTCACACATGCATACAACACCTCTGTAAAGATGGTACTTGGAAGATGGGAAGCCAGTGCATTAGGCACACCATACATTCACTCGTATTCCTTTGTGCTGGCTCGGTTGTCTCAAACAGAGACAGGATAGAAACTCATATAAGTTCTTGCCTCTGCAGCATTTCCCAAACATTAGATCTAGCTTCTGTCTATATCATTGCATCTTTATCGACCCCAAGTACTCAACAAAAAGCACAAAGACAAACTTTGCTCACATCACACATTTTCATGTTGTATTTTTTTTAAAAGAATAATGTCACTAGGGGCAATGCTTCTGAAGCATAAAAGCATCAAAGACGCCCAGAGAGAATTCTAAAAAAACAAATGTAGTCTCAACAGAAGCATTTTTATTTGCAGACAGTTTCAAAATATGGCCAGGCTTTGTTTATCACTTTTGTCGCTGTCAAAATGATTGTTCTGTAATAGGCCTCGCCTGTTATATACTGCTCACAGAAGAAATCTATCCTTCAGGCAAAACATTTTCCAAAGTTAGGTTTGCCTTTCAAAAGTGTACCATTTCCTTGAAGTATGTTATGAAGCGTAATGGCCTTAAACAAAATCTATCTTCACAAATGCAGCCTCACAAGTAGAGTGTTCTTTCATATTGTTTTTGTTGTCATTATTTCATACACAGTGAGCTGGAGACATCAAAGCAGTCCGGTGAAATATGACTGGGGCTCGAATTAATAGAGTGCACAGGCCCGGCAATGTAAAAACAAGAAAAAAGACGTATTGTTTCTCTGGCATTGAACACTGAAAGGAAATTACAGTTTAAATGTCAGAAATGCATTACTCACAGGCGCAGCAACATTCAGATGCTGCTATTGTGCTCAGACCTTTGCATGGAGAATCTTTGTTTATATTTGCACACAAAAGCTCATAGAAAGAATGTTTTGAGCTGGGATGTTGTTTCAAACAATTCAAAAGAAAGTTGTTTTTTAAGACTTCGCAGAAAATGGCAATTTCTGGAACGGTATTTTCTATGTGTGCAAATGTAGACAAAGACCCAAAAGATTGTTGTGCGATTACTGTGCCCATTTCACAAAGGAATAAGCTAGCACGTATGTTCAACAACAGTATGAACATTCAAAAGCAATCCGTTAATAATATAAACAGTTGCAAATGCCCGGTACTTACACCATGCAGAACATTTTCAAATCCGCAACCACCCATTGGATGGGTCCAACCAGGCGAAGGTGTATCGCTGTGAATGATTCACCAAGGAAAAGCGCACACAACAATGTGTCACCAGTCAGTCTGCACAAAGCTTCCCCTAAGCATCCTTGGGGCAAGTCGCACACCATACATAGGCTACACAGTGGAAATGCAAACGATGCAGACCAGCAACTACATGGATTCTGCCACCAAGAAGTAATTAATATAGAGCTAGTGGAAAGGTGAAGTGCAGGAACTGCCCTCACAACCAGGGTGTCACCATCCCTCATCATCTCTTTATGGTGTACTCTTGTTACTTTGTAGGCCGTACACCAGAAACCGTAGGAAAGTATTCCTAGTTTAATATCAGGAGTCGGTAGATACGCAGGTATTAAAATATAACACAACGTTTAAAATGCTATTACCCTGCACTATATATTTATTTATATTTAGGAAGCACAAAAGTATGGAGCAGAGGATATATAGGGCAAAGGGTATAGGGGTTTAGAAATTCACACATATGCACATACGCAGACACATCAACACATATGCACACACATGCACTCACATACACTTATTTATATATATTCATTTTAAAGTTTCATTATATTTCTGGTAATAATAGCTAACTTACACTAAAAAAATCCTAGAAATTCATAGAGTCCCCGTGTCTTGTAATGGCAGCCACAACATTTGTGCAAATGTTGCGGCTAGCCAATTAGATTGCGCAATTCCGGGGGACCAAGATGATCGACTGGCAGAAAAGCCTTTATTTACCATGTAATAATAGATGTAATATGTGAGGTCATAAATAGTGCCCAGCGGGGGCATAAGGTATAGTTGGCTTTGTTATGTTATGTGAATTTATATTTGTATAGCGCATAATCACCAACGGTCTCTTAACGCTTATGAGAGAATGGCTAAACCCTACCAATGACTATCTGTCAGTGCGCCTGGTCAGAGCGTGTATTGTTCCCAGGCCTCCATGAACAATAGGGTCTTAAGCTTTTTCCTGAATGGAAGAAGAGAGGTTTCCCTACGTAGGCTTTCTGGTAGCTTGTTCCATAGGTGGGGGATCAGAACTGAGAAGGCTCGTCCGCCCATGGTGGTTTTATTGAATCGCGGACAGGACAGCCGGCCTGCCTCGGACGAGCGGAGGTTACGTCCTGCCACGTAGCTCCTAAGGCGATCCTTGATGTATTCTGGTGCCTGCCCATAGAGAGTTTTAAAAGCGATGCAAAGGCCCTTAAACCTGGCTCGCTGCTTGATAGGGAGCCAGTGCAGCTGCTGCAGCAGTGGTGCTGCATGTGAACGTCTTGGGAGTTTATAAATCAGTCTTGCTGCGTCGTTCATTATTACTTGCAGCTTATGTAGCAGCTCCTCTGGTAGCCCGATGAACAGAGCGTTGCCGTAATCCAATCGTGACACAATCAGTGCCGACACCACCGTGTGCAGGGTTGAAAATGAAAGGAGAGGTGCCAATTTCCTAAGTTGTCTCAGCAGGCCCACACAGGTCCCAACCACGGTGGACACTTGATTTGACAATGTGAGCTTGGCATCTAACTTGATGCCTAAGCTCTTTATGACCGGTACCGGTGTGGGTGTAGCACCTAACTCTTGTGGCCAGAAGAGGTCGGTCCAGGGGTTACCTCCTGTGGTGATAGCTAGTACCTCTGTTTTGTCAGGGTTAACTTTGAGCGAGTTGGCAGTCATCCAGTTAACTGTATATCTAAGGACACTTTGTACACAAGATTGGGCTTGAAGAGACCTGTCGATTAGAAGGATCAATTGGGTGTCATCCACGTAATTAAACACTTGACAGTCCATTTGAGCCAAGGCTGCCACCAATGGCTGGAGAAAAATGTTAAAAGAAGTGGGGACAGTGCAGAGCCTTGCAGAACTCCGCAGGTCAGTGCACCTTTACTGGGCCACTCGGTCTTCTAGTTGGATCCTTTGTGTCCGGTCCGTCAGAAAGGAGGAGATCCATTGATGCACCACCCCACAGATTCCCATATCCTGAATACGAGCCAGTAGTTGGCCATGATTCACCGTGTCAAACGCTGCTGTTAGGTCTAGCAGAATTAAAGCACAGGGCTTCTTCTTGTCGGTCGTAAGCCTGCGCTCATCCAGCACCGATAGCATCACTAACTCTGTGCTGTAGTGGGCCCTAAAGCCTACCTGCCGTACCTGGAGTAGCTGATGTTTCTCGATAAATAGTGAGAGGGTTCTAAGTACGTGTTGTTCCACTACTTTGGCCAGAAAGGGGAGCTGAGATATGGGCCGATAACTATTCATGTTGTTGACATCTGCCCCTGCTTTTTTCAGAAGTGGAGTTACCCTAGCTTCCTTGAAGTTGAGTGGGACCCTCCCAGTTGTCAGTGATTGATTAATCAGGGAGAGATAGTCCCTCCCCATCACTGGGAGAGTCATTTTGAAAACCCTCGTGGACCGGGGCCCGATGGCGACCCCGACTTAACTCTGGCCATAATGTGAGACATAGAATCTAGGCCTAGCGTCGGAAAGGTGAAGAGTTTCTCGCTTTGGCCGCACAATGGTAGTTCCACATCCAAGGGGCCTTGACTGATATGGGTATTACTTATGGCGGTTAGAATGTCCCTGACCTTATGTAAAAAAAGGTCTGAAACCTATTGCAGTCCTCTAAGTTGGCAGTAGCTTTCTGCTCCTGTTTTTGACTTAGTTCCTTCAGTACTCTAAGGGCCAGATGTACGACCCTAGTCAATTGCGAGTCGCAATTTGCGCTCGATTGCGAGTCGCAAATTGCGAGTCACAATTTACTATGTACAACAGTGTCAGACACACTGATTGAGATTCCCAATGGGGTCGCAAAATGCGAGGCTCATTAATATTAATGAGGCACTCGCATTTTGCGACCGTATTCGGAATGGCTGGCCCTCCAAGGGATGGTGGGCTGCTGGGCTCAGCAGACCACCATGTCTGGGACTGCTTTTAAATAAAGCAGCTTTTTTTTAAAAAATGCAGCCCGTTTTCCTTAAAGGAAAACGGGATGCATTTAAAAAAATAAAAATGAGATCAATCAAGTGTTTATAAAGCGCGCTACTCACCCGTGAGGGTCTCAAGGCGCTGAGGGGAGGAGGGGGTTGCAGCTCTTGTTCGGTTGAAGAGCCAGGTCTTGAGGTTCTTCCTGAAGGTGTGCAGGGTGGGGGAGCGTCTGATGTTGATTGGGAGCTCGTTCCAGGCTTTGGCTGCGACGTAGGAGAAGGCTCTTCCGCCTGCTCTGGTTTTGCGGATTCGGGGGGGTCTCTGCCAGGGCGAGGTTGGCGGAGTGGAGGCTCCTTTTGGGTACATGGAAGGAGACTCTCTCATTGAGGTATTTGGGTCCGATGTTGTGGAGGGATTTGTAGGCATGGGCGAGCAGTTTGAAGGTTACTCTCTTCTCGACGGGGAGCAAGTGTGGGTCTTGTAGGTGTTGGGTGATGTGTTCGTGCCGTGGGGTGGGGTGCCTAGGACGAGTCTGGCTGCGGTGTTCTGGATGGTTTGGAGTTTGTGTAGCAGAGTTTTGTTGATTCCGGCGTAGAGGGCATTGCTGTAGTCCAGTCTGCTGGTTATGAGTGCGTGGGTGACGGTTTTTCTGCATTCGGGGGGTATCCATTTGAAGGTCATGCGGAGGCAGTTGAAACTGGTGGAGGCGATGGAGTTGACTTGGCGGGTCATGCTGAGGGAGGAGTCAAGGATGATGCCGAGGTTCTGTGCGTGGTCTGTAGGGGTGGGTGGACTTCCGAGGGCGAAGGGCCACCCGGTGTTGTCCCAGGCGGAGGTGGAGGGACCGAGGATGAGGACCTCAGTCTTCTCCGAGTTGAGCTTCAGGCAGCTGGTTTTCTTCCAGGTTGCAACATCCTTCATTCCTTCCTGTAAACAGAGTCTGGTGTCTTCGGGGTTCTTTGTGAGGGAGAGGATGAGCTGGGTGTCGTCGGCGTAAGATACTATGCTGAGCCCATGCTGTCTGACGATGGCGGCGAGGGGGGCCACGTAGATGTTGAAGAGCGTGGGGCTGAGTGATGATCCTTGGGTACTCCGCAGTTGATCTCTGTGGGTTCGGAGCAGAAGGGGGGAGTCTGATCCTCTGGGTTCTGCCAGAGAGAAAGGATCAGATCCAGGCGAGCTTTGCCCCGGACCTGGCAATTCTGTACATGGATGACTATGGAGAACAATTTATCTACAATGACTGTAACCCCTACAAACATCAGGTTACATACTGGAAGCGCTATATAGACGACGTCTTCATGATTTGGACTGGGAACGAATCAGATCTACAGTCTTTTTTCACCTGGCTAAACGAAAGGTCCGCCGACATCCAGTTTACCATCCACAAGGATAAAGGAAGCATTGATTTCCAGGATATATCGATTAAAGCTGCCGACAACAGTTTGTACACTACGCTCTACAGGAAGCACGCAGAGAGAAATACCTTGCTACGCTATGGCAGCCACCACCCAAGGGGATTACGTGACAATTTGCCCTTTGGTCAATTCCTCAGGATCAGGAGGAATTGTACACAAAAGGAAGACTTTTTCTTGGAATCTGACGATCTCATTAAACGTTTGGTTGAACGAGGCTACCCTAAACGAATGGTGAAACGAGCCAGGAAGAGGGCGTGGCATAACCCTAGGGAATCACTCCTGACACCAAAAGAACGTTTGAATGAAGGCATGGATAGACTGATTTGTGTAACAACGTTTAACACAAGAAGCAACGAAATTAAGCGAATTGTTAACAAACATTGGCCACTGGTGGCGGACGATCTTCAAATGACCACCCCACCTATGCACTCCTTTAAAAAGGGCAAAAACATCAAGGACCAGGTAGTCAGGTCATTTCTGGACCCACCTTCACAACCCACCATTCAATCTTTGTGGCAACTACCGTCGTTAGTTGGCCACTACAAATGTGGGAGCTGTAAAGCCTGCGGTCTTACTACTGAAACCAAGCAGTTTAATCATAACAACTGTTCAATCACCCTTAAAACACACACGAACTGTAACACGCAAAATGTGATATACGCAATCCTCTGTCCGTGTGACAAGATATACATAGGCCAAACTACACAAAAGGTCAAAGCCCGAATACTGCAACATTGCAGCAGGATACAGTGTGGAACACAAGGGGCCCCCCTTGTCGAACATTTTCAAACTTTTGAACACCGTCCTGACTCTTTGAAATGGTTGGTCATTGAAGAAATCAAATTAGGAGCCAGGGGTGGCGACCTAAGCTCCATTTTGAACATTCGTGAATGCAAGTGGATGGCCCGTTTTAACGCAGTCAATGATGGCCTGAATGAAATGGATACAACTTACGCCCAATTATCCACTTTAAGTAATGACTAGTGTTCACGTAAATACACTGATGATCTTATCCTCAGACACACATATGCCCAACTATCCAATTTAAACAATGATTAGTGATCACTTAAATACACTGTGCGATCATATCCTTAGACACACATATGCAGAGTGCCTGTCAGCATTTAACCATGTTCTACCTAACATCTTTTAGCAGTTAAACTTATACTATCAGTGTTTTCTTCAAAATGCCATATTTACAAGGAAGGGCCACTTTCCAAATCTGTGTGTTAATAACCATTCTGCGACCATATCCTCAGACACACATATGCAGCATGTACCTCTGTGCCACAAACTTCGTTATATGCAATTTTGTAATGTTCAAAACGTATCATAATGTATGGCAAGTTCTTTAAATATCATATGAATTTTGCGTTTCACAGACTGTGCGCCATTTATCCAAACATGGACAGCATGCATTATGTATTACCGCCCGGTATTGAAAATTGATACTATTTTTAGAATTCATCTGCGTAAATTTTCAAAACGTATCATAATGTATTATCATATGAAATTTGCGTTTCACAGACTGTGCGCCATTTATTAAAACATGGACAGCATGCATTATGTATTACCGCCCGGCCTTTGAAAATCGTTACCATTTTTAGAAAGAACCTACAAGGTACCCTAAATGACATTCATGTTGGGCAAGAATTTAACAAGACGTACATCCAGATTTTCTTCTGTAGACTTTTTTATTTTTTTTAAATTTGCTCTCTAGACTCGAGCGTTTAAATTAAAAATAAATTAATTATGGGAAGCCACATTGTCTAAATACAATGAGCACTGTATTTTTGCAGACAGGTTTGTCATTTTAGCTACAAGGAGAATTTCTTTCCTTTCATCCTCCGTGTCAATGCCCCAAAAGAATTTGGTCATAAAACCGGCTGTCATGGCCCAGCGTGAATAACGTGCACGTCTGTTCACAGTATTTAAATCCTGTATTTAGCAAGAGCACGGTGTTAGCTGTTCACCGGCCCTGCCAACAGCCCAGAGGTATGTCTCCCGTTTGGCCCCAGCGAGGCCGCCCTGCATGTCATGATTTTTACTTTTAAGGTAGTCATTGATTTCCATGTCGTGTCACTTGCGCAATAAGCCGCTTCTTCCTCTTTTTCAAGCGCGATGGTCACAATCTGTAGACTTCCCCCTTGCAACATTAAGGACGGTCTCATAGTGTGTTTTTGTAATATATAGCAAAAGCGTTGCTCTTTTTAACACACTTCAGCCAAGATGTTTCCATACGCTTGGTTAGCCCGCAGTATTTGGCTATTTAAAAGGGTATTTGTTTGTTTCCCCTTTTTTCCGTAACAGTGCGGTTTGATCTGCCACATAGACTTATGTTTTCTTTAACCAATTACTCGTCCCTAAGCCTCATTTGTTTGACGGTTGTTATCTATTGGGAGATACCATATGCGCCTGCTGTTAGCTATCTCTGGCCTGCCAAGATACCCGCTCATACTGCTAAGTTGTAAGCTAGCACAGCTATCTACGTTTTGTACGTAGTATCTTTTAGCCTTTTAAAGCTGCCACATTCTGTGCTTTACACCAAGCACGGCTTGCATTTCCCTTGGCTCCTCTGGCTCATGTTTTTGTTTATTTTTAAATCAATTGTGTCAGTTCATTGACATGACATTCTTTGACAGCGTATATCACAACTTTTTTCAGCCACAGGTTACTAATCAACCTGGACCTTACATTTCGAATACCATGGACATTTAAGAAGAAGTCTGAGTAAGTTTTGATCTTAAGTACTTGTGCAAGTTGTCACTCCTCATCAGCCACAGGAATTTAGATCCTAGTGCCTCTGTTTCTCCTTTTTCTTCATAGGAGCTCACACAGCCCAGCTTATTTACCCCCAGCCTGAAGCAATATAGCTGTCCTCACTGGTAATTCGTCTATCATTAATATGACCAATTGATGAATTTCTCTATTCTGACCCGCCACCCGAGTAATTTTCATTCCATTGTCCTTAGGTGCTTTTTCCTCACCTTCACCTCAGTCCTGATGAAGACCCCGCCCACAATGCGCCAATTTTGCTGTTCCGTTTAGGGGTCGAAACGTCGACACTTTTTTACTTTATTGTCAGGCATATATGACAGAGAATATATATCTGCAACTATGTTATGATTTGACATTTAATGTATTTGGCAGGAAACTGTCTGGATAGTCCATTATCTAATTATTTACTGATGTATATATATGCGCACTACTGTCCTTTCTCACTATCCCTTCCATGCACTTATCACTTCATTCTTTGTGCACCTGTTTGTTGAAAGATATTCAGTTAGGAAATGTTTTGTACTTTATATTTTGATTCATTTCAATGTTGTGATGAAATAAAATCACATCCATTGGTGGAACAACTGTATGGTGGTGCTTTACTTTGTTCAGATACAATAGATTAACTCTTGCTTTGTCTATCTGTTTTAAATTGCTCTCCACTGTGACATTACCTTATTGTACCACTATTTACCCAGGTCCAGTGGTTGCCCGGGTTGTCCCATTGTTACATAACTCAGATCCAGTTGAGGGCGGCTCCTCGTATCCCAGCATTGTGAAGTCTGGCTGCGAGGGTGTGGTGTGAGACGGTGGCGAAGGCTGCGGAGAGGTCTAGTAGGATGAGGGCTGCAGTGTGGCCCTGGTCGAGTAGCATGCGGATGTCATCGGTGGCGGCGAGGAGTGCGGTTTCAGTGCTGTGGTTGCTGCGGAATCTGGACTGGGAGGAGTCTAGAATGGAGTTTTCTTCGATGAAGGCGGTCGGTCAGTTGGGCGTTCACGAGTCTCTCGGTGACTTTGGCAGCAAAGGGGAGGAGAGAGATGGGTCGGTAGTTTTTCAGGTCCGTCGGGTCGGCCGTGGATTTTTGAGGAGTGGCTTGACCTCCGCTCGCTTCCAGTTGTCTGGGAAGATGCCGGATTCGAAGGAGGTGTTGATGGTCTGTCCTAGTTCGGGTGCAATGGCGGCGGCGGCCTTGTGGTAGATGTGCGGTGGGCAGGGGTCCGTGGGGGCTCCTGAGTGGGTGTTCATCATGGTCGCGGTGGTGTGTTCAACAGAGGCAGGGTTCCAAGGTTGTAATGGTCGGCTCTTTGTTGGTGGTGGTGGGGGGTGTAGTGTCTGGCGTGTGTTCGCTGAAGTTGTCGTAGAGGGCCTTGATTTTCAGATGGAAGTAGGAGCTGAGCTTGTTGCAGAGTTCCTGGGATGCAAGGTTTTCGTTTCATTTTTTAAGGGCAGGCAGTGGTCCCTGGGACAACTGCCTGCCCTTAAAAAATATTTTCGCACGCATTTGCAAAGGGGAAGGGGTCCCCTGGGGACCCCTTCCCATTTGCGAATGCATTACCACCTACTTGAAGTAGGTGGTAATTGCGAGTGTTTTGCGACCACAATTGCGGTCGCAAAACATTAGTACATGGGTTAGAGAGTCGCTATTTGGAAGGGAACGCCCCGTCCAAATAGCGAGTCTCTAAACACTTTTTTGTGAGTCGCAATTCATTTGCGACTCGCAAAATTGTGTTAGTACATGGCCATACCAATTTTAGCATGCGCAAACGGGTCGCTAACCCGTTTGCGCATGCTAAAATTGGTTGCACATCTGGCCCCTAAATGTCTCCTTCTGCGTGTTATCCGCCTCCCTAATCCTGGCCTCATAGTACTCGGCCTTTCTTGCAATAATAGCTTTTTTGTAAATGGCTGACATGGCTTTATAGTCTTTGAGCGCCTCTGGGTCATACGATTTACGCCACTGCCTTTCGTGCTGGCGTAGGGTTTGATCTTTCCCCTTAGTTCCTCTGTGTAACAAGGGGCACCCTTTCCCTTGTTCCTTACCCTTTCCTTCCATGCAGGTGCCACCTTGTTGATGGCTTCTCTCAGCCTATTGTAAGCCTCTCACTTTCGTGATTGAGGTCCTCAGGCTGTCTCCCCCTAGGTGAATTCTCTTTCAGAGCTTCCCCTAGGCTGCCTGCCTCAATTTTGCTCCACTTTCGTACTATCCTCAATTCCGGGGGTATGTGCATGGGCCGACTAGCCAGTGGGACCAAGAGACTGATCAGGTAGTGGTCTGACCAACTGCAAGGTCTAATATCTGTCAGATTAGCCGATGGCCGAGTGGTCTAAATGAGATCTAGGGTGTGTACCCTATCATGGGTGGGGGACTCCACGAGTTGTTGTAGCCCCAGTGTTGTCATAGCCCTTTCCAGCTGGATGGCCCGTGACTCTCTTGGCACCTGATCGCAATGGTAGTTGAAATCCCCCACCACTAGGAACTGTTGATACCAAGAGCATAGGTCACTGACCACTTCTATGAATAGCTCATTGAACAAAGGTTGGTTGGGTCGACCGGGGGTGGGGGGAGGCGGTACACCACCACTATTGCCAGGCAGGAAGATTTGGAGCTTATTTTTGCCCCGAGAAGTTTCGCACCATCTAGACTCTCTGCTATGAGCCCTTCTATTACTAACTGCTTGTGGCAGAACAGCGCTATACCCCCCTCTTTTCCCATCCTGCCTATTATGTGTCAAGACATCATAGTCCGTGGGGAGGACTGCTACTATATCTGGCCCTGAGCCTTCTTCTAGCCAGGTTTCTGTTATTGCTAGGATGTCTGGAGCTTCATCATGCAAGAGCAAGAAGATTTCCAGATTGTGCTTCTGGAGGGACCGTGTGTTTAATACTAAGGCCCTTAATCCCGGAGGGTCTCCCTTCCCCTCACCCTTTGGAGTTTGGGACTGCATGACTCTTCTCTCACCCACCCCTTTTTTAAGTAGCAGGTTCTCTGACCTTAATTTTCCTTCCACCAATTTATTCAGGGGATAGTCCCTGCTTTCCAGTGCCCATAGTTCCTCCGCTGAGTAAACCTGGATTTTACTAGGGGTTCTGGCCGCTGGACCCGGTCGGATGTGGATGGGAGCAGATGGGCTTGCCTTTGGCACGCCCGCTGCACGTGTCCACTGAGTGTCCGCTCCAGCCCGATTAAGAGCACTCCCTCAACCCACCCCACCAATCAGCCCTGCTGTGCAGCAGCTGAACTCCCGGCCAACAACTAGACCGCTCACTGGCACCGGCACAACTACTAAGCCGGGCAGAAGTCTGGAAGTATTGGTGCCCTGAAGCGCTAGTTCTACCAAGCTTTTGCAATGCAATAGGTCTCGCATTTGCAAGAGTCAGAGCTATTGGCGTAAATGACAATGTCTTTTTTCCTATGTGTTTTGGTTTGGAGTGTAGTGGATGCATGTGGTGTGGAGTGGAATTATGTGGGTTGTATTTTTAGTTGTGGTATGATGTGTAAATCTGTGGTATGTATTGGAGGTATGTGGGGAGTTGTGAATTGTGTTGGGTATTTGAAATATGTGGTTCGTGTGGAATTATGTGGTGTGTATTGGAAATGTGTGGAGTTGAACTGTGTGGTGTGTAGAGTAAAGCTAAAATATGCTTATTGGAATTATGTGTTATGGTGTGGAGTGCATTTATGTGGATTGCTGGTATAAAGTGCATTTATGTGTGGTGTATTTATGTTGTATTGAGTAGAGTGTAATTATGTTTAGCGTAATGATGTGGAGCTGAGTGGTATTATGTGGAGTGGAGGCATGTTGTGTGGTGGACTGTAAGGTCGGTAAAGCTATTAGTAAAGAATGTGCCAGCTCAGTCGTCACTCTTGTTCTCCATCCGACAGGTTGTATCACTTAGAAATCAAATAATTGCGCATATCTCTATATGCATTTCCTAAGTGAAGAATACCTGAAGCAAAGGGCTGGTTACAAGTGTCCTGTGTCAGAAGTAATAATCAAATTCAATAAAACCCATCACTGGTGTTTTTGGAACCCATATGGTGCGATTTATGCTTAATCCGACATTTGGGAGAAACACGCGTGGATGTTTGTGCTTATCGCACTAAAATCTACATGTTCCAGTAAATGCTGCACATTTTCCCCAGATACATTCCGACAGGTTTGACCTGCCAAAATTAAACGTAGGATGCAAACTTTATTGCGCCCCGTATTTATGGGGTGAGATAAACATTACCCCAGTTATAAATGCAATCCCAGCGCAAGGAGCACAAAAACTGACATATCCTAAAAATATACGGACCCTGATTTTGTACTTCTGTCCTGCTCTCTGCTTCAGCTCCCAATAAAAGCTGAACGACAGTCCAATACACAGATGATCACTGTGGTGGTGCCTGCTCTCCCCATCTACATCACACATCACACCAAAGGTATAGAAGCATTATATCAATACTGCTGAACAAAAGATAAACAAGAGAAAATGACTTATCTGAGGTTAGAAAAGGCAAGAAATAATATGAGAAACTTTTTGCCATACTTTGTTTGGTGCTATCGGCCTGGTTTTAATACGTTAATACGTTAATAACTCCCTTACTGTCCAATGCCCTTTTGCGTGCGTGTGTGAGGTTTGATTAGTCATAAGATACACTTCAGAAGGGTCCGGAATAGGGAACACACCTGTGCCTCGTGTACAGTTGACCGACCATAGGTCAGCTTGCTGACAAGAGAGCTCACGTCATGTCTGACAGGGACACCTTTATCCCACCTTGGCTCTTACCCTGGCTCTTACCCTGGTAAAACGTTGCCCTCCGGGACCTCTAGTTTCTCTTATTGCAATGATGGAGAGGGCTAAACTTAAAAAAAGCCAGTAACAAAAAATCCAGGACTGTTTAAAGTGTCACTGATAATTACTTAGGACTACTACTGGCTGAAGACCATTGCATCTTGTGACCTAGAGGCGAAAGGTTAAGTAAACAGACCACATTATCAGATCACACTTCTAATTGAAATGAAGAAGAGAAGTGGGTATGAGCAGAATATCAAACGAGTCCAAGCTAGGGAGTGTGAACCGAACAACATAATGGCTCAAGAGTGACAGTTCAAAAACAGTTCATTGAGAGGGCACGCTGGTATGCACATCACAGGTAGAGACTGCTAAGCATTCACATGATCAAGAGACTATGGTAGAGAGAGTGTGCAGACTGAGTAAGAGTGCAACATACCAGTGGCAGCATGGGGAAATCGCATGGATTAGTAACAGAGACAAACTGTGGCAGCAAGTCTCAGTCTGCAGGTGTCACGCGCACACTTACGCGAGTTTACTCACTCCCAAAACGCTGAACTCTGGCTACTGCTGCACATTCATCCACAACTAGCAGCAATGGCACCCATGTTACTTGCTTAGATTGGGACTCATAGAGACGAGGCTACGCTATCAGGTGCGCGCCCAGTCCAATTGCAGTGGGAGTCTACTAACCTGTCACCACGGTGTCGCCGTTGAGGTACAGGGCCGTTCCAAACACCATCATGATCCCCAGGGTGAGAATATAGGGCCACCGCCGGCCCCAAGGGGAGCGGCAGTGGTCGCTGGCAGAGCCCGCCACGGGCTGCAGCACGAAGCCGATGAACCGGACCAGGCTGTAAAGGCTTCGCGGCAGTCCCACGCTCAGCAGCATGGGCATGACGTAGTAGGCCTCCACACGTAGCAGAACTCCCGTCTGAACATGACCATGCTGTGCATGACCAGCCAGCCCATGGACCTGCGAGGCGGCTCCAGCTCCCCCGGGGCGCGCTTCAGGTCTGCCTCGCTCAGCTGTCTCGGCAGACCCGACATCCCACGAACCTCATAGGCCAGGGCCGGGTGCAGGGTTTCCTTGGGGAGAGTCATGGAAGGCTGCCGAGCGGGAGCGTCTGGAGCTCACATGTGAGATAGGGGTCTCCTGACTCTCACCCAAGCGGATCTAGTCTGAGAGGAGTGGCGCCCTCCTGCCCTTTCTCTGTCGGAGGCATCACAAGATATGGAAAGCTTCACAAATCCTTTGTCGAGGCTCATTAAAGATGGGTTTTAGCAGGGACATGCAAGCGGTGCTCCACCCTTGAATGAAGTGAACTGTTGTAGGATTCTACTTAAAGAAAAAAATCAACCCCGTAAAACCAGCGTGGACCCGGAAAGCAGCAGGATAAAGAAACAAGCTGTCGCCATTGTGCAAAGGCAGCCACTTGTTTATATTTGCATCGCGCTTTCACTTTACAATAGCTGCTGCCCCACGCAGCACTCGCGGGGTGGGGCGGCAGCTATTGTTAAAGTGAAAGCGCGATGCAAAAATAAACACGCGGCCGCAAAAAAATAGTGCTTACAGACTAAATGAAGGAGACAGTGTAACGCTGCAAATAAAAGATCCAGTCCTGATGGGCGGTTACAAAAGGAGACAGGGCGGTAACAAGGAGGGACTAAGAAGCCTCATTATCAATCGGAAGCCAGCGCTTACCAGGGACAATGACACCAGCCAATGAAAAATATTGGCGGGGCTTCCGTACCACTTCTAAAAGATACCCTACTACAGCATGCCTCGCAGAGCGATCAGCGCATGCGCTGCAATGCTAGGCTCGACCTAAAAAGCTGTTATGAATATATTCAGTGTCATAAAAATAGATTTAAAACATACAAATTCAATTTTTTACGTTCTCTTCACAGTACATCTCACGTACTCACAAACAACCTAGGTGTGGTTTAGCATGTCTCTCCTTGGCTGCGCGTCTGCTCCAGCCCGATTAAGAGCACTCCCTCACCCTACCCCACCAATCAGCCCTGCTGTGCAGCAGCTGATCTCCGAGCCAACAACTAGACCGCTCGCCGGCACCGGCACAACTACTAAGCCGGGCGGAAGTCTGGAAGTATTGTTGCCCTGAAGCGCTAGTTCTAAAAAGCTGTTATGAATATATTCAGTGTCATAAAAATAGATTTAAAACATACAAATTCAATTTTTGACGTTCTCTTCACAGTACATCTCATGTACTCACAAACCACCTAGGTGTGGTTTAGCATGTCGCTCCTCGGCTGCGCGTCTGCTCCAGCCCGATTAAGAGCACTCCCTCACCCCACCCCACCAATCAGCCCTGCTGTGCAGCAGCTGAATTCCGAGCCAACAACTAGACCGTTCACTGGCACCGGCACAACTACTAAGCCGGACGGAAGTCTGGAAGAATTGGTGCCCTGAAGCGCTAGTTCTAAAAAGCTGTTATGAATATATTCAGTGTCATAAAAATAGATTTAAAACATACAAATTACATTTTTGACGTTCTCTTCACAGTACATCTCACGTACTCACTAACCACCTAGGTGTGGTTTAGCTTGTCTCTCCTCGGCTGCGTGTCCGCTCCAGCCCGATTAAGAGCACTACCTCACCCCACCCCACCCTTGTAAACATAAATTTGTTCATAATTTCAAAATCTAACTTTAGCGTCGCTTTATGTCAGTTTAAACATTGTCGTGTAGTTCCTATATAACCTATACAGGATCTGCACGTTTGGATAACATAAACTGTGGGATTGGTGGTGGACTGATACCGTGCACTCCCACCGGATACGTTAGCCTGTCTGTATCAGCTAGCTCACAGTGCCACTATAATCTCCTCTTACCAAGGAGAGAATAGATTTTGGCAACCTCAGAACATGACAACCCTGATCCCTCAGAATCGTGGAAACAATATACTACCTTTCATTCAGTCACTCGTGCTCACTTAGTTTGTCTCAGAGAGTTACACAGAATAAACAGGCTGGGCGTTTTCAATAAGTATTTATTGAACAGTTGTTATTCTAGTGTAGAATAGATGAGCTGCAACAACCATTAGACAGTAGCATAGATATATGATTAGAAATACTATGAAAGTAAAGGGATGGTAAAGTTCCACCATCTTGCAGAAATCATGAATATATACAAGTAGATAAAATACATGATAAAAAGTGCATAGCCCTACAATGCCTCCCTAACTAGATGTACCTAAATGTACCTAGCATCTGTGGAGGTGTTATGCCAAGAATCCCTCTAGGGTCTAGTCAACCCCATTACGGTACAGACGGTAGTCACAGCATTAGTAATATCAAGGTTAGACTATTGTAATAGTCTCTACCTCAAGCTACAAGAAGGAGCAATGAATAAACTACAAGTGCTGCAAAACGCAGCGGCCAGACTACTCACGGTCACCCCTCAATATGCATCGGTTAAAGCAGAGATCAAAAAACTTCATTGGCTGCCAATTAGGAAGCGCACCCAATTCAAGGCACCCAATTCAAGGCGCTATGCCTAGTCTTTAAGGCCCTTCAGGGAACAGGCCCAGAATTTCTAAAACAACACTTCCGTTGGTACTCACCTAAAAGAGCACTCCGGTCCTCGGATTCTAAATTGGTGATGTTGCCCCTGATGAAAAAAGCTAGCTGGGGCAGTAGAAGCTTCATTGCCAATGCTGCCAAAGCATGGAATACCCTCCCAAAACATCTGAGACGCATGACCAATCTGATGGCCTTCAGGAAGGCTCTAAAAACTTGGCTTTTCACAAATTAGCTCGCGCAACACACCAGTCTCTTGATCCCTCTTGAGATCTTCACCTTAGCGCCAGGACACCTCCGGGTAGCAGCTGCGCTCTACAAATGCAATTAACATTAACATTACCTGAGAATGAGAGAATATGGGACCCCGTCCTGGTCTCGAGTTGGACACCCCGCGAGGGATTTTAGACCACTGCGAGCTGGAGTGTCTGCATGCAGGAACGTCAGCGTCTCTGGGCAGTGTGTCAGCCGGGAAGTCTCAGTCTCCTCTATCCTTCCAAGCAAGATGTGATGTATATATACCCATAGGTCTCCCTAGGGGTCCTACCTTGCTGTGTTACTGTGTTGGCCTAAACGATGACGTCGGTCCTGAACTTTATACAGAGATATTATACAGGAGATGTTAGTCTTGCTGTGCTTCCAAGAAGCCTCATGCATAATGTATGAGATTCGAACTAGGGGGAAACCCGCGTTCTGAATCCAGTGTCGTATCTAGGTACAAGGTCAGTCCCTAAGAACCGTTATGTATGTAATGTAGGGAAGAATATAGGTGAAAGATTGCAATGTTACCTGCGCCTATATAGGGTACCTATATGGAATATAACAACATAACATTTAAACTAACAAAACCACTGAAATTCAAGACTTATAGTTATCTTAAGCAACTATAACTCGTACGCTAAAGTAACTATAACTTGCACCCTCGCCATGCACTGCTTGTACTCTCACATATAACATCATTCATGACACGTTCAGTGACTACATTGATAACATCCCTAATGACATTTGAAATTACATCATTAATAACTGTGCATGGCAAGAGTGCAAGATATAGTTACTTTAGGGCACAAGTTAGAGTTGCTATGGGGTTCCTCCACACTTGCATGGATGCATGAACCCATGTAGATGATGGAATGCTTTCGAACCTGCAGTTACTATTAGCAGCATGGGTGCAGGAGCAAACATGCTGTGGCACAAAATCTGTGCACTCTCTACGAAGTGGCACAAGTTAGAGCACCCATAACACTGTCTTCCTGGAGTATAACTGAGGGTCACAGGGGCCCTCTAAGCACCAGTTAGTGTTTAGCTGCTATGTTTGTCTGCAGCCCTAATGAGGATTAATCTATTGCTGTACTTTATGCATTACAAAACAGTCAATAACACTGTAGGTGGAATGCAGGCATTGCTGTATTACAATACAGCAGGCAAGAGTAATCACAACTCTAAAGCTTTAGAGTACCTCCGACTGGGATCAGTGGCATATACATTCCACAAATGTTTGCTCCTCGTGTTTTTCTACATCCATGTTGTCTGTAGAAAGGTATCACAAACATTACCTTAATATATTCAACTAAATGAAAGGTACATAAGAGACATTCAGAACCTACCTATACCTAATACTTCTATGTAACATGGTTAAACTATAATCACTGCATGTATGATGTCTATGCTGTGGTATTGTGTTCATTTATTCATTCATTTATAGTTTCTTGCATAGCTCTACTCAACCGTAAAGAGTGTCAATGTGCTTTACATTGATCAGTAAAAATAAGAAGGAGCAATGTCCTGGGTGTACGTTCAACTGTATCCATTGTAACTCTTAAATCAGAGCTGAGTGAGAGCAAGTAAGCAAGAGAGATGGAATCGGATGCTAAAAGTGAACAGATGGGTCATTTGTAGGGAGAGGGAAAGCAAGAAAAAGAGAAGGAAAACAACAGAAAGAGTTATTCCTTTCTCTTTAGGTGAAGATGAACATGAAAATTACATATTTAGGTGACTTTTAAATGTGTTTTCTTTTTAGATTTTTACTGAAAGATATTCTATTGACATCTTAGATCTTCAAGGAGAGACTTACATAAAGATACTATAACCTCAGAGAATAACTTTAAAGTGGCAGTATTAATGTCGAATTTATTTTCTCAAGATGGAAGTCCTCCTTCCTTCTGATACGTTTTGCTCTGCTAAGATCTTAAGGAGAAAGTGAAGAGAAAGTGTTTTTATACTTTTAGTGCTCTGAAAGTAAAAGATGCAAGTTTAATTAAATTCTTGCCTTCAGCGGTAATCCGTGCAGGTTCCTCAAGGTCGGTGTAATGTGGTCATACTTTATGAGCCCGTTGTCATTCTTACCGCCAAATGCAACAGTGCGTTCATAGCACCAAGGCATTTTGAGCAGTTCCTTTGAGACGTCCATTTCTATAATCATTCTTAAAAATGATGATAGCTTGCATGACAGTACAAAAGAGTTATTGATTTAGGGCCTGATTACGACCGCAAGACTTGCAGGGGCTCGGCGGTGGCGGTTCAGCCACAGCCACATCAGCGGTCTGACCGCACTATTACAACTAGGGCATTCACACTGCCATTGCCCCACCACAACCGCCTGGGATCAGATATCCCTGGCTGTGGTGCAGCAGTCTTGAGGCCGCAACATGCTTGGCGGGACCGCCGTGGTGCCGCCAAGCATATTACGTCTTTCCTCTCTGCCAAGGTTTTCACAGCGTTTCCTACTCCATGAAAACAGTGGTGGAGAAGAAACAAAGGGGGCCATACCGGGTCCCCTGGTGCCTCAGGGCCATGGGGTGCATGCAGGGGGGCACATGTGGTGCCACCCTGTGTGCATGCACCCCAGTGCCTGCACGGCATGGACTGCAACAGTCGTTTCCATTGCGTCAAAGCACTGGACTTCAGAGGGGTTAAATTCACTATTCCCACTCCAGTCTGTGCAACAGTAGGGAAAGCATTGGACTATAGAGGAGTAAAGTTTACTATTTCCACTTTAGTCTGTGCAAAAGTAGGGAAAGTGTTGGACTTCGGAGAGGTAACATTTATTATTCCCACTTCAATCTGTCTAACAGTAGGCAAAGTTATTGAACTCCAGATGGGTAAAATTTACTATTCCCACTCCAGTTTGTCCAACAGTAGGGGAAGCGTTGGACTTCAGAGGAGTAACATTTACTATTCCCACTCCAGTCTGTGCAACAGTATCAGAAGCGTTGGAATCTGGAGGGGTAAAATCTACTATTTCCTTTCCACTCTCTGCAACAGTAGGGAAAGCATTGGAGTAAGGAGGAGTAAAATTTACTATTCCCATTTAAGTCTGTGCAATAGTAAGGAAAGAGTTGGACTATGGAGAGATAGCATTTAGTATTCCCACTCCAGTCTGTACAACAGCAGGGAAAGTGTTGGACTCCAGAGGGGTAAAATTTACTTTTCCTTTACTTTTCCTACTCTAGTCCGTGCAACAATAAGGAAAGCGTTTGACCCCAGAGGAGCAACATTCACTATTCCCACTCCAGTCTGTGCAACAGTAGGGGAAGCGTTGAACTCCAGAGGAGTAGCATTTTCTATTCCCACTCCAGTCTGTGCAACAGTAGGGGAAGTGTTGAACTCCAGAGGAGTAGCATTTTCTATTCCCACTCCAGTCTGTGCAACAGTAGGGAAAGCGTTGGACTCCAGGGGGTAAAAATTACTCTTCCCACTTCAGTCTCTGCTACAATAGGTAAAGCATTGGACTCCAGAGGGGTAACATTTACTATTACCACTACAGTCTGTGCAACAGTAGGGGAAGCGTTGGACTCCAGGGGGTAAAAATTACTCTTCCCACTTCAGTCTCTGCTACAGTAGGGAAAGCATTGGACTCCGGAGGGGTAAAATTTACTATTACCACTCCAGTCTGTGCAACAGTAGGGAAAGTGTTGAACTCCAGAGGAGTAGCATTTTCTATTCCCACTCCAGTCTGTGCAACAGTAGGGGAAGCGTTGAACTCCAGAGGAGCAACATTCACTATTCCCACTCCAGTCTGTGCAACAGTAGGGAAAGCGTTGGACTCCAGGGGGTAAAAATTACTCTTCCCACTTCAGTCTCTGCTACAATAGGTAAAGCATTGGACTCCAGAGGGGTAACATTTACTATTACCACTACAGTCTGTGCAACAGTAGGGGAAGCGTTGGACTCCAGGGGGTAAAAATTACTCTTCCCACTTCAGTCTCTGCTACAGTAGGGAAAGCATTGGACTCCGGAGGGGTAAAATTTACTATTACCACTCCAGTCTGTGCAACAGTAGGGAAAGTGTTGAACTCCAGAGGAGTAGCATTTTCTATTCCCACTCCAGTCTGTGCAACAGTATGGGAAGCATTGGACTCCAGAGGGGTAAAAATTACTCTTCCCACTTCAGTTTCTGCTACAGTAGGGAAAGCATTGGACTCCGGAGGGGTAACATTTACTATTTCCACTCCAGTCTGTGCAACAGTAGGGAAAGTGTTGAACTCCAGAGGAGTAGCATTTTCTGTTCTCACTATAGTCTGTGCAACAGTATGGGAAGCATTGGAATTCCGGGGGGCAAAATTTACTATTCTCACAACAGTCTGTGCAAAAGTAGGAAAAGCTATGGACTCCACATGGGTATCATTTACTATTCCCACTCCAGTCTGTGCAACAGTAGGAAACGTGTTGGACTAGGGAGAGGTAACTTTTAATATTCCCACTCCAGGCTGTGCAAAGGTAGGGAAAGTGTTGGACCACGGAGGGGTAAAACTTACTATTCCCACTCCAGTCTGTGCAACCGTAGAAAAAAGCGTTGGACTCCAGAGGGGTAAAATTTATTATTTCCACTCCAGTATGTGCAACAGTAGGGAAAGAGTTGGACTTCAGAGAGGTAACATTTACTAGTCTCTCTCCAGTCAATGCAACAGTAGGGAAAGTGGTGGACTTCAGGGGGGTAAAATGTACTATTCCCAATCCAATCTGAGCAACAGTAGGGAAAGCGTTTGACTTCGTGCCTACTCACGTCTATGCAAATGTAGGGAAAGTACTTCACTTCAAGCACATAACATATATGACACAAAACCCTATTCATTTATAAAAAATATAAAACTCGCAACATAAACTTTATTAATTAACCCCAAAAATTATATATATATTTTTTAAAAAGCAATCAAACAATTAACATAATTAATAAACAATTTCATAATGAATTGCCCATCATTTATTACTTAATTTACTTACCTCACTATACCCTCACAAACCTAGCAGCCCACAATTAAAATATAACTAAAATAAATAAATATAACACAATTTACATAGTTAATAACTAATTAAACTATTAATTATTAAGTTAATAATTAACCATGAATTAACTAAGCAATTTATCATTATGTATTAAGTAATAATTAACTTGCCACCCTCTACCCATACAAACCCACCAACCCGCAGTTAACAAATAACCTAAAAAATATAATGATTACAAAATTGACATAATTAATAATCAATTCAATAATTATAATACATGATTAATTAATTGTTAATTAATTATTACTTAATTAAGTTTCTATTTTATACCCCTACAAACTCAGCAACCTGCACCTAACAAATTACATAAAAAATATAATTATTACACAATTTACATAATTAATAATCAATTAGATAATTGTTAATAAATTAATAATTAATATTCATTAATTATACTTAATTACTGTCCCACCCTACACCCCTACAAACCTAGCTACCCACTATGACAATATAAATTACTATTATATTTAAATTACAAATTATAAATTACTTAACATTATAAACTATATTTAAAAATATGAACAATTATACAGACAATAATAACCCCAAAAATTATTATGTAAACTGACATAGATAAATATGATTAAAAAACTATATTTTTTACAATATTTTATTGAAAATTATATTTACAACAATATTCTTGAAACAATATTACTTACCTAAAAAATTGATATTCTTGACAATGATATTTCTGCATCATGATCTTGTTGTGTCACAATATTTTTTCTCAGATATGTCTGCAACCAATATTTCCAACTCAATATTTTGCCCAAACACTGTTCAGGCTGCCTAGCAGCAATGCAGGGACCCTTGCACTGTAGTGCAACGCTGCCTGCATTATGGGCAGGATTGCTTTTTGCAGAAAGGGGTGCCTTCTTGCATAAAAACAACCCTTCGAGGAATTTTCCTCTTTCCATGTGTGCTACAGAATGCAGTACACATGGAAAGAGGAAGTAAAGGGGAGAAATTAAGATATTTCTCCTCATTACGCCTCTCTGGGTATGAACACCATTTACTGCCTTTAGTAAATCTGTGTTTGCATGAAAATACATGAGTGGATGCATGGGAATGCACATGCTCCACCCTTGTACCACATTCCCGATGCAGTGTAACGCAATGCAACACAAGGCTCTGTTTTGTATTACTTGTTTTAGAAGGGAACGCAAGGTGACACAATAGGGCCCTTCCATGGCTTTGTAAATCTCTACCAGCATTTTGCTGTGCCAAAAAAGTGGTGCAACTATAACATAAAATGTTAGTGAATCTGGGCCTTGGTGTTTATTTTAGATTAGAAGCCTTTTTGGGATTTAATTGAATGAAGTTCTAGACAATGTGCTCTGTGGGGCGATAAGTTCATTCCAGGGGCTGTGTTATAAAATACGGCGCACTATCCTTGTTAGCACCGAGCACACCTTTCAAAACGTGCGCTCGGTGCTAACAAGGAGAGTGCGCCGTATTATGTTGAATATGTTGTCCACAGTGCAGCTGCAAAGTCATGCTGCTCTGGGGCAGCCAATTCAAGTGAAATATAGAGTGGCTTTGTGGGAATTTAAAGTACAGGAGTAAACCCGTTAACCCAGATGAGACTGGGTGGAGTATGTAACAAAACAACAGTGTCTCAACCGGTAATCATTAGCGAGGACAATTACAAGGATTGTATAAATCGCTTAACCCCTTCGCTGCTAGGCCTTTTCCCCTCCTGTGCTAAGCCTTTTTTGGCTATTTGGGGTAGTGCGCGCTTAGGCCCCTGTAACTTTTTGACCACATAAGGTATCCATGCCAAATTTGCGTCCTTTTTTTCTAACATCATGGGGATTGTAAAGGTACCCAGGGTTTGTGGATTCCCCTGGAGGGGACCCATAAATTAGTCAAAATACAGCTAAATTTTGTTTTTTTTGTAAAAATGCGAAAAAAGGGCTACAGATGAAAGCGTCTTGATTTTTCCCTGCAAATGGCATCAAAAAGGGGTTGTGGTGCTGAAATCACCATCTTCCCAGCTTTCAGGGACAAGCAGACTTTTGTCAGAAAACCAACTTTTTTTACACAGTTTTGGCATTTTTCTGGGACATAGCCTATTTTTGCTATTTTTTGTGCTTTCAACCTCCTTCCAGTTAATGGTAGAAATGGGTATGAAACCAATAATGGATCCTGGAAAGCCATTCATTTCTGAAACGTAGACAAATTTCTGAATTCAGCAAGGGGTCATTTGTGTAGATCCTTAAAGTTTTCCTTATAGAAACTAACAGTTAAATAAAGGAAAAATTGAAAATTAGTTGAAAAAAACAGCCATTTGTGTCAACGTTTTCACCTGTAACTTCTTCTAATTATGACAGCTATTTGAAGGCAATATACCGTTATATCCGCTGGACCTTTCTGGTTGTGGGGATATATAGGACTTGTAGGTTCACCAAGAACCCGACGAACCCAGAGCCAATAATTGAGCAGCATCTTGCAATGGTTTTTTATTATGTACCGGGTATATAGCAATTATTTTGGGAAAATGTATACATGGAAAAATTGTTATGAAAGACACCTATGTATTTCTGAAATGGGAACAAAATGTAGATTTTAGAAACAGTAGATATTTGCACATTTCCGAAATTGGGAGTACCCATACTAGCATGAGAATTATAGGTCATTTTTCAAAATGACTTATTTTTTACACATTGTCTTTCATTTGGAAGGCAGAAATGCATCGAAAGTCAATAGGTATGTTACATCCTGCTTTTCCTTTCATCTAGCTCTTATTTCTGTCAAGGGGGGAGATGTGTTACATCCTGCTTTTCCTTCCTCTCTGTCCTTCTTTAGTGTTTGTTCTAAGCTGCTCAGCCTGTATCTATGATGTCACTTAGAGTTCCTTTTGTGTATGTTTGATTCTATTGTCAGTTATATCTGAGGCTGAGCAGCAGGGCAGCTGCTCCCGGTGGGGCCTTAACTGGGGCCTTTACTGAATTACATGCTTGCTTGTATCCTGTACATTTATTCTTGATTACTAAGAATAAACCCACTTCTGGACGCAGCAACACAAGGACTCATCTTTTATTTATATGAAATGTTACACTGGCGACGATTTAAGGAAAGAAACCACGCGTGATCAAAAGAAGATACTGCTAAAGAAACTAACTGAACCTCATGCCCAACCCCTTCACTGCCCCACCGGTGTCTACAACAACAGACAGCCTACATAAGTAAGTTTTGGGCGTTGCATCTGGTCTGCCTAATTCTGTTACTACATTCTATGTGCAGCTTGACATTTGAAACTGACCAGCTTACATATACTTTAGAGAAACACCTTTTGGCCGTAGGAGATTATGTGGTTTGAATAACTTTGAACCTGCCTACAATGTATCTACAAAAGTATGTGGAACACTGAAATATGCGCAGTCTACAAGTTCTTTAATCTCTGAGAACGAGAATTCTCATTGAATGTTGAAACTTCAGCTATTTGGCAATACTACTGAGGGGAGCCGGTGAGTTTCTCAACCTTGCTGAACTAATTCAGCACGTCGAGTTATAGTGGAGATATAATATACAACATTCAGCGTTTCCTTACGTTTAATTTGTGACTGTGATGCAGTGTCATTGTCTGTGATGGATTGCGGTGTTTAGTGCACTGTTACAAGCGTCTGCACACATGGTACAATGTACATGGTTTTTCTTTCTTGCTACAAGGATTACGACCTTTCCTGCTACAAGAATTACTAAGCACTGAATTTCCTTTGTTAAGCACTTTAAAGATTCACACCTTCAGTCGGGGGCGAAGATCGGGTCCCGGTGTGAGGTGACTGTGAAATATGGTGCATTCGGGTGACATTCATTTTAAGGCCATGGTTATTTTCGTACTGCTTGGGACCACTTGTTGGATCGTTGCAAAATGTCATCGTTTGAAAATTGTATAAACGACTATTTGGACTCACCCCAACGGATTCTGCTCGTGCTTATCAACCTTTCTGCCAGCGCGAGTTCTGCTTTCACTACGCGCAACCTCCAGTTCCTTTAGTGCTGAGCTGTCAAGACGTGCCGTGAGCCACCCGTCTCAGCGTCACGCACGTGCAGCCATTTTCCGATTGGAGAGTTCTTCTGCCAAACATTTTTATGCCAACCACGTAGCAGTCATGCAGTGGCTATGTTTTGCTGTTTGCTTATCGTCTTCCTAAGGGAAAGATTATCGGCGCTTTCATCCACTTTTCTGTAACTTGCCAAAAGAGTAAGCTGCTCCCGAAGATTGAACAACGGTGACTACTTTTATTGTTTTAGCTTGTTATGTTTTAAACTTTTGTGAACTCCTGCATATCTATTGCAGTGTGCTGTTTACGCTACAATTTACACTTTTATACATGCTACATGTGTGTTGCGTGTGGAGTCTACTATTTGCTCGATTTCTGTCATGGAGCTTGGGTCCATTTATATTGCTGACGTTAAGGTGATGTTAAGTTAAGGAATTATTCAATTTTGCTTATCTTGATGGTGTGTTGAGTAATAGAAGTACTCAATTCTATTGTACTTGCTAGTCCTGAACCACTTTAGGTGCTCAATTTATTTGAGGTGTTCATGCCTATTTGGGTTGGTTGGTGATGCGTTTTGAGGTATTTTATTTTATTTTATTTAATGCGTATTTATGCGGAGCCACATTAGTGTTCAACTTTGTTGAAGTGCTCCATTCTTTTTATGACTGATTTTGAAGATTAGTTGTTCCAGTTCTTGGACTTATTTGATGTGCACTTTTGCGGAGCCACTTCGGTGCTCATTTTGAGGCGCTCCATTCTTTTCAGGTTTAATGATAAAGAGCCGCAGTGTGCTCAGTTTAATTCATGCTCAGTTTTATTTAATATTGTTGAACCATGCAAATGCTCTAATTAGTTCGAGGTGTTCAGTTTTACGGGGAGCCGCTGTAGTGCTCATTGTTATGAAGAGCCTTGTTGTGCTCAGTTTTATGTGAGGAGTTTTAGTGCTTCTCAATTTGTGGATTTCTTTGGAGGTATTCAGTTTTATGAAAAGCCGTGTAAGTGCTGTTCTGCCCTGCTGCTCAGCCTCCAAGGTAACTGACAGTACACTTAAACATACACAGATAGAACTAAGGATGACATCATAGAGACAGGCTGAGCAGCAGAGTACAAGAGACTAAGAAAGGACAAGAAAGAGAGAAGAGCAGGGAGAAGCAGGATACAACAAGGTAATAACAGTTGCTCTACAATTCTGTGTTACCCTAAGTCTCCCGATAAAAATGGTACCTCACTTGTGTGGGTAGCCCTTGTGCCCACAACAGTAAATGGCTCAAAATGCAACGTGGCCGTACCACATTTTCACAATGAAAAATTACCCTTTTTTTGCAAAGTGCCTAGGTGTAGTTTTTGAACCCTAGCTCTGCCGGCACCTAGGGAAACCTAGCAAACCTATACATTTTTGAAAACTAGACACCCAGGGGAATCCAGGATGGGGTGACTTGACTGCCTCCCACCAGGTTCTGTTACCCAGAATCCCTTGCAAACATAAAAAATTGTCCAAAAAAACACATTTTCCCCACATTTCTGTGGTGGAAAATTCTGGAATCTGCGTGGATCCACAAATTTCCACCCACCCCGCGTTCCCCAAAGTCTTACGAGAAAAATGGTACCTCACTTGTGTGGGTCGGCCTAGTGCCTGCGACAGGAAACTGCGCAAAACGCAACGTGGTCACACCTCAATTTCGCAGTGAAAAATGACCCTTTTTTGGCAAAGTGCCTAGCTGTAGTTTTTGAACCCTAGCTCTGCCGGCACCTAGGGAAACCTAGCAAACCTATACATTTTTGAAAACTAGACACCCAGGGGAATCCAGGATGGGGTGACTGGACTGCCTCCCACCAGGTTCTGTTACCCAGAATCCCTTGCAAACCTAAATAATTATTAAAAAAAACACATTTTCCCCACATTTCTGTGGTGGAAAGTTCTGGAATCTGCGTGGATCCACAAATTTCCACCCACCCCGCGTTCCCGAAAGTCTTCTGAGAAAAATGGTACCTCACTTGTGTGGGTCGGCCTAGTGCCTGCGACAGGAAACGGCGCAAAACGCAACGTGGTCACACCTCAATTTCGCAGTGAAAAATGACCCTTTTTTGGCAAAGTGCCTAGCTGTAGTTTTTGAACCCTACCTCTGCCGGCACCTAGGGAAACCTAGAAAACCTATACATTTTTGAAAACTAGAGACCCAGGGGAATCCAGGATGGGGTGACTGGACTGCCTCCCACCAGGTTCTGTTACCCAGAATCCCTTGCAAACATAAACATTTCTGTGGTGGAAAGTTCTGGAATCTGCGTGGATCCACAAATTTCCCCCCACCCCGCGTTCCCCAAAGTCTTACGAGAAAAATGGTACCTCACTTGTGTGGGTCGGCCTAGTGCCTGCTACAGGAAACGGCGCAAAACGCAACGTGGTCACACCTCAATTTCGCAGTGAAAAATGACCCTTTTTTGGCAAAGTGCCTAGCTGTAGTTTTTGAACCCTAGCTCTGCCGGCACCTAGGGAAACCTAGCAAACCTATACATTTTTGAAAACTAGACACCCAGGGGAATCCAGGATGGGGTGACTGGACTGCCTCCCACCAGGTTCTGTTACCCAGAATCCCTTGCAAACATAAACAATTGTCAAAAAAACCACATTTTCCCCACATTTCTGTGGTGGAAAGTTCTGGAATCTGCGTGGATCCACAAATTTCCACCCACCCCGCGTTCCCCAAAGTCTTACGAGAAAAATGGTACCTCACTTGTGTGGGTCGGCCCAGTGCCTGCGACAGGAAACGGCACAAAACGCAACGTGGTCACACCTCAATTTCGCAGTGAAAAATGACCCTTTTTTGGCAAAGTGCCTAGCTGTAGTTTTTAACCCTACCTCTGCCGGCACCTAGGGAAACCTAGCAAACCTATACATTTTTGAAAACTAGACACCCAGGGGAATCCAGGATGGGGTGACTTGACTGCCTCCCACCAGGTTCTGTTACCCAGAATCCCTTGCAAACATAAACAATTGTCAAAAAAAACACATTTTCCCCACATTTCTGTGGTGGAAAGTTCTGGAATCTGCGTGGATCCACAAATTTCCACCCACCCCGCGTTCCCCAAAGTCTTTTGAGAAAAATGGTACCTCACTTGTGTGGGTCGGCCTAGTGCCTGCGACAGGAAACGGTGCAAAACGCAACGTGGTCACACCTCAATTTCGCAGTGAAAAATGACCCTTTTTTGGCAAAGTGCCTAGCTGTAGTTTTTGAACCCTAGCTCTGCCGGCACCTAGGGAAACCTAGCAAACCTAATCATTTGTGAAAACTAGACACCCAGGGGAATCCAGGAAGGGGTGACTTGACTGCCTCCCACCAGGTTCTGTTACCCAGAATCCCTTGCAAACATAAAAAATTGTCAAAAAAAACACATTTTCCCCACATTTCTGTGGTGGAAAGTTCTGGAATCTGCGTGGATCCACAAATTTCCACCCACCCCGCGTTCCCCAAAGTATTACGAGAAAAATGGTACCTCACTTGTGTGGGTCGGCCTAGTGCCTGCGACAGGAAACGGCGCAAAACGCAACGTGGTCACACCTCAATTTCGCAGTGAAAAATGACCCTTTTTGGCAAAGTGCCTAGCTGTAGTTTTTGAACCCCAGCTCTGCCGGCACCTAGGGAAACCTAGCAAACCTATACATTTTTGAAAACTAGACACCCAGGGGAATCCAGGATGGGGTGACTGGACTGCCTCCCACCAGGTTCTGTTACCCAGAATCCCTTGCAAACCTAAACAATTGTAAAAAAAAACACATTTTCCCCACATTTCTGTGGTGGAAAGTTCTGGAATCTGCGTGGATCCACAAATTTCCACCCACCCCGCGTTCCCCAAAGTCTTACGAGAAAAATGGTACCTCACTTGTGTGGGTCGGCCTAGTGCCTGCGACAGGAAACGGCGCAAAACGCAACGTGGTCACACCTCAATTTCGCAGTGAAAAATGACCCTTTTTTGGCAAAGTGCCTAGCTGTAGTTTTTGAACCCTACCTCTGCCGGCACCTATGGAAACCTAGCAAACCTATACATTTTTGAAAACTAGAGACCCAGGGGAATCCAGGATGGGGTGACTGGACTGCCTCCCACCAGGTTCTGTTGCCCAGAATCCCTTGCAAACATAAACAATTGTCAAAAAAAACACATTTTCCCCACATTTCTGTGGTAGAAAGTTCTGGAATCTGCGTGGATCCACAAATTTCCACCCACCCCGCGTTCCCCAAAGTCTTACGAGAAAAATGGTACCTCACTTGTGTGGGTCGGCCTAGTGCCTGCGACAGGAAACGGCGCAAAACGCAATGTGGTCACACCTCAATTTCGCAGTGAAAAATGACCCTTTTTTGGCAAAGTGCCTAGCTGTAGTTTTTAACCCTACCTCTGCCGGCACCTAGGGAAACCTAGCAAACCTATACATTTTTGAAAACTAGACACCCAGGGGAATCCAGGATGGGGTGACTTGACTGCCTCCCACCAGGTTCTGTTACCCAGAATCCCTTGCAAACATAAACAATTGTAAAAAAACCACATTTTCCCCACATTTCTGTGGTAGAAAGTTCTGGAATCTGCGTGGATCCACAAATTTCCACCCACCCCGCGTTCCCCAAACTCTTACGAGAAAAATGGTACCTCACTTGTGTGGGTCGGCCTAGTGCCTGCGACAGGAAACGACGCAAAACGCAACGTGGTCACACCTCAATTTCGCAGTGAAAAATGACCCTTTTTTGGCAAAGTGCCTAGCTGTAGTTTTTTAACCCTACCTCTGCCGGCACCTAGGAAACCTAGCAAACCTATACATTTTTGAAAACTAGACACCCAGGGGAATCCAGGATGGGGTGACTTGACTGCCTCCCACCAGGTTCTGTTACCCAGAATCCCTTGCAAACATAAACAATTGTCAAAAAAAACACATTTTCCCCACATTTCTGTGGTGGAAAGTTCTGGAATCTGCGTGGATCCACAAATTTCCACCCACCCCACGTTCCCCAAAGTATTACGAGAAAAATGGTACCTCACTTGTGTGGGTCGGCCTAGTGCCTGCAACAGCAAACGGCACAAAACGCAACGTGGTCACACCTCAATTTCGCAGTGAAAAATGACCCTTTTTTGGCAAAGTGCCTA
Source organism: Calotriton arnoldi (assembly GCA_963921515.1). Classification (NCBI taxonomy): domain Eukaryota; kingdom Metazoa; phylum Chordata; class Amphibia; order Caudata; family Salamandridae; genus Calotriton; species Calotriton arnoldi. Next base: position 2,241,574 of record CAWUFW010001860.1, on the reverse strand, counting down.
GCTGTAGTTTTTGAACCCTAGCTCTGCCGGCACCTAGGGAAACCTAGCAAACCTATACATTTTTGAAAACTAGACACCCAGGGGAATCCAGGATGGGGTGACTGGACTGCCTCCCACCAGGTTCTGTTACCCAGAATCCCTAGCAAACCTACAAAATTGTCAAAAAAAACACATTTTCCCCACATTTCTGTGGTGGAAAGTTCTGGAATCTGCGTGGATCGACAAATTTCCACCCACCCCGCGTTCCCCAAAGTCTTACGAGAAAAATGGTACCTCACTTGTGTGGGTCGGCCTAGTGCCTGCGACAGGAAACGGCGCAAAACACAACGTGGTCACACCTCAATTTCGCAGTGAAAAATGACCCTTTTTTGGCAAAGTGCCTAGCTGTAGTTTGTGAACCCTAGCTCTGCCGGCACCTAGGGAAACCTACCAAACACACACATTTCTGAAAAGTAGACACCCGGGGGCTTCCAGGGAGGTATGGCTTGCGTGGATCCCCCAACGTTTCCTTACCCAGAATCCCCTGCAAACCTCAATTTTAGCTGAAAAAATCACTTTTTTCACACATTTTTGTGTGGGAAAGTGTGGCATCACTGGCCTCACACAAATTTCCTACCACCCAGTGTTCCCCCAGGTCTCCCGATAAAAATGGTGCCTCACTTGTGTGAGAGGCCCAAGTACCCGCGACAGGCAAGGGCCCACAACGTATTGAGGCGACCTCAAAATGGCCTTTCACAAAACCACCTGGTTTTGCAAGGGGGGTCACCTGGGTTTTTGGCCCTGTGCTCGGCGGCCATCTAGGGAAACCTACCAAACCCACACATTTCTGAAAAGTAGACACCCGGGGTCTTCCAGGGAGGTATGGCTTGCGTGGATCCCCCAACGTTTCCTTACCCAGAATCCCCTGCAAACCTCAATTTTAGCTAAAAAAATCACTTTTTTCACACATTTTTGTGTGGAAAAGTGTGGCATCACTGGCCTCACACAAATTTCCTACCACCCAGCGTTCCACCAGGTCTCCCGATAAAAATGGTGCCTCTCTTGTGTGGGAGGCCCAAGTACCCGTGACAGGCAAGGGCCCACAACGTAGTGAGGCGACCTCAAAATTGCCTATCTCAAAACCACCTGGTTTTGCAAGGGGGGTCACCTGGGTTTTTGGCCCTGTGCTCGGCGGCCATCTAGGGAAACCTACCAAACCCACACATTTCTGAAAAGTAGACACGCGGGGGCTTCCAGGGAGGTATGGCTTGCGTGGATCCCCCAACGTTTCATTACCCAGAATCCCCTGCAAACCTCAATTTTAGCTGAAAAAATCACTTTTTTCACACATTTTTGTGTGGGAAAGTGTGGCATCACTGGCCTCACACAAATTTCCTACCACCCAGCGTTTCCCCAGGTCTCCCGATAAAAATGGTGCCTCACTTGTGTGGGAGGCCCAAGTACCCGTGACAGGCAAGGGCCCACAACGTAGTGAGGCGACCTCAAAATTGCCTATCTCAAAACCACCTGGTTTTGCAAGGGGAGTCACCTGGGTTTTTGGCCCTGTGCTCGGCGGCCATCTAGGGAAACCTACCAAACCCACACATTTCTGAAAAGTAGACACCCGGGGGCTTCCAGGGAGGTATGGCTTGCGTGGATCCCCCAACGTTTCCTTACCCAGAATCCCCTGCAAACCTCAATTTTAGCTGAAAAAATCACTTTTTCACACATTTTTGTGTGGGAAAGTGTGGCATCACTGGCCTCACACAAATTTCCTACCACCCAGCGTTCCCCCAGGTCTCCCGATAAAAATGGTGCCTCACTTGTGTGGGAGGCCCAAGTACCCGCGACAGGCAAGGGCCCACAACGTAGTGAGGCGACCTCAAAATTGCCTATCTCAAAACCACCTGGTTTTGCAAGGGGGGTCACCTGGTTTTTGGCCCTGTGCTCGGCGGCCATCTAAGGAAACCTACCAAACCCACACATTTCTGAAAAGTAGACACCCGGGGGCTTCCAGGGAGGTATGGCTTGCGTGGATCCCCCAACGTTTCCTTACCCAGAATCCCCTGCAAACCTCAATTTTAGCTGAAAAATCACTTTTTTCACACATTTTTGTGTGGGAAAGTGTGGCATCACTGGCCTCACACAAATTTCCTACCACCCAGCGTTCCCGCAGGTCTCCCGATAAAAATGGTGCCTCACTTGTGTGGGAGGCCCAAGTACCCGCTACAGGCAAGGGCCCACAACGTAGTGATTCGACCTCAAAATTGCCTATCTCAAAACCACATGGTTTTGCAAGGGGGGTCACCTGGGTTTTTGGCCCTGTGCTCGGCGGCCATCTAGGGAAACCTACCAAACCCAGACATTTCTGAAAAGTAGACACCCGGGGGCTTCCAGGGAGGTATGGCTTGCGTGGATCCCCCAACGTTTCCTTACCCAGAATCCCCTGCAAACCTCAATTTTAGCTGAAAAAATCACTTTTTCACACATTTTTGTGTGGGAAAGTGTGGCATCACTGGCCTCACACAAATTTCCTACCACCCAGCGTTTCCCCAGGTCTCCCGATAAAAATGGTGCCTCACTTGTGTGGGAGGCCCAAGTACCCGTGACAGGCAAGGGCCCACAACGTAGTGAGGCGACCTCAAAATTGCCTATCTCAAAACCACCTGGTTTTGCAAGGGGGTCACCTGGGTTTTTGGCCCTGTGCTCGGCAGCCATCTAGGGAAACCTACCAAACCCACACATTTCTGAAAAGTAGACACCCGGGGGCTTCCAGGGAGGTATGGCTTGCGTGGATCCCCCAACGTTTCCTTACCCAGAATCCCCTGCAAACCTCAATTTTAGCTGAAAAAATCACTTTTTTACACATTTTTGTGTGGGAAAGTGTGGCATCACTGGCCTCACACAAATTTCCTACCACCCAGCGTTCCCCCAGGTCTCCCGATAAAAATGGTGCCTCACTTGTGTGGGAGGCCCAAGTACCCGCGACAGGCAAGGGCCCACAACGTAGTGAGGCGACCTCAAAATTGCCTATCTCAAAACCACCTGGTTTTGCAAGGGAGTCACTTGGGTTTTTGGCCCTGTGCTCGGCGGCCATCTAGGGAAACCTACCAAACCCACACATTTCTGAAAAGTAGACACCCGGGGGCTTCTAGGGAGGTATGGCTTGCGTGGATCCCCCAACGTTTCCTTACCCAGAATCCCCTGCAAACCTCAATTTTAGCTGAAAAATCACTTTTTTCACACATTTTTGTGTGGGAAAGTGTGGCATCACTGGCCTCACACAAATTTCCTACCACCCAGCGTTCCCGCAGGTCTCCCAATAAAAATGGTGCCTCACTTGTGTGGGAGGTCCAAGTACTCGCGACAGGCAAGGGCCCACAACGTAGTGAGGCGACCTCAAAATTGCCTATCTCAAAACCACCTGGTTTTGCAAGGGAGTCACCTGGGTTTTTGGCCCTGTGCTCGGCGGCCATCTAGGAAACCTACCAAACCCAGACATTTCTGAAAAGTAGACACACGGGGCTTCCAGGGAGGTATGGCTTGCGTGGATCCCCCAACGTTTCCTTACCCAGAATCCCCTGCAAACCTCAATTTTAGCTGAAAAATCACTTTTTCACACATTTTTGTGTGGGAAAGTGTGGCATCACTGGCCTCACACAAATTTCCTACCACCCAGCGTTCCCCCAGGTCTCCCGATAAAAATGGTGCCTCACTTGTGTGGGAGGCCCAAGTACCTGCGACAGGCAAGGGCCCACAACGTAGTGAGGCGACCTAAAAATGGCCTTTCACAAAACCACCTGATTTTGCAAGGGGGTCACCTGGGTTTTTGGCCCCGTGCTCCGCGGCCATCTAGGAAACCTACCAAACCCACACATTTCTGAAAAGTAGACACCAGGGGCTTCCAGGGAGGTATGGCTTGCGTAGATCCCCCAACGTTTCCTTACCCAGAATCCCCTGCAAACCTCAATTTTAGCTGAAAAAATCACCTTTTTCACACATTTTTGTGTGGGAAAGTGTGGCATCACTGGCCTCACACAAATTTCCTACCACCCAGCGTTCCCCCAGGTCTCCCGATAAAAATGGTGCCTCACTTGTGTGTGTTGCCCAAGTACCCGCGACAGGCAAGGGCCCACAACGTAGTGAGGCGACCTCAAAATGGCCTTTCACAAAACCACCTGGTTTTGCAGGAGGTCACCTGGGTTTTTGGCCCGTGCTCGGCGGCCATCTAGGGAAACCTACCAAACCCACACATTTCTGAAAAGTAGACACCCGGGGGCTTCCAGGGAGGTATGGCTTGCGTGGATCCCCCAACGTTTCCTTACCCAGAATCCCCTGCAAACCTCAATTTTAGCTGAAAAATCACTTTTTCACACATTTTTGTGTGGGAAAGTGTGGCATCACTGGCCTCACACAAATTTCCTACCACCCAGCGTTCCCCCAGGTCTCCCGATAAAAATGGTGCCTCACTTGTGTGGGAGGCCCAAGTACCCGTGACAGGCAAGGGCCCACAACGTAGTGAGGCGACCTCAAAATGGCCTTTCACAAAACCACCTGGTTTTGCAAGGGGGTCACCTGGGTTTTGGCCCCGTGCTCGGCGGCCATCTAGGAAACCTACCAAACCCACACATTTCTGAAAAGTAGACACCCGGGGGCTTTCAGGGAGGTATGGCTTGAGTGGATCCCCCAACGTTTCCTTACCCAGAATCCCCTGCAAACCTCAATTTTAGCTGAAATAAATCACTTTTTTCACACATTTTTGTGTGGGAAAGTGTGGCATCACTGGCCTCACACAAATTTCCTACCACCCAGCGTTCCCCCAGGTCTCCCGATAAAAATGGTGCCTCACTTGTGTGGGAGGCCCAAGTACCAGCGACAGGCAAGGGCCCAAAACATTTTTTGATAGGCAATGTTGATGTTGCCTCAAAGCGTTTTGTGTCCTTGCATGTCGCGGGTACTTGGGCCTCCCACACAAGTGAGGCACCATTTTTATCGAGAGACCTGGGGGAACGCTGGGTGGTAGGAAATTTGTGTGAGGCCAGTGATGCCACACTTTCCCACACAAAATGTGTGAAAAAGTGATTTTTCAGCTAAAACTGAGGTTTGCAGGGATTCTGGGTAAGGAAACGTTGAGGGACCCACGCAAGCCATACCTCCTGAAGCCCCAGTGTCTACTTTTCAGAAATGTGTGGTTTGGTAGGTTTCCTAGATGGCCGCCGAGCACAGGCCAAAACCCAGGTGACCCCCTTGCAAAACCAGGTGGTTTTGAGATAGGCAATTTTGAGGTCGCCTCACTACGTTGTGGGCCCTGCCTGTCGTGGTACTTGGGCCTCCCACACAAGTGAGGCACCATTTTTATCGGGAGACCTGGGGAACGCTGAGTGGTAGGAAATTGTGTGAGGCCAGTGATGCCACACTTTCCACACAAAAATGTGTGAAAAAGTGATTTTTTCAGCTAAAATTGAGGTTTGCAGGGATTCTGGGTAAGGAAACGTTGGGGATCCACGCAAGCCATACCTCCTGGAAGCCCCGAGTGTCTACTTTTCAGAAATGTGTGGGTTTGGTAGGTTTCCCTAGATGGCCGCCGAGCACAGAGCCAAAACCCAGATGACTCCCTTGCAAAACCAGGTGGTTTTGAGATAGGCAATTTGAGGTCGCCTCACTACGTTGTGGGCCCTTGCCTGTCACGGGTACTTGGACCTCCCACACAAGTGAGGCACCATTTGTATCGGGAGACCTGGTGGAACGCTGGGTGGTAGGAAATTTGTGTGAGGCCAGTAATGCCACACTTTCCCACACAAAAATGTGTGAAAAAAGTGATTTTTTCAGCTAAAATTGAGGTTTGCAGGGGATTCTGGGTAAGGAAACGTTGGGGGATCCACGCAAGCCATACCTCCCTGGAAGCCCCGGGTGTCTACTTTTCAGAAATGTGGGTTTGGTAGGTTTCCCTAGATGGCCGCCGAGCACAGGGCCAAAAACCCAGGTGACCTCCTTGCAAAACCAGGTGGTTTTGTGAAAGGCCATTTTGAGGTCGCCTCAATACGTTGTGGGCCCTTGCCTGTCGCAGGTACTTGGGCCTCCCACACAAGTGAGGCACCATTTTTATCGGGAGACCTGGGGGAACGCTGGGTGGTAGGAAATTTGTGTGAGGCCAGTGATGCCACACTTTCCCACACAAAATGTGTGAAAAAGTGATTTTTTCAGCTAAAATTGAGGTTTGCAGGGATTCTGGGTAGGAAACGTTGGGGGATCCACGCAAGCCATACCTCCCTGGAAGCCCCGGTGTCTACTTTTCAGAAATGTGTGGGTTTGGTAGGTTTCCTAGATGGCCGCCGAGCACAGGGCCAAAACCCAGGTGACTCCCTTGCAAAACCAGGTGGTTTTGAGATAATGTGTTGTTTATTTCTGCAGCGTGAAAATTTTGGCACAATATTGCAAGGAAAATGTGACAGACATTTTGAGGTTTGCAGGACATTGTGGGTACCATAACTTGTTGGGATCCACAAGAGAGATATCACCATGTACTCCCATGGGTGTTTCGTTTACGACAATATCTACAGTTGGTAGGTTATTCTTAGACGGAATGTACACCTTGGCAGACAGACTAAAAAGACAAAGATTACTGCACAGCCATCTATTCCTCAAGCACACACACATACTGGTTGGATTTGGCACGAGGGCAAGTGATGGTTCAGTATATACAATTTTATTAACAAGAGATTTCACAAAAATGAAATGCACTGTCAATAATTGAAAGGACAAAAAACGGAACCAGTGACTCGCAGCTCGTGAGCTGTAAAGCCAAGTCAAGGCCCCAACCGCTTTACAGGCCATTCACACACCTTTCATACGTGATACACACAAAACCATTCACACCCCCAGGCACGAAACAAACACATTACAACATTCACAAAAAGGGACAAGGTACACCCTGCTTGAGAAAGACAAAAAAAATATTACTGCACAGCCATCTAATCCTCAAGCACACACACACATACTGGTTGGATTTGGCATGAGGGTGAGTGATGGTTCAGTATATACAATTGTATTAACAAGTGATTTCACAAAAATGAAATGCACTGTTAATAATTGAAAGGACGAGAAACTGAACCATTGACTCACAGCTCGTGAGCTGTAAAGCCACGACAAGGCACCAACCTCTTTACAGGCCATTCATACACCTTTCATACGTGTGACAAATACAAAACCATTCACACCACCAGCCGCGGGCCCATCACATTACAACACTCACACCAGCAGACAGCGCCATTCAAGGGCCCATCACTTTCACACGCCCACATTCCTAACACAGCAACCACACAAGCTGATGGATTGCGTGGAGTGTCGCTCAGCTAGCAGTGTGTGTAGTGACCAGCAGCAAGTCACTACTCACACACTGCCAGCCGAGCGCCAGTCCACGCACACCGCCAGCCAAGCGCCACTCCACGCACACCGCCAGCCAAGCGCCACTCCACGCACACCGCCAGCCAAGCGCCACTCCACGCACACCGCCAGCCTAGCGCCACTCCACACACACCGCCAGCCTAGCGCCACTCCACGCACACCGCCAGCCTAGCGCCACTCCACGCACACCGCCAGCCTAGCGCCACTCCACGCACACCGCCAGCCAAGCACCACTCCACGCACACCGCCAGCCAAGAGCCACTCCCCGCACACCGCCAGCCAAGCGCCACTCCACGCACACCGTCAGCCAAGCACCAGCCTACACACACCCCCATCACATTTAGGATTTTTTTATACAAAAAAGAAAACACAAACAAATTGCAAATAGATACAAATCTACTAACACAAAATCAGAAACTAAATACATTGCACTAATGCCAACCTTGAAACAGAACAACAATTCTTAAACATTACAGACCAGGCAGTTCACTTTACCACTCATGGTTGCTCCCAATAATTCTTTTGCTTGTGGTACGCTCTATAACAAGCAGGCACACACAGCCCAGGGTTAGAAGGACACTCAGGGCAGTACATACGAGTCTCCTTCCGCGTACCTCTTCGCCAACAGACTCTACATCTCCTAGTGGGAAAGTCTTTTGAGGGTGTAGGAGGAATGTGATCAGGAAAGTGGCGATCTTTCAATCGAGCCACATCCTCCACCACTCCAACTCTAGGAACACTTGCCTGTTCCACAACAACAAGGCTGCCTATGACAGACTCCTGAAACTGAACAAAAGTCAACTTTGACGCAGGAGAACACTCCTTGAACACAACAAAAGCATTGAAAGTTGCTAAATTGAAGAGATGGATGGCCAACTTCTTATACCAAATGTAAGACTTACGAATAGCAGTGTAAGGTTCCAACCTCTGATCTACTCTATCAACACCACCCATGTGCTTATTGTAGTCTAAAATGCACACAGGTTTGCGCACTTCAGCAATCTGACCCCAAACAGCCACAGGTGAAGTACTCTCATCATGGATGGTAGTCAGCATGTACACATCCCTCCTGTCCACAAATTTCACAGCTAGCAGTTCCTCACTGCGCAAGGCACTGCACTGTCCCCTCTGAAGTTTTTTGCAAACAAGCTCTTTTGGACCAGGTAGGTCGCTCCCCCACCACACAGCTCCGCCTGTGTTGGCCGCCCGCTGCTGCTGCTGGTAAGATCGCCGTTCCGCTTGTGGCCTCGGTGCCCGCATTTCTTGCTTGTCTCCCCTTTTCCTTCTGTACCCCTCGCTGCCCCATTTGCATTGTGCCCGTATTTGTGTCTGCTTTTCTCTCCCCATTTTCCCTTCTGTACCCCTCGCTGCCCCATTTGCATTGTGCCCGTATTTCTGTCTGCTTTTCTCTCCCCATTTTCCCTTCTGTACCCCTCGCTGCCCCATTTGCATTGTGCCCGTATTTGTGTCTGCTTTTCTCTCCCCATTTTCCCTTCTGTACCCCTCGCTGCCCCATTTGCATTGTGCCCGTATTTGTGTCTGCTTTTCTCTCCCCATTTTCCCTTCTGTACCCCTCGCTGCCCCATTTGCATTGTGCCCGTATTTGTGTCGGCTTTTCTCTCCCCATTTTCCCTTCTGTACCCCTCGCTGCCCCATTTGCATTGTGCCCGTATTTGTGTCTGCTTTTCTCTCCCCATTTTCCCTTCTGTACCCCTCGCTGCCCCATTTGCATTGTGCCCGTATTTGTGTCTGCTTTTCTCTCCCCATTTTCCCTTCTGTACCCCTCGCTGCCCCATTTGCATTGTGCCCGTATTTGTGTCTGCTTTTCTCTCCCCATTTTCCCTTCTGTACCCCTCGCTGCCCCATTTGCATTGTGCCCGTATTTGTGTCTGCTTTTCTCTCCCCATTTTCCCTTCTGTACCCCTCGCTGCCCCATTTGCATTGTTCCCATATTTGTGTCTGCTTTTCTCTCCCCATTTTCCCTTCTGTACCCCTCGCTGCCCCATTTGCATTGTGCCCGTATTTGTGTCTGCTTTTCTCTCCCCATTTTCCCTTCTGTACCCCTCGCTGCCCCATTTGCATTGTGCCCGTATTTGTGTCTGCTTTCCTCTCCCCATTTTCCCTTCTGTACCCCTCGCTGCCCCATTTGCATTGTGCCCGTATTTGTGTCTGCTTTTCTCTCCCCATTTTCCCTTCTGTACCCCTCGCTGCCCCATTTGCATTGTGCACGTATTTGTGTCTGCTTTTCTCTCCCCATTTTCCCTTCTGTACCCCTCGCTGCCCCATTTGCATTGCGCCCGTATTTGTGTCTGCTTTTCTCTCCCCATTTTCCCTTCTGTACCCCTCGCTGCCCCATTTGCATTGCGCCCGTATTTGTGTCTGCTTTTCTCTCCCCATTTTCCCTTCTGTACCCCTCGCTGCCCCATTTGCATTGCGCCCGTATTTGTGTCTGCTTTTCTCTCCCCATTTTCCCTTCTGTACCCCTCGCTGCCCCATTTGCATTGTGCCCGTATTTGTGTCTGCTTTTCTCTCCCCATTTTCCCTTCTGTACCCCTCGCTGCCCCATTTGCATTGTGCCCGTATTTGTGTCTGCTTTTCTCTCCCCATTTTCCCTTCTGTGCCCCTCGCTGCCCCATTTGCATTGTGCCCGTATTTGTGTCTGATTTTCTCTCCCCATTTTCCCTTCTGTACCCCTCGCTGCCCCATTTGCATTGTGCCCATATTTGTGTCTGCTTTTCTCTCCCCATTTTCCCTTCTGTACCCCTCGCTGCCCCATTTGCATTGTGCCCGTATTTGTGTCTGCTTTCCTCTCCCCATTTTCCCTTCTGTACCCCTCGCTGCCCCATTTGCATTGTGCCCGTATTTGTGTCTGCTTTTCTCTCCCCATTTTCCCTTCTGTACCCCTCGCTGCCCCATTTGCATTGTGCCCGTATTTGTGTCTGCTTTTCTCTCCCCATTTTCCCTTCTGTACCCCTCGCTGCCCCATTTGCATTGTGCCCGTATTTGTGTCTGCTTTTCTCTCCCCATTTTCCCTTCTGTACCCCTCGCTGCCCCATTTGCATTGTGCCCGTATTTGTGTCTGCTTTTCTCTCCCCATTTTCCCTTCTGTACCCCTCGCTGCCCCATTTGCATTGTGCCCGTATTTGTGTCTGCTTTTCTCTCCCCATTTTCCCTTCTGTACCCCTCGCTGCCCCATTTGCATTGTGCCCGTATTTGTGTCCGTTTTCTCTCCCCTTTTTTCCTTTTGTGCCCCCGCTGCCTCTCGCCATTCCCGCTGCTGCGTCCCCTGCGGCCCCGCCCCCCTGTCTGCCCATTCGCTGACCCTGCCTCCCGCCTCCCAGCTGCTCCTCCCTCCCACCTCCCCATAAATGGCGGCCGCTGCGCGGCCGCGCCGCTGGCGCGCCGCTGGCGCGCCTAAGGCAAGCCCATCTGCGCCCGTCCGTGCCTGGACCGCGCCCAGCGCCAAACCCCTGGCCCCCGCAGCAGCCAACCCACCCACCGGACTTACGACACCGCCACCCTCAACGCACTCAACACCGGCCGTATCCCCGGCTGCCACCGTGCCACCCCAGGTCGCACCCACGGACCCTTCGGCTGCCAATTCTGCAAGTTCTCCTGCCTCCGGACCTGCACCGCACCCGCCAAGCCGAGCACCAGCAGCAACCACCTGAAGTGCATCCTGCTCAACACCCGCTCCGTCCACAGACACGCCGTGGAACTTTGGAACCTGCTCGACTCCACATCACCAGACGTCGCTTTCCTAACGGAAACATGGATGAACGCCTCCTCAGCGCCCGACATCGCCATCCCGGACGGATACAAGATCACCCGAAGGGACCGCGCCAACCAGACCGGAGGAGGCATCGCCATCGTCCACAAGAACACCATCCGCATCACGACCAACTCCGACGACACCTTCACAGCCGGCGAACACCTGCACTTCCAGATACACACCGACCCCAAGACCACCCTCAGAGGCACCCTCATCTACAGACCCCCAGGACCACGCACACAATTCAGCGAAGACATCGCCGACCTCATCAGCCCGCACGCCCTCCCCTCGGCTGACTACATCCTCCTTGGGGACCTCAACTTCCACCTAGAGAACAACAACGATCGCAACACCACCACCCTGCTGGACAACCTCGCCAACCTCGGACTCAAGCAACTGGTGACCACCCCCACACACCACGCCGGCCACACGCTTGACCCCGTCTTCTCCTCCAGCAAGGACATCTCCTTCAGCCACACCACCGGACTCCACTGGACAGACCACAGCTGCGTCCACTTCAGCTTCAGCAGGATCACCACGCACCACCACCCGCAACAGTTTCCGCGCAGAAGCTGGAACAAGATCACCACCGACCAACTCACCACATCCCTGAGCCAGAACCCTCCCGCCAGCTCAACGAACCCCAACCTAGCCGCCAGCAACCTCACAAGATGGATCACCAACTGCGCAGACGACCTCGCCCCATTGAAGACCCCCCAGTCAGACCCGGCAACAAGAAAGCATCCTGGTTCACCGACGAACTCAAGAAATCCAAGAAGAACTGCCGGGCCCTCGAGAAAGCATGGCGCAGAGACCCGACTGCAGACAACATGACCACCCTCAAGCACGCCACCCGAAAACACCACCAGCTGATCCACACCACCAAGAAAACCGCATTCAAGGAACGACTGGACAACAACGCCCACAACAGCAAGGAACTCTTCATCATCGTCAAAGAACTCTCGAACCCCAGCGCCGGAAACAACGACATCACTCCCTCGCAAGACCTCTGCAACTCGCTCGCCTCGTTCTTCCACAGCAAGATCGCAGACATACACAACAGTTTCAGCACACAGCCGACGTACCCTACGACCGTTCCAACGTCCCCCACCTCCACCCTCCGAGCCTGGACCCCGATCAACACCGAAGACACTATCCGCACGATGAACTCCATCCACTCCGGATCACCAACCGACCCCTGCCCTCACCACGTCTTCAACAAGGCCGACGCCGTCATCGCACCCCACCTCCGGGACATCATCAACACCTCCCTCGACACCGCCACCTTCCCAGAGAGCTGGAAGCACGCCGAACTCAGCGCCCTACTGAAGAAACCGTCGGCGGATCCCACCGACCTCAAAAACTACCGCCCCATCTCGCTCCTTCCTTTTCCTGCCAAAGTCATCGAGAAGACCGTCAACAGACAACTGGCCGCCTTCCTCGAGATGAATGGATCCCTCGACCACTCGCAGTCCGGCTTCCGGGCCAACCACAGCACCGAGACCGCCCTCATCGCAGCCACCGACGACATCCGAGCCCTGCTCGACAACGGGGAAACAGTGGCCCTCATCCTCCTGGACCTCTCCGCAGCGTTCGACACAGTCTGCCACCGCACCCTAGTGCAACGCCTGAACAACGTCAGAATCCAAGAGAAGGCACTGGAGTGGATCATCTCCTTCCTCGCCGGAAGAACCCAGAGAGTCCGCCTCCCCCCGTTCAGTTCCGAGGCCACCGAAGTCATCTGCGACGTACCACAAGGATCATCACTCAGCCCCACCCTCTTCAACGTCTACATGAGCCCCCTCGCAGCCATCGCACGCCAACACAACCTCAACATCATCTCCTACGCCGACGACACCCAGCTGATCCTCTCCCTCACCAACGACCCCACAACCGCCAGAACCAACCTACATGAAGGGATGAAGGACGTAGCCGAGTGGATGAGGAACAGCCGCCTGAAACTGAACTCAGATAAGACGGAAGTCCTCATCCTAGGATCATCACCCTCCGCCTGGGACGACTCCTGGTGGCCCCCTACCCTGGGCAACGCACCCAAACCAACAGACCACGCACGCAACCTGGGCTTCATCCTGGACTCCTCCCTCTCAATGACCCGACAAGTCAACGCCGTCTCCTCGTCTTGCTTCAACATCCTACGCATGCTGCGCAAGATCTTCCGGTGGATCCCCACCGAAACCAGGAAGACGGTCACCCAGGCCCTCGTCACCAGCCGACTGGACTACGGCAACTCCCTCTACGCCGGAACCACAGCCAAACTTCAAAAAAGACTCCCAACGCATCCAGAACGCCTCAGCTCGACTCATCCTGGACATCCCCCGACACAGCCACATCGCCGGACACCTGAGAGACCTGCACTGGCTCCCCGTCAGCAAGAGAATCACGTTCCGACTCCTCACCCACGCACACAAAGCTCTCCACAACCAAGGCCCCAGATACCTCAACGACCGTCTGACCTTCTACACTCCCACCCGCCAGCTACGATCGACCAACCACGCCCTCGCCGCCGTCCCCCGCATCCGAAGAGCCACAACGGGAGGAAGATCCTTCTCCTACCTGGCTGCCAAGACGTGGAACTCCCTACCCATCCACCTCCGCCTTACCCAAGACCACCTCTCCTTCAGGAAGCAACTCAAGACCTGGCTGTTCGAACAGTAGCGGACCCCCCCCCAGCGCCTTGAGACCCTCCGGGTGAGTAGCGCGCTATACAAATGCTTGATTGATTGATTGATTGATTGGATAACCTTTACGGTTAGAGCGGATTGTGCCACAAGCAAAAGTGTCCACTTTGAACAATTCCTTAAACAATTGCACAGCAGTGTAGAAGTTATCAAGGTACAAATGGTGGCCTCTGTTAAACAGTCCTCTAGCAAGATCCCACACAATTTTCTCTGAAACTCCAAAAGTGGACGGACAACCAGGGGGTCAATAGTGGAATCCCTACCAGTGTACACACGCAAATTAAAAACATATCCTGTCCTACTCTCAGACAACATATACAGCTTAATTCCATAGCGTGCCCTCTTGCTAGGAATGTACTGCCTACAAACCAAACGGCCCTTGAACAGGACCAAAGACTCATCAATAGATATTTCTTTCCCTGGAGTATAGATCTCTGAAAATCGATCTACAAAGTTATCAAGAACAGGCCGAATCTTAAAAAGACGGTCACATTCAGGGTGATCTCGTGGCAACGCCAAACCATTATCAACAAAATGCAGTATCCGAAGCAAAAGTAAATACCGATCACGAGTCATAACTGCAGGAAATATGGCCGTTGCCATCAAGGGACTGGTAGACCAATATGAACCCATGGACGGCTTCCTTATCAAACCCATCAAAAAAGTCAAACCCAAAAACTTCTTCATCTCTTCCAGATTTGTGGGACTCCACCGGGTAGCTCTAGAATGGGGCCTAAGTCTGGCACTGTTGTCCCTCAAAAACTGTTCAGCATACAAATTAGTCTGCTCAACAATCTCACCCAAAAATACATCATCCATAAACAACTGAAAATACTGTATAGGCAAATAATGTTCACAATGCACTCTACACCCTGCATAACCACTAAAGGCAGGCAACACCGGCTGCACCATGTTTGGATCAACCCAGAGTCCAGCACTTCCAGTAGGAAGCCTAGCAGCCCCAGGCTGCAATCCAGATGCCTCTTGCACCATCGGCACAGTAGTATCCTTCTCTAAATCAGGCACTTCATCTGCACTGAGAGTACCTTCATCATCCGATGATTCCATGTGGAGAGAAAACTCACTGCCTGAATCTTCCCCTCCCTCCTCTCCCTCAGACGCACTGTCAGTCTCATAATCCTGCTCAGAGGAAGATTCAAGAAGCAAACCAACCACCTGCTGAGCAGTAATTCTACGGCTAGCCATAATGCTTACTAATAAAGGTTACTTGTCAAACAAGTCAACAACAACAAACCCTTTGTAAAAAAAAGAAATAAACAAAATGTAGCTTTATCACAAAGACCTATATACTCCAACACTATACCATTCACGTGACAGAAGCAGCTAGACTCACCACCACCTACTCTGCACAGACACAGTAAGGATCAACAATATCCCACTAAAAAAGAAGAAGAAAAAAATTACACATAAGACAATGCAAAACATCGCAAAGAATTTCATGCTCTGAACACTAACAAATATGCTGCCATTATGGCACCACTTACAAAAAATTCATTCATGCATGACAATAATACTCATTTGGAGTACAAACAACAAAAATATTTTTCTTACCAAATAAATGCAATTATGCAAAACTGCAGAACCACCACTGCCGAAACCGCAAACAGGAATCAAAAGCTTTACACTAGAATAAAAAGGAGAAAAAAAAACATTACAATCACATA
The DNA here is from genome assembly GCA_963921515.1 of Calotriton arnoldi. Classification (NCBI taxonomy): domain Eukaryota; kingdom Metazoa; phylum Chordata; class Amphibia; order Caudata; family Salamandridae; genus Calotriton; species Calotriton arnoldi. The sequence goes on along the minus strand of CAWUFW010001860.1, from coordinate 2,226,035 downwards.
TGCAAATAATGCACCAGTCCACACACAATCCACCAGCCAAGCAAAGGGGTAGGTGGGCCTAACAGTATAAATAAAATATTCACCCCCGTAAAAGGGGAGCAACCCTTGCCCTTTTGGCCACTCCCCAACACAAAAATTAAAAAAAACCTGGTGTCTAGTGGCTTCTGCCCTCCTTGGGGGCAGATGGGCCTAAAAACATACTGCTATTCTGCCACCCAAGGGGTCACTCTCCACAAATAAAAGCCTGGTGGACTAGTGGGAAGATACCTTTATCTTCCGCACACGATCTCTCACTACTCAACTCTACTCTCAACTCTATTCACAACTGGATGTTAGCTCACCAACTCATTCTGAATCCCGCCAAAACTGAATTCCTCCTCCTCTCTACCTCTCTCTCACCTCCTCCTGTTCAATCTTGGATGGATCAGCTGAACCTACTCAACAACAAACCCATCATTGTTGACAGCGCTAAATCCCTAGGTGTCATTCTTGACAAAAGACTCAACCTAATCTCCCACATCAACTCTATTGCTAAGAACGCACGTTACCAGTTGCGCCTTCTACGGGGGATCCGTCGGTTCTTCCCGGAGAAAGACTTAAAAACCTTGGTACAATCTCTGGTTCTCTCAAGACTGGATTATTGCAATTCTCTTCTGACGGGCCTACCCAAATCCCACCTCTCCCCTCTCAAATCCATCCTCCATTCAGCAGCTCGCCTCATTTCAGGGTCTAAACGAAGCGACCACGTCACTCCTATCCTCTCTTCGATGGCTTCCGATCGAGGCAAGATCGATTTACAAAACTGCCTGCATCACACACAAAGCCTTACACACCTCCTCCCCTCGTTACCTGGCAAATAAATTGAAATTGTCCGGTGGCTCTCGCCCTTCTCGCAATGCGGAAAAGCTTCTGCTTGAGCCCACCCCCCGTCTTCAAAAAGGGAAAGATCGATGGCGCAATCCTTCTCAGGAAATGCGGTGAGAATCTGGAACTCGCTTCCCCCATTGCTCCATGCCACCTCCTCTACCCGGATCTTCAAAGCTGACCTCAAATCTCTTCTCTTCCAAAGACACTTTCAGAACTAATACTTTCACTCTCAGCCCCCTCTAGGAAGTTCGCTCTTCATTGTAAATTTGTACTTTTTCCTGTACATTCCTCACCCTTGCGTGCTGGAGTTTATGTACCCTTCTACCTATACACACACAGTGTAGATGTAGTTCACAAACGCAGATATATTCTAAATTTACCTAGTCCAGTCCACATAACCTGTGTCTCTATGTAGGCAATACACGTGTCCTGCTGACACTCCTCATGCACTGACCAGCACCTATATAAATCCCCCGTGCACACAGTCAACATGCATATGCATTGTACAAAAATCCTGCAGCGCAAAGCTGAACACCAGTGCACATTAATTACCCACCTACACAATACGCTCACCGGTGTGAATTGCGAGCAGTTTGAATTGACGCGTCCTAGCCACATACCAATAATAACTTTGTGGTCTACTGCCCATTTACATTTCATGGAGAAGCAAATTAAAATAAAATAGAAGCTGGGGTGTACACACACACACACACACACACACTCTCTCTCTCTCTCTCTCTCTCTCTCTCTCTCTCTCTCTCTCTCTCTCTCTCCCTCCCTCCCTCCCTCCTTCCCTCCTTCCCTCCCTCCCTCGTGCCTAGTGGGCATTCCTGCTGCACGATCACATGATCGTGCAGCAGGAATGCACAAAAGAGGCATCGGGGGAAAGGAAAACCCTTTCCTTTCCCTTGATGCCTCTTTTGATACAAACCCCCCTCCCCGAGCCAAACCTCACCTGATTTCCCCGACGCGCTGGAAGCAAATGGCTTCCAGCGCGTCGCGGAAGAAAGGAAACCCTCAATGATGTCAGCGCGCCTCGCGCGCTGACGTCATTGATGGGGCGAGGGAGGCAGGGAAGCCCTTCCCCTGCCTCCCCAAAAAAACCTAACGATCGGATTCCCACGGGGGAGCGCCAGCGCTTCCCCGTGGGTGGTCTTATGACGAGCTGGACTCGTCACGAGCACTGTGTGCCATGACGAGTCCAGCTCGTCATAAGCACCGAAGGGGATAAAGGGTCAGAGCAGGATCTCAGCGGCAGACGAGGAGAAGGAACCTCCTGGTCACAGGAACTACACGAGCATTGCGCTCGAGAAATTCAAGGATGCAAAGACCTCCATCAAGGATTACAGCTAACTTTTCAGGGTGTAAATGGAGAGAAGCCACATCTGCTTAACCACGCTCACGAATTCTACACGAGAATTGCGCTCGAGAAAATGAAGGATGCAAAGACCTCCATCAAGGATTACAGCTAACTTTTCACGTTGGAAATGGAGAGAAGGCACATCTGCTTAACCACGCTCACGAATTCTGCACACCTGCCCTGCATATTTATCCAAGAAGATGCCACCGTTTTGTGCAATACCTCTACTCAACTGTAGTACTGTCTACTGGCTAATCAGTAACTGCTACCTCGTTGGGTAAATGTATAGTGCCTTTCCTGCACTACAGCTGTGTATAGGAACAGAAGAATTATCTCCAGTGACCTGTGTGTCTGTAATTTTGCCACCGCGCCGAAAGCGCCGGGATCCTTTTAATTAAGCTGTCCATCATTGTGGGGAAAGGGCGGGAAGACGTTGCATACCGCTAGTGTATGTGGGTCGGGGCCAAACGGGCGGGGCTTCTAGGCCCGTTCACATGCCTCTTGCCCTCCCTCCCTCCCTCCCTCGTGCCTAGTGGGCATTCCTGCTGCACGATCACATGATCGTGCAGCAGGAATGCACAAAAGAGGCATCGGGGGAAAGGAAAACCCTTTCCTTTCCCTCGATGCCTCTTTTGATACAAACCCCCCCCTCCCCGAGCCAAACCTCACCTGATTTCCCCGACGCGCTGGAAGCAAATGGCTTCCAGGGCGTCGGCGAAGAAAGGAAACCCTCAATGATGTCAGCGCGCCTCGCGCGCTGATGTCATTGATGGGGAGAGCGGGGGGTGGGGGGAGGCAGGGGAAGCCCTTCCCCTGCCTCCCCAAAAAAAAAACTAACGATCGGATTCCCACGGGGGGAGCGCCAGCGCTTCCCCTGTGTGTGGTCTTATGACGAGCTGGACTCGTCATGAGCACACGAGCACTGTGTGCCATGACGAGTCCAGCTCGTCATAAGCACCGAAGGGGTTAAAGGAGGGGGAGAAGAAAGGGAGACCACAAGAAAGTTTCATAGAATATAGAGTATTATTTGTAAGTAGTTGTATCAGCACTACAGTACAATTTTACAGAAAGTAACCATAACACACAAGTGTGCACTGAACGTGCAAGTGACGGTGAACGGCACAGTGACAAAGGGGTGAGAAAACAGCGTGAACAGCGAAAAACAAATAAAACAAATAATTAAGTGGTCAATGATACAATGCAGATATATACAAGGTAGGTATTTTGATTTGGACTGAATTGATTGACCACATTAACGCCATGGTTTGCGCTGAATAGTCGACGGCGTTTCGACCTGTTCAATTCCAGGTCATCATCAGGACAATGGTTACTGATTTCAGTATATTGCTAAGATGGTAGTACTGCATCAATCCAGATGTCAGTGGGGGATGGCCCAAAGGCACCGGCAAAGTTGGGGGTCCAAGAGGGGCCACTGTGTGCGCTCCGACAGAGGAAATCGGAGTGCGGATACTGTAGGTAAATATGTACCGGGACCTGGATACGTGGTTTGCGACTATCCACGTGCGGGTCCGCTGGCTCAGGAGGCAAGAGGGACCTGGATGCACAGTATCAGGCTATCCTGTGGGGGAGAGATCGGTTCAGGAGGCAAGGGGGACGAATACCGCTACCCAGCAATTAGTGACAGACGAGTCAAGTGCCCTGGTTGTCAGCCGAAAGTGCTGTGAGCCGGCAAGCGGAGGCCGGAAGAGACGAGGTGCAGCGAGGGTCACGTGTTTCACTGTGCAGGCGACAATCCGCCTTCACTTTTAAGGGGGATAGGCGATCCCCTTGCAGGCAGGTGCAGTGAGTGACTGCACCCACCTGCAAGGGGATGTCTGGGGGGTCCATGGGACCAGCTTTCCCCCCTCTAGAGGGCTGCCATCAGGGGGCACACTGACAGTACGCCACCTTTGAGGTGGTGCACTGTCAGTGCGACTCCTGACAGCTTCTTTGCCTCTGCGCCTGTGTCTATAATACGGCGCGGGTGCAGAGGCAAAGGGATTACCTCATTTGCCTGGGGCTACGCCCCCATGCAAATGAGGTAACACCCTCTAGTGATAGCGCTAGCGCTATATGTGCACCAGCGCTATGGGCCTGATTCACAGAACTAACTTACGTCAAAAACGTAAAGTTAGTACTTTTTGGTATTCACAGAATACACTTACTCATTTTGGTATTCACAGAATGAACTTACTCATTTCGGTATTCACAGAAGTTAGTAGTCCTAACTTTAGGACTCCTAAATGCCTTCTGTGAATCCCGAAAGACTTTCGGTATTCACAGAAGGCATTTAGGAGTCCTAAAGTTAGGAGTCCTAACTTTACTACTCTTAAACTGAGAAAACTCCTAACTTTAAGACTTTCGGTATTCACAGAAGGCATTTAGGAGTCCTAAAGTTAGGACTACTAACTTCTGTGAATACCGAAATGAGTAAGTTCATTCTGTGAATACCAAAATGAGTAAGTGTATTCTGTGAATACCAAAAAGTACTAACTTTACGTTTTTGATGTAAGTTAGTTCTGTGAATCAGGCCCTATCTGTATTACAGGGCACGCAAAGTGGGCGCACATGCCCGTTGTGCCCCCGGGGCACTTTGTATAATACAGCCCCTGATGTGCAAAACTCTCCTAATTGCTGTGCTTCTCCTTGCCTACACAATATTCAACTACTGTAGAATGTAAAAGAATAAACCATCTAATTTGTTCACTCTCAAAGATCCAAGAGGTCATTATGAGGTTGGAAGATGTGGGCATCCACTGAAAAAGCAGATGCCTGCCTCCCAAAACTCCCCCAACCTCTTCTTGAGGTGGGTGAACCAAAGGTGGACAGCAGACCTTCAGCTCTGCCACTGAAAAATGTGATTTGAAAACTACATGGTACCCACTTTGTGAACTCTTTTGCCTTCAAATCAACAACTGAACAATCTGGCTGTCAGTCCTCCGACAGAGGTGTGGAGGCCACAGCTTCCGCTGACAGGGGACTGACAGGCCACCTGCCAAGAAGTGAATGACCATATCAACTTTCTTCCAGCTGCTTCTTTTACAAATTTGAAAATATTATTTGTCTCTCTACTCTTACTTTTCACTTTGTGTATGTAGCTTAGAACCCATCAGTTTTCACCATTGTTAGACCTGACAGCACTTAGGGTAGTATTCCTCAAAAACTTTTTGCCTACTCACCTCCTGTTGTTGAAATTAATTTTGTGGCTTTAGGACTGTGTTCACCTTACCACTGCTAACCAGTGCTAAGGTCATTGTACTCTCTCCTTAAAACACGTGAAATTGGGCTAAACCTGATTGGCACATTTAATTTGCTTATAAGTCCCTAGTAAAGCAGTATAACATGTACCCAGGGCCTGTAAATTAAATGTTACTCTTGGGCCTGGAGCACCTATTGTGCCACCCACTTACGTAGTCCTTTTAAACATTTCTCAGTCCTACCTTTGCAATCTGTGTGCAGTTTTAAACTCCCAATTCAGCCTGGCAAAATAAACCTTTTGCCAGACCTAAATCTTCATTTTTAACACATAAATGTCACCCCTAAAGTAGGCCCTAGAGGGCATGGGGCAGTGTATCTAAAATATTGGACATTTACTTTTAAATTTTACATGTCCTGGTAGTAAAATAATCATACATTTGTTTTTTTACTACTGCAAGGCCTACCCCACCAGTAGAATAACATTGATTATTAGATTTAATAAGTGACAACTTTTCATTGGGAGCAGATAGGAATGTCATGTTTACACTCAAAAGATTTATAATTTAAAACCCTGTTTAATGGTAAAGTTGGATTTTATGTCTAAAAATTGCATTTTTAGGAAGTTGGCATTTTTCAGGCCTAATCATTTTGTGGCAGCTGCCTGTATCCTGGGTCGCATGAATGGGTGTAGCTGGTAGTTGGCCTTTGTGCATTCCAGTGAGACAAAAGGGAGGGCTAGTTTTTGGTAGGATGGGCCATGCCCCACTTACATTCCAAAGGGGCTGACTCAGCACACTTACAAAAACTTCACACCATTCTTTTTTCATCCTGGACACATTGGAACCTGGCCAGCGGAGGAAGAACATTCCAGAACCAGATATGGGGGAAGTCTAGAAGTTTCTCCCACATCAAAGCTGGCACCGGACATTAACATAGGATCCTCAGACCCACTCCTCAGTTCATTCCTGGACCTGAAGATGGCCCACAGAAGGAATGTCTTATACTTCAGAGGACTGCCCTGCTGCTTCAGGCCTGCTTTGTACCTCAGAGAACCTCCTTGCCACTACCAGAGGACTACCTTGCTCCTTGATATCAGACTACCAGAGTGACTCCAAGGGTCGGGTGACTGACCTCCTGAGCTACAGGGACACAACAAGCTCCAGAGCCCTCCTTGCAACTTCTTAGCTGACCTGCTGCACTGTACCTGTCTGGACCTGCAACTGGACCAGTTGAGCTCTTCTGGCCTCTGCTGGAGTGAGTTCCTGATCCCAAAGCAGTGCCTCCCCAGGTCCTGGACCCTTGACTGGCATCAGTTGAGCTTCTCCTGTGAAGAAAGTCTGAGGTTTTGGGCTCTTCGTGTCAAGAATGAGGCTGTTTACTGCAAGATCTTATCTCCCACGATGTTCGCCGACGTGAAGCACTGGTATGCCTGACTCTTCATGCTACAGCAACCACCAGCAAGGACTGGCAATGAGAGATCAACGGGAGAACTGTACTTTGTGCTACAACACATGGTAATCGCCATGGTGAAGCTCCAGCAACGATCCCCTGCAATGCCCGACAGGGTCGTTGTGCTATAGCGACGTCTGTCCACGACGCCCAGTCTGCTCTTCCCACTACAGCAGCTACCATCCGCGATGCTCTCCTCACTCCTCGCGGCCTTTTCCTCTTCAAACTGAACTCTTTGTGCCGGATGTTGAGAAGGTAACTTTTTCAGCAGAATTAACGTGGTTGCTGTATTTGGCCCATGCTCCTTCACGGTCAGCCTGAACTTGTGACTTTCCTCTGGTCTAGCATGACCAGAAGAACAGAAGTGGCACTTTGAGCTTTTAGTTGCTATTCTTAGCTAAAATGTCGGCATTCAATATCTCCTGTACTGATTGGATTTTTCTCATTTTGTTTTAAAATTATTTATTAAATGCTACTCTATTTTTCTAAACTGGTGTCGAGGGTTAGGCCAAAGAATATATAGCCTTATCTTCAGTGGAATAGCAACTGTCTCCTGCACCCAATTGTAAGCAAAAAATAAATATCCCATGTTTTTTTAGGCAGTAAATGACAGGCATAATTGGAGTGCAATGAGCTGAACAGCCCTTGGTTCTTGTGCTATCATTTTGACTGGGCTATTGATGGCTGAACCCTTGCTTGTGGTTTTTGTTTGTAAGGTTGCCCTATTTACTATACTTAATCACAAATAAATACCATCAGATTTCTAAAACTGTTTTAGAATACATGATTCCAATTTTAGTCTTGAGCACCATTGTGTTCCAACCCCACTTAAAGAACACCATTCTGAGTGGCTGATGTGATATCAAAGTATACCAACTAATAAACCATGGAAAACAATTCCAACTACAAACAGGTTTCTCCCCCTCTCGAACATTGACGTGCAGGATTGACAACCGGGAGGGGAGGAAGGGTAGTAACCCTACTGATGTACACTATGTAGATTGTGAAATCCAGAACTTAAATCGAGGAATTCCGACTTGTACAAAGACAGGAAATACAAGTCTTGTAATCAAGACTTGGAACGTTGCCGGAGTAAAAAACAAACTAGTAAACCCAGAATGGATGGAGGCTATTCATAAAACTCACTTCGTTTGTATGCAAGAGACCTGGGCGACAGATGATTTTTATGTGGCGGGTTTTACTTCATTTTTAACCCCGGCAACCCCCTCAGAGGAAAGGCAGGTGAAGGGAGGTTTGGCAGTTTTAATATCAATAACTTCATCATTGAAACCACTGAGGTCCCATATGTCCTCTCCTTACTTCCAAGTCCTCCCCTTACAAACAGAAGGAAAATTAAATCTGGTGCTAATTAACTTTTATAACAATGATTTTGATAAAAACCAAAGTAAATGTTATTATGGATTTAAGTAAGGAGATTGAATCTTTCTTATGCCACATCAAGGATGATTCCAAATTAATATGGTTAGGGGATTTCAATTTGAGCAAGGTAGCAGGAGGGTATCTAAAGGTTGCGGTTATGTAAAAACAGACGGGGAAGGAATAACCCATATGGAGATGCCTTAAATGAAATAATTTTTAAATATAGCTTGGATTTGCTAGAATATTGCAAAGAGGAAGATCGATCACCAGTACCAACATATTATGGAAATGGTAGAACCTCTTCAATTGACCACATCTTGGTGATGGACAGCAACTAATAGAATCTTTTGATATCAGTCCAAGTGCTCTCAGTTACCATGCAATCCTGACAGCGGTCCTTAAAATGAATATGTCAAGCTCTAAGAGACTGCAAATTATGAATCAAATTGAAATACAGGGCAGAAATGTAATTGGTTTAAAATGGGCAAATATAGACATATGGCCATTAAAGGGAAAATCATGGCAGAAAATCTCGGAGATTTTAACATTTATACGGATCCGGATTCCCTACCAGAATGTATTATGATATCCTTTTGTAAAATTATGGCAGAAATCTTGGAGAAACAAAGATACTCCCCTAGAAATAAAGGAAGTAGTTAGAGGGGATGGTTTAATAAGGATTGTTCCACCATAAACAGGAATTTAAGGACAGCCTTACCGGACATCTCGAGAGACAGGGATAAAATCCGTAAATTAAGAGCCATGTATAGATTCACCCTATAAGAAAAAAGAAGGAGTTGAAACATAAAATCTGGAATGACCTACTGCAGGCTGCCGATCTAAAGGACAATTCCCTTTTTTGGAAAATAATAAACCAACCCTTCTTGAAGGATAGTGGCGAATGCGGGGTGGAGATGTCCGTGCTACAGGGGGATTGGTTAGAACATTTTGGTACTATCTTTAATGCAGAAAATTACCCTATAGAGCCGGCAGCTCCAACTTTGCTTTCTATTGACGCTGTAGCTATCTGTTATATAAGTTTAGAAGAAGTTACTAATGCCCTAACTAAAGCTGCAAACGGCAAGGCTGCGTGACCGGACAGAGTCCCAATTGATACCTTAAAGGCACATGCCATCTTATGAGCCCCCATGCTAACACAAGTATGTAATTCCACAGTTAAGGGTTTCCTCCCTCTCTCTTGGACAGAAAGTACAATCATCCCAATCTTTAAAAAAGGATCCAGAGGGGACCTGAGATGTTATAGACCAATATCCCTCCTGGACTCTAGCGCTAAATTAATGGGGAGAATCCTCCCTGGCAGGTTGGAACAATGGGTGGAGAAGAAACATGTCCTTACTGACACTCAGTATGGGTTCGGGAGCGATATTGGCACGATGGAACAATGTGTTAATTTACACCTTCTTATTGGCAAACACACAGCTGTAAAGGAGGGACATGTGCACCTATGTTTCGCAGACCTAAGTACTGCGTTCGATTTGGTAAATCATAATAAGTTATGGGCAACCCTTTCAGATATGGGTGCACAAAGGTGTATTATAAATTGCGTGTCTCAATGGTACTCTCATTTGACTGCACGGGTGCGCTATGGTCCGAAGGGGGAATGCACTGAAAGATTCAAGGTTGCCCGAGGGATTAGACAGGGGTGTGTTCTTGCCCCTTTACTCTTTTCACTTTATATAAATGGGGTGGATGAGTGTTTACAAAAAGTAGAGGCTGACGCTCCTATGGTTGGATCTTGCCCTGTGCCAATTTTATTATATGAAGATGATGCTGTTCTTTTATCCAGAGCAGCTAAAGGGTTCCAGCTTTGATTGACAATTTCATTACTTTTATGGAAAACAAAGATATGAAAGTAAACTTAAAGAAAACTGTCACTATGGTGTGTGGAAAGGGAAGAGCTAAAAAGAGAACACATCATATAAAGGGAGAGAGATTAGCTGAGTCCCAAATATTCTCATGCTTAGGTATACAATTTACAGTATCAGGGCTCTGAGAAAGTCAAATAAATATTTCTAAAATGAAATTCCTCAGATCTATGGAATCCATCTTTAGATTTGCGAGTAAAATAGGACAGAAACCAATCAAGGAGATGTTGATTTTGTATAAAAGCAAATGCCTCCCAAGTGCCGGGTATGGCGCGGCCCTGTGCGGGTATACTAACTGTGCCCTGTTGCAAACCCTTGAGAATAAGTTCCCTGGCCTTCTGCTGGCCGTCGCGAAAACGAGCTCAGCATATATCATACATAAGGAAGTGGCTGTTCCCTTTTTAGAGGATGACTTATACATTAGCCCCATCCTTATGTGGTATAATATATGGAGTAAAACAGGGACCGAGTTTACAAAGGCGATAATTTCAGACTGTCCAAAGTTAGATGCCTGGAAGAAAAGAAAATGGTTGACTTACATAGATAGCCTTTCAAAAAAGGTGGATAACACCATTGGAGTTAAAGACACAGCTAAAGTCGTAGAATACTCCAAAACTGAAATTAAACTTATACTCAGGGGAAAGAGAGATTCAGAAAGAGATACATATGAGAGAAAAAAATCTTCGGTTTGCAGAAATCTCATGGGCCCAGTACAGGTGGGACTACAAAATTACCTGACAACTGTAAAGAATAGACAACATAGGTTCTACATCACTAGATTACGATAAGGATCACTACATCTAAGGGTTGCCTTCCCTAAAATTGCGACACATGACAACATCTTACCAAATTGTCCATGTGATGGTCGAACTAGTCAAAGCACATTGCACTTTATTTTATTCTGTATTTTTTCTAGGGATCTTAGGAAACGTTTTTTAGCTCTGATTTTTACAACTGGTAAATATATTTATTATCAGGATGCTTTGGGAAATGGGTATATTTGTCTACGTGTTACAGATTTTATCATATCTGCCCTGGAAAGAAGGAAAAACCTTGGACACCTGGAAGCTTTAAACTATGAGCCAACTTTGCAAAAGTGACTCTCTTAAACTGTTTTTAACTATAAATGACCCCTGTGGAATTGTCTTGATTTGCACTAAACAAATAATGGGAGACCCCGGTAACTGCTATTATTACTCTAATTAACTTGTCACATAGGATCTTGATTTGTTTTTAAGAGATGGACCCTACGTTGTAATATTTACAAATGTTACAGGCCATTGACTATGGGAATGGGCATGTAGACATGAGTTTCTGCTTTGCTAAAGTTACCTATTAATTGTGTTTGTTTTTATGGTTTACTTTTATGGTTTTATCTTTATAACCGAATTGACTGACTGGCTGACTCATGTGATATACCTATATCATTCACCATATTACTTGTAATTGTTTTTTCTCTGCCAATTGCTAAACACTTTATAAATACCTTTAACTATTTTTGCTAATTTGTTTTAGATTTAACTTGTGTTATTAGCTTACTACAAAATCTAATTTGATCATTTACCAAGTGACATAATATTTACTCATATTTTATTTTTATAGATTTTTACAATATTGCGTCTTCACTTGTATGTCTCCATGACTTGTGTTTACTTATGTTCTTATCTCTGGCTCCATGTTCTCATGATGAAAAGGCAAACTCAGGGAAAGAGGGTGGGAAGATGAAATATAAATTAATTATAAATAATTTATAAATTTGTAATTATAAATTATCCAACTACTATGAAACGCCTCTAGTTTAGTTATCCCTATCCCTTCCTGCTACATCTACCTTTGAGATAAAGTTGCATGGAGAACATCAGCCACAAGGTGCTCCTACCTCAGTGCAAACTCAGTGCGAATTCAGTCTTCTCTTTGTATTTTACCATGACAGAAAGATAGATTTTGGTCACCAACACAATTTTGTTTTCAGGAGAGACTCTGCTAGATTGTCACACTTTAATAAACCACTGTCTGCTTCTTGTCCTGCACATCACAGGAAAATACCATTAGGTAGCCCTGAGCAAAGGTCTTATTGATAAGCTTTGAATTGCTAAGTCAAAGTCAGATCCTATTTTCCAAAGTCTTTTTAGAATATAAAGATAGAGCTGTATTAACTTAAGAAAAATTCAGAGTAGTCTAGGGAAGACAGACTGGTAGTGCAGAAAAAGCTGCAAGAAAGAAAAAGTTACAATCCTTAACCAGAAATACATCCCTGGTAAGACCATAAAAGATTGGGTTGGCAAAATGTAAAAATATACCTGTGGAAACTTGTTTTTTCATTCAAGAAAAATCTGGACAATGAAGCTTGGAAGGAACTCATTTTCTAGCGGCCAAGGGAGACAGGTGTATTGTTTTGTTAGTCAGGCTAGATCTACAATTTGTAGAACTCATGACCTGAATCTGTGTAGGACACACAAAAACACATATGCTTGTAACACACAGAACCAGGGCTGAAGGTATATAAAAGAATACGGAGTCTCTCTTGCACATAGCTTTATTACTAATTTAGTATCAATGGAGGAAACGACCTAAAACCGCTCTTCTTAGGCACAAATCGTTTTCTGAAAACTAAGAAAAAATGTTAGAAAGGGATTTACATTGGCAATCCTCATGTCATTTGTACTTTGTTATCAGTGTCGTGGTAGGTCTTTATGACCTCTGACCCATTGCCCATTAATCTATCTTTTGCTTTACAATCTCTGTTTTGCATAATGCCAAATATGTTATCACAATGTCAATGTTATGCTTGCATTTTAGTATTAGGATGTGATTATGACCGCCCCCAGTTTTTCATTTTTTATCGGACTCACCTACTGGTAATCATGAACTCTAACAAATGGGACCCTACTATCCAGTGCCCAGTGTATGTGCTCTGATCCTTACATTTATTTTTTAAATTGACTTGAAACCTGCTTGGTACATTGAACTTTCCTACAAGGCCATAGCATATGGTACAGAACTACTCCAGTGGCATGGAAAATAAAATGCCATTTGTGGACTGCAGCACATATTCTTCCATCCACTACAGTGGCAGTGAAAACATGGATTTAGGCCTACCTTGTGTTGCCTGACAGCAGCGGCTTGAACCCTGCTGCACAGATCTGTCAAATTCACCTTTTTTGACAGGAAGGAAATCTGATTTTAAAGATGAAATAAGTCACCCCTAAGTGCACCTTGCTGCCCTCAAGGTAGAATGCATTATACTTAAGAGTAGAAAGTGTGTGACATTAGAAATGGCATGTTCCCTAGTGACTATGCCCAAAATGACATTGTCACTTGTCAAATTGTAGCTGGCACATAGGAAAATTCAAAGTTTAGATTATACAATTTAATCCATATCCTTTGACCTGGACAAGCTACAGTCTGCATTCAGAGACTTATTTTTATATTTAATAAAAATCCAATCTAATTGCAAAGCCAAATGTTTATTTATTAAAAATCAATCTAATTGTAAAGTTAGATTTTTGTTAAATATCTGAAAAAGGTAACTTATAGAAAGTTACAGTTACCCTGCCTACAGTTGCTTCTCTAAGAGAGGGCTGACCATCAAGGAAGAAGCATATGCTAGGGCATGTTGAATCTTCCATTCACATGGCATGGTAATGAGATGTGAGATGAGTTCAGCCTTGGATTCAGGTATGCAATTGTTGTATCTGGTTTCTCATAATGACAGATCTTCTAGCTACTACCAATTCGGAAATACATATGATAAAATATAGAACTCGGTTCTTTTTTATTTTGTATACTTTTCTCATACTTGCTGTTGCTAATATGTTCATGAGTTTTGCATATCGTCTGCAATAGTTGTTGTTCATTAAAAGCATATAACATATTAGTCCATAAGTCTTGTGTGTGAGCTACCGTCTCTTGGGGTGTGAGGGGAACTCACATCCAACATGTTGGTCTGTCCCAGCATGGGCCCCCATACAGGCAAAGTATGAGGAGAGCTCTTAGTACACTTGTCTGTTTTCCCACTCATAATGACAGATTATTACGCCTTCACTGTCTAGGAGATAAAACAAATATACTGGTTGTCATTCAAATCACAAGAATATTGTATCTTTAGCTTGTAAGCAAGTATGTAACAAAAACATTTATTTTAGTAAATCCATTGGGTGATTTTTAGCACATCATAGCAGCATGTCAGCATGCCTAAATTATGTTTAAATTACTGTTAGCCACATAGCGATTACATCCATAACATTTTTTTTACTGAGCATAAGTGGGTTTTTGAAATGTATTTTGCTAAGTCATTATCATAGCAAAATTTTAAATCCCAGAGAGGTCCATTTTCAACAGTGACACAACGGACATATAATTGCCAACTCCATTCATCTAGTTCCATGACAGAATATCATAGAAAACAATATTGATTCACCAAATTATCCTCGAAATAATATCACTTACAAAAATATCATCATCATATACCTAAACAAAAAAAAAACACAAATATCGATGACGAAAAGAGTGATGTAAAAACATGCAAATTAAACAATAACTAGTGCACAAATATCTAAACACAAAATATTATCTACTTTCTAAATATATACACAAAATCAAAAAAATCAAGACATACAATATTGTCTACCATATTCTCAAAAAATACCCCAAAATATATTTACCATAAGCTACTATTTGTAAAAATTGTAAATGTGATAAACAGCAATAAAGAAACACAGTACACTAAACACATTAATCATACATTGAAACCACAAACATAAAATCATTCACATATCAAACCACACCTACTCCCTATACATTAACTATTAAAAAGAAACACATTTAAAAAAATCAAACATTACTAAAACAAAATAAATATTTCACCATACATAAAACATTGATAACAATAAATGCAACATTTAAAATAAAAAAATATACAAAAATCCAACAGACACACATATTTAAAATTAAATATAAACCTTAATTTGCATCCTCCAAAAAGGAGATAATTGAAAAAAAATTCAAACTAGATACAAATTAGCCAATAAACTAATTAAAAGAACAGTATAAAAAAACACAAAAGCCCTTTGTTTTTCACAGCAAAAAAATCAAACATTACTTAAGCAAAATAAATATTTCACCATACATAAAAGATTGATAACAATAAATGCAACATCTAAAATAAAATAATCATACAAAAATCCAACATATACACATATTTAAAATTAAATATAAACCTTAACTAGCAACAACCAAAAAGGAGATAATTGAAAAAGAAAATTGAACTAAATACAAATTAGCCAATAAACTAATTAAATGAACAATATAAAAAGACCACAAAAACCCATGGTTTTTCACAGCAAAAATTAAACAACTACAAGAAAGGAGCCTCTCTCTTTTACTATCAACATCAATCCATAGATAATACATAAATACTTTTCTAAAAACTAAGTCCTGCTCACCAAGATTGCCAACCCCACACTTGAAGGCCTGGAGAAAGACATTTTAAGTACAAAAAACAAACTTACATGTACATGTTACAATTAAACCTAAAACTCTACTACATCCAAACCTAACCAAACCCTTATTTTCAACATAATACTAAAAAAAGAATTCTCACCACAAAAGGAGGCCCCACCTGAACCAAATCTGGATGACATCAAACACATATTGGAAGAAAATCAAGGGCAATTTAAAGCAACAGCACATATGTAAGTATAACATGTGAAAGTTTCAATCCATGTCTAAATAGTATTATTAAATATAATACATATTTTATACATCATTGTTAATAAAAGGATACCACTTTCAGACAGAAAAGCAAAAACAGCCACGTGTATCACAACACAGAAAGGCAAACAATCGCTATTGCACATGGGATACACATAAAGCCAAAGAACACCAAGAATGTAAATTGCAAATGTACTAAATGTTATGCCAGTGTGTTTTTTGGGAATGGCTACATTGGTAAATTATATTGTTTTTAATGTCAGAGAGAAGACAACCAGCACCCAAATGTAACAGAAGTAAGGAATGTACTTCAATTTTTAAAAGAAGCAAGCACTAGTTCCCAAGAGCCTACTACAAAACATTTAAGACATAGGGGTCGATTCCGATTCGGGCCGGAAAAAGCACTGACCGACTCGGATCCGGAAATAATACCGACCGACACGTACCCGTGGCGCCCGACACGCCAAGTACGATGCAAGGCGTGAAAAATCCGACCGACACGTACCGAAACCAAGTCGACCGACCGAGCCGCACGGAAAACAGCAATCCGGCCGGAAAAACACGCGAATCCAACCGACCGACACGCACCCGGAACAAATCCGACCGAAACGTACACGCGAACTCCAAACCGCAAAGTACGATGCAAGGCGCGAAAACCACGAGCGAGTCGGACGGAGGCCAAGCAGTACGACCGACACGCATACAAAACCGAGCCGAAGCAACACAAAACACCGCGACCGACGCGTACGCAGCATAGAAAACTGCACAAACACAGCGTGAACGAAACGGAGAACACCGTACGAGACAAATGCAGGGTCCGACTCGGTCACAAGAACCTTTCCAACATACACAAACAGCACAAAGGAAAAATCACCCAAAAAAAGGCCAAACAAGCAATTACCAAGCCAATAAATACTGGGGGGTGGGGACAGAGAACAAAGACACACCCACAACTCCACCTATATAAAGGACACAAATCACAACCATGAGCCTTTGCAAATGCCATTCCACTGCCAGCACCCAAGAGAAAGCAACCACACACCCACAGCTCATCCCTCACACAAGCCACACACCATCAGCACACCAACAAATACCTACCTCACATACACCCAGCAAAACACACACTCACACACCCTCACCTGCACACCAACACACACATCACTCACCATCACCACCCATCACCATGCCCCCCAAGAAGAATCCCAAGTTCCTAGATAGTGAATTGGAAGTCATGGTAGACGAGATCCTCAGGGTAGAGCCACAGCTGTTTGGCACACTGGTCCAACAGACCCCCATCTCCCAGAAAACCAAGATGTGGGAGAGGATCATCAACAGGGTGAACGCACAATCACCATGTCGGCGCACAAAGAGCGACATCCAGAACAGGTGGTATGACGTGCGCAGGAGGGTACGGGACCTGCTGAAGAAAGACTACATCAACAGCCAATACACCGGCAGTGGCCCTCCTGCCAAGCCAATATACCTCAGGCCCTGGGAGGAGAAGGTGCGGGCCATCCTTCCGCCAGTGAGCGTATATGGACTAGAGGACATCCCAGAGCCTGGTGAGTACACAACAAATGTACACAATATACTGCCACAAAACACACACATCACTGTCAAGGGGAGAGTCAAACCATGCACTCATAGCAATTACACAGCAACCAGAACAGAATCATCCCAAAATGTGTATGTCAGTCAGATAAACACAACACATGCCATCAAAAAAGTCACATCCAACTGTGCCAACACATGTACAAACACAACTACAACTACAGCTAGGCAGTGGCACAAATAGAACTAACAAACACATCCAGACATGTAGCCACCACAACAACACCAACACACAGTGAAGACCACTCAAAGGAAGGAATTCTGTGTATGCTGGCCAAGTCAGTGTAGCCAATAGCATCATGGGAGTCGCAGTCACACATATTGCCCCCCCACAACTGTCCCATCAACACCACCCTGAACCATGCTCACATCACAGGGAGTGGAGAAGGACTCACAAGATGGCTGACACTGGCTACTGCTGTGGGGAGCACAAGGCCCTGCTGCCAACTGTGCACCAACAAACAGCAGGACACCACTGACTGACATCCTGAGAGACAACTTCCACTCCCTGCAATGCAAGCACGTACCATGGTGGGATATCTGGCTAGCTGGGTGGGAAGGAGGACTTGCAGCACTGACCATAGTCACAAGCACCTCCCCTCACACACACCCCAACACAAACTCCACAGAACCCACCTGGTAGAATGCAATGCCCCCCATCCTAACACAAGATCCCACAAAGAACCACCACCCTGGGTTATGTTGTGTGAAGCACAGGGACACTCTTGGGACTTTTAGCCAAACAACTGCCAGGACAACACTCCCAGCCATCCTGTCAGCACAGCCAGCCCACCCCACAGGGAAGCAGAGTCAAAGGAAGGAAGCATGGGCATGCTGGGAAGGGGGTGGAGGCAATAGCATGATGGGAGTCGTAGTCACTGATATTGGTCACCCCCACAACTGTCCCATCAACACCACCCTGAACCATGCTCACATCACAGGAAGTGGAGAAGGACTCACAAGATGGCTGACACTGGCTACTGCTGTGGGGAGCACAAGGCCCTGCTGGCAACTGTGCACCAACAAACAGCAGGACACCACTGACTGACATCCTGAGAGACAACTTCCACTCCCTGCAATGCAAGCACGTTCCATGGTGGGATATCTGGCTAGCTGGGTGGGAAGGAGGACTTGCAGCACTGACCATAGTCACAAGCACCTCCCCTCACACACACCCCAACACAAACTCCACAGAACCCACCTGGTAGAATGCAATGCCCCCATCCTAACAAAGATCCCACAAAGAACCACCACCCTGGGTTATGTTGTGTGAAGCACAGGGCCACTCTTGGGACTTCTAGCCAAACAACTGCCAGGACAACACTCCCAGCCATCCTGTCAGCACAGCCAGCCCACCCCATAGGGAAGCAGAGTCAAAAGGAAGGAAGCATGGGCATGCTGGGAAGGGGGGAGGAGGCAATAGCATGATGGGAGTCGTAGTCACAGCTCTACATCCCCCACCACATGGCCCAGCAAGCTCACACACACGCATGCACATCCCACAGAGAGTGGAAAGGCCCATCAAAGATGTCTGACACTGTTGCTGTGTCATGGGGAGCACAAGGGCATGCTGGGTACTGCACACCAACCAACAGCAGGACACCACTGTCAGCCATCTTGCCATTGCTCTCACACCCACACACACTGAACTCCCCACAAAAGCAAGTAAGTATGGGAATGCTGGGAAGTGGGGTGGAGGCAATAGCATGATGGGAGTCGTAGTCACAGACATAGCTCACCTCCACAACTGTCCCATCAACACCACCCTGAACCATGCTCACATCACAGGGAGTGGAGAAGGACTCACAAGATGGCTGACACTGGCTACTGCTGTGGGGAGCACAAGGCCCTGCTGCCAACTGTGCACCAACAAACAGCAGGACACCACTGACTGACATCCTGAGAGACAACTTCCACTCCCTGCAATGCAAGCACGTACCATGGTGGGATATCTGGCTAGCTGGGTGGGAAGGAGGACTTGCAGCACTGACCATAGTCACAAGCACCTCCCCTCACACACACCCCAACACAAACTCCACAGAACCCACCTGGTAGAATGCAATGCCCCCATCCTAACACAAGATCCCACAAAGAACCACCACCCTGGGTTATGTTGTGTGAAGCACAGGGACACTCTTGGGACTTTTAGCCAAACAACTGCCAGGACAACACTCCCAGCCATCCTGTCAGCACAGCCAGCCCATCCCACAGGGAAGCAGAGTCAAAAGGAAGGAAGCATGGGCATGCTGGGAAGGGGGTGGAGGCAATAGCATGATGGGAGTCGTAGTCACTGATATTGGTCACCCCCACAACTGTCCCATCAACACCACCCTGAACCATGCTCACATCACAGGAAGTGGAGAAGGACTCACAAGATGGCTGACACTGGCTACTGCTGTGGGGAGCACAAGGCCCTGCTGGCAACTGTGCACCAACAAACAGCAGGACACCACTGACTGACATCCTGAGAGACAACTTCCACTCCCTGCAATGCAAGCACGTTCCATGGTGGGATATCTGGCTAGCTGGGTGGGAAGGAGGACTTGCAGCACTGACCATAGTCACAAGCACCTCCCCTCACACACACCCCAACACAAACTCCACAGAACCCACCTGGTAGAATGCAATGCCCCCCATCCTAACAAAGATCCCACAAAGAACCACCACCCTGGGTTATGTTGTGTGAAGCACAGGGCCACTCTTGGGACTTCTAGCCAAACAACTGCCAGGACAACACTCCCAGCCATCCTGTCAGCACAGCCAGCCCACCCCATAGGGAAGCAGAGTCAAAGGAAGGAAGCATGGGCATGCTGGGAAGGGGGAGGAGGCAATAGCATGATGGGAGTCGTAGTCACAGCTCTACATCCCCCACCACATGGCCCAGCAAGCTCACACACACGCATGCACATCCCACAGAGAGTGGAAAGGCCCATCAAAGATGTCTGACACTGTTGCTGTGTCATGGGGAGCACAAGGGCATGCTGGGTACTGCACACCAACCAACAGCAGGACACCACTGTCAGCCATCTTGCCATTGCTCTCACACCCACACACACTGAACTCCCCACAAAAGCAAGTAAGTATGGGAATGCTGGGAAGTGGGGTGGAGGCAATAGCATGATGGGAGTCGTAGTCACAGACATAGCTCACCTCCACAACTGTCCCATCAACACCACCCTGAACCATGCTCACATCACAGGAAGTGGAGAAGGACTCACAAGATGGCTGACACTGGCTACTGCTGTGGGGAGCACAAGGCCCTGCTGGCAACTGTGCACCAACAAACAGCAGGACACCACTGACTGACATCCTGAGAGACAACTTACACTCCCTGCAATGCAAGCACGTTCCATGGTGGGATATCTGGCTAGCTGGGTGGGAAGGAGGACTTGCAGCACTGACCATAGTCACAAGCACCTCCCCTCACACACACCCCAACACAAACTCCACAGAACCCACCTGGTAAAATGCAATGCCCCCATCCTAACACAAGATCCCACAAAGAACCACCACCCTGGGTTATGTTGTGTGAAGCACAGGGACACTCTTGGGACTTTTAGCCAAACAACTGCCAGGACAACACTCCCAGCCATCCTGTCAGCACAGCCAGCCCACCCCACAGGGAAGCAGAGTCAAAGGAAGGAAGCATGGGCATGCTGGGAAGGGGGTGGAGGCAATAGCATGATGGGAGTCGTAGTCACTGATATTGGTCACCCCCACAACTGTCCCATCAACACCACCCTGAACCATGCTCACATCACAGGAAGTGGAGAAGGACTCACAAGATGGCTGACATTGGCTACTGCTGTGGGGAGCACAAGGCCCTGCTGGCAACTGTGCACCAACAAACAGCAGGACACCACTGACTGACATCCTGAGAGACAACTTACACTCCCTGCAATGCAAGCACGTTCCATGGTGGGATATCTGGCTGGGTGGGAAGGAGGACTTGCAGCACTGACCATAGTCACAAGCACCTCCCCTCACACCCCCCCTCAACACAAACTCCACAGAACCCACCTGGGAGAATGCAATGCCTCACATCCTAACTCAAGATCCCACAAAGAACCACCACCCTGGGTTATGTTGTGTGAAGCACAGGGACACTCTTGGGACTTCTAGCCAAACAACTGCCAGGACAACACTCCCAGCCATCCTGTCAGCACAGCCAGCCCACCCCACAGGGAAGCAGAGTCAAAAGGAAGGAAGCATGGGCATGCTGGGAAGTGGGGTGGAGGTAATAGCATGATGGGAGTCGTAGTCACAGACATAGCTCACCCCCACAACTGTCCCATCAACACCACCCTGAACCATGCTCACATCACAGGGAGTGGAGAAGGACTCACAAGATGGCTGACACTGGCTACTGCTGTGGGGAGCACAAGGCCCTGCTGGCAACTGTGCACCAACAAACAGCAGGACACCACTGAGTGACATCCTGAGAGACAACTTACACTCCCTGCAAAGCAAGCACGTTCCATGGTGGGATAACTGACTGGCTGGGAGGGTGGGAAGGAGGGCCGGCTGTCAACCAAACACAACCAATGCAGACCATGTTCACACCCCAGAAAATACATAGAAATGCCCAAATAATGCAGGACAATGTGCCACACCAATATCAACCCCTGACTGTGACGACTTAGGACAATGCAATGTACAGGCCCGCACCCAGAGGCACAGTCACAACTGTCATGTGTGTCAACCATTGATGCCTGCAGAAACATAACATACATTGTTTGTGTCTCCCAAAAACAGGTGATGATGGGGACACAGCAGCAGACGCTGAGGAGTCCCAGTCCCAGGCTCAAGAGGATGCGGAGCTCACTGGCGTCGTACAGCCTCTGTCCTCCTCGGACGATGAAGACCAACCTGGCACATCCGGTGCAAGTCAACATGCAGCGCCAGCAGGACCACCAGCTGCAGCACCAGCAGGACCACCAGCTGCACCCCCTGCACCCACCCCTCCAACGACTGTCACCACGAATACCATCCCTGCCGACATGGACAGAACAAGGAGCAACACCAGCACAGGACCCTGGACCAACCTGGGGCCATGGACACCACCACCACCACCAACCCCCAAGGTGGACCAGGGTTATCTGTGCGTGCCACTGCACACACTGCACATGTCAGCAGGGGTGGTGGGAGGGGTGGGAGACAGAGGTCGCTGCTTGCAGACGTTGCTGGTGTGCATGATGACCCACAACTGGTACGCATAGCTGATGCGTACCAGTCCAGCACCGGAGAGCTCAGCCAGGTAGTCGGGCTCCTCAGAGACATGAAACAGCAGCAGGCTGCCCATCATGCCCGCTTGGACTCCCAAATGTCCCACGTGGAGTCACACATGTCCCGCGTGGACTCACACATGTCCCGCGTGGAGTCCAAGTGGGATGCACTGCATGAGATGACGGCGGTGCACAGGGACATTTTACAATGCCTCCGCCAGATGAACAGCAACCAGTCCACACCTCCCTGTGTGCCAACAACATCTGGTGCCGAACAAACTGCAACTGCCACAGGGAGGGAGGAGGACTCTGGCGGAGAGTCCCCTGCACCGCAGCAGCCTGTACTTGAGGGGCCCCCCCAAGAAGAGGGGTCGTCCGAGGAGGGAAAAGTGAGAGGCCGATGGCCAAGCGCAACTCCCAGGAAGCCTGAACCTGTTCTGGATGTTCGCCTTTGTGCACAGACTGTTCACCCTGTTGACGGCAACACTACTCCCACACATTGCATGGGGAGTACAAGTTGGACCAATGTGTCAGACAACTGTGGCCCCGATACTGGGGATCCTGTCTACCAGGACTTTCAATTCACCTAGGAACTTCGGATTGCAAGATTTATGTACAGCACTACCCATCCTATGCACTATTAACACAAATGTATCACAATAAACACACTAATACACCATACTTGCCTCTGTTGTGATTCCAACGTGGGTGCTGTTATGGGGATGATGAACTGCAAAATTACACTGTGTATGCGAACTGCAACAGCAAGGACAACACAGGCATGTGAGTACAGGCAACGTGACACACATGAGGGAGACACACCACCAGGGCTACACAACACATACACACCTAGGCCATCTGACTCATTGCCTACACTGATGTTGCCAGGGAAAACGGTGCAATGCACAGACACCACACCCATTCCCAGTTGTAGTCAAGTAGCCCACAGGTGCAGTAAGCAAATGGCAGTCAAATGTGTGACCACAGACAACGCACATCACAAAGTGAAGCACAGGTTTATTACACAGTTGCAACATGTCGTAACCACTACAGATGCAAGGTAATCCCACCTGGCAGTGGGCACACAGTCAACAACTGTAGACGGAAGGAAGTCCATGGGTGTGGCGCACATCACCTGTAGGGACACAACAGCTACCAGCCTGGATGTGCAATCACGTCGTCGGTGGACACAGTTGACCAAACGAATCTGAAAGTACCCTGTGAAGGACAGAAATGACACACAGTCAAAAGCAATGGAGTACAGGACAGAACAGCAAAACTCATGCACAATACATGTTACAAGATACCCACCCAGAACCAAGTTAGCATGTCAACACTGTTGGGGAGTACAGCCCACCTGTTAGCACACATCGCAACACACATCCAGTCAAGTAGCCCATGGACACACTCCAACAGCACCAGAGCACCACCCACACATCATGCCAACTCACATCATTGACATGACACCTCAGGATACTCACATTCAGCTAAAGAAGTTGGTGATGAGCTGTGTGCGGACATCACCATCATCATCATCATCATCATCGTCACTGGCATCGTGGTCCAGGCCAGGATCCTCCACAGGTGGCGGATGTTGGTCATTGTCATCCTGGATGAGAGGCAACTCCTTCCGCACTGCCAGGTTGTTTAGCATGCAGCAGACGATGATAATCTTGCACACTTTCGCAGGGGCATATGGGAGGGACCCTCCGGTCTTGTCCAGGCAGCGGAAGCGGCTCTTCAGGAGACCAAATGTCCGCTCAATCACTCTCCTGGTCCGACCATGTGCCTCATTGTAGCGCATCTGGGCTGGTGTCACAGGGTTCCTGAGGGGTGTCAGCAACCACGGCATGTTGGGGTATCCCGAGTCACCTACGGACAGACAAGTGCACATTAGCTGACTTGGAAAAGTGGGCGGAATACTACAGATCAGATCACACACAATGGCACAAAGTCAGTACACACCGGCAAGCCAGGCACGCTGGTTCTGCATCTGTGCCATCATCCTGGGGATGCGACTACTCCTCATCACAAAGGCATCGTGTGCTGAACCAGGGAAACGGGCACACACGTGTGTGATGGTCATGTCTGCAAGACACACCACCAGTGCATTGACCGAGTGGTAGTGCTTGCGGTTCCTGTAGGCCTGCTCCTGGGCCTGTGGTGGTACCAAAGCCACATGTGTCCCATCAATGGAGCCAATGACATGCGGCATCCTCCCCAGGGCATAAAAGTCACTCTTCACGTCAGTGAGTCGTCGCAGTCTAGGGAAATAGATGTACCGGTTCAGGAATAGCAACATTGCCGCCAAAACATCGCGGAGCACACGGCTCAACATGGTCTGTGACATCCCACCAGCAGTCGCCACAGTATGTTGGAAGGTACCGGTGGCAAAGAAGTGTAGGGCTGCCATCACCTTCACCTTGGGGGTCAGCGCTGTAGGATACGGCCGGCCAGGCTGCAAATGTGGGGACAACTGCACTGCCAAATCCTCAATCAGCTGCCTGGTGAAGCGGTACCGTCGGATGCTGTCCCGTTCCACCATCGTTGCCAGGTCTGGGAATGGTTGATGGACAGCAGGAGCCCTGCAGTGCAGAGGAGAAGTAAGCAAGATTGTCAGTCACCCCACATATGCGGCATTGAACACACTCAAGATCCCAACATACATCATTATGAGGCACAACTACATGAAGTGTGCAGTTCCGGAAGGACATGTATGGTACATACATGGCCAACATCTGTCAACACGGTCCAACAGGTGGCATCAATTAGTCCCAGGTTGGCCCATTGGATATCATGAGGCCGTGTCACAGTTCCCATCTCCTGCTGCCGTGTCACAATAACCCCCACTGTGACATGTGAGGACAGATGTGCCCCAGGCACCACAGCTCAACGACAGGTACATTCCCAGGGACCCTGTATTGCCACATGGATACTGGCATTACATGGAGTATCATGTATACACCACAGCAAAACAACCATGACCCCCACAGGTAGTGGCCCCACTTGCCACGGCAGGACAGACATGGACGTCTGTGACACACACACGCACAACATCAAAGTCCATGCACACACAACGTGGATGTGGAGACTGTCTCCCATTGTGCACATGAAATCAGAGACATTGTAAACACTACATGCACAAAGACTGTGGAGGACCATCACTATTGTGCCACTGGGACACCCTGGCTCAAACATACCGTCCCACATGGGACTCACGGGGTATGTGACATGACATACACATACACCACCGTGAAATGTGACCATGGCACATGCACAGATATGAACAGTTGCACATCACAGTGGTCATGTACACGTAACACCCAGGATCCTGTCCCCATGAACACGTGCACAGCCTGGGGGTGGCTGCCCACAGGTGACACCCACAGGACAACATGTACACCAACATACACACAATAGGAAATGCAGCCTTACATGCCTTATGATAAAGTTTGGACAGGCTGTCGTGATGTAGGTGTGCCCCTCACTCCCTGGGAGCTATCTGTGGCTGGCATATGTCCATCTGAGACAGGCATGCTGACATATGCCAGTCACATGTACAGTGATGCGTTGTACTGCAATGGACCGATCGGTGCCCCCGGCCGGCCCATTGCATTCAATGTGTGCGGGTACGCGTTGTAACCCTGTACGCGTTGTACTGCAATGGACCGATCGGTGCCTCCGGCCGGCCCATTGCATTCAATGTGTGCGGGTACGCGTTGTACCCCTGTACGCGTTGTACTGCAATGGACCGATCGGTGCCTCCGGCCGGCCCATTGCATTCAATGTGTGCGGGTACGCGTTGTACCCCTGTACGCGTTGTACTGTAATGGACCGATCGGTGCCTCCGGCCGGCCCATTGCATTCAATGTGCGCGGTACGCGTTGTACCCCTGTACGCGTTGAACTGCAATGGACCGATCGGTGCCTCCGGCCGGCCCATTGCATTCAATGTGTGCGGGTACGCGTTGTACCCCTGTACGCGTTGTACTGCGATGGACCGATCGGTGCCTCCGGCCGGCCCATTGCATTCAATGTGTGCGGGTACGCGTTGTACCCCTGTACGCGTTGAACTGCAATGGACCGATCGGTGCCTCCGGCCGGCCCATTGCATTCAATGTGTGCGGGTACACGTTGTACCCCTGTACGCGTTGTACTGCAATGGACCGATCGGTGCCTCTGGCCGGCCCATTGCATTCAATGTGTGCGGGTACGCGTTGTACCCCTGTACGCGTGGTACCGCAATGGACCGATCGGTGCGCACCCATTGACAATGGGCTTGCCTGGCAACGGACGCGTTTTCGAATTTTGAACGAGTCGGTTGCTGGAAAATCAGTTGGTCACCCACAACAATGTTGCAAAATCATGTATGTCATGAAGTTGAAGATTTGAAGGATGCTGTGGGCGTGTTTTGGTGCTGCTATTCCATGGATTGGCCAGATTCAGAAGATGCAAACGACTTGGACCTATCACTTTGGACACAAGGGACAGTATCTGCCTCTCCAGCACATATATATTGCTGGCTGTTCCCCTGAGAGCTCACTTGCCTGCACTACATGCTCCAGGACGACATTTGCCACTGCACTGCTGCTGTCTCTGCCCCTCTGGACCCTGCAATGGCACGTACTGTGGAGAGAGCCCCAGCCTTCAGCCTTGAAGAGAACCAGGCCCTGCTGGACAGCCTACTTCCACAGTACAGCAAGCTGTATGGGACACCAGGGGAGCAGGTGAGTGTTCTGTGCACTGCCTATCTGAATGTGCATTTTGTGTGACTAGCAAGGCTGAAAGTCTGCACGCCACTGGCTAGCAGGCTCACTGAGTAGTTGTCACCCCCCATAGTGTGTAGTGACTTGCACTGGACAGGTATGGTGCAGTGACAGTGCATTTGAACATGGTTTTACTTCCCATGCAATGATACCATGTAGTGACGTCTGGCAAACTGTCCATGGGCAGCTTTGCACTGCCTGTGTACATCATGTGCCCCTGTGATTGAGACATGTATATACAACTGTGTCATGCACGGATATGTTGCATGTGTGGTAATGGCCTTTTCACTTTGTCATCCTGACAGGTTAATGCCCATCGGAAGCAGGCGATCTGGAAGGACATCGTCCGGGCCGTCCGGTCCGTGGGGGTCTACAAGTGCCGGATACGCAACTGCCAGAAGAGGTGGCAGGACCTTCGGGGCTGGACCCGGAGGATTGCACGGGTCCAGCTGAAGCTGTCGCCTCCTCGCAGGAGGGGCGGAACACGGACCCTGACCCCCACATGCTCCAGATCCTGGCGGTGGTGTTTCCAGACCTGGATGGGCAGCTGAAGGCCAGACAGCAGCAAGGAGGGGGTGAGTCAAAGACTGCACTGTGAACTCTGTATTACATGCGTTGTGCCCTCCTCTGGCCTGGTTCAACTGCCACAGTGCAGCAGTCATGTTGTCCAGGAGCCATGTCCCTCTATTGTGCACTGCCCACTGCTCATCTGATACCCAGGTGTGGCCCTTACATTCAGGGAATTGTGTCACTTGGGACTGTGTCCTTGCAGTTTGCTTCACTAAAGGTGGGGGACAGCATCTGTTTCCCTAACTCTGTTGTGGGCATCATGGGTGGGTCCATTGTTCACACAACGCCTGTGTTTGGACATGTGATCTGCGTGTTGCTTTGATATGCGGTCCACTTGCTGAGCTGAGCCACCACATGTGCCTGGGGTATGTGGCACACGCCCATGCAGCGGGTGGGAACAATGTTTGGGCCCCAGGAGTGTGCAGATTACGTGTGTCACACATACATAGCCAGCTATCCACTGTCCAGGGCACATCCCTCATTCATGTGGAGCAGGACAGTCATGCCTACTCCAGGCCATGCAATGCACTCTGTACTCCCACTCCCGTGTATCAGCTGACACATTGTGCACAGTGATTTGACCCCTCAGGTGTCTGCCTCTGTGTCAGTGTGCTGTGGATTAGTTGCCAGGACTGCTGGGGTGTTTCTTGGTAGGGGCTCAGCATGCCCCTGGAGATGTGACCATAGGAGACGATACTTGTGTGTCACATAGGTGTTTGATCAGCTGCGCGTGCAGACTGGGGTATGCGAATGTGAAGTTCAGGCAGCTGTACCCCATTCACAGCAAATTGTGAGGGGCTCAGGTTCAGAGGGTAGTGTCACAGGTCTCCCATATGTCCAATAGGTATGACCTGGACAGATGAGGGTTAAGATGATGTGTTGTGTGGGGGATGTACATGTGCACTTGTGCAGCTCCAGGACTTGCATTCCCCATGACCTACTATTGTGACACAGTGCATAGTTTTGTTGTCTGGCTGCCAAGTCATACATCACTGAGACAGTGATGTATGACTTAGCAGTCATGCCTCTGCCATGGCATGTGTCAACTTATTGGTGGTCCTGCACGGGAGTGACATGTGCTACATGCACACCATTGTGGCGATGGCTATCAGGACATGGGTGCATCATGGTGTCTGTCGCTGGTATGCATCACATGCATTTCCTATTTGACTCTGGGCATCCCTTTCATCTGGAAACCTGTACTGACTCAGTGGCAAGAGCTGTGATGTGTGCATGTCCACATGCCACACCGTGTCCTCTGCACTGTCCAACTACTGTGTACTTGGTGCATGTGTCCACACTGGGGTGTTGCAATCCAACAGACACCAGACAGATGGGTGAAAGGCCATGTGGGATGTGAGTGCCATGCTTGGCATCAGACTGACAATTGGCTTCTCCTGTTCAGTTAGGGCACTTTTAGCAATGTACAACTAATGATGCCAGGGCTTGCTCTGTAATGTGCTGTGCTCACAGTGGTGTGTGCGTTTGGTGCAGGTGACTGATGTCTGTCTGTTTCCCCATTGTTTGCAGATACATCCACGGCCACGGAAGGGGACAGCTCCACGGACCAGGAGGAGCCAGAGAGCCAGACTGGGTCAGCAGCCGAGGAGTGGTCGGAGGGACCCAGTGGCACGGAGGGCGAGGGGAGCCACACCGAGGAGTCCTCAGCACCATCCACCTCAGCTGAGGACCAGAGCAACTCGGAGGATGACTCCCTTGTGGAGGCGGGTGTCAGCAGCCACCACACCCCAGCTAGTGTTGCTGTCCCTGCCACCACCAGCACCACCACCACCCTCCCATCGGCTCCCATTCCCCAGGTCCGTGGAGGCTCCCATGTTCCGGAGTGTGTCTCCTTTGGGCCAGGCACCGCACCCCCTGCCCCTGTGTCCCCTGCTGCCCTGAGTGAGGAGTCTGTGTACCTCCTTCGCCAGCTCCATGTAGGGCAGACAGCCATGCTGAGTGTCCTCCATGCGCACACCGCACTGTTGACTCAGCTGGTGTCGTTCATGGAGGGCATCTCATCGGGCATGTCTGACCTACAGAGGGGCAATAGGTCCATGGACTCCTCCCTGACGGCAGCAGTGTCCCTCCTCAGACAGTCCCTCACCCCTCCTGCCTCTGCTCCATCCACACTCCCCAGCACCTTACCCGTCCCAAGCACACACACACCGGCACAGGCACACACCAGCACACACACGTCCAGCACACAGACACACACGCCACAAACAAAACGCACACGCACGCACAGTCAGGGGACTGAAACCAGACTCACAGGGGATGGGGCCCTGGTACACACACACGCATCCACGGGCACTGCGCAGTCCTCAGTTGCCTCTCCCTCCAAAGCACCCTTCCTTGCCTCACCTGCAACCCCAAAGACCCAGCGCCTCTTCCTCAGTGACCTCGGCCTCTTCCCCTCCGATCCAGCTGCCCCAGCATCCAGGGGGAAGAGGAAGCCCCCCCACACAGAGCAGAGTGCCCCTCGCCCCCGGACACCCTCCCCCAGGCGCAGACAGACTGAGGCCCCCACCCGCAAGTCCCCCCGGAGTGCTAAGAGCAAGACCCCACCGCCGCCCTGCAGCTCAAGCACCAGGTCTCCTTCCTCCATCCCTCAGGCCCCCACTCCACAGGTGCCCCCACCACACCCTGCCCCAGGTTACCCCACCCACAGATATAACATCCCCAAGAGGCTCCGGCCTTCTCCCCCAGCCACTTGCTCTCCCGGCACCACACCCCCCGCTGCGCTTGTCTGTGCCACTGATGTGGTGAGGGTGTCCTCCCCCTCTGTCCAGCCCACCTTGCCTGTTCCCCATTCTCCTCCCCTGGTGGTAGGCACTGCAGTGGAGTCCACTACCACCCTGTCTGACTTGGGCACTGCAGTGGCGGACCTGTCCACTCCATCTGCAGGGTCCACTGCAGTCGTGCCGGCACCCACAACATCTGAGCCATGCCCCCCAGTTGTGCCGGCACACACCATGTCAGACACCTCCACTGCAGTTGTCAGTGGCTCTCCAGCACCCACCACCCCTTCCCTGCTTCCTCCTGGTGAGCCCTGATCCTGTCCCTGCGGTGCCTGGCCTACCCCCCGGTTGCCCCTCCTAGTGGATTGTCCCTGGTTTTGTGCAGGCATGTGTAGGGTAGCATCTGCCACTGTCACCCACTTGTGACTTTGTTGATGGACTGGCCATTGGCCTTTGTTTATGTTCTACCGGACTTCTACTTTTAATGCCACATATGCTGAATAAAGCAACTTTCTGTTCTCTAGTGCTTTTGCTTCTGATGTACATGATGTTGATGATGCTAACCATGCCCTTGCTGCAGTGATGGTGATATTTGGTCTCATGATAATGAAGTGTTACTGTGCAGGAACCCATGTGGTCAAGGGGGAATGTGTCCTATCCTGTGGTATATCCATGTCATCCATAGCAGCATCTGAGGGTGTCATATGTTCAGTATTTGGCAATGGGATTTCCTACTTAGATTGGCTATTTCACATCTGTGGCTTCCACCCCTGCACATCTGTTGTGCCTGCCATTGTTCAATTCGTCTACTTCCCTGACCGTGTGGCCATCTCCAGTGGACATGCAGGTTTGGGCATCAATGGGGAAGGACTCATCTGTGTTGTCAGTGCAACATTGCTATACAAGTGTGTTGGATCTGTGCTGATGATTCCGTTGGCACTTCCATGACCAGGCTGATGTGACGGGAGCCCTCATTTGGTGCTAATTGTTGATTGTGTGACCAAGTGCTCAGCTGACATGGTGGGGCCCTACTGAGGCAACATATGGCACAGCTTTCCTCACACAGGAGTGGAGTCCCCTCATGGCAGTGTGTACTCCTGTGACATTGCCTGCGCCCAAGGTGTGTGTTGTATGTGCATGTCTGTGTGTTCACTTCCGTTTAGCTGTGCATGCTGTGATCCCTAGTGTTGTACCTGTTTGTGATGCTAGCTGAGTTGAGCTATGTTCCCCCAAAGTCTTCTCCCTGGGTTCTCTGTGATGTGGGTGCATGGCACATTACTGGTCATCAGGGTGTCACCCACAGGTGTGCTTGCTGTCAGGGCTGAGTTTGTGTGCAGACGCAGATGGGTCACAGTCAGGTTTCCCCTTGGCACTTGTTGTTTGCCCCTGTCAAAAACTGTCTAATCACCGTCCCCCTGCTCCCTGGTTTACTGAACAATTAAAAATTGAAAAAAGTAAATGTAAAGCCTTGGAAAGATCCTGGAGGAGAGACTACTCCCCTGATTCTAAAATCATATATAAAACTGCTCTAAAAAAATATCATGTTCTATGTAAACTGGCTCGAGCGGATCATGTCTCCTCCTCTATTTCCAATGCACAAAATTGCTCTCGCACTTTGTTTGCAATGGTGAAAAAATTGGCTGGCTCGGATACGCAGCCTACTTCTCCTATTCTAAATGAATTTCAATGTAATACTCTTGCCAATTTTTTTATAAGTAAAGTGGAGCAAATATATCAGACACTGGATAAAACTGGGCCTTTGGTGCCGATTCAGTTAGCTTCCCCTTTTAAATCCATTTTTACAGTGGTACCTCCGACTGAAATTGGAAAAATGGGTGCCCCTTGATATTACTTCTTTCAAAAAATTTTTAGGCAGTATCAAATCAGGATCCCCCTGTGATCTTCTTCCTGCCCCTATACTTTCACAACTTGAGCAGCCCTCACTGGAAATTGTTATGGAACTACTTAATGCCTCACTTCAAGAGGCCTTGGTTCCGCCCGATTGGAAACATGCTATGGTCCTCCCATTACTGAAGAAGGCTAATGCTGATCCTGATCAGTCATCTAATTTCAGGCCCATTTCCCTACTTCCTATTTTTTCCAAGATTTTGGAAAAACATGTTAATTTGCAACTATCCAAATTTATTGAATCTTCGAACTTTTTACACCACTCCCAGTCTGGTTTCAGAGCGGGCTTCTCGACTGAGACGACTCTCCTTGGCGTTACCGAAATGCTGCGCCAACATTTAGATATTGGTGACACGGTGGCCCTCATTTTGTTGGATTTGAGCGCCGCATTTGACACGGTCTCTCATACCGTGCTAATCAAATCCTTGCAGTCACTTGGCATTACCGGAACAGCACTTGGCTGGCTGACTTCTTTTTTATCTAAACGAACCTTCCAAGTTTTTTCATCAAGTGCTTCTTCTAAAATTCTTTTCTCTCCCTATGGGGTACCTCAGGGATCAATTTTAAGTCCCCTTCTGTTCAATATCTATTTACAACCTTTGGCTGCGATTGCAGAGGAGGCTGGGTTGTCTCTTTTTCTTACGCTGATGACACCCAAATAATTTTTTCCCTATCTGCGGGAAATGTGCAAGGCCCCTCAACTCTCCAAATGGGCTTGAGCAACATTGCATCTTGGATGAGAGCTAATTTGCTCAAGCTAAATGGTGAAAAAACGGAGGTCCTTATTTTTGGAAAAGATCAGGACCTTTGGGGCCCCCAACATTGGCCCAGCGAAATGGGACCCTTACCCTCGCCCACCGCTCAAGCCCGTAATTTGGGATTCATTATGGATAATAAATTATCCATGAAACAACATGCGGTAAAAACTGCAGCCACCTGCTTCACCATTTTAAAATGGTTGAAGAAAATCATTTGGATGCTCCCCAATGCTACTCAAAGGACGGTAGTCCAGGCGCTTGTTACATCTAGACTGGACTATGGAAATATTCTTCTTTTGGGAGCAAATAAAGATGTGCTACGCAAGCTCCAAGTGGTGCAGAATTCCGCCGCTAGGTTACTTTATAAAATCCCTAGAATGACCTCAATCTCCAATGCTTTGAGAGATTTACATTGGCTTAGAGTGGAAAGTCGGACTAAGTTTAAAGCCCTGGATTATATGTTTAAGATTAAGATTGGAACTGCCCCTCAATACCTGCAAAATCTGGTTAGCCATTATCAGCCCTCTCGACTGTTACGCTCTACGACACAGGAATTATTCATGGTTCCCAGGATCAAACTCACAAGAATGGGAGGCCGTTCTTTTTCCTATCTTGGTCCTCTCTTGTGGAACTCTCTTCCCATAGCGATCCGCAAAGAAACACTTCACTTAAAATTTCGTAAATTAGTGAAAGCTTGGCTGTTTAACCAATAGTACTTACTCTTTTTTTATTTGTTGGTTCCTCACGGTCTGCGCTGGGAAACCCTTTTGGGTAGCTACGCGCATTACAAAATCAATTAACATAACATAACATAACAAACATGTGATTTCCAGTTTGTGTTATCTTTCAGTGATTGTGACACGTTGTGTGTGTGACTGCTGGCACTCCTCAGGGTCCGGGCTGCAATGTTGGTTGTTGTCTATGTGTGTTCTTTGTGGGTGACCTTGGCTTCTTCATTGGTGTGTGACTGTGGCTGTGATCCCATTGGTTGGTGTGGTATTGCCGTCATGTCCATGTACAGCG
The DNA here is from genome assembly GCA_963921515.1 of Calotriton arnoldi. Lineage (NCBI taxonomy): Eukaryota > Metazoa > Chordata > Amphibia > Caudata > Salamandridae > Calotriton > Calotriton arnoldi. Next base: position 2,191,582 of record CAWUFW010001860.1, on the reverse strand, counting down.
TAGTGTGCAGTGTGTCAGACATTCAGGAGTCTTGTTGAGTGTCCATGTGTGATGTGTTTCTGCACCTTGGTTCCCACCCACCACCCTGGAATAGTCATGGGTGCATGTGCAATGTCACCAGTGCATGTGTGCTTCACTGCTGCACATTGTTGGAGGTCGAGGGGTGTGGTGTTGAGTGTGTGCAGATGAGAGTTGTTGCCCGGCTAGGCCCCTGCCTCCATGTTGGCCTTGGCTTACTGGCCATGCTGTTTGATTTGTGCTTGTGTAGGTGTGATGGTAGTTAGTTGCTCAGTACACATGACTGTGGTTCACAGTGTGAACCACATTTAGCTTTGTCATCACAGTGGGATTGTAATGCAGCCCAGGGTCACCACATTGTGGGGGCCCTGGGGGTGGTGCTGTGGTGTGTCTGTGTCTTGCTGTGTCAGTTGCTGTCCCTACGTGCCTGTGTGACATGTGTGATTTGTGCTCCCTCTCATCTGACAATGCCTGCTTGCCCACATAGGGGATTTGGATCCATGAGTTACCTTTGTGTGGCACTGTATGCACATCTGTATGATTGGTATTCAGGTCTCCTCATGTGTTGTGTGGTTGCCTGGGGACACTGGCACCCCCCCTCACCTGTTGTGTATGATGTGCAGTGTGGGTCTGCCTGTTTGTGTTTGTGCATCTGCACCACTGCATTGGCATATCTTGGGTGTGCCATTGGCTGTATGTAGTTTGGTGGGTTTTCCCTGCTGTCCCTGGGACTCCTAGGTCATCGGTCAGCACAATGATCATGGTTTGTGTGTCCCATTGCTGCCATGGTATGGTATCTGTTCACCTCACATCTGCAGTCTCCACAGGGTATCTGCATGTGTGTGCCCATTGGTGCAAATATGTGGGTCTGCATTCTGATGGTCACTTCTGTCATTGTGTCATTGATGATTGTTGACGGTGTCAGCCCCCATGGGTGTTGTTTGTCTGCACATGGCCAAAGGTATGTCTTATTTGCACTGCAGGATTTGGCTCCCCCAATTTATGTTGCAATGGGACACATACACTACTTTGCCACTGATGTGTTTGTTGTTCTGTGACCAGGAATCATCCATGCAGTTTGGCAGTTGCACCTCTTTCTTTGTCAACACTTACCTTTTGGTCACTGTGATGGGGGTTTGGACCCCATTGCCACAATGTTCGAACTGTGCTTCAGCTATGGACCCCACACTTACATTTTGGTCACTGTGATGATGGGGGTTTGGACCCCATTGCCACAATGTTCGAAATGTGCTTCAGCTATGGACCCCACACTTACATTTTGGTCACTGTGATGATGGGGGTTTGGACCCCATTGCCACAATGTTCAAAATGTGCTTCAGCTATGGACCCCACACTTACCTTTTGGTCACTGTGATGATGGGGGTTTGGACCCCATTGCCACATTGTTCAAAGTGTGCTTCAGCTATGGACCCCACACTTACATTTTGGTCACTGTGATGATGGGGGTTTGGACCCCATTGCCACATTGTTCAAAGTGTGCTTCAGCTATGGACCCCACACTTACATTTTGGTCACTGTGATGATGGGGGTTTGGACCCCATTGCCACATTGTTCAAAGTGTGCTTCAGCTATGGACCCCACACTTACATTTTGGTCACTGTGATGATGGGGGTTTGGACCCCATTGCCACAATGGTCATGGCCTGCTTGCATTGTGAGTGCCACACACATATATGTGTGGCACATGTGCTAGGGGGTCACATTGTATGTTCAAAGTCATGTTCGGTGTTGTAGGCATTTGACACATTCTACACACGCTTGTCATGGTGTTGGGGGGATGTCTTCTTCTTGCATTCCCTAGGTTGTGGTGTGCTGGTTGTGTCATGCATTGTCCATCCTATGAGTGGGGGTGGTAGTAGTGGTAGGCATCCAGCCCCACCTGGGTGAGGGTGGTAGTAGTGGTAGGCATCCAGCCCCCCCTGGCTGAGGGTGGTAGTAGTGGTAGGCATCCAGCCCCCCCTGGGTGAGGGTGGTAGTAGTGGTAGGCATCCAGCCCCCCCTGGCTAAGGGTGGTAGTGGTGGTAGGCATCCAGCCCACCCTGGCTAAGGGTGGTAGTAGTGGTAGGCATCCAGCCCCCCCTGGCTAAGGGTGGTAGTAGTGGTAGGCATCCTGCCCCCTGGGTGAGGGTGGTAGTAGTGGTAGGCATCCTGCCCCCCTGGCTAAGGGTGGTAGTAGTGGTAGGCATCCTGCCCCCTGGGTAAGGGTGGTAGTAGTGGTAGGCATCCTGCCCCCCTGGGTGAGGGTGGTAGTAGTGGTAGGCATCCTGCCTCCCCTGGCTAAGGGTGGTAGTAGTGGTAGGCATCCAGCCCCCTGGGTGAGGGTGGTAGTAGTGGTAGGCATCCAGCCCCCTGGGTGAGGGTGGTAGCAGTGGTAGGCATCCAGCCCCCCTGGGTGAGGGTGGTAGTAGTGGTAGGCATTCAGCCCCCCTGGCTAAGGGTGGTAGTAGTGTTAGGCATCCAGCCCCCCTGGGTGAGGGTGGTAGTAGTGGTAGGCATCCTGCCCCCCCTGGCTAAGGGTGGTAGTGGTGGTAGGCATCCAGCCCACCCTGGGTGAGGGTGGTAGTAGTGGTAGGCATCCAGCCCCCCCTGGCTAAGGGTGGTAGTAGTGGTAGGCATCCAGCCCCCCCTGGGTGAGGGTGGTAGTAGTGGTAGGCATCCAGCCCCCCCTGGGTGAGGGTGGTAGTAGTGGTAGGCATCCAGCCCACCCTGGGTGAGGGTGGTAGTAGTGGTAGGCATCCAGCCCCCCCTGGCTAAGGGTGGTAGTAGTGGTAGGCATCCAGCCCCCCCCTGGGTGAGGGTGGTAGTAGTGGTAGGCATCCTGCCCCCCCTGACTAAGGGTGGTAGTGGTGGTAGGCATCCAGCCCACCCTGGCTAAGGGTGGTAGTAGTGGTAGGCATCCAGCCCCCCCTGGGTGAGGGTGGTAGTAGTGGTAGGCATCCAGCCCCCCCTGGGTAGGGGTGGTGGTGCGCATTCAGGCCCCTGTGTGCATATGTGATACAAAAGAGGATGATGGACGGAACGTTTGAGCCAATCAAACACTCACCCCCAGTCAAATGATCTGGGTTTAATCCATCATCATTCTTTAGCTCACTCCACCACCCCAGTTCAGACATGGCCATATGCAAATCAGTCTGACCCTGTGCCTCATGGGAACAGTCCAGCCCGAACTGCCAAGCCATGTCTTCCCTGGACCGGAAACAAGCATCCTAGGACCGGTTTCTGGCATTTCAGCCGTCATCAGCCAGGCTTGCTTGAATCCAGTGGCAAAGTGAGCAAGGGACCCACGTCTGGGCATACCCCCGCCAACTTAGGGCGAACAAAGCGATACAAAAGAGGATGATGGACGGAACGTTTGAGCCAATCAAACACTCACCCCCAGTCAAATGATCTGGGTTTAATCCATCATCATTCTTTAGCTCACTCCACCACCCCAGTTCAGACATGGCCATATGCAAATCAGTCTGACCCTGTGCCTCATGGGAACAGTCCAGCCCTAACTGCCAAGCCATGTCTTCCCTGGACCGGAAACAAGCATCCTAGGACCGGTTTCTGGCATTTCAGCCGTCATCAGCCAGGCTTGCTTAAATCCAGTGGCAAAGTGAGCAAGGGACCCACGTCTGGGCATACCCCCGCCAACTTAGGGCGAACAAAGCGATACAAAAGAGGATGATGGACGGAACGTTTGAGCCAATCAAACACTCACCCCCAGTCAAATGATCTGGGTTTAATCCATCATCATTCTTTAGCTCACTCCACCACCCCAGTTCAGACATGGCCATATGCAAATCAGTCTGACCCTGTGCCTCATGGGAACAGTCCAGCCCGAACTGCCAAGCCATGATTCCCTGGACCGGAAACAAGCATCCTAGGACCGGTTTCTGGCATTTCAGCCGTCATCAGCCAGGCTTGCTTGAATCCAGTGGCAAAGTGAGCAAGGGACCCACGTCTGGGCATACCCCCGCCAACTTAGGGCGAACAAAGCGATACAAAAGAGGATGATGGACGGAACGTTTGAGTCAATCAAACACTCACCCCCAGTCAAATGATCTGGGTTTAATCCATCATCATTCTTTAGCTCACTCCACCACCCCAGTTCAGACATGGCCATATGCAAATCAGTCTGACCCTGTGCCTCATGGGAACAGTCCAGCCCGAACTGCCAAGCCATGTCTTCCCTGGACCGGAAACAAGCATCCTAGGACCGGTTTCTGGCATTTCAGCCGTCATCAGCCAGGCTTGCTTGAATCCAGTGGCAAAGTGAGCAAGGGACCCACGTCTGGGCATACCCCCGCCAACTTAGGGCGAACAAAGCGATACAAAAGAGGATGATGGACGGAACGTTTGAGCTAATCAAACACTCACCCCCAGTCAAATGATCTGGGTTTAATCCATCATCATTCTTTAGCTCACTCCACCACCCCAGTTCAGACATGGCCATATGCAAATCAGTCTGACCCTGTGCCTCATGGGAACAGTCCAGCCCGAACTGCCAAGCCATGTCTTCCCTGGACCGGAAACAAGCATCCTAGGACCGGTTTCTGGCATTTCAGCCGTCATCAGCCAGGCTTGCTTGAATCCAGTGGCAAAGTGAGCAAGGGACCCACGTCTGGGCATACCCCCGCCAACTTAGGGCGAACAAAGCGATACAAAAGAGGATGATGGACGGAACGTTTGAGCCAATCAAACACTCACCCCCAGTCAAATGATCTGGGTTTAATCCATCATCATTCTTTAGCTCACTCCACCACCCCAGTTCAGACATGGCCATATGCAAATCAGTCTGACCCTGTGCCTCATGGGAACAGTCCAGCCCGAACTGCCAAGCCATGTCTTCCCTGGACCGGAAACAAGCATCCTAGGACCGGTTTCTGGCATTTCAGCCGTCATCAGCCAGGCTTGCTTGAATCCAGTGGCAAAGTGAGCAAGGGACCCAGGTCTGGGCATACCCCCGCCAACTTAGGGCGAACAAAGCGATACAAAAGAGGACTGTTCCCATGAGGCACAGGGTCAGACTGATTTGCATATGACCATGTCTGAACTGGGGTGGTGGAGTGAGCTAAAGAATGATGATGGATTAAACCCAGATCAGTTGACTGGGGGTGAGTGTTTGATTGGCTCAAACGTTCCGTCCATCATCCCCTTTTGTATCGCCCTGTGTGCATATGTGGCATTGGTGATGGGCATCCCGCCCCTATGGTGCTGCTGTTGCTGATGTAAGTATATTCTGCATCCCTCTGTGTGTGTGTGATGTGTCGTGTACGTGTTGTATGTGTTTTGTGGTTGGTGTCTGGCTTACCTTCTGCGCCGTACGCGTCCGTGCCTGTTCCGGTAGTAAATGTAGAATATTGGTATAATCGGGACGAAGGGATTCATGGTTGGTTCGTGTAGTTCGTCCTTCTCGTTGCTTCGCGTCGTCCTCGTCGCTTCGCCTCGTCCTCGTCGCTTCGCGTCGTCCTCGTCGCTGCCGTGTTCATCTCGGAGCCGTGGATCGTGTTGTGGCGCGAATCGGAGCTTATGTGCGCCTCTCCCGGATGCTTTGACGTGCCGTGCGTAGCGACGGGTTCGGCGCGTACGGAAAGCGCATCGCACTCGTTCGGCCGGACGGAGCTGCATTTTCCCTTCCGTGCGACTCGATTCAGCGTTTCCGGATTCGCCTCGGTCGGGGAACAGGACCTGGTTTGGGTGAGTATGGCTCGGCCGGATTCTTTGCTGTTGTGCGCATCGTACTTACTCATTCGGTGTGCTGTACGGATCGGTCGGGAAACAGGCTTTCGCATGGCTTTTTTCCCGACCGAATGGTGTTGGGTACGCCTCCGACCGAGATCGGAATCGGCCCCTTACTCTCTAATGTGCCTGATCATATATCAGGTCAGATACCAGCAGTTCCAACTTTGAAACAACTAATTTCATGAACTAAAAAAGCTACAGGTCAAACCCCTGCTGCTCCTAGAAGATAACAAGACATACAAATTCCAGAACACCTTACTCTTGCACATAACAATGAACACTTCCTCCTACATAAAATTCACAATAACAACAGAGGAATACTCATATTTGCAGCCTAAAACAACTTCCTAAGTTTAAGCCAATGTGAAATGTCAATGATGTGCAGAACTTTTAAAACGTGCCCTCCACCATCCACACAGAATACATTGGGAATATCATAATATTAACAAACATCTAATTTACGCACTGCTCCCTAACAAGGTGCTACATATTTTGAACTTTCAAATCATATAAAAATAAAACAACTACTCTCAACATAAAATTATAATAGACTTTGAACAAGCAATGATACAAACAATATTGAAACTATACCTACAGAAAGACATACAGCCTGCTATTACCACTGCAACTAAAACATTTAGAAACAGCTGAAGAAAATCTGTACTAAGGGTAAAATGCACAACAAATAGCCAGTTTGCTTTTGAAATTAAAAGTTAATTGCCATAGCATATGTACCTGTCACAGATGCAGCTACTATTTACCAAATAAATTAGCATAAACTGAGACCACTAATGGACTAATTTGAAGACCCTTCAGTTGGCATACTAATCTGTTTTGGATACAGACACCAACGCAAATTCCAAGTACCGTGCGACAACACTATGGCCCAACAAACCAAAACCAACAATGCAGTGGAAGGATGGCACAATGCTTTCCAAAACACATTCGGAGCCAGTACTATTCAAATGCATTGAAGCTCTCTAAAAAGAAGAAGGCTACCGACAACTAACAACTCAGGGGCCGATTCCGATCTGGGTCGGAAAGCTCTACGACCGATCCGGATCCGGATTGTTTTCCGACCGAGCCGGACCCCTGCAGTCCGACCGAACGAGTACGATGCGGCTGTATGCTGCCGGACTCGGTTCGGTCGGACTCCCATTGAAGTCAATGGGAGCCGGTCGTACGACGTGTACATGGGCTCCCATTGACTCAATGGGTACGTTGCGCACAAGCCCCTGTAGTGGGTACTCGTTGGTGCCATCCGCACCGTACACGCATGTATAGGGGGGACCCATGGGTCCCCCCTGTGTCCGACTCGTACGGCTACGGGTGAAGGGGGGTCCGGCACGGACCCCCGAAGTCCGTGTCCGGGAGCTTTTTCGTGTCGGAGGCTCCGACTCGATCCGGCTGTCCGGATCGTGCATCGTACTGGCTCGGTCGTAAAACATCTCCATTGCGCGCCATGAATCGAGTGCGAACGAGTCGGATGGAGCGGTTCGGACCCGGAAACGAGTCGGTCGGCGATTTCGCGTTCACTCGCATCGTACTTGCTCGCTCGGGCGACTGTACGAATCGGTCGGAAACAAAGCCTCCGACTCGGATCCGGTAAAGCCGGATCCGATTTGGAGCCCTACCGACCGAGATCGGAATTGACCCCTCAGTCTATAAACCATATTTAACCTAAATTAACTAAACAGACCAAGAAAATTGATGAAATACTACAATTCAAAGGCAGACTCTTTGTAAATAACATGGTAGTAGCCTACCTCAAAGTAATCTCTAAATCGCCATTACATCCCACCTAACAATATACTTATAAAAAAGCACCACCAACTTAATCTAAACTACTGAACAAGACTGATAAATAAAAATAATTTATTATAATATTTAATTTATAATGCATGTCACAAAACCAACAATTTTATATATGAAATATTGACAATGCAGCACAAGTTAGAACACACACATTAAAGAAAACATTTCAATTTAAAGTAAAAGTAAAATACATAAAAATATATAATATTCTCCACTCCAAGCAAAATACAAATATTCAGTTTTCAGTTGTGTAGCAGAGTAAAAAGCACTCTGGGAAATCTAAAATAAAATGAGATTAAGAAAATAATGTTGGTTCAAATAAAATAAAATCAATCTACTTTCGTTAAAAATAAATGCATTACAAATAGTTTAAAAAGTTGTACTGTGACTTCCACAGCTGTAAAAAAGCAATAATCTACCCAACCACACATAGCATATATCCCAAATACAAGGGAAATATCACAGTAGAACTTTAGAAACATCCTAACAAATATCACACAATCTATAATAACAAAGAACTGCAAACAGACTTTAGGTAGGACTACTGCACTACAGTACACAACGCCGAAACACAAACTACCAAAACAAACTAAAACAAATTAACACCATAATACACAATATGTATACCTTACCCGTAAAAAATTGGGTTGTTAGTTGACTGGGGTGTGACCACTGGTCAAGCAAGAGCCACAATCCCTTGCAGGGGGAATCCCAAAAAGTCACTAAATTAACCTGTGCTTAACCCTGGGTAGCTTGGCACAAAAATCAGTCAGGCTTCACTTAGAGGCTATGTGTAAAGCATTAATATAGCACACAAACAATAATAAAGTGAAAACACCACACAAGAAAACTCCCAAACCAATTTAAAAAAATAGAGTACACTTTAATAATTTATTTGAAACCAAAATGACAAAAATCCAATCAGTAGAACCGAAGTTATGAAGTTTTTATGTTTTTAGTGAAAACTAGCCCCTAAAAGTACAACACACCAACTGCAGACATCTAGTCACGTGAGACCGGGTCAAAGTTGAAAAATAAGGCCGATTGCAATGTAACACTGTTCGGATACAAGAAGCCGTTTGAGCCCGATCAGTGCTTACCTTCGGACTTTGGGACTGATTACAATTTTCGGCAGACTGGAGCGGGAGGCACACCACCGCATCGCTCCAGGACTGCTGATACTCACCACTGCCCACCTGCCAGATTACAAGTAATTTTGTTGTCTGGTGGGCGGGCGGTGTGGCCATCCTGCAGCTGTGCTGTTTAAAGGCTCAGTGTGAGCCTTAAACAGCACTGTAGTGGGACCGCCAGTGCAAGTTCCTGCACGGGAAGTAATACACCATGTTGTGCATTCCTTCCCTTGCAGGAACTGGGGGTGCACAACTACAGGGGGGACAACAAGTTCCTCACTCTGCATGAACCCACATGCACAGGGGCAAATGGGGGCCGTATAGGGCCTCCTTTGTTGCCTCACTGCAACCCTTTTCATGGTGGTGCAACTGCCATGAAAAGGGTGGCAGTAAGCCAACTCAAAATATGCTCGCAGTGCTGGCTGCTGCACTACCTGCATATTTTTCACAGGGAAAGACTTACGGCCCAGCGGGATCCGTGATCCCAGTGGTGCAGACGGTCTGGTGGCAGTCTGAACACCACAGTTGTAATACTGCGGGTGGCCCACAGTGCGGCGGTCATTGGACCACCACCATGACTACGGCGGTACAATGGACAACTGTAGTCGTAATAATGGCGTTCGAAAAAATTCTGAGAAACTGTTCTGAGAACTGATGTCTTTCTCTTCACCCCTTCAAAAAAGAAAGTCGAAATACTTTCAAAGTCAAATTTTCCCTCAATCCCGGATGATACATGGCCAACCATCTCTTCTAACCTTCTCGCTAACAAATTGATCCCTTCTCTTGCCCAGACACACTTCTATACTGCACAGTTCCTCCATTGGACACCGTCTAAAATGTTTAAACTGCACCATCTTGAATATGATCTTTGCTGTTCCTTTAATGAAACCGCTGGTACTCTTGATCATGTGTTTTTTCACATGCAAACACTTCTCCACCTATTGGATGGGAGTATATGAACAGCTCACCACACAAGAGGGGCTTAGGGAGATTTAAAGACCAGCAGGGGACTCAATATTGAAAAAAGAGAAGAGTGCTGAAGTATCCCTTTTACAGGACAGTTTCCCTCACCCACCCGAAGGTGGCATGCTTCATCAAAGGGTAACTTCCTTGCACTGCGAACCTAGTCGCAGTGCGGGCTACAACCCACTCTCTGCGAGGGAGGAGATCAGGGATGTCTTGTTTGACAAGTAATAGAGGTATCCTAAAACCTGTAGATGAGCAAGGTGTGGTGAGGGGCAAAAAGAAAAGATAGTGTGTGAGCTAAAACTAACTCACAGGTATGTCAGACAAGCTGTATCAGGGCATCCTGAGGTCAGGATTAAAAAAGGTAAGCTATGACAGGGGTTATTCAACCTGTCATAGACCAGTGCAGGTCGACATGTTTCAGCCTTATACCCTCCCCAGAAGTGTGGCGGCTTTCATCAGGACCAAAGTGAAAAAGGCGATTTTAGGGTGAATATCCCAAAACAAATATAAATGAAAGGTATACAAAACCAGTGGTTGGAGTGATAGCCACTCAAGTGTGAGAACCCTGGTCAGTGTGCTGCCTGTAAAGAGACAATGTCTTAAGTTATAGCACATAGTTAAAATGCACTCTGCAAATGTCAATATCACCAAAGTGTGTTCATAAAAGATGACGTTTGTGAACCCTTTCATGCCCCTTGTTACAAATTTTTCAGCAGTGCTTGATTAAATTAGCTGTAAATATGGCTTACCCATATCTTCTGGTGGCCAGGTGACACCATTACCTCGGCACAAATACTTGAGTTGGCATCAAAGTCTGGTTTAAAAAATACAGGTGGGATTTAGTGGTCAAGCCATTTGGATGCTGACTTGAACAAAACACACAGTGTAAGCAGTTGACAGAAATCATAATCATAAGAGGCTAAAAATCAATCTACAGAAAGAGACCAACAATGTAGATTGGAAAAACAATCAGAAATTAATTGTTCTATTAATTGATGTAGTCCTGGTTGAGAAAAACGGTATGTACCATAATTCAAGATTCCCCTTGTGTAACATATATCTAATCAGTTGGTTTCTCTTAGTGAAAGAACAAAGATCAGTCTGTAAGAATGCAACCAAACATAAGCTGTTACATTCATTAGTGCATTCAAGCTGTTGAAAATAATATGTACCATGTATTGTGGTTCATTTGGTGTAGCACATATGTAGTCGATTGTGCAAATTCCCGTCAACATATTTAAGTAGGAAAAAACATACAGCTCGTTTCTGGTCCTGTGAGCAAAATGAAATGTGTGTAACTTTGGCATTCTTAATCTGCAAGTAAACGGTATCAAGATCAAAAGAAAAGAGGTGTTACAAAAACAACCTCGAGTTTTAGCATGTTTGTGGTAAAGGAACTCATGTTGTGTATATTATCAAGGCGTGTTGTGCGTGCTCTAATAACATTTATATGGGCGAAACTATCCTATCTCTAAAGGCGTGACTGAAAAGTAGCAAAAGTGGGTATTAGAAAACCCATATACACATACCTGTTGCTGACAGATGCGTCAGACACAAATTCGTGCCTAGGGAATGGTGCCCGTGAATGGAAGAGTACCGACTTCTCTCTTCCTGGTTTCTGAAGTCGGCTCCACCCACCCATGACTTACGGGTTTAGTGATAGACATGAAAGACAGACTCGGAATCTCAATAGAGGAGATCAGTTGACTGATGGTGTTTCAAAAACACACGTCTAAGAAATTATGGGAGTCGTGGTTCCTGCGATTGAGTAGTTATGTAGAGATCATGTAAAAGATCTTATAAACTAAGGGGAATAAAAATAAAAATTTTAGGGATAAAGAGGGCCATTGCCCAAACATGCAGTCCCCCAGCAAGAACCGCATTGATTATCCACTTTTGCGTCACAAGAGGGAGAGTTAAAAAATCTGAAAAACTTCAACAACATTTTTGGGGAGAGTTAAGAAACTTTTTTATATAGGGAAGTGTGGAAACAAAAGGGGACCTGTGATAGTTGAACCTCAGAATGGGTTGAATAGCTAACTCTAATCGTGTTCTGAGTAGTTGTTGTTTAGCAGAACAGAGAAAAAGTTTCAGTTAACTTGTCATTTGTTCGAAATTTAAGTAAACTTGTAAGTAAGGATACAAGCAGTACTTATAAGAAAAATGCTCATTGTCAGCGATGAAAGACTGGATTGAACAATGTGAATCTATGTCCCCTTGCCCAGCTAGTTGCAGGTACTTCAGGGGGTGGAACAATGCACTTGGCTAATGTGGTGTTCAGTTTAGGATCCAGTCTCGAAGCACAACTGGGTGGAGTCACCTGTTCGGTCGAGATAAACTAAACCAAGTGTGTCATCATTGAGACCTAGACTGGAGCTCTTAATTCTGAACACCCAGTGTTGCTCTTTCCTAAATATATATTGTGACATGTTTGTGATAGGTTGACTAGTCGTAGGTTAATCTAGTACTGTCCATTTAAAGTTATTGGCATCATGTCCCTTTTCCCAAAAGTGTGAGGTGAGCCTAGTAATCTGTTTCTTGCAACGAATAGTGCTCTTGTGTTCCAGGACTACATCAATTAATAGAACAATTAATTTATGATTGTTTTTCCAATCTACCTTTCTAGTTGCAATACCCACATATTTCAACCCGCAGGGACATGTGATTAGATAGATCAAGCACTCTGAGTTACAATTGGTGTGCTGTTTTTGCTCACATGGTCAGTCCGTGCCTATATCAACATACATAGTGTGTGAGGTTTGGGCTCAAACGCTGCACGTTCCAAAAGGAAAATGTCCTTTTACAGGTGGGACTTGTTAGTTAGATGGCTGTGTATGGGGTCTTGTGTGTACCAGTTTGTCTTTGAGGTTTGCACTTCTCTTAAATGCAAACATTGGTCTAGGAAGAGAACGTGATCCTTTATTCAAAATCTTCCAGTTCTTGGCAATGGATTTCTGTATTCGGCCTGATGTGTTGCTGAAGGTGCTGACACATATCAATCTGTCAGTTGGTTCCTTTGGAGGCTGTGCTTCAAGTAGAGCCTGACGGCTGTTATTCCTGGCTCTCTTTGCCGACCTTTCAATCAAAGTACACGGATAATGGCAGTCTACTAGTTAACTTTATAGATTAGCAGCATGGTGTGTATATTTGTTCACATCTGTGCAGTTCCGTCTGAGCCTTAGAAATTGGCCGAAGGGCAAATTATCTCTCAGTGATTTGGGATGATAGCTGGAGTATAACAACATAGAGTTTTTTGCCATGGGTTTCTTGTAAAGGTCAGTGTGTAATGTGCCTTGAGCGGTGTAGATTCGAAGATCTAGAAATGGGAGGCTTACTCGACTGGATTCGCAAGTAAATTTCAGGAAAGTGCTGCATTCATTTAGCCACCGGATGATATTGGATTGAAAAGGGTTGTTGGCAGTAAGGATCATCTATGTCTCTACGGAATGTACATACAGATTAGCCAGGCTCGGGGCGAAGGTGCTGCCCATAGAAATCCCTGAGATCTGTAAATAGAGGGTGTCCTCAAAACAAAAGAAATTTTCTTTAATTGCAATGGTGGCACATTGCATGATGAATGAGACTAGTGTTATGGTATCCAAATCTTTAGATCTTAATAAAGCTTCAATCGTGATTAAGGTCTGATCTTGAGGTATGCAGGTGTAAAGGGACTCCACATCGAAAGATACCAGGAAGTCTGTCTCCATATTGAATTTCACCTCTGTGAGTACACCTAGAAAATGTTTAGTGTCCTGTAGGTAGGTTGGAACGTCTTGGACCATAGGTCTCAGAAAAAAGTCTTCAAATTGAGAAAGCGGCTCAAGGAGAGATTCTATTCCTGAGATAATAGGTCGACCGGGAGGGGGTCTGAGATTTTTATGTATTTTTGAAAGCACATAAAAGTAAGGGGTGATAGGTTCCGGTGTTGATCAAGAAATCAGCTTCCTTAGGCGTGACCCAGCCCTGATCCTTGGCATTGCCAATTAGTGTTGTAATTATTCCCAGGAGTCTCCTCGTGGGGTCCATTTTTAAGGGTCGATAGGCATTCCTGACTGAGAGTTGTCTCAGGCATTCATCTCTGTAAGAGGCGGTGTCCATGATAACAATTGCTCCGCCTTTATCAGCTGGCTTGATAGCTATGGATCTGTCTGTACTTAAAGTCTGGAATGCTTCTTGTTCATCCCTTGAAAGATTTTGAAACAGTGACTGTCTAGTTGTCAGACCTTTCATAACAGCCTTTTCTCAAAGGTAACCACCTCTGGAGGTATCGAGTGTGGAGGGGGCATAAACATGGATCTCCTGCATAAGTTGGTGTTAGTTGGTTGATCCATCAAAGTCATTGTTTCTTTTTTCGAAAAGAAGAATCTAAGACGGATTTTCCCCAAAAATTGGGCAAGTTCCTGGTTTATCTGAAACAAGTCTCCTCGGTAAGTTGGTACAAACCCCAACCCCTTGTTCAATAGTTTTGATTCACTGCTGGTGAGGGTTCATTGGCTCAAGTTAACAATCAGGTTGTTTCCCCACTCGTCCCCAGTTGGGGGGTTGTTTTGCTCTTGCTCCATGTATTGTGCAGGGAGAGGGGAGGGCTCCAGTGGACCTGGGATTGTTGTCTTCTTCTGCTTCTGGATCGTCCTTGACCCTGCTCTAAAAAAGAGGGATTATAAAAGTGTGGTGGGGGTTGGAATTGTGCCATTGGTTGATGTTGTGGCAGCATGGGGTAATTCCATGGTCCCGGGGACCACCAATGTTGTTGTTGGGTATAAAATAAGTTTTACCATGCCAAATTCCGCAGCCTCTCCTTCTCGTCCTGGGTCTTGATGTTTGATTTGTTCCATGTTCAGAGTCACTGGACCATTGGTCTGAGTCTGATGGTGAGTAGCCTGACCTCGATGTGGAATATCCTGATCCATAACCCCGGCCCTGTTGGTTGAAATCAGGTGGTTTGTAATCATCAGAAGTGTAAGGGTAAACCTTTTGAAATGCAAAACGTGCCAGATCTTTCTGAAACTTCTTGATTTTGAATGCAAGTAGATTCTCTTTGTGATCTTTGTTAGTTTTACTAGTTTCCACCATGTTTTTCTTGTAAAGGGTAGGTGAGATAGTGGATTTTAGTTGACCCTCTAAGAGTTGGATGTCTATTTGGATGGCGTTGCAATCCGTTTGGCTGTTCTAATGATTAAGATCAGCCAGTCTCTAGTGTAGCGTCACGCGATCAAACACCAGTCCTTACTGAATACTTTATCTTCAAGAGCATTGGTTACAATGAGACCAATGGGAGCACAGTTCCCTCTTAAGTACTCAGTCATTATTATCCTGTGAGTTAAGGTACGTGTGTGTGTTCTTTTTAGGGTTAGGAGTTTCGTCCAGTCATCTGACTGTGTACTGGAGATTAGGTGGGGGGTTTTTAGTTAAGACAGGAAAGTGGCGCTCAGGCTATTGCGTATACTAACTATAGGCTTATATGCATGCGATGCCTCCAGGTCAGGGGAGTAACCCAATAACCCCTGAAAAATGTGTGAATCGCAGGATCCACACTGTAAAATGAGTACTGTCCTGGGCACACGCGGTGAGGGTATTGACAATATATTAATCTGTTACGAAATGTTATATAAATGCAGAGGTCGGCATCAGTATTGGAACAAAAAGGGGTTTATTTATGTCTCAACACCAACTATGTTGAATACAAAAGGCCAGCCGACACGTGTTTCGTCACTGGGAGAAATCCCGTGACTCATCAGGGCTAGAAAGCGAATGTATCAGAAGGAAAGTTGACCCCGAAGACCGGTGATAATTCCAAACCGGTGTGGGGTGAGCTGGAGGCTGGAGCAACAAGGTTGATAGGCACTGGATATGGCGCTACGAAAATCACAGCGGTGAACGGAGACCGCGGGCTGGAAAGCAGCCTTAGGCTTTCAGTCTCTCACTACTCGGTTCCATTGTCCTGACGTCTTCCTCCGCACCGGACTCCAGAGTTCTGTGACAACCCGCCAATGTTATTTTCCTAGTCTTCCCGTACCCAGGTTAGCTAGATTCTGCACTCCGCCTGGCTGACGGTTTACTCTTTCACTACGCCGGACATTGGACAGCCACTACCTGCCTTCACAGGTACCTGGCAACTCCAAACCCTTGCTTTACCTTTAATCCGCCTAAGGCTGCTTTCCAGCCCGCGGTCTCCGTTCACCGCTGTGATTTTCGTAGCGCCATATCCAGCGCCTATCAACCTTGTTGCTCAAGCCTCCAGCTCACCCCACACCGGGTTGGAATTATCACCGGTCTTCGGGGTCAACTTTCCTTCTGATACATTCGCTTTCTAGCCCTGATGAGTCACAGGATTTCTCCCAGTGACGAAACACGTGTCGGCTGGCCTTTTGTATTCAACATAGTTGGTGTTGAGACATAAATAAACCCCTTTTTGTTCCAATACTGATGCCGACCTCTGCATTTATATAACATTTCGTAACAGATTAATATATTGTCAATACCCTCACCGCGTGTGCCCAGGACAGTACTCATCTGACTGTGTAATTGTCTGTATGATTGGTGTGTCAAGAAGACTCAGAGCGGATAAAATATCCTGAACCATAGAGTTGTCAAAAGCTAGTCCGTTAAAGTCCGTCATGTTTGAAACTGTGTAGGATATGAAGAAAGTCACCTGCATACAACTGTGAATAAATTCATATTTAAGAAAAAGGCCCACAGCCATATCTGTTCAGTGCGATACACCACACAAGAAGGGCCAGAGGAGATTTAAAGACCAGCAGGGGACGACTCCCCTCTATCACACCTAGAAATACACAAAAAGGTCTCCTGGATCTCAATATTGAAAAAGAGAAGAGTGCTGGAGTATCCCTTTTACAGGACGGTTTCCCTCACCCACCCGAAGGTGGCATGCTTCATCATAGGGTAACCTCCTCGCACTGCGAACCTAGTCGCAGTGCGGGCTACAACCCTCTCACTATGAGGGGGGAGCTCAGGGATGTTTTGTTTGACAAGTAATAGAGGTATCCTAAAACCTGTAGATGAGCAAGGTGTGGTGAGGGGCAAAAAGAAAAGATAGTGTGTGAGCTAAAACTAACTTTTAGGTATGCCAGACAAGCGTTATTAGGGCATCCTGAGGTCAGGATTTAAAAAGGAAAGCTATGACAGGGGGTTATTCTACCTGTCATACACCAGTGGAGGTCGACATGTTTCAGCCTTATGCCCTCCGCAGAGGTGTGGCAGTTTTCATCAGGACCAAAGTGAAAAAGGCGATGTTAGAATGATTACCCCAAAACAAACATAAATGAAAGGTATAAAAAAACAGTGGTTGGAGTGATAGTCACTCAAGCATTTGAACCCTGGTCGGTGTGCTGCCTGTAAAGAGTCAATGTGTTACGTTATAGCACATGGTTAAAACGCACTCTGCAAATGTCAATATCACCCAAGTGTGTTCATAAAAGATGACATTTGTGAACCCTTTAACGCCCCTGGTTGCAAAATATTCAGCAGTGCTTGATTAAATTAGCTGCGAATATGGCTTACCCGTATCTTCGGGTGGCCAGGTGACACCTTTAACTTTGCACAAATACTTGAGGAGGCATCCAAGTCCTGTGTAAAAAGTGCAGGTGGGATTAAGTGGTCAAGCCATTTGGATGCTGACTTCAACAAAACACACAGTGTGAGCAGTTGACTGCAATTATAATCGTGAGAGGCTAAAAATCTATCTACAGAAAGAGAGCAACAATGTAGATTGGAAAAACAATCATAAATTAATTGTTCTATTAATTGATGTAGTCCTGGAACACAAGAGCACTATTCGTTGCAAGAAACAGATTACTAGGCTCACCTCACACTTTTGGGAAAAGGGACATGATGCCAATGACTTTAAATGTACAGTACTAGATAAACCGACGACTTGTCAACCTATCGCAAATATGTCGCAATATCTATTTAGAAAAGATGTTCAGACTCAAGAGCTCCTGTCTAGGTCTCAATGATGACATCCCTTGGATTAGTTTATCTCGACCGAACATGTGACTCCACTCAGTTGTGCCACCAGACTGGATTATAAACTGAATACCACATTAGCCAAGTGCATTGGTTCATCTCCTGAAGGTACCTGTGACTAGCTGGGCAAGGGGACATAAATTTACATTGTTCAATCCAGTCTTTCATCACTGACAATTAGCATTTTTCTTATAAGTACTGCCTGTATCCTTACTTATAATTTTACTTGCACGTCAAACAAATGACAAGTTAACTAAAACTTTTTTCTCTGTTCTGCTAAACGACAACTACTCAGAACACAATTAGAGTTATCTATTCGACCCATTCAGGGGTTCAGCTATCACAGGTCCCCTTTTGTTTCCACACTTCCCTGTATAAAAAAAATTCTTAACCCTCCCAAAGAATTGTGTGGACTTTTTTCAGATTTTTTTTAACTCTCCCTCTTGTGATGCAAAAGTGGATAATCAATGCGGTTCTTTATGGGAGAATACATGTTTGAGCCATGGCCCTCTTTATCCCTAAAATTGTTATTTTTCTTCCCCTTAGTTTATAAGATCTTTTACCAGATCTCTACATAACTACTCAATCGCAGGAACCACGACTCCCATAATTCCTTAGACATGTGTTTTTGAAACACCATCAGCCAACTGATCTCCTCTTTTGAGAGTCCGAGTCTGTCTTCCATGTCTATCACTAAACCCGTAAGTCATGGGTGCGTGGAGCCGACTTCAGAAAACAGGAAGAGAAAAGCTGGTACTCTTCCATTCACGGGCACCCTTCCTAGGCACGAATTTGTGTCTGCTGCATCTGTCCGCAACAGGTATGTGTATATGGGTTTTCTAATACCCGCTTTTGCTGCTTTTCAGTCACGCCTTTAGGGATAGGATTGTTTGGCCCATATAGATGTTATGAGAGCACGTAAAACACGCCGTGATAAAATACACGATGTGAGTTCCTTTACCACAAACATGCTAAAACTTGAGGTTGTTTTTGTAACACCTCTTTTCTTTTGATCTTGAGCCCTTTTTACTTGCCGATTACCAATGCTGAAGTTACAAGCATTTAATTTGCTCACAGGACCAGAAACAAGCTGTATGTTTTTTCCTACTTGAATACGTTGACAGGCATTTGCACAATCAACTACATACATGCTACGCCAAATGAACCACCATACATGGTACATATTATTATCGCCAGCTTGAAGGCACTAATGAATGTAAAAGCTTATGTTTGGTTGCATTCTTACAGATTGATCTTTGTTCTCTCACTAAGAGGAACCAACAGATTAGATATGTGTTACACTATGGGAACTTTGAATTACAGTACATACCGGGTTTCTCCATCACGACTACATCAATTAACAGAACATTTAATTTCTGATTGTTTTTCCAATCTACATTGTTGGTCTCTTTCTGTAGATTGATTTTTAGCCTCTCACCATTATGATTTTAGTCATCTGCTTACACTGTGTGTTTTGCTCAAGTCAGCACCCAACTGGCTTGACCACTAAATCCCACCTGTACTTTTAGGACTTGGATACCACCCCGAGCATTTGTGCCGAGGTAAAGGTGTCACCTGGCTACCCGAAGATATGGGCAAGCCATATTCGCAGACAATTTAATCAAGCACTGCTGAATATTTTGCAACAAGGGGCATTAAAGGGTTCCCAAATGTCATCTTTTATGAACACACTTTGGTGATATTGACATTTGCAGAGTGCGTTTTAACCATGTGCTATAACTTAACACATTGTCTCTTTACAGGCAGCACACCGACCAGGGTTGTCATGCTTGAGTGACTACCACTCCAACCAATGCTTTGTATACCTTTCATTTATGTTTGTTTTGGGTTATTCACCCTAAAACTGCCTTTTTCACTTTGGTCCTGATGAAAGCCGCCACACCTCTGCGGAGGGTATAAGGCTGAAACATGTCGACCTCCACTGTTGTATGACACGATGAATAACCCCCTGTCATAGCTTTCCTTTTTTAATCCTGACCTCAGGATGCCCTAATAAAGCTAGTCTGGCATACCTGAGAGTTAGTTTTAGCTCACACACTATCTTTTATTTTTGCCCCTCACCACACCTTGCTCATCTACAGTTTTAGGATACCTCTATTACTTGTTAAACCAGAACATCCCTGAGCTCCTGCCTCATAGAGAGGGGGTTGTAGCCCGCACTGTGACTAGGTTCGCAGTGCGAGGAGGTTACTCTATGATGAAGCATGCCACCTTCGGGTGAGTGAGGGAAACCGTCCTGTAAAAGGGATATTCCAGCACTCTTCTCTTATTTTCAATATTGAGACCCAGGGGACCTTTGTGTGTATTTTTAAGTATATGAACGACTCACTGCTATTTTTGAGGTGTCTTTCTCCCTCTCCATTCCTCTTGTCATGTTGGGCCCCTATGTATTAAACTCCTCCTTGGGTTTATCTGACAACGATATGGCTATACTGGACCTAATCTTGACAGTGGGTTTAAAAGTTATCGTGTTAGAATGGAAGGCACTGAACAACGTTTCTTTTCACATGTGGTGGGCATGGGCCACCTACCTTAGAAGTACGTATAAACGTTTAGCACTCTTCCCTAGGACACCTGTCCCATCACAATCACTCTGGCATACACTGGACACTTTCATAGCTGTAGCATGATGCATTGTTTGTTTTTCTCCATTCTATTATATGGTATACGATTAACTTAATTTTACGCCGGGTATTACAACCCCATGGCATTTACCCCTTTCCCTTTCTCACTCTTTCCTTTCTCTACTATTCTTCGTCTCTTCTTTTTTCTTGTTTCTTTTTTCACTCATATTTTGGAGTTCACCCTCAGGGCCTACGATTCTTAGTTCTCTATATGCCATAGGACTAGGGTGGTTCAAGTATATCGCTTGGAGAAGAAGGTCTTGCAGACCCTACATTGTGAAGGCTTGACAGGAATCCCTGGTGGAGTGGAGACTGGTACGTTATACTTTGCTATGTGTCACTAAACTTAAATGTCCTGTTTGCTTTGAAGTTAGCTGTTGCTAATGTGCTCAGTACAATTTATTTTACATAGAAACCTAAATGTATCAGTAACATCTTGTTTGTCTTGTCTGCTTGAATGTATTGAGTTGTATTTAAGATAACAGTTTCTTTGGCGTATTCCATATCACACACAAGCCTCGGACGTGGAGCCTGACCTCGGGGATAATACCCCTAATTAAGGGGGTTCTTTGCATACATACTGTAGAGTACTCATGACAGACACATTTACCGCTGTGGACTGTCGAGCTCCAATTTATCAAGAGTGGAGATGAATATCCTGAGGACTTTGGCATATAACAGTAATGTAGTATTTCAACCAGCAGACAAGGGAGGTGCGCTGGTTATGATGGATCAGATTTACTACAAAGGAAAAGTCAATGACCATGTGAGAGATGAATCCACATATATGCTTTTGGACGAAGATCCCACTGCAGAACTCACAAAAATTCTCAGTAAAACTTTGGACAAGGCTTTGGAGTTGGAGTTGATCAGTGCATCCACTAAATCTTTTGCCAAACTTTTATCAGAACAGCTCTGGTTCTCCGTTCAGGCCCATTGTGTCTGGTTGTAGTTCCTTATTTGAACCACTGGGACAGTATTTGGATGTCTTCCCACAACCTTTGGTTAAATCATGGAGTTCTTACATACAGGATACTATTGATTTTCTTCGATGATTGAAAGAACTTTTTATCAAAGGGACTAACAATTGGTGGCTATGTACCATAGACGTCACATCCCTTTATACATCGATTCCACATCAGGAAGGACTTAAGGCTATAGAATGGGCCCGATTACAAAGATCAGATGTAAGAGTACACAAAGGGTTTCTAATTGAAATTTAGCATTTTTGTTTGCATCATTTCAAATGGGACAAAAAATCTTTTTACAGCTCAGTTGAACATCTATGGGATTTGCGGGAGCACCAGCGTACGCGAATACATTTGAGGCAAAAATTTAACATGATTACATTCTTGACGATCCATCATGGCAGGAGAACCTAATTATGTATTGTCGATACGTAGATGATATTTTTCTGATTTGGAAAAACACAAGAGAAAGTTTGGAGGATAACATACAGGTTTTGAATTATAGAAACCCTAGGACTCAATTCACTAATAAAATCAGTGATATTCATATTTCCTTCCTGGATGTGTTGGTCAAAATGACAGTGTCGGATGTCACAACAAGTATATATACGAAACGGACAGATCGCAACAATGAGTTGTTATATCACAGGTTTTATCCATGGAGCTTTATCCAAAATTTACCATATTTTTAGTTCCTGAGAATCAGAAGAATAACCTCAAATTCTGTAACATGTAAAGACACTTTGGAGGAACACAAACACAAATACATGGCCGGAGGATATCCAGCGCAGATATTGAACGACTCTGAACCCCGGCTAATGAGCATGGAGCATAACATCTTATTACATAAGAAGTCTACAGTCAAACCAGAACAAACAGTTTTTGTAACAAGGTTTTCGACAAAGTCTGCTGCTATCAGAAAAATAATCAACAAACGCTGGGAGCTATTACAGTATGAGGCAGACTTCCATGGACTGTTTGCAAATAAACCCTTACGTGCATACACCAGATCCAAAAATCTCAAAGAGATTTTGTCATCACTTAAAATACCCATGAAACAGAAATCATAGGCAATACAAAGCACCACAATCGCATTCATTGTAACAACGTGGTTACTTGCAACATTATAATCAGGGGTGGGCAGAGTTCATGTAGGTAAACTACGCGGAATTCCACGGAGTTGCATAAAAACGTCGTGAAATTTCGCAGAGTTCTGCTCTGCCCTAGTCATGTGCCCCACTTCCTCTCCTCACCTCCTCACTTCTTGCGCAGACAGTGGTAGACATCCCGGCCAGCTTCTCCTGCTCCAGCTTTCATTGTCAATGAGGATGAGGAGCATCTGTCCATGCAGCAGGAGGCCCGGGTCTACTAGGGAACCAGGCGGTTTGGGGTTCTGCTGCCAGCTCCATGGCTCAGGGTGCTGAGACCACTCCTCTTCTACAGAACAGCGTTGCAGCTGCCGGCAGGTTACATCACTGGTCCAGACTGGTCCAGACAGTGATCATAGGCTGCGACACTAGGAAGCTGGGTGGAAATGGAAAACGGTAAGAGACTGATAACATCGTAAGACTTTAAACACCCACTTCCAAAATCCAAGCCAGCTCTTTCTTATCCTTTCCTCATACTATCTGGTGTGATATGGAGCTCCTTCTCACCAGGAAACTCCACCCAACGACCCTTTCTCTCTTTCAAAAAACTATTAACATTTCTATTTGTATCTCAAAAAATGCTAACTCCGCCTCTTCTTGCATTGCCATCAACAGAAGTTCAGCGTCCATGTACAAGACTTTGCACCAGTGTTGCCGGTCCATGTTCTGATTCCTTACATAAAACAGAAAGCAAAAGCCTCTTGTGTCTTCTGTGTGTGCACGGGCCTCAGACCGGTGCACACGTCCCAGTATCCAGAGCTGTGAGAGAATGCAACCTCAGAGTCAGTAAAGTAAAAACTGAAACACTATTACCACCTACGGCGCGAGCACAGTGCGCCCTTTAACTAAGGGTTTCTGCAGTGGCACAGCTAGGGTGCCCCCTTAGGCCCCAGTGCAAGTAGTGAAAATACCCCCTTACTGTCAGTTAGGTAGTAAAGCACAGCATTAATCATGGCTTAATGAGTCTAATGTGCCTATGGCCCCGGTGCCACTGCACCTGCTACACCACCGGCAGCCCTGAGGCAGGATGCGCGGCTTGAGAAACGCTGTGTCTCGAGGTACCCATCTGTCTGTCGCTGCCTCTTTTCCATCATCTTCCACATCCTCCTCTCTCCTTTCACTTCCCTCAGACTGACTCTATCACAAAGAGATTTTGTCATCACTGAAAATACCCATGAAACAGAAATCATAGGCAATGCGAAGCACCACAATCGCATTCATTGTAACAATGTGGTTACTTGCAACATTATAATCAGGGGTGGGCGGAGTTCATGTAGTTAAACTACGCAGAATTCCATGGAGTTGCATAAAAACGACGTGAAATTTCGCAGAGTTCTGCTCCGCCCTAGTCATGTGCCCCACTTCCTCTCCTCACCTCCTCACTTCTTGCGCAGACAGTGGTGACACTCTAGACAGCTTCTCCTGCTCCAGCTTTCATTGTCGATGAGGATGAGGAGCATCTGTCCATGCAGCAGGAGGCCCTGGACTACTAGGGAACCAGGCGGTTTGGGGTTGTGCTGCCAGCTCCCTGGCTCAGGGTGCTGAGACCACTGTTCTTCTACAGAACAGCGTTGCTGCTGCCGGCAGGTTACATCACTGGTCCACACTGGTCCAGACAGTGCTCATAGGCTGTGACACTAGGAAGCTGGACGGAAATGGAGCCTGATAACATCCTAAGACTTTAAACACCCACTTCTAAAATCCAAGCCAGCTCTTTCTTATCCTTTCCTCATACTATCTGGTGTGATATGGTGCTCCTTCTCACCAGGAAACTCCACCCAACGACCCTTTCTCTCTTTCAAAAAACTATTAACATTTCTATTTGTATCTCAAAAAATGATAACTCTGCCTCTTCTTGCGTTGCCGTCAACAGAAGTTCAGGGTCCATGAACAAGACTTTGCACCAGTGTTGCCAGTCCATGTTCTGATTCCTTACATAAAACAGAAAGCAAAAGCCTCTTGTGTCTTCTGTGTCTGCATGGGCCTCAGACTGGTGCACACATCCCAGTATCCAGAGCTGTGAGAGAATGCAACCTCAGAGTCAGTAAAGGAAAAACTGAAACACTATTACCACCTACGGCGCGAGCACAGTGCGCCCTTTAACTAAGGGTTTCTGCAGTGGCACAGCTAGGGCGCCCCCTTAGGCCCCAGTCCAAGTAGTGAAAATACCCCCTTACTGTCAGTTAGGTAGTAAAGCACAGCACTAATTATGGCTTAATGAGCCTAATGTGCCTATGGCCCCGGTGCCACTGCACCTGCTACACAACCGGCAGCCCTGAGGCTGGATGCGCGGCTTGAGAAACGCTGTGTCTCGAGGTACCCGTCTGTCTGTTGCTGCCTCTTTTCCATCATCTTCCTCATCCTCCTCTCTCCTTTCACTTCCCTCAGACTGACTCTATTGCTAATACACTTTCTATTACCCCTCTTCCCTCTCACTCGTTCTGTACCGCTTTCTCCCTCATGTTCCCCTCTTTTGACCTGTCTGTTTCTTCATGTCTCTCTCTTGCCGTCTCTTTCCTTCCTATCTCTCCCCCCTCTTTGGATCTAACTCTTCCTTGTGCTCTATCTCGCCTTTCACGCCCCCGGCCATCTATCTCTGCTTCTAGCTCTCATGTTCACCCTTCCGTCTCTCCCTTAATGTCTCTCTCTCTCTCTGTTTCTAATCTTTTCTCATCAGCGTGAACATTAAAACTTTGCTTGCTGTCTACGTCCATCCCCTCCCATTGTCACACATGCATATACATTCATAAACACACTCTGTGCACACGTCCACGTGAGGGCACACCCACACAATGAAGCCTACAAATACTTAAGCGAGATAGTCACACAGAGAGGCACTCTGACAGGTAAGCACATACACCCCCACACACTGATTCCCCCAGAGAAAACCACACACAGAAATACACCCCAGACACACCCACGCACAGATAAGCTCAAGAGATACCCACACATACAACCACACACACACACAGATACTCTCTAGAGATGGCCACACACACACAAATCTATTATCATATAGAAGAGACGCGATGGTGGGAGGTGGGGGCAAAAACTCCGATACCTGGCGTAATTATAGTTTTTTGCTGAACCCCGCGTTCGCCAGCAGAGAGCGGAGTTGCAAAGTTTCGCAAACTCCGTCTGCGGAGCAGAGTTAACCACCTATCCCTAATTATAATGCACCCAAGAACAGGGGAAGAAGTTAACCTAAATCATTTGGCTGACAGCACCAAATGCCCGTGCAGGCTAATGTGTATTGGGAAAACGGAAAGGAAAATAAAAATTCAAATTACAGAACACAAGAGCATGATTAGCAAGAAAAATTTGAATTCTAATCTGGTATTGCATTGGGTGGAATTTAGGCATACTAAAGATCAATTGTGCTTCCAAATGGTAAAAGTGCTTCCCATGAGTCCAGGACATAACAATTCTAAAATGCTCTTACAGAGAGAAACATACTGGGTCAGACGTTTTGACACTTTGACCCCTAGATGGTTGAATGATGAAATTAGCATGAGCTATTTTCTTTAATCATGTCCATATCACATTCACATATTGCATACACCATCAGAAAATAAGTTGTTCCTTTGAACACTATTGAAATGTATATCTAATATTGATAGCATTGTTAGATGCTAGGTTGATTCATGCCTCAGATATACGTTTGGTACTCACAAGTCTCAGTGTATGATCTAGATGTGTCACTGCATTTTTGTCTTTTGTTACATGTCTTTATTTATGTTTGTTTATACCTGTTGCATGCGAGTAGTGCTTGGTGTCATGTGTAGTTTTTGTTTTTAGTTAAATAGGTTTCCTTTACCCGTTTTACGTTTAGTATGATCAGGGTTTTCTCCATAGACATGTTGGACTTTCGTTGCCAGAGGTTTCTTTCAGGTTTTTATGTGACCAGTGAATTTTCATTGTCTTACCATTAGCATCATGGTGTGTCAGAGTGCCGTAGGTTTTAACGCCATTGGCAGTTCTATTCCCTTTTTTTCATATGGAAGACATGGCATTGTCAGTCAGTCAGCATCTCCGTATAGTGGTTGCGTGAGGAAGTGGTTTGGAGCCTGAACGTTTATTCCACATTCCTATTTTTATTGCTCATACGGAAGATGCCGGTGACATGTGGTGGTTTAAGCCGAATGGCTCCCCCACTCTTAAATCTTTTGCCACAAAGTGCTTCGCCGTCTCAGTTTGTTGACTGCTTTAGGTAATTATTTTGAATGCCGACGGTGACTTTGATTTCATGTCATGTTTAGCACTTTAGACATAATACTTAATGGTACATAGGGCATTTCCACATCCAGAGATTCTTCATCATTTGCGCGAAGGCTGTTGTGCTAACAGATTTTACTGCTGGTGATCGGCTTCCGGGGGTCCTGTATATCTTCTTGACCTTCTGGAGAGGTATGCCATTTCTTTGTTTGTCAGCCATTAAATAGTTTCAAATGTGTGGTTTTCTGCTGCACATTCTTTTTTATGTTACAGTGTACAGTTTCTCATTTACTATACGAGTAAATTTCAACTCTTGGAACCAGTGAGCCTTTTATTTATTCTCTGATGATTGTAGAGTACTCACATGGATTGTGCACAAGGGGTGCCGTAACATGGTTTCTCAGCACTGGTTCATGAATTGTATTGCTATGGAATTGGCATATGGCAATAACATTGAGTATTGTTCAGATTGTTTTTTACTTATTCATTTGGTTTTTTGTTTACTGGCCTGATCATCTTTTTACAGAGGTGGTGGCCTGTCTGTTGTTTGCAATAGTGTCATGTGACATCATCTGGTTCACAATGGTGTTCAAGAAAGAACTTTAAAATGAATTTTTATAAACTTTATAAATGTTTTTGTTCTTGCTGTGGTAATACCAAACTACACAATTGTTTTTCATTTAGATTGGCCCCTGAAGAAGGGACTCTGTCCCGAAATGCATTGGGCATCACATTATCAATCGGAATCAACAGTGGATCTATTATGGTACATTATTTGTTAACTCCTATGGGTTAAGGTCCATGAGGTTCGGATTGGTCTCTGTATTTGAAAAAAGTGAAATTACTTTATTGTCAGAATAAGGACAATACACTAAGAATGTATAACTAGCTGATGTGTTCTATATTGAAGGATAAATTCGCTCATGCTGTGCAAACTGAGCCCAAGTGACTATCGGTACTTGGCCTCTCATTTGACATTCAGTTATCGTATGTCTGGCAGCATACGATTCAGAGTTTGATAACACAGGTGTGCACAATACATACATACAAAAAACCTCTAACACCATCAGCATGAGACGCAAAACCTTATTTCCGTCAGTGTGGGACTACCATTCACTCTGTGGACAAAGTTCGGGTCACATTTACCTTTCTGATGCCAGTTGTATTTTGGGCATTGAATCTTCAAAAATGTTGGCTCTTCATTACTGGTTTTATTCACCATGACTGTCTTTTAATTTTTTGGATTGCTTTTTCATTCTCATCCTGTTTTAGTTCATTAGGTTTTGTTTAATAAAATTACAACTCACAAAGACTGGTGCTGTATTTATTATCTCAATTAAAATTAATTCATTTGTTTCCTTCCATCATAAATCCACAATGTTAAAAAGCAAATGATTGTGTAATCATAGATGAATTGCAAGTAGGTAATGTTTCTCTCAAGTTCTCAACCATGACAACAAAATACAAATACCAATAACTCATCAACAATTGACTTCCCCATGTCCAACGTCTTCACCAATACAGCAGACACTTTCCCCCCTATTATCACCGCCCACTCCCCGTCCGCCGTCGCACACCCACATACACAACCTGCCTCCACCGCTAATCTCATTGACATTCCCCGGAACTCTGACTTCCTACCCAGATTTTCTCTCCCTCCTCACTTGGACAATAGACCCTCTACTCCTCCTCTGAACTCCTTGAATGGGAGCATTACTAATCCGGCTCCCCGCGTCCAACCTCTCCCCTCTCCTAATCCCACTGATTCCGTCCAATCCCTGACCCCTGCTCACTCTCCCTCCATAGGCCCAAGTCATTCTCGACCCCTGCCAGAAACCTTAAACTTTTTCAGCTCAATAACACAGCAACTGAACAGAATGGAGCAGAAAATTAACTCCCTTGCTGCCGATCTCCTACACTTACAACAAGACCTTCTCAACAGGACCAAGCCACCGTACTCCCTCTCGTCTGGTAGATTTGCTCAAACCCCCCTCAATACCTCTCCCATGGCCCCACAGAGCACCTCCCGACCCTCCAGTCCGTCAACGAGTCAGGCACTTCGACCCAACCGGGATCGCCTCCCCCTTTCGGTATTGAAACCTGATGTGACCAACGACCCTTACCTCGCTCTGAGCCAGAAATCAGCCCCTTTCCCCATCCCTGTTATTGTTGGTACTAACAGACTCCCTAAAACTGTCCACTCGCCTAGACCTCCTGCTCAATACTCCTCTATCCACCTAGCTCCCCCACCACCAAGGCTCCCCGCCCTCTCTCTTGCATGCTCCTAAACTGCAGATCAGCAGTACAACACGCCACAGACATTGCTGAAGCTCTACTCGCTGAAGAAATTGACATCGCTTTCCTCACAGAATCCTGGCTTAATGTCCACTCCACCCCCATTCTTGACATTCTCACCCCTCCAGGGTACAACATCATCAGACAAGACAGGCCAATCAAAACTGGGGGGGGACTAGCCATCATTCACAAAGCTGGAATACAGATCACCAAACTTAAACCTGCAGAATACCTATCGTTTGAATACCTGGGTGTCGAACTCTCTGCCAAGGGCACCTCTCCCATCAAATTCCACACCATTTACCATCCTCCTGGAGAGCGTACCCTTTTCCCCGAAGAACTAACAGACCTAATAACACGTTTCTCCATGACAGACACAAAAGACGTGTTCCTGGGTGACCTCAACATCCACTGGAATGACCCAGAAGACTCCACTGTCCAGAACCTATCCAACCTACTTGAAATATACAATCTCAAACAACTCTGCAATGAACCAACTCACATCAAAGGTGCAACACTGGATGCGATCATTACCAACAATGAACTGGTCTCTCTGAGAGCGATTTCTCCCATTGACTGGTCAGACCACCACCTCATTCTGTTCAAGATTGATGCACTTGTCAGACACCAACCTATTCGTGTTGACAAACCTAAGCACTGGACCAGAAACATCAAAAAGTCCCTTTACCCGAACTTGAATCCAGGATTCATGCCCATCTACAACCCCAACCCTCATCATGGACGGCCGATGACCTCACTACACACTTTAACTCTAAAATGACAGAGGTCTTAGACCAAGTAGCTCCACTCAAACTCAAACAAATGAGGCGAACCAAATCTAAACCCTGGTTTAATATGGATCTGAATAACGAAAGGCGTCAACTCAGACAAACGGAAAGGTGTTGGAGACTAAACCCCTCGACCTTGCACCTAGCGCAACTTAGATCTGCTCGGCAGGCATACAAAAAACACATTTTCAGTGAAAAGGCGTCTTTCTTCCGCAACCAACTAGATCTGGTGAAAAACAGACCGAGAGAACTCTTCAACATTGTCAAAAGCCAAACAAACTGCACTCCCTCTAACGAAATCATAGCCACCAAAGAGCGATGTGAAGAAATTGCCACCTTCTTCTCTAATAAAGTCTCAAAAATTGATCAATCCTTCCTCCAAACCGCAAACCCTCCTTCCCTCTTAACCTGCCCCCCTTTAACCACCCTTGACCAATCAGAAAGAGTTCTTACCAAGGACAATCAGGTCTGCCTCCAGCTAAAAAACAATGCGCATTGGTCCGACTTTGAGCTAATGTCGGAAAACGAGGTCTTCAGTATAATCTCTACCCTAAAACCTTCCTCCCACACGATGGACCCCCTCCCATCCACAATTATAAAAGAACTCAACCACACCATTTCCCCTTTCTGGACAAAAATCATCAATGCCTCTCTCATCTCAGGCTGTGTCCCAGACTCCCTTCAACTAGGACAAATCACACCCATTCTCAAGAAACCAGGGGCCGACCCTAATGATCTTAACAACCTCAGACCTATCTCCAACCTCCCGTTCCTTGCGAAAACATTGGAGAAATGCGTTCTCCACCAACTCAACAAACACATTGATGAGTTCAACCTCCTCGACGCCTTTCAATCAGGATTCAGGAAAGGCTGTAGCACTGAAACAGCTATGCTCAACATCTCTGACGATATTCACAAGGCTTTAGATGAAGGTGATGCCTGCCTTCTCATCCTTATTGACCTATCTGCGGCATTCGACACTGTAAATCATCCAGCTCTTCTGGAGACCTTGTCGAAACGCTCCGGCATTAATGGCACAGTACTAAAATGGTTCACCTCCTTCCTTCAACACCGCTCGCAACAAATTAAAATCAACCTCTGTCTCTCGAAGCCAACAAAAGTCACACTTGGGGTCCCGCAAGGCTCGATCCTCTCCCCGTCCCTCTTCAATCTCTTCATGGAGCCCCTCACAATCATCTTGAAAAAGCGGGAGTGAACTACCACCTCTACGCTGACAACACTCAAATCTATTTCAAAATCAAGTCTCCCAACGACATCCGACACCTCAATGTCACTCTAACCGAGATCCAAACTTGGTTCAACACTAACCACTTAAAGCTCAACCCAGATAAAACGGAACTAATCCTATTCTCTCCAAAAAGCAACCGTCGACCAATCCAAGAGTGGCTCAAGAATCTGGTTGCCCTAAACTGCCCCCTCGTCCTATCCGACTCAGTGAAGTCACTAGGCATCACCCTTGACAAGAACTTATCAATGGAGGCCCACATCAAAAACTCTGCAAAAGGTGCTCTTTTCTCACTAAAACACCTCAAGAAATTGAAACCTTTTCTTCCCCAGGATGACCTCAAGACAGTAGTTCAATCCCTAGTTCTCTCTAAAATCGACTACGGGAACGCCATCCTAACAGGGACTCCAAAAGCTCACCTAGCCCCACTAAGGGCAGTGCTGAACATGGCCGCTCGACTCATATCTGGAGTGAAAAGATTTGAACACATCACTCCAGCTCTCAACTCCCTCAACTGGCTTCCTATGGAAGGGAGGTGTATTTACAAGCTGGCCTGCATCACACACAAAACCCTTCACTCTCCGGCCCCCAACTACCTGAACAACAAACTGGTAAGAGCAGGTCAATCCAGAACACTGAGAAGTTCTAACTCACTCCTTCTTATCCCTCCGAAACTGAAAAAGAAAACCACCCAATACCGATCGTTTTCTGGCAACGCTCCCAGGATATGGAACGCTCTCCCTAGAGTCCTCAGATGCAACCCCTCCTTCTCCTGTTTCAAAAGGGACCTGAAACTCCATCTCCTTAACAAATACTTTCCTGACCAACATCAACTAACCTAGACTTCAATATCTGAGTTAACTCCTCTCTATCTTGACATTCAAGGATAGTGGTGACCGGTCTGTGTTAACCACCTTCGTTTGTTTTCTCTCCCTCCGCTGCACTGTTTATCTATTTTTTATGTTGTATTTTTTATCTCTATCGTTGCTTCCCTACTTCCTTCCTAATAAGTAATGCAATTTCCTTTGGTTTTGTACAGTGTGTATGTAAAGCGCTCTGATACCCACGGGTCTAGCTAGCGCTATATAAAACTTTTAAAATAATTTTTTTTTTTTTTTAAAAACTAGTAACATCACATTTGGCAAAGATTTGTCTGTCAACATTTTCACAAACATAAAAATCCATACATAACACAAATGCCATTTTCACATTGCCAATTCCATGCTTTGCCACTATGGAAGAAAGGGATATAACAATAACAATCAGATTCAATAGGCAAATTATTATTATCACCCGGTGGCTCTTCATGGTCTCCATCCTCTGCCAAGTAAGGGATGTCCCGTCACAGGGCTGTGTTGTGCAGCATGCAGCAGGCCATGTTGATTTGGCACACCTTCTCGGGTGAGTAGAGGAGGGCTCTACCACTCTTGTCCAGACACTGGCCTCTGTGTTCTTCCATGGGCCTCATTGAAGCGAACGTCCCCCGGCGTTGTTGGATTCCTCAGTGGTGCCAACAACCATGGTCGATATGGGTAAGATAATTCTCCTAAATGGAAAAAAAGAGAAGAGCCAAGATATTAACACAATTTCAGATGATCCACTTTTAAATTACACAAACAATATTATGTCAGATCGTACTTACTAACAAGCCAGGCCCTCCCACGTCCAAGTTGCAACATTTGCAGGGGTATGCTGCTGTTCTGTAGTACAAAGGAATTGTGGGCTGATCCAGGGAAATGCGCACAGACACTTCTGGTTATCATTGCATGTGCACTTGAATAGGCTGGTGTTGGGTAAAGTGTAAAGTCAATGTTAAATGGTAAAAACTTCATAAGTCCTTTGAGAAAAGCATGCCAGATTTCATAGGTTTTATCTACTTAGTATAAACCGTTAAGAGAAAGCCAGTAGGCCTGACCTACTTATTATGAAACGTGTGTGTGAAAGACAATAGGCTTTTAAGGATGTAATAATTCTTATTAGGCTTTCTTAGGAGCAATAGAATTTTACTGTGCCAACTGTAATTTTGGAAAGTTCACACTCAGTACAATCGGCTTAAATTGGTTATGGTGACAATCGAATGTTAAAGGCTATTCTGCCTGATTGTTTATTTTAAAAAGTTATTATAAAGGCAGAAGGCCCAACAAATTAATTGCAAAAAGTGGAGCAGCATAATTTAGAATCCAGCCTCTGCATGTACTCTACCCATATCTTACAACATATAATATATTTATATTCAGTGTGTGCCTTACTTCATTAACTTATGTGTCTCACATTTGTGCACATTTAGGGCCTGATCACGAGTCTGGCAGTCCACAGACCGCCAGACTCGTGGGGGCGCTGGGGTCTCCCAACCACCCGATTAGGGCGGACAGACCGCAGTTGCCCTGCCGCAGCTGACAGGGAACTGCCATTCCCTGGTGGTGTTGCAGCGGTCAGGAGGCATCAATATGCTGCTCGGGGCCTGCCTTTGTTTGTGTACCTGGGCTCCTTTAGCACCACCACCAAGGGTCCAGGACTGAAAGGGCGCCACTATGAGATTAGGACTCAGTCAGACTGACAGCTAATCAGACAACTTGCACATTGATTGAATGGAAGGACTTGCGATTCCGATAGGCTTATTCCCTGGCGTGTGGTGGCACTAAGACCATATGTGTGCCATCAATTGCTCAAGCCACATGTGGTAGGCGACCCAAACCATAGAAATCACCCTTCACATCCTCATGTCATGGAAACTAGATGAAGCTGTTGATGTGTCTCATCACTGATGAAAGAACCTTTTGTAGCACAACACTGAAAGTTGGCTGTGACATTCCACCACATACTGCCACAGTGCATTGGATTGATCCTGTGGCCACAAAATAAAGTACTGCCATGAGTTTGACAATGGGTGTATTAGATGTGGGATTTCTGTTGTGAAGCAGAAGATCTGGCTCCAGTTGATGATATAAATCCAGTATAGTTTGCCTATTCAATCTGAAATTTTTGATAATAACCCGCTCGTCCATGGTGGCAAGGTTTGGAAATGGGTGGTACACTTGAGGCTTTCATCTCCTCACTCTCCCAGGGTTCAAATGTCTGCCCTGGAATTTGTTTTAAATATTTTTAAACATTTTCCACATATGTATTTTAAATTATTAACACAAATGTCATGTTGTGCTAAAACTATATATGGTTTCACAACAAATTTTAATCTAACATTTGTTTTTGTCATTTTACTTCACTAATGTCATTTTTTACCTGTCAATATTTTAAATATGAAAGAATGTCTAAAGAATTCATTTATAATGTATTATTTACACAATCTTGTTTTAGATTTTTTTATCCAAAATATCATCAACAGAGGTGTAAACAACACTGCGCAACTATCACATTTAACAACAGTAACGCACTACATATAAATGTTTTTTTTATAAATATATGAGTGTCCTTTGAAGTTTGAATATGTAAAATAACTAGCCACCATTTTGATTGGAGGTGATGCACTTAACAGTCACAAAAACACTAATTGACCTTCTAAAATGGTGGGTGCCTGACCTCACCATCAGGTTATTTTTAGTCAGACGTCTTGGCCGAAATTGAATGCGTAGTGGGTGTTCAATTCCATGACAGAAATAGCTTTAGGCTAACATGTGTGAAAGCCATGTACGGCCAATGGCTGTGCCCGTCTCCGCTGACAATCGAGTACATGTACTTGGTACATGAAAAAAAACTCACTTGCCTACTAACACTGCATCCATCAAGACCTCCTCCACTTTTGCTGCTGTTTGTGACCTCTGGGAGAAACTATTCCAGGTCGAGCAGGTGACAGGGCCCCTGCCTTCTCGCCAGAGGAGCTATAGTTGCTGACAAAGGAGGTCCTGTCCCTGTATAGCCAGCTCTATGGCTCACCATAGGAACAGGTACATGTTTGAAATGTATATGTGAATCTGTCTAATTATTGTTTCCATTAACACAGGCTACAATGTCCCTTCAAGTTCCTGAGTGAAGTATAGTGATTGATGTGAAGGGTCATATATTTTGGTCCTTACATAGGACAATGATGTTCGGGATTTGTAAGCACTTTACAATTTTAAAAAACAACATTAGTATGTGTTGCATGTTTAAAGCCCTAGATTCTATTTGGTCTGTATGTAGAGATATATCTATGTATATGTTTGAATTACATGTAAAATGTAGAAATCTCACATCATGTAAATTAGAAAACACTTTGGGGCCGATTCCGATCCGGGTCGGACAGCTCTCCGAGAGCCGTCCGTAGCCTTACCTTACGATCCACTCGGTCCCGGAGCCGATCCGTCCGGGCAAGGAAGTATGATGCGCAAATGTGTCCGATTGCCGACCGAGCCATAGGCTCCGAAATCAGCAACATTTTCCGTATGAGCCGGAACCATAACCGCTGAAATCGACTCGTCCGGAGGCATTTAAACAGCAGCTTCCGGCCGGGCAAGTACGATGCGCACTTCCTACGTGCCGAACGGTTCGCCACTGACGGGACGTCTCAGCATCCGGAACAGGAGTCTCTTCGCGTCGATTCGCGCCACAACACGAACAGCGGGTACGAGCCGAACCAAGCATGTATCCGATCGCGCATGTCATCCCTGCACTGTACGTCTATGACCGAATGAACAACAGGAATCGACGCGTACCCCGCAGACGGCAAGTTCAACACCCATATGGGGTAGATAGCCATAACTACCAGCAGGCACAACCAATAGGGCGGGGGGGTGCCCATCATTACCAGCAGTGTTTAGCCCATAGGGGGTGGATGCCTATCACTACCAGCATACTCCACCTGCATGGGGGTGAGTGCCTATCACTACCAGCATTCTCCAGCACATAGGGGTGGATGCCTAGTCCTTAACCCATAGGGGGGATGCCTATCACCACCAGCAGTCCCAACCTACATGGGGGTGGATGCCTATCACTACCAGCATACCCTACCTACAAGGGGGGATGCCTATCACTACCAGCATACTCCACCTTCATGGTGGTGAGTGCCTATCACTACCAGCATTCTCCAGCCAATAGGGGGTGGATGCCTAGTCCTTAACCCATAGGGGGGATGCCTATCACCACCAGCAGTCCCAACCTACATGGGGGTGGATGCCTATCACTACCATCATACTCCACCTGCATGGGGGTGAGTGCCTATCACTACCAGCATTCTCCAGCCCATAGGGGGGGATGCCTAGTCCTTAACCCATGGAGGGGATGCCTATCACCACCAGCAGTCCCAACCTACATGGGGGTGGATGCCTACCACTACCAGCATACCCTACCTACAAGGGGGATGCCTATCACTACCAGCATACTCCACCTGCATGGGGGTGAGTGCCTATCACTACCAGCATTCTCCAGCCCATAGGGGGTGGATGCCTAGTCCTTAACCCATAGGGGGGATGCCACCAGCATTCCCACCCATACGGCTTGTAGGCCAAACACCCCTCACTCTACCATCATGCCAAGATTGTGTATTGTGTGTGAAGTCCCGGAAACAGTGACACTGAAAGGGAACACATACTGTAACTCACATCACATCTGTGAGCAAAAGGTGGATGTGTTGTCAAAAACACCACCAAACGTGGTACATCGTGCTAATGGGGCTTGATCCCTCCCACCCTACTCTGACCAAAAGGTGAGTGTGGCATCCTAAATCCATACATATCGGGAACATTGCATCAATGGGGCAAGACCCCACCCCACCTCAGTGTGCTAAATGTGAGTGCTTGTCCAAAAATGACAGCCAATGCAAATCTGCATGTCAGATTCCTGGTCGTAACACCACAAGCAATGTAGTGGCTAAGTAGTGGGTGTGTTGCAAACAAACACAGATCTGTTGAGTGGAAGTGTCCAGCGTCGACTAACATCCCTCAGACATGTGCATAGTAGCAGTGCACATGGGGGCTGACAATGCCTCTAATGTACAATTACACAATGTAAGTAGTGGCCACCAGAATGCATACACACATATGCACACAAACAGACACACATACCAAGGAATCCTGTGTAGATTGCAGCCATCAGGTGATCAAGACCCATACCATGGCAGCAATGGAACATAATAACCATGAAGAATGCGCCGAATGATGAGGTAGGAGTCCCAGGGACAGTACGGCAATACCTACACCCGACTTCCAGGCAATGTCCGGAAAAGCCATACCAATGCATGGGTGCAGGTGCACAAACACAACCAGCCAGCCCCACACTGCATAATGAACACAACATGTGTGTGTGTCTCAGTGTACTCAGGCTAGTACGACACACATCATGTGGGGTTTAACTCAAAACAGATATATGTGTACACACTGACATCCAGAAGTCCCACAGGAACTGGCTACCTCTATGTGGGCAATCAGCCATTGTGACATGAGTGGTTCCACAACACACTCATGTGACCTAAGCTGGGCTGCACAGCAACAAACACAGCAAGAGACAGACCCACTCTATCAATACCCACAAGGAGCCCACATTGTGGCGACAGTAGCCTGTATGATGAGCCCTCTGCGATTACAAATTTGGATGTACACCCTACTGTGGATCACAGTCACATGTGTGCACTGTGGCATGTAGTGACAGCCAAACTGCCATCACACTCACTCAGAAAACTAAACGGCCATGGGCTGTGATCTGAGCCCACTATGTATGTAGGGTCCTAGACATGAGAACACACACATATGCCCACTCCAAATGCCACACACCTTGATCTGCAACAATGAGCAGCAGCCAAGCCCACATGGACTCCTGACATTGCACATGCACCGATGACAATCCCAGGGGTGGAGGGGGGATCCAAGGAGTACAAACACATCACACATGGCCAGGCAACATCCCTTGCGAATGACTCCCACCCTGTATATTATGAGGTAAATGTGCATGACGTGACACTTATCTGACACATTGGGATCCTTGGCACAGTCCCAGACCAATGGAGAGCACATGGAGACCCACAAAGAACACATTTTCACAGCATCAGACATTGAAGGCTAGGATATGATGAGTGTGAGCACTCACACACACATACAAGTTACCCAGTCACATGAAGCCACCACAAAGTGAAAACAACCTGGTTTTGGCAACACCAAAGTGCCGTGGTGAATCCTGATTATGTCCCATGGGAGTTTGCACACGTACCAGGGCCATTACATCAAACACACCCACCGATGACTCTCATATGACCAGTATTTACCATGCACCCACATCCCAGGAAACCTAGTCCTAACACCTACGGCAAACACAGGACAACTCAGTAAGCATCACAGTCAGGAACATCTGCAGGGAATGTAGGCTGTGTGGAAAAAAGCAAGGTAACCCACTGAGACATGCACACAGAACACAACACATGGGCCCAGTCAATGACACGGGATTACACACTGCCATGAGGTGACTCCACTCATGTGTAACCTCAGCTGTGCCAACAGTCATCTGTGCAGGGCCAAGTCATGTCAGACTAGAAGTCTGCCAGTGAGCCACCCATTAATTCTGCCTGCAGGTTCTGGTCACATCAACCTGTGTCCTGCAGTGTCCTTTAAGTCACCAGCACATACTCCAAACATATGTATGGCAAGTTGCACTAATTACACAGATGACTTGTTCATCACCCATGCATCAAAATGCATGTCTGGTGCTGACGGCTCGAGTAAGTAAGAAGTAAGATGTGCACACATGTCAGCACTAAACCTGTGCAACAGTGGAAAACAAAGATGTGAAGTACTTCAAAGGCTGTCCCAATCCCTGTACAAAAGCAGTTGTGATCATGAGAATCTGACTTGACACCCAATGATGATTTGGAGACATACTGCAATATGACTCATGTACCATGGCACACATGAGACACATCACAACATCATATCACTTTTTGGCAAATGACAATAGCACAACAGCAACTTAAGTACACTCCTTAGCAACATCATGTACATGAGATGCAATTCAAAGAAATAACAAAAAATAACTTTATTCAGCAACGTAAAGGGTAAAAGTCCAGTCCGGAATGCAAAAATGCCAATGGTTGGTCCGTGAAATTAGTCCATGATGGGGGACAACTGACAACATGTCACCCATAGCTTGCCTGCACTGACACACAGTAGGGGACATCACCGTTTGGAGGGGCATCTATGGTGGCAGGCCAGGCACCGCAGGGACAGGATCAGGGGGCACAAGAATGGGGCAGTGGAGTGGTGGTGGGTACAGGGGTCACAGGAGCAACTGCAGTGGATGGGTCATGATTAGTGTGTGAGGTCTCCACTGCAGTGAACATGTCCAATGGAGTGTGCTGGGGCTCCACTGCAGTGGCCACGACACATGGGGGGGTACACACTCCACTGCAGTGAGGATGTCCGATGTAGTGGGCGGGGGTTCCACTGCAGTGGCCAGGACAGTTGGGGGGGACACGGGCTCCACTGCAGTAGCAGGAACAGGCTGAGGGGCGGGTGTTGTGTAATGTCTGTGGAAGGGGGGGAGGGCCTAATGACTTTGGGGATGTGCCACCGGTGGGTGGGTGAACCTGGGGCAGGATGTGGCGGGGGAACACAAGGAGTGGTGGCATGGGAGCTTGAGGACGGAGAGTGTGTGGTGGGAGTGTGTGAATGTTGTTGGGTTTTCCTGGTTCTTGGGGATTTCCGGGTGGGGGCCTCAGTGTCCCTGCTCTTGGGGGAGGGTGTGCGGGGTCGGGGGGGGGTATACCCTCCCGGCGAGGTGACTTCCTCTTCCCCTTGTGAGTTGGCCCAGGTGTATCTGAGGGGAAGAGGCCAAGCTCACAGAGGAAGAGCTTCTGAGAAGGGGGGTTTGCAGGGGAGTCCAGGGAAGAGGTTTTGGCGGGAGAGGTGTCTGAGCACTGCGGAGTGGTTGTGGATGGTTGTCTGTGCGTCTGTACCCTATCCCCTGTGTGTGTGCCATCAGTCCCCTGTGTGTGCTTGCTGGTGCATTTAGACTTAGATTTCCCTGTGCGTGTGCTGCTCGGGTCTGGTGTTGTGTGTGACGGTGCAGGTGTGAGTGTGGTTGGATCGGAGAGGGTAGTGGGGATTGTGGATGGGCCAGAGGTAGGTGTGGTGAGGGACTGCTGGAGGAGGGACACTGCTGCCGTCAGTGAGGAGGCCATGGACTGACTGATCCGCTGTTGGGCAGACATGGTTGCTGACATACCTTCCACGAATGACACCAATTGTGTCAAGAGATTAGTGTGAGCATGGAGGACACTCAGCATTGATGTCTGCCCCACATGCATCTGCTTCAGCAGTTCCACAGACTCCACACTCAGGGCAGCAAGGGAGACAGAGGCAGGGGGTGCGGTGCCTGGACTGAAGGAGACTCGCCCTAACACGTGGGGCTCCACGGACATCTGGGATGGGAGCAACTGGGAGGGTGGAGATGGTGGAGGTGGCGGGGACAGACTCGCTGTCAGTGTTCTCTGGTGTTGGCACACCCGCCTCCTCCAGGGAATCATCACTTGAGCCTTCGTCGTCCGCAGCAGATGTAGTGGCTGTTGACTCGCCTTCAGTGTGGCTCCCCTCACCCTCCGTGCCACTGGCTCCCTCCGACTCCTCCACAGCGGAACCAGTCTGGCTGCGCCCCTCCTCATGGTCTGTGGAGCTGTCCCCTCCAGTGTCTGCCGATGATGCTGTGAACAAGGAGGAGAAACAGATTCACATCAGTCACCTGTGTTTACTGGACACATGACCTTAAATGCAACACATCACTGTGCAAGCCCTGGCATCATTTAAAAACAGCATCACAATCTACCACACATAGGTGAACCTGGCAGCCATCAGTCTGCCAGTGAACCATCCCCTCTGTACCCATGATGACAATGGACCCATCAGCCCATAGTATGTATGATGTCGGACAGCACATGTGCAGGCATTACCAGACTACCCAGTACTCTGATCTGCTCTGATCGTTACTGTCATGTGTTCTGACACACATGTCACAATCCAGGCCACTGACTCAGGTTTTGGAACTGCATTTGTGATGGCATGACCTCATTGTTGCTATGATGAACATACTTCCATTACCAGACACCATTACGGCCCATGTCTTGAAACCTAAAGCTAGCACACTGTGGCTGCAGTACAAGACACACGTCACAATACAGCATGCCCCAGATATTAGTGTGTAACATAAGGCCACAGGCCTGTCTGGCCCATCAGTCAGTACTGACTACTGTCACAGGGGCAGTGCATGCCAACTCCACATTCAGCAACGTGTCACACTCATGTTTGCACTGTGAATGGAACTCCGGTAGTGGTCATGTATACATGGTCACCACATGCTACACACATTTGATAGAATATGATAAAGCCACATAAGCAACATGACACATCACAGTTTGTGAGTCTACAACCCTGTATACTTGATCACAGAGGACATCACAAGTACATAGTAAAGCTGCTGACACAAATCTGTTGAATACACCATTATACACATTATAGTGACTACACACATATGTATTGCCCAGTGTGCAGAACCAATAGTCACATGTCAGATGTCTGTCCATGACAAACATATAGCAAACCTCTGAAATACAAAAAGCTATGGCAGGCCAGCTTGACACAGAGTCAGACACATGATAATAAACGTTCACAATGGTCGAAGTGTTGGCTGACATACCAGATTAGGAGGCCAGAGTGTCTCAGATGACCGGAGAAGGCAGACCTGTCCATGGGCCATGTGATACATGGGATTAGCAGGAGCACAATGCAGGTGACCATGCATTTACTGGAACTCATACACATCAAATGTCTGAGGTGTCACGATTGTGCATGCCTGCTGCATGGGTGTGTGGTCAATACCTCACACTCCTATGCTGACCCACAACAGCAATTAGTTGAGCACACACAGAGCACAGGTTAATAATCCATAAATGATCTGGCACATGTCCCAGATTAGCCTCACCCATGTAGCTCAAGTCAATGTACATTGTTCTGATGTTGCTGTCAACATTCCCTTGGACAACAGTAAATACACACAACCCAAGTGACACATGTGAAAGAGTGGAAGGGACACACCTGGGCATCAGATGTGAATGGGGCATCACCAAACATAGCCACATGGAACTTGTCTGAGCAGACAGACTAACTGTGGGAGTGTAACTTGGCTGAAGGAGTGCAAACTGCAGGTTAACCCAAATACACCAACAAGGCATGGACTTACCCCCTCCTTGCTGCTGTCTGGCCTTCAACTGCCCATCCAGGTCTGGAAAGACCACCGCCAGGATCCGTAGCATGTGGGGTGTCAGGTTCCAGCATCTGCCCCTCCTGCGAGGAGGCGACAGCTTCAGCTGAACCCTTGCTATCCTCCGGGTCCAGCCACGAAGGTCCTGCCACCTCTTCTGGCAGTGGCGGATGCGGCGTCTGTAGACCCCCACCGACCTAACTTCCTGGGCGATGGTCTGCCATATTTCATTCTTCTCATGGGCAGTGACCTGTGAGGATGACAATGTGAGACAACGTCACTACACATGCCCCATGTTCCCAAACACACAGTTGTACACACATGTTGAACTTTGCAGTGCATATCATGTATACAGGTAGTGCAACTATGGTAATGAGCAGTTGTCCTGGGTGCAAGCCCCAATTCAAGACATGGCAGGGCCGGCAGAC
Organism: Calotriton arnoldi; assembly: GCA_963921515.1. NCBI lineage: Eukaryota > Metazoa > Chordata > Amphibia > Caudata > Salamandridae > Calotriton > Calotriton arnoldi. The sequence goes on along the minus strand of CAWUFW010001860.1, from coordinate 2,149,018 downwards.
CGATGGCCTCAGGGTGGACACCCACTCACTGCTCAGACCGGACACTGTGAGGCACAGAGTTGCACAGGATGTGTACCAGCACGGGTAGACCAATCACATGGGCCACTCCACTTACACCCCCTCCCCAGCCTCTCCCTAGATTGCATGACCCACATTGATTAGTGAACACTGGCAACAACAACATATCAATTGAGTCAGCAAATTTGCTACTGGGGGTGGGGGGTTACAGGTGTTTGCTTAACTTTCACAGCCAAGCATACAGCACTGTATCTGCAACACAGCTGATGAGGAGAGCTGGGGTCTAGGGTCTGCAGCTGTGGTGCAACTCTTCACCAACTATCTCACTGCAATGAACTGGCAATTTCTTATTCCCAAACCACCATGAGGCCCTCCTGCAGATTGGTACCCTTACATGTGTAGGGCCTGATTCACAGAACTAACTTACGTCAAAAACGTAAAGTTAGTACTTTTTGGTATTCACAGAATACACTTACTCATTTTGGTATTCACAGAATGAACTTACTCATTTTGGTATTCACAGAAGTTAGTAGTCCTAACTTTAGGACTCCTAAATGCCTTCTGTGAATACCGAAAGTCTTAAAGTTAGGATTTTTCTCAGTTTAGGAGTAGTAAAGTTAGGACTCCTAACTTTAGGACTCCTAAATGCCTTCTGTGAATACCGAAAGTCTTAAAGTTAGGATTTTTCTCAGTTTAGGAGTAGCTAAACTGAGAAAAATCCTAACTTTAAGACTTTCGGTATTCACAGAAGGCATTTAGGAGTCCTAAAGTTAGGAGTCCTAACTTACTACTCCTAAACTGAGAAAAATCTAACTTTAAGACTTTCGGTATTCACAGAAGGCATTTAGGAGTCCTAAAGTTAGGACTACTAACTTCTGTGAATACCGAAATGAGTAAGTTCATTCTGTGAATACCAAAATGAGTAAGTGTATTCTGTGAATACCAAAAAGTACTAACTTTACGTTTTTGACGTAAGTTAGTTCTGTGAATCAGGCCCCTGGTGTATTGCAGCAGTTCATAGTTGCCCTTACAGTTTTTGGTTGCTGAAATGACTAGAATGGCAGACATTGTCACATTCCCCTCTTCATCAATGCTAGGTTTTGCATGTCAGGAAGTGTCCCTATTAGTCAATTGTATGTCACACATAAACACATTTAAATAAGGGAAAAAGGACAGTAAGTCAATCAGAAACATTGCCAGCTGTGTACATGCATCAGCACACTCAGAAACTTGAACTTACTTAGTGTGCATGCTTGCCCTTGGTGAGCACAATGCTAGTAGTGCCAGTCAGACTACATGTACAAATGCCAAAGCATTGGACTCCACACTCACCTGCTCCCCTGGTTTCCCATACAGCTTGCAGTACTGTGGGAGGAGGATGTCCAGCAGGGCCTGGTTCTCCTCCTCAGTGAATGCTGGGGCCCTCTCCACAGTACGTGCCATTGCAGGATACTGAGGATGCAGAGACAGCAGCAGTGGTGTGATGAAATGCAGTACTGTGGCATGTAGTGCAAGCAAGTGCAGTCTCTGGGGAACAGACAGCCTTATATCTGTGCTACAGAGGCAGTATCTGTTCGATGCGGCCAAAGAGATAGGTCAGACTCGTTCGCATTATCCGAATTTGCCCAATCAATGACTTTGAATGCATCGGACACGCCTTCCGCGTCGTTCAAACTTTCTGCATCATGACACCATTGAATTTGCAACATTGTTGTAGTGGCCCAACTGAATCTGGCAGCACACACGTCGTACACGTAGCAAAACACAAGGCTCGTCTCCATGACAGCCAATAGCCAATGGGTGCGTACGCCTTGGATCCTAGGCGTCCGACGCGTCTTATCAAATCGCACCCGCGTATATAGCCATTACAGTCTATGACCAAGGCGTGCATACGCCTTGGTCCCTAAGTGTCCGACGCGTCTCTTCAAATCGCACCTGAATATCTAGCCATTACAGTCTATGACCAAGGCGTGCGTACACCTTGGTCCCTAAGTGTCCGACGCATCTCCTCAAATCGCACCCGCATATCTAGCCATTACAGCCTATGACCAAGGCGTGCGTACGCCTTGGTCCCTAAGTGTCCGACGCGTCTCCTCAAATCGCACCCGCATATCTAGCCATTACAGTCTATGACCAAGGCGTGCGTACGCCTTGGTCCCTAAGTGTCCGACGCGTCTCCTCAAATCGCACCCGCATATCTAGCCATTACAGTCTATGACCAAGGCGTGCGTACACCTTGGTCCCTAAGTGTCCGACGCGTCATTCACAATCGCACACGCCTGTGTGACCATTACATTCGATGGTCTGAAGCTGCCAACCGAAATGTTTTGACATGGACTGAGGGGCTGGACAACACAGTGACAGCCTGTCACACAGTACAGGCAATCACTATTCATGCTTCATTACATGTGTGGGTACATGTCTACACATGTCATATTTGATGTGCACAATGTGGTACACACTACCAGGATGTGCCATGTCACAAGCTCACAAAAAGGCATTGTGTGTGATGCACCTCCCTACTGTGCTTGAGGGCTTTGAAGGTCAACACGTGGCCTGGGCACAGTTACAGGGGCACATTGTGTATTGCCATGTTACATGAACCCTACATTGCATATGATATGTCATGTGTGTCCCTGGCCTTGCTGTGTGTAGTACATCATGAGTATTTGCGTATGGTGCTAGGCACATGGACATATTTGTATCTGGGAGTTGTTAATCCCCCTAAACCTCCATCAGTTTTGGGCATGTGATTTGGTGTTGTGTCTGTGTGTCACAGACATCCACGTTTGCCATGCAGACAACTGATGGTTGTGTTGGAACGTGTACATCAGACATTACATGGTGACTGTGTCCATGTTGCAATACATGTTCCCCGTGTGTGTGACTGCCAGTCCCCTGTCATTTTGACAACACAACTATCCTCACTAGTTATTGAGGTGTGTGTTTGGTATGTGACATATGTTCAGATGTACTGTGACAGGGCCCACAGTTTGTCAACAGCAGAGCATGGCACTTGTAGTGTCACCATGTAGAGCTGACATGTTAGGTGAGGGGCACATGGCTGGCATATGTGTCCATGCTGAATTGCACACACCTGACTCAATTGTGTCCTGATGTGATGTAGCATGTGGTATTTGGCATGGTCATAGCCACAGATGTGGGGGAACTGAAATACTTTCTTTGATTCCCTATGTACTGCAGGAGACCTAATGTCCACAGACCCTTCCCGGACCTTGCAACCATGGCTGAACGTGACTGCATCCGACGGTACCACTTCACAAGCCAGCTGATTGAGGATTTGGAGGAGCAGTTGTCCCCACATTTACAACCTGGGCGTGCGTATCCAACTGCGCTGACCCCCAAGGTGAAGGTGATGGCAGCCCTACATTTTTTTGCCACCGGAACATTCCAATACACAGTGGCTGGTGCTGGTGGGATGTCGCAGACCATGTTCTGACGTGTTCTCTGTGATGTTTTGGAGGCAATATTGTTGTATCTGGACCGATACATCTGATTTCCCAACCAACAACAAATGCCAGGCATAAAGGGAGATTTCTATGCACTGGGAGGGATACCAAATGTCATCGGCTCAATTGATGGGACACATGTGGCTTTGGTACCACCACAGGCCCATGAGCAGACTTACCGCAACCATAAACATTTTCACTCTATTAATGCCCTAGTGGTATGTCTTGCGGACATGACAATTTCACATCTCTGTGTCCGTTTCCCTGGTTCAGCACACGACGCTTACATCATGCGGAATAGCAGGATACCACATATGATGTCACAGCTGCAGAACCAGCGTGCCTGGCTTGTCGGTGTGTAATTGCACTTTACCTTGTGTGTTTTAAGTATCTTGGGATTACACGCTCTTTCCTAACCCATGACATGTTTGGCTGTTTGTATGCAGGTGATTCCGGGTATCCCAACATGCCGTGTTTGCTGACACCTCTTAGGAATCCTGTCACACCAGCGCAGATACGTTTCAATGAAGCACATGGGCGGACCAGGCGAGTGATTGAGCGGACATTTGGACTCCTGAAAAGCCGATTCCGATGCCTGGACCGGACAGGAGAGGCCCTCCAATATGCACCTGAAAAGGTGTGCAAGATATTTATTGTGTGTTGCATGCTACACAACATGGCAGTGAGGGAGGAGGTGCCTCTCATCGAAGATGATGACGGCCATCAACCGCCAGCATGGGAGGATCCGGGCCTGGGACATGTTGCGAGTGACGATGAGGGTGAGGGGGATGTCCGGACTCAGCTCATCAACAATTCTTCTCCTAATTGTCAGTATACAGTGATGTGTTGTCAACAATTCTTGCATCACCTGATATGTGTCTGTGTTGTGCACTGTGAGAGCATATGTGTTTCAGCATGCTACGTGTCATGATTGTTGCATTGATGTGTCCCTTGAGTTAGTATGTCCTCCCAATCAGTGTTGCCATGAATCTTCGGATCTTTTCATAACTCTTTGAAATAGTGTTTGTAATGTGTATTGTAGATGTAGGCAGTGATTTAGTGATTTCAATACTGTTGTATGTCTGTCATTCACAGGGTCCATTGGATGTTGTCTGGTGACATGTAACCTCTGAAACGCACAATACGGTCACAGAGTGCAACCTTTCATGGTTCCCGGATGCATCATCCCACACACCCCTGTGCTGGCATGTCTGCCATTCTTGGTTACTTTTTGATCACTGTCATGTGAGGGTACCTTGCATCTGATGTTTAGTTTACTTGTTGTGTATGTATAATAAAGGTGCGCACCAGTTTGTGGTGTGCTTCCTCTGTGTCCATACATCTGACAATCCTTAGCATGCTGGAACTGTGGGCTGATTGCCACTGCTTCAGCATTTGTGTGTACTGGCAGTTCACAATGTCTGAGGCAAAGAATCTGTTGGCCATGGTGAATTTGTGTTGTGTTGACCTAGTAGTGTGTACCGCTCATATGTGTCACATCAACATAAATCACATTTCAGTGTTTAGATTGCTCTAGTGGTTTTCCGGCACAGTCTTACTTTAGCATGTCATCACCTATATGTGACAAACCCGGTTAAATTTAACACAGAGGCTACAAGTGTGAGTTGAGGTGTTTATTTACATACATGTGTGTGAATGATGTAGGTGACATGAAGTTCTGTACAGTGCAATGGAAATCCTAAGTTCACAGGGGAGTTGGTAGTGTTGGTAGATGAAATTACCAGAGTAAAGTCCACAGTCATTAGATCCATTGGTTCAAATCAGACACTCCATCACATGTGGGAGAGTTGGGGACAGTCGACAAGGTGAAGGGTTTGCACACAATGGTGGACATCAGGAACAGGTGTTCACTTCCTGGGGGATGTGCATGGCCAGCTGCCTCTCACTTGTCCTTCTTTGGATGACCCCTCGTCTTCTTTGGGGGGGGTCCCTCAGGTGTAGGCTGGGGCGGTGCGCTGGAGTTTCCGTCAGAGTCCACCTCCCTACCTGTGGCAGTTGCAGATGTTGTGGCAACTGATGTAGTGGGCACACAGGGAGGTGGGGCCATGTTGTTTGCAATCTGACGTAGGCATCCAAGTATGTCTCTGTGCACCGCCGTGACATCATCCAACTTGTCCATCTTGGACTCAATGCGGGCCATGTGTGTGTCCACCCGCAACATGTGTGCGTCCAATCTGGCATGATGTTCAGCCTGCTGTTGTTTAATGTCCCTGAGGTGCCCCACAACCTGGCCAAAGTCTCCGGTGCATTGCTTGTACGCATTAATGATGCGTCCCAACTGGGGATCAGCTTGGGGTGCAGCACCATGGGCATGACGTGGCCTCAGCCTGCCCCCCCTCCCACCACCCCTACCCCCACGAGCATATCCTGCTGTTACAGGCACAGATGACACTGGGCCTCCTCCTGTGATGGCACTGGTGGTATTGGCAGCCACATCCAGGGTGCCCTGGGTTGCTGTGCCCTCGGTGTTGGATTGGCTTGGTCTGTCGTTGTTAGTAGGGGTCATCTGGGTGTTGTCAGATGTAGCAGGAGTGGTGGCAGTGGGTGCAGATGTTACTGCTGCTGCACGCTGATCCACACCGGAGGGTCCAGGTTGTTCGTGGTCGTCGTCAGAGGAGTGAGAGGCATCCACACCGGCCAGCTCTGTGTCAACCAGAGTCTGGGACTGGGAATCTTCCTCGTCTGTTCTTGCAGTTTCCCCATCTGCCCCTGTGGGTGGAAGAGACACACAATGTATGTTGTGGTTCAGCACACATCAACGTATCACACACATTAAAATAGGTACTATGCTTCATGATGAGTGTATGTGCATAGCATTGCCCTCAGTTATCACAGGCAGATGCCAATGTAGGTTTGGAACATTGTCCTGATAACCTGATGCGTTTTATGTGCACGTAGAGCTGTGTGCATGGACAGCTCATGTATAGTTTAATTGACTTACATGGACATTGCGAAACGTGCACTTCCGTGCCTCACACAGGTGTGTTGTTTGGTGTTGGTGGGAGAGGTGTGCGTGACAGGGCCTGCTGGGAGATGTAGTCTGAGGTTGCACTCCTCCTCCCCCCTGGACCAGATAGGCCACCATGAGCCATGCTTCCATGACAGTGAGTCTAAGTACATGTTCAAGTTGTCTGACAGTGGTGTCCTGGTGTTTGTTGGAGCCCAAGTCCCAGCAAGGCCTTGTGCTCCCCACACCAGAGCCCAGTTTCAGCAATCTTGGCAGTACTTTGCCACTCCCTGTGAGGTGAGCATGGTGCATGGGGGTATTCCTGGGATATGTGTGATGAGGACTATGGGCTTTGACTTCAACTCCCATCATGCATTTGACTCCACCCACCTTCCCAGCAGACCCATGCTTCCTTCCTGTGACTCAGCTTTCCTGGTATTGAATGTGTGCTGACAAGATGGCTGCTGCATGTGACTGGTGTTTGGATCCCATTGCCTTGCTGTGTGTTTGTTCTCAGTTTAGTGACTTTTGTGAATGGGGATCTTTCCTGTTACATTGCAGGTATGTTTGTAGTTACAATCTGCATTGGCACACAAATACCACCATGGATTGCTGTGCCTCCCCCCAGGGCCCAATGTCAGGCATCTTGGAAGTCGATTTACCTTGAGTCTCAGGTTGTGCTTAGTCCCAGGTGTGTTATTTGTTGTTAGTGGGAGGGGTGTGTGTGACAGGGCCTGCTGGGAGATGTAGTCTGAGGTTGCACTCCTCCTCCCCCCTGGATCAGATAGGCCACCATGGGCCATGCTTCCATGACAGTGAGTCTAAGTACATGTTCAAGTTGTCTGACAGTGATGTCCTGGTGTTTGTTGGAGCCCAAGTCCCAGCAAGGCCTTGTGCTCCCCACACCAGAGCCCAGTTTCAGCAATCTTGGCAGTACTTTGCCACTCCCTGTGAGGTGAGCATGGTGCATGGGGGTATTCCTGGGACATGTGGGATGGAGACTATGGGCTGTGACTACAAATCCCATCATGCTTTCAGCTACACCCACCTTCCCGGCACACCAAACCTTCCTTCCTGTGACTCTGCTTCCCTGGGAGTGTGTGTAACTGTGGTAGCATGATGGCTGACGGTGTTTGGTGGTGTTTGGGGCCAAATCCCTGGTGTATTTGTCAGTGGGTTTGTACATGTATTAGCCTAGGTACATGTTACTGGGACATTGCAGGTATTGTGTTTCTCTAGGTCGCATACACATGAGAGGATAGTTATCTTTAGGTTGCTGTGGCTTGATGACAGTGAATGTTTTCTCTGTCCCCCTGACATTAATGTCTGTGGGTGCGGATTGCTATTACATCACAATTTGGAATAGTTGTTTGTGTACTCACCAGGCTCTGGTATTCCAGGCAATCCATGGAGGCCAACTGGTGGGAGCATGGCCCACACCTTTTCCTCCCAGGAAGTGAAATGCACCGGTTTGGCAGGGGGACCGCCACCAGTGCACTGGCTCAGGGCATGTTCTTTGCCGATGAGTTTCTTGACCCTCCTGCGTATGTCATACCACCTGTTCCTGATGTCGTCCATTGTGCGCATGCTAGGTGCTAGTGCGTTCACCTTGTCGACAATCCTCGCCCACATCTTGCTTTTCTGGGATAGGGGGGTCTGTTGGACCAAGGAGCCAAATAACTGTGGCTCAACTCTGATGATTTCATCTACCATGACTTCCAACTCACTGTCTGTGAACTTTGGATTCTTCTTTGGGGGCATGGTGATGGGTGGTGGTGGAGATGGATGGGTGGGTGGGTGTGGTAGTGAGTGTTGGTGAGTATGTGTATGGCTGGGTGTCCGTGAGTGTGCTTATTGTGTGGTGCTAGTGGTGTGTAGTGTGTAGGTTGTGGATGTATGTCTCAGTGTGGTGGTGTTGTCTGTTTGAAGGTCTGTGTGATTTGCTGAGGATCATGGTCTTGATTTTTGCCCTTTTGATAGGTGGAGTTGTGGGTGTGTCTTGGTTTGAATATTGAATTTTTTTGGTTTTCTAACTGTCTGTTTGGCCTTTTTCTGTGTCAATTCCATGATTTCTTTAGGGCCTGACGGAGATTTCAGTTGACCGGGTCGTACGCCTGTGGTGTCACTTGCGTGGTGATCCGAGTCGGTCACACTGACATTGTGCTATGTTGCATGTTTCACGTACGCGCTGGTCGCGACAGGCTCTTTTTCTTGCCAATCTCTCTGTTCCGTACGAATCGGTTGTACGGCTTGGACTCTGTGCGACTCGCTTTCGTCCACGACGCATTGCATCGTACTTGGCAAGTTATACGGCGCATGTTCGTGTCGGTCGGAACTATAGCCGTTCCCTGTCGGTCGGAAGGTTTCGGGTCCGTTTCCGAGTGGGGCACTGTTTTCCGTACGTTTCGGTCAGTCCGGATTGATTCCGTGCGAGTCGGTTGGATTTCGACCGTGACGCATCGTACTTGCCAGGTCGGACTGTGCCTGTACGAGTCGGTCGGACTTCAGTCCCGGTCCGTGTCGGTCGGAACGCTTTCCGACCCGGATCGGAATCGGCCCCTTTATATTGTCTTTACAACTGTACATACATATGTTTTCCATACAAACCTAATGTAAATTATGTTTGCTTAGTGTATCATCCCACAAATCACTCATCCTAGATCAGGGGTCTTCAAACAGTTGATTGGGAGCTACCAGTAGCTCACAGACCCCTTCAGAGTAGCACACAGCCGTGAGGTCAGTTATTAGAGGGGCACAAGGTAATTCTTTCATATAAAAGTCAAGGGAAGGCTGTGTTCATTTGACATCATGTTCATCATGCTGCAGATAGCAGTGCCTGAAAATGAGCAGTGCTCAGTCAGAATCATGGGCCAGGCTGGAGCTCAGTCACAGCAGCAAACAACTGAAGCACTGAGGTATATGTCTCATAAAAGTATTTCCTTGTCTACTCAAATTTGGATGTGTGAGCAAAGATATGCCGCCGGATGCTTTTAAATGGATGACAATTGAGATGGAGAGATACCTAACTTCTTGAGCTGACACGTCATTTAATTTCATTTCACTTCCATTTCAAAATGTTTAATTTCCAAACTGCAGGCCCCTTACTCCCACTGTGCCATAAGGATTTATGCAAGAAACAGCCCTTTTTCACATGTGAGAATTTTAAAGTGCAGAAACTTTTTCCATGATATGAAGTGTTTTGTAGAATATTTCTCTTCACTTTTAAATCCCCCCAATTCAAAATGACATACAATAGTATGTTCGTGTCATCTATGTAACCGTGCCACATATGGCAAAAGTGTGTCCTGTGCTGCAAGTACATACCACACAGACTCTGTTACCCGTACAATTATATCCCATTCATACGTACACATGTTCATACATCCTCAAAGAGCACCCACTCACTGACACACATGGCAGCCCTTTCATAGTGCCCTCAGTCATAGTATGTAACTGAAACCATAGTATCTGGCTCTATGGACTTTAGCCATCAAGTCAGTGAAGCTAATCTTAAGGGTGTCTGGTAATGCACAAGTTATTTAGCCTTTAATAGTTTACAATGCTTTGCACTGATCTGAAGTAGCTCACATCACAGAACATGTAGGAGCCCCCTGCACTAGATGATGTCACTGGCCTGGATTAGTGAGTTTAGGACATGACAAGGGATAAGGGTAGTCAACAGGTCACCACTAAAGTGTGTATTAATATATTTGTTTTGGTCAGCATCTGAAAATACACATGTTGTATGGTAACTTATGAGTCATGCTTGTGATAGATGTAGTGAAATTTTGTTACATCAATACAGACAAACAAAAAGTCACAGAGCCATTATTTGTTTCTTTTATTCCTTGTATCCATATAGGTCAACACCCATCAGAAGAGGGATCTCTGGAAGGACATCGCCAAGAAGGTGCAGACCCTGGAGGTCTAAAAGCAGCACAGCCTCCATTGCAGGAAGAGGTAGGAGGACCTAAGACGCTGGACCAGACCGTCAGCTGAAGTCCAGTTCGTGCAGTCCTCCCAACGTGGGAAGCATGTGCTCCACACCCCGACTCCCTAATGGCCTGCATTCTTGTGGTGGCCTATCCCCTGTTAGCTGGGCAGTTGAGAGCCCAACACAGCAACAAGGGGTAAGTTCTTATTTGAGTTTCACATGTTACATGACTAATTTCATTTTACAGCCAGGATTTCTTCCCATGAACATTAGGGTGACCCATGTCCAACACACAAGAAGAGTTCATGAAGGTGCAAGCTTTTACTCAATGTGTATGATAATGTGCTTTGTCTAATAATATCTATTAATTAATAATTAATATTAATTAATAATTAATATATATTAATAAACTATTAATATGTTGGAAATGATCCCACCTGATTCCTATTCATTACCAAAGGACTGTTCTGAGCAGACACATGGCTGCCTAAACTACACATATACCTCAAGTTGTTTGATGTCATGAGAGACAGTTGCACCAAACAGGCCACTAGTCTTTCAGGTGTAATGCTCCTTCACTACTGTAGATGATCTAATGGTACACTAATTACATGTACCATAGCATACTATGCACTTATGACTCAGTGGATGTTCCAAATGTCACATTGGTATATTGAGATTCTACACAAACAAGAGCGAGCATATGAGCCAAAATCACTAGTCACATCAGAATTAATGGCTACATTTTGGAATCCACACATATCGCAATTGTGTTTTGCATCAGATATACTGTTTCATACATGTTAAAAATGACAGATTTGCATGATGTCTTACTCCTACACAAATGTGAATGTACGCCAGTGTGTTTTTGTACAAATATTTGTGATAGGCATACAATTTTTGTAGAAACACAGACAGGAATCTGTACACAATGGTGACAGAGTAACACATACCCCAAACCATTTTTCAGTGCCCTTTGTTATGTCCAGATGAGAACTCAATGATGGAGAAAAATGGGATACTTGAAGGGATTTTGGCAGATTGCATGTTCCTTTTTTGCAGGTCCTGGAAGATTGGGTCCATGGCAATACAAGAAGTGTGAAGGTGAGGAAAGGTGAGTTTCTACCTTGTATCAGTTCCAATCCGCCAACTCAGGTGTGGCGGTTTTACCGCCACAGTGACGTCAGCAGGATGGCACATTGTGATTGGCCCGTCAGATAAACTCATCCAATGAGTGTGTTAGTTTGTGCCATATTACTTCTCTACCTAGTTTTGTACAGCCTGTGTCCAGCTAATGGATTTAAGTGTTTACAATACACATGTGCTCCTAATACATCATAGGTGTGTAGAGGCATTGAACATTTTATAAATCTTTGGGTTCAGGAGTAGCTCTTTGTGCAGGTGACAGTTTACAACTTGTGTCCACACAAGTTATGGATTCTACAAAGAAAGTTTCCAACAGGGCAAAGATTCTAAGTTGTAGATACCAAGTATTGTAAGCAGCTTTGAGTATTTAGACAGAAGACTATGTGCATCAGGTACTGACCTACGTACATGTGCTTGATTAGGGTGCGCAGTCAAAATATCGATTTTTTTATATCGTCCTACACTAATATCGAGTTTTTAATATCGTAGGGACAGAATTTCGATGTCAAGAATATCGGTGACCAGAATATAGACCGTAAGGTAAGTAATATCGTTTTTTTTATATCGAAGTAAGTAATATCGAAGTAAGTAATATCGAAGTAAGTAATATCGTTAGCAAAAATATCGTTGTTAATAATATCGATATTTATATTAGTGTTATGTATTTTAGTATGTATTTTCTATGTCTGTTTAACATTTTTTGTAATGTATTTTTATTATTTTTAAATATATGTATTAAATGTTTAGAAATTAGTAATTTTTTTAAAGTAAATTTTGCGTTTTAGTATCAGAGCGGGTTGTGGGTTTATAGGGGAATAGGGTGGGAAGTAATTTAATTATAATTAATTAATCAATATGTTTTTATTTATTGTTATTGATTATTAATTTATTAATTTATTGTTAATTAATTATTCATCGGTAATTACTTTTTTCATTGATTAATTTATCATTATATTAATTATAATAAATGTTTATTTATTTATTGTTATTGTTAATTAATTTATTGTTAATTCATTATTAATTGATAATTAATTTTTATTAATTGATTAATTGATAATTAAATTAAATATGTTAGATTTTATGTCTAGCAGGTTGTGGGATTATAGGGGAATAGGGTGGGAAGTAATTTAATTATAAATAATGAATTAATATCTTTTTATTTATTGTTATTGATAAATAATTTATTGTTAATTAATTAATTGGTAATTCATTTCTATTAATTGATTAATTTATAATTATATTAATTATAATTAATTTATTATTATTTTTTATTTATTGTTAATTAATTTATTGTCAATTTATTATTAATTGGTAATTAATTTTTATTAATTGATTAATTGATAATTAAATTAATTGTGTTCTTTTTTATGTGTAGTGGGTTGTCTGTTTATGGGGGAATAGGGTGGGAAGTAATTTAATGTTATTTAAGTAAATATTAATTTAATTTTATTGGTATTTATTATTCATTTTTTATTTAATTAATTATTAATATGTTATTTATTTTACAAAAATTATTTAATTAATAAGTATGTTAATTTAACCCCTACGCTATCCAACACTTTCCCTACTGTTGCATTCCCTGGAGTGGGAATAGTAATTTTTACCCCTACGCTATCCAACACTTTCCCTACTGTTGCACTCACTGGAGTGGGAATAGTAATTTTTACCCCTATGCTATCCAACGGTTTCCCTACTGTTGCACTCCCTGGAGTGGGAATAGTAATTTTAACCCCTACGCTATCCAACACTTTCCCTACTGTTGCACTCACTCGAGTGGGAATAGTAATTTTTACCCCTTCGCTATCCAACACTTTCCCTACTGTTGCACTCACTGGAGTGGGAATAGTAATTTTACCCCCTACGCTATCCAACACTTTCCCTACTGTTGCACTCACTGGAGTGGGAATAGTAATTTTTACCCCTACGCTATCCAACACTTTCCCTACTGTTGCACTCCCTGGAGTGGGAATAGTAATTTTAACCCCTACGCTATCTAACACCTTCCCTACTGTTGCACTCACTGGAGTGAGAATAGTAATTTTTACCCCAACGCTATCCAACACTTTCCCTACTGTTGCACTCACTGGGGTGGGAATAGGAATTTTTACCCCTACGCTATCCAACATTTTCCCTACTGTTGCACTGTTTGGAGTTGGAATAGTAATTTTATTACCTCCGCTATCTCATATTTTTGTATTATTTGAGTTAATGTAGTATATAATTAATATTAAAAAGATTAAAAATAAATTTTTCTTTAATTTGTTATATATATTTATTTAATTTTTATTTATATTATTGTTTTATGTGTATAGATGTATTTATAAATTATATGATATTTTTTTAAATTATACGTTATTAAAATAATTATTAAAACATTATTAGTAAGTATATATAATATATATTATATGTATATGTTTAATTTATTTTTACATTACATTACATATATATTACTTATAATTTTTAAACATTTTAAAATATTTTTAACTATGTTTATTTTAATTATATGTATTATTTACTTTATTTTACATTATTTTTTAACTTAAATAAAAACGATATTTTTAACAACGATATTTTTGACATCGATATTTTTTTCTCGATATTTTTCTACCTACCATAATGTAGATAGGATGTCGATATTTCTGTAGGTCGATATTCTGACCTTCGATATTCTGTCAGTGATTCCTAGATTAGCTACAGGAGATGGGATATCTGTATAGTTTTCACGTATGGAGGTTGTAGGTAGTATGACCTGTAGGACCTTTAGACCTCAGGATTTTTTTATGAATATTGTCTCTTTGGACAGGTTTCGCATAAAATGGACATTGTTCTTAGTAGATACTTTTTAGTACTTGGCTATTGCGAGCTACTGAATGTTTGATGTTTGATACTCCTGCTGCTGCTAATTGCGTTTTTGCACAGCCATTGCTCCATTGCTTTTTATGAAATTTTATGAATGCGTTTTTGCACAGCCATTGCTTCATTGTTTTTATGAAATTTTATGAAATTGTTTTAACGGTTAGTCGATTTTTCGCCGACCCGCGGTGCCACCTGTCAGAGCGAGCACGCCATTTTAAGGGTCAGCGTTCTAGTTGCCTCCACCTCCGAAGGCGCGCCAAAAGGCAAGCCCGTCTGCGCCCGTCGGCGCCCGGCGCCCGGAGCGCCTGGTCAATTTACTGTTCACAGATATAGCCAGCAGCAACTCCTCGGTATTAGGAAAGGTGAGTGCCAGGTTTCCAACTGCTGGAAGGGGGGGCAAAAGCCTGAAATATACGAATGCCTAGGCTGTGGCATTCGCTTTACTCCACTAACCTGTGCCGTGGGCAGGGGCTTAAATACACCACACACGTGGAATAAGGCCATTTCAAATTGTAAGAAAGTCCAGGACCTTAGGTAATCTCCCCAATACAAAGCAGGTACTAACCGCGGTCAGACAAGTAAAGTGGAGACACAAGTGCAAAAACACACCCTGTCCTGTATGTTACTCAATACGCGATCACTTGTAAAACATAAATTTCAATTCGAATGCCTCCTACAGTTAGACAAGCCTGATATTGTCTTTCTGACAGAGACTTGGACAGATGCAAGCTCAGACCCTGATTGGAATGTGTCCCCCGGGCTATGCAGTGGCAAAACAGGACAGGACGGAGGGTAGAGGGGGGGCATAGCCCTGATTTATCGAGATCACCTAAAACTGCGTTACGAGGCCTCGACGCTGCTCCCGGCAGAGGCGTTACAGTTTTCATTTAAATTATATGATTGTTCCATGTTTCAAGGTCTTCTTGTATACCGGCCCCCTGGGCCTAGAACTGCTTTCTCGGAAGCCCTCCTGAATTTCTTAGAATTATGTCTGGACTCGGACTCAGTCACTATTATGGGGGATTTTAACTATCATCTTGAACTAGGGAGTAATCAAGACACAGCAAGACTTGTGGATAATCTTGCAGCATACGGTTTATCCCAATTAGTGTCTGAACCCACGCACTCGGCGGGCCATACATTAGATGGAATCTTTACAAATGAGCCTGAATTAACTATGACTAAGACCCTACCGCTACCCTGGACTGATCACAGGGCCATATATTTTGAGGTAACGAAAATAATGCCCAGCCGACCAATTCCCACCCTTGCTAATAAGGAGAAGGTCAGGAAATGGAACAAGATACAAGGGGGTGACTTGGAACAGGCTTTGAACCCTGGTCCATCTATTTTGGCCGGTGACAATGATACAGCAGCTGACCAGTTTGATAACTGGATCAGGACAGCTGTAAATGGCATCGCCCCCGAAATAAATAAAACAGTTAAAAGAATTTCAGCAACTGCACCCTGGTATAGCCCTGACCTAAAAGTCATAAAAATGAACTGTAGAAGAAGTGAACGGCTTTGGAGGACTGATTACAGCTCCAAGCACAAGTCAGCCTATAATGCGAACCTAGAAAAATATAAGCAAGCAATCATCGAAGCTAAGCGGGCATATTTTACTGCTAAAATTGGGGATGCAGCACATTCCTCCAAGGAACTTTTTAAAACTGTCTCCACATTAGCCAAACCACAGCATACTGCTCAGTTCAGACCAGATCAAGCTTTCTGCAATGAAATGGCTAACTTTTTTCAGAGTAAAGTGCAACTGATCTACAATGATCTTTTAAACCTGGCCTCTGTTAAGTCGGGTAGCAACACTTCAACCACAGAAGCCTGGGCACCACACTGTAGGCTCTCGCGTTTCAGGGCACTCACTCTGGAGGAGGTCCATAACCTCATGCTATCAACAAAATCAGGTTCCCCGTATGATCCCTGTCCTCCAGCCATATTTAAACTAGCATCTAAGACCATTAGTACACATCTCACCCCTCTTTTGAACCAAGTCTTAGAAACTGGTAAATACCCCAATGCTTGGAAAAAGGCCTGTATTACGCCTGCCCTTGATCCTCTAGAGTCCAAAAACTACCGGCCTATTTCCAGGCTGCCAAAAGTACTGGAAATAGCCATAAACAAGGAGCTGATACAATATCTGGAAGAGAATACCTTACTGGACCCGACACAGCATGGTTTTAGGCCTTGTCATTCGACGGAGACAGCCCTAATACTAGCCACTGAGGGGATTCGGAAGATAGTTGATGGGGGGGGCAGAGCGGTCCTCATCCTCTTAGATCTCTCGGCTGCATTCGATACCGTGAATCACACGGTGCTGGTACAGCGGCTGAGGGATGTGGGAATAGAGGATACCGCTCTGACCCTCCTCTCCTCCTTCCTAGAAAACAGGGAACAGAACATTCACTGTGAGAATTTACAGTCTGAGACTTTTCAGCTCCCATGTGGTGTCCCGCAAGGATCTGCCTTGTCACCAACCCTTTTTAATATATATGTGTCCCCGTTGGCCAATCTTGTCAGGAAACACGGTTTCTCCTTGATCATGTATGCCGACGATTCACAGCTTACGATATCGGTATCTAAACAACCAGAACTAGTGGCTAACTGTTTTCATGAATGTCTGAAAGACATCATGATTTGGATGAGCCAAAATTTTCTGAAAATAAACACGGACAAAACCGTGGTCCTGGAGTTTGGGAAGGGACCCTCTCTATGGAACAACAGCTGGTGGCCAACGGAGGCGGGAGTTTGTCCTCGCCCTGTTACCAAGGTTAGGAATCTGGGTGTGATCCTTGATGATCAACTCAACCTGTCGGCCCAGGTTAATCAGCTAACCTCCTCTTGCTTTTTTCTTCTAAAAACATTGAGAAAAAATTTCCCTTTCATTGTATATGAACTCCAAAAGACCGTTGTAGTGGCACTTTTTCTTTCTAAACTAGACTACTGCAACGCGCTCTTTGTGGGAATTGACAAGGCGCAGAGGAGGAAGCTGCAATCCCTGCAAAATGCTGCAGCCAGACTGCTCATGAACATCCCAAAGGGTCGCCCCACCTCGGACGCCATTAGAGCTTTACATTGGCTTCCTGTCCAGCAACGAGCCGACTTTAAGTCTCTCTGTCTGGTGCACAAAGCCCTCTACGGAGGAATTTCGGGGGAGATACAGAAGTTGTTCTCTAGGTATTCTCCTGCCAGAACACTTAGATCCTCTATGAAGGGCCTCATCTGTATCCCGAACAATCTGTAAGGCAAGATGGGGGGGTCGTACCCTGTCTTTTTGTGCGGCCAAACTCTGGAATCAGATGCCGTCCACATTGCGACTTCAACCTAACCTACGGATGTTTAGGAAGTAGCTGAAAACATGGTTGTTTTCCACGATTTAACATCTCATTCATGATGCTCTCAGGTCCATGAACCACAGTCAGCGCCAAGACGCCACGGCATTCGGGCGCTTAATAAGTAACAATTCAAATCAAATCAAATCAAATACTCTGTGGTGTATTTCTCATGAGAGTTTTATTGTCTGCAAACAGTGTGGTACAGAATAAACTCTCTCCATAGACTAAACACTGTTTACAGTATCCAATTTTCTACAGTTATCCACTTAATTTCTCACTATAGGTTTGGTGACTGTGAAGGGTTTTATACAGGTAAGGCTGTCTGTAGTAGGGCATTAGTTATATAACAGAAGTTGAGTACCTGGAGCAACTTGGTTTTCTCTCAACAGTTGTATACAGATTGAATACTGTGCGCTGTAGCGGTTACTCATATATGCGTAGGTGACTGTTAATATAAACCCGGCTACCCATGAAGTATATGCACATAACACAACATTGCTTCACCTAAGGGGTTGTGTGTGTGCTGGCATTAATGATGCTTCATATTATTCTGAACTACCCTAATGCCATACTCGTTTATAGAGTAATGTGTACAACAGTAGCCTGGATGATGTCATCAGTGATGTCATCAATGATGCCATTTGAGATGCCATTACTGATGTCATCAATGATGTCATAGAACATGTAGTGAGGGATGTAATATTTTATTACCCTACATAAACCCAACCCCTGCAGCGCATGGCTTTGGTTGTGCGCAGCGGGGGGTCATTTGCACAGTGTAGCCTGCTGTCAGACCCTGCAGCCAACTCATCGCAGTCAAGCAATCCCATGTCACAGATGCCTTTGGCTGTGCGCGGTGTGGGGTTGGGCGCAGGAACTGCATCCAACCCCCACAAGCACCAAACCCTTCGATGGAGGAGGGGGTCCCACAGCCCCATCTAAAGCCACTACTAACCCAGGTACCCCAGAGCCCTTCGTTTTTAAAAAGTGGAGAGGGTGCGCACAGCACCCCTCCCCAAGACACTATTGCCCCAGGGACCCAATCCCCCGCAGTAAAAAAAAACATCCTCCTGGGCCAAATAGATTAACATTAGGGAAAGGTGGCATTTGGCCCTCCTCCGGGGCTATACTTTAATTATAGGGGATGGGAGCTCATGGCCCTTCTCCCTGACACTTAAGAGGCTCTAGGGACCCCATCCCCTGGGTCCAAATACCTTACTGTTTGGGGAGGGGGACAAGGGACCCCCCCTTCCAAATCCCAAGTGGGCCCTGGGGACCCCATCTCCTGGGGCTATATTTTAATCAAACGGGAGGTGAGCGCGTGGCCCCCACCAAAGCCTAAAAAGGCCCATGGGGCCCCATCCCCAGGGCTGAATCCAATTTTGATATTTTGTGACATATTTAAAAAATACAGATTGTGAATTTTCTGAAACATCTTTAAAATAATTTAAAGTTTATATTTATTACAAAGTAATAGCAAAAAAAATTAAATAGGGTTCTGTTACAGTTGAACTGAAATTGTTTTAAAAAAGACAAAAAAATACATTTATGAAAAATTAACACACTATACATATATAATAACTTAACATAACTCAAAAAGAGGGAATTTTAAAAATTAATTTTCATATAAAATAAAAATATTTTTAACAATTAAACATTGCCAAACACTAGAATCAACATTTAAACATTTAAAATTACAAATAAAAAACGAAAGTCTAAAAAATAATCAATAATATATATTCAAACATATGTCATTCAAAAATCTCTTTCCCTATAAATCCAACATCCCGCTTCTAAAATTTATTTGAACATATATTTTTTAAATAAAATACACCCATTCAATCATTAACAGTCCTAATAAAACCATCGATAAATTCAACAAATTCAATTCTTGCAACACAAGAAAAACTGCCACTCTTAACCTAGTCACCAGAAAGTTGGACTATGGGAATACCCTCTATGCCGGGATCACCAAGCAACTCACTAGAAGGCTACAGATCATCCAGAACTCGGCATCCAGATTTTTCCTCAACCTCTCACACAGAACTCACGTTACAGCACACCTCCAAGAACTACACTGTCTTCCAATACACAAATGTGCTCAATTCAAACTCCTCATACACACATTCAAGGCACTCAACAACTCAGGCGCCAACTCCCTGAACAGTCCCATCTCCTTCCAGGGGAGAGGTGTGGCGCCGCGGCCAGGGCGACTGACGCTGGACGCGGGGGATCACGGTTCGATCCCTGGCTCCGGTGGCAGGGGTCTGCCCAGCACCATACGACTCTGGGCAATAGCTCGCTTAATCTTCCCAATGGCCCCCAGCGCCGAGATACCCCTTCGGGGGTGATTCGTGCGCTATACAAGTACTGGATTTACATTTACATTTCCACCAACCATCCAGACACCTTCGCTCCTCAGGACTCCTACTCGCCAACATCCCACACATATACAGAACCAGATCAAAAGGACGAGTGCTCTCTTACATCACACCTAAAGTGTGGAAAAACCTCCAACTCCATATCAGAGCCTCCTCCTCTCTTATTGAGTTCCTGGCATTTCAATTAACCTTCCTACCATAGGTAGGGCTAGACACACACACCTACTCAGCACTAGGGTACCCTCATGCGTGCACTTTACAAATACAAATAACATTGTATTGTCAGGAGATTTTGCAAGCCCTCTTGATATTTAACTGAGCGACCAACACCACTGGAACGTATTTCAGCAAATAAAGTATGCTGCTTTCATTCGGATCAAAAGGGAACTACAATAATCAACAATAAGGAAATAGTCCGAGTGAAATAGTCCCTTGCATAAAAATGAGTGAGTCCATCTCTAGAACAAGCCATTCTAGAATTGGGGAAGTAAAAGCTGAGTTGCGCATGGTAAATATGTAGCCTGTATTAGTTCTAAATTCCAAGACTAGAACATATCCTAGAGCGAAAGCGAGACTTAAGAATTCAGTATTTCCAATGTGGGGTGATTATGATATATCAGAATTAATCATAGCACTTCAACAAAGAGAGTGTAGTAACTGAATAAGGATGTGTGGCCAGATGAAAGAATCAAAGGCTTGGGCAGCTTTGCAGAAAAGGACTCAATAATATGTCATTGCACCATAGAAAAACAATTTGTGTAATGAGCAATACTGCAAGATGTTCTCTAGTCCTACCAGTCAGTGACACAGAGTTAGGTAAAGTCAAGGTAGGATTAGAGCATTTCCGAAGATCAGCTTGGGGACCGCACCAAAACATGCAAAGCCTTTTTATCCCTGACTCAAGCATGACCCATATGTGCCCCTTACAGAAAATAAGAAGCCTTCTTCTTAGCCCATTGCATGTACTGTTCTTCTGCAACTCGTATTTGTGGTACAATAAGCTTGCTACCTCGTTCTACAGCAGAGAATCACTTTGGATGTAAAAACAAGGATAACAAGTGTCTTAGTGGAAAACCCCAGGTAGCCTTATCAGAATTCATGGCCCAGATTTGCTAAGAGGTCATGCAACACAGGGCAGCAAGCAAAGTTACTATGCTGCGTTGTGTGAACTGTAGAGAGTAGAACTGTGCCATATGTACAAACAAATGATGCACCTTGCATTGACGTGCGTCAGTGCAGGCACTCTTGCGCCATAGAGCAAGGGTGCCTGTATTGTGGTCTGCACAATTTCTGTGCAGGCTATTTCCTCTATTTATGAATTTCATAATGCAACACACATGCAAAGAGTAGAAAAAGAGAAGAAATAAAGATATTTCTCCTCATTTAACCAGTCTCATGCACACATAGGATTTTGGTGTAAATTCATGTCTACAAGCCTTGTAGATATGGGTTTGCATCAAAATTCATGGGAGGATACACTGGAACGCACATGCTCCACCCATGGATTGCCTCCCTGATGCCAAGTAATGCAAAAAAGTGCATTGCCCTGTGTTGCATTGCTTTTTGTTACAAAGCAACGCCAATGAATGGCCATTTGTTCTGGTTTGAAAATCCCAAACAGAATTTTCCAGTGGGTCTGAATTAAACAAATAACACAAACATGATGCAAAAGCTTTATAAATCTGGGCCCATGTTTTGAAACAGTTACAGTCAATTCAAACAAAATGTTAGTTTTTCATGAATTGGTATCAGACATCAGTGCCAAATCTATAGCGAAATTCACCAACAAAGCGTGTTGTTCAACTACTCTTTGTGCATTGACGTTGGCAGTGACAACAGAGCACTTTTGGAAACAAACTAAAAAAAATCACATACTGCATACTTAGTGGGAATTGATTGTACAGGATGAACACCTAGGGGCCAATTCACCAAGGGCCTCCACACTTGTGGCAGAGGCCCCACTTGTGGCAAGGGGCTGCACTCATTGCAGTGGCCCCACAATTGGTGACTACAGTACGGACGTCCTATCACAACTGCGGGGCCTCCGCCATAAGTGTGGAATGCCTTTGTGAATCGGGCCCCTAGTAGCTAAATGCTAAGTCTCGCCAAGGGACCTTTTGAAAAATTGGTACTTGAGAGAGATTCTGTGTCAAAAAATGGCATGCCCTGGTGGTAGTATTTTCAGAATTGTCTTCTTAACTAGGGATCACATACATAAGATATTCTATTAGTGATTGTTAAGGCCTTGACGTTTGCAAGCTATTGTGGCTCACCTGTGGCAGTCAAAATGTGATTGGAGCTTTTGAGTTTCTGAAGGAGTTTTGCAGCAGAATTTTCAAAGAACTGGTGTATGGCAACTGTATAGTGTGGTAACGTTATCTACAGGCTACCCCCATAGTCCAAGCATATTAAAATAAGGAAATTGACTGCTAGACCACAGCGGATGAAGGATAAAAATTGAAGAACACAACAGTGTTTGTCTCAACTTAGGAAAAAACAAGTTTTACGCAGCCTTATGAGTATTTTGAGAGATATTGAAATTGGAATCTATTGTAATGCCTGGATTTTTCACAATTCGCTAGCTGAGAACATATTATTTTATTTATTTATTTAGAAAGTTTTATAAAGCGCGAACATGACCCTTGCGGGTATCAGAGCTCTGTACATACGGCGAAAGCATGCATAAACTTCATACAATAGAAGTCAGTAAAGTGACATCACAAGGAGTACACAGTCAAGATTAGGGACCTGGTAATGGGCCACATTAGAGCCATTTCTCCTAAGGCGTAAAATCTTTCCTGTGACACTTAGCAAAACAAGTAAAAGTGCACTCGACGTCGAAGGCATGAATAGAACTTTATACAATTGAAGTCCGTAGAGTGACAACACAAGGAGTACGCAGTCAAGATCAGGGACCTGGTAGTGGGCCACACTAGATCCATTTCTCCTAGGGTGTAAAATAAAACCTGTAACATCTAGCAAAACAAGCAAAAGTGAATTTGACTCAACATAGTACAATAATTAACAAACCTGATGGATGAGGGCCCTCGGGAAAGATAACCATTAACAACCAAACCTAAAAATAAATGGAGAACAATAAGTTGGGAGAGATGTCTGACAGCAAGGGGACATGTAAAAAGAACACGATGATGCTGTTGATGGGCACTCAGGTAAAGCGATTTGACCTGTTTCTTGAAATAGGCCGTGGAGGGATTGGCTCTCAACTCCGAAGGAAGAGCGTTCCAAATTCTGGGTGCCAGACCGGAGAAAACACGTTTGTACGTACTTTTCTTCTTGAATTTTGGTGGTTTCAAGAGAAGTGTGGCCGTGCTTCTTAAGTTCCGATTGGAGCCAGAAAGAACGAGCTTGTTCGCTAGATAAGCCGGAGTGTTGTAATGCAAGGCTTTATGCGTGAGGCAAGCTATTTTGAAGCGAATCCTCGCTTCAATAGACAACCAGTTAAGCTGCACAAGGTCAGGTGTAATATGATCATGTTTTTTGGATCCTGTGATGAGCCTGGCCGACGCGTTGAGAGTGGCTCTGAGAGGGGCCAAGCTCGCTTTAGGAAGCCCCGCAAGGGTCACCAGACCATATTCAAGATGTGAGATCACCAGAGATTGTACTGCAGGTTGTAAGTCTTCGGTCGGTAGGAAAGGTTTGATTTTCTTGAGGGTGTTGAGATGAAAGTTGGCACCCCTAATAGTGGGGCTGATGTGCGCTTGCATGTTAAGTAGTTTGTCTAATGTAATGCCTAATGATTTAGCGGAATCAACCACGAGAGGGGTGCAGTTAAGGGCTGTGAGTTGCTTTAGCCAGTCCAGGGTAGGTGTAGAGTGATTGTGGGGGGCAATAAGCAGGAATTCAGTTTTGAGTGTGTTCAACAACAGATGGTTCTGGGCTAACCATTGTTGAGTTTGCGAAAGAGCTTCATTTAGAATTTTTAATGTCATCTAGAGAGGAGATCTTCAAGTAAAGTTGCGTGTCATCCGCATACATGTGGTAAAGAATGTTAGACTGGTTCAGAATGACCGTGAGAGGTTCCATAAATAGGTTGAAGAGCGTTGGCGAGAGTGCGGATCCTTGCGGCACTCCAATCCTGACCTGGGTACTGGAAGCAAGGGACTGGTTGAGTTTAATCCTTTGCATTCGGTTGTGTAAGAAGGAGGTCAACCACTTTAGGACCGGTCCCGCTAGACCCATCCTCTGTTGTAGAAGATTAATCAAGGTTTCGTGTTTTATGGTGTCGAAAGCAGAAGATAGGTCTAGAAGGATCAGAAGACAAGGGACATTCTGGTCAAGGGATTTCAGTGCGTCATCCACAATGTGCGTTAGTGCAGTTTCCGTACTATGTCCTGCTCTGAAACCGGATTGATAGAGGTCTAACAGTTGAAATTTCTCAATATGGTTGCAGAGCTGATTGTGGACACATTTCTCGAGAAGCTTGGCTAACGTCATGATGTTAGTGATAGGTCTGAAGTTGTTGGGATCAGATAAATCTGAGTTGGGCTTCTTGGGGATGGGAGTGACTTGTCCAATTTTGAGGCAATCCGGGATGCTCCCCTGCAGAAGGGATTCATGAATAATCCGCGACCAAAGAGGTAGAATAGCCAAGTTGAGATCTTTAAAGAGTTTAGCAGGAAGTGGATCGTTGAAGTGGTTGGCCGGTTTTAGAGTTGCCATCTCGTGGAGTAAATCTGTGTAATCTGGCAGGATAAAGGAATTCCAGGAGGCTCCATTTTTGGGAGAACGTCTGCGAGAAAAGGAGACCGTCGCGGGGCCCATCAGTTCCTCTGGAGAAGTGGTGGGGAATAGGGGCGGCATCATGGGCATGCAAGGTTGGAGCTCCCGTTCTATTTTCCTAGTTTTTTCTGAGAAGTGCACTGTGAATGCCTCCCCGTTGGGAAGTGGCGTCGCGGAGGACAGGTTTGGGTTGGAAGTGTGGTTTGCTTGTTGTTTGATGATTTCAAAAGCATCTTGGGTCTGTTTGTTGCGCCATCCAGTTGCGCTCTGAAATGGTCAGATTTAGCAATGCAGGTTTTTTTATTGTATGCACTTCTCATTTTCCTCAGCTGAAAGAGACTGGTGGTGGAAGGTTCATTTCTCCAAGACCTCTCTAAAAGCCTAAGTTTGCAGCGTTCGTCATTTAGGGAACCATTAAACCAAGGTTTGGATTGTTTAAGGGGAATTCTTTTAAGTTGCTTGGGTGCCATAGAGTCAAAGATACTAGTCATAGTGCTAATGTAATGGTCAAAAAGATCGTCCAGGTTGGTCATGTTAGGTGGAGGCTGAAGACTATTCTTGGTGATGGAAGTAAGAGCATTGATGTTTACATCTCTCATGTTGCGAGTCCATTGTTTCGCTTTAAGAGGTTGACCCTTTCTGCTCGTCGACTTTTCCAGTATGTGGAAGGCAATTTGGTGATGATCCGACCAGTCGCATGGTAGGATGTCCTTCAGTTGAATGAGATTGTCTATAGCAATAATGAGGTCCAGGGTGGCGCCTTTGATGTGGGTGGGTCCTTTACAGATCTGAGAGAAGTTGAGATCAGAGAGGAAAGTCTTAAAGGAGCTGACTGAAAGATAATTGGTGTCATTCCAGTGGAGGTTAAAGTCTCCAAGGAAGATATGGTATGGTTGATCAGAGCATGAGCTAATAAGCTCCATGATTTGCTCTATGAAGATCAAATTGTCACCAGGAGGATGGTAAATCATGTTGAACACACATACAATCTTGCCCTTATTCCAAATTTCTGTCATGAGTAGTTCACAGGAAGATGGATGAGCCCTCTGAGATTGCTTTATGGTTAGGTAGGAGCGATGAATGCAGGCAATGTCCCCCCCCCCCCATTTTCCCTGGGCGATCACTTCGGATAATGATATAGTCAGCCGGTACTAAAATATCCAGAACCGGGGAGGTTAGTTGTCTCAAGGTAGGGTGTTAGCCAAACAAGCGTTTTATTTCCTGCTTATCCAGTAATTGAAGAACATGGGTGTAGTGTCTTGTGAGCTAGTGATGAGAGGACCCTTTTGGTTCCTGATGGACTCCATAGAACTATGATGTAAGTGTTTGAGTGTGATGAATAGAGTCCATGTTTGAGTTCTCAGTTACAGGCACAGGAATAAAGATGTGTAATACTAAGCTCCATGTGTGGCATATTCATTTACGAGTACCCAGGCTGGGGAGGATGCTACACCTGGCGACGAGATAGGAGATACATAACCCAAAGATCGACAATTCTCTCCCAGCAAACTGCTTGTGCATGCCACATGTGTCTTAGTTGAAGTGAAGATCGACGTTTGGCGTATGTGGAGTCAAAGCGCCACTACAGCCACTGTAAACTATTTGAAGATAATGTAAGCCTCATTGTGAAGTTTTTTCATCGTTGGCCAGAAGCCTACGAGTAAGGCCGAGAAAGAGGTACTGTGCTGCTACGCACTACTGAGCTATAAATTGTACGGAATGATAACGCTAAAAGCAGCAACAGAAAAGGGCAACAAAACACTAGCAGCGAACATAGCCAATTAAGGCAGTGAAAACTAGGTAACATGCAGAAGGGTGAAGAAAGGGTACAATAAAGAAAACCAGTATTTACTGTACAGCAGGAAGCAGGAATGTGTGTGTGTGTCCGGTGACTGGGCCAGATGACCCCAGTTCAGAGACGGTACTTGTGGAAAGTACAGGGTCAAATGCACATCCAGTGCTGTCTGAACAGCAAATACTTTCCACGACAATAGCAAGAGGAATGAGGTACACAGCTGCCGTCTTCTTGAAACCACCACCTCCAGTCGACACTGCTAAAAAACTGATTATTGGTGACAGATGGACTGCCTCAATACAAATATTTGATGATTTCATCGATGCACTGGAAGAAACAGACAACAAAAAGATTGTCAAATACTTCAAAGAGGTAATAAAGAAATTATCACGAAATGAAGAAGTCACATACTGTCAAGTCAAAGAAGCGTAAAATCTCAAGTTCAATCCAATGCCGAATGTTGATTATGAAAGATATATTTTTAGTCAGGAACAACAGAATGCTGGTGAAACAATTGACAAATGTGTTGAGAGACTTGATACGTTCATAAAACACTGTAAGTTCAATTAATTCAATGATGAAGAAGCTATACGTCTAAGAATTATTGATGGATGTCTGTAAGGTTCATTCAAGTGACAAATGCTGAGAGAAACCCTTAGTCTGGAGCGAGTTCTCATGACTGCCAGAGCTGAGGTACATGGAGGCTGGAGGTAACCAGAATAAGTCAGTCATGAGCATGATTAGAAAGCAGAATGGGGCATGGCTAATGGGCTAAGATGACAAACATATTCTATCGAGGCTCTGCAACCTCACCCCTTTATCTGCCACAAATCCTGCTCTAGCTAGACCATCCACTGAAAAAGCTATCCAGTATAACTATTGATGCTGTTTCCTGCCGGTACATCTTTTCACTGTGCCGCCTGCCCCAGCATTTGCGGAGTTTGCAGTGAGAGTCACCCGGTGCCTACACCCACATGGTGATGATCTGCTGGAGACCCCAGTTGCGGTGCTGACTGCCTTGTGGGGCCAGACGGAGGCGACAGGTGGGCCTGACTGCCCTGGACTGCCCACCCACTGACCTACGGGCATGCTTATCTCCGACGACTGTTGCCATTATCGGCTGGACTGATGAGACAGGGACTCGCCGTTCACTGCATTGGACCTGGTGCCGTGGCGATCCTACCCGAAGGAGGTGATTATGATACTGAGGGGGGTCTCCAGAGGAGGCTGACCGGCAGATGTGGAGATCGCTGTGTGCTGTTCCAGGTACTCTCAGTGCGGCCTGTTCTCCAAGTCACTGATACACAGGTGAATCTATTCATGTGCCGCTATGGGCATGCTCCCGTCGTCACAATAAACAGTTAATGACTTGTGAGAAAAGGGCCCGTACCTGAGCTGAACACTGGCCTGCTGATCGAAACCTCCCTCTTCATAAATCATTGTGTGGGGACCCATACAGCATGAATCAAACTGTACTGATAAATGTTATACACCCGTGCCAAACACGCCCTCTTGGAGGGGAGCTTGTTATCATTCTCAGGGGATTTGGTGCAGTGCCTCAACAACCCTCTAGTACGCTACACATAACCGCCCCCACTGACGACCTCATTGAGCGGACCGCATGCTCTGCTGTGCCAGCCTGAGGTTGAAAAAGCGAACTACCAGGGTTGCTGGCTGAGGTGCCGTGCCCTGCTCCGCAGTGGAACTGTTGAATTGTGGATTTGGCTCTGTGCTGATGGCTGCGATACTGGCCATTCCTGGTTGCTGGCAATTTTGTGAAGTGGTCTGTTGCCGGGCTGTGGAGCTGACTACCAACTGTTTGTCCGGAGCTGCGGACCACCAGTCATAGCCCAGATTGACGCTGGAACCCCCATGCCTAGCGCCCAGCAATTAGTCATGAGTCGCTTACGCTCGAATGCCCCACTTGCACCGGCATGATTCGCAACAGACCTAGAACAATGCTCCAGAAAGTACTTGAAGGGCAAACCACCCTTGATCAGAGGCGCACATCGCTCGAAAGCAAAATTGGCAAGGTGACTGCAGATTTCCCTCTCCTACGTGCAGATCACTGCAAGCTTGCTGACACAGTACATGACGCCAAAATCACACTAGCTGAACTCCAACCAGCAACCCACAGGAACACAACTCCACTGCAATCTTTGTTGGATCGAGTGAATACCTTGGAGCACAGAGTGGAAGATGCTGAGGGCTGCACACGTAGAAATAATATACAGGTGGTGGGTCTACCGGAGGGAGAAGAAGGCCAGGATGCAGTGGCCTAAGCTGAAATCTGGATTCGTGCACTACTGCCTGATGCCACGTTATCACCTTTCTTTACAATTGAGCGTGCCCATTGGGTGCCGACACGCAGACCTCCACCGGGTGCTAATACCAGGCCCTTACTGTTCTGGCTAATAAACTACAGAAACCAAGACACCATACTACGTGAGACATGTAAACTGCAGGAAATCCAAGAGAACAATGTCATGCTCTTCCCAGTCTATACTGTATCAGTACAAAAACAACTGAACACCTCTCAGGCAGTCAAGCGATGCCTTTGCGAACTTGACATACGGTACTTGTTGCTGTTTGCTGCCCACCTCTGTGTAGTGGCCAAAGGCACCGCTCACTTCTTTGACTCCCTCGAGGACGCCTGGGACTGGATGGAAGCCACTGGCCTCACAACTTCATGCCCCTCACCTGTCAAGACAGGGGGAACACGAAACGATGTGAGGGTCCGTCGTTGTGGTCATGGCAGGCAGGCAACACCATTCTCCACCAAGAACCGTACCAAACCTGGAACAAGTGATATCGGAGTAGTGACATGCTTTGCATATAGCAGCAGCAATGCGAGAACAAACTCCAAGCTCAGATCAAGATGCCAGTTCCACAAAATCCTTGAGTGACGATGGTTCCTCAACCACTTGGCTGACCAGGGCGGAATCGCCAGCTCCACTAGCTAGCACCACAGACAGCTGATGACATTTTATGAACTCACAACAGCAGCTAGTGCTACCTAACCAACAGCCTTCTAGCGACCTGTAGCTCTTATGCAATAGCTTGCAATTATGTACACTGAGCAATCTAGAACAGCGGCGGATGGGAACCCTATCACATTAATATAGGAGAGGATACACCACAGAAGAAAATTACAAAATTATATGGCAACAAGGAATACATCTACTTGAGAGTCACAGCTGGTACACTACACGTTGAGCAATAGGGGTGCTGCAATGCTAGTTTGCGCTACCCACGCTTTCTTTGATTAACCAACACACTAGGTAGTTGCCAAGGTTAGGCTGAACAGTTTGGGCAGATTCCTGTTTTACATTTCCTCTAATAATGTTAAATGAATTTGGGTTTTTCCCCCCACTTTTCTTTCTAGTTCTGATTGGTTGCCCTGAACTTCTTGGCCCCCCAAATGCCCTCACCCACTGACACTGATATGGGCTGTGGGCTTTCCTGACTGTGCTCGACCACGGTGCAGTCGAGACATTGTCATATCTCTAACATGGCCCACACTATTATCATCACCTGGAATGTAAGAGGCATGTGCACATCTCAGCGCAGTTACTCGGTGTACTCTTACCTTCAACGCAGAGTAGTGGTATGGGTAATACCGGGGATCCCATTTCCGGCAGACGAGCTGGTAGTGGATACAAATGGCAGGTATGTGCTTCTAAGAGGTCACCTAAATGGTCGACTGCTCCTGTTGGGGGCAATATATGCTCCCAACACAGATCAGACCTCGTTCCTCCACAAATTATCTGGAATACTTGCTAACTGGAGTGAGATCCCATGGCTACTAGGAGGCAACTTTAACTCTGTCCTCAATACTACGCTAGACTGTTCATTCCCTCTCCTGTCATGCACTATTGCCACATCAAACGCCCAAGCATTGAGTAATTGGCTGCACAATGGTCTCTTGTCGACATAGGGCATGTTCACAATCCTGACACGCAGGTATATTGATTTTACTCTTCACCTCATGATCTGCATGTCAGAATTGACCACATTGTGGGGTCATCCGCACTCCTCTCCAAAGTCTGGCAGACCGATTACCTGGCCCGCACACACTCAGATCACAACCCTCAATCCCTACAACTTACATGGGAGGTGGGCCCAT
Organism: Calotriton arnoldi; assembly: GCA_963921515.1. Classification (NCBI taxonomy): domain Eukaryota; kingdom Metazoa; phylum Chordata; class Amphibia; order Caudata; family Salamandridae; genus Calotriton; species Calotriton arnoldi. The sequence goes on along the minus strand of CAWUFW010001860.1, from coordinate 2,118,237 downwards.
CAGCTATACCTACGTGGTGCCTTCAGCCGGCCGCACAGCAACGTGGCTCAAAGGAAGTTAGATGCCAGAAATTATCATGACCCTCCCCCCTGGTTATGGCATTTGCAGACAGGACCGGGTGGGAAAAATAGGAGGCGGGGTGGCCATTATCTATAAAGTACAGTTCAGCTGCTCCATCACATCCCTGAGACTAACCAATTGAGAAGCCATGTAATTTAGAATAACGCTCGCCCCCTCATCCTCTTTCTCCTGTACTCTTGCTAACAGGCCCTCAGGGCTGTGCACAACATTTCTGGAGTCCCTTCCTGATCTCCTTGCCAGCTTTATCATAGAGAAAAGCGCATTCACAGCTCTGGGTGATTTTAACATCCACCTGGACGATACCAACAACTCGTCCTCCAACAGACTTCTATCATACCTAGAGGCCCTGCAACTTCCCCAGCTTGTGGGCTCTGCCGCACATGAAAAAGGGCATATTGTCGACCCTATCTTTTCTAATGACCCCAGACTACAGGTGCTTACCCCAATTCAAGTCCCCTGGTCTGACCATTTCTATATCCCTTTTCTGTATGCTAAACCACTCATACAAAAGCCTTCAGGGGGCAACATTAATCAAGGACGTAAATGGCCCTGGGTTGCACCTGAAAGTTGGACCAACTGTTTAGTCTACCACCTCCCTCTTCATCAGAAGACCTCTACAAGGCACATAAACGTTGGTCAGATTGGATTAATAACTCAGTAGACACATGTTTTCGCAAACCTAGATTGACAGCCCAGTGCAACCCCAAAAGAGCCGTCTGGTTCAATAGCCAGCAATCCTCTCAGAAAAAGAACTGCAAGAAACTTGAAAGGAGCTGGAGGAAAACCAAAGCCCCAAACCTTAATTTATTATAGAAAAAAGCCATCAGACAATACCATGATGACATTAAGCTAAAACAAGCAAAATTCTGAGGAGAGGTTCTCCCTCAAAGAATTATTCAAAATCTTGAAATCGCTCACCACTATTGAACAAGGCTCCCACACACATCACACTTCAAAAGAGAGATGCAACGAGCTAGCCGCTTTTTTAAAAAACAAATTGGAAAACATATATAACTCGCTACACAAGTGTTCCACTGACAGCCCAGAAGGGAGGCAGGACACCTATGGTAGGAAGGGCCAACTCCCCAGCCCAGAACAGCCTGGACTTCCAATACCCCCATTATTAGGTACCTTCCCAGCGTTGAGTAAAGAATGCAGGGGCCTCCTCCTGAGTAACATTAAATCTGGGTCTCCACTGGATTCCGCCCCTCCCCACATTTTACTTCAGGGTGGAGATTCAGTCCTCTCTATTGCTATCCCTAAGCATGGGGATTTTTCCCAAAGAGTGGAAGCATGCCACAGTGAAGCCTCTACTTAAGAAGCCTCAACTTGATCTCACAGTACTGGGGAATTTCCGCCTCATCTCACTACTATCCATTCTGGGTAAAGTTGCTGAGAATCATGTTAATAGCATCATCTCTCATCTCCTGGAGGAGAATAACATCCTGCACCAGACTCAGATGGGGTTTCGCCCAGAACATAGCACAGAGTCGGCCCTCCTAGTGATTACTGAGAAACTGAAAATGATACTAGACCAGGGGAGATCCGCCACGATTCTACTTTTGGATCTCAGTGCAGCTTTTGATACTGTGGATCACAAGATCTTAATCCATAGACTCAGAGAGAGAGGGATCCAGGATATAGCCAATCAATGGCTTGCCTCTTTCCTCAGTGATAGATCGTTCCAGTATATGGAATCGGCCATCCTCTCAGACACACTCCCGGCCCCTTACGGAGTACCTCAGGGCTCGGCGCTCAGCCCAACCTTGTTCAACATTTATCTGAGTCCTCTAGCACATATTGTGCAGGATTTTGGCCTGTCAATTGTTTCCTACACTGATGACACTCAGCTAGTGGCCTCAGTGTCAGAAGAGATGAATTCAAACCATCTGCAGCTGGTACCATGCATGGAAAGAATAGCAAACTGGATGGCTAACTGTAGCCTAAAACTGAATAGCCACAAAACGGAGCTGATGTTCCTGGGCAATGGCCCAGGTCCATGGGCAGGGATCAGTTGCCAAGGGGTTGGGGTCCATCCCCCGCTCCGAAGCCATCCATAAAAAACCTGGGGATATGGCTTGACCAGAATCTGTCCATGGAAACACAAGCCAAAAAATAATCGGCAACCTGTTTCGGTATACTACGGATGATCCGTAAGATCATGGACCTAATCCCAGAACAGGCTCGGAAGACGGTGGTCCAGGCCCTAGTGGTCTTGCGACTGGACTACGGCAATTCCCTGTATCTGGGGTCTCCTAAGTATGTGATCAATAGACTACAGGTTGTCCAAAATGCTGCGGCCAGGATGCTCCTAAAGATCTTCAGACAGGAATCAGTGAGATCTTCTCTGAAAAAACTGCAGTGGCTACCTATTCAATCTAGGGTTAGGTTTAAAGCCCAATGCCTAGCCCACAATGCCATGCAGGGTAGAGGTCCTGCCCTGATAAAATCCCTCATCTCCCCATATGTCCCGAATAGGTCCCTCAGGTCCTCATCCGATTTCCTTATGAACATACCAAGATAAAGAGATCTCACCATGGTCCCAAAGCTCTGGAACTCAATGATCACGGAACTGAGACTGGCTAAAAATGAACGGTGTTTCAGGAAAAAACTTAAAACCTGGTTGTTCCCATGATTCCCTACCCCCACCAACTGCCCCCTCTCTGTAGAGCTGGAAAGCCCTCGGGTAGCCATGAGCTTTATAAATCGCATAAACAAAAACAATAAACATAAACATTGGAATACCCATCGTTCAGTAAGTCCCTTGGTGGCGCAACAGCAGAGTACTTTGAACTCAAAAGCGGCTCAACCACTAACAGGCTGAGCAAATGTGATGCCTTTAAGGTGACCACCAAGGGGCATAGCCTGGGCTTCAATTGGAACATTCATAAACAGCTGGATAATACCATTAACAAACTTGAACGGAAGCTTTTGCAACTCGAGATACAGTTGGTGGCCCAACCAGAATGTGCATGTCAATTAGATGAAGCGCGTAGTGAACACATCTCACTATTGGAGCACCTACGGTGCACTCATGTGGCTTCAGATCATCCGGGAAGCCTGCTGGCATGGCTGATAAGTCAGGAGGGCCCTATCCATATCCTGTGAGCACAAACGGGACACCTCCTCCATGCACAACACAAAAAACATACTGAGCTGACTCAGCACTATACGTCTCTCTATGATCTGACCATCAGACTCAGCAAGATCCATCTTGAGACTTTTTTCTCCCAAATACAATTGCTCACTATCACTTCTGCACAGCAAGGCAAACTAGATGAACCAATCAAGCTCTTTGAGATCCGCAAAGCCATCAGAGCCCTGCTGTCTTGCAAAACCCATGGACCTGATGGCCTACCTGCCGAATATTACAAGGCTTATGCCCTAACGTTGGCTCCACAACTGCATGCTTTATAAACTGACGCTCTTGCGGCTTCCTCTCTCCCTACGTCATTATGTGAGGCTTTGCTAATCTCCTTACCTAAGCCTGGCAGAGATCCCAATGCTCTGGGTTCTTACCATCCTCTGGCCTTACTGAACACAGATTTTAAAATACTAGCTAGGATACTTGCCGATCAGCTGGCACTTTTAGTTCCATCTCTGGTCCACTCAAACCAAAACGGATTTTTTCCAGCCTGCAACACTTCACAGAATCTGAGGCGTTTATTCTGGGTCTCCACTTATTGCACACTTCAGTGCCATGCTTCGGGTGCTTGGTACTTAACCTTGAGAAGGCCATTGATTCTCTGGAATGGGAATTTCTTTTTGCCACCTCACTTCGGTAGGGTATTGGGTGTAGATTCCTTCGCCTGGTTCGATTGCTCTATACAGCGCAGGCAGCCAGGGTGAAGACGTGCTCCTACAGCTCTGATCCAGTTCCAGTGGACTGCGGCACCCGTCAGGATTCCCGCTCTTCCCACTGCTCTTTTCCTTGGCCATAGAACCACTTGTAGCTGCTATTCGAACACAAATCATGGACTGGGGCATCCCCATGGGAGATAGCACATACAAAATGTCATTATATGCTGACAACATTCTGCTATATATCTGGGATGTGAGGTGAATTCCCTCTCAACTATCCCAAGTGCTCAATGATTTTGCTGCCTTCTCTGATCTGCGGGCTAACTGGGCTAAGTCATGTCTCTTCCAATTTGCTTCAATGTGCCCTGATCCTGTTTTCGTACTTAACGGTGTCCCCATAATATGGCAACCTGATACATTCCGCTACTTGGGGATAAGAGTGGACCCCCTCCCTCAGCGCCTTGAGACCCTCACGGGTGAGTAGCGCGCTTACAATTCCCTGATTGATTGATTGATTGAGTGTATCATCAACAAGCTGACTTGTTGGATGGTGATCTTGGGAAAGCGATAACAGCTCTCTGATCCCAGATGTCCTTCTGGCGCGGGCTTCCCCTGTTGGTCATGGGACGGGTAGCCCCACTTAAAATGGGGTCGCTACTGAGCCTGCTATATTATTTCACTACCCTACTTCTTTATATTGTGTCCCACCTCTCCCCCCTCTTCCGTACGTTTGAGTGTGTCATGAGGAAATTAATTTGGAGCAACTCCCAATGCTGTGTTGCACTCTCCAAGGTCTACCTCCCTACAGACAGAGGTGGACGAGCAGTTCCGAATATGGAGCAATATTATCTTGCTTATAAGCTTCAATGGGTGGCCAAGTGGATGGCGGGACTCCAGCTATCTGACACGGCAGCACTCTCAATGCCCCAGTCACTTTCATTGCTACTGTATCACCCCTGCACATTGGAGTCACGTACAGATGTTATCATAGAAGCTTCTATATAACAAGATCATTGATACAGTATGCACCAGTGCTGCCTCTACAGGGCACACCTTGGGCCGTGCTGTCACCACATCCACAGAATTGGCCACATGGCTAGAGGCCGCACTCCACACTCTGGTTGACCTGTATCGAGATGGTACCTTGCTACCCTACGACACACTAATGGAAGAAGATGGTCTGCACCCAGGCCAATTCTTACTGCACAATTCACTGCTCGCTACCTTGGGGGAAAAATGGGGGGACATGACATGCCCCTGAGGCAGTGTTGGAAGGCAGAGCTGCGTCGATCCTCCACCGATAAAGAATGGACCGCTATATTAGAAAGCCCAAATAACATCTCCCACAATACTCGCTTTTGCCTTATTTACTATTACATCGTGCAGAGAGCATACCTCACCCCAGCTAAAATTAATTGATACTTCCATCTCACAGATGCCGCGTGCCCTAGATGTCGGTTCACACGCGTCACAAATGCTGACCTCTTCCACATGCTATGGACTTGCCCGACTCTTGACAAATACTGGTGGTCAGTCATATCCGCATTATCCAACTGCACTGGACCCACTGTGTCCCATATGTGTGAAGTATGCGTCTTACATCTCATTCATAGAAAAACGTGGCAAAGAGTTACTTCCCACTTTCTCGACCTAGGTATACTGGTGGCCAAGCGTCTGATCGCAAAATGGTGGAAATCACCTGAACCCCCTAACCTGATAGCCTGGAGACATTTGCTGTTGGTGTGGGTCAAAGCTGAAAGTGATGCATTGCACAAAGAGGAGACACTGGCCTCCGCAAAATCCCTATAGCTGCTAGATGGGACTCTATACTGCATGATTTCTACAACAAGCTGCCAACAGAACCAGAACTCCCAGGCACCATGATCCCAGCAGAGATGGTAGATGTGGGGACTTGACAACCCCCTGCATAACTGATGTGGTATTACCGAGGTCGGAGCGAAGTGTTTGCCACAACTGATGTAGAACACGGTGCCAACTGTCTCGAAGATGTAAAATGCACTCACAATTGGCACATACAAGGGCCAGAAGCACTTCAGTTGGGCCAAGGTTCTCCCATTAATATTGATTTGTCCTGATTCCTTTCCCCTCCACCTCCTGTTGGTAATGGGTTAAGAGAACAACATTTTGCCAGTATCACACAGAGGCAACCCCAAACATATCAGCCATCACTACCCGCTGCCCACTCTCAACCATAGCGCATCAACACACCAGCCCCCACATGCCACTGTCTGCATATTCCTCACTGCCACCGAAGTAAAAGGTATAATATTGACATGACGATGTATGTAATGTGGACGCATATTGGATGTCTGCAATTACTGAAATTAACACTGTAATGTTGATTCTTTAACACTGTAACTGTTTGACTTTGTTAAAGAAAATAAAAACTGATTTAAAAAAAAATGCAGAAACGCAAAGCTGAAGGACACATAGTGATGTCGCCACAGAAAAAAGATACTGTGCTTTAGATGTGGATTTTCGTTTCCACACAAAGGTAAATGTCCCGTCATTGGACAAGTATGCAAAGGCTCTGGGAAGGAGAAACATTTTGTACTGGTTTGTAAGGTGAAGAAAAATCTAAGTGTGTCTCGACGAGAAAACAAAATGGCTGCTCGAACATTCCAGAAACGACGTTCAAACGCATGCCCACAAGGCCAAGCGGCAACACCAGCTGAGGCACATTGACACCAAATGAAGTTGATCGTCGTGTAAATCTTCATCCAAGAGAGCTTCAGTTTCCTTATCAAGTGACAGTGAGGAAGACTTGTGATGTCGATGTTTACCTCAGAAAAACGTATGCATGCCGGACTGGCTGCATGCATTTAAAAATACGAATCAAAGGAAAGTCGACGAGTAAAATCACAAAAGTCATTCAAAGATTGTCTGAAAATTGCACTAAAAGTAAACGGTTGCTCCATATCTTTTATTATCGAAGGTGGTGCATCAATAAACATTATTCATGAGGAGAAATACAATGAACCGTCTCCATTGCCCTGTCTCACATCGTCAAAGACTAAAAGGTATACCTGGGCTGCATCAACGCCCTTAAAGAGTCAAGGTACATTTGGAGCAACCATGGAACACTAAAGGACAAAAGTGCAAGCACCCATTCATGTACTTCAAGGTACTGCAAGTGCCTGTTTCAATACAGCTGCTGATATGGGACAGATATATGTGAACTGCAACATGAATGCTCACCATGAAAGAGTAAGTCAATTCCCATCATTTGTTTCATGGATTGGGGAAACTTAAGACCAAGAAAGTGCAACTGCATATCAATGAGGACGTTCGTCCTGTTGCTCAAAGACATAGATGAATTGCATTTAATTTATAAGAAGCTGTTGAGAAAGAGCTTGAGGCATTACTAAAGAAAGATATCATTGAGCGATCTACTGTTCCAACTCTGTGGGTTTCGCCCATAGTGGTAGCACCCAAAAAGGACAGTGAAGGAGCTGTACGCATCTGTGTTAATATGAGTCAAGTTTAGTCAAGCAGAGAGGGGCCCCACTTACCCAAAGGGATAGGGCACCATATAAGACTATTCAGTCAGAAGAAAACTCCTGTTGGGTTTGTATATATATACTTAAGCACAATCAGCACTCTCATTCCAGTTTCATTCCATACATCATGTACATCCCCGATAGCATTAAGATACAGACTCCAACACTTATATATTGTTCATGTAAAATTATTATCTGTATCCTTTATTCATATATCAAATTTCATTTAAAATCAATAAATAGATCATTTATCATAACATAATAGTTAAAAAAGATTAATAAAACTCCTTTCTTAATAATCCCTTCCAAAATGGGAGGAGGGGCCCTGCTTTACAATGAAGAACAATACGTCTAAAAAATATATAACCAAGAACATTGGTGACTGTAAAGACATATGTTGTTGTCTACTGTATTCTCCCAATGTACGTTTATATGTTATATTTGATATATGAATAAAGGGTAAATATAATAATTTTACATGAAAAATATATGTGTAGTGTCTGTATCTTAATGCTATCGGGGGTGTACATAATGTATGGAATGAAACTGGAATAAGAGTGTTGATCGTGCTTAAGTGTTTATATACAAACCCAACATGAGTTTTCTTCTGACTGAATAGTTTGATATGAGTCAAGCCAACAAGGCGATTGACAGGGAACAACATCCCCATCCGCACATTGCCGACATGATCACACAGCTAATGTATTCTCTAGCATTGATCTGAACAAAGGGTGTCATCAATTGGAACTCGAAGAAAATTGCAGGTACATTACCAACTTTCTACCCATATTAGTTAGTTCAGAAATAAATTATTAAGTTTTGGTGTGTCATTAGCTGCCAAACCTTTTCAAGAGATCATTCAATGTATCATTCAACCTGTCATGAATGCTTTCAATTACAGAAGGATCAATTGATGGAAGGAATGCTGAACAATGTCAAACACTCACCCCCCAGTACAGAGATCTTGACCTAAATCCATTGTTTTATGCTCACCACGCCATTCCAGTTTGGACCCAGTCATTTGCAAATCAGTCTTGACCCTGCTCCCTATGGTAGCAGTCCATCCTGAACTGCCAGGCCAGGTCCACCCCGAACCAGAAACAAGCATCCTAGGACAGGTTTTGGGGTATCACCACTCATCATCCAGGATAGCTTAACTCTGGTGGCATGGTGAGCATGGGATCCACATCTGGGCATACCTGTCCCACTTAGGGTGACAAATGCAGGTTGAACAAATGATGGATGGAATGCTGAACAATGCCAAACACTCACTCCCAGTACAAAGATCTGGGTCTAAAGCCATTATATTTTTACTCACCACGCCATTCCAGAAAGGACCCAGCCATATGCAAATCAGTCTTGACCCTGCTCCCAGGGCTGGACTGGCCGTAGCGGGCAACGGGCATTTCCCCGGTGGGCCGCTAGGGTGGGGGCCAGTTTTGAGCCCCTGGGGGGCCGGTTTTGTTACAGGGGGTCGGCAATATCGGCCCCCTTTAACAAAATCGGCCGAAACAGGCCCTCGCAAACTGCTCGGCTGCACCCACTACCCCCAGGGGGGCCAGCCGAGCAGTTTGCCAGGGCCGGTTAAGGTTCCCAGTCCGGCCCTGCCTGCTCCCCATGGGAACAGTCCAGCACAAACTGCCAGGTCCTCCCTGAACCAGAAACAAGCATTGTAGGACCGGTTTCAGAGTATCACCCCTCATCAGCAAGGATAGCTTGACCTCGGTGGCATGGTGAGCACGGGAACACGTCTGGGCATGCCTGTCTCACTTAGGGCAACAAATTCAAAAAGAATAAATGATGGACGGAATGCTGAACAATGTCAAACACTCATCACAAGTAGAGAGATCTGGGCCTAAATCCATGGTTTTTCTGCTCGCCATGCCATTCCAGTTTGGACCCAGCCATATGCAAATCAGTCTCGACCCCAGCCTAAACTGCAAGGTCAGGTCCTCCCTGAACAAGAAACAAACATCCTAAAACCGGTTTTGTGTTATCATCCCTCATCAGCCAGTTTACTTTCTTACCGGTTGCATGGTGAGCACGGGATACATGTCTGAGAATACTCATCCCACTTAGAGCAATAAATGCATATGTGCCTAAATCCATCATTGTTTTGTTCACCACGCCATTCCAGTTTGGACCCAGCCATATGCAAATCAATCTTGAACCTGCTCCCAATGGGAACAGTCCAGCCGGAAATGCCAGCCAGGTCCTCCCTGAACTAGAAACAAGCATCCATGGACAGTTTTCGGGGTACTACTCTTTGTCAGCCAGGATACTTTAACTCTGGTGGCATTGTGAGCACAGGACCCACATCTGGGCAAACCTGTCCCACTTAAGGCCACAAATGCAAAAAGAACAAATGATAGAAGGCATGCTGAACAACGTCAAACACTCATTCCCAGTACAGAGATCTGGGCCTAAATCCATCATTTTTTCAATCACCATGCCATTCCAATTTAGGCTACTCTGGCTGATGAGGGATGATACCCTGAAACCAATCCTAGGATGCTTATTTCTGGTTTGGTGAGGCCCTGGCCTGGCAGTTCGGGCTGGACTGTTCCAGGGGAGCAGGTTCAAGACCGATTTGCATATGGCTAGCATATGGCTAGCTGGGTTTACTTGATGAACAAAAAAGGATGGATTTAGACCCAGAACCCTGTTCTGGGGGTGAGTGTTTGACATTGTTCAGCATTCCATCCATCAATAGTTTTTTTTGCATTTACACCTCAAGCGGGCGGGGGTGCCCAGACGTGGGTCCCATGCTCGCCATGCCACTGGATTCAAGCTACCCTGGCTGATGAGGGGTGATACCCTGAAAAAAGGTCCTAGGATGCTTGTTTCTGGAAAACGGTGTACCTGGCTTGGCAGTTTGTGCTGGCCTGTTCCATGGGGAAAAGGGTCGAGTCTGATTTGTATATGGCTGGGTCCAAGTACGGGTGGCGTGGTGAACAAAAAAGTGCTGGATTAGGCCCAGATCTCAATACTGGGAGTGAGTGTTTGAAATTGTCCAACATTCTGTCCACCATTCAACAGTCAAGAATTCAGAGACTTTCTTAATCATCTCAATGTGAAGTATTGAAAGCACACCTCCGTGGCCACAAGCAAATTGCATTTTCGAACCCTTTATGAGCACACTTATATAGACCATAGAGCGTGCTATATTGGAGAAGCTTCATTTGAAGTCCGCTCTCCAAGCTGATATTTGAGCTTACGGTCGACTCCTCGTTCAACGACAGGTGAAAGTCCTGCCACCCTCATTTTTGGTAGAGACACGATGACCAAGTTATCACAATAAACCAACAGAAGATCTACAACAGATGGTGAGCTTCGTCAAACAGCAAAAGATGAAAGTGTGTGCTGAAAAGCGGCGACGTACCAAAAACAATATTTTCAATAAAGGTGATTGAGTATTGGTGTGACAGCAGAGAAAGTGCAAATCTGATTCTTCCTTTGATGCTGAACCCTTCAAAGTTGTGACTAGTAAAGGACACATGGTGACTGCTCACCATCCTGGAAAGTCTATTACGCGAGATTCTTCGCACTTCAGGCATCTGCCTCATCATTTTCCAGTACCTGATGTCAAAGATGAGACTGGTTCAATTGAGACTGTAGAGAGCCCCTTGACTGCGTCTGTCACTACATCGCCAGTACCAGTCATGGACGCTTCCTTTCTCTCTTTCCAGCCTCGGAGGACATGCTCTGGGTGTTTGGTCAAAGTTCCACGACCACTTATCGAGCAGTTGTAATGTATGTGTATGTATATATATATATATATATATATATATATATATATATATATATATATATTCACGCTCCAAACTCCGTGCCTCATAAGTACGAAATCAAGCACTCGCTGGGGTGAGTTCAAAGCACTTTATTTCACGAACTCCTGTAAAACAGACGCGTTTCGGGTGTCGCCTTCGCCAGTGTAATCTGGCGCACCAGAAACAGACATCTTTTTATGACACTCTTCCTCTGCCGGCATCGGCAATAACATAGTGGGAGGACTAAACATTATTTGAATTCATCGCCATCTTGTAATAGTGTAACAACGTAACTCTATACAGATATATATTAACACATTTCATGAAATGCATTTTCGTTTAGCCCGCTTGTATTTTCAATCAGTAATGTTATATTCAGTATAACGCCCTGGATGGGCTTTCATCACTGTGACATAATGTCCAACATAATACGAGCTATGATTGCATGATTTCTCTCGGAAAAAGGTTCATGTGCAATTCATCACAAAGCCTAAGCCCAAATTGGCCCCGTCGTGAAGGCTCAACATCTAATAAAAATTCATATCAATACCGCCCTGGATGGGCTGTCACCTTAGAACCTCGAGACAATTTAAACGTTGTGCCAACCTATTACAACCAATTCAATCACCTTATCTCCCATAAATGCAATAATCTTATTGTAACCACAATCTGAGCCAAAATTTCAACCACATCATATACATATACCCTCCTATTTTGACAATATATGCATCCTACTCCTGGATCGCTTAATGTACATAAAGCAGGGAGAGTAAAACGAAAATAAGAAAGAAAGAAAGAGGGACAGCCAATAAGTCAGTGAAATAGAAAGCAGATGAGCCAAGCTATAGCAAAAGATGTACATTCCCAATGTGTCACTTATTGAGTTATCACAAATTCTCTAATTCATTCGCCTAAGTGCACTGGCAGTTCTTCGTTACTGTTCATACCCTTTGGGGCCTTCATTTGGTGATCGATAATATATCTCGACTCCAATCTTCTCAAACTGAGAATTCTATCTCCCCCCCCCTTGGATTCAGTGGTACATGATCAAGGCAGAAGAATGAGAGAAGATCCCTGTTACTGTTGTGTTTCGCACTATAATGCCTGGCTACCGGGTAGGTCACATCTCGGTTCTTGATTGCCCTTGTGTGTTCCACAATACGTATTTTGGTGGGATGAATGGTGCTCCCAATGTACTTTAGCCCACACGGGCACATCAGGCAATATACCGTATAAGGTGTACTACATGTGATAAACTTCTTTATCATCCTCGGTCTTTTAAGACCAGGCACATTATACGATTGCACTCTTTTGCTACCTGAGCATGCCTTGCATCTACTACAAGGAAAAAACCCGAAAATAATGGCTGATGACAATACCATTATTAACCTGTCTACGATGGCTCTACCTGATGCCGAAAATCAACTGTTATCACTGGGGTTGTCTTTCTGTCCTATGAGTGATTTCAATTATGCACGCACTAGGGTTGATGTCTTCTGTTTCATTCGGAAGTTGAAATTAAGAAAGTTCTTTGCCATACAGGATGGCTTAAAAGAGGCACAAGCAAGCAATACCAGTGGGACATATTCAAACACTGATATATTGGCATCGGATGTGCCAACTTTACTTGCTTTACATGAGCTCAGCAATGAAGCCAACAATAGCGGTCCAGCTTTGGCAGAAATACAATCTACTCAAGAGAGATTAGCAGATGCCAATATCAAGCAACGAGGAGCGGGCATGAGCCCTTTCAAATCAAAGTCAAATTTCATTCCCAATATGCCAAAGGATGCTATCGATATCTTCCATGAGGTGGTGACGGAAGATATTAAGAAACTACATCATCAAATAAAATACAGGAAACGCTACAAGAGCAATGAAGAAATACAATATTCCAAGTTGGTGAAGAGGTTGAGTAGTAATCATGAAGTCATTGTTGCCAAATCTGATAAAGGTGGCAATATAGTGATTTGGCCACAAAAAGATTACGTGCTGGAAGCACGCAGACACCTAGATGACTTAATTTAATGTGTTATGAAAAAACAGAATACAAGCAGTACAATTTGGCTAAAGACAATCTGAAAAAGATGTTTCTGGAATGGAAGCGAGAAGGAATCATTTCCTTAGAAGAATATAAATTTCTGCATGTAGAACATCCGGTCTTGCCAAGACTCTATTTTATCCCCAAAGTCCATAAGAACACTACTCCCATTCCAGGATACCTATTATATCAGCTATCAGCAGTGTGGGAGAGAAAGCAACGCAGTACATAGATTTTTTTCTGCAAGATTTTGTAAAACAGCTTCCCACATATGTGAAGGTCACAGGGGATTTTCTGAAGAAATTACAAGGCATTCAATGGACAGAGGATTTGATGTTCATCACACTGGACATTGAATCGCTGTACACAAGTATAGAGCATGACACAGGACTGAATGCAGTACAGTATTTTTTAAATATGAGGCCGATTGAATGCTATAATCATAAGAAAATGCTTTTAAAGTTGATTTCATTGTGTTTGCATAACTATTTCACCTTTGGAAATGACATCTATTTGCAAAAAAGAGGTGTAGCGATGGGAGCCTGCTTCTCCCCCAGCTATGCATGCTTGCATGTTGGCTGGTGGGAGGAGCAGGTCCTCAAAACCATACTTTTGGATGAATATACCAACCATTTTTTATACTGGTTGAGATATATCGATGATGTTTTATTGTATGGAGAGGGGGTGAACAAAGTGCTTCTGATTTTATCAGCCGTATCAATGACAACACTGCCAATTTGAAGTTTACCTCGCAGATCAATAAGGAAACTATTGAGTTTTTAGATGTAAAAGTGTACATAAAAGAAGGAAGGATAGCAACCACCTTACATAGGAAAACCACAGCTGCAATGTAACACTTCATGCCAGCAGTGCGCACCCTAAACATCTGATTAAAAATATTCCTTATGGGGAACTTTTACGCCTAAAAAGGATCTGTAGTACAGAAGAAGACCTCAATGTGTGCACTGAAGAGGCCTTATGCAGATTCAGAAAAAGAGGTTACAGTGACAAAATTCTGGGAGAGGCAGTAAGCAAAATGAGGGAAAGAACGAGGGAATCTCTTTTTTCCAGTTACAGTACTAAGGAAACAGTCATTGATGAGAATAATGCCCCCAGATTAATTACTACCTATAGTAAACAAGAAAGGAAGATACGATCAATAGTTAGGCGTAATTGGCCCATTGTGTTAACTGATGGTGTATTGGCTCCTAGGCTCCCTGCTCAACCTGTCATCACATATAGAAAAGGCCCCTCCATGCGCACACAGATTGTAAAGAGCAGCCCCGAATTGTCTAAAGCAAAAATGTGGCTGCAACCTAAGCAAGGCTTTTCCAAATGCTCTTCCTGCAGAGCTTGCAGATTCGGGGAGAATACAACCCATTATACTACCCCGTTTAGCGCTGATATGATTTCTATTCAGGGTAAATTCAACTGCAGAACGGAGTATGCAGTGTATATTCTGTCATGCACCTGCGGCTTAAGGTATGTGGGAAGCACTAAGCTGCAGGTGCATGTCAGAATTCTGCAGCACCTACGAGCCATCGTGAATAATGATACAGCTTATCCAGTGGCTCGCCATTTCAAACAGATGCATGACAACAATCTTAACTGTTTGAAATACTTTGTGGTGGCTGCTGTTCCCAAATTGCACAGAGGAGGCGATAGGGAAAGGAAGCTAAGGCAGATGGAGTCTCGCATGATTTTGGAGCTAGACAGTAAGTTCCCTAATGGACTTAACAACACTGAGGACTTACATTATTTTTTATGAGACCACAACTATGAAAAAAAGAAAAATCAGATAGGCAAAAACCACATTCTTTATTGTCCCCACATGGCATTTTGTGTTTACTATTCAGGGATAGTGGTAGAAATTGGAAAAATTCTTGAAGGTTCATTTCCGCAGCGGCCTCCCCAGGTTCCATCAGGGTCCGCACTATGTATATTTACTTTTTGAGATGATGCTTTTGTGATGGTATTTTGATATTGTTTTAGCTCTTGCACTTTAATAGGCCAAGTTGGCCAAAGGTAGCACTTTTTCACACACAGCACTTTAGTTATACTGTATATTTTGAACAGTATATAGCATTTTACTTCAAACAGCATGTTTTGCACAGTATTGAATGATATCAACAAGTTTGCAATGATGATTTAAGTAAAAGATGAGTTTACCAGTATGGGTATGCATTTAAGCAGTCAGGTTTTGACCTTGACAATGGTTTAACTGTCGGCTGATAGTTTGCACTTTCGAAATTATTAATATAGGCGATTGTTTGCACAGTTTTTAAAAAACATCATGGTTACAACAAGAGAAGTAGCTCGTTTACGGAAGCATGCAAGTTACCTGTTAATAGGTGGTGCAATTTCTTGCAGGATAATATGCCAGAAAATTAGTTGTACATATATGTTTTAATTGTGCTAAACCAGCATTATGCGGTAATAACGGGTTTTATAATCGCTTGAACAATGAATTTTAAAATGAATTTTAAAATGCATTATTCTATATATGCCTTGGTTTTTAGTTCATGGTATGAATTTCTTTTTTAAAAATTGAAAGTGCATTGAGCCATGAAATCCGATGGAAATGTACTAATAGTTCTAATACCATGTGTGCAAATTGTAGTGCAAAACAACAACCTGTGACAAAAGCGGAAAAAAGAAGAAAGAAAGAAAACTAACTAACTGTATATCAGTATGAAGTGCTAGTGTGTTTTCTATGTTTATATACCACGTGGGGTGTAAGCACAGCATATTTAAATTAAGATGGCGAGCAGCTTTCTTTGTAACGTGATCAAGGGCAAGTGTTGCCTGAAACGCGTCGTTCCGAGGAGCAAATAAAGATCTAAGTGCCAAGATTTCCAGTGGTTCGTGGTTCTCTGTTCGCCCAACGTTGATGTGGAAGTGCTGAGAATTCGTTTGTTCATTGATATATATATATATATATTATTTTTTTACGTATATATAAATATATATATATATGTATATATATATATCTATATAAAAAAACACACAGGTTGCCCCAATGAGAACAAAACACCAGCAGGGGTTAATGCACACAGCCACCGGCAGCAGAATCATCCAGTCAGCCCTCCAAGATTTGTACGTGACTGCCAAACGCGTTTCGAGCAGGTAATGCTCTTGTTCACTGGCTCTCTCCAATTAAGCAAGGAAAGCGGTATTGTAGTGGAAAACACCTTTTATTCAAATTGTTAGTCCCGCCCACATGGGCGTCAGCAAAACGAGGCATCATGGTCTTGGTAGTATTGCCCATCGTTGCTTAGACCTGTTCCATCAAAACCCGGTTGGGCACCGCAAACCAAATTGAAGAGTTCACTTGAAATGTCAACCCCAGTGGGCACGAGAACTCAAAAGGGCTGCTGGTAATCCTGCCAATATGAATCCGGCAGTTAGGCCCCCTGCTCTCCTCACAGCGCTCGAAATCGAACGCCAAGGACCCGCAGCATAGCAGTGGGACATCCTCGCGGCTAGGCTTGCCGCTATACAAAAAAAACACACAGGTTGCCCCAATGAGAACATCACACCAGCAGGGGTTAATGCACACAGCCACCGGCAGCAGAATCATCCAGTCTGCCCTCCAAGATTCGTACGTGACTGCCAAACGTGTTTCGAGCAGGTAATGCTCTTGTTCACTGGCTCTCTCCAATTAAGCAAGGAAAGCGGTATTGTAGTGGAAAACACCTTTTATTCAAATTGTTAGTCCCGCCCACATGGGCGTCAGCAAAACGAGGCATCATGGTCTTGGTAGTATTGCCCATCGTTGCTTAGACCTGTTCCATCAAAACCCGGTTGGGCACCGCAAACCAAATTGAAGAGTTCACTTGAAATGTCAACCCCAGTGGGCACGAGAACTCAAAAGGGCTGCTGGTAATCCTGCCAATATGAATCCGGCAATTAGGCCCCCTGCTCTCCTCACAGCGCTCTAAATCGAACGCCAAGGACCCGCAGCATAGCAGTGGGACATCCTCCCGGCTAGGCTTGCCGCTATACAAAAAAAACCACACAGGTTGCCCCAAAGAGAACGTCACACCAGCAGGGGTTAATGCACACAGCCACCGGCAGCAAAATCATGCAGTCAGCCCTCCAAGATTTGTACGTGACTGCCAAACGCGTTTCGAGCAGGTAATGCTCTTGTTCACTGGCTCTCTCCAATTAAGCAAGGAAAGCGGTATTGTAGTGGAAAACACCTTTTATTCAAATTGTTAGTCCCGCCCACATGGGCGTCAGCAAAACGAGGCATCATGGTCTTGGTAGTATTGCCCATCGATGCTTAGACCTGTTCCATCAAAACCCGGTTGGGCACCGCAAACCAAATTGAAGAGTTCACTTGAAATGTCAACCCCAGTGGGCACGAGAACTCAAAAGGGCTGCTGGTAATCCTGCCAATATGAATCCGGCAGTTAGGCCCCCTGCTCTCCTCACAGCGCTCGAACGCCAAGGACCCGCAGCATAGCAGTGGGACATCCTCGCGGCTAGGCTTGCCGCTATACAAAAAAAACACACAGGTTGCCCCAAAGAGAACGTCACACCAGCAGGGGTTAATGCACACAGCCACCGGCAGCAAAATCATGCAGTCAGCCCTCCAAGATTCGTACGTGACTGCCAAACGCGTTTCGAGCAGGTAATGCTCTTGTTCACTGGCTCTCTCCAATTAAGCAAGGAAAGCGGTATTGTAGTGGAAAACACCTTTTATTCAAATTGTTAGTCCCGCCCACATGGGCGTCAGCAAAACGAGGCATCATGGTCTTGGTAGTATTGCCCATCGTTGCTTAGACCTGTTCCATCAAAACCCGGTTGGGCACCGCAAACCAAATTGAAGAATTCACTTGAAATGTCAACCCCAGTGGGCACGAGAACTCAAAAGGGCTGCTGGTAATCCTGCCAATATGAATCCGGCAGTTAGGCCCCCTGCTCTCCTCACAGCGCTCGAAATCGAACGCCAAGGACCCGCAGCATAGCAGTGGGACATCCTCGCGGCTAGGCTTGCCGCTATACAAAAAAAACACACAGGTTGCCCCAATGAGAACGTCACACCAGCAGGGGTTAATGCACACAGCCACAGGGATGGGGTCCCCGGGGCCAGAAGTGGCCATGGGGAGGGGGGCCACCTGTTCCCTCTTTCTGCACCTCTAGCCTGTTTCTGCAACTCTCTTGCCGCTTTCTGCAGTTCTCTTGCCTCCTTCTGCACCTCACTTGCCTCTTTCTGTACTGCTATTGCCTCTTTCTGCACCTCTCTTGCTTCTTTCTGCACCCCTGTTGTCTCTTTCTGCACCCCTGTTGTCTCTTTCTCACTCGTCTTCCCTCTTTCTGCACCTCTCTTGCTTCTTTCTGCACTTGTCTTGCTTCTTTCTGCACCTCTCTTGCTTCTTTCTGCACCCTTCGTCCCTTTTTTGCATCCCTCTTGCCTCTTTCTGCAGTTCTCTTGTCATTTTTTGCACCTCTCTTGCCTCTTTATGCACCTCTCTTGCCTCTTTCTGCACACACAGGGATACTTTTAAACTGACCTCAGGCTCATCAGTGCACACATGCAAGTGCAGAAAAGGGCTGCTGGCCTCTAAACTGCCATAACCTTTTGTATGCTAGGGACTTAGAGGTAGTTTTAATCCCCCTGCCCTATTATGTGCTAGGGCCTTACAGGGGAGGTCATGCCAATCACAGGGGTACCCCAACCCATAGTGTACCCTAGTGTATGTAGGTGTTTTCACTGTATTCTAAGTGTCTTTCAGCATAGCACTGGCTCCGGGCCTGGTTAGGCAGAGCCCAGGGTCAGTCAGAGTCAGTTACCACCAGTACCAGACAGCAAAAAGTTGGGGGTGCCCAGGGCACAGGATGACTTTGCAACAAGGCCTCTTTCTGCACCTCTGTTGGTTCTTTCTGCATATCTCTTGCTTCTTTATGCACCTTTCTTCCACTTTCTGGACTTCTGTTGCCTCTTTCTGTATTTCTGTTGCTTCTTTCTGCACCTTTCTTCTTCTTTCTGCACATGTCCTACCTCTGTAGGCATAGTTAAAAATTAGCATTTAAAAAACCTTAGAAATTCACTGAAAAAACCATAGGTTTCAGGGACGTTATAGTTAGTAATTAGCCTTTAAAAAACCTTTGAAATTCACTGAAAAATATAGGTTTCAGGGACGTTATAGTTAGAAATTAGCATTTAAAAAACCTTTGAAATTCACTGAAAAAACCACAGGTTTCAGGGACGTTATAGTTAGTTGGACATTTCACTCGTATAAAACCAGAGAAATTCGGCCGTTATAATTAGTTGAGCTAAGTATAACTTGCGCCCCCACAATGCACTGCTGATGACATCACATATTACATCACTCATGACATGGTCAGTGACATCACTGATGACATCTCAAATGACATCACTGATGACATTATTAGGCCTGGGCGGTAAATTCCGTTCCGCTCGCGGAATTTGCGGAATTTGGGTAATTTCACGTTCCGCGGAGAACGCGGAATTGCCAATAATTCCGCGATTCGCGGCTTCACTGAGTTTTTTGCTTGTTCTCACTTTCAAAATGCGTGTTCGCGAGATATTTCTCCCCGAGCACGCAAACAGCGTTCGCGAACAGGAGAAAGGCATCGCGAACGGGCGGAACAAGCAATTCCGCGTGTTCGCAGAACTTTTGCGTGCCCTCGGAGATTTTTTACCGATTCGCGGAGCTTTGCGTAGCGCGACTACGCAAATTCCGCCCACCCCTAGACATTATCCACTTGATAATCTGATGAACCTCCTCACACCCTAATATGACCTTTGATACACCCACTCTAAAATACAGACTACTATTCTCGAAACCATAGACACACCAATACCAATTACTACATACCCACTCACTGATTCCTAGGTCTACACACACATCCACTCACTCACCCATGCAGTCACTCATACATGTAGACACTCATCAATACAGCCACTATCATATGCACTCATACACCTATACAGACACTCACACACCCCCACTCACCCATAGAGTTACTTACACAGCTAGTCAGTCATGCAAAGAATCAATCACACTCCCATTTACTCACCTATACAGTTATACACACACCACCTCACTTATTCATACAGATACTAACACATACTTACTCTCTTATACAATCACTGACACAAGCACACACTCATCCACACAGCCACTCTCACAATCACTCACTCTCACATATAGTCATTTATATACTCCAACACTCACATATCCTGCCTTTCACATATGTAGTTAATCACACATGTACCACTAAGACATGCATTCACTCACCAACACAGCCATATACACACTCACCCACCCATATAGCCCCTCACAGATGCACTCTTGAACCCATACACCCAGTGAATCACCCACTCACACATCCATGCAGGAAGTCACACACACCCCACCCACCCACACAGATACTCAGGCACCCATACAGATACTCAAACAACCAATCAATAACCCATGTAGACACTCATGTAGCTACTTACCAACCCATGCAGCCGCTTACACACCACCAGACAGACAGATACAGACATTCACACAGTTTAGTCACTAACCCATGCATTCTGTAAGACACGTTTAATCACTCACTTATACAGTCAGTCACGCACCTACTAAATGATCCATTCAGACACTCATATACCCACTCATTCTTCAATACACCTTGGCCTATATATATATAAAACATATTTAAACTTTACAGAAACACACGGTCACTGGATGATGTCATCAGTGATATCATGAGTGATGTCATGAGTGATGTCACTGACCATGTCATGAGGGTGTAATATGTGATGTCATAAGCAGTGAATTGCGGGGGCGCGAGTTATACTTAGCTCAACTAACTATAACGGCCGAATTTCTCTGGTTTTGTACGAGTGATATGTCCAACTAACTATAGCGTCCCTGAAACCTGTGGTTTTTACAATGAACAGATATATATATATGTGTGTGTGTGTGTGTCTGCAATTTTTTTTTTTTTTTTAAACAAGGGGGAGATGAAGTGTCTTGTGAGTTAGCGATGATGGGACCCTTTTGGTTCCTGATGGACTCCTTAGAACTATGCGAAACAAAAAAGAGAGGTAGGGTTTTTTTATATATTTAGAAATAATATATAAAGGGAGTACTCCTAATCCCCAAAAGGTAATGATAAATCAACAACAAGGAGGAGTCTACCTTCAGGGACAGAGAAATCTGCTTATTCAGCACGGAGGATGCAGAAAGGAAGTAAAAAATAGAATTTTTTCTAAGAAGACCCCTCACTCACCAACCTAGTTGGTGACATGCTTCATCATTGGGGTCCCACCCGAATAGCCAAATGCTACCCGGGTGTGCTGCGACACCTGATTACAGTGGAGCGGGTTGGTTTGAACAGCAGTGATAGTGCAAAGTGAGTGCCAAAAGGTGGTGAATATTAAAAATTGTCAAAGTTTGACTCCCTACAGGAATTTAATATGGAGTAACTCGACAATATTAAAAACAGTATGAGACCCTAATCAGGCTAAATTGACCTGTAGTGTCTAAGTGAAAATAAAGGTGATGGTCTACATGTTTCAACCTGTAATGGAATTGCAAGGTTTTCATCAGGACCGGATAAAAGCCCGGGTGGTCTACACGCTCTAAGGTGTACCCAACCCAGGGCCCATGGATAAAAAGCCACACCAGTATTACTCACTGTATGGCATTCCCTCATCAAGTCAAATCTAGGGAGAAATCTGAAAGAGAAAAAATGTCACAAGTACATTTTACGCTTTAATCATGTTTTAATGCATGAACCAAAATGCTCCTCTCACACACGAGGTAACACCAGTGAACGAATGATGCATACTCAAGTGTAACGTGCTGTCTCACAGGCACAACCAACAAATTCATGCGGTGTCACTGTGATGAATGAATGTGAGAAATAACTGGATCTGGGTTGTTCGAAAGGTCGCTAAGACCGGAAAGGGAACACTCAATAAACAAGCTTATTAGCAGAAAAACGGGTGCTTACAAATAAGCATACCGCAGACACCCTCACACTATCAGTTGTGGGGAAAAGTATAACCGTGCCTATTCGCAAACGGCGAATGCTTAGATATAAGCAAGCCGAAGTGACTGCAAAAACTATGTACAAGGGAGAAAGAGAGAAAGAAAAAGGTTAAAATCTTACTAGCGGCTTGAATCGGCCGTGCCCCATGAGAACCGGGGAAGGCGCTGGCTCTTAGTCAAACACTGAGGAAATAAAAAGTATTACAAATGGGGCGCCCTGCCTGCGAAGGAAATCATGGAGCAGCGGAGTCCACCCGCAGATTGAGAGGTCACTTACTTCATCAAACCATGCCACCTGTGTCTGCACCTACTTGGTTGTCCCTCGCGGATCTCCGAGGTTAACCGGGTAAGTGGCATGGCGGCTTATGAGCGTTAGAGTGGTGTTTCTGGGTACGCCCACAACAACGCGCGGCGCGCGGTGACGTCAGCCCGCCGTGTTGATGTTAGGAAAGAACGATGTGGATGCTAACAGCCGATATGGTCGTAAGCGCTCTGAAACCAGAGTGCAGAGGTAATAGGCTGAATGAAAACAAGGTACAGCAGAGGGTGAAGCAGTGTGGAGTACTCCTGTCAATAAATTAAAGAGCTATTGGAATGAAAAACGGTGGTTATTACAAACTGACACAAAAGAAAGGCAAATATGGGATGTAGATTGTCAGAATGAACAGAAATGACAGTAAATTGATTTATCTATTCAATACAGAATTCCATGGGATACCATCGTTCAGTCCCTCTTTTTGTGTAGAGAGCCTGTACACCCAACGCTGCTCTTTCTCGAATAGACGCTGCTGCGTGCTGTGATCGGGTTTTATTTGCTCTATAATAGTCCATTGCATATCATTGGGAGTATGTCCCACCCTTAAGAAATGCTCTGTCAGTTTTGTAGTGGTTTTTCTACATCTGATTGTACTCCGATGTTCGCAGATTCTCTGCTTAATTTTCCTACTCGTCATCCCCACATACCGAAGATTGCATGGGCATGTGATGAGGTATACTACATTTTGGCTGTTACAATTGGTATGGACACGTTGGGTCCAGACTTTTCCAGGTTCTAAGTTAAGTGTTTTGGTGTGACTTGTCAAATGGCAAACGCTACAATTCCCACAGGGAAAATGGCCCACAATGTTAGGAAGACCCCAAGCGTTAAGAACAGTTTGTGTGTTATCCCTGGTTTGTTTTTTAGGGCGTGTATTGACCAAGGAGTCTTTCAGGCTTCTTGCACGTTTAAATGAAAACAGAGGTTTTTCCCAGTGGAGATTCCCCGTGCCCAGGATGCCCCAGTGTTTATTGATGGAACGGGTCACCAGATTAGAAGCTGTACTGTATGTAGTGACACATGTTAAGGGTATCTCCTCTTCACGTCTGTTTTTGTTTTCTAGTAGGGCCTCCCGTGGTTGATTTCGGGCCCTCTTTTGGCACTTATTGAGGATTTTTTCTGGATAACCTCTCTCTGTAAGTTTGGTTGTCAGGTCCCTAGCCTGGGTACGGTAATCGTTGATCTTACTACAGTTGCGGCGCAACCGAAGATACTGGCCATATGGTAAATTCTCTTTAAGGGGCCTCGGGTGGAAACTTTCGAATCTAAGTAGGTTATTCTTGGCAGTGGGCTTGTGGTGTGTCCTGGTTTCAAGACCCCCATTTTCTTTAGTGATCACTACATCGAGGAACACCAAGGTGTCAGGGTCCTTCGTGTGGGTAAACCTCAAGTTATGGTCACATGTGTTGACCCATGCGATGAATTTAGTCAAAACATCATCAGGGCCCTGCCAGATGACAAGAATGTCGTCAATGTACCTTCTCCAGAACTTGACATATGACGAGAAAGGATTAGAGTCATTGAGTATAAATTTCTTCTCAAAATTAAAGACATAGAGTCCAGCTACACTCGGAGCAAAGGTACTACCCATAGAAGTTCCTCCAATCTGAAGGTACAATTTACCCTCAAATTCGAAGTAGTTCTTTTTTAGGGCTAGTCTAGCACAATCAAGAATGAAACCCCTGGGTGTAGTGTAAGTCCACTCTGTTTCATCTAATGCTATTCTTAATACTTCCAAGGTGTCATCTTGAGGGATACTGGTGTAAAGGCTTTCTATGTCCATGCTGACTAGGATTGTGGAGTCATCGACCGTCAGCTCCTTCAGTAGATTGAGGAGACTCTTTGTATCCTGTAGATAGGTCTCGGTGTTCTGGACCATAGTTTTCAGAAAAAAGTCACAGAACCTAGACAAGGGTTCCAGTAGGGACCCTATTCCTGAGACAATGGGTCTGCCAGGGGGAGGAAACTTATCCTTGTGCATTTTCGGGAGAGTATAGAAATATGGGACCTTCCCTTCGGTGTTGGTAAGATACTCCGATTCATGTTGGGATATGAAACCATTAGCTTCAGCCAGCTTCACCATCGACCTGATTTCTACCTGGAGGTCCATTGTGGGGTCAGATGTTAGTGGAAGATAATTACTCACATCCGAGAGTAGTCTAAGACATTCTGCCTGATAGGCATTTTTGTCCTGCACGACAACTCCAACCCCTTGTCTGCTTGTTTTATCACTATATCCTCACAGTTTTTAAGGCTTTCCAAAGCCGTGATCTCTGCCTTACTCATATTAAAAAATGGTTGTTTGATTTCCAACTTTTCCACATCATTGAAAACAGCTTGTTCGAAGGCAGAAACCTCCACCGGGATGGTGTGGGGGGGTGGGATGAATGAAGATTTTAGACGTAGACCTGTAGTACATTGGTCGTTAGTGGAAGGAATATTACCTTGTTTCTCAAAAAAAGCTTTGAGCTTAAGTTTCCGAAAAAAACCGGACAATTCCCATTGGAGATTAAATTTGTCTAGTTTTTGGGTGGGAACAAAACCCAGGCCTCTATTGAGCACCTTCTCTTCCATTGTGGTGAGTGGTCTGGAGGCCAAGTTGGTGACTAGACCCTGTTGTTGCTTGTCCCTGGCTAGACCCTGTTGTTGCTTGTCCCTGGCTGGGATTCCCTCACTTTGCTCCGAGTGTAGTTGCCCACCGGGTTCTCGTCCTCCCACTGGACCTGGCCTCGTCCTTTCCTTCTCCCCCGCCCCCTTCCGCCCCTGCCTAAAAAAGGCGGTCTAAAGGGGTTTTGGGGAAATATGGGCTGTCCAAAAGGAGGATGCCACCCATAGATGGGGTATTGCTGCTGTGGATTAAAGGGTGGTTGGTGTGGATTAACCGCTTAACTGCTTAGAACGTTCCGCGCCAGTGCAGAACGTTCTATTAAGCGGGCGGGGCCGCGTCGGCCAACGGACGTGCGCAGCACTACCGAGGTAGTGCTCGCGACGGCCGTTGGCCGACAGAAGCATCGAAGGGGTTAAAGGGTGGTTGGTATCCCCCCACTATATGATTATTATATGGCGGCCACCCGTTCTGAGGTCTATTTCTACCTCTTTGTCTGGATCTCTCACTCCCTGTGCTTGAGTCACTGCTGGCTGTAGAGTCATTGCTGGACATATCGGACTCTCTCTCGGCTCTAAATGGAGGTACAAAATCTGGATCTGAGTAGGGGTAGGTCTTCACATATGAAAACCGTTTCAGATCCTTCTGAAATTTCTGAGCCTTCTGTTGAGTAAGGTTGTCTTTATACTCATTAATCTCTTTATTGAGCTCATCTAGTTTCTTTTTATAGCCAGTAATGGTAGTCTTTATATGACTCTCTGTGAGCTGAATTTCAATCATTATTGCCTCAGAGAGTCTCAGGGCTGTCTTAAGAATAAGTACTATCCAGTCACGGGTACAATGCCATGCGATCTGAGCCCAGTCCTTCCTGAAAACAGGGTCATTGAGAAAGATCCGAGGGGCATTCGTAACCAGTAGACCTTTAGGTGCCATATTTTTCTTTAAGTATTCCTTCAGAATCGTACCATGGAGTATTGTCCTAATCCTGTTTCTCTTCATCTCTGTAAGTGTCTCCCAATCAGTTGTCTGTGATATTGTTTGTGCTATGCTAGCATCAGCAAACAGTGAAGAATCGCCTAAAAGAGAGTCAACTTCCTCAGTGGTGTAAGATAGTCCTTGATTCTCTCCCATAGTGAAGCAGTCAAATGAATTAATTAAGAGGAAAAAACTCTCGCAGCTGTGCGCTGCCGTAGTAAGCGAAACAAAAAAGAGAGGTAGGGTTTTTTTGATATATTTAGAAATAATATATAAAGGGAGTACTCCTAATCCCCAAAAGGTAATGATAAATCAACAACAAGGAGGAGTCTACTCTCAAGGACAGAGAAATCTGCTTATTCAGCACGGAGGATGCAGAAAGGAAGTAAAAAATAGAATTTTTTCTAAGAAGACCCCTCACTCACCAACCTAGTTGGTGACATGCTTCATCATTGGGGTCCCACCCGAATAGCCGAATGCTACCCGGGTGTGCTGCGACACCTGATTACAGTGGAGCGGGTTGGTTTGAACAGCAGTGATAGTGCAAAGTGAGTGCCAAAAGGTGGTGAATATTAAAAATTGTCAAAGTTTGACTCCCTACAGGAATTTAATATGGAGTAACTCGACAATATTAAAAACAGTATGAGACCCTAATCAGGCTAAATTGACCTGTAGTGTCTAAGTGAAAATAAAGGTGATGGTCTACATGTTTCAACCTGTAATGGAATTGCAAGGTTTTCGTCAGGACCGGAAAAAGCCCGGGTGGTCTACACGCTCTAAGGTGTACCCAACCCAGGGCCCATGGATAAAAAGCCACACCAGTATTACTCACTGTATGGCATTCCCTCATCAAGTCAAATCTAGGGAGAAATCTGAAAGAGAAAAAATGTCACAAGTACATTTTACGCTTTAATCATGTTTTAATGCATGAACCAAAATGCTCCTCTCACACACGAGGTAACACCAGTGAACGAATGATGCATACTCAAGTGTAACGTGCTGTCTCACAGGCACAACCAACAAATTCATGCGGTGTCACTGTGATGAATGAATGTGAGAAATAACTGGATCTGGGTTGTTCGAAAGGTCGCTAAGACCGGAAAGGGAACACTCAATAAACAAGCTTATTAGCAGAAAAACGGGTGCTTACAAATAAGCATACCGCAGAAACCCTCACACTATCAGTTGTGGGGAAAAGTATGACCGTGCCTATTCGCAAACGGCGAATGCTTAGATATAAGCAAGCCAAAGTGACTGCAAAAACTATGTACAAGGGAGAAAGAGAGAAAGAAAAAGGTTAAAATCTTAATAGCGGCTTGAATCGGCCATGCCCCATGAGAACCGGGGGAAGGCGCTGGCTCTTAGTCAAACACTGAGGAAATAAAAAAGTATTACAAATGGGGCGCCCCTGCCTGCGAAGGAAATCATGGAGCAGCGGAGTCCACCCGCAGATTGAGAGGTCACTTACTTCATCAAACCATGCCACCTGTGTCTGCACCTACTTGGTTGTCCCTTGCGGATCTCCGAGGTTAACCGAGTAAGTGGCATGGCGGCTTATGAGCGTTAGAGTGGTGTTTCCGGGTACGCCCACAACAACGCACGGCGCGCGGTGACGTCAGCCCGCCGTGTTGATGTTAGGAAAGAACGATGTGGATGCTAACAGCCGATATGGTCGTAAGCGCTCTGAAACCAGAGTGCAGAGATAATAGGCTGAATGAAAACAAAGTACAGCAGAGGGTGAAGGAGTGTGGAGTACTCCTGTCAATAAATTAAAGAGCTATTGGAATGAAAAACGGTGGTTATTACAAACTGACACAAAAGAAAGGCAAATATGGGATGTAGATTGTCAGAATGAACAGAAATGACAGTAAATTGATTTATCTATTCAATACAGAATTCCATGGGATACCATCGTTCAGTCCCTCTTTTTGTGTAGAGAGCCTGTACACCCAACGCTGCTCTTTCTCGAATAGACGCTGCTGCGTGCTGTGATCGGGTTTTATTTGCTCTATAATAGTCCATTGCATATCATTTGGAGTATGTCCCACCCTTAAGAAATGCTCTGTCAGTTTTGTAGTGGTTTTTCTACATCTGATTGTACTCCGATGTTCGCAGATTCTCTGCTTAATTTTCCTACTCGTCATCCCCACATACCGAAGATTGCATGGGCATGTGATGAGGTATACTACATTTTGGCTGTTACAATTGGTATGGACACGTTGGGTCCAGACTTTTCCAGGTTCTAAGGTAAGTGTTTTGGTGTGACTTGTCAAATGGCAAACGCTACAATTCCCACAGGGAAAATGGCCCACAATGTTAGGAAGACCCCAAGCGTTAAGAACAGTTTGTGTGTTATCCCTGGTTTGTTTTTTAGGGCGTGTATTGACCAAGGAGTCTTTCAGGCTTCTTGCACGTTTAAATGAAAACAGAGGTTTTTCCCAGTGGAGACACTTAACTTAGAACCTGGAAAAGTCTGGACCCAACGTGTCCATACCAATTGTAACAGCCAAAATGTAGTATACCTCATCACATGCCCATGCAATCTTCGGTATGTGGGGATGACAAGTAGGAAAATTAAGCAGAGAATCTGCGAACATCGGAGTACAATCAGATGTAGAAAAACCACTACAAAACTGACAGAGCATTTCTTAAGGGTGGGACATACTCCCAATGATATGCAATGGACTATTATAGAGCAAATAAAACCCGATCACAGCACGCAGCAGCGTCTATTCGAGAAAGAGCAGCGTTGGGTGTACAGGCTCTCTACACAAAAGAGGGACTGAACGATGGTATCCCATGGAATTCTGTATTGAATAGATAAATCAATTTACTGTCATTTCTGTTCATTCTGACAATCTACATCCCATATTTGCCTTTCTTTTGTGTCAGTTTGTAATAACCACCGTTTTTCATTCCAATAGCTCTTTAATTTATTGACAGGAGTACTCCACACTCCTTCACCCACTGCTGTACTTTGTTTTCATTCAGCCTATTACCTCTGCACTCTGGTTTCAGAGCGCTTACGACCATATCGGCTGTTAGCATCCACATCGTTCTTTCCTAACATCAACACGGCGGGCTGACGTCACCGCGCGCCGCGCGTTGTTGTGGGCGTACCCGGAAACACCACTCTAACGCTCATAAGCCGCCATGCCACTTACCTGGTTAACCTCGGAGATCCGCGAGGGACAACCAAGTAGGTGCAGACACAGGTGGCATGGTTTGATGAAGTAAGTGACCTCTCAATCTGCGGGTGGACTCCGCTGCTCCATGATTTCCTTCGCAGGCAGGGGCGCCCCATTTGTAATACTTTTTTATTTCCTCAGTGTTTGACTAAGAGCCAGCGCCTTCCCCCGGTTCTCATGGGGCACGACCGATTCAAGCCGCTAGTAAGATTTTAACCTTTTTCTTTCTCTCTTTCTCCCTTGTACATAGTTTTTGCAGTCACTTCGGCTTGCTTATATCTAAGCATTCGCCGTTTGCGAATAGGCACGGTCATACTTTTCCCCACAACTGATAGTGTGAGGGTTTCTGCAGTATGCTTATTTGTAAGCACCCGTTTTTCTGCTAATAAGCTTGTTTATTGAGTGTTCCCTTTCCGGTCTTAGCGACCTTTCGAACAACCCAGATCCAGCACGTTACACTTGAGTATGCATCATTCATTCACTGGTGTTACCTCGTGTGTGAGAGGAGCATTTTGGTTCATGCATTAAAACATGATTAAAGCGTAAAATGTACTTGTGACATTTTTTCTCTTTCAGATTTCTCCCTAGATTTGACTTGATGAGGGAATGCCATACAGTGAGTAATACTGGTGTGGCTTTTTATCCATGGGCCCTGGGTTGGGTACACCTTGGAGCGTGTAGACCACCCGGGCTTTTTTCCGGTCCTGACGAAAACCTTTCAATTCCATTACAGGTTGAAACATGTAGACCATCACCTTTATTTTCACTTAGACACTACAGGTCAATTTAGCCTGATTAGGGTCTCATACTGTTTTTAATATTGTCGAGTTACTCCATATTAAATTCCTGTAGGGAGTCAAACTTTGACAATTTTTAATATTCACCACCTTTTGGCACTCACTTTGCACTATCACTGCTGTTCAAACCAACCCGCTCCACTGTAATCAGGTGTC
This sequence comes from Calotriton arnoldi, assembly GCA_963921515.1. Lineage (NCBI taxonomy): Eukaryota > Metazoa > Chordata > Amphibia > Caudata > Salamandridae > Calotriton > Calotriton arnoldi. The sequence goes on along the minus strand of CAWUFW010001860.1, from coordinate 2,087,969 downwards.
GCAGCACACCCGGGTAGCATTCGGCTATTCGGGTGGGACCCCAATGATGAAGCATGTCACCAACTAGGTTGGTGAGTGAGGGGTCTTCTTAGAAAAAATTCTATTTTTTACTTCCTTTCTGCATCCTCCGTGCTGAATAAGCAGATTTCTCTGTCCTTGAGGGTAGACTCCTCCTTAGAACTATGACATAAGTGTTCTGGTGTGGTGAATAGAGTTCGTGTTTAGAAAGCTGAGTTCGCAGGGTTGTATGATGGAACCCCACATGCATTTACCCCACATGTCTTTACAATGCAGTCACTACCCAGACTGCGATGTTACCACGTGTTACTTCACAACGACTTGCTTTAGGGGGAGCTGGACTTTGGAATAGTATAAAATACTATTCCAACTCCAGTCCACCCAACAGTAGGGAAGGTGTTGGACTTAAAAATCCTATACCACTCCAACAACGCGCCCCCTACAGCAAGTCGCTGTAGTGACTTTCGGGTTAAAGTAACACGTAGTAACATCGCATTCGGGGTAGTTACTGCATTGTAAAGGCTGGTAGTTGTTGAGACTGCAGAGTAAAGGATGTTTCCCAGTTCGCAGTTACAGGCACAGGAATAAAGGCATGTAATACTAAGCTCCATGTGTGGCGTATTCATTCACGAGTACTCAGGCTGGGATGGACATTACAATAGGTGTCTCTCGAACATAGGTGTCATGTTCATTAAGTAAACCTATCATGAACAGCAATTTTGATCTTCCTGGTGAAATTTAGTTTCCGTGCCTAGACCCTTAACACATCCAAAATAGATCAAACTGGTTTGACTTTCCCCGCTGGAAATACACTACTATTGTTTTTTAGAGCAACACTTGAAGTAAGGGGCATTTTATAGTCTGGGATGCTAATTCTCTGTCTATCTTCTATGTTGTATTTCCGGTAACTGCTGAAGAATAGAGCAAACAAAAAAACTTGTTATTGACAGAAAAATCTCTGAGGCAATGATGACACTGTAGAAACCATGAGTCGCCTCAGCTCGACATTGCTCTCATGACAGCAGGTCATCATAGGATAGTTGGAGGCAGGAAATAACAAGATGTGCAGCTTTATCATCTTAAGATGCAACAAGGCTTATAATCAATGTATATGTGCTGAAACAACTGTCAAGGCAGAGTTGCACCTGGAAATAAATATAATCTTTATTTACATGGCTATCGACCATGTTAAGATATTGTGCTACAAAACCATTCTTTAATGTTTTAATCTAACCTGTGATAGGTCAATTATTACTCATAATGTCATCAATGCTATTCTTCTGTAGACGTACGTAGGATGATCCCTAACATTAATGATGCATGTGGAGACTTTCCGCACTGCATTGGTACTTATTGGTGCTTACAATGATGCACGGGGGACTTGTCCTGTCTTATTATCCTTCTAGGAAGGAGTTGAGAATGTACTTAGTACTGTCTTTTGTACAGCTGTTATGCTGGTTTCATGGATGGCAATGCTTGGAATCCCTTGTGCAGACTTAAACTGGACTACACTTATACAATATGTGAATTTTCTAGAGAGTCTTCATACTTAATAGCAAGAACATGGGCACAGCATTCCTGCATTCTTTAGCTCACTCCACCACCCCAGTTCAGACATGACCATATGCAAATCAGTCTGACCCTGTGCCTCATGGGAACAGTCCAGCCCGAACTGCCAAGCCATGTCTTCCCTGGTCCAGGGCTGGACTGTTCCCATGAGGCACAGGGTCAGACTGATTTGCATATGGCCATGTCTGAACTGGGGTGGTGGAGTGAGCTAAAGAATGATGATGGATTAAACCCAGATCAGTTGACTGGGGGTGAGTGTTTGATTTGCTCAAACGCTCCGTCCATCATCCCCTTTGGTATCGCTTTGTTCGCCCTAAATTGGCAGGGTATGCCCAGACGTGGGTCCCTTGCTCACTCTGCCACTGGATTCAAGCTAGCCTGGCTGATGACGGCTGATTAGCCAGAAACCGGTCCCAGGATGCTTGTTTCTGGTCCAGGGAAGACATGGCTTGGCAGTTCGGGCTGGACTGTTCCCATGAGGCACAGGGTCAGACTGATTTGCATATGGCCATGTCTGAACTGGGGTGGTGGAGTGAGCTAAAGAATGATGATGGATTAAACCCAGATCAGTTGACTGGGGGTGAGTGTTTGATTTGCTCAAACGCTCCGTCCATCATCCCCTTTGGTATTGCTTTGTTCGCCCTAAGTTGGCAGGGTATGCCCAGACGTGGGTCCCTTGCTCACTCTGCCACTGGATTCAAGCTAGCCTGGCTGATGACGGCTGATTAGCCAGAAACCGGTCCCAGGATGCTTGTTTCTGGTCCAGGGAAGACATGGTTTGGCAGTTCGGGCTGGACTGTTCCCATGAGGCACAGGGTCAGACTGATTTGCATATGGCCATGTCTGAACTGGGGTGGTGGAGTGAGCTAAAGAATGATGATGGATTAAACCCAGATCAGTTGACTGGGGGTGTGTGTTTGATTTGCTCAAACGCTCCGTCCATCATCCCCTTTGGTATCGCATGAACGGGAGAGAGCAGAGCTGCGCCATATCTACTAAGAAGTAGTGCAGTTCTGCTCTCTCCCTGCACTAGTGCACTTTTAGTAGTCATGTGCCAATGCAGGAACCCGTGCACTGTAGTGCAAGAATGTCTGAGTTGCGGTCAGCATAGTTTTTGCGCAGTAAGTAAGTGGTCCCTTCCTGTACTAAAACTATGCTTTAAGGAATTCTCCTCTTTGTATGCGTGCTGTAGAATGTAGCATGCACGCAAAGAGGAAAAAACAAAAAGAAATGAAAAAAATTACACCTGCCACAGAGAGGCGCAGGATTTTGATGAAAATCCCTGTCTACAATTTGTTGTAGGTGTGGATTTGTGTCAGAACTCCTTGGTGGCTGCATGGGAACGCCTATGTACCATCCATGGAATGTCCCCTTGATGCAATGTAACACACGTTAGCGCATTGTGCTTCCTTGCGTTACTTTGGGTTACAGTCCTACACAAAACACGATTTGCATGTCTTTGTAAATCTGGGCCTGGATGTCTATTTGACTTTTTTCAGTTACATGTAATGCATGCATGCATACATTATGACTTTACCTAGATGCTGCTCTAGTTTTGAGAAAAGGTTTTTTAATTGGCCTCTGTCAGTTTGTCACAACTGCAACATAAATTGGCATTCATCACACATCTAATAGCTTGTTAATGTGCTGAAATTTCATTAATAAGTTAAATGCACAAAAGTGAGTATATGCAGACCAGAAAGGTGCATACAAGGGCAAGTTAAGAAATGGTGCTTATGCGTTCAGAATGCTATCTAAGCTTTATTTTCTGCTGTAAGAGTAATATCATTAACTTGGCTGTCATAGCCTGCACCTTGTATCCCATACCATTTTACCCCTTTGCTTTTAGTGTTTGTAAAATATTCTCCTTTCAGATTTCCAGGCACGTAGAGGGTCAGAGAAAAGTAAATGGGATTCAGAAACTGGGCACACAAAATGTAAATATTTTTCCAATCGTGATTATTTGTACGTAGAATACCCTGCACTATATGCTTGCGCTAATAAAATACACATAATGTTACTGAATAAGGAGGACAGTTGGGAAAGTCAATATGTTGTTCAGAAAAAACATCAACTTAATACAAACAGCCTGCCACAAGTGTCTATTCAAAATTAAGTTTATAACTTTAAGAAAATGTCATGTAAAACTGTTTGCTATCTGACAAATTGAATTTTCATAGCAGTGCATCATTCACAAAAGTGTTATTGATTGTGACAGAGGGATATTGAATTTACATTATTCATTTTTATTGATTGAGCTGCCCATCAACACAGATATGAGAGAATGAAATCTTAGACATACATTGTACCCTTGAAATTTGTCAAGGGATCTAACCGTATTTTTCGATCTTGCAGGTGGCAATTTCCCAAACTCGCCCAGTTTAGCAATATGGAGTTACAATATTTTCTAAAAACTGTTAATAAACTCTTTCCATAGAGGTCTGCTAGGAATTTGGCTCACAAAAGCAGTATGAAACCCAATAACCCATGTTTTATTTAAAAAAAATTGAACTGTGCAGCCTGCCAGCAGTTTATCCATCTGGGATTTTGAGGTAACATATCATTCTCAGTGAGATATTTTATTTTATTTTTGACTTGCAGTTCTTTTGTAGTCTTGTGCTTGCGTCGCGCTGAATAGTTGGAAGGCAAGGGAATGCTAGTCTGCTTCTGAAACTTTCAGATTCAGATCCATCTTTCTTAATGCCCCTGTTCACCTTCAGTTAATATGTCAGCGTGCACCTTTACAGGGTAAAGTTTCCCAAGGGCCACCTACCATTTGTGTTATGTTTACAGAGGATTTCGCAAGCTCTTTGCCAGATGGTGTCTTATTTCAGTTCAGTTACCAGGTCCTGGTTTTCACATTTTTCTCCTTTCACTCTCTGTTTACATTTGTGCACTGATCACCCTGATGGAGCAATGGTGTGGTATCTTGCTGGCACTGATCATAAGAAGATGTTGTTTGAATCAATTAGTCTAAACTATAACTTACTTTAGTTCTAGTTTTTGTTTAAATGTTAAAGAGATCGTTGTAATTAACTGGATAGTCTTCCATTATACTCAAATTTTACCCCTACTCCCGCGAGTTTTTAGCTTCTCAATCTTTGCCTTTTTCTTCTTTCACTTTTTCCTCGTCCCCTTTTGTGTATTTAACCTTTATGGCGCACAGGGGCATTACTGACATTTACAACAGTGTTATAAACTGTGAGTAACAAAAACACACAGCAGTTCCAGGACTACTTCACAGTAGCATATTTGCATAATAATTTCCTCCGTTGATTGTGCTTACTTGAAGATTTGTAGTTCTTGTGTTGTTTCCATTTAATGGCTTTTCTTAAGGTAATATCCATAAAGCATTGTTTGCAACACCCTTGTTTACTGCCGCTGTCTCTCTCTCTCTCTCTCTCTCCCCGTATCTCTCCCTCTGTCTTCTAGGCAGGCTTGAAGGAAAAGCGGGCAGCTACTCTGGTCTGTCCCATGGACTTCAATTCCTAGAGGGCTATGCCAGCAATTCTATGGCATGGCTTGCTAACCCTGAGTGTAAGAAAGGCTGCTTGGATATAGATCGCACTCTGCAGTTATTAACTTATAATGGTTATTATAGGAGTTTAATGATTAAGATTTACTGACCATGCTCACTTGTTAGCAAGCTCTACTGTGGGAATTCGACAAGACAAAATTCTTTCATCCAAGGAAAACAATAAATCACAGCTTGATTATTTTATTGTCAGGGACTTCATTTCTGAAAATATATTTAAACGTGGCTGCGATCAACAGCATCTCCCACTGCTAACATACAAAACCATTACCTTTATAAAAAATCAAAAGTACAAGCAGCACTTTATGTTTACTAAATGACTATAAAAAAATACTAAATTTCAGGGTATATTTTCTAATGTTTGTGAGAAACAAATTTAGGGCTGCATCCGGGACCTTTTTGACGTATGGTAAATAGGCACTACATTTGCATCATGTTGCGCCTCACAAGCATCGACATGCAATTTTAGTAGATATCCCCTTAAGTGTGCTAACCAAGTAACATACCGTTGGAATTAAAACGGTTTAAAATGTTTACACTTTGATTGAGTACTAAGATCAATGATTACGTTAAGAGTAAAAGAGATACATGGAAATTATATTAGGTGAAAAGTACATCTAAATGTTCCTTACACATACATATATGTGCTACCATTTCTTAGTTTTGTTCCTACCTTAATACAGTTTTAATACAGTTTTCAGTCAAAGGGCTGGTTCTTAATGATAATAAGGCAAAAGCATGATCAGAAATGTAATATATCATGTCACACTTTGTGTATGTATCCCTGTCAACAAGCAGATGAGTTTGAATTATAAATGTTACCACCAAGAGAGCATAGATTCTTAGAGTAATCTCTTAATTCATTATTTAGCGGTTCGTCATTGCCTGACTGATATACCTACTACCATAGGGGTAGTTATAAAGATACTTGTAAAGAGCTAGGAATCCTTTGTAAATTTTTGCACAATGTATTATTGCTAATGGTCCTAGTTGGTTACAAAGCATAGACTGTATATAGATACACATATAATTCCCAGTGGCGGTCACCGCGGGGTAGTTATAGTTAGGAAAGCATTTCGATAGAAATGCCATTTTTGTTTTGCTTATAACTTTTGCACTGTTTGATGAATCTTCATGAAACTTTTGAAAAAGGTGTTCCCCTTCGCCTAGTTTGTACATGGAAAGTTTTAGGGTGATTCATCAACCAGGGACGAGGAAAAAGGGGGATCCCAAAACACAAAATCCCCATTCATTTTTCATTGACTTTTGTCAGAAGCATTTTTCTCAAAAACTGCTAAACGGAATTACATCAAATTCGGCAAGGAATCTAGATCTTTGTTTGCAGATTGTGCTTTTTGTGATTCTGTTCCGTAGTTTTTGAGAAATTAAGGTTTAAAACTCATTGTATAAAAAAATCATCATCAGTGATGCCATTTGAGATGTCATAGAACATGTCATGAGTGATGTAATATGTAAGGTCATAAGCAGTGCATGTCGGGGCACAAGTTATAATTAGCTCTACTAACTATAACTGGTGAATTTCTGTGTTGCTTTTAGTTCAAAACATTAATGTTGTACTTGACAGCATCACCTAACTAAAATGTCACTTTTACCTTTGTTTTTTTCAGTGAATATATATGTATCAGTAGACTCAGTCTATATATTGTGAAGTTTTGTTGATCTAATACACAGTTCTACTAAATACGTAGGAACTGTAAAACAAAGGAGTTCACCAGCAGAGGGTGTATTAGAGGCATGGCCCCACGTTGATTTCACTTGGCTCCATCTTAAGGTTTTCCTTCCACTAATTGAGTTGCCTAGGGCAGGTACATTAAGTTTGTAGCCTGACACCCTTTTCACCACAGCCCTGCCTACAGAATTTTGACTCCGGTCAATATGTGCAAAACATTTTTGCTGTGTAACTTATCACTTGCATATTGGGAGAAAATCTTCTTTTTGCTCTCCATTTTCCCCATTTTGTTGCCAGACACTTTCCATTCTACATCTTGGCTCCAATCATATTATATGGTTCCATTTTATGAGTCAATGTTTCATATGCAACTAAAATAAGACGTTTTGCACTTTCCTATAGCTATATATCATTGAACATTTTCACTGCAGCTTTTGAGAAGCTGGTGAAGAATCTAACGTCTGAGTTTAGCATTTCTGAATCTGGGACTTTACGATTTGCTAAAAGAGATAAACTTTATTGCACCTTTTTTTCACTAATGGGGATGTGTGCCTGCGCTGGAAAGAAGTTCAAATTTCCAATGAATATATGATAGGGAGTCACACCTGTCCCAGTAGCCTCAAAATTGGTCTCAACAGATAGTCTAGTATTAAAGCTCACATAAAAAGAATTGGTATCTGATTGGAATATTCCAGAGACTAGATGAATGAATGCATACATGTTTGCATGTTTGTCTCAGATGTGAGTTTGACTTAGGGTGGTGACTGTCATGAATAAGTGGTGGCCCCATAGGAGTTGACACACAATCATCTAAAGACCTAAGGTCTGTAGCACTGAGCTACTAACAACCCAATTTGCAGTGAAACATAATTGCAATGCAAGTTGAGGGAGAGGCACTTAATTGATTAACACTCATGGCCATCCATCGAAGTCCACAATACTTGCCCATTGCCTTTAGAAGGGCCAATCTATAACGAGTTGGGATGAACACTAAAAAAGTAGTGGGAGTTGGTTTGGGTATGGCATATATATGGCATGGCTTGCTTAGAATAGTAGTTTTTGAGTGGAGTCCTAGAGAACATACTCTGATACTGATACAGGTGAATGAGGCCAGATAACATTGAACACTTTTGAATCATTATGTGCTTGTTTCAATTCTTGTGACTCTGGTGGTTCTGGATAGCCTGGTGGAGTTAATTTGTAACAAAGATAGCAGTTAATATTATGGTAGATATTGATCATGTGCACCACAGACATTGATGTGTCTACTTGGTTCCTACTTTTCTTTAGAAGGGGAGAGGAACTGCAAATCTATGCATGTTCTTTCAGTTCAGGGAGGCATGAGAAGTCAATCAGCATGCACTATACTTGTAACAAAATGATTGTTTCTATCAATCTAATATAATAGTCATTTCCTCTTCCGGGCATTGGTCAGTCTGGCTGTTCCTATTTGTACAGGAAACTGGTGAACAATTCAGAAGATATGCCAGATTTGCTCAAATAAACTTTATGAATATTGCTTTGTAATGCTGAACCATAACAGTATATATACAAAGCATAAAGACAACTGTATTATAAAGATAAATATGAAAACTGTTGTATAGCCCTCAGGAAATTTTGGCAAGTTGCTTTATGATGTATGTAAATTACAGTTCCCAAAATAAACCTGCTTTTATTTATATTATATGGTGTGCTATATAGGTCTTTTTATATGACCCTTTCTTTAGTGTTACATTGTAGTCAACTTTAGTCAAGTCTGAAATGTTGAACTTCCTGTCAGGATACATTAACCTTGAGCTCGTACTCCAGTAGGAGGGATGTATGCTTCTGTCTCGAAGGTTAGTGCAACAAGGGACGGAAAATGGGATAAGAGAGGAAACCAAGGCACTGGACTCCACCACTGTGGCTCATCACTTCTGCTGGTCAGAGCTGTTTGCTAACTGATGTGCACATCTAAAACCAACCAAATAGCTACAGTAACATTTCATGAAAGTTCTGCACTTAACTGAAATAGTGATTGGATATTGCTCGGCAATACATCTGTATAACCAACTCTCTGTAGTTTAGTGTAGAACTTGCAATTCCTCAAACAAAATTTAAAAATGGTGAGTAGCTTTAATATACGTTCACTAAACACTTTTCGACGCATATAGAATAATGATCTCCAGCTTTGTCACTATACGCTCTCTGTGGAAAATGAGTCATAGTTTCTACTTGACTGGTAAGCACTTCAATGTAATTAACAAACATTAAATACTGAGGTATTCCTTCTCTAGTAATTTCTGTAAATATACCAGAACTCTCATACCTTAAGCCTTAACACTTTTATATACATTTTCAATAGCCCTAGCTTATTAGTGATTTCTGTTACATCACAGGAAACCTTCAAGTGCAATACAACCAATTCACATTCTAATATTAATGTTAAAAATCGTTGAAAGTTTGCTTCCCCTTAACAACCTGACCTCCAGAAATACCTCTCTGTATTCACCATGTCCTTTAGTACAATCCAAAGAAGCAACTCAAATGAAAATCCAAGATGGGCCCTGGAAGGTCCTGGATACAACAACATTTTATCATGAAGCCTAATAAAGCCGCCATAAACCACAATGGGAGTTAAACTCAAATTTCCAAGATGAGTACCTAGTCTCCAGACAATGCAAATGCAACCGAGTACCCTGTCCACCAAATTGACTTTCCATCAACCCTATTTAGTTTCTGGTGGACAACATCTTCCTTTCATCGAAGCCCCCATTGGGTCTGTTGATGGTAACATTTCCTCTGACAGCCTGAAAGAAAAGGGGCAGTCTGAGGATGGGCTTTACACTTCCTACACTACATAGGGTGGATGGTGTGATATCCTGTTTTTACTGTATGTCTCCACCAGGTAAAACCACTATTAGAGTGAGGGACAACAAAACATAAATAATGACTCTCACATCCAAGGAAAAAACTTCCTGGTGCTGGAGTCATTAGTTCTTTTGTTTGTCAATAACAAAAAAACAAAACCTTTGTGACCGTCCACCAAACCTCATGGTGTCAAAGTACTTAGATCACCGCTGAGCTAGCGGTGCTCTCTAAATTCAAGGGACTGTAGTTTGTCAGAGTGGCAGATAATGCCCTCCACCACCCTGACAGAACTCTAGATGCAAAGGAGGATGTTGACCAAAAAGAGGGCATATTTACAACAAAGTGACGGAATGCGGCATTAGCCTTCCTGGCTTAACGCTGCACTTCGCCTCTTCAGAAACGCAGGGCTGCACCATATTTACAACAATATGGTGCAGCCCTCTGTTTCTCCCTGTGCTGACACTAAACTTTGCAGCCTAGCGCCAACGCAGGCACCCTTGCACCATAGTGCAAGGGTGCCTGCGTTGAGGGCCAGATCTGCCTTCCTGCACAAAAACAATCTTTACATTTCGTTTTGTAACTTTTATGTGTGCTGCTTAATGCAGCACACATAGAAGTTGCAAACCGTCATTTTTTAAAAATTCTTTATGGGGAGAATCACCTTCCTGCGCATAAATAATCAACGGCAATTTGATGTTTCTATGTGTGCTGCACAACGCAGCACACATGGAAACAGCAAAAATGAGGAGAAATAAAGCATTTCTCCTTGTTTCGCCTGTTTAAGACCAGGCTTTCCCTGGTTTTAATTTTAGTGCTGCCACCTATTTTCTCCACCCTTGTAAATAAGGGGAAGCGTCAAAATCAATGGGTGCTGCGGTGGAACGCCCACCGCAACACCCATTACCCTTCCCTTTCACGCTAAGTACAGCGTGAAACGGTGCCTTATTTACAAGGCAACGTTAAGCCACGTTAAGTGGCTTAACGCTACCTTGTAAATAAGGCAAAGCCCCTATCGCCACCAAACAGCCACTGAAAGTGACATTGTGGTGGCGAGGGGCTTGTAAATATGCCCCTTAATCTCTTTTTTTGTCAGAACTCATTTGCTGTGATCAGAGATTTCCTTAATTTTGAACAAAGACAAGAGATTTTGGAAGCACAAGCAAGCCTGTGCAGGCAAACCTAAAAAATGTCATAAATGTCCTAGGTTGTTTCAGTCATTATGGGAATGTTTTTGAAAATTCTGCATTCACGTAACAACGACTTTTGCAAACCCTGTTTTACTAAGAGCATACAGGATGTACCATACTGAGGTGTGATTGAAACAATGTAAGCCAGATACTTAACATAATCCACACAACGAAAAACTAGTCAAATTATGTAGTGATTATAAGCAGAGATGCTGAAAAGAATTTCAATAACTTAACTTTGGAAGTATTTGTGACTCACCCTTCAACATATGAATTCTGCTGTAACCTTTAGAGAAGCACTGAAGGATTTATTGTTTGAAAAGTCAACGTGGGTTCAAGAGAACACCTACATTGTAAAGCACCTGGGGATATTCCTTGAACTTTTATATTCAATGCATAATTAAAAAAAATATTTGAATGCAATTAGTATATTTAGGGCCTACGTTCCTCCCCCACCTTCAGTAAAGCATTTTCTCTAAATTAAGATTTGTGCATGATATGTTATTTTTGTACTTACTTGTTAACTAGTTTTGTCCGTGGTCCTTTACTCTATATTTCTAACAGCATTGCCTGTACTGCAATCATATTTTAAACTGTATCTGGAGCACACTGATAATGCTCTGTAGAAGTAAGCAGTTGGGCACTTATAGAAGTAAAGTACGCATTTCTCTTTTGAAAGAAATTACTATCATTTGATTTATGTGTCATGCCCTATTTTGGACAAGGCTGAATCCCTTAAAATACCTAAAAACAATCAAGCACTATGTTCTGCCACACCACATAATCACATAAATACACAAATCCAGTGGTGCAAACGCAGTACCATATCATGCTTAGGGTAACTGGAAGAATTGCAACACCTTAGGAAATTCTATAAATGGAGTGATAAGGATTCCATAGAACGTGTTTCAAAGAAAAAAAACATTAGAATAGCATGAACTTTAAAAATATAGTGCACAATGCCATCATTTCAACACCCGGTCTGTGGTGTCAGGCATGGGAGCATGGGAGGACAGTCGGATCCCTGCAGGACAAAACTTAACTTGCAAGGAATTCCCCCCTGGCCATTTAGCCTTTTTTCAGATTACCATGTGATGTAAACAAGACTTGGACCTTCCAGATATCTCAGCCACTCAACTAAAATGAGGCCTGAATTGCATGACAGTTTGGGGAATCCATTGTGGAAAAAAACATAAACCGGTAGGGGGCTTGCCTTTGAAATTGCCAAATGGCCTTCTTCAGTGCCTCTTCTCACTCCTTATTAAACTAAGGGCCCGATTTACAAAGCTCTTGCGTTGCCCTTGCGATGCACACTGTTGCGTTCACTCGGTATGCCTGATGCAAACAGGAACAGTGTACCCTTTTAGAGATATTGTGCTGCCCAGGGCAACTGTGAACCTGCGTGTGACATGGGGTCAGCCATTTATGAAAGGCAGACTGGTGTGAAGCAATCAATACATCTTTGACAGTGAAGGCAGCACCCGCTCTGCTTTTAGATGGGGGCACAGCTCCTCCTGCTGATGGGTACACTGAGTAACTAAACCCACCTGTCGGGGAGGTCTGGGGGGCTCAATGGCACCATTATGCAGGGGGTGCACTAACTGTATACCACATCTTTGCAGCACAGTCAGTGCGCCTTCTGACAGTCAGTGTCTTTGGTTTTGTACCCATGTCCATAATACATTATGGTCACAGAGGCAAACAGTTTCTTCATTTGTATGGGGCCAGGCACCATGCATCTGAGGGAATGTCCCCTTAGGATTGCACTTCCTCCTCTTCCGCAATGCCAAAGTGTCCCTAGCACGCTGTATGTCATAAGGCCCCGAGTGCAAAAATTGACAAAGACACAAACATACATTCAACCGTGCCAGTGAGACATGCCATAACCCAGTGCTAACACCATGCATTTGCAATAAGAAGTTAAGGAATGAAGCTCAAAATTAGAATGCCCACGGAAAGTGCCAACATGGTCACTAACTCTTAAACCTTTTTATAGGACTGTGGGAGGAAAGATCACTTGGAATAGCAACCACTTTAATATGGCAATTTGCAACGAGAAAGTCACATCATTTCAGAATCACCTACCATCGTACACATAGATTTGACTTGCTGTATATGACAGAGGCAGCATCACTGCAGTCTACTTCTTAAACCTAGGGTTCCTATCCCCTGAACAGATAATGTAATTTAGTTTTCCAAACCAGAGCGTGATATCATTTTTCTTATTACTCCAAAAAAGTAACAGATTAAGAAACACAGAGAAATTAAATGTTACCAATCCAACAATAATACTAAATAGGTAAATGCATTCAAGCAGACAACATCATTGTTGACAGAAATGTAGGTTCCTGTAATATCAGTTAAAGTCTGCCCAAGTACATCAAACCCAGTGAGATCCTGAAAGTGAATTGAACAAAGACAGGCCCCACAAAAGTTCTTTTGTAATTAACCAGCAATTCCTTATTATTATTTTTACTTTAAAATGGAAAGAAAAATTGCAAACTATTGGATCAGTGAGGCACCACATAATTGCAAACTGGTTATCTTCAAGTTTCTACAGGGGTTACCCTCACCCTTGGACTAGAATGCAGTGCTGAAAAGAGATGCAAGGAATAGTCAAGGAAACTTAAACATGGAATTAGCTTACAGTGTCAGTCAGAACAGGAACCCTCGGGTAAAGTGTGGTGTATCAATCCTTCTCTTTGACATAGCAACAATGTAGACCTGCTCCAATGCTCCAAGAGTCACAGAGGTCCAGCATGGGCAAACGGGGAATTCTCATTGACTGGTTCCCTAACGATTAGGGTGTTGATCACATCAATGTTATAGCACCAAAAAGGTCTACTGTGACAATGAAAGAAGTGACACAATGCAATAACACCAGCACACTGTTTCTCATTTAGGTCCAACATTTGGAGAACCATCCCTAGGTTTTAGGAGTCCCAGTGCTAGGACCGACTAAGGCCATGGGAACTATTCAGCCTAAATTTCATAGATGGTAGTTTGACCCAGTGGTTCCGCATCAAGGTACAGCCACCTTATGCCTGAACCAAACAGTAATTCTGAAATGCTATTGCAGCAACACCTTTTTGCAGTATTCTCACTTATCGGCCTAAAACATAAGAAAAACAGACTGGAATGAACAGTAGCTTAATTTTAGTATTTATAAAAGGCTAATGAAATAAACAACACCTATACACACTTCTGAGTGATTCCATCATGGACTCATGTGGGATCTGCATGTCTCCTGCTGTTCTTGGCTGCTTTGACACAGCGAACTTGCTTAATTCTCGAAGGCAGAGTAAAACACAAATGACAGAGAATAAACCTCGAAAAAATGCCCTTATTAGGAGAACCTTGATCATCTATTCTGGATGACCTCAGGAGCCTCACGGAACATGAACACCCATGCACATTGCTACAGATCGCTCACTCAGAAGAAGTTAGTCTGAAACCTGCTGCAATGTCTTGAGAGGATCAGCCTCATGTACATGTGAACCGCAGTCTCACGAACATGTGCACTGCAGTCAACAATTGTATAGTAAATCACTCCTCAACGGAGCTCCTAGAACCATAAACATCACTAAACACAGATCTCAGTGTGCAGAACAACAAAATAACTTCTAATGCAGTGCTTAGTGAGGGCTGGAGAGTCCTATAAAGCACCACATAGCAATTATTCTTATTAATAATATTCTTATAATGATAAATACAAAGGTCATACTTACTTGGATAGCACAGTTTCAAGAATATCCATCAACAGCAGAATATCCAGCTTGCCTCAGTGTTTAAATACATCCCACTCTATGCATCAGCAAGGATCTGAGATAGGGAGAAAGAGATATCTCCTGCAAGGTACAACCTTCCAGTGACAACCCTAAAGAGGGTAATACATAGAAACTGAAGCTAGCCCCCCCCAGGCAAATAAAGTTGTCATTATCTGTTAGGGATGATGGCTCACAGCAAATGAGTACTTCCAAAGGTTGCCTTAAAGGCTAGAATAAGCAACTGCATCTCACATCTGAATGCTACAAATTGTTAGTGAAAATCCTATTTATCAAAGGTTGGGGTGAGATTTGCAGGCCAAAAAGATCTCTCAACCCCAAAAAAGGTATACTACCAAAAAGGTTGGAGAGAAGAGAGAAGAAATATTGAACCTGCATGTGATGGTCTTGATTCACATATTGTTAAAGAATAAAGTTGTTAAATCTTGTAATTACCAAGGAGGCAGGCATAAATTGCTGGGAATATTTACGGCAGATCTTCATGATACACCATCAACATATCCTTGCCAGGCTCAGCTCCAGCTCCAACATCTCTGTGGCTATAACCTCACTACTCCCACAGATAATCCTAG
The DNA here is from genome assembly GCA_963921515.1 of Calotriton arnoldi. Taxonomy (NCBI): domain Eukaryota; kingdom Metazoa; phylum Chordata; class Amphibia; order Caudata; family Salamandridae; genus Calotriton; species Calotriton arnoldi. Next base: position 2,072,763 of record CAWUFW010001860.1, on the reverse strand, counting down.
TATTCTCTCATATGTTGTCAATATTCCAAATATAAAATCTCCCCCCATGTGTTTTCTTGCTTTTTCCTCATGTGCTACTTCCTTCCTCAAAAAACTGTTAAAGGACAAAGTCATGTCCAATATGTTAACCATAATAAAAGTCACAGAACCGCTGCCTTGAACACTGTACTGCTGCATGTCTCATTTCCCGATGCAACGAAGAGACAATCCCATTGATTTCAGTGATGTGGCTTGGCGGTAAGCGTAGTTGCTGATGGGAACCCCACAGTGATGAACCACGCCACCCTTAACACAGACCTACAAAGGGAAACTAAAGGACAAACTGCACTAATGTATAACCCCAAAAAGTTCACCACAGCTAGTGTATGTCAAAGTAGGCACCCTCAAGTACGGACTGGTCTCCTATATATGATCTGCATGGAAGGACTGATCTTGATAAACAAGGAATAGCAAAACCAAATTGGTTTCTAGTTGTAGCCACAAAACGATTGTAGATCTTCTCCAATGCACATCCCAAAAACAACAAATAATAAATAAAAAATGTAATGCAAAGAAAACAAAATATGGAACCTAGCCAGACACAGAGCAGAACCTTGCTACCAGTACTGAGTCAGCCTCAGGGGAAACAGATAAACACAACTTCCAGATTAAAGGTCTAGTAGATATCTCCTCTGGGCAGATGTGGGTCTACTAAATGCTGCTTGTTTCAAAGGATGTGTGCACTTGCCTGTTACAAGGACTTCACCCACTCTCATCAGTGTAAGGTCTGTGAGGAGGAAGAGTTATAAAGGGGTAATGGGGTGACACTGATCATATTCATCATAGCCTGTGTATTCTGGGAAAGAACTAACATAGCATAACTGTGTATCCATCTAAACCTTTGGCAATACAGCAATGGATGAGAGTCCCACACTCATGCAAGAGAGACTAGAGATGAAGGAAATGCATTTAAAATGCAAAGACATTTCTTATTTTATACACAATCTCAATTTAAGTATTTATTAGTATAGTTGTATATCTGGGGCACTTCTCCTTGCCTGTGCTCTGATTGGAAGACTCATGTCCTTATACTGCTTGCTTGTTTTTTCTTTTTTTCTTCTAGAACTACTTCAGAAACCATGGGGCAGATTTACAAGAACTGACGCATCTCTTCATATAAGCAGAGATGCGTCAGTTAATTTGCGTCACGCAAAAAAACCCTTGCGCCACCATAGGTGCGTCGCTTTTATAATGCAGCGCACCGTGGCGCAAGAGTTGACAGATGCGTGACGCATCTTTTGGCGTAAAGGCAACGCATTGTAGGAGTCGTGTCACAAGCACGGTGCAACTCCAGCAATGCTCCGGAATGCCTATTTCAATCATGCTGCGTCACTCCTTACGCCTGCTTCAAACAGGCATAAGGTTTTGACGCAGTGGCGTCGTAAAAGTGACTCAGTGAAATCTTGTAGATTTCACTGCGTCATTTTTACAAGGCTTTCTAGCGTAGGAACGCCCACCCTGCATACATTATACCTGACGCAGGTATAATGTGACGCAGGGCTTTACAACGTGATGCATCTCCATAGATGCGTCACGTTGTAAATGTGTCGCAACGCGGCGCATTGTTTACGACGCCGCTGCATCACAAAAGTGACGCAACAGCGGCGTAAAAGTGTCGCAAGGGGCTTGTAAATCTGTCCCCATGTGTTTGCTTGCTTTTTCCTCATGTGCTACTTCCTTCCTCAAATCCCACCACTCTGTGTGTTGCCCCAACCCTGCACTCACAGCTATTCTGTTGCTACCCCGCATGCTTTTTTAAAAACAGAGTATATACCCCCTCCTCCTCACCGCTCACTTCTCTATTGCTGTCCGGCCCCTTTTGCAGCCTTTTTTCACACTTTGTTTATTTGGGAGGTCCAAGTAGCTGTAATTTTACCCTGAGCTGCTCCGTTCTTTAGAAGTGCTTTAGATTACATTTATTTCATTTTTTTATTTACTGCTCCAACTTAGGAGTCTACCGTCTTGGAACAGTAACTAAAACAATCTAAATTGCGGCAGCATCACGCTACATGCGTGGTGATGCAGGTGCCTGTATGGGTCATCCTGCTGGGCGTCCATGGCGTCCTGACGCATAAGCTTCCATGTGTGCTAATATGCATGTAGGTATAAATAACATCGCATTTTTTTTTTTTTCTGCTAACGCTGATTAGCATTTGCAATCAAGAATTCCAAGACCTGCTTCGCTAATAAAGACCATTTGACTTTGCTAATGCTTGTTTTATTTCTGTTCCTGGAACTGAGTTACGAAAGAGCAAAGTAGGAGCAGTACCGCTAAATGGCATCCATTGTATTCTTTGTTTTAAGTTTCACACTGTACAATTGTAAATAACATTTTTGTATTATTTTTGGAATAAATATATACAATTGTAATCAATAAAAAAGCTTAAGAATATGAACAACAATTTCGCCCAATAAAACATGTGGGAATATAGTGGTTTAGCGAGCTGTCGGATTTTTGCAGGTGTGAACATTAATTCAGTACAGTTTTCTGTAGCTACTTTATCTGAGCTTTGAAATATGTTTGGATTGATGGCTTTAATGTTTTGCATCTTCTTTACCTAAATAAACACGCAAATGCTGCTTACACTGAAATATACGGTACCCAATTGTTCCTCCTGTGAAGAATTCCCCACCATGATGCCATCCAGAACATATACAATGGGTAAGTTTCAGTTTGACAAGAGCCCTCAAGAGGGCGGGAGAATTAATTGTAAGGGTGCCAGAAGATGGAGACAGGTATCTCTTCTCCTTTGATGTGTGAATACACCCACCAACGAACGGCCTTTCATCTATTTCTCAGCTGTTAAATTCATGATTATCAAAGCTGTCATCTTCAATAACCTGCGCTCCTTTAAAGGTTTAAGAAAGAACGAGTGGGCTGGCTGTGCGTGCAGCATTCCCTGCTACCTCCCTGCCATGCTTCATGCTGTGAGTTAAATATTTTCATTTAGAAGGAAAAGTCGATGCAAGTAGGACAGGCACACGTGTTTTTTTTTTAAATAACCCGATTAAGGCAAGACGTTCTTCAACATAAACATGTTTTTTTCCAGTCGCTTTATATGGATTATTTTATATATCACTGATCTACCTCGATATTTCAATATATATTGTTTATTTGGTGCCTTAACCAGATATTTTTGATATAAACAGGAAGCAATGACTTAGCACTCATTGCTTGATAAAGTAAATACGAGTGTGCCAAAGTGCTTCATTTACTGCATCAAACTAACCCCTCGCTACTATGTGCAGGCAAAGTGTTCTGGGCTTTGAACACTGCAGCCCTTATTATAAGTACGGAGGTCCTGGGACCACCGTACTTGTAGTGGCGATCCGACCGTCACCACCCCGGTGGTCCGACAGCAGTATTACGATGGTGGCGTGGGACCACCACAAGACCGCCGATTCTGCCGGGATCCAGGATCCCATGGTGGTGGCGGTGTGGAAAGAGACAGAAAATGGTGGCGGTGCCGATGCCGGCACAGCCAAGCAGATTATGATTTGTATTTCTGCTGCCCATTTCATGGTGGAACCCTGCCAGACTTTTCATGCAGGTAAGGGAGCCCTAACAGGGCCCCAGGGCGAATTTGCCCATGGGAGTGCATGCAGGGGGGCACATGTTGTGCCCCCCTAGAATTGCACCTTTGTGCGTGCACTGTCTGGAATGGTCGACGTGGTGCACGTCACACAGTGCATGAATGTGCTGTAGGCGCTGTCACAGCGGCAGTATGCTGTTTAGGCTCTCCTATGAGCTTAACATACCCGCCACCATGACACCGCAGCCGCACCGCCCGCCTTCAATGGTTTCAACTCATAATCCGGTTCAGCGGGTTTACCACATTCTTATCGATTTTCCTGAGACCACTGCAGTGCTGGTCCTATATGAAGACCGCCAAACTCATAATAAAGCCTTGAGTTGTCAGTAACTTCCCTCAAGCTCTAACAGGCTTCTCTTAAAGCAGGGGTGGCCCTAATAATTTCATGGAGGCCAATCTTAATGTGCCACCAGTCTCAGACCAAACCACCTTGTTGTTTAAGTGCCTTAGGAATTACATATTGTTTGTTTTATTTTCTCTGTTCTTTGGTCTGACTGTAGGCAACTTTATTGGTCTTGTAAATTATACTGTCTATTCGGGTAGAGGGGCAAAAGTTTGACCTCCATTATCGTTTGGTGTTTGCGTCATTCATATATTGATCTGGGATGTATGAAGGAACAATGCATACCATTAACACGCATGTTTTTACAATGCGGTCTTTACAATGCATCTACAATTACAATGCATGATTTCACAACGCATGTCACTACCACACATGTCCATAGAGGTCAATTATAAGTACCATTACCACGCATACTATTACCACGGATACCAGTACAACGCATGTTTTCAAAACCCACCAGAAATATTGTTTTATTGGCTTAATAAATATATGTGAAACGGCACAGCACAGTACAATTCCTGATTTATATTTCTCTGAAAAGAAATAAAATAAACAAAGTGATACTGCTGTAGTGTTCAGCAGCGCGTGCATTAGAAATGCAACAGTTCCGGTGTCCTTCATCTATTTTTACTCTATGTATGCAGCCTATGACCATTCAAAATGGCAGTCATTCTAAAAAGGAACAAAAAGAGTCATCTTCTTTAACAGTACAAAAGAATTATACATTCAGTCAGATTCTGAATCACTCAAAAAAAGATATTCAAAAACATATTTTCATTTAAATTATCAAACACCTCAAAAATACGTATAAATTCAGCCATCCATCATTTTGTGCTCAGTGGTACACTGACTTCACTGGTGATCACACCGTTCAGAATTAGGAGTAGACAAATGACATCTGTTCACGCAGTGCCACCTATCTGCTCAAGTAAGTAAAACGTTTACTATAAGCACATTTAGCAATAGGAAAATAAATCCCCAAACCACATATTAATACAACTTCACAGAACATTTGCAGAACAATTGCAGAATATCTACAAGCTTTATTTGAGTGTATTACATGGAGATGAACCAATGTAAGTCCATATGAACACATTGTTTTCCTAAAAATACATTAAAAATTAAAAATAACCTTTCCTTCAGGTAAGGAGCTGGGCAATGGTTGTGGGGGTCAACATGTCTAATATAAGTCTGCTGGGTACTTACCACAGGGACTGTGCTGGACAGTGGTTGGGGGAAAATTTACAATTGTAACTCCACTTGTACTTACCTCAAGGAAGGGGCTGGACAGTGGTTGTGGGGCAAAAATACTATTATAACTCCACCCGCTGCTTGACTCAGGGAAAGTGCTGGTAAGTGCTTGGGAAGCAAAATTACTATTCTAACTCCACCAGGTAATTACCTCAGGTAAGGTGCTGGACAGTGGTTGGGGGTCAAAATTACTATTGTAACTCTGCTGGGTACTTACCTCAGGTAAGGTGCTGGACAGTGGTTGGGGGTCAAAATTACTATTCTAACTCCCCCAGGTACTTACCTCAGGGAAGGTGCTGGACAATAGTTGGGGGGGTCGAAATTACTATTCTAACTCCGCCTGGTACTTACCTCCGGGAAGGTGCTGGACAGTGGGTGGGGGTCAAAATTACTATTCTAACTCTGCTGGGTACTTACCTCAGGGAAGGTCCTGATCAGTGCTTGAAGGGCAAAATTACTATTTTAGCTCAGCCGGGTGCTTGCCTCAGGAAAGGTGCTGATCAGTAACTGGTGAAAGAATGTACTGGAATTAAAGTAAAACATACTTAAAATTAATTTTATTTTACAGACCTTATAATCTATCTACCAAATTAGAGGTTCACAGAACGAATTCGAAAATTAAACAACCAACAGAACCACTTCATGAAAACAGAAAGACCGTGAATGGCAAATAGTATAAGAAAAACCATAAAAAAGCAATTCTAACTAATGTTTTTCAACAGGCAACAAACACTAAAAACAGATTAACTCTACTTTCTTCCAGTGGTAGAAAAAAGGTTTCTCGCCATCAATACATTGTCTGAAGATAATCATACAAAAGCTTATTCTCATTCTTAGGGCCATTGCCAACATTAAAACCATAGTTTAAAATAAAACAAGACAGCAACCTTCTCTTTTATCAAACATTTTTACAGAGCATACATCAAATGACTTGAAAGGATCAATCCAACTACAAGAAAGTCCTAAGAACGAAGTCTCCTCACCAGCACAGCTAAGACCACAAAAAGAATAGAAACAGTCTTAGGTAAAGAATCTCAACAAAGCAGACCTTTTCAAAAATACTTAACTTTCTTTTCACAGGCGTCAAACATTAACATATATTTATTTTAAATTTTTGTTAAACAGAAATATAAACATGTGTTAAAAAAACAACAGTCTGCTAAATAATCATAAAAAAGGGTACTTTTCATTGTAGGTTCACAGTGAAGATGCAAAGTAAGACAGATTTCTAAAATATAACAGTCACAAAAATTTTCCTTTTTCTGTGTTTCGACAGATTACTACGGAATAGCTTTAAATAACAAAGCAAGCTACATTAAGTCAAGAGGAGGTAACAGGCTCCTCAAATATGGTGGTTACCTTTATTGTAAGGAGAGATTAACTGAGCCCAGGAGTCATTGGAGGTGTGTGCACTATTTTTCATCCCATTGCACAGGCAGAGCGGTTACTCTTGGTGAGACTGTTGAAAGGACCACAGAGCATAACCAATCCGCCTCTGCAATGGAGATTACAGTTAGACAAAACATTGAACAAATAAAACACTTGCATCCACCTCCAATGAACCCTGTGGCTCAGTTTTGAGGGAGGTATTCCAAAACATCCCTATGCATGTAGGAAGTTGTATGCCTACAATCCCTAACCTCTGAAAAATTAAACAGAGACAAAAAAAGGCAAGTAATCCCCAACGTGTAACACCACAGACCTACTCAGATATTAGCACTGCACCAGAACTAAACCTAACCTTCAGTAATGAAAGTTTCCTTTTGCATGCCAACAAAAACCCTCAAAAGAATATTGGGCCTGATTAAGAAGTCTGGCAGTCGTCCGACCGCCAGACTCAAGGTGGCGCAGTACTGGCAGTCCACTGTCTGCCGTATTACGACTTCTAAAGTCATTGCAGTGGTGGACCGTCGACTGTGCCAGGGAACAGTCGTTCCCTGGCGGTGGCGCAGAGGCGCCACAAAGCAATATGCTGAGCGGGGACTGGTGCAGCCCCGCTCAGCATATTACGAGTTCCTGGACCACCATCCTTTTCATGGTGGAGCCTCACCATGAATGGTCTGGCGGTGAAGGAACAAAGGGGGCCGTACAGGGCCCCAATGGCCACCCGGCCATGGGGATACATTCAGTGGGGCACACCATTTGTCTGTACCCATACAAAGTTCCAGCACGGCATGGACGTCCACGTCGATGCCGTACTGGAACTTTTTTGCTGTTCCCATTGCGGTGTCTGTTTTCCAGGCACCGCCATGGGAATAGCAAAGAACAGCTGACCATATTACGAGTTGCACATTTGCAACTCGGAATATGGTCTGTGGTGCTCGCGTGGCTTTGGCGCAGCGGAGGTGGCATTGCGCCATCACCGCTGTGCCAAAGTCATGATCAGGTCTGTTAATCTTTAGCACACCCCATAACCTCATAAAACTGGAGAATAGTGATATTTGGATGATGGATGTTACCTTTAAGTCCACACCCAATCTATTCACCCAAATGTACACTATTCATGCCAACATCAATTACACCATAGTTCCTTTAGTATACAGTTTACTGCCTGATAAGCAAAAAACAAAAACAAAATCCCGAAAAGCATGTGTTTTCTCAAAAAATGCACCAGCAAATCCATTCACGAGGTCCACGTTCCAAAGAAAACCATCCAAGTCCTTGTTGAGGAAGTTCCTATAACCAAAAATCCAAATATCCTGTAGGAAAGGTATGCTGGTAAAAATAAAAACCTAAAAGTGTTGGAAAAGGTAATTTTATCCAGCTTCCCTGAAAAAAAAAAAATATCTGCAGCCGATCCAGGGAATCCATTTTCATCTTTAAGCCACGTGGTCTGAGTCCCATCAATACTCCAAACATTGTATAAAAACATGTCGCAAAAATAAAAAAACTATTGTTTTAATTTCAGATAGGTTTAAAAAAGTACTATACTTATTAAAAAAATACTTTTTTAGACCATCTTCAAAAAAAAAACAATCGTCCTGGTGTACGCCTACAACCGATACCTGCATAGGAATGAAAATGTGGTTCAAACATCCAAAACATCTAACTACCTCTCCCCTCTCTCCTTCCAATAAAGATTTCCACCTATAAACTTAGAAAAATAAACTAAATTGTTCCTGCTTGACCGTAGTTCTTCCTTGCATTCGATCTTGACCACAACGTTCAATCAAAGCAACAGATACACAACCATGAACATCAAGCCTAAAAGTAAAAAGTAAAAAAGGATAATTTCCCCATTGATTTCAATGGGAAAGTGTGGGAAAACTTTAATAAATGTTTTAGACAATGTTTACAAGGTTGTAAACATTTTAAATATATTTATTAATTACTTTATGCACTGAAATATTTATTGTAATGTTTGGTGAATTATTAAAGATTGTGTGATTTTTTTTATTTTTGAAAACTTGACTTTTCACTTTTAAATGTAAACAAAAATTAATTTGAGTGTAGGTTGTATGTTGTTTTTAATTTTTATATTTATAATATCAATGTAGGGGGACCAATGTGACCATCCAATTTTTAAAAAAAAGATTGTTTTATATGTTTAATACAGAATGTAATGTTTTTAAATTAATACACAGGTATTAAAAAATAATACCCAAGTATTATTACACCTTCCCACCCAAAACCCCTATTTCCCTGACACCCTGTGCCTAACGGTGTGTGTTTCACCCTTTAGAAAATGTTACAATTTTTCTTTTAAATTAGTTTTACTGTATTCTAAAAGTAGTATAAATTAATACACAGGTATTACAACTAATACCTGGGTATTAATATACATTCCCCGTCCAAAACCCCTATTTACCTCACATCCTGGGCATAAAGTGTGTGTTACACCCTTTGCATATTTTTTTATATTTTAAAATATTAGTTTTATTTAATTAAAAAATTAGTATAAGTTAAAACTTGGGTATTAACAATAATACCTGAGTATTAATACACTACCTCACCCAATTCCCCTATTTACCCCACATCCCCTACCTAAAGGACTGTGTTACACCCTTATGAAATTTTTAGAAATTGTAAAAAATTACTTTTACAACATGTAAACAATATTATAAATTGATACCCAGGTACTAAAATAAATACCTCGTTATTAATACACTACCTTGCCCATTACTTCCATACCCCTCAAATCCGTGCCTAAGGGTATGTGAAACACCCTTATTAATAATTAAAACTATTACCATACATAACTAACATATACATAAATATTAAAAAAATTAATCAATCATTATATTGTATGTTATAAAACAACAATAGCATTTAAAAAAATATAAATAAACCAAATACTCACCAAAATACTTACCCACTGATGGAAATGTGTGGTCATTGCAGGTGTGATAATGGCATTTTCGTGGTAATGGCATGCTTGGTAATGGCATGCGTGGTAAATTTAGCTGTGTCATAATGGTTTCATTGTCATGACATTTTGCGGTAATGCCTGAGTTCTAATGGCTGATTCCCATTGATCTGCCTACATTCATCAGCCAATGGTTGATTCAAACTGTGGAGCCGATTACGATGGCGGTTAGTTGGACTGCATCCTCTAATGTGGTGATCAGGAGACCGCCCGACAAGCAGGAGGTGGTCCTGACGCTGCATTATAATGCGACATCAGTGCTTGCAGTCGGAAAGTGCTCCTTATCACAGCGGCTTGTGCTGTGGTCAAGAAAAAGGGCCACAGCACACACTGCCATGATAAGGAGCAACTCCTCCATGAAGTGGCTCACGAAGGGCGGGGCCCTGTTTGAGGCCCCTAAATTCCAATTCTGACTGCCTTTTCATGGCAGTCTTTCCTACATGAAAAGGATGTTGGAAAAGGATATCGTAATCCCAACAGCAGTGTCTGCCTTGGCACTGGCCATTTGGGAATACGATTCTGACCGCTGCCCCGTCGGGATCGCAGATCCTCTCGGAGGTGGAGGTATTCCTTCTGTCTGCAGTGGGTCAGACTGCCGGAATTGTAATCCGGCAGTCGGACCGAAGGGCTGTCGGCAGTCAGTCCGCCACAGACGCTGAAGTGTGGCAACCTTTGATGTGCTATTGCTATCCAATGCTGCCTGGCCTGAGATGAGGAAAATCTAAAGCTGCTTAGGTGCGACTCTGAGGCAGGAGCATGGCACTGGGATTTGTCACATTCACAGCTCAAGATCCTTCCAGCGAGACTTCAGATCCTCTGCAACTTCAGAACCTCTGCATCCCAAGCACAAGCAGGGATGAATAGTAATGTAACATGCTTGGGTTGCTGGAGTTTGCCACTGCTGCAAAAGGTGGACCGTAGCAATCCACACCACCTTTCCAGCAACGTTCATGAGCCACTCTCTGATGCACTGTGCACTCTTGGGAGATGTATACATGAGGCGATCTGATTTTCAAACTGAAAACTAGGAGAGGTGATTGAAGAAATAAAAGAAGGACAACAAATTTGCAGCTACCCAAGACTGAAAAGAACTACAACAACAGGATCAACTAATATAGAAAAGGCACTCAAATTACACAATCCACAGACTTAAATTACAGGTTGGATATAACAATGAGAGTTGTTTCAGTGGTTATGCACTGTGCTTCATTTCAGTACCTTTCCACTTGCTGTGAGTTTTTAACTTTGCACATGTGATGCATGACAAGATTGTGCAGGCCTAGTTTTTATTTTCCATCCCGGTACTTACAGTTTGTGTTTAGATTGAAAATGCAGGACTACATGTAGCACCTGCAGACAAACCTGGACTAAATTAGCTGCTCTTGCCTGGTTTGGGACAACATAAAGCAAATATAATATTACATTAAGGTCAACTTAGATGAAGGAAAGGATGTTATTGTATGACAAAAAGAGAAAAACATATCAAAATGTGTGACACTTTAAGCAATTCTTTTTTTTAAAACTGCAGCACTTTGTATATGGAAGTGTATAATGAACAAGGACGTTTGACACGGTGTCTCATTCCATCTTGCTTGATCGTCTTAAGCAAATTGGCATCTGTGGGAAGGCGCTGGACTGGATATCATCTTACCTGCATGGCCGAGACCAACAGGTCTTTCTTCGCCTTTTCTCCTCCGATGCTAAACCTCTAAGATGGGGGGTGCCTCAGGGCTCGGCCCTGAGCCCACTTTTATTTAATATCTATCTGGCACCATTGGCGGAACTCATCGCTAGCACAGGGATCAAGGTGATATCCTACGCGGATGACACCCAGCTGATGTTTTCCTTCAGTGATGTGTCGGCATCCGTCTTTGACTCTTTTAGAGAGTGTCTTAAAAATATTTCCATCTGGATGAGCAGCAATTTTTAAAGCTCAATGCCGACAAGACCGAGGTTCTGTTTTTTAACCAAGCAGTCCCTCCCCCAGCGGCTTTGTGGTGGCCGGTAGAACTGGGAGCGGCGCCTATTCCGAAGGACTCGGTCAAGAATCTTGGTGTCCGTTGGGACAACGACCTATCCCTTTCCACACATATTCAGCATGTATCTGCGGTCTGCTTTGGTAAGATGAAAATGATTAGAAAATTCATCAACTTCTTGCCAGAGACAGCTCGCAAAACGGTAGTGCATGCTCTAGTCACTTCCCATCTCGATTACGCCAACTGACTCTATCTGGGTTTGCCCAGTGGTTTTATCCGCAGGCTGCAGATAGTGCAAAATGCGGCAGCTAAGCTGGTCCGTAAGGTCCCTCTTCGCCAACATATTTCCCCCCACCTCAGACATCTCCATTGGCTCCCTGTGGCCAAGAGAGTTGAATTTAAGGCCCTCACATTTGCTTTCCGGGCCTACCAGGGAAGAGGCCCTAAGTATCTGAGAAGGAGACTTCGCCCCTTCCAGCAGGGTAGATCGCTGAGGTCCAATATGAAACGCTATCTATTCATCCCCTGCTTTGCTAAAGCGAGAATAGGGGGTAGAACTTTCGAGGTGGGAACCTCCAAATGCTGGAATGCCTTGCCCCTCCAACTACGTATGATGCACTCTGAACAGGTGTTTAGAAAGGCCTTGAAGACCTGGCTGTTCAGTCGTAGAGACTAGATCTCTACTAGCATGGCTACGTTGTTATCCACTTTAGCGCCGGGACACCTCAGTCGAGGTAGCTGTGCGCTTTATAAATGTTTTTATTATTATTATTACAGAATACAAAGTAAAGTTGACTTTGTGGGTGTGATGTGTCACACATGATGTGGGGCTGCATGGCAACTATGCAGACGAATCTACAATGGGAATTATTTCTATTCCCACTCTTAGAAAGAAAAAGAAACCATTCAGCAATCCTATCCTACTTCGAAGCTGATGCAGATATGTATGTGATTTTAAACTAAGGTGCTGCCAAATTTCTATCTTATGTATTTTCCTAATTTGTCAAAAAGTGGTACTGAGTATACAACCCTGTCCAACAAAGCAAGATAGACATTGCCAGTGCAAGTCTTTACTTCTGCTTTTTAGGTTTTGACTGGATGGCACTTATGCTGTGCTTGTGAAATCTCTTCTATGAAAAGAAAAATCGTAAAAGGGTCTTACAGCCTGCCCTTCGTTACTTTTATTTACCGTTGGTTGACTCCCACGTCACTCTCATTTCCTTTCTTCCTGTTGGTCAGCGTCTTCTCTTGCCTCCATCTTCCTGCTCAGCTTCACATCTTCATCCTTGCTGTGGAGCTTGGCCCAAGTACTGCTTATGGTGGCCACTGTCCTGCCACTTCTCACACACTTGTAAAGGTATTTTATATTTTTTGCTCCAGTGTCCTCATTCCAGTTCATTGCATGCCTGTCCCTCCTACCACCTCTCTCCCATGGCTGCATGCCCTTTCCCCGTTCGTTGCTTGCCCATCCCTATCACAACCTCATTGCCATCTCTGCATGCCCCTTCGCTGCTTGCCCGTCATTTCCACCACCTCCCTCCTGTCGCTGCATTTCTCTTTCCTGCTTGCCTGTCTCTCACCCAATAAATGACTTTTAGCAAATATCCGCTTGCTAGAAGCCCTGTACTGCCTTGTAAATGGACCCAAATATCCCCACATAATTGCGCATGCATGAACACAAACACATATATGTGTGTGCCACATGTGCATAAACACAAACATGCAAGCAAATATAAGTACACAATCAGCATGCTAGTACAGGCACAGCCACAATACAAATGTATACACATACACACATGTCTGCGCACACATCAAACACACATGCACACAATATGCACAGACACAAAGCACACACCTAAAGACGTGTGGCTGAGAACTACAACAAAACTAGCAAGTGGAGGACTTTCATTATAAAATTAAATGCATGCATCTAGAGCTCTCTGTAAATTTGTAAAATTTATTTTTCATAGTTTCATGCAGTAGGTTATCTGGAGCTGATAGGCACAGGGCTCTTCAAATCAATTTCAAATCCCTCGGGGGAAACAGTAATCTTATATGTGCTGAAGTATAAATGTGGTTCTATAATTCCAAGATGTTAATCTCAAACTCAGAATTGGACACACACTTCCTAATCTCCTGAGTCAGACTCTCTCATTCATGTGCTCTAACAAAAAGCTTATCTAAATTTGAAGAACAAGTTAATGAGTATAATAAGCACAGGAATTGTGATTCTGCCAGCAAATTCTGAGCTGGCAAATCCAATTCCTACCTTAATGCTTGGATCATGGCACCTGCAGGGCAGGAACTGCCTTTGATGCTCCCGTTGCAGTGCCTTTTTCATGCCATGAGACAGCCAAAGAACTGACTGCCAGAGACTTTAAAAGTTGTACTTTGGTGGATGTTTTTTATGGCTTTGGCGCTCTCAGAGTGGGGCAGGGGCGTGGCATCCCTGCTCCGTGACCACCGAAGTCATAATAAGTCCCTAAGTGTGTTGTTTCTGTGCTCCTGTGCTAGGATTTTCGTGCCAAATTACTCATAATTATCTGAATGGGCATCAGCACATAATTTTACAACAAAATAGTAATCAAATATCACCAACATCACTCAGATTACTTTGACACAAATAAAATTTCACCCAGGCCTACTAATAATAGGGTTGAAGACCGTAAATTGCAGTGGTAAATAACATTTTGGCCTCAGGCCAATGTCCCAGTCATCCAAAAGTATTACTAAACTTGTAGCAAGTGTCCCTGTATATTTCCTAAGTATTTGCAATAGGCCAGGCATTAGTTCATATCTTGATCTTCAAACTTGCTGGGCCAGCAAAGTCTTGATTCATGAAATTCAGTGCTGTGGCCTAAATGAATATGCAGAATATGGTTAAGTGAACAGCTTGTGCACATTTCAGGTGGGAAGGCTGTGCAACACAAACACTGAACAACATAGGCTGTTAAAAGTTTAAGGCTTGTTACACCTGTCATCCTTGGTGTGGTCTTCCCCCAAACTGTTATCCTTGGTGTTGTCTAAACCGACACATTTTACTTTCACCCCTCCTGTTTTCAGATTTTCGGTTTTGTTGTCATTAGGACTCTGTGCACCAAAATGGCAAGTGCTAACGTGCTTGTGCTCTCTCCCTACAACATGGTACAATTGGCTTGTGCCTGTTAGGCATATTTAATTTACCTATTAAGTCCCTAGTATATGGTACTACATGTATCCAGGGCCTGTGAATTAAATGCTACTAGTGGGCCTACAGCACTCATTGTGCCACCCACTGTACGTAGCATGTTAAAACATGTGTTAGACCTGCTATTGCTGTCTGTAGTTCAGTTTTAAAATTGTCAATTCGACCTGGCAAAATAAACCATTTGCTAGTCCTGAACTTTCCTTTTTACAACATATAAGTCACTTAAAGTAGGCCTTAAACAGACCATAGGGCAGGGTGCATTGTATTTACAAAGTAAAACATGTCTTTTTTAAGTTTTACATGTCTTGGTAGTAAAAATCGCCTACATTCGTTTTTCTCTACTGTAAGGCCTATTTCTCCCTTTGGATAACACTGGGTTACCTTATTGTAATTACTAAGTGCTAATGTTAGATTGGGAACAGAAAGGGATGTAATGAATTGTAATGTAAAATCCTCTTTAATGGTCAAGTTGGATTTCAAGTCATAATTCTGAAAATACCACTTTGAGCAAGTTGATATTTTCTTGTCCCAACTATTTGGTGTCTGCTGCCAGGGTCCTGGCCAATATGACTGTGAATAGCTTAAATTTTAGCCTTTGTTTATTCCTCCCAGACAGTCAAACAAAGGGGGAATAGGTGCTGGAAGGATAGGCCATCCTGCCAGGATGGTTGTGGGTAGAGCTGCTCCCTGCCCCACTAACATTTCAAAGGGCTTGCCTCCAACACACACAAAGGAACTTGACACCAGCCTTTTGTCATCCTAGAATTCCTGGAGCACAGACAGGGGAAGGAAAGAGCTTTCCAGAACCATATGTAGGGGTAGTATAGTGAATTCCCCACTTCAAAGGCTGGAACCAGGCACAAGTATTGGACCTCCTGAACCACCTCTTCAGTACACTCTTGGAGCTGTGGACTCCAGAAGAAAGCCTGCTTTGTTCTTCAGAGGACAGCCCTGCTGATTGAGGCCTGACTGCTCCCAGAGAAGTAGGACTCGAACTGCTCCCTTCATTCTAGCCTTACCTGAGTGACTCCAAGGGTCAGTTGGCAAGCTTCCTGTTCTGTGCTAGAGGGGCACAACAAGCTCCATAGGTATACCAGCACCTGCCTAGCTGACCTGCTGCAACTGGGCCTGCCTGGGCCTGCAACTAGACCTGACTGAGCACTGCTGGCCTTTGCTGAAGTGGCATCTGCAACCGAAGTGCACTCCTCGAGCAAGAGAGTGCACTCCCCTGAAAGAAAATAGTGAAATCCTGATGTTTTGGGTTCTTTGCGATGACCACCAACACGAAGCTCCGGTGAACCTGACCCTTCACGCTACAGCGACTGCCAGCAACAACCCGCATAGCGAGATCTGCACTTTTCACTACAGGAACAACAGCCTGCAGTGATTGCCAGCGTGACGTTCCACCAATGACAGTGTACAACGCCTAACTGGATCTTCATGCTACAGTGACAATTGCTGTGACACCGGGTCTGTGCGTCATGCTACAGTGACAGCCATTCGCAACACTCTCCATGCTCCTCGCAGCATCCTTGCACCAGTCTTTGAGATGGTAACTTATTCAGAGGGACTAACCTAGTTCCTGTATCTGGCCCGCAATCCTTCAAGGTCAGCCTGAACTTCCCCCTGGTCTAGCACGACCAGATGACGCTTTGTGTTTTTTCGCTCTAAGTGGGTCCCATGCTCACTGCGCCACTGAATTCAAGTTAGCCTGGTGGATGAGGGGTGATGCCCCGAAACCAATCCCAGGATGCTTGTTTCCGGTCCAGGGAGAACCTGGCTTGGCTGTTCGGGCTAGACTGTTCCCATGAGGAACAGGGTCAAGACTGATTTGCATACGGCTGGGTCCAAACTGGGGTGGCGTGGTGACCAAAAGAACAATGGATTAAACCCAGGTCCTGGTGACTGAGGGTGAATGCTTGCATTGTTCAGCATTCAGCCCGTCATTTGTTCCGTTTGCTTTTGTCGCCCTAAGTGGGAAGGGTATGCCCAGACGTGGGTCCCATGCTCACTGCGCCACTGGATTCAAGATAGCCTGGCTGATGAGGGGTGATGCCCCGAAGCAGGTCGCAGGATGCTTGTTTCCGGTCCAGGGAGGACCTGGCTTGGCAGTTCGGGCTGGACTGTTCCCATGAGGAACAGGGTCAAGACTGATTTGCATATGGCTAGGTCCAAACTGGGGTGGCGTGGTGAGCAAAAGAGCTATGGATTAAACCTAGATCCTTGTGACTGGGGGTGAAGGTTTGCTTTGTTCAGCATGCAGCCCATCATTTGTTCCTTTTTTTTGTCACCCTAAGTGGGAAGGGTATGCCCAGACTTAGTTTCCGTGCTCACTGTGCCACTGGATTCAAGCGAACCCGGCTGATGAGGGGTGATGCCCTGAAACCGGTCCTAGGATGCTTGTTTCCGGTCCAGGGAGGACCTGGCTCAGCAGTTCTGGCTGGACTGTTCCCATGAGGAACAGGGTCAAGACTGATTTGCATATGGCTGGGTCCTAACTGGGGTGGCGTGGTAAGCAAAAGAGCAATGGATTAAACCTAGATCCTTGTGACTGGGGGTGAATGTTTGCATTGTTCAGCATGCAGTCCATCATTTGTTCCTTTTGTTTTTGTCGCCCTAAATGGGAAGGGTATGCCCAGACATGGGTCCCATGCTCACTGCACCACTGGATTCAAGCTGGCCTGGCTGATGAGGGGTGATGACCTGAAACCGGTCTCAGTATGCTTGTTTCCCGTCCAGGAAGTACCTGGCTTGGCAGTTCGGGCTGGACTGTTCCTATGAGGAACAGGGTCAAGACTGATTTGAATTTGGCTGGGTCCAAGCTGGGGTGGAGTGGTGAGCAAGAGAACAGTGGATTAATCCCAGATCCTTATGACTGGGGGTGAATGTTTGCATTGTTCAGCATTCCGTCCATCATTTGTTCCTTTTGCTTTTGTCGCCCCAAGTGGGAAGGGTATGCCCAGACATGTCCATCATTTGTTCCTTTTGCTTTGTGCTTTTATGCATTATATCTACTTATAACTTTGAAATTGCATATCCCCGGTACTACTGATTGGATTTTTGTTGTTATAATAGAATTTTATTTATTAAAATCTACTCTATTTTTAGGTCTCTCCTAGCGTTGCAGCGTGCATGCGCTGCTCGCTCGGCGAGACATATTGTGAGAGAGGAGATTTTAGAAGGGGACTTGAAGCCCCGCCCATCATTTTCATTGGGTCGCGTCAGCGTTTATGCTAAACGCTGGCTTCCCATTGAAAAGGATGCTTTTGGCCACTGCCCTTTCTCCCTTTCGTCCGGCCCATCCGGACTGGCTCGTCTGCTTCACGGCTGTCGTGAAGCAATTTCTTATCTCAACATCTGTTTCACTCAGCCGCGTGTTTATTTTTTCATCGCACTTTCACTTAAAGAGAAAGTGAAAGCGCGATGCAAATATAAACAAGCAGCTGGAGCACTTGTTGGATCTTTTGCTAAGCAGCATGGGGAAAGACTTCGTCTCTTCCTGAAACCCCTCCCCCAAAACCTGCTTTGCAACTCTGTCACGTAGCACAGTGTCTAGTGAACCTTTGCGGCATTACGGTTGTGCTAAGAAACCTTACGCGGTAAATGATACGTTATATAAATGTCATGATAATGCGGAATTTCCCTATGGTTCTGAGGTAATGAATTGCACTGTCATCACTGAGACACAACACGGCTCCCACAAAGCATTTTATCCCAGGTTACAGTTGCAATGGCCACTTTTGTAACAACATAAGTGAAACGGCTGTCCGCCTCAGACGTGAGAGTGGTGGCCCACATTTCCATGCGAGGGTAAACAGCGGAAGAAAGCTGCGGCCTGTTGGGAACGCCGAGAGAGCCCAACTGAGAACCGGCCCGACTCGGAGCAGCCAGCAGGCCGTGGGTCTTCATGGGTGAGTGAACGCCTCAGCCCTATTCATCCTTGGGCTGGCTGCATAATAACAAACCGCGGCCCTCTCATAATACAGGCTCCTCTATTCTCCGCTCTTCTATAATCATTCATATCTCTCAGCTATGACACAAGGAAAAAAGGAGCCCGATGGGAAATGCGCCCGACATTAGCATATTTCGTCTGTGCACAATGGGGGCATTAATCTGACGCGAGCTGGACTACGCGTTTACAGCAAAGTTGAGGAGACGGCAACGTTAAAATGAGCCCCAAACAAGTTTACAAAACGAAACGAAATGCCTAAACAGTTGAGACATTCTTTCCGAATTAAGACTGCGGCTTCATTCGTCGCACAGCATCATATACAACGTTTTGCGGTATTAAAAAGTTGAGTTTGAGATTAAGGTAATTAAAATCGACTTTGCACTCAATTTTGTGCTAATACAATACTCTTCAAAGGCTGTGGGGGCTGTCATTTTCCAACGACTACTCAACCTTGCCTCTATGCAGGGTCACTGGAATTATGCGAATTTGAATCCATATAATTATGGATTTGGTGCATCTGCCACATAATCTCTCATCTGCTGCATAGCCTGTAGATTCTAACAAAAAAATCGTTTCTACCTCAAATGGATCACAAGTTAATAAAATTTGTTTGCACGGGTTGCCACGCAGTGGAAGGCTCTTCACGAAGACTGACTGGTCACCTATCTGTTGCTTAATGGGGTCTTTGGGAGTTAAGCAAGTACTAATGAGGTGAAAACTTTGCCTGGACAGCGTTAACCTGTGTAATAATGACAAAATAATGAAGGAGTACAATCACAAACTCTGCTGCATTATTCCGCATAATTTGCCTTTTTTCGCCACATAATTTAGTCAACCTGCCTCATAATTTGGCCCTGCTTATAAGAGGGTCACCCCATAGTACTCTGAATAGGCCAAAAACATCACTGCCAGCATTTAAACTCAGGCCGAGAGGAAGCCGAGCAGCCCCGCCGCACTTCTCGTGGGAGGAGGGCGAGCCCCGCGCCGCACAGTAGGAGCGCGTCTCCGGAGGCACCCACCGCCACGGCCTCTCTTCATGGAGCTGTTGTGCTGCGAGGCGCCGGCGGTGAGGCGAGCCCTGGCGGACCCGGCGCTGCTGCGCGACGAGCGCGTGCTGCTCAACCTCCTGCGGGTCGAGGAGAACTACCTGCTGCTGTGCTCCTACTTCAAGTGCGTGCAGAAGGACGTGCAGCCCTACATGCGCAGGATGCTCACCACATGGATGCTGGAGGTTTGTTTCCTAAAGACCTCCCGCAGTCCATGCTGAGGGACCCCCCCATACCTCACCGTGTGCCCCCGACCAGACAAGGAACCTCTCCCCACCGGTGCATTTTTTTTGCACATTTTGCCCTTCTCTACTCTCCCTTCCGGGCTGGCGGCTGCTGCTCTTCTAATACTTAAGAAACGTTTTGGAAAATCCCCTCAGGAAGGGCTGGCTCGCGGCCCAGAGGGGGGCATCCTGCATTAACTTTTACCTCTAAGGGGGATAATAGCATAAAATGTTAACATTATTAAAACACAAGCTGCTGTTTCTTCCTATTAAAGTGGGTGTCTACGTATAAAAGAGGTGCCATGTTTTGCCATGTTGATTTGAGCTGTCGGGCGGGGGTGTCGATTCCAGAAGGTGTTTGTAGGGTGCCACGAGTGTCCCACTAGTGGGAAGGATTGCAGCCCCTGGCTCACACCCGGTAAGGTACCTCGGGGTGCCCATCTTCGTGGAGCTTGGCTGTACTCCATGAGACCCGTCCACTTCAGCCCCTGAGATGCCAAGAACACCCCACTCCTCCTTTAGAGGCTCTGTACGCCCCCCTCTTCATCCCTCACCCGCACGGAAAAGACATCCCTTGGTAGCCCATAGCCCCAGCTTTGTTTTCATGTATCGGGCTTCTCTGTCCAACCTTCCTTTGATTTTAAATGATTTTTTAAAACTAATTGTCGGCTTGAGCACGCGAGATTTTCGCTTCTCCGTTGGTCTTTCTCTGCCCCCCACACGTGCCCGGTCTCTCTCCCCATCTCTCCGTTCTATCTCACTCTTTACCTTTCTGTCTTTCTGCCCCGTCCCTCTCTTTTGTTTCCGTTCTCCTTCATCTTTAGGTCCTTTCTTGTGGTTCTCTTATGTCACACTCTTTCTCGCTTTTCTTTTCCATTCTTTCTTCTCCCCCATCTCCCGCTCTTATCTCTCGCAACTTCGCTGTCTCCCGCTCTTTCCCACCGATTCGTTAGGTAGTTTCTCTCTCCTTTCTCATTCATTCTCTCCCTCCAGCTCACCTGCTATTGATTTTTTCTCCTCCACTCTAACTCTACATTCCTCTATCTATTTTTCTCTTCTCTTTCATTCTCTCTCACTCTTCGCTACTTAGTAAGCGTTATATAAATGTAAATACTTACCTCTTTGCCCTTTCCCTGGCTTTCCTCGCCCTTGTTCCGCCTTCCATTCTACCATTTGCCGGCACTCTACCGACCCCTAGAACTCTTGCAGACTTTCGCTCTTTCCTTCTCACCACCCCTCTACCATCTCTTTATCTTTCAGTTCCTCGTCCCCTTCTCGCTTTCATTTATGTTTTTCACTATTTCTCCTGACCCCTTTCTCCTTCACTTTTTTCTTCCAGTCGCCCTTTTCGGGCGCTGCGGCACTGCGGCCTTCAGGAGCCCTCCATGGCGGCGCCCAATCCTGGTGGGCTCGGCTCAGGTCTCCCGGGCCCCTGGCGCAGCACCCGGCCGTGAGCAGTATGCAGGGTAAGGCCGGTCAGTGAGCTTTATTCCTTTCTATGTCTGTGAACGTGCGGCGGCACAGCTCATCTCGATGTTTGTATATAGACATGGCTGGGGTTATTCTTACATAGTATAAACTAACCTCTGTGTATGCCAATCTGTGGCACTCTTTTTAGGTCTTCTTCTCTCTCTGCCCCCCCAACACACTCTTTTTTTAAAAATAACTTTAATAAGCAGGGCGCCGTCTTCACGGACACCGCGCTATGCAATGCAATAGGTGTTGCTTTTGGTATTGTAAATAACAATGCCTTTTAATTTTTTTAAAGGCATTGCCATTTACAATGTCAATAGCTCAAAATAATGTCTTTGCGAGACCTATTGCATTGTAAATGCTTGTTCTGAATTGGTTTCGGATTTTTCTTCTGTTGTACTGTTTGTGTGCTGCATAAATACTTAACACCTTGTCTCCAAGTTAAGCCTGACTGTTTTGTGCCAACCTACCAGAGGGTTAAGCTCAGGTTAATTTAGTGACTTTTGCAGTTTACCCTTACAAGAATTGTGGTTGATGCTTGAGTAGGGTTATAACACCCTTTGTTTATTATCCTGATTTCTTACAGGGCTAAATTCTGATCCCTGTGCAAACCAGGGTTTTTACAGGGAGAGGAGTTACGAGTTGAAAGTTTATTACCACAACCATTACGTTTTCACTTGTTAAACTCCTGCAGGTCAAACCGGCCAAAACTTAACAGAGGATCAAGCGCAGAAAAAAGCAAAACATGCAAAATTCAGTGTGTTAAAACAAATTCTACATGTTATGCTTCGCCTTCTTATTGAAAACTCGAAATAGGAAGTATTTATCAGACATGGTAAATACCTAAGCCGTGAATTATGATATTTACTATTACATGTGGTAAATACCTGCTCTATTCTCACCAAAATGTAATGATGACCATGATGTAGAAATGCAAAATAGATTATAAAGAAAAGGATCATCATTATTGAACAGGAATACTATTGATTTCCAACAGGGACCCATGCTTAAGGGTGGATGGGCCCTCCCCCAAAACCTTTCGGCAGATATGAAGAGTGTCTGTCAGGCTGAGCAAAGGTCGGTCTTTCAGACACTCTTTATGTTCCGGTCAGGCAGCCAGGCAATACAAAATGTGCAGGCGCCTGACTGCTTGACATGAACTTTGCCAGGCTGAAGATGTCAAGCCCTGTGGGTGTAACCTCCTCAGCCCAGCAAAGCTCTGCTGGGTCCTCATCCTGATGATGTGGGTAGCTTTACTGATAGCTCCATTCCTTGGCACTTCAGTTTTAAGCCCTAAAGTGCCCAGGGGCAAGTGTCCATCAGTGAAACCTCATCATAAAGTGGAGTAGCATGAGCAACTCTCAGTGACCCCACCCACACTGTAACAAGTAACGAACTGCTGCCTCCTCTGAGAGGAGGCGGCAGTTCCAACACTCCAGGAACCTCGGAGGCTTCCCTGGAGCAGTTGAGATCACTGCGGCAGCCGTTACATTTTTTTTTCATGTTTGGTGTGTGCTTGCATATGTGTATGTACAAATGTATGTGTATTTTGTGAATGCAGTCAGTGAATGGATGTGTGTATGCTTGTGAATGATCGGTGTATGTGTGCATGCCTGTGAATGCATGGGTGTCAGTGACTGTCTATGTAGATGGGTGAGTGTATCTGTGTGTGTCACTCAGCACCGGAACTTAATTGCCAACATCATTGCTTGGGACAGTCTGGATAATTTAAAGAAGTCCACAACAACAGTTAATTATTATTTCAATATACATTAAAAATGACTATTACCTGCCTCCCAAGCCATTCTTATAGCTTTGGGGGCCTGGAATAGTCTGAATTGTCACACTTGTAGGAGTGTGACGGTTAGTAGCTGTGTTTTTATTATCATTGGCAGCAGGGCCGGAATGGCAGTAGCAGGTAGCGGGCATCGGGCGTATCCCCAGTAGGCTGCAAGGGTGGGGGCAATTTTGCAGTTTGGGGGACGTTTTTGTTACTGGGGGACGGTTTTGCAGCAGTGCTGCTATATCGGCCACCAGTAACAAAAGCACCAGCGGGGCTGGTCTGTCAACATTGCCTGGGTTGCTTTGGATTCCCAGTCCGGCCCTGATTGGTGGCATGGTCGGGGCAATGTGTAATGGAAGCTGCAGTGGCCTCCTGACGAGAGCCCTGGCACTTCATTTTTTACAAATTAAGCACTGGTGTGTGTGTGGTCTGCCCGCTCCCTGTGCTCGAATTACCGGTCGCCACTGTGTTGGGTTTTCGTGCCTGCATTCCTCTGTACGTTCCCTGCGTGGAATGTGGAATGACTTGGTACTGGCAGTTGCTGCCGGGAAGCTGTGGAGATCGGACGGAATAAAGAAGACCTGAAACTGTATGCGGAATCTGTCTTCCTTTCACTGGCGACGATTTGTCCGGTTCCCAGTCTTCCCTCTGTTGGTTGCCGCAAGGTGTTGGTGACGCCTTTTTCTCATCGGCTGCTTGTCCTGCTAGGGAAAGCTGACTTTGCGCCCCTGAGGTACATCCGGTGAAGACCTCGACGCAGACCGCTTTGTTGGCTAATTGCAGTTTCCTATGAGTCTACGGTGAGGTTTTTTTCTCTTTTTCAAAGAAAAGTGAGTTTGTGGAGCCTGTTGCTCAAGCGCGAGCTGATACACGTCATTCCGACGTTGTTAGTCTAGTTACCGTGACAACCGGCGCGTGCATCGGCGCGCGTCACGCTAGACAGCCGACAATCCCGACGTTGTTAGTCTAGTTACCGTGACAACCGGCGCGTGCATCGGCGCGCGTCACTCTAGACAGCTGACAATCCATGTGCTAATCAACGCTAAGCTCCTGAGTCATAGCAACCAGCGTGTACATAGCAACCAGTGCGTATGTTAGCGCGTTGCTGTATTTAGAGGAAACTTCTCATTCATTGTGGCAACCGGCGCGCAAATCGGCGTGCGTCACTTTTTAAAGCTTCAGTTGTGTGCAGTTCACCATTGTTTTATTCACACTGACTTGTTTTTTTCATTGTAATGTCAGTTTTATGCACAGTTTCTTCTGCTTAGCTGCAGAGTGGCACTGAAAACCTTTATACAATTTGCAAGTTGAATATCTATTGGCAGTGATTTTGGGGCAGCAACTCACCCACGCAATGAATCACGTAGTAGTACCACCTCCGTCACCTGGTACTCCTCCTGTCATTTGGCAACAATGGAAAGAGACATTTGAAGCCTACCTTGAGGCGATTGATGGTGACACTTTTACTTCAAAAAAGAAGAAAGCTTTGCTCGTATATAACTTGGGCGCGGAAGGCAGAACCATTTTAAAGACTTTGCCCTTAGAACTTGTAAGAACATGTGTCAGTGGTGGTGATGAAGGCGACTCCTTAATTGTAGATGATTACGCCTCTCTTATTAAAACTTTTGATAAAAGATTTAACCCCAAGAAGAACTTTGTACTGGAGCGGCATAAGTTTTTGCAATGCGCTCAGATACCTGGCGAATCCATCGATGATTTTGTAGCTGCTCTCAGAACTCCAGCAATCACTTGCAATTATAGAGAGTTCAGAGATGAAATTATCTGTGATCAGCTAATTGAGCGCACTTGCAATAAAAAGATTCAATCGAAACTGTTAGCTTCCGAAGATCCTGACTTAGAAACTGCTCTCATTTTAGCCAGAACGATTGAGCATTCTCAACATTGCATGAAAGAGATGAGTGGGTCTACGTCATCCAACGAAGTCAAGTTAGTCACTACTAAACTTACAACTAAACCTACAAAAGAAAATGATACAAATGTACCTGACTTTTCTCCTTCTGCGTCCAGTTCATCCAAACCGAAGTATGAAAAACCTGTAAAATCTGACCTCTCTTGTTACCGATGTGGGAGCAGATCTCATTTGGGCAATTTTAAGTTTTGTTTTGCCATTAATCAAACTTGCTTCAAATGTGGCAAGAAAGGTCACTTGGCACGTATGTGCAAAGCTACGATAGCACATAAAGGACCGCCGAGAACTGTGAAAGCTATTGAAGGTGACAATGTTGACTATGGGGAAGATGATGAAAGCCATGAATTGTTAATGTTGTCTTCTTCTACCACTCAATTCGATGGTGTGGAAATTGCTTCCATTGTTGAATCGCATAAAAGGAAGTCTCCTGCTTGTGTTATAAATTTGAATGGGAGAAACATAAAGTTTCTTGCTGACTCTGGTTCTCCTTTTACCCTCATCAATGCCAAGGACTTTGAGGGATTGGGTAACGTTCCTGTTGTTCAGTCCAATATAACAAATTTCACTTATGGTGGTAAAAGAGTAGAAGTTTGAGGGAAGTTTGAGGGAAAACTGGAATTCAAAGGAGATTTAACACAAGGGACTGTATTTGATGTAAAAGAAGGTGCAAATGTATTAGGTTGGGAAGAGCAGGGCGAACTGGGGATCATACTAGACACCAATCATCCAGACATGGTTTTATCGCAACACGAAGCCAAGAAATTTTACTCCAATCTTCCGGGGGTTACCCCTGTGCATACTGTTAACGCTGAATCATTATCGAAATGTGATTGGGTTCAAAAGTACCCTGAGATCTTTAATGGTGATTTGGGCAAACTCAAGGGTTTTCAGCAACGTATTGTCTTGAAGGAAGGTGCAAGAGCTGTTGCACATAAAGTACGTAAAGTACCTCTTAGTATGCATGGTGAACTCAGGAACTGGAGCGATTGTGTTCGATGACTGTAATTGAGCCAATTGAGGGGTCAGAATGGTTGTCCCCCATAGTTTTGGCACGCAAGGCTGACAAGTCTCTCAGAATGTGTGTGGACTTGCGCGACCTCAATTCTTGCATATGGGTGGACGGCCAACCCCTGCCCAACATTAACGAAATGTTGTCTACTCTTGAGGGTGCAAAATATTTTTCTTCTCTTGATATTTCCTCTGCTTATCATCAAATTGAATTATGTAAGGACTCGAAACATCTCACATCATTTGTGACACCCGAAGGTGCATTTCGCTATATACGCATGCCATTTGGTCTGGCATCGGCTTCTGCAGTGTTCCAGCGTCTAATGGGTAGTTTGTTTAAGAACACTACAGGAGTCGTGTTTTTCCAGGATGATATTTTGATTCATGGAAAAACTGAGCTAGAGCACAATTCCAGAGTCAAGGAGGTATTGGATATTGTCAAGTCTAGTGGTTTAACCCTAAGAAAAGACAAGTGTAAGTTTCTCCAGGATGGTGTAGATTACCTAGAGCATCACATTTCTGAGAAGGGGGTGGAACCTAAGGTAAAACTTCTTGATGCCATTCAAAATGCACCTGAACCACAAAACAAGGACCAGCTTCGTTCCTTTCTTGGGTTGGTGGAGTACTACGCGAAATTTGTGGCTAATTTCTCAGATAAAACTGTGTGTTTGCGTGAACTCCTAAGAAAGAATGTGAAGTATGTATGGTCAGACCATTGTACTCGTGATTTCAAGTCATTAAAAGAAGCAATTGTGCAAGCACACCCACTCAAGTTATTTAATATCAATGATCGCTTCATTGTTACCACTGATGCGAGTAATGTGGGTCTTGGTGTTGTGCTTATGCAGAAAAGATCTGACAACAGGGAGGAGACTATTGCCTTTGCTTCTAGAGTACTTCGGGGAGCGGAAAGCACTTATTCTACCATAGAAAAGGAAGCTCTGGCTCTGTGGTGGGGTGTACAATATTTCCGCAATTTTCTATGGGGAAATGAATTTGTTCTAAGGACGGATCACAAACCACTGGTAGATCTTTTCACCACCAAGGGTGGTGGCAGAGCCACTCCACGTATAGCTAAGTGGCAGTACAGGTTGAATGAATTTAATTATCGATTGGAATATGTGGCTGGTGTGAAGAATCATGTAGCTGACTGTTTGTCCAGGTTACCCCTTGCTGAGTCTGCTTGTGACTTTGTGGCTGATGAGTTAGAAATGGTGTGTGCTGTTAGTGGGGTAGCTGATACAGGAGCTGCTTTGTCTGAAGTCGATTGGAAATTGGCTTTGTCTGAAGATGTGGAGATTAGAATGGTAATGGAGTTTATGATTCATGGCTGGCCCAACAACAAAGATGTAGTTCCGGAACTGGTTCCTTTTAAAAGAATATGTGATGAATTGTCCCTTGTTGATGGAATTTTACGTAGAGGTGGATTGTTGGTTGTGCCCATGACCATGCGCAAGAAGGTTTTGGATTTGGCCCATGAAAGTCATTTGGGTATTCGTGCCATGAAACGGAGGGTCCGGGAGGATTTCTGGTGGCCGGGTGTTGACAGGTCTGTCGAACACTGTGTTCGTGAGTGTGGTGCGTGCGTCTTGAGTGACAAAACTCAGGTAACATATCCCTCTCCCGTCAATCCTATTTTGGTGAAAGATTCACCCTGGTGTAAGTTGGCTTTTGACATCGCTGGCCCTTTTGGTGGTATGGGCAGTTCCCCCAAATACGCCTTGGTGTTGATCGACTATATGTCCAAGTGGCCAGAAGTCAGGTTTGTAGATGGCATAAATTCAGTGAAAATCATTAATTTCTTCAAGGATGTTTTTCTTCGAGAGGGTTTCCCAGAAGAGCTGGTGACAGATAACGGGACTCAATTAGTGTCTGTGGAAATGCAAGAATTTCTGAAAGTGCATGGCATCAAACATATTCTCACCTCTCTTTACCATCCCCGCAGCAATGGTTTAGTTGAACGCCTGAACCGTGTGATCAAGGATCAATTACAACTAGGTTTTGTCAATGGTTTGCCCTGGAAGGAACTCATTTTCAACATGTTGTGGGCAATGAGAATTACCCCTCATTCCAGTACTGGCATGTCTCCGTTCACCTTGTTAAGGGGTAGGGTTGCAGGTTCGAAGCTGAACAAAGATTGGATGTCAAGGAAGGGAGTGGATCTGCAGAGGTTAGGGATGGTAGCTGATGTCAGGGATGCTGCTCAAGCCAGATATGCGTCTGATTGTGCCAGGGCATCTCCAGTACGTCAAGGAGACTGGGTGAGAATCAAGAAGCCAGTTTTTGTTCACAAAGGCTCTTCTCGGTTTTCTGCTCCTGCTAGAGTGAAAGAAGTAAGAGAGCATGTGGTTGTGTTGGAGAATGGGAAGATCTGGAACAAGTGTGCTGTCTCAGTGGTGCCGGTGTCTAAAGCTGAGTTTGTGACAGGAAAGTTTGGGGTTCACACCTCTTGTCCAACTTCTTTTCCTTTGGGGGAAAGTTCAAAGGTTTCTATTCCGGTTAAAGAGGTTATTCCCCGAACTACTTCTTCCAGGACAAGGGTTGTTCCCTCTAGATTTCGGGACTATGTTAGGTATTGAATTTTCTTGATTATTCATTTATTTGTCATTTATACAACTCATTTTGTTTTATTTCATTTTATGTTTGCTAAGAATGATTTCATCATTTTTTGTTTTGTGTGAAGGAAGGGGGGTGTGTTGGGTTCTCGTGCCTGCATTCCTCTATACGTTCCCTGCGTGGAATGTGGAATGACTTGGTACTGGCAGTTGCTGCCGGGAAGCTGTGGAGATCGGACGGAATAAAGAAGACCTGAAACTGTATGCGGAATCTGTCTTCCTTTCACACTGTTAATTCAAAATGAGTGAACTACATTGAGAAACCAGTGTGTGAAAAAAAATTGAATACGGCTACTCAGCTATTGAAATCTGTGTTAATAGTATAACAGAGAGCAAAGAGTGTGTTCCCATTTTGATTATAATAATTTTAAGGTCGGTTCATTACATTTGGGACATCTGCCATGCCTGGGTCTGATGGTGACAAAGAAAATAGTTTCTCAGACTGAAGGCTCTAAGTGCAAAGAGCCTCTGATTGTATCAGGCCCCAAGATGTTTACAGGACAATTCACAATTGTAACTGGATTTGTTACACTGGTTGTGAGCCAGCCTACTTTACACATGAAAATCCAGCAATGGAGTAACCACTGCATCGTTCTTTATGATTGAAACTCAGCTCTATTTTAGCTGCAAAGACATTTTAAGGAACTGTGACATTTTTTACAGCTAACGGTTTAGTGCAGGCTTTCACTGGCCACTACTACCACATGTAATAAAGTTTTTGCTGAAGTTGAATTCTCCTTGTCAGAGCTGTTTATCATAACTTTCCTTTTTGATGATGAACCATGCTGAAGTAATACTAATTCTGTATTATTGTTTATGATTCTAGGCAAAAGATCTACACAATAAACGGTTTTAAGTACCACGTAATTTTTTTCAAAGTTATGTTTATTAAGATTTTTCAGACCATTGCAATAAGTAACATTAACACAGTACCTCTCGCAGGAGGATATCAAATTGAAGCTTAATTACATCTGAGTAGCTACACAGCCCTCTGATTACTGGTCCATCTCCTAGTTGAAGGGATAAAATACTAAGATAGGTTACAGTTTCTAACAGTCCTGGAGTTGGAGACTCAGTCTACAATGAAAACGATGTGGGCTCGTGTTACCACTCACGTTTCGACAGCCCTCCGTGGGGACATTTGTCCTGCACTCTTCCGAAGCAGGGTGTGACAGAAAGTTATAAGAGGCACATAACACCAAACATTTCCCAATGGGGAAAAAACCAAGGATAAATAAGACCCCCTCCCCTTTCCCCACCCCCCTCCCCGATGGTGGCGGCGGCTAAACTCGCTTCCTAGATGCAGCTAGTAGCAGTGACACTTGGCTCAATACTGAAAGAGATGGAGAGCTCTAACGTTAGGGGGGCACACGGCCAATGGGAGACCTCGCGAGAGGAATTGAACCAGGGGGCCACAGCGAAATTCAAAATTTTTATAGTCATCTCTGAATATTTCAGACATGCGCTCAAGACTGAGCAGTCTCCAGAGTTGTGAGTGCCAGAGAGAGATAGCTGGCGCCTCCTTCCTTTTCCAAGCGGCCGCCAGGGTGGTCTTAGCCGCCCCAATACATAGCCACATCATTTGTTTGTCAGCCCGGGTCTGGTGTTCTAGGGAGGGATCACGTAACCCCAGGAGGACACCTGCCATAGTGGAGGGGACAGGGTATCCTAGTATGTCTTTA
The DNA here is from genome assembly GCA_963921515.1 of Calotriton arnoldi. Lineage (NCBI taxonomy): Eukaryota > Metazoa > Chordata > Amphibia > Caudata > Salamandridae > Calotriton > Calotriton arnoldi. The sequence goes on along the minus strand of CAWUFW010001860.1, from coordinate 2,042,295 downwards.
ATATGGGCTAGAATTTCCTCCCAAAAGGGGCGAATGGATGGGCAATCCCACCATATGTGTTGATAGTCCCCAAGCAATCCACATCCCCTCCAGCATCTATCAGAGGTTGCGGGAAAAATACGTTTGAGTTTGGACGGGTGCAAGTACCAGTCCATCATCGTCTTCAAATGTGCCTCACGAAGCTCCGTAGAACGGTTAAATCGGGTGATGTCGGTCCACAGATGGGCCCACTCCTCCTCTGAAACTCCCGATGCAGCATTTCCTCCCACATAGATATATATCGGGGTCTTGGGGAGCTAACAGTAGTGAGTAGGAAATTATATATGAATGAAATCGTCCCCTTCATTGATGTAGTCTTGGTGAGGAAGCGTTCAAACTGTGTGAGGGGGCGTGTGGTTGCTTCGTGCACCTGCGGGGTGAGCGCCCAGTGCATTAATTGAGCATAGTGGTAACCCTCTGCGTCTCCCAGTCCAAAGTCCTGCTTACAGTCTCTAAACGTGAGGGGATCCATGTGTTGGAACAGGTGTGTCAGAGCCAGACATCCTCCTTTTCTCCAGGTATCAAAAGGTCCCTCTTGTAGGCCCGGTGGGAATGCCGGGTTAAAGTGGAGGGGCGTAAATGGTGATGGAAATGAGGCCCATCTATCATCACCCGTGAGTGAGTCCCATACTCTCAGTGTGGTGCGAGTGGGGGTACTAATACACGTATTCTTAGGTCTGTCTCTCTTGGGGAGCCAAACAAGATCCCATATTGTTCTCCCCGTCACACTGCGGTCCATATGGAGCCAATGCTTGTCGGACTCTGGCTTGGACCATTCAACCAGAACTCTGAGCTGTGCCGCCTTATAGTACAGCTGAAAGTCCGGTAGTCCAACGCCCCCCTCCCTACGGGAGCGACGAAGAAGAGAGAATGAGAAGCGTGCCCTCCCTCCCTGCCACATAAAGCGAAGCACCATGGATTTAACTCGACGGAAAAAGTCCCCCTCTAGTGCTATGGGCAAAGCCTGAAATAGATAAAGGAGTTTGGGGAGAAGCGTCATCTTCACTGCATGAATCCTACCTAGCCATGACAGGAAAAGGGGCTTCCATTTCGTGAGATCCTTTTGAATTTTGTTAAGAAGAGCGGGGAAGTTGGCAGCGTAGAGCCCGTCTACCTTCGGGGTCAACTGCACTCCCAGGTATTGAATAGAGGACGAGGCCCATGGCAGTGGGGTAAGAGACTGTAGTATGGGTATTTCTGCTCGTGGGAGAGTGAGGTTGAGAATGTATGATTTATTAAGATTAACCTTAAAGCCGGCCACCGTTTCAAAACGCTCTAGTTCAGTTTGCACATTTGGGAGGGATGTGGCCGGGTCGGAGAGGGACAAGAGAACATCGTCCGCAAAAAGAGAAATTTTATGCGACTCCCCTGCAAATGGTATCCCCTGGATAGTAGGGTTGGCCCTGACCGCTACCGCTAATGGTTCAATACTTAGTGCAAAAAGAAGGGGAGACAGGGGGCATCCCTGTCTGGTGCCTCTAGAGTGGAGGAACGTGGATGACAGGACCCCATTGACTACCACTCTAGACCTGGGATGGAGGTAATTAGCCCGGATCATAGTGAGGAATTTGTCCGTAAACCCAAACGCCGAGAGTGTGTGGAAAAGGAACCCCCAGTCTACTCGGTCAAAGGCCTTCTCCGCGTCGAGCCCCACCAACACTGCGGGAATCCGACGCCGAGAGGCCTTCTCTATCAGGTGGATAATTCTTCGGGTATTATCGTGCGTTTGCCGGCCCTTAATGAATCCCGATTGGTCAGCGTGGATCAATTCAGGCATAAGGTCATTCAGGCGTTTAGCTATAATGGAGGAGTAAAGCTTTGCGTCCAAGTTTAGCAGGGCAATGGGCCGATAAGAAACACAGTGTTGGGGGTCCTTCCCAGCTTTGGGTATGACAGATATCACTGCCTCGGACATAGTGCCAGAGGTCATGCCCTCGTTGGCCATGCTGTTAAACAGGTTAGTCAAGTGGGGACCAATGTTGGGGGCGAACGTCTTGTAAAAGAGGGCTGTATATCCGTCTGGGCCCGGTGCTTTATGGGGCTTCAGAGCCGTAATCGCGGTGGTGACCTTGTCCAGCGTAATAGGAGCCGTGAGCCGATCATTCCAGTCATCTGATACCTGGGGCAGTGTTAGGGGCTGAAGGTAATCTCTCTGGGCGTCCGAGTCCACGGCGTCACCCTGGTAAAGTTTCGCGTAAAAAGAGCCGAAGAGGTCTGCTTTAGCCTCTTCTCTATGATTAAGTTCCCCATCAGGACCACATATACCTCCTATATATTCTCGCTCCCTTTTGTCTCGTAATTGGCGGGCTAGATGTTTACCAACCTTGTTGCCCTGTGAATAGGATAAGTGTCGTAGTTTAAGGAGTGTGAACTCTGCCCTGTTATCGTAGATCGCTCAAAGTTTCCCCCGTATCGATGTAAGATTACGAAGGGTCTGTCTGCTGGGATTCGTTTTATGTATGTGCTCAAGCTTAGATAGCTCCTCCTCTAGTTTTTCCCTTTCTTTCGCCCGTTGTGCATTTAGGGCCGAATTGAGGGCAATGCATCTTCCCCGAAAGACTGCCTTAAATGCATCCCAATTAATATAGTTAGAGGTATCCTCTGTGTTGTTGTTAACAAAAAATTCTGTAATGGCTTCCCTTAGTTTGGTGCAGGTTTCCTTATCCCGGGTAAGGGACGTCGGGAAGTACCATCTAGATGTTGCCGAGGTGTTCCCTCCCCAATAGAGGCATATAGAGAGTAGGCTATGGTCCGAAACCGAAAGGGGAAATATCTTAGCATCGTGAAGTGCTCCCTGAAGGGATTGATGGATAAAAATGTAGTCCAGACGGGAATAGGAACGGTGCACGTGGGAGTAGAATGTATAGTCCCGCGTCGGTGGGAATAGACTACGCCAAGCATCCAAAAGCTCCATGTCGTACAGTCGGCGTTGTGTCTCCCGGGAGAAGGAGCCCACCTCTGAGCGATGTGAGTGTGTACTATCCAATTCTTTTTGCCATGTTAAATTAAAATCGCCCATTAGAATCAGTGGCCCCTCTGCGAAGTCTGATAGTTTCCCCATAAACGTGTGTAGGAAGGCCGTCTGACCAGTGTTGGGAGCATAAACTGCTACTAGGGTACACAGCTTCCCTTTGAGGCGCCCTTTAACCATGACCCAACGACCGTCTCTATCAGTGTGTATTCCTAAGGGTTGAAATTGGGTGGATGAGCGGAACATGAGCGCTACCCCTCTAAGTTTTGTATGTGCCGAAGATCTATAGATCAGTGGGAAATGTTTGTGTCTAAGTCTGGTATCGTCGGTCCTGGCCAGATGCGTTTCTTGCAACGCCACAATGTCCAAATGGTGGTCTATTATGTACTTCCACACTTTCTGGCGCTTTTGGGGAGAGTTAAGGCCTTTAACGTTCCATGTTCCAATCGTGATGGGCATCATTTTACCAGGTAAACCCACCTGCCCATAGTAGCTCTGAACCTATCTCCCAAAGGACCCCATAATCGTTGACGCTGCAACACCGTCTCCAAGTGTCAAACATTAAAAAGCCGCCACCATTTCCTGCCCACCCCCTCCCTTCCCTTCCCAAAAAACCAAGAACAAACATTACTCAAAAATAAAACACTACTTCAGCGTTATAAACTTTACCTCTTGATGGTACAGAAGGGAGATCCCCTACAAGGGATCAGGGGTGACGGAATATCCGAGGACCCCGTCCACGCCCATCCCGGCACACTGCTGGTGTTCAGCAGAGGATCTTCATGCATGCATACAGAATATGTCCCAATGCTACGGAACTACTGCAGGAGCGTTACCTATGTCTACATGAGGCCATGATTGGACCAGATTGTGCCCCTCTGTCAGCGCCTCAGATCCCCAACATCTCCAGAGCCTTTACCACCCTCCGCCCCCTCCTCCGTAGCCAGAAGACCGGGGATTCGACTATTCAAGCAAAGAAACACAGAGTTAGGTGGGGTTCAGATCCCTCAAACCACTTATCTGTACGTGGCGGTCAATAGAAGGGGGTTGCCATCATGTGGGATAGATGAGGCCACGAGCTGGAGCCACACCATCTTTGCATCAATGGAAGGTGTCCAAGAGATCAAGAAGAGACCCAACGTTCCCAGCGGCCTGGGTTACAGTCCGACTCAGGGAGGGGTCCTCCAGCATGTCAGCAGAAGAAAGTCAGCGGCGACCCCTACGCGGACCCATCGACCACGCAAAGGGCATGGCCGCACCCCGGGAGGGCCCCCCAGCTACACCTCCGGCAGAGTCGGCCTCTTCGGATGTGAGGCCCAGTAAATCCAGACCCTCTCGGAGTTCCGTGACATGTCGCCTTTTGTTCTGGAAGTCGAAGCTGAGCCCGAAGGGATAGGTCCAGCGATATCTGATCTTCTCCTCTCTTAATTTGGTGGTGATGGCTCTGAATGCGTGGCGGCGCGCTAGTGTAGATGGTGCCACGTCCTGGAATATCGTACAGGAATGGCCCTGGAAGGAGATGGAACTTGTCGCTCTGGCTGCCTGTATGATCACCTCCTTGATTTTGTATGAATGAAGTTTGGCTAATACGTCGCGGGGCCTCTTCGTTTCGTCGCTCTGTCTTGTGCCAACACGGTGCACCCTGTCTAGTTTTATTTGTAAAGTCTGGGGGCTCAGTATCTCAGCGAACAGCCCCTCCACATATGCCTCTAGATCGGGCCCTTCTGCTCCCTCCTCCAGGTCTCTAATGCGGATGTTCTCTCTTCGAGCCCTATTCTCAAGGTCCTCCGCCTTAAGCTGTACCTGGTGAAGCTGTTCTTTAAGAGTCTGGACGTCCTCGTGCACCTCGGTGGTGAGTCGAGCCTGTTCTTGGTGTTGTGACTCCAGATCCAACACTCTTGTACCCACCGAGTCCACGTCTTGCTGGAGGGAGGTCAGGCGCCCCGTGAGATCGGTGCGTAATTGCTCCAGGGACGTTGTGAAATCTTGCCGAAGATCGTTGCGCAGGGTGGACTAAGTGCAGCTTGCACGTTCCTGAACTGATGAGTTGTGAATGGACCCCAGGAAGCACTAGGACACCCGGAACACTCTGGGCCCCTCACCGGGCATCCGCCTTCATCTGTGACCCGCTGTAGCTCAGTCAGGAGTCATCTCGAGGTCTTCCTCCACCCAGGTGGTAATGGGGCAGGCAGTCCGGCAAGCAAAAGACCCAGCGTGCTCCGAATCTCGCCCCACTTGGGGTTGAGGCGTATTCCTCCAGTGACGCCACGTGTCCAAATGTGCGGTCCCCAGTGCAGACCCCTCACGCTGCAAGGGAGGCTGCCCGCCTCAGAGGCCTGCTGCAATGCGCACCCCCAGCACCCTGGCGAGGGGCCTCCCCCAGGCGAGTCCCAGCGGGGAACCAAGTGCCAGATGTCATCCACCTGCGCCCGTTCGGCGGGGTCTACAGCGCCAGTTGTAGGTAACGGGCCCTCGGTCCAGGTCCCCCGCCTCTGTCACTCCGTCCCAGACACTACAGCATTAGGGCCCCCACTCAGACCTCAAAACTGCTCCTCTTCGTTTGAGGTACCGCCATCAGGCCGAGGACTAGTGGAGGCAAGTCAGGTAGGTTCCGCCGTTCTCCCGCATGCTGCCGCGGGGCTCCGCCGAGTCTCCGATGAGTCCAGGAGGGCAGCGGGAAGAGCGTACAGCCCGGGGTCCCACCAGCAAGGCTCCACCACCAGCGATCCGCCGACTGCTGTATCTCTACTCTTCAAGGGTGCCCTGGGGGGAGGAGGAACGGGGGCAGCCTGCGTCCAAGGCGCCGCAGAACACAGAGCCTCCGGCCTCGATCTCCACCGGCGGGTCCCACCCTCAAGGCGCCATGATGGGATCAGGCACAGAGAGCGGAGCGACTCCACCGCTGCCCATCACCTCCGACAGCTTTCCCTCGAGCAGGGACAGTCCCAAGCCGGCCCCAATACTCATCTGCGCTCTCCGGTCACCGCAATTCGTAGCTCCGCTCTTCACCGGTCGAGTTCAGGCTTCGCGCTCTCCGCTCAGAGTCCGACGGCCATTTTGTCTGTGTATGGGGCCTGTTCCCCAGGCTAAGCAGAACCGCCAGAGCCGATTCGGGCGCCGCGATGGCGACAAAACGGACTCACAGGGTGCCCCACACCTTCCCCTGCCAGGACATATCGGTTTCAACGCTCTGCATCGCCGCTGGACCGCAGAATGGACGCCAGGATAGCGCGTGGACCGGGAGCCGATACGGTCTACGTCCGATCGGCCATCTTGCCCGGTCACGCCCCCACCACATAAATTTTGAGACCCTGTGGGGCCGATTTATAATTTGGGGGACCGAGGTTTGGCAGTCAGGGCGGCAGAGTAATTACTTCATCGCCTTGATTGCACCTCTGCCTGCCATATTATGAGATGACCCCCAAGCTGGCTGTCATGTCTTAAAGCATTACCAGGAAGCACCGCCAGAGCTATTCATGACAAAGTTTTTTGCAGTTTGACGCACAGCTTTGTCAAGATGACGGAGCCATCCGGCAAACTGTTTTCCGAAGCAGGATTTTCTTTTTGAAAACAAAGAAGACAATGCTCCCCTAACCATGGGAGTCCTTTACGGCCAGGGTTTTCCTAGCAGTGACAAGCAGTAAAAAGTGACCTTCGTTTCTGCCTATCTAAATTAGTTGGACGGCATTAGAGGTCAACCTCAGACGGCCAATATCCCATCAGGCCATTGGAGATGTTTAGTCTTTAGGAGATGAAGCAGTCTCGGCAATGATTAAACCAAAGGTCTGCCTTCATTTCAATCGGGTGGACCACAGTCTCGGTAGTATGGATAGTCGGTTGCTGTTGCGATGGAGTATCCATACCGCCGGGATATAAATCGGGCCCTTTATGTAGTTTATTTATTAAAAAAACATGGTGTAAACTGGCAGCTTTCCTTCCACAACGCTGCAATATTCTTACTGTACATCTATGTACACGAGGCCACAAGGACATTTTGAGCAACAATGGCATTATCTCCACCTAATCAATTCGTACAGACTTTTCAGTGGCCACTTTTAACATACACAATGAAAAAGTCTTTTGTGATGCTGAATTCACATTCCCAGCAATGTTTACACCAAATTGTCAATTTTGATTACATCGGTCGCAGGTGATACTAATCCATATTAAATCCACAATTTTGTGACCAAGACATGCCTGCAGGTAAGAGCCACTTTATCGTAGACTAAAACTCCAAAATAGAGGAGCCTAAGCTTGGTGTCATTTTTGATGAACTATTTAGTTTTTAGAAAGAGGCACTAGATGGTATGGGTTAACAGACAACTTTCCTTCGACAATGCTGATAAAAACCTACTGGACAGATGTGCAAATGAGGCTTATCACCTTATGCCAAGGATGTAGCTAGCCATAGTCCAGTAGGTGCAGTGGCACCGGAGACCAAGGACCTCACTGGCCGGCTGCCCTGATCGTGGCTGTTTTTACTACTCAACTACGAGCATAAGTTGGCCCATTTCATCGATTGCACTAGGGCCACGGAACCTCGACCTTACCACTGATCAGTGAAGATAGAAAAATGCAAAATCCGTTCTCATATTTAGGAAGTGTTTAAAAAATGCGGCAAATTGACCATGTCACATGCCGCTGCCATGGAAATGCTGCGCTTCAGGATGCCGCTGCCCGCCTCTCTCTCTCTCTCTCTAACAGCTGATTCTTCATGGCTTTTTTAAAACAACTTGATTTGCTGCAATCATCCTCAGCTGTCTCCCCGCATGATTGACAGGCAGGAGGGCTCAGAGTAGAATGATTTCCCCAGTGTCCTGATGTGCAACTTTCCAGCCAGGGATCTACAGGGCTGCAAATTGCTTATATTTTAGCTTTAACGTTGTTTTTCCTCAACGCCTCTGCGGTTTAATATAACGTTATAGTGTAGTATACATTTTTCTATAAATGTTGCTTTGATCTCTCAAGACGGATGAAGTGCATTTTAAAGCAATGCACAAATAAAATAGATATACACTAATATTACATGCACATATTGCAGTACATTTTGATGGTGAGAACAATCACTTATTTTATGCAGTGCTTCACAATGCAAGTTGTCGTTTCAGAGTACTGTAAACAACAGGTGTTATACTACCCAGTTTAACAGGTGGTCAGTGCTGATACCATTCTAAATGTTATTAGTTGTAACCATCGGTGCCCGTGGGTGGATATTTGATATTCTTTGTGGTGTGTTATAACACTACTACTACCACTACTACTGCTAATAATAATTATAATCATAATAATTAATACCATATGCCAGGAAAATGTCGTGCCCCCTCTGAGATTGAGGAAGAGTCCTGTGTTGTTTCTGGCTGTAGGATGTGTCAGCTTTCTTTTCTTTGGATATGTTTTCCATTCTTTATCTTTGTTTCATTTTATTTTGTTTTCTACCCTTTGGTTTTCTTCTTTTTTACTTTCTTTGAAAGAGCAGGTACCTAGGGGCACAGATGGCAACCCAGGTTGCGGTTAGCAGGTTCATGCAGCCGAGGTGCCAGAAGGTCCCTGACAGACACCCCACTCTGACCGATAAGGGCCGGGTCCACAGTTATGCCATCTCTGAAGGTGGGCTCCTGACTCAGAAATAGAAGAGAATAGAAAGGAAGGGTAGATGTAAACTAGCTGGCAAAGCTAGACATGAGATTCATTTTCCATTTAAGTTTCTGCGTCTGGTCAAAGTGACCTCCCAGGTAAGAGTAGCCACTCGTTGTCCTTGTCTTCAGACACTAAACTGTGAAGAAATTATAATGTAACAAGTGCTATATTTCTATTGGCGCTCTGTTTTAACTACTGAAATAACACAATCAATAGCATGCCTTGTTTTGGAAAATCATTTTTATTGCATTTCAGTTTGAATACAAGGCTTTGCCATAACTATGTCCTGCGGTCACTCAGTGTAAGACATCTAATCCAATTCTGCTGCAAGCGCAAATCTTTGGGTAGCACCATTGTCACCCCACAATGCTTAGCAAGGAGTGAGATTTATTTTAGCATTCACCCATCACGTTTTGTGCTGTAACCTCCCTCCCTCTCCCCCTCCCCCTCCCTCTATCTGGTCTGGGGTTTCTGGTGTTCTTGTTCAGAGGGGACCTGGCCCAGCAGTGTGCATGTAAGCATCATTTTTGGGGTGAAACCATGACTCATTTCCATACAGTTCGTCCATAACGGTCCTTGAATGTATGCTGTACCACAATGCAGTGTTGATGTATTACGCTTGGCTGATATTAATTGCAGCATTTCATCCATCACTTTTTGTGATGTCTAAAACATATTGATCCTTTTTAGTGAGTGCAGAAGAGGAGATGCAGACATGATAGAGGTGAACATGGAGGACAGTGACCTCTTCTAACCTGGTGCCCACAGTTTGTTTCAATGTTGCACAGCACATACAACTGAACTTAAAGTACCTGGAGGCAGCTAAGAAAAAGTAACTCAGGTCAGTGCCATGTTTTAATTTTGACAAAAATGACTAATACCTTCCACAACATTATGCCAAATCAGAAATGTGGTGTTTCCCAATGTTACATTCGCGTAACCTACATATTTTTTCAGATAAAGTAACCAATAGTTTAGATCACATGAGTACTTCTGGCCAGATGCCCTTTGTTTTACGCAGTGCCACGCTGGCAGCCAAATTTGCCAAGCTGGCCTGCAGAAGAGGAAGAAATAGAGCACGGCAATAGGTACTAAGAATGGCCTGCTGCTGCTTTCCTCACCTGCGCTTAGGCAGCCTTGCGCAACACACAGCCTCAAGCAGAGGTGAGTCTGCCAGTGGCGGCTGGCATCTATTGAGGTGGGGGGGAAATGGGTGGCTGCACGCATGGGCAACAAAATAAAAAAAAACACTTACCGGATCATGACAGATGACATCCTCCTCACTCTGGACCTCTTCTGCTGAGAGTGCAGTGCAGGCCCCAGCAAACTCCCTCAACCATTCCTGGTCTGCTCACCTGCTGTTAACCAGCACAAGAGCAGAGCCCTGATTGGTGGGAGCGGCCTCTCTCGGCGCTCCCCAGCGTACTAGAGGCCTGAACTTGCTCTCACCCCAGATGTCTTATGACAGCTGGGTTGAGAGGTTTATGTCTGGCTGACTGTCACAAGACGGCCGGCTGAAGAGACATGCGCACTTAGAACAGTGCAAAGGCAGCCCTCTGCCCACCACTCCTCCCTGCTGTCTCTCAGCAGGCCCTACCCCATCCTGACACTCGGTTCAGGACGGCTGGTGAAAGATAAAATGGTAATGAAATACCATTTTATTTTTCGTCTCTTGGGTACTGGGGGGCACTTAAGTGGGGTGATGCTCCTCCGCACTTACGGAGGAGCCGCCCCTGGAGTCTGCGCTGTTCAGCAGAGGACCCAACGCATTGGATGAGTACTGTGCACTTCAGCACACATGCAACGTGTTGCTTTTTTGGAGAAAGTAACACATTTCATCTGGTTAATGCCTGCTACATAGGGGTAATATTTTTCAGTGCAAAGCCTGGTCTGGCTAAATTAGTATACCACGCTTTGTGTCAAAATATTTGGGTGTTTGTGCTGATTTGCCTAAGTAACATCCCAGTAATTCCTCTGTGATACAAAGGAACGCAAATCAGCACACAGTGCTTTTTTGCACTGACAAAAGGGTATCTTTTCACTGCAAAATACCTTTTGCACTAGAAATTAAAGACCAGTCCATCGCTTTGTGTCATTCTGCTTTACTTTGCAATGCCGCAAAGCCTTACTAAATTTAGGCCTTCCTTTGGAGGTTACACAAGTAATCCCATGGTGAGTGATTTCCTGCTAAAGATATCCCATGTACAACTTCGGGTGCACCTTTGTGTGTTACCCGTAGGAACATTGCAAATTCTAGAAACAACATTTTTCAGAAGTAGTTTGGGACTCTGGGGCTTGATTCCTATATCCTCTATGCTGTATGAATTATGAATCCAATGTAGTTTAGGGGCAACCATCGAAGGTCCAAGCATCTGTTACAGAATTTTAGGGTTTCCACATAAAAAAACAAATGATCAAAGTAGTACTACTGTACATAGCTCCTATTTATCCAGAAAGTCTGACTTGTGTCTAGCCCTTCTGAATATATATTGGGCACCGAGATCTATCTCCTATTATCCTTTATATTTCTACTTGTAATTTTTGTTCCCTGTGTGAAAAAAGAAACAGACATGCTAACATTCATTATGAATCGGTGGAACAAAATGGTTCTCTGTTACTCTTTTTGCGTGATCTCTGCAAAGGCAATCTGTGGCATCTGCTTACATCTGTGGCTTCTTACTGGGATCTTCTTACTCTGCAATAAACCTGCATCTTTCTACTTCAAACCTGCCTTGCGTGATCCTTCTACCTGAACCACTGGATCTTACACTGGCGTAGTCGGCAGCTTCAATCTGGAAAGAAGATCTCAACAAGTTTCCTCATCTTCAAGGGTATTCATTTCGCTTTGAAGCTTCTCAGCTTTCAACTACAAGGTACTGTTCATTTTTGTTGTTTTTATTTTACAACAAAGGGATCCCAACCATTAAACTGAGGCATTCCAAGAAGGATTTATTTTTGTTTTAAAATCTTAAGTTTTACTTTGCCCAGAGCCCTGCGCTTTACTTTGGGGTTCAGTGCGACTTTGACTCTGTGTCAAAATCCTGCAGTGTTACTGGCCCTTGCCTGCGCATTGTCTAAATCCTTCACCTCACGTGATTTACCTCCGCCATTTCAACCATCAAGTCATCGCGCACCTGGCGGATCCACGTCTTCGCGCGCACGGTGTTTCCTTTCAGCCGCCATGTTGTGATTGGCTTCTCCAGTGATTACTAGGTTGGTGCCTAGCAACGTCTCTTTGGTGACAGTATTCTCTGCGATACCAGCCATGAGTATTGCGCTTCCACTGTGATGCGCACACATGATATTGTTTGCCTTCAATTTTGCGCATACACTGTGATGTGCACACATGATATTGTTGCTTTGGCTTCACAATTATTCAGCACAATTGCTTCGCGCTGGGAATCACACTAAATTATTCACGCTGATGAGCACAGCTTTGTTTTTAACGCTCATCATTTACCACGAGTATTGCGCTTCCACTGTGATGCGCACACATGATATTGTTTGCAATCAATTTTGCGCATACACTGTGATGCGCACACATGGTATTGTTTGCTTTGGGTTCACAATTATTCAGCACAATTATTACTTTGCACTGAAATCACGCTAAATTATTTACGCTGATGAGCACAGCTCTTCTGCAAGTTGAAATACACGTTGCATTTCAATACCTCTAGGAAGCATTATTCACGCTGATGGGCACAGTTCTGTTTCGCTTTTATGCTCATCATTTACGCTGATGAACACAGCTGTTCTGTGTTTGTAAGCTGAAATACACGTCACTCCTGTTCTGTGCTGGTTTAATATTTCATTTTTCTAACACCTTTGCATCATACATTATTCGCTTACTTATTTATTTTCTCTCTTGATTCAAGCAATGCAGAATGTCACAGCTCCTTCCTTTTTCCTAGTGTCACTTGGGGAGCCTCCCATCAAATGGCAGAAATGGAAGAACGTGTTTGAACGTTACGCTAGGGTCTGCGGGACATCACTCAGTGCGGAACGAAGGTCTTCATTGTTATTGCACTGTTTAGGGTCTGAGGGCCAAGAAGTTTATGATCATCTCTCTGAACTAAATGACTCTGAGTCTGAAGGTCTCAATGAGTATGAAATCTGCATTAAGAAATTGGACAAACATTTCCTTCCCAAGGTTAGTACGATTTTGGAAAGGTACCAATTTGCCAAGAGATTACAGACTGAAGGAGAGTCTATTGAGACTTATGTAACTCACTTGAGAAAACTGGCGTCTTCATGCAAATTTGCTAACCTCCTTGATGAAAGAATCAGAGATCAATTTATGGTGGGATGTAATATTGAGAGAGTCAGGGAAGAATTATGGATGCATGATGAAACATCTCTGGATGAAGTGTTACAGGTGGCAAAGCGTGTTGAGCACTCTTTGAAGTGTGTTGAAATTATTAAAAATGATAAACAACCTGTTATACAAGCGATAAACACAGATGTTAAGAAACCTGCAGGGAAAACAGAGGGTGCTGAGGTTAAATATAAACCTACTATCAGAAAGTGCTATAGATGTGATAAGCCTGGGCATTTATAAGAATTGCCCTGCCTTGAAAACTGTTTAGTTCGAAATGCAAAAGAAGGGGGCACTTTTCTAGTGTCTGTAAGTCGAAAGTAACCTTCTCTACTAAAGTGAGATGTGTTGATACAGAAAATATCTCAGAAGAGGATTTCATTTGTGGGCAAATTGTTGTTCAGGTTGATGATTTGGGGAATAAGACTAAGTCATGTCCTATTGACACTATTCTGGTAGAAGGAGAACCAACTAAAGTCCTATTTGACTCTGGGGCCAAAATTACATTAATTTCAAAATCTTTCTTTCTCAACAAGCTTGCCAACAGAGTTACATTGAACAGACCTGATATTAAGCCGCTAGCATATGGGGTGAGCCTATACCTCTCAGAGGTTATTTCACTGGGCTCATCGAGTATGAGCAACGCTATACATCTGGTAAAATATACGTGTCTGAGAAGGGTGACAGCATTATTAGTTGGTTTCACCAAGGTGACTTAGGAGTAATGCTCGACCTCAGTGGTGAAAATCCCATTATTCTTAAGGATAAGAATGTTGTTCAACATTTCCTTCTCTCTGCACTGTCTTTACAGATAACATTAAAGAAAAATGTCCTAATGTTTTTAGGGAAGGGCTTGGTTGCTTAAAGGATTTCAAACTTGCAATACGCCTGCGAGCTGGTTCTCAACCTTCGTGTTCAAAAGTAAGGAATGTACCTTTAGCTGTTAGAGAGGAAATGGGAAAAGAATTACAAAAACTAAAGGATGGAGGTATAATAGAGGAGGTTGAAAGCACTGAGTGGCTCGCCCCGGTGGTTGCAGCTCGAAAATCCAACGGAAGTCTCCGTCTCTGTGTGGATTTGAGACAACTCAATAAAAATGTCATAGTGGATCATTATCCACTACCCAATATCTCAGAAATGGTGGTTTTACTGGATGGTGCTAAGGTGTTCAGCACCACTGATCTCACATCAGCATACCATCAGATTCTACTTGATGAAGCCTCGAGAGATCTCATAGCCTTTGTAACTCCTTTTGGAACCTTCAGGTTTGTGAGGATGCCGTTTGGCCTTGTGTCGGCGGCATCCGTTTTTCAACGGGTTATGGAGAAGGTTCTTAAGGGTTGCAAAGGAGTGTGTATTTATCAGGACGATATTCTTGTTTTTGGTAATAATGATGAACAACACAGTCTTCATCTTTTTGAGGTGTTAAGAAAGCTGGATGAGGCAAATTTGACCATTAAGGCTGAAAAGTGTCATTTTGGAGTCTCTACCATTAATTACTTGGGTCACTCCATTTCAGGTAATGGAGTCTTACCAAAATCTGATCTAGTAGACACTATCACTCGCATGTGTGCACCGAGTTCGAGGGAAGAGATAATGAAATTCCTTGGTATGATAGAATACTATAATAAATTCATAGAGAATTTTGCAGCACAAAGTGCCAATATGAGACAACTACTCAAAAGGGAAGTGAATTTGTGTGGGATGATGCGTGCGAACATGAATTCAGTATTTTAAAACAAAGGCTCAACTCAGCTCTGTGCTTAAAGAGTTTTGACCCTTGTAAAGTATCTTATGTCACCACAGATGCCAGTCTTAAAGGTCTAGGTGCGGTACTTCAACAGCAGAGTGATGATGGTTTGGTAACAATTATGTTTGCGTCTCGTGGCTTGAAAGTTGCAGAGTCACGTTACTCAGTCATTGAGCGTGATGCGTTAGGTGTTTTCTGGGCCATAAAGAAATTTAAAAAGTTTTTATGGGGGACAAAATTCATAGTCAGGACTGATCACAAGCCCCTTTGTGAAACATTTTTTTAAAAAGGTATTGATTCTGTCTCCAGCAGAATTACCAAATGGGTGGTTGCCTTACAGGAATTTGAGTTTGACATAAGGTACATACCTGGTGTGGATAATGGTGTAGCTGACACTCTATCCAGACTTGTGGGCGCTGTGGATGATACTGAAGCATCAGATGTTGATTATGATGAAGATATTCTTGTGTGCGTGGTTGATGAAGAGATTGTCTCTCACAATGACTGGTGCAGTGAACTCTCCCCTGATTCTACTCTTACTGAAGTGATATCTCTCATTAATAAAGGTTGGCATTCAAAAAGACAAGCCTCAGATGATAGTCAGAAATTTTGGGGTGTGAAGGACGAATTAAGTGTTTCCGGCGGACTTCTCTATCGAGGTACGAGGTTGATTCCTCCCCTCAACCTCCGATCCAAGCTGGTTGATCTATCGCATTTATCTCATCTGGGAATGTCCAAGACCAAGGAGAGACTTAGGATGTCATACTGGTGGCCTGGAATGGATCTGATGGTTGAGAGACTTGTTAGAGATTGTGTGGAATGTTCTCTGTGTGACAAGTCCAAGATGGTGAGAGTACAACCCATGGTAATAAGAAAGTTGCCAAATGGTCCATGGAAGGAAATAGCACTTGACATTTTGGGGCCTATCTATGGGAATGGACAACAGGTTTTTGTCAGCGTTGCAATAGAGATGTATTCAAGGTGGCCAGAAGTTTGCTTCACGTGTGGCCTAGAGACTAAAAAGATAATTGAGTTTTTAGAGAGTCTCATATCTAGAGAGGGTCTTCCCAAGACCATTCTAACGGATAATGGTGTTCAGTTGGTTTCCAAAGAGATGGAAGAGTTCTTAAGTAAACGTGGTATCATACACAAAAAGTGTTCCTTATATCACCCCGAGACCAATGGAATGATTGAGCGCTTTAACCGGGTTTTAAAGGAAGTGATTACCTTGGCTAAGAGTTCTGGGTTAGATTGGAAAAAGGAGGTTCTCAAGAAAGTTCACATGTATAGATTGACTCCACATAGTACTACAGGAAAGTCTCCTTTTGTCTTGTTCAAAGGCAGAACTCCGTGTACGTTGGTGGAACCACCTTGGGTGCGAGAATTGGAGAAAAACCTGGTGGAAGTTCTGACAGAGACTTGTGGCGTGAGAGAGAGATTGAGAAAGCTTTTGTGAGGAAGTCTCTGTTTGACTCTAGAAAAGCTGTTAAAAGTACCAAAGTTAACATTGGTGATTTGGTAGTAATAAAGCAACCGGGTTTGAGTGGGAAGTTTTCTAAACCCATCAAAGTGACTAAATTGTTTAACAATGCTGTTAAAACACAGGTTCATCGAATTTGGAACCTGGGAAGAGTAGTACTGTACAAAGATTCTGTAGGTCCCTGTGTAACAGGTAATGGTTCTGGGCGACTCACAAACACTCACTCACCGGTAGGCAACGTAATATTACCGGGAAAAGCTCCCAGGTTGTCAACAAGGGTTAAAATTAAACCTTCGTATTTGAAAGACTTTGTACATTGAGATTTGTTTTTGTTTTTATGGTACTTTTGTGTTTTTTTGGGGGGGTTTGTTAAAGGAGGGAAGGTGTGTGGCATCTGCTTACATCTGTGGCTTCTTACTGAAGTCATGGTTACCAAAGAATGTAATGTCACAATGCCTTGCTTCAGCTTACTTAGCATTAGTTAGAATGTTACTGTTTGAAGAATGAACAGGGGTAGAGATTGAACTGTTGCCCTGCCTGGATGGGATCTTCTTACTCTGCAATAAACCTACATCTTTCTACTTCAAACCTGCCTTGCGTGATCCTTCTACCTGAACCACTGGATCTTACACAATAATTGAAAGCTAGAGTGTCAGAAATTACGTTTCAAAACAGACTAGCTTCTGACTAGTCTCATGAATGTTCAGTCTGGTGAAGCTGTCACTAAGTGGTCTTTTTAATAAAGCATTTTTGAGTTTGTAAAGAACTACTTGAGTAGTAGTACTTAATGTGCTCAGAAATGCTATTCAATAATTTATGGATGAAGGCCCCCACTTGCACCTGACCTGTCTCTTACCTGTGGAGTTCTCCGCCATGAGGGAGGAGAACATCCTTCAGTGACATCTTAAGGATTTTGGGGACCCTGGGCCAAACGTATTTAGGGGGGCCCTGTTCGAAACCACTTTGAATTTATGAACCAATGTCAGCTCTTTCATGCCCTCTTTGGCCAGGTCACTTACAGAGCACAGGCACACTCATCCAAATTCTAAATGTATTTACATCTAATATTCAGGGATAGTTGTGTTTTCAATATTGCAACACAGCTGCAACTCACTAATATTACTGTAAATACTCTCTGTGACACCCTCCCTTCATATGTGAGGTCATGTTTTGATCTAAAATACATTTATTATGGATGTTGCATGAAACATAAACATAACATTTCTCGGAGAACATGGCGGCCACTAGCTGAGCGGTCACTTGCTATCGGAGGTTCGCATGTCCCGTAATTTGATGTAGGCGAATCCGAGACCCGCAGCGCCTCCGCCTTAACGCCCTTGGGCTAGATACTTCCTTCCCCTTCCTTTTCTCCTTGTCATTGCGGCGTGGGATGTGTGTCGGCGTGTCCCTGGATCTGCCGCGTTGGTCTGCCGCCGCCCTGGAGCTGAGGAGGGGCCGCAGAGCAGCAGCTCGCGGCCTCCTCCGAGCCGTCACTGGCAGAGGCAGCACAGGACAGCTTTCACCGGTATTACGGGGAGTTTCTTCGAGGCGGCTGTGCATACCCCTGTCTCCAGAGGAAGAAGGACTTCAGCCAATATCGCCGCAGCAGCAATCATATCCGCCAGAACAGCGACTACCTCCGCAGCAGGACCGACAAAATCAGGTGCAGGGGGGGCAAGCAGGGGGGGCTGTAGGGCCAGCAAGTGCCACGCTGTCCACGGAGGGGGGTAAGCTTGTACTCACGCCCATACGATTACAATCACAGCCACAGCCACAGCGGGGGTCTAAACAATTGGAACAGGAGGCACAGAGGAGGGGAGACAATTGTACTAGTTCTATCAGCCCTATCAGCAACAAAACTGCCCCCACAGTCCTTTCAACGACAGGCAACAAAAGAGGAAAAAGGCGAGGTGGTGGGGGATTAAGGCAAAGTCAGTTAGCAAAACTAATAAGCATATTCAAGAAGGAAAATTAGGCACAAGTAATAGCCTAAGTCAGGGGAGGAGAAAAAGACGGCGTGACCCCAGATATAGTGTCTGCTAAGAGCCATTCTACCTTTCAGTTTTGTGAGGTTAAAGGCAGGAGTATTAAGTCAGTTAGAGCTAAAAACATTCTTTGGATTTGAGGACTAAAATTACTCCGTCTTTTCGGTCCTATTTCAAAGTGCAGCCAATAGTGTTAGACGTGGTTAAACAGGGGGAGGTTCTGAGAAAGTGCTCAAAGGAGCAGTGGGAGCTAGCCCCCTCTCAAGATAGGATGGAAGCACAGAACAGTCCCCCTTCTGCGTCGCAGTCTTCTCCTGAAATGGCTTTGGCAGTTTCGGGATTAGCCCAAATTAGGGCCCCGGGTACAGACAACTGTGACTTGCAAGAGGTAAATCAAGTCCGAGCGGACAATGACAGTACAGAGCAAGTTACAGCCTCGCACGAGCAGGGAATGGTAGGACCTTCAGCAGCTTCTATGGAGGCTCTTTTCTCTTCTTTATCTGTGGACATCAGGAAGGGGTTCTCTGTCTCCGAGGCAAATCAAGGGGAGATCCGGCTGTTTTGCGAATCGTTGGAGAAGAAAATCGATCTCCTAAATTCTAGGACAGTGGCCCTAGAAAGCTCAGTGGAAGAGATAAGGGACGATTTGGGAGTTGCCAGAGCAGAAATTGTACAACTCAAGAAAGATGAGGTATCACTCCGGGACAGGCTCGAGATGCTAGAGAACAATTCACGGAGAAATAATCTGCGTCTCTTGAATGTCCCGGAAGGCAGAGAAGGAGACGACATCAAGTCCTTCATCGTGACTCTCATAAAAGACTCAATACAGATAGAAGAATCAGAGGAGGACTTGAAAAAGGATATACAGAGGATCCACAGGGACCCTTTTAGGAAACATCCAAATCGGCCCAAACCAAGGAAGATCCTCATAAACTTTCTCACGTTCTCCCTGAAGGAAAAGATCTTAAATTGTGCTCTGAAGCAAAAACCTTGAAACCCAGGGATTTTTCTTATGAAATTTGCTCTGACTTAGCTCGTGTCACGTTGGATAGACAATGGGAGCTGGGGAGAAAAATGGACGAATTCAAGAAATTTGGCGCGGTTGCCCAGCTGAAGTTCCCGGCACTCTTGAAAGTTATGTACAACAATAAGATGTACAATTTAAAATCAGTTCAAGAGGCAGACGAACTGCTGGAAAGCCTAGGCAAGACCACTAAATAGTTTAGTTTAGAGTTTCACATTATCACTATATAAGGTTTTTTTGTTTTTCTTTATGCGGGGTAATCTCAATCTTATTTTAGTGTTTAGGCTTTTGAGAGATTAGATTTCAGAAGAATAGGTAGGATATACTGACTTATTAGCCAATCATTGTTAAGTTTAAGTCTGTGGGGCATGCATCCAGAAGCCTAATTTAAGCCTAAATTCAAAGAAAATTGGAGATAGGGTTTCTCTATGGGGGTCTCGGCCCATCGCCCCTTCTTTTGTATAGTATTTTGAGCATAGAGGGATTTCATGGGTGCCCCGGTAGCAGAATCTGGACTATTAGTCCAGGTAAATGGGGGTTGGGTTCTCCAGAGAGGAAATAGGGGTGGGGGCTCCTGTAGGGCAAGAGAGGGAGCACAGGGTGGGGAGCATAGGGGTAAAAAAAGAAAAAAAAAATCCTCATCTGCCTTTTAGTCAGATTAATTTACACCTGTTATGTTGGCCATGTTTGATGTGTTCATCCTGCGATCAGCATGGTGGGAGATGCAGCATGCTAAAGGTTTTGGTACCCAAACCACCATGAGTAGCATTCAGTTCTTATCTTGGAATGTAAATGGCCTGCGGGTAAAAGCCAGAAGGGCGAAGATTTTGCAATATCTTAAAGATTCCCCTGCTCAGGTCATTATTCTGCAAGAGACTCATCTTCTGAAGGAAGAATTGTCTGAAATTTTCAGAAGAGTAAAATGGGTTGAACATCTTATTAGCTCTAATCAGAGTGCTAACATCAGAGGGGTAGCTATTTTGGTTAAAAAGCAAGCTAAGGCTCGAGTATTAAATTTCATGGTAGACCCAGGTGGCAGGTGGGTCATCGTTAAAATGTTCATCTCAGGCTTTCAGATGACAGTGGTGGGCTACTATGGCCCGAACCAAGATGACCCCTCCTCGCTGAAAACCATATTTTCAAATCTTCTGGAATTTCCAGAGCCCATTATAATGGCAGGCGATTTTAATATAGTTTTTAACCCTTTATTAGATAAGTCTCCAAGCAGTCGGGCGAATACATCACCTAAATCCCGGACATATCTCCAAACGATGATGGCACAGATGGGACTATGCGATGTGTGGAGAGAGAGATCGGGCTCTCAATTAGGTGTTTCTTTTTATAATAATAAGTACCGACATAAGTCCAGAATTGATTACATATTGGTCAGTCATGACTTGAGGGGTAAAATCAAGTATATGGGCTACTTGACTCCACATCTGTCGGACCATGCGGCTGTATGGTTAGATCTAGTTCTGGAAAAGAAAGAACATTCCAAGACATGGACATTCGACCGCTCTCTACTATTCAATGAACCTGAAGTTAAGTACTTATCACAGGAATCTGAGTTTTTCTTTAACACGAATATAGGCTCTGCTGAGATTTCTGTAGTATGGGATGCCTGGAAGGCTTTTATAAGAGGCATAGTGATGAGCAGGGTTAGCCATAAAAATAGGAAGTACAGGGAAGAGGTAGCGCAGACAGAGTCGGAGATGAAGGCAGTGGATTTGAGCTTGAATAAGGAAAGGGCACCCGCAAACGGCCAAGAACTTCTGGCGAAATTATCGAGTTTGAAGGACCAGCTGGAAACTATCGTTCAATCAAGGATCACTAAAAGATGGGAGGCTAGCAAGCTTGCCCATTTTGAATACGGGGAGGGGGCCAGTAAACTCTTGGCATGGAAGGTCAAGGCCGATAGGACACGAAACATAATAAAGCAAATAGACAGTGAGGATCACAGTACCTCGGTGTCTACTGATCAAGAGATCGGGGATGCTTTTTTTGCTTTCTTTCAAGATCTATATGAAGAAGATAATGCAGTTGATAAAACTAGCGCCAGTGAGTGGTTAATGGGAAGTAGGCTTGTCTCCTTGAATTCTTCCCAGCGAGAAAATTTGGAGTTAGATATATCCCAGCAAGAGGTCAGAAAGGCAATATCAGCTTGTAAGGGAGGAAAGGCCGCAGGGCCTGATGGGCTGCCAGCCGAACTGTATAGATTCTTGGGAGAGGCAGCAATTCCGACAATGACCACACTTTTTAATAAGATCTTATCGGAAGGCGCTAAGCTTCCCGTCTCATGGGGAGAAGCCACCATCTCACTGATTCTAAAACCTGGAAAAATCCAGCGGAATGTGGGTCTTATAGACCCATTTCACTTTTAAATACAGACTATAAAGTCTTCGCAAGGATTTTGGCAGACAGGTTGGGTGCAGTGGCTGGTGATCTGCTCCACACTGATCAGAAGGGCTTTGTGAGGGGCAGGAATTTATCTAATCTTACCCATGATTTTATTGGCGCTATCGACCTGGCCTCAACCTTCTCACTACCTCTTGCAGCAATGACGCTGGACGCAACCAAAGCCTTTGATAGGGTCAATTGGGCATATCTAGCAGCAGTAATGGATAGGTATGGTTTCGGAGCAAAATTTTGCAGAGATATTCAGCTTATCTACCATGATCCCTCGGCTAGACTTCTAGTCAATGGCAAACTGACTAACCCTTTTAAAATCACGAGAGGAACTAGACAGGGCTGCCCCCTCTCTCCGCTTCTCTTTGACCTCTATATTGAGCCCTTTGCTCAGCGTTTGAGGGACGAGCCGGGTATTCCATCTTTCAGGTTTGGGGTATGGGAGAGGAAGGTAGCTCTCTATGCGGATGATGTTTTGATTCTTTCTTCCGACTTGGAGACATCATTCTCTCAGGTTATTAAGTTGGCACAAGATTTCGGGCTGGTTTCTGGTTATGAAGTCAATGCTGGAAAGACCGAGATTATGACGTGGAACCTGCCAGATTGTCAGTACCAAACCAAGCGTGAAATGAGATATTTGGGGGTCAGGATTGTCCAAAATATCGATAAGATCTCAGGGACTAACCTTGCCAACGTGTCTAAAGAATGCCAGAGGCTCATGAAATCTTGGGCTCATCTCCCACTGACCATCTTGGGCAGGATTAATCTGATTAAAATGGCCATACTTCCGAAAATCACATTTCTTTTCGACACTATTCCTTTACACTTTGATAAAAGGGGATTGACAAACTTCAGCAAGCAATTAATTCATTTGTATGGGCTTATAGGGCCACGAGGATAGCTTGGAAGAAGCTCAGGTGAAGGAGGGAGAAGGGGGGCCTAACACAACCGGACTTGCAGTATTATGCTTGGGCATTTCAGTTATCGCATGCAAGAATGCTGTTAAAAACTCCAGATCATACAGGGACGGGGGCCATGTTCTCTGCCATGTTAAAAGGAGGGACCTCCCCAGGAGGGATTTCTGTTTAAGTATGGTGACCAGAAGTTTTTAAAAAGATCAGGCTGAAAGTTCTGCAGGGGATGGCGCGTATGTGGGCTAGAATCAAACAATGTACTGGCCTAAATTACTTTTCGAGCATGGCCCCCTGTGGGACTCTCCAGGGGTTCCAGACTGTCTAAAAGACAAACTAGCCACACCACTCAGGACAGCGGGATTAAAAGTGTGGAGGGATTTGGCTTCTGATGGCACCTTAAAACAATGGTTATCACTCCATAACAGATTAGAGGGAGGTATGTCTAGGTTTAAATATCTACAGCTGCAGAGTTGGTTCCAGAATCTTAAAAAACCCATAGGCATAGGAAACATCTTGGAGGAACAACTAGTATCTAGGCCAGTGGGGAGGAAGGAGGTCTCCTTCTTTTATTGGGCCAAACAAGAAGCTGTAGATGGAGAATTTAAACTAGCTGAAGAACAATGGGGAACCTTCATGCCAAATGAACAATTGGAAGATCTGTGGCAAACCTCCTTCAACATTCTATATGATACTGTAAAACCAGCTTGGTTGAGAAGGAATCACTATTTTACCACCCATAGGGCTTACTTATCTCCAGCACGATTATCTAAAATAGCGAAGGGTCCTCCCGTTTGCTGTAAGAAGTGTGGTCTGGTAAATGCTTCAGATATCCATATGTTCAAGGACTGCCCTGCGATAACTGAATATTGGAGGAAAGTAGGTATAACTATATCAGACATCTTGGAGCTCCCTGTCCTCTTTTCTCTCCCTTTGGTCATTTTCGGTATAGCTAGTGAAGTAACAGGGCCTGCTAGGGGTTCCTGTTCTACGCAATATTGCTGGCCAGGAGAGAAATTTGTAAGAAATGGGTAGAGGTCATACCCCCTACACACACAGAATGGCTGTCCTCCCTATATAAGACCTCTAAGATTGATCTGGTCAGATTGCAGAGTAGTAGGAAAAAAGTAATATGGGACTGTCTAGTGAAGTAGTCTCAGCCGCATTAATTGCTTCAATAAAAACTGCTTGGATCCTATGATTAAGCCTCCTGGATGCTCTTTGACTGTGTTGGGCCCTCCCGAAGCTCCTACATTCAGCTGGCCAACATAAACAGTCCCCGGTCATAGGTTATCAGAAGAGAGCGAGACCTACCTCTATACTAAAAAACGGGGACAGTGACATTATGTGGGATAGTTCTTTGCCGGTAGGCGGGTGTTTGTCCCCGGTTCCAATTTTGATGCCTACGTCTCCTCAAAACCGAGTAACGGTAATAGACATCCTACTTTTTTTGTCAACTGAGGTCTGAGGCAAATGAGAATGAGAAAAAAAACAAAAAAAAAAAACATAACATTTCTCTGCAAAGTGTCTGTCATAGACTCTCACACTTCACCCGCATCAAAAATAGATAGTATATTTGTTTTTAAAATTAATTCATCAGGGTAAGATTCTGCAGAACAAAGTTGGCTCCAACAGGGGGGCCCCTGAAAGGATGGGGCCCTGGGCCAATGCCCACTTTGCCCATGCCTTAAAACGTCTCTGACTTCCAACACAGTGGTAAAGATTCTTGGTGTAAATGTGAGTGGGCTAGTGGGAGTGATTTGGAAATGGGCAATGTCTGCCACAAAATGAGAAGAGGAAATAAAAATATAATGAGGGGAAAAAGGAAGGTGCATATAAACGCCAAAACACAACTGCAAAATAGTAAGCACCTGCTATTCCCCAGTTGCATCCACATCTATTCCAGTAATACTGCTATCCAAACAGGCGCACATCGATTTCAGTCAAGCAAAACATTAAATCACACATGGCACACGGCCAGTCACTGGTACTGCAAGTCACTCTCACAGAAAAAGAGTCAAGGAATAACACTAACACTAAAAAGGGAGAAATAGGAAAGACTGGAAAATATTTTTTGTCAAAGATGATATGTAAAATTTAAAATAAAAATACAAAAAACACAGGCATATCAGTAAGACTAGCTGCAATTAGTAGAAAACACAAATGGCTTAAATCTATACAACACCTCTGCTACTACAAGGGGAAGGGGTTGCATAGTAACGATCCACCACACTCATCAGGAGGTGAAATTCAAGACAACATCAATCAATATCATATGGACTGCCCTAACAAAACCACTTTTTCGCCATCTAGTGAAATATCTTTGTCACCTTGTCCCTCATCTTGAAGAACATTTACTTGGGGAGGAGAGAAAGGATTCACAGATTGATGAGCATTATATCTGAGATTTCGAGGAGAGCAGTCATTGCTAAATACCGCTTTTCTTCAGATGTGATTTTTGACATGATTGCAGACTGGAAACATGAGCTCACTTCACCGAAAGCCCACTCCCAGACCATTCACGCACATGTCAAAATACTGGATGCACTACATTATCCACTTCCCTCGGGTGTTGTGTGCCATCAGTTGTACCCATATAGCACGTTAGCCACCCCACCATAGACGTCACCATTTCGCCAACAGATTTGCATGCAGTCCATCAATGTGCAAGCTGTTTGCAATGCAAGGGGCTGCTTCACTGATGTATATTCTACATTTCCCAGCTGCACACACACACCAGCTACATTTTCTTGCAGTTTGGGTTGCACATTAGTTGGTTGCTGATGATTTTGGTGAAATGTGGCTATTAGATATGTTCACCAAACTCACACTGGGATGGCATATATATTGGGAATGGCTTCACACAATCACCATTAAATCTACTCATTATAATATACACACAACACTAAGTTTTAACCCCTTGCATGCTCAAGACGGAACTGTTCCGTCCTTAGCCATGATGGTTGTGTGCAGAGGATGGAACAGTTCCGTCCTCTGCACACAACCTGGAAATCCCTCTGCTGTTTCCTGCAGAGAGAGTTCCTTTTTTATTTTTTAGCCTTCGGAGCTGGGGAAGAGCTTCCTCAGCTGCCAAGGCATTTTTTTTTCTTCAATGTAATGACTATTGGCGCGCATGGCACGCTGACATCATTACATTGAAAGTGAAACTGAAATTAGCTGATCGGCAAACCTGAAATTTAGATGGGAATGGGTGGGTAAAGAATACCATGCTTGCAAAGGCCCCAAGATACGGGACCAGGCTTTTCTGCCAAATCATATGAGAGGTGACATTGTGTAATGAACCAATGGGATGGTGGAAAGGTTTAACCGAGTGTTAAAAGAATCCATCCAACTAGCCAAAGCTCAAAATAAAGACTGGAAGTCTGAGGTGGTGGAACGAGTAACCATCTACCGTCTCACCCCTCATTCTACCACAAATAAAGTTCCCTTTAAGCTCTTTCGTGGGCGGAAGCCCAAATCCCTGATGTTCCAAGCATGGATGAGAGACAAAAGTGGGAGTGTTGATTTGGATGTGTGTCCTACTGCAGGTCATGCCATAGTTCCCTCTGACGTGGGTCCTGGTGTAACGTCCTGGCGACCAGGGCAAAATTTAAAGATTGCAAAAAGGGAAGAGTATTTTGACGCAAGACATGCCGTCACTCACACTTGTGTGAAAGTAGGAGACAGGGTGCGTGTACGTCTTCTGCAGAGGTGTGCTGGAGTCTCTAAATTCTCCTCTCCTTATGTGGTAAAAAAACTTTTTCAGAATGCTGTTAAGTTGGAAGATGGTCGTATCTGGAACTTGAACAGAATCGCTCCCATGCACTGCAAAATTCGCCCTGTATTGATTGATCATTCCAAAGTATTACCTGATTTGCGAAGGAGTTCTCGCACTGGAAAGATTCCGGTGAAACTGCATGATTATGTTCTTCGTTGATGTTATTTTGTTTCTTGATTTCTTTCTTTCTTTCTCAACTCTCTCTTCTTTCTGATCTTTTTCTTTGCTCTTCTAGTGTGAAGGGGGAAGGTGTGTAATGACCTGCGTGTCATTGTGTTCTGTTCTAAAAGGTTCTTTGTTCTAGAGCTTCCACTGTGTTCAAGTGTCCTGAGAATTCCCACAGGTCAGTTGCTGCTGGCGCTGTGTGGATAGGACGTTATTATGTTAGATACCTAAAAGACTTTAAATAAATCTACATCTGTTGAACTCCCTCCAGTGTACCAGCTTTATTACATATTGCCATCCTGATCAATCGTGGTCTTCCTCTCAAGTACACGTCATGTGTAACATGACCCAGAACATCCCTATGTTTTTATCAAAGCCATACTCGAAAGTCACACTCTCCTGACATGTTCGGGTTATGCACCACCACACGACAAGACACAAACCATTTAGAGCGATCTCCAGGATGCTATTGTCACAAACCAGATCCAAAACACTTAAGTAGGGGATTGGAATCTGGTACTAGATCCCTACTTGATAATTTGAACAACCCAGTATTACGACAGCACACAGACAAAGGCCTAATAGGTGACTTTTTAAACGACTTCGTCGTTACAGAC
The DNA here is from genome assembly GCA_963921515.1 of Calotriton arnoldi. Classification (NCBI taxonomy): domain Eukaryota; kingdom Metazoa; phylum Chordata; class Amphibia; order Caudata; family Salamandridae; genus Calotriton; species Calotriton arnoldi. Next base: position 2,015,217 of record CAWUFW010001860.1, on the reverse strand, counting down.
ACTTGGAGATTACCACATCTGAAGACCATAGAAAACACATACACTTCCTGTGCACACTGCACCCGCACTTGTCTTGACTAATTTTTTTGCCTCAGCAAGGTAGTGGTTACGGCTTGTAAGAAATTAGATCACTTATTGAAGTGGGTGAGAGCCCACTTCAAAGTGTAATCACATTCCTTACAATGGTTAACCACAGAAGTCACTATGTAACCATATTCTTAACCCTCTAGCATCTGGGCACAAAAGCAGGCAGGCAACGTGTAAAGTATTTATGCAGTATTCAAACAGTAATAAAGTGAAATGCAGCCCAAGAAAAATAACAAGCCAATTTTCAATAATAGTGAATATTTTCATAAATAAAATGAAGCCAAAATGACATAACTACAATAAGTAGAACTGGAAATATGAATTTTTAAAGTTTAAATTAAAAAGAGTAGCAAAAACCACAAAGAGCCAAACGCGGTTATCTGGTCACACTGGACCCGATGAAAGTCAAAAGTTAATGCCGACCATGAAGGAGCACGGGTTAGATACAAGGACCAGGTTCGTCCCAGTGGAAAGTTTACCTTCTGACAAACATTTTTGGGAGAAAAAGTGGTCATCGACAAGTTATCAGCAGGGCAAACTGCAAGTTGGTTCAGAAGCAGGGCTCAACGATGGTCGGCTGCTGAAGAGTGAGGTCCTGATGCAGTCATTGACAAAGGCAGGAATGCTCCAAGTGAGTGAAGTTCAAAGTGTGTGCCCTAGAATCCTTTACGCTGACAGGTTGTTACTTGGCGTCGGTCCTGAAGACTCCCTCTACGATCAGACTTAGAAAGCTTTCTGGAAGTCAGTTCTCGCTCAACGGAGCAAACCAGAAAGTAGAGGACAACTGGCAATTCGGCGTTAATGGCTGTGGTTTCAACAGTCGTCCTAGCCTATGATAGTTCTCCAGGTAAAAAGCTGTCAAAAGGTTTCCAAGAACAACACAAAGAATCCCCATTTCCTGCACCCCTTGTATTATTAAAAATGTTAACCTCCTTAAAAAATTGCTGATGATGTATCTGATTTACTCCATCATGGTGTAATTGCAAAAAGGGAAATTTACTAGTTTTCATATTAATACATTCAAAATATAAACAAATATTATAATGTAAAAGTAGGTAGTTGTAGTTAGGAACTTGTTTCCATAGGATAAGCGTTTTTGACTTGACTATATCTTTGGTGCCGTTTGACGAATCTTCACGAAATATTCCCAAACAAGTGTCAAGATGGGTATAGTTGTGCATGGTAAGTTTCGGGGTGATTCGTCAGGTGGAGGTCGAGAAAAAGAGGAGGTCAAAAAAGTGTGTTTCCCATGTTAATTCCCATAGGGATTTTAGACATGACTACAGCTCAAACTGCTGGACGGAATTACACAAAATATGGCAGAAAGGTAGCTCTGTGTCCAGAAAGCACCCTTTTTGTTATTTCGTGTAAATCCATTCAGTAGTTTTAGAGTTATTAAAAAATATCCAAATTTGTATATATAGGGATACAGGTCCTTCAACCAGGAAGTGTAGGCAGTCATCTTGGGACTCGACTTCAGCCTCGTCCCAGAAATGATATTTAAAAAAGAAAAGGAGGCAAGGCAGGAATACCCTGACCCCCTAGCCCTGGTCCTGGGGTCCCATATGGACCCCACCAGGGCAAAAAGCACTTTATTTTTTACATTTTTGCCACAAAATTGCGTCGGAGTGTCAAAGCCACGGCAAGCATGGAAAAAAACAAGCGCTGTCTCTCGCACTTGTTTTTAATGAATCCCCCAGGTGGGCCAGGTCCCGGAGGCATGCAGAGTTTATATATTTAATGGAGGGGGCGCACATGGCCCCCCTCCTAGGGCTTGTAGAAGCCCCGGGAACCACCACTTCCCTGGGACCAAATAAAAAATTTAAACATGGACGGGAATGAGTGGCCCACCTTCCGGGACATAGACAGCCCCAGGGGCCACCACATCCTGGAGCCGGCCCATGCATGACAAAGGAGGGGGGCCATGTGGCCCCCCTCCTAGAGCCATATTTGGCCCTGGGGACCACTACCTCCAAGTGCCCACCCTTTGAAGATAGCAGTTTGTTTTTGCTTGGTGGCTAAGACAGTTCCTGCCAAGCAAAAGCAGACACTGTCCTTCCAGCAAGCAGGAGCTGTCAAAGTGTTCCTGCTTGCTGGAAGTGGAGTTTTAATCTTTTTCCCTGTCCACAGACATGAAGGCAGGGTAAGCAATGAAAGTAGTGCTCTCACACCCAGGGAGCTGCATTTCCAGTAGCTCCCTGTGTGCAAGAGCAATGCCGGCTCCCGCAGGAGGTTGGAAGCAGGCTGGGACTGCAGGGGCCATAAGGCTCCCCCCGCGGTCTCCAACATACACCCTGGGTGTCCTGGGTGAGACCAAGGTACCCAGGGAGATATGGCTGGGTCCTGGGGATGGGGTCCCCAGGACGAAATCAGCCTGGGGAGGGGGGCCGCACCGCCCCCTCCCCCAATGGGAAGCACATATATATATATATACATAGAAGGAGCCCCAATTGAAGCTACACTTTTGCAAATGATAAATTATCCTGACTTCCTGGGCTTGATGAAGGCAAAGCAAATGTGTTTTCTCTGCAATTTCACATTGAAAGACGATCTGAAATGCTTTGTGGAGGTTAATGCATCATTGAGCTATAGGAGCGCAATCTGTAGTGACTGTGATGAGCGGGTTCTTGTCCTTGCCGGGTGAGAGCAGAGACCATGGTTCTCCCTTTAAATTGCTACGAGTATAAAAATGTGCAAAATCACTTGGAAGCTTCACTCGTTTGTCCCCGCCCACCTTAGTAGTATGCAAAGGTCTTCCTGCCTTTTGCCAGGATAATGGACAGCTTAACAAGAGGTCCCCCAGCGTGTTTCTCACTGATTTTAGTGACAGGTTCTTGATGCCGAGGAAAATGAGGACATCGCCACCAAAGAAAGCAGCACTTACTTCATATAGTTAAGAAGAAGGCCCCTTCTTTGGTGGATATTTACCTCTTTGGACTATTGTCGTCTTCTCTATAGGATGATTCATGGTATCACAAATTTCTGGATAAAGATGCAGGAGGAACAATCACATTCCAAAATGTACACAAGGTCACTGATGACATTTCCTTGTGCTTCATTACGTAGCTGTAGCGTAGAATATGCACTAGACATTTAACCAAGAAGGTAGCACTTAGTAATTAGTATATTACCTGCAGTTGGGTGGATATTTGGTGCAAAAATATGGACTCTATTTGGAAAAAGGGGCAGGTGCAGTTCCTTTGTGGCCCAGTCACTTACACAGCTACTGACACACCCCCACAGACATGTAGATACCCACTCATATACTCAGGTACTTGCACACCCACTCAGACACTGATAAACCCACTCACAGACCCAATCAGACACTCAAACACCCACTCACACACTCACTAACTATCCTACTTGGACACTCTCATGCACTCATAGACCCACTCAGACACTCATGCACTCACACATGCACTGAAACACTGTCATAATCACTCACAAACCCACTTAGGCCCTCATGCACATACTCACAGAACCACTCGGATGCGTACACTTACTCACAGACCCACTCAAACATTCATGCACCCACTGACAGAACCACTCATACTCTCTCACATTCACTCCCAGACCTACTCAGAGACCAACTCACTGACTCACAGACCCACTCATGGACCGAGTCAGACTCATGCACCCACTCACAGACCCATTCATGCACTTATAGACCCAATCAAACACTCACGCACCCAGTCACACATGCACTGAAACACTCTCATTATCACTTACAAACCCAGTTAGGCCCTCATGCACACACTCAAAGAACCACTCAGATACGTACACTCACTCACAGACCCACTCAGACATTCATGAACCCACTGACAGAACCACTCATATTCTCTCACACTCACTCAAAGACCTACCCAGAGACCGACTCACTGACTCACAGACCCACTCACAGACCCACTCAGAGACTCATGCACCCACTCACAGACCCAGTCATGCACTCATAGACCCACTCAGACACTCATGCACTCACACATGCACTGAAACACTCATAATCACTCACAAACTCACTCAGGCCCTCATGCACATACTCACAGAACCACTCAGATGTATACACTCACTCACAGACCCACTTAGACACTCATGCTCCCACTGACAGAACCACTCATACTCTCTCACACTCACTCACAGACCTACTCAGAGGCTGACTCACTGACTCACAGACCTACTCAGAGACTCATGCACCCACTCACAGACCCATTCATGCACTCATAGACCCACGCAGACACTCATGAACCCACTCACACATGCACTGAAACACTCTCATTATCACTTACAAACCCAGTTAGGCCCTCATGCACACACTCAAAGAACCACTCAGATACGTACACTCACTCACAGACCCACTCAGACATTCATGAACCCACTGACAGAACCACTCATATTCTCTCACACTCACTCAAAGACCTACCCAGAGACCGACTCACTGACTCACAGACCCACTCACAGACCCACTCAGAGACTCATGCACCCACTCACAGACCCAGTCATGCACTCATAGACCCACTCAGACACTCATGCACTCACACATGCACTGAAACACTCATAATCACTCACAAACTCACTCAGGCCCTCATGCACATACTCACAGAACCACTCAGATGTATACACTCACTCACAGACCCACTTAGACACTCATGCTCCCACTGACAGAACCACTCATACTCTCTCACACTCACTCACAGACCTACTCAGAGGCTGACTCACTGACTCACAGACCTACTCAGAGACTCATGCACCCACTCACAGACCCATTCATGCACTCATAGACCCACGCAGACACTCATGAACCCACTCACACATGTACTGAAACACTCTCATAATCACTCACAAACTCACTCAGGCCCTCATGTACAAACTCACAGAACTACTCAGATGTGTACACTCACTCACAGACCCACTCAGATACTCATGCACCCACTGACAGAACCACTCATACTCTCTCACACTCACTCACAGACCTACTCAGAGACTGACTCACTGACTCACAGACCTACTCAGAGATGCATGCACCCACTCACATATGCACTGAAACACTCTCATAATCACTCACAAACTCGCTCAGGCCCTCATGAACACACTCATAGAACCACTCAGATGTGTACACTCACTCACAGACCCACTCAGACATGCATGCACCCACTGACAGAACCACTCATACTCTCTCACACTCACTCACAGACCTACTCAGAGACTGACTGACTCACAGACCCACTCACAGACCCACTCAGAGACTCATGCACCTACTTACAGACTGACTCACACACTCATGGAGGCACTCACAAACCCATTCAGATACTCTAATACCCACTCGCAGACCCACTCAGCCACTCACTCAGAGACTCATGCACCCACTCAGATACCCACTCAGACACTCATGCACCCACTCACAGACCCACTCAGACACTCACACAGCCACTCATACAGCCACTGAGACTCTTATGCAGCTACTCTCAGATCCACTAAGACACTTACACACCCACTCACACACCCAGTGAGATACTGACACACTCACTAACTCACACGCCCACTGAGGTTACAGGTTACAGTTAGGAAACAAAATTATTAAAAAACTTTAGAAATTCACTAAAAAATCCAGAGGGAAAAGGGAGGTTATAGTTAGAAAATAACATTAAAAGCCATTAAAATTCACAAAAAACATAAGGTTACAGGGACATCATAATTAGCAAATAAGATTAAAGCAACCTTAGAAATTTACTGAGAAAAAAAGGTTACAGGGACGTTATAGTTAGGCTCAGATTTAACTTGAACAAAACTATATAAATTCAGCAGTTATAGTTACCTCACATATTACATCACTCATGACATGGTCAGTGACATCACTGATGATATCTCAAATGACATCACTTATGACATCATCCACTAAGCCACTCACACACCCACTCACACCCCCATACAACCTCTTATACACCCATAACCACACAAGTACTCACACGTCCATTCACAGTCCCATACAACTACTGTCACACACGCTCACTAACTCATGCAGCCACTCACACACCCTTATAGACACTCACACACCCATATAGCTACTAACACACCCACAAAGCCACTCACGCACCTACTCACAGACCCATACAGCCACTCACACACCCATACAACCACTCACATACCTACTCACACATGGATACAGCCACTCACACAACAACTAAATCACCCTTACAGCCACTCACTTCCCCATACAGCTACTAAGAGACCTACTCACTCACCCATACAGTGACTCACACATCCATTAACTCATACACAAAACCACTTATATACCCAGTCATACATTTAACCAAGCACTCCCACACCCACTCACTCACCTACACAGCCAGTCACACAGATAATTACTGTGAAAAACAGCCACTCATACACCCACTCACTTATCCATACATCAACTCAAACAGCCACTCACTTACCCATACATTCACTTATGTATCAAATCACTGACCCATAGAGCCATTCATACAACCACTCAGCCACCCATACAGCCACTCATATACACACTCACCCAACCATGGACCACTCACATAGCCACTCAGTCATCCATATAGCCACTCACACACACACTCACCTACCTAAACAGCCACTCACCCACCCATACAGCCACTCAGACACCTACTCACTCACTAATATAGCCACTCACACAGTCACTCACTCACCAATACAGCTACTCACACACCCACTTATTCACCCATACAACCAATCACACCCACTCACACACCCATACAACCACCCAGACACCCACTCCCACACTGATACAGACATTCACAGTGCCACTCAGACAAAGGTTACAGGGACGTGATAGGCTCAGATTTAACACATACAAATCCATGGAAATTCAGCAGTGAGCTAACTATAACTTACGCCGCTGCAATGCACTGCTTATGACCTCACATATTACATCACTCATGACATTGTCAGTGACATCTCTGATGAAGGAAAACTTTGGGGGGTCCATGCAAGCCACACCTCCCTGGACTCCCCCAGATGTCTAGTTTTCAGAAATGTGTGGTTTTGGTAGGTTTCCCTAGATGGCCGCTGAGCCCGGGACCAAAAACTCAGTGCCCACCTTGCAAAACCAGGTTGTTTTGGGATAGATAATTTTGATGTCTCCACAATATGTTTTGGGCCCTTGCCTGTCACGGGTACTTGGCCCACCAACACAAGTACCATTTTTATCAGGATACCTGGGGGAACGCTGGGTGGTAGGAAATTTGTCTGCCCGGTGATTCCAGACCTTTCCATCACAGAAATGTGAGGACTATGTTTTTTTTTACAAAGTTTGAGGTTTGCAAGGGATTCTGGGTAACAGAACCTGGTGAGAGCCACAGAAGTAACCACTAGATTCTCCTGAGTGTCTAGTTTTGAAAAATGTACTGGTTTGCTCGGTTTCCTAAGGTGTCAGCTGAGCTAGGGTCCAAAAACCACAGGTAGGCACATTGCAAAAAATACGTCAGTGCATAGTGGGCTATCCGCCGCCCTGGGGGGACAAATCGAGGGCTATTGCCCCGATATGCCCCCCATGGGGGCAGAAAGACTGTGGCTATTTTTTTGGGGGGGCATTGGCATGCCCCTTCTGGTCAGCCACCACCCCTACGTATAAGAAAACAAAAACATAATCCTTGGTGCCTAGTGGGCTTTCTGCCCCCCCAGGGCAAGCAATCAGTGGGTATTGCCCCCATCTGCCTCCTGGGGGGGGCAGAAAGACTGTGGACTTTTTTTGGGGGTGGTGGGGGCATAGGCATATGCATTTAGGGCAGCCCCCACCCCTATAAACATAAATAAAATAAATCCCTGGGGCCTAGTGTGCTTTCTGCCCCCCAGGGGGGCAAATCAGGGGCTATTGCCTCCTGGGGGGGGGGCAGAAAAACGGACATTTCCTAAAAGCATTTGGGCGAGCAAAAACCCTTGCCCAAGGTGCTGCTCCCCCCTACCTGGTGCCTATTGGGTGGATCCCTGCTTGGGGATCGCCCCCCTGAGGCGAACACCAAGCAGGAATCCATTAGGGAAGGGTAGCATTGTAAAGGGTTGATTCTCCCCTTTCCAACAATACCTCTCCCATCTGCCTACGTGCTCGGGGTTGAGATAGCCCCCTGAGCATGTAGGCAGTGAAACTTTCAGTTTCAGTGAAATGACGATCAGCGCGACATGCGCGCTGATCGTCATTTCACTGAAAACATCAGAACAGCCTCTCAGCTCCTGAGGCTGTTTTGATGGAAAGGAAATCGCTCTGGTGCCCGCACCACAGGAACTTCCAGTGCCATGTTGCCAGACGCACGGGAGCCGTCTGATGCACATGAGCACGCATCCAACAGGTAAGTCACGCCCTTAATTACATTGGCCACACCTCTTTGAGAGACCCTCCAGCTTTTTCATCCCGCTTAAAGCCCTAACAGAGATCTCTATCTCTCTCTTTCTCTCTATATATATATATATATATATATATATATATATATATATATATTTCCCAAATTTTGCCCTGTAAATGAGTCCGCACTCACAACCAGGTAAGTTGCACAACAACATTTATTTACGTGGATGAAGCAAGCATTTTAGTCCGAGTCTTGTTCCTGTAACTGCCCGACACGTTTCCGAGATCCATATCTCCTTTTTCAGAGGCGCTTGAAAACCCAGCATTTTCGCTACACCGTTGTCGCTTCTGCTCTATTTCAATGATTTCACCTTCCGGTGCTTGCTTCATCCACGTAAATAAATGTTGTTGTGCAACTTACCTGGTTGTGAGTGCGGACTCATTTGCAGGGCAAAATTTGGGAAATTTATACATGGCAGGTCCAGCCGTGGAGTCGACGCACCGCCCAGAAAGAAAGGGACCGTGTTTTGGACTTTTGCCAAATCAACTACGGACAAACAGGTATTTCAAATCGGATGGAAGCAGGACTTTCAGTCTGGAAACCCACTGGAGGGCTGGTTCCCTTGATAAAATTGTGAAAACCACAGTTACCCAATTGAGGGTAAAAAGCAATTATACTACAAGTACCGTAATGCCTTGCAAGAAATGAGTGGAGTACTAATCAATTATGTAAAGCAGTATACCTTGCAAGAGTGCACCGGAAGGTGAAATCATTGAAATAGAGCAGAAGCGACAACGGTGTAGCGAAAATGCTGGGTTTTCAAGCGCCTCTGAAAAAGGAGATATGGATCTCGGAAACGCGTCAGGCAGTTACAGGAACAAGACTCGGACTAAAATGCTTGCTTCATCCACGTAAATAAATGTTGTTGTGCAACTTACCTGGTTGTGAGTGCGGACTCATTTGCAGGGCAAAATTTGGGAAATTTATACATGGCAGGTCCAGCCGTGGAGTCGACGCACCGCCCAGAAAGAAAGGGACCGTGTTTTGGACTTTTGCCAAATCAACTACGGACAAACAGGTATTTCAAATCGGATGGAAGCAGGACTTTCAGTCTGGAAACCCACTGGAGGACTGGTTCCCTTGATAAAATTGTGAAAACCACAGTTACCCAATTGAGGGTAAAAAGCAATTATACTACAAGTACCGTAATGCCTTGCAAGAAAAGAGTGGAGTACTAATCAATTATGTAAAGCAGTATACCTTGCAAGAGTGCACCGGAAGGTGAAATCATTGAAATAGAGCAGAAGCGACAACGGTGTAGCGAAAATGCTGGGTTTTCAAGCGCCTCTGAAAAAGGAGATATGGATCTCGGAAACGCGTCAGGCAGTTACAGGAACAAGACTCGGACTAAAATGCTTGCTTCATCCACGTAAATAAATGTTGTTGTGCAACTTACCTGGTTGTGAGTGCGGACTCATTTACAGGGCAAAATTTGGGAAATATATATATATATATATATATATATATATTAAGTGAGAGTCTCTCTCTTTCTCTATGTGTAGTTCATATATATAATGTATGTATTGCTCCAGCGGCAGCTAATATAAATTTCTCCTTAGGACACGAATCCAGGTAAAACATTCACGTCTATTAAACCATATGTCGGTGGGGCCCATGACACCGCATATCATACATTCATTCGTTCACTGGATTACACACCAAGGAGAAAATGTGTTGCTGGAGGAACGGGATACCTTGTTAAATTTGACAGAATAATACCTCAGACATCATATACATCAACTTTGATCTTGTCAGTTCTAAACATCAAGGTATTCTGCTCTTTGGTCGATGGACCAACTAGTAGAATAAGTTGAAGGTGATTAAGACCAGCTCAATCACTCTTAAAACTTGTTAACCTTTAAACTTATTAATGAACTAAAGAACCACAGACTCATTTTAAGTTAGAATGAAATTTTATCTAATTTCTCAATTGCACGGGTGAGATTCTTTGTTTATTAATCACTTTAATACATTAATAACAGTTATATGAAAAATCTAATAAGGAATAGAAAATTATGCATTTACCCATTTGGATGCAGATAGGAATGGTTCACCAAAAAGAAGATAAACCGCAGATCACAGAATAGAACTCCCAAACTGACTGACTGTCCCGCTAAATGCCTCCTCGATCGGACCTCCCATGCAGATTTCCCGCAACGATCTCGTTCCTTCCCCAGTCAAGTTCAAAGTCCAAAAATGTCCTTTCGTAATATTGAGGTGGAAAAATGGAAAATGGAAAAATGGTATGGCAAGAAAATACCAACGGCAGCAGTAGCATCAACAGCAGCGGCCACAGCAGCAGCAAAAGGAGCAACCCCTCCCCACATAAGAGTAGACCCTCTTATACCCTACTTTCTAGCTTACTACACAAAAAGTTGCAATCCTTAGGGGCAAGAATCACGCTAATTGGTCCATTTGAGGGGTGGTGATGATCACCTCATCGCCCTCCTTGTTCAAACTGGGTTTGGGGACAGTTAAACATACAATGAGTCTCATGACCTCTGGGTTAAAAGGAGTCCAATTTGTCCATTCATTTTGTTGCAATCTCGATGGTCACAATTTAGTTAGTCCATTGTTGCTCAGTACTTTTCTCTTCCATTCCCACGAATACGCACTGAGTCTTTCTTGGCACCCTCCTTATGGTAGGTCAGTACGACCTTGACATCTCTCACTCCGTGCACAGGCCGCACCCACGTGATTTAGTTTCTCTATTTCTTCCGCTTAGAGGCCATCTTTGGCTTCTCACGTGACCTCATCTGTTTCGGCAGCCATTTTCGCAGCATGGCCTAACAGGCCCGAACGAACTATCATAAGAACAAACACAACCAAAATTAAAACAAAGAAAATAAGCCTTTCTGTTTACCACCCGCCATTCTAAAGACCCGTGTTAGGTGTTACCTAGCAGAAGCGACATTTAAAGCCATTTTACTTACCATCTGCATTCTTTGCCACAATACAAATCTACTACATAGCATAAATCATGCGATTTTACTCTAATTAGTACGCAAATCACAATATTAGGATTAATCAACTTCACAATTGTAAATAAATTAGATTTTGCACAAAATTGCAGGTTACCCTTATATAGTGTTTACTAAAGTGCATTTGTTGGTTATTTCATGCTCTTTCAAACAATTAGTATTGTTAATTTATTAAAGCTCATTAATTTTCCAAGGGGGGGTACAAATTATTTTATTTACCCTGCTCCATCAATTCCCCCCTTTGGTGATATTTAATATCACCACAAAAACCTATTCTACAATTTATCAGATAAATGTTTCTTGTCCACTTGCTTTCTTGTTAGTTCATACAACGGTGTTTTTCTCATCTTGTCTTTTAGACCTTTTGTACATGTTCTCTTTTAACTCTTCTAATTCTATTTCTCCCATTTCCCTTTCTCTTTCTTTATTTTTCTCATTTTCTCTTTTTACTCTATTTTGTCTTTTTCTTCTTTTGATACACACATATGCTAATCTCACTAATAACATTACTAATATTATCACTCTTACTGATATTAGTATCTTCCCAATAAGAGAACTACCTATTTCTGTGAACCATCTCTGCATTGAGGAAAAACTCTTACCAAGTCTCTCCCAAACACCTTCAACCTCCAGTGGGGCAATTTCTTTGTGCAAATCAGTAATATTCTTTATATACTTCTGTATATTCTCACTTTTGTCTGGAATGTAAGTGCAACAATGTTGGACTTTCAGCATTCCACAGACTCCACCGTCTTTTGCCAAAAGAATGTCAAGGGCAAGTCGATTTTGCATTACCATAGCTCTCATGGCAACCATTTCGGTGTTTACCATCAAGAACCCTCCAGCAGTATTCGTTGATAAACGATCTACTACTGTAGACAATTTCCGAATCTTGTACGCATTCAAAGATATACCCACTGCTGGTATCAGTGCTCCAAAAATGTCACCTACTATTTCTGAGAAGCTTTCCCTTCTCCTACGTCTTAATGTTTTACCTATCTCGTGTATTCCTTTGTTCCTCTCTCCACTTGAAAAATCTTTGGAAAGACCAGGCCTAGATAACATGTTCCGTACCAATGGTCCGGCAACCTATAATAAGCTCTATTTCCGCAAATATAATAGATCCCTGGAAATACTGGATCTTTTCCTCCTTTAAATCCCCATCCCCCTAGAATTTTATATGTATCTCGGCACTCACTAGAACCCACGAAATAGTTATCATATATAGTGTTACTTCTACTAATACACAATTATCCCTGTTGGGGCCAATCCAGAACCATAGCTGCATTTGTTTCTCCTTTGTCATAATTTTTCTCTTCAAACGCCCAAAGTGGTGTTTTATATTTTCTTCTGCTACCTTTCTTTGAAACTTAACTCTTCTGTTCTCTACCATGTCCAAGAAAATCTTTTCCTCTTTATTTAGTTCACAGGTAAGATTGTGTCTAACTATATACTCGAACGTTAAATCTTTATTTTCTAAGAAAAATTCTCCAAACATTTTTGCAACTTTCACCTTATTTAATTCAGGGATTACAGGAATTTTAGCAAAAACAGTGTCTATATCAGTGTAATAATATTCTAATCTACCTGTTTTGTAAAATAAACTAGCTAGATCCTTTATCCCATACGTCAAAGGATGGTGATGATAGGTCACACCTTCTGTGACAGACGCAGGTAACTGCATACAGACATAACAATCTCTCACATCCATTGCCTCCACATATTCATACAATAGTTTCGTGAAGACATTTTTGGAGAAATCAGTTATGGACTTATCCCTATGTAAATCAGTACTATCTACTAATGCTGCAGTGTTCTTTATGATAGCTTCTTTGTCATTAATCATTTCATTCGCTATTACAGATGTATTTTCTACAACTAACCTAAGTGGAATTATGATTGCTAAAATAAACCAGAAAACCATTAGCAAAACTGTACAATAAAAACACATTCTACACCACCTACGTAAAAACTCACATCTAGATCTTCTATTCTCAGTGTCTACCATATTGTACTAATATCTAGCTATATATATATATATATATATATATATATATATATATATATATATATATACACAGAAAATGTGTCACCACACCTCAGAATGACCTTTCAGCCACTCTACCCTTTATTTTGTGTCTTTTTGGTGCTTTCTTCAGCTCTTTTCAGGACTCTTTCTCGTCTTATTCGGTTTTTGTGTCCAGTCCGGGTTTCTTTCTTTGTCTTTTCAGATTTGGTGCAATTCACTTTCACCCATTTGTTTACAGCTTTCGTCTGGGCTTTCGTGACTGTTATCCTCTTCTTTAATGTCGGTCAATGCGATGTATAGCCACTCAGGTGACTTATATTTCAAGTTAGGTCTCTTCACTCTTTTTGATTTCTGTAATTGTCTTTCACCTTGTTTTCCTTGTCCTTTTTGACTGGTTATTTCATTTACTTGTTCCGCATTTTCTTTGTTCAAATTTATTATCTTATATCTCAGTCTTTTAACTTCGTTGGGCCAATTGTCTCCTTTTCTTGGCCTTTTTAGTTCGTTTTCCCTTTCCTCTCGTTCGGCTCTCCAAGTTCTCTTTCTTGGTCCTATTCTTTGCTTTCTTTCTTCTTCACTTTCTTCTGATTCTGTCTCAGACCTTACTTCACTTCCTCTAACCTTGAACCTTATGATCTCAGTTTCTTTGTCTGAATCTGAACCTTCTTGTGACTCTTCTGTTGGGACATTTGATTCTATCCCTCCTCGTTTGTCTTCCGCATTTATATTAATCTTTCTATCTGAATCTAAATTTCCCTGTGTTTCTTCTATTTGTTGTTCTGACCCTATTACTCCTCGGGTTTCTTCCGCTTTTTCCCCTATCTCTCTGTCTGAATCTAAGTCTCCTTCAGTTAACTCAGCTATCTCTGGAGGAATTCTTCCATAACTTGTACTTGGATGTTCGCTGTCTCTTTGTTTGGTTTCTTCGTTTATAATATCAGTTCTTTTGTTTCCTGTTTTTCTCTTTTGTCTTTCACCAGATTCAGGTTGGTCTGTTTCAGATGCCTAACTGGTATCCGATATTTCCAGATGTCGACTTACAGGTCGAGCTTCAGGATCTGGAACTCTGTTCGTTTCAGTTTCTTCTCCAGTTGTCAAACTTGTACCAAATTCTTCCAGATGTCGACTTACAAGTCGAGCTTCAGGATCTGGAACTTTGTTTCTTTCAGCTTCTGCTTCGGATGCTGAGCTGGTATCCGATATTTCCAGATGTCGACCTACAGGTCGAGCTTCAGGATCTGGAACTCTGATGGTATGACTGGCATGAACCCAATTTTTCACACCTGCACATTTTACAGCAGTTGTTGTCACCAGGATCACTTGACGTGGCTTATCCCAGTGAGGAACCAAACAGTTTCTTCTTCTGTGGACTTTGATGCGGACCCAGTCTCCTGGACTCAAATCATGAGCTGGTTTTCTTTCAAGAGTGGTTGCATCCGGTCCAACCTGATGAAACACAGAATGTACCACATCAGCCAATCCTTTGCAATAGTCCAATACGAGATCATCAGTTATAGTCAGCAGTTTGTTGACAGGTACATGTGCTTGTCTCATTGCTCGTCCCATGATTATTTCATGAGGACTCAGACCTGTTTTTCTGTCAGGTATGCTTCTGATGGTCATCAGCACCAATGGCAGGGCATCTGGCCATTTGAGTCCTGTGGCTTGACACATTTTCCCTAACCTATTCTTTATTGTTCCATTTACTTGCTCTACCACTCCAGAAGCCTCTGGTCTGTAGGCACAGTGCAATTTTTGTTGAATGTCAAGTGCTTCACATATCAATTGGATTAGTTCATTTTGGAAATGTGTTCCTCTATCTGTTTCGGTCGTTACTGGAAAGCCATATCTTGGAATGAATTTTCTCAGTAGGAGCTTAGCCACAGTAACTCCATCATTCCTTCTTGTCGAATAGGCTTCCACCCAACGAGAAAACAAACAAACGACCACAAGGACATATTTCAATCTATTGCTCGGGGGCATTTCAATAAAATCTAGTTGCATTCTGGTAAAAGGACCTCCTTCACGTCCTATTGTTCCCACACTCACTACTGTTTTCCTTCCAGGATTTATCTGTTGGCATGTAAGACATCTTTGACAGAAACTTTCAGCTATAGCTCTAAATTTCGGGTTGTACCAAGTCTGTCTGAAAAGGCTGATCATGGCATCCCTACCAATGTGAGCTTGTCCATGGTACATCCGTGCCATATTAGAGATCATGCTATCAGGCATAACTGGTCTTTCATCTCTATAAACCCAAACTTCATCTTCCTCTCTTTGTCTACAGCCTGCTTTTATCCAACCATCTTTCTCCTCTTCATCTGCTTCTTCCTGCAATTGCCTTACCTCATCCCAGGTTTCAACTGTGTTAGTAACAGCAAGGGACATGAAACATTCTCTTTTTCTCTTCTCCTATTCAGTGAGACCATATTTCTGGCACTGTATTGAGCTATTTCATCTGCAAATTGGTTTCCCACTGTAATATAATCAGTTCAATTTTTGTGTGCAGCGCATTTTACCACTGCAATCTGTTTAGGTAGATGTATCGCTTCAAGCAATTTCTTCAGAAACTCACCGTTCCTAATAGGAGTTCCTGCAGAAGTCAGAAAACCCCTCTGGGACCAGATCTGTCCGAAGTCGTGGACCACTCCGAAGCCATACTGGCTATCTGTGATCACCGTAATTCGGAAGTTCTTTCCCAGTTTGCACGCTCGAATCAGAGCAATCAGCTCAGCCACTTGGGCTGAACGTATCCCTCTCAGACAGGATGCTTCCATTATGGCTGCCACTGTACACACAGCATACGCAGCTCTTAAAACTCCTTCACTTGTTCTCAGGCATGACCCGTCCACAAACATCACATAATCTGATTCTTTTAAGGGCTCATCTTTAATATCTGGGCGAGGCTTTGTGCGAAATTCAAGCACATCCAAACACTTATGATCAACATCATCTTTGTCTCCTACAACTACTTCATCTGGCAGTGAAGTTGAAGGATTCACACTTGTGCATCTATCAATGGTTACATTATCTGCACTCAAAATCACTTTTTCGTACCTAGTCAGCCGACTATGTGTCATGAATTGGGTTTTGGTTCTAGTCAGAAGGATTTCAACAGAGTGTGGAACATATACTCTCAATGGATACCCCATCACAATGCCTTCACTCTGTTCCAGACTCACACAAGTAGCAGCTACTGCTTTCAGACATCCAGGCAATGCCTTTGCTACCGGGTCTAAAACAGCTGAAAAATAAGCAATGGGTCTTTTCATTTTTCCATGCCTTTGCACTAACACTGAAAGTGCACATCCATCTCTCTCACTACAATACAGCTCAAATTCTTTTTCATAATCAGGCATTCCCAATGCTGGTGCCTCACACAACCTTGTTTTCAGTTCCTTGAAAGCCTTCATTTCCTCCTCATTCAACTCAATCGGATCTCTGACATCCCTTTTTGTCAATCGCTGTAAAGGTTTTGCAATTAATGAGAATCCACTTATCCACTGTTGACAATAACCAACCATCCCAGGAAACATTCTCACCTCTCTCTGTGTCATCGGGCCTCTCATTCCTTGGATAATCCTTATTCTTTCTGTCATCACCTTTCGCATCCCTTTCTCAATCTTATGACCTAGATACTGTACCTCCTGTTGACAAAATTGCAGTTTTGACGGGGACACTTTGTGCCCTCCTTCTGCCAAATGATTCAGTAAAGCAATTGTGTCTGTAACACATGCTTCTTTGGTCTTTGATGCCACTAATAGGTCATCAATATATTGGACCATCACAGATTTCTCAGGCATTTTTAAATCTTCTAATGATTTCTTTAGGATCTGATTAAAGATTGAGGGGCTTTCTGTATACCCCTGAGGAATTCGGCACCATGCCAAAATACGCTCTCCGAACCGGAACGCAAATAATGGCTGGCTGTCTGGGTGCAATGGAATAGAAAATAATGCATGGCATAAATCAATAACTGTATACCATTCTGCATCATGTGGAATCTGATACAGTATTACAGCGGGGTTTGGCACAATTGGACAACAAGGGATAACGATCTTATTTACCTTTCTCAAGTCCTGTACTATCCTATATGTCCCATTCGGCTTTTTCAATCCCATTATAGGTAAATTACATGGGCTACTCATTAATTCTTTCAAAATTCCTTGTTCAATCATTTTATTAACTACAGGTGTTATTCCTTCAATAATTTCTGACGTTAATTTGTACTGTAGAGTATTTGGGTAATTTGTTCCTTCCCTTACAGTAATTTTTACAGGGTCTACTCCTCTCATTAGCCCAATGTCTTCGCCTGTGAAATCCCATACATCAGATCTGACTAATCCTTTCAATTCAATTAGGATTTTCTCTGCATCAAACACAGGAAACATGTCATTTACTCCTGGTTCTAGTTCTGCCATTGTCATTTTATACAGGACATCCTCATCTGGTGTCTGGAAAGCAATACCATCTGGGGTACAATAGATGGTGCAATTCATTTTACAAAGCAGATCGCGTCCTAACAAATTTACAGAACTGCAATCACATACCACAAACCGATGCATCTCTTTGAATGTCCAACTTTCACTTCTACTGGTTTGGTAAGAGGCGCTTTAATCTGTCTGTTTGAAACTCATACAACTTGGATATATTCTCCTGAGAGAGGAAGGTTTGGAATTTCCACTGATCTAACAGTAGAACCGGTAGCTCCAGTGTCCACAAGGAATGTAACATTTACACCATTCACTTCTCCATCCACAAATGGACCTGACTGATCTATCTCTAGAGTTGCGCCAAGCACGCACTCTTCTTCCTCTCCTAGGCACCGTCATAAACTTTCATCCGATTCATTTCCATCCTGCCGTAACCAATACTGCGACACTGCAGCTGCGCGTGGCAATTTTGTTACCTGCTCTCCTCCGTAGAATCCTGCCTCTGCACTGTATCTCTGGGGATTTACACTCTTTGGAAGAGGTGGTTGTGGCACCTGACTCTGTTGAGTAAGTACCTGCGGTTGTTGCAGCTGTTGGTAACTCACCTCATTCTGCATCTGTGGATTTAATGGTTGATTTTCCGTATTAGCTTTTGGAGGAAATTTACACTCGTTTCTCCAATGCCCTAACTTTCCGCAATTATGGCATGGCCGTTTCTTTTTAGCCTCTTCTATACTCATTTGACCTTTTCCCTTACCTATATTCGGTTTGGATTTAGTCTGTCCTGCATCACTAGACTGATTATTCATCTGAGCCTCTTGTTTTTCTGACACCTTTACTTGTGCCCACATCGCCTTTTCTTTTAGTTTGCGCTGTCTACACTCGATGTCATCACTACAATATTTTGCATACCTTAATACCTCATCTACAGTGCTATTCTGCCAACACAACATATGCTGCTTAATCATTTCACTTATTTCAGGTTTCAATCCATATACAAATCTATATACGAAATGACTCATGTCCTTTTCACTCAAAGTCTCATAACCACTATACTGTTTAAAAACCAAAAGCAACCTTTCATAGTAGGCGTGTACAAATTCCTTACTTTCCTGAGTTGTTCTATCAATCTTTACCCAATCTGTCTCTTTCGGTGGAATCTTATTTTTCAAAAACGTGACGGCTTGTTCATACTTTCTCATTACTTCTGGACCTGGGGCTCCAGTTTTTGCATCTCTGGGATATTCTTCCTTCGGCCAGTCAATTGTAATCTTACATTCTGTCCATAAATCTGCTGGTACAACAATTTCAAACAATCCATCCAGATCTTCCCATAACACTTTTGAAACCTTTACAAATCTTTCTACCTGTCTATACCATTCTACGGGTTTCTCTCTCAATCTTGGGAAGTCATTTGTGAATGACAATATATCTTGTCTGGACCATGGAACATGTACATAGCTCCCTCCTGGATTTCCCTCATTGGATATTCCAGTACTATTGGTTCCTTTTCCTTCACCGGAAAAGCCAACACTGCTTTATCGGTCGTTCCCTCCTTTCTTCTTATCCACCTGCTCCTCCATCTGTCCACATCTCCCCATTTTCTCAATAACACAATCAGTTCCTTTATCTGTGTTAATCGTCCTGATGTGTTCAGATTTTCTATATCCTTTTCACTAAAGTCTACCCTGTACGGTTTCTGCAATCCTCTGATTTTTCCAAATTCTACTCCTAGTTCATTCGCTGTTTCTTCCAATTTCTCATGCAAATTCCTAGCTCTCCAAGTAACACTTTTGCACATGAACATGAGTTCATCATCTTGGTAGGATTTCAATCTATCTGTACCAATAGTCCCTAAAATTAACTCTTCCATATCTATTTTTAGTCTGATTACATCCAATGGTTGCGGTTCAGCATCTTTCTTCTCTAAATTCCTCATCCACTCATTTAATTCTTCTGGAGTCAGACCCACAGGGGTATTATTTATCTCTACCCTATTTGCACTTCTCTCTGGCGTCTCAGTTGCTGACTCGGTTCCCATAGGAATCCTATTTATCTGACTCTCATTAATCGTCAAATTTGTAGGTGGACTCAATCTATATGAGCCAACCAAATCTCTTGTCTCTCTAGTTTCTGGAATTATCCCTTCTCTCACTCTTTGCATACTCGAGTTCATTGGAATTGTCAAGGAATGCTCATGTATTCTTTGGTTTTCAAATACCGGTATTACTGGCCCTATTGTCACTGGCACAGTCACAGCTTCCATGTTCATGGTTAATTCTCTTATTTTCTCAGTCAATTCTCTTGTGGTTCTGGCTAACTCAGCTGTATTACCACTATCAGGCTTCGCATTCTGTGGAGTTTCTAATTTTTCATAAGACCTATTTATTTCATAATTTCGTTCAGGGCTTTGACTCCTTACAGTTTCCATTGGTGGTGCATATGGAGTCACCACCGCAGAATTCTGTTGATATGGAGGGGGTTTTCTATTTAAAATGTCTTCCAGCAACTCATCCTCTGTGTCGCTACCTCCATACCCATACCTCTCTGTTACTGCATGTTTCTTTTTCTCTGTACACTTTCTCCCTGTAACTTCAACTGTTCTGACAGGAAACAAACCATCCGTCATATTAGCGTACCTCCATCGTCTCATCCTGTCTTCATGATTCACTCCCCATACTCTTCCATGGACTAAACTATAATTCTTTGCACCTCTGTGTCTTTCTCTTTCATACATCTCATCTTCCCATTCACCTAACGCTTCGAAATGTGTTGGTCTAGGTCTCGGTTCAAGTTTCATCATTTTCTCTCTCAAATTTCGAAGTACAGCTGTGCTAAACAAACCATTTTCTGTAAACGCCAATACTCCATCGTTTTGGGTATATTTTGCCCAATTTTCCAACCAAATGCAAGTATGATAGCCATATTTCAACATTATATGAGAAGCTGGCGTTTTCGGCGGAGGAAGTACTTCTCCTTCCCTAGTCACTACCTTTTTGTCCTTCTTGAAAAAGTTTTTAATCTTCGCAATCCATGACGGTTTCTCTCTACCACACTCATAATAAGCCATATTGCACTGTTCTTTCTCTCAAACAAACACACGAGAATTCTTCACTACTCTGTTCTCTCTACTGTTTGGCTATTCGGACCCATCCCAGCGCATCTCACACCAACGCACCAATCCAAAAGCTCTACGTCACTATCAACTGGCCGATACCAGCGCGTCTTCACACTAACGCACCAATCAAGAAGCTCTTCGCTCTCCCACAACTGGCCAATACCAGCGCGGTCTTTGTTGACGTCAGTTCTACTCCTGTCTTTTCTGACCCCTCCTTTACAAAAATTATCGGCAGTTTTCTTACCTTCTCTTCTCGACAAAATTTTATTAGTTACAACGTGAAACACATTACCATTGTCTGTTTCGCTAAACAAAAGAAATAGTTTGCTCTATCTTACAAGAATACTGTTTCGTTCGATAAGTGTAGCACTTCTCTCTACCTTACCCTTCTCTCAAGCAAGGGGTGAACCCGTTTCTCTGGGGATAAAACACATGTGGAGACTACACTGCTCCTGAGAATTAAGGCCAGAGTTTCACAAGAAGACCTGTTGCTATTTCACTCAGACGCGTTTTCATACATGAAATGTCCCTAACATAACACAATCCTGTGTTATCACCAATTTGAAAATCAGACAATGCACAATTCCATGTGACTTCTCTTGCCACACGTGTCCACTTCCTACTTCCCGGAAGCTTCAAAATTTTGACTTACACTTAACATAATACAATTCAACACAAAGGGGCCGATTCCGATCTCGGCCGGTAGGGCACCGAATCGGATTCGGCTTAACCGGATCCGATTCGGAGCCCTCTTTCCCGACTGATTCGTACGTGCGTCCGGGCGAGCGAGTACGATGCGAGCGCACGCGAAATCGCCGAGCGACTCGTACGCGGGTCTGAACCGCTCCGACCGACTCGCACGGACACGACTCGCACCGCGCAATGGAGACGTTCCCCGGCCGGGCAAGTACGATGCGCACCTCGAGCAGTCCGACCGACTTGCGCCGTCCGGCTCCAAAGGGCAGTCGGAGCCGGAGTTTGGGGGTCCGTGTCGGACACACCTGTACGCGTAGCCGCGCGAGTCGCACACAGGGGGGACCCATGGGTCCCCCCTACCTGTGCATGTACGGCGCGATTCACATCGACGCGTACCCGCTGTAGGGGGCGCCCTTGTTCGCCTCGCACCCATTGAGTCAATGGGAGCCCGCGTACGCGTTGTACGACCGGCTCCCATTGACTTCAATGGGAGTCCGACCGAATCGAGTCCGATTGCATGCGTACGCATCGTACTCGTTCGGTCGGGCTGCAACAGTCCGATTCGGTCGGAAATCTCTCCTGGTCCGGCTCGGTCGGAGAGATTTCCGGCCTGAATCGGAATCGGCCCCAAAGTGTTAGACATGAAAAAATCAATAAATCAATAATCAATAATCACCAAACTAATCTATAGTAACCATAACTCTGCTACCAAGAAATCTGATCCAGCGCGGCTAATATAAATTTCTCCTTAGGACACGAATCCAGGTAAAACATTCACGTCTATTAAACCATATGTCGGTGAGGCCCATGACACCGCATATCATACATTCATTCGTTCACTGGATTACACACCAAGGAGAAAATGTGTTGCTGGAGGAACGGGATACCTTGTTAAATTTGACAGAATAATACCTCAGACATCATATACATCAACTTTGATCCTGTCAGTTCTAAACATCAAGGTATTCCGCTCTTTGGTCGATGGACCAACTAGTAGAATAAGTTGATGGTGATTAAGACCAGCTCAATCACTCTTAAAACTTGTTAACCTTTAAACTTATTAATGAACTAAAGATCCACAGACTCGTTTTAAGTTAGAATGAAATTTTATCTAATTTCTCAATTGCACGGGTGAGATTCTTTGTTTATTAATCACTTTAATACATTAATAACATTTATATGAAAAATCTAATAAGGAATAGAAAATTATGCATTTACCCATTTGGATGCAGATAGGAATGCTTCACCAAAAAGAAGATAAACCGCAGATCACAGAATAGAACTCCCAAACTGACTGACTGTCCTGCTAAATGCCTCCTCGATCGGACCTCCAATGCAGATTTCCCGCAACGATCTCGTTCCTTCCCCAGTCAAGTTCGAAGTCCAAAAATGACAGAGTCCTTTCGTAATATTGAGGTGGAAAAATGGAAAAATGGTATGGCAAGAAAATACCAACGGCAGCAGTAGCATCAATAGCAGCGGCCACAGCAGCAGCAAAAGGAGCAACCCCTCCCCACATAAGAGTAGACCCTCTTATACCCTACTTTCTAGCTTACTACACAAAAAGTTGCAATCCTTAGGGGCAAGAATCACGCTAATTGGTCCATTTGAGGGGTGGTGATGATCACCTCATCGCCCTCCTTGTTCAAACTGGTTTTGGGGACAGTTAAACATACAATGAGTCTCATGACCTCTGGGTTAAAAGCAGTCCAATTTGTCCATTCATTTTGTTGCAATCTCGATGGTCACAATTTAGTTAGTCCATTGTTGCTCAGTACTTTTCTCTTCCATTCCCACGAATACGTACTGAGTCTTTCTTGGCACCCTCCTTATGGTAGGTCAGTACGACCTTGACATCTCTCACTCCGTGCACAGGCCGCACCCACGTGATTTAGTTTCTCTATTTCTTCCGCTTAGAGGCCATCTTTGGCTTCTCACGTGACCTCATCTGTTTCGGCAGCCATTTTCGCAGCATGGCCTAACAGGCCCGAACGAACTATCATAAGAACAAACACAACCAAAATTAAAACAAAGAAAATAAGCCTTTCTGTTTACCACCCGCCATTCTAAAGACCCGTGTTAGGTGTTACCTAGCAGAAGCGACATTTAAAGCCATTTTACTTACCATCTGCATTTTTTGCCACAATACAAATCTACTGCATAGCATAAATCATGCGATTTTACTCTAATTAGTACGCAAATCACAATATTAGGATTAATCAACTTCACAATTGTAAATAAATTAGATTTTGCACAAAACTGCGGGTTACCCTTATATAGTGTTTACTAAAGTGCATTTGTTGGTTATTTCATGCTCTTTCAAACAATTAGTATTGTTAATTTATTAAAGCTCATTAATTTTCCAAGGGGGTACAAATTATTTTATTTACCCTGCTCCATCAGTATGTATATATATATATATATATATATAAATAACTTCCTCGCTCACCCTGGTGGTCGAACGCTCGGCGGGTGCCTCCGTGGCGGGGGGTGATACCGCCTCTGTTCCACAACAACTACTACAAAATCCGGAGCACTCACTGGGTAATTCATTTGATTTATTAATACATTTATATATATATGTATATATAGAAAGAAAGACTCTCTTTCTCTCTATATATATATATATATATATATATACATATATATATATATGAACTACACAAAGAAAAATAGACTATATATATATATAAATATATATATATATACACATAGAGAGAGTCTATTTTTCTTTGTGTAGTTCATATATATATATACATAGAGAGAGAGAGATCTCTCTCTCTTTCTCTTGCTGTAGATTTTTTTTATAGGTGTGATTTCCCTGGGGGCAGATCGCGGCCCCCAAAGAAACCAAGCATCTATAAAAAATTAGCCCCAAAAGGGGGTCGGCCACTGAGCAGGAGGGCCGACCCCCTGCCAATATCAGCGCAATTTATTTTTATTTTAACTCCTTTTTTTTTTCTTGGGGGAGTGATCGTGTCCCCTCCCCCCAGGGAAAGCCACTATTTTTTTTTTAATTAAATATATCCCCCCCGGGGGTGCGGCCCGTTCCCACGAGGACCGACCCCCTCAATGAATCCCTGGTGTCTCTTGGGGTTTCCTGGCCGTGGACAGCCTGGAAACCCTTTCAGTTATGCCTCCTTTTGAAAGGGGAGACTCTCCCCTTTCAAACAAGGCCTCCCTGAAAGCTGGGGAGGCTGTTTTCAGCCTGTTTTCCCCACCGGAGTCAAGAGTGGCCTACCTGCGGCTGTCCTCTGCTCCGGTGGGGTAACTGTGACATCAGAGGGTTTCGTGGTGCGCTGATGTCACAGATGGGCAGGAGGGGGGCGGGGAGAGACGCAGAAAGCCTTCCGCATCTCCCCCAGGAAAAAAAAAAAGAAACCTTAAAGGGGTTAAAGGGGGCCCTCCCTGGTGTCGGCCATGGGACGTGCGCTGCACCAGGGAGGTAGTGCTTGCCGATGCAAGCACCAAAGGGGTTAAAAAGAGATAGGAGCATTTCTTGCAGAGCAAAGATTCTGGGACGAGCGCGCCAGCCTTGCGCAATCTGTGAAGCAGGTCAGCTAACGGCACATGCTAGGTATGGGGCCCGGCTCTAAACCCAGAGATCTGTGATATATCATTGTGCTCACATAGTGAGACTAGGCTTAGGCTTAGGCAGATATACTATTAATAGGGCATGATAGGGCTTTTCATTGTGTACAGTTTATTAGTAATGCTAATCACACTCCTACGTTTTGTATGTTTTCTGGTTGCAGCATAGTTGCTTCATAAAAGTGCACGACAGTTTCAATAAATATTGTAAACTGTTCTTGTGTCGCATTTCTGTTTATTATGGACATGCATGAGTGAGAGAACGAAAGGTGATGACCTATTATCACGGTTCATCCGGAGGGACTAAAGTGCTGTGTTTTGGGGTGCCAACTTACCTGTTACTCTGGGAAGGTTAGGAGGGCAGGTAAGGCTTTATGAGCTAGTCAGGATTCTGGCCCATAGGTTCTGATGTGGTATTATGACTCAGTCCCTACATACTAACATTCTGTGATCCCAGGCATAGTTTTGTTTCCAAAATAGAATCCCTGCAACAACACTAATAGAAAAAAAGGTCATGGTATTCCGCAAGAGACAATTCGATTTGAATTTCAGTTGGAGGCATCATTGCCCTCCACTAAAAAATCTAACCAGATACTGCGATTTGGGGCAGAATTTATCTAATATCAAATGCCATCAACATGCTGACTGTGATTAAATAGACAAAGACATTTTCTGAAGCGCCACGGAAACTAGTTGCCAATGTTGCCCATAAATCATTCGAAGTACTAAAGGAGACTTATGAGCTGAAATTGTGAGACTTTTAGCATATGGCAGTGAAGTTCTGTGCAGGAAAGATTTACCCAGAATTCGAATAAACGAAATGACTATGTAGAAATGGTGAAGTGGATTAGCAAGCGACGCTCCAGAATTTGGCTCGAGACTGGAGTTGTGTGTGATTGATATATTATTTAAGTGTTATAAGAGAGTACTGAATGTTGGCATAACACGAAGAGAAGACTCCCTAAGCTATACAATGAAAGAACTCATGAAAAAACAAAATAGATGGCTATGGTATTTCAACAAACATCACATTTTGTTAAGTTGGAATAAGAGGAAATGATTTCTGATACACAAGTACCCTCGAAAAGGGATTGTGCATTGTGCTAAAAGTGCTTCCTAAGGTTCAGGCAAACAGCTATGCTTGGGTTACCCTAGATATGAGTATATAATCAACTCAGAATTGACAATGCACCCACAGTCAAATTTGACAAGTTTCCAATCTAGAGAAATCCGGAGATGAATGTTAAAATTGAGAATTGGCCAAATACCCTTTCAAAGAAGAGGAGTGAGTGAAACAAAAAATTGAAACCTGCTGTGAAATGTCTGATATGCCAATGTGTTGATGGATCCTTAACCTGTGATGCTATTTTGTGAAGTTATGAACAAACAAGGCAGAGTTTTGCTCCTTTCACTCTTCAAAATCTTACATGGTCCAGTAGCATATATTATATGTTGTGCAATGTGAAAATATTTGTCTATGTTATAAACTGAGAAAGGATTTTAATACCCTTAAATTAATAATGAAAATGGACGATTTGCTATAAAAGGGTCTTTTTATGGGAAGTGAATTGTACGGGCCTGATTTACAATAGGATAGTCATTTATAAAGCGCTCGAATGCCGCGGCGTCTTGGCGCGTGTGTGAGCGGGATTGGACTGAGCTGTAGAACAGGAGATTTAATTTGGAGGGAACAGCCAGGTCTTCAACGTTTTCCTAAATATCAAACGATTTGGTTGAAGTCGCATGCTAGCAGTCAGTTGATTCCATAGCTTGGCTGCGCAGTATGAAAGACTCCGGCCCCCCATCTTGCTCTACGGATTTTAGGGGTATGGATGAGGCCCGTGTTTGTAGATCTAAGAGTTCTGGTGGGAGAGTACCACGAAAACCCCTTCTGGATCTCCACCGACCCACCTCCATAAAGAGCCTTGTGCACCAGACAAAGGGCCTTAAATTCCACTCGTTGCCGGACAGGGAGCCAATGGAGGGACCTTATGCCCGCCGAAGTGGAATGGCCTTTGGGAATATTTAACAACAACCGTGCCGCAGCATTTTGCAGTGATTGTAATTTCCTGGTCTGAGACTTGTCGATGCCCATAAAAAGAGCGTTGCAGTAGTCTAATTTCGAAAGAAAGAGCGCTACTACAACAGTTTTTTTAAGCTCCCCTGGGATGAAAGGGAAAATCTTCCGTAAACACTTTAGTAGGAAGAAGCAGGAGGAGGTCAGACGGTTGACCTGGGCCGAGAACTTGAGCTGATCATCAAAGATCACTCCTAGGTTCCTGACCTTCGCGGTGGGGCAAGGACAATCACCTGCCTCTATCGGCCACCAGGTTTTGTTCCACAGTGAAAGGCCCTTGCCGAACTCCAGTACCTCCGTCTTGTCAGTGTTTATCTTAAGGAAGTTTCGACTCATCCAGCTCACAATGTCTGTCAGACACGCATGAAAGCCACTGGCGACTGTCTCTGGTTGTTTGGACACAGATATTACGAGCTGGGAATCATCAGCGTATGAGACCAAGGTGAAGCCGTGCTTTCTGATGAGTCTGGCCAGAGGAGTGACATACATGTTAAAAAGCGTTGGGGATAGGGCCGAACCTTGTGGTACTCCGCACGGGAGATGAAAGGCGTCGGACTGTAAACTATCCCAATGTATGTTCTGCTCCCTTGCTTCTAGGAAGGAGGAGAGAAGGGCCAGAGCTGTGTCCTCAATTCCCACGTCCTTCAGCCGCTGCACTAACACCGTGTGATTCACAGTGTCAAATGCTGCTGATAGGTCTAAGAGAATGAGAACAGCTTTGCCCCCCCCGTCCATCACTTTCCGTATCTCCTCTGTTGCCATTATCAGGGCCGTCTCCGTGGAGTGGCATGGCCTAAAGCCGTGCTGTGTCGGGTCAAGCAGATTGTTGGATTCGAGGTATTGGGTTAGCTCTTTATTGACAGCTTTTTCGAGAATTTTGGCTGCTACCAGCAGCCCTGAAATTGGACGATAGTTTTTTGTCTCAGTTGGGTCAAGGGCAGGCTTTTTAAGGATAGGACTGATGCATGCTTTTTTCCAGGCACAGGGGTAAATACCAGACTCTAAAACTTGGTTTAAAAGAGGGGTTAGATGTGCGCTGATGTTCCCGGAGACTAGGTGCATGGTGGCCGGGGGATAGGGGTCATTTGGAGAGCCAGACTTTGTGGCTAGGAGGAGGTTGTTGACCTCCTCCTGAGAAAGCGGCCGGAAACAAGTTAGCCGGCAGTGAGCTACCTTCTCCTCCGTAGATGGCCTGTTACCGCCATCCGTAACACCGGCTGTATTGAGGAGGTCGTTATAAATCATTTGCACCTTGTTTTGAAAGAAAACAGCCAGTTTATTACAAAAGGCTTGGTCCGGTCTGAACTGATTAGCCTGCTGTGATTTGGCTAACATTTGAATAGATTTAAAAAGCTCCTTAGAGGAATTGCTGGCAGCCTCAATTTTTGTAGTGAAATAAACACGTTTTGCCTCAATGATTGCCTCCTTATATTGTTCTAGCTGTAGATTGTAGGCCACTTTATGCTCCTTACTATAGTCCGATCTCCAGATTCGTTCACTTCTCCTACATTTGACCTTTATGCGTTTAAGGTCTGGCCCATACCAAGGCGCGGTTGCTGAGCCTCTTTTAACCGAGATGATTGTTTCAGGCGCTACACGGTTAATTGCTGCGCGAATCCAGTTGTCAAACTGGTGCGCTGCTTCATCGTTGTCCCTGACCAATGTGGGGGGGCAGATGTTAAGGGCATGTTTTAGGTCACTCCCTTGAATCTTATTCCACCGCTGAGTCCTTACCCTAGCCAGTCTGCTAGGGGTCGAGAGGATAGCCTTTATTATCCTCATCTCAAAGTAGATCGCACTATGATCTGTCCAGGGTAGTGGCGAGGTCTTAGTCAAACTGATATCTGGGTTGTTGGTAAATATGCCATCTAACGTGTGGCCAGCTGAATGAGTGGGTTCAGACACTAATTGAGTAAGACCGTAAGCTGCTGCAATATCCAGGAGTCTGGCGGTGTCTGAGTTGGTACTTAACTCCAGGTGATAGTTGAAGTCACCCAAAATCGTGAGTGTAGGGAAGTCCAGACAAGACTCTAATAGGGTCTGAAGGGCTTGGGAAAAAGCCGCTCTAGGGCCCAGTGGCCGATAGACAAGTAGGCCTTGGAACGTAAAGATGTTATTTAGCTTGATCGAGAAGTGCATCACCTATGCTGGAAGCAGTGCGATTGCTTCAACTCGCACCTTTAGGTGCTCTCGATGAATTAAGGCAATTCTGCCTCTTTTATTCCCAGTCCTGTCCTGTCTGGTCGCTACATAGCCTGGGGGGATGGCCAGATTCCAGTCGGGGTCTGAGGACTCATCCGTCCAGGTCTCGGTCAAAAAAACTATATCCGGATTGGCAAGCTGTAGCAGACACTCTAGCTGATATTTGTGCTTGACCAATGATCGCGTATTTAATAATATGTATTTCAAGGACTGGTCCCGCCCCTTCTTGCCACCATTACCCAAAAGGCCACTACTAACACTAGACGCCAACACGGCATTCACACAGGTCCCCTGGGCTTCGGTTTCTATTTTGTTTGACCTCATCCCCGCCTTCCCTGTGTGCTCGACACCATTAACCATTACCTACAATGGTAGGTAAACTTACACTTTTGTGTAAGTTTACTATTTTTTTGGCATTCACAAACTTCGAGTTTAATTTTACTAATAGTAATTTTACAACCTCATAGACTCCGCCCTCGTGGCAATGAACACGCGCATAAAAAGATAGGCCTGTCCTATCTTTTAATGTGCAGCGTTCTCAGCCCGATTGCGGAAACCCTGCAGTCATAAAATTACTATAAGTAAAATTAAACTTGTAGTTTGTGAGCGCCAAAAGAATAGTAAATTGGAGCTCAATGTGCACCAGCACTATCTGTATTATTAGAGGAGCTGCGCAAGTATCTCCCACCTCTTCTGTAATACCAAAGTGGTCCTGGAGCACAGAAAGCAGGAGCACACGCTTGTTTCACTCCCTAGCACTTTTCTGTAATACAACCACAGGTGGTCTTGAGATAGCCATGAAGAATGGGGCAAAGGACATGCTCTCCCGCCAGGTTTGTTCTCTTCCATTCACTGTCTGTGCACTTTGCGCCTACCACTGATCCTCACCTCTGGGAAAAACTCATCTCTTCACTCTACTGTCCTGATCCTGTTGGTGGTGCCTGAGCAAATGAGATCATACCCTCCTAGGTGCTTGCTTGTCACTATCCCCTCACCTCCCTCCACTGATATAAATTAAACTTGAAGGGGTGAATGTCATCACAGTGATTTGGACCTCAGACAATGTTATGTTATGTTATGTTATGTTATTTATTCTTGTAGAGCGCATATAAACCGACAGGTCTCTTAGCGCTTAGGAAGAAGCAGGACAGCGTCAAAGCGGGGAGGTCTCCATGGTATTGAGAGGTCTTACATCGTATCTAGTACTTCCCTGAAGAGAACAGTTTTTAACTGTTTCCGGAAAAGAAGCAGGACAGGTTCTTTCCGGAGAGTATCGGGCAACTGGTTCCAGAGTTGTGGCAGGAGGACCGAGAAGGCTCGTCCCCCTTTGGAAGCCAAGATACCCCGAGGGCAAACCAGCTGGACGGCTTCTGCTGAGCGAAGAGCCCGCCCTGGCACATATTTGGTTAAGCGTTCCCTTATGTACCCTGGGGCATGTCCGTAGAGAGCTTTGTGGACAATGCAGAGTCCCTTGAATTTCGCTCTCTGCTTAACAGGCAGCCAGTGCAGTTTACGCAGCAGAGGAGTGGCATGAGTTCTTCTAGGCAGCCTGAAGATCAGCCTAGCTGCATCATTCTGTACCACCTGATCTTTCTTCAAATGGAAATGGTACAAATTTGCAGACAGACATTTATTTTGAAAACGGTTTAGATTTGCATGATTTGATATTTGAAAGAGCGATATGTCAAAATGGAACCTGTCTACTGTTTCCGGTTAAAATTACAGGTAATCCCAGATGTAGTTTCAAGTTAAACAGCTTTTCTAGGCTTCAGTACATTTTTGCATAGTTCGGTCCTAAAGATTATACAGAATAAAGCAACACCTCGGTGTTGGAAATTATTTAATAATTGGATTCTAAAGGGCCAATAAGAGATAACCAGATTAAAGTGGGATGTCTAGTGAGTTCCGTAAACTTCCATATTCGGCAGAACAGCAGCATGTTAATTGCCGTGGTGTCACGGTGAAGGTGACAAAGAGTCTAGAAGATTGCTTTATGGAATGCTAACTAAAACGTGAAGGTGTAGTGTACACATCAGCAGCGTGTCGGGGTGTAACTATTTCCAGCAGTTTATGCAAATAAAGGTGTGTTTTATATTCATCGCCGCTACATTTGCGGTTGTAATATGCAGTTAAAGAAAGAATACAGCGCAGAACGTATATCAGGAATATTGAGCTGCAAAGACTTGGACATGAAATCAAATTCGGGAGAAACATAAACTCTGTAAAAGTCTGCGCGTGGCCTGCGGGTAAGCATGTCCTCTCTGGAGATGTTGAGTACCTTTCCTGTTTAGGTGGATGTACGCTGTTACGGCTGACCACCTTGTTGTGCTATGCTCATAATGGAATGCCAGCCTTGTTGTCGTCCCTTGCTTGCATTATACAGCCATTGATTTTGTTACTCGGAAGAATCAGTTTATGGAACACATCGGCGCCATGCAAGTGTGTACACTTCAGAGCAGGGAAGGGTGTAGGAGCCCCGGATGGTATAGAGGGACTCGACGGACTTCACCACATCACGGCAGGCTTGGAGCGGTGGAAGGGGAGAGAGGTGTCCTGCAGATAAATGACAATGAGAAGTAATTTGGGGTAAAAGGGTGCGCCGGAGCATGTCTGAGCAGTGGATGAAGAGAGGCTGAAAAATGTTTTAGCCAACAATGATATGTGGACGAGAAAGAGCCTTAGTAAAAGTGGGACTGCCAAAGACAGGAACTTAAAATACTGCACAGGATTAACAATGGTAAGGAGAGTAGGTTAGAGTTTATGGTATGGTGCTATGTCATCAATAGAAAGTTTCATGATGTTATGTTGTGTGTTGTTATGTTATGTTATGTTACGTTACGTTACGTTATGTTATGGTATGTTATATTATGTAATGTTATACATTTGTACAACCACACAAACACCTAAGGTCTCTTGCTGCTGAGAGTGATAGGGACCATGACCAGGAGAATTAATGTGAAATAAAATAAGTCTTAAGTTTTTTTCGTAAATAAAACAAGATAGGAAAATAACTGAAGCTCAGCAGGATGATTGTCTTGTATCTTGGGAGCTAAACTTTGAAAGATCTACCGCCAAGAGAAGGTGGGCCTCATTTACAAGAAAGTGCCGCAGCACGGCACCACAAGCCCTTTGGCTGCGCCACGCTGCGGCACTTTCAAAGCACAGGGATGCGACATATTTACAATAATATGTTGCATTCCAGTGCTCTCCCCTGCGCTGCTGCACAATGGGCTGCCATGTGCCGATGCAGGCACCCTTGCACCATGGTGCAAGGATGCCTGCGTCACAGGATGATTGTTTATGTGCAGGAAGGGAACTGCATTTTTCAACTTCTATGTGTGCTGCATTAGCACACATAGAACTTGCAAAACATCATTTTTTAATGATTGTTTATGTGCAGGAAGGGACACTTTCCTGTACAGAAACAATCACCAGATATGATTTCCTTGTTCTATGTGTGCAGCAGAACGCAGTACGCATACAAAGATGAAATAAAACGATTAGAAATTAATACGTTTCTCCTCATTTCGCCTCCCTACGCCTCCCCTGGGGAGGTGTAGCATTCAGACGCATTTCCAGGTTTACGATTTTTCGTAAATCTGAAAATGTGTCAGGTTCCATGAGTGTTGCGTGGGAACACCCACAGCAACACCCATGGACCGCCCCTTTCACACAAAGTGCTGCGTGTAAAGGGGCCATATTTACAAGGACAGGAAAAGCCACGCAGGGTGGCTTTTCCTGTTCTTGTAAATATGGGGCAGTAAAATGCGCCACCGGTGCATCACAAAAAGTGATGCACCGGTGGCGCAAGGGGCTTGTAAATAAGCCCCGGTGTTTTTAAAGCAAAGAGCAGCAAGCAGATTGGATTGTGATGAGTGTAAGAGGAGTGAGAGAATGTGTTCACTTAATTAAGATTTGAGGGCGCTAGGGAGCCATATAGCCATTTATGTGGTTCGCAGATGATTTAAAAAGAATCATCTTTTGCACTGGAAGCCAGTGGAGTTTGGATAAGATAGGCTTAGCCGATGCAAAGCGAGGAGCTAATGTTACTAATCTGGCAGCATCATTTCGTATACTTTAAAGTCTCGGAACTTGTTTTTTACAGATATCTTTGCGTAGGGCATTATTATATTCGAGCTTAGAGCAAAGACAAGCTGCTATTGCTGTTCTCCTACCCTCGAAGGAGAATAGTTTCAAACTTTTATTGCGATTTTGGTTGGGGGCAAGAGCCTGGGAAGGGTGGCTGTTCACTGACCTCCACTCATTAGGGGCATTCCCTCTCACCAGGATCTCAGCTTTCTCCGTGTTTGATTTTTGGCCAGTTTTTGTCCACCAAATCCTGACATCACATAGACATTCAGTTACTGTTGGGGAAAATAAGTTGGGGGTCATCAGCATGAGAATAAGATTTACATCCATAATTCTTAAAGAAATGAGGAAAGAGTCTAGATGTAAATATTGAATATAAGGTGAAAAGACTCGACCCTTGAGGAACTCCAATAGTCGGAAAAGTGGGGAGAGAAAAAATGCTATTTAGGCATTACTCTTTGAGATCTGTTATCTAGAAAGGAAAGAAGCCAGGCAAAGCTAGTTCTGTTTATGCCACACAAACATCCTGGTGATTAATAGATTGCTATGGATGGGTTTCACTCAGAGCCACTGCTGTGAACATCAGGTTCTAACTCTGGTTATTCATTGCTGTGGGGTAGAAGCAGGGGTTAACAAAAGTTGATCATAAAGGAATTCTAGTTGCTGTGACAGTGCTCTCTGAGAGCCTGTTAGTGCAGCGCTCTTGTTGTCTATTTGATGTCACTCAGAACCCCTCAGCAAAAACCATCTCAGGTATTCACTGTTATGCATCCATAATTTTAGTTATAGTTCACTGTATTGAAGGTTGATGATAAATCCAACAAAATCAAAACACTCATGAGTCTAGAATCAGAAGCCATTCAAAGTTCATTTAAAACAACTATAAAAACAGATCTAGTGCTTCTTTTTGGACGAAATCCAACTTGGACATTAACTAATATTAATAATATTACAAATATGAGGACAATTACTTTGCAACCAAGTTTTCTAACGTTTTGGCTGCAGCAGGCTAAGATGTAATAGGACAGTAGTTGGTCATAGGTTCTAAATAGGACTTTTTCAAAAGGGGTTTCACAATGCTTTGCTTGAGCTCAGGTGGAACAATTCCTGAGTATAAAAAAAGGTATATAACTGGATGATAACTGCTCATATAATTTGAGTAAGTTGATGAATTTCTATCATCATTATTTTGATAGGGACTGGACCAGGTGGAGGGATTGATTTACAAGTTTTCATTACTTTGAGAAAAGAATCAAAAGTTGGACAAACAAGTTGTTCAAAGGAATGGGGTGAAGTACCTAAATTTCGGTAGAGGACGGATCATTGTGGTGCATAGGGATATTACCAGCATTGGTTCTGGCAGAAGATGGCAAAGGTGAATTACCAATCAATCAATCAATTAATCAATCAGTCAATCAATCAGGGTTTTGTAGAGCACACTACTCACCCGTTAGGGTCTCAGGGCGCTGAGGGATAGGTGTGAGCAGCTCCATTGGGGTCAGTTAAAGAGCCAGGTCTAAAGGTCCTTACTGAAGTGGTGAAGTGTCGGGCTTTGTCGGAGGTGAAGGGGCAGATCGTTCCAGGTCTTGGCTGCAAGGTAGGAGAACGACCTTCCACCCCACCCGCTCTAGTACTATAGAAGCATGGGACGGTGGCTAGGGAGAGGTCGGCTAAGCGGAGGTTTCTCTTGGGGGCATGGAAGGAGAGGCGGTCGTTGAGGTATTGAAGTCCGATGTTGTGGAGGGCCTTGAAGGCGTGGGTGAGCAGCTTGAAAGTTATTCTTCTTTCGACGGGGAGCCTGTGGAGGTTGCGGAGGTGTTGGGTGATGTGGTTGTGCCGTGGGATATCGAGGATTTGTCTGGCTGCGGTGTTCTGGACGGACTGGAGTTTACAGAGGAGTTTGTTGTTGTTTCTGGAGTAGAGGGCATTGCCGTAGTCGAGTCTGCTGGTGAAGAGTGCTTGAGTGACCATTTTCCTAGAGTTGGGGGGGATCCACTTGAATGTCTTACGTAGAATGCGGAGGCTGTTGAAGCATGCAGAGGAGACGGTGTTGATCTGGTGATTCATAGTGAGCAATGAGTCCAGTATGATGCCGAGGTTGCGTGCATGGTCCGTCAGGGTGGGTGGGTTTCCGAGGGTGGGGGCCTAAGCGGAGGGGGTGGAGTCGAGGATGAGGACTTCTGTTTTCTCAGAGTTGAGTTTCAGGCAGCTGTTCTTCATCAAGGTTGCAATGGCTTTCATCCTTTCTTGGAAGTTGCGCCTGGTGATGTTGGTTCCTTAGTGAGTGAGAGGATGAGCTGGGCGTCATCGGTGTACGAGACGATGTTGAGCCCATGGTTTCTGATGATGGTAGCGAGGGGGGCCATGGTTTATGGTTTCACAGAGGCGATTTATCCTATCTTCAAAGAAGTAAGAGAGTTTGTTGCAAAATGATTGCGAGTCAAGTTACTCAAGTGGGTCATGTTGCTCTTCACCGCTCTCAACAATGGAAATAAATAACATATTACACTCTGCACATCTGCATACATACTTTATGCCATGGTATTCTTTCAAGTGCACTAGTTTTAACAAACAAGTATTTAAAGGAAACCAGGATGCAAGAGATTATATTTGTGCTATAAGGTACAATTACATCAAAAATAATTTATGACTGAGGGTTATTTTACTGTGTAAAGACAAGGGTGTGTCCTTGCCCCCACCCTCTTTAGTCTATACATTAATGGAGCAGTAGGTAGATTGATGGACTGTAAACATGATGCCCCCAAGATAGCAGGTGTGTCTACGCCTATTCTGATGTTTGCGGATGACACCCTGCTAATTTCACGCACTCCAATGGGGCTCCAAGCAGAATTAAATGCCTTTGTCTCCTTCTGTGAGGAAAGAGGTCTAGAACTAATTTCCTGAAAGTCCAAAGTAACGACCATTAACCCTCATAGAACTTATAGAGGAAACCTGCTTATAGAGGGGATCCCCCTTGAGAAAGTCCCATATTTTGACTATCTGGGAATTAGGTCAAGTGATAGTCAGACGTGGGGTCCCCAACTAGAGAAAAGTAAAACCATCCTCCAAATGAAAACCTCAGCCATAGGGATAAAGTACAGGGCTGCCTCAGGAGGCGCTCTGTCTCCGGTCAACACTGTGTACAGAGCAACAGCGGTAGCATCAGCAACTTATGGAGCTGAGATCTGGGGCCACGCCCCAGTAGAGGCATTGACAAGGGTCAAAAATAAGTTTATAAGGGGCCTTTTTAATCTTTCCCCAAGCTCCCCTATTACTCCATTGAGACTCGATCTAGCCCTAAACCCAATACACCTAGTGGCTCTACTCAAACCCTTGCTATACTGGTTCAGACTGAGGTCCACCAGGGAACTAGTAACGTTTAGGGACAGTGTGAAAGAGCTAGTGACCCTTGATAGGGACGTATGTACAACGTGGTTGAAGGCGATAAAAGACATATCATATAGAATAGGCATGGTTAATCTATAGAACACCCGGAACTGATCGCTAAAAGTGATGCCCAGGA
Source organism: Calotriton arnoldi (assembly GCA_963921515.1). Classification (NCBI taxonomy): domain Eukaryota; kingdom Metazoa; phylum Chordata; class Amphibia; order Caudata; family Salamandridae; genus Calotriton; species Calotriton arnoldi. Next base: position 1,978,007 of record CAWUFW010001860.1, on the reverse strand, counting down.
CGCAAAAACCCGGTTCTGGGAGGAAATTATACTGCAAACCTGGAAAGCATACCAGGAAAACACCATAACTGGTCAGTTCCTCGCCCACAAATGTACACCCAGCCTAAAGCCTTACATGGATCGAATGTACCCTTACCGTTCTATATGTTTATATGTCCAATTCAGGTGTGGCATACTCTCCCTGAGAACTCACACTATGAAATGGGACAGGACACTTTCAAACTCCAAGTTCTGCCCTAATTGCCCTACTATCGCGGAATCGGTAGAGCACTTCATGTTCTCCTGCCCACAATACAGAAACCAGCGTAAAAATATGGCTGATAGCGGCACTAAATTCCGTGGGTGTGAGACACTGCAGGGAAGCAGTTAGGCTCCTCAAGAGCGACACTAGGGAACTACTAGCATTGGCAGTCTCGCGCTATTTGCTCTGTGCTTGGAATCATAGGAAGAAGGCTATAGATAACTCCCCTGCTACCATAGCCAGCTCACAGTAAAAGGTACTGAAGGTTTGTTTAGCGTCTTATTACCCTCCATGTCGTACATTCCTAATGTCGATATCCGGGATATTGCTACTTTTTACGGCTTGTCTATTAAATGGTTTTATCAACATATGAATTCTTATATTTATGAAGAATGCCTATACAATATGACAACCTTGTTGCTACTGGTTATAGTAGCTTGTTTTATCTATCACCAATTATTTTTAACCATTGTTGATTTTAGCCTAATGTAAAAAGGAAGTTTGTATGATGTTTTTCCCGAAATTAAACTGAATTGTATATATTTTTGGATTGTAACTTTTTATGCTTTTAGCCGAAATAAAAGGTTTGATGATGAAGTAATAGCTACATGCAATCAGGAATGCAGTAATGTTTTTCTCATGTCAATGTAAACTTTTTCTATATTGTGGTGATAAACTTTAATTTGACCTTTGAACTGAAATCTAAGAATATTTAGTTATCAGCACAGTATGTGCTACATTTCCTTGAATCCAAGAGTTTGGGTCTTTCTTCATATAGGATAAACCATCCTATCACTATGGCAAATTAAAATCACTCTCCTCAGAGTAAGCTATTGATAGAAGCTCTGGTTATTGAAAGAAATAAACAAGAGAAAAAACTTAAAGAACTAACAAAAATATCCCTAGTAGAGAATGGAAAACATATATGTAAATACTGAGCATCAAGTATGTTCCATTTTAACTAAAAAGACATTCATATGCATCTTTTCTTGCAACCCGTGAATTTTCATAAGAAATGAGACTGAGGGCCTTATTTAGATCTCGGCAGATGGAATACTCCATCACGAATGTCACGGGTATCCAATTCGCTACATTACGATCTCCATAGGATATAATGGGACTGTAATATGGCGGACGGGATCTCCGTCATATTTGTGACGGAGTATTCCCATCTGCCAAGATCTAAATCAGGCTGTGAATATTTTTATGGGAGGCCCTAAGTTTTCTCTCCCAAGTCCTAGAATCAAAGAAGTCCCGGCAGTCCATGACTCACTTTCCTTCAAAATTATAATGCGCTTCAGTGTTCCCCTTTAATAGCGTGTAGTTTTCAAACGTAGCTTGGTCCAGCCAACAACACCACTACAAAAATGTGTTTTCCCAAACGTTCTAATTTCAGATCAGAATGTATCTCTATCAAAAGTGGGCATAGAAACATGAATGTTTGCCAAAATCTAATAAGGGCTCTGAATCTCAAAGAAACTAGCCTGCAAAAACACACTTGCTGGACTCAAGAAATGGAGCTCAACCAAGACGCCGACATAATCGACGGCCAGGCAATCGAAAGAACTGAATTTTACCCGGGATAGTCTACCAACTGCAGAATGAAGGACTAGGGACTCAGAACATGAGCTCTGACCCAGAAGGCAAACCCTGCCCCCATCAAAGGTGACAGTGATGATTCACACGTTGGGTTACCATTCATGTCCAAATTTGGCTGATGTTAATAAATTGTTGAGGGTTATCATGCCTGGTAAAGTTTGGTGGCCAAGTACACCTGGATGCTTCAGACCCCTAGACACCACCGGAGAGGTAAAGTGGACTCTGGTAGTGATGTACTCTTGAATGCTGTAATAGAAGTCTGACTTTCTAAAATTGATTGGACAAAATAAATATTTGCAGGAAAAACAATTGTGAGTACATCATTGATTAGCTAAATCGATTGAAGGATATTTTTGATTGTTAATCCGGACACTGCTTTGTTTACTAGTTACTACTGAATGTGAAAGAACAATTGAGAATTATTACTGTAGGTTGGCAAAATAAGAATCGATAGCCAATCAATTTATAGCCAGACAGAAAAGAAAGAAAAAATCTATTGAAAGAAAATTGATTTCTTTGCAAATGCAACTCATCCAACAGATGGCTAGAGCAAAGGACAAGGTTGGGCAATTGGTGAAGGATCTGAAAGAACCCAACCGAGGAGTTGTGGAGAGTTTGCTCTGCCTGGTAACATCTCCTGTTTCATTAGTGGACAGTTAGGACACTGTTAAAAAGACTGCCCACATCAAACATAGAGAACCCACAAATTACACAAACAGCCCTCCTCCTTTTCACCTGAATCGATATCTGGCATTGTAGGTCAAACCAAGAGGAACGGCCTTTTCCACACATGCTTTAATTTATTTTTTTATAAAAAAGAGCCATATGTTCAATGTGTTATTCTTGAAAAGCCTACTTCACTTCTCAGTTTACTGGTGCTAGTCGATCTTCCCAAATGACTTCTGCATTTCCCTGAATTCCTCTTTCAGGAAAAATGATTGGAGCAACTAGCATGATAAGCACACCCAATTGCATCCTATTACCAGTCCTGTGTCCATCTCCTTCATTTCACTCACAGGCCAATATACTTTCCTTCTACCTCTCCCCAACCTCACCCCCAGCTAACTTGTTGGGGATAGGCCTCGTATGTAAACTGAGCTGCACTCTATATTGCACTAGAAATGGTGTATTTTTGGATTTGCAATTGAAAATGAAAATGCTGTTTTGGCTGTGCTAAGAGAAACTGAACGCTCTTCTGTTACCATTGTTGATGCAAATTCTTACTACCAAAATATGTCTAAAGTTTTAACACAGATCCCTACCCCCTTGTGGTCACAACGTGCTAGTGCTGGACACTGTGGGGTAGATTTACAAGCCCCTTGCGACACTTTTACGCCACTGTTGCGTCACTTTTGTGGGCTGATTGCGTGGGGCAGCAATGGATTTAGCATACCCACCGTTACACCGAGTCCCATCTGGGGGCATTCAATGTTACAGCAGCAACATCGCGCGCTCCATCTGGAGATAAAGGACAATACAAGGCCCATAATGCTCTGCTAGTCGCGGCAGAGCGTCCCATTCAGGGCATGCATTGGAGCATTTAAATAATGAGGGCGGTGTCCTATGCGCCTTCAATTGCCAAAGTCTCTGAAGAGAAGTGGGGACTCTTCAAAACGCGTCAGGCATCCATGGCACATTGAACTGCTTAAAGTTATCGTTGTAAGAGTGCATTGTGTACCATAAAGGCTCTTTAGGAGCATTTGCTGCTCGAGTGCTCCTTGTACGTTGGGTACTTGGAGCTTGGATAAATATGCGACATACCCTGCCGCGAAGGAGCACCACCCCAGGATGCGGGGGCCATGCGGTCTGCTATTGAGCAGGCCGATTGTGTGGGGCAGCAATGGATTTAGCATACCCACCGTTACACCGAGACCCATCTGGGGGCATTCAATGTTACAGCAGCAACATTGCGCGCTCCATCTGGAGATAAAGGACACTACAAGGCCCATAATGCTCTGCTAGTCGCCACAGAGCGTCCCATTCAGGGCATGCATTGGAGCATTTAAATAATGAGGGCGGTGTCCTATGCGCCTTCAATTGCCAAAGCCTCTGAAGAGAAGTGGGGACACTTCGAAACGCGTCAGGCATCCATGGCACATTGAACTGCTTAAAGTTATCGTTGTACGAGTGGATTGTATACCATAAAGGCTCTTTAGGAGCATTTGCTGCTCGAGTGCTCCTTGTACGTTGGGTACTTGGAGTTTGGATAAATACGCGGCATACCCTGCCGTGAAGGAGCACCACCCCAGGATGCGGGGCCATGCGGTCTGCTATCGAGCAGGCCGATTGCATGGGGCAGCAATGGATTTAGCATACCCACCGTTACACTGAGTCCCATCTGGGGGCATTCAATGTTACAGCAGCAACATTGCACGCTCCATCTGGAGATAAAGGACACTACAAGGCCCATAATGCTCTGCTAGTCACGGCAGAGCGTCCCATACAGGGCATATATTGGAGCATTTAAATAATGAAGGCGGTGTCCTATGCGCCTTCAATTGCCAAAGCCTCTGAAGAGAAGTGGGGACACTTCGAAATGCGTCAGGCATCCATGGCACATTGAACTGCTTAAAGTTATTGTTGTACGAGTGGATTGTATACCATAAAGGCTCTTTAGGAGTATTTGCTGCTCGAGTGCTCCTTGTACGTTGGGTACTTGGAACTTGGATAAATATGCGGCATACCCTGCCGCGAAGGAGCACCACCCCAGGATACGGGGGCCATGCGGTCTGCTATCGAGCAGGCCGGTTGCGTGGGGCAGCAATGGATTTAGCATACCCACCGTTACACCGAGACCCATCTGGGGGCATTCAATGTTACAGCAGCAACATTGCGCGCTTCATCTGGAGATAGAGGACACTACAAGGCCCATAATGCTCTGCTAGTCACGGCAGAGCGTCCCATTCAGGGCATGCATTGGAACATTTAAATAATGAGGGCGGTGTCCTATGCACCTTCAATTGCCAAAGCCTCTGAAGAGATGTGGGGACACTTCGAAACGCGTCAGGCATCCATGGCACATTGAACTGCTTAAAGTTATCGTTGTATGAGTGTATTGTATACCATAAAGGCTCTTTAGGAGCACTTGCTGCTCGAGTGCTCCTTGTACGTTGGGTACTTGGAGCTTGGATAAATACGCGGCATACCCTGCCGCGAAGGAGCACCACCCCAGGATGCGGGGGCCATGTGGTCTACTATTGAGCAGGCCGATTGCGTGGGGCAGTAATGGATTTAGCATACCCACCATTACACCGAGACCCATCTGGGGGCATTCAATGTTACAGCAGCAACATCGCGCGCTCCATCTGGAGATAAAGGACACTACAAGGCCCATAATGCTCTGCTAGTCGCGGCAGAGCGTACCATTCAGGGCATGCATTGGAGCATTTAAATAATGAGGGCAGTGTCCTATGCGCCTTCAATTGCCAAAGCCTCTGAAGAGAAGTGGGGACACTTCGAAACGCGTCAGGCATCCATGGCACATTGAACTGCTTAAAGTTATCATTGTACGAGTGGATTGTATACCATAAAGGCTCTTTAGGAGCATTTGCTGCTCGAGTGCTCCTTGTACGTTGGGTACTTGGAGCTTGGATATATATATATATATATATATTCAAAATACCAATGTCCTCGTTTCTCACAGAAATAATCCAGCACTCCGAGGGGATCAGTTTACTCCAATTTTATTCGAACTATGGCATCCACGCGTTCCGGCTGTCAACGCAGCCTTGTTCACTATATATAGTTAGTATTGTAACACCCTCTTTTTTTAATGATTTTATATTTACATTGTTCTTTATTTATTTAGTTATTTATATTCCCCCTTCTTTAACCTTACTAATCTATACCTCTACCTACCTCTAAACCCTAGAAAATATACACTTACCACCCTATACCCCTACCTAACCATAAACCCTAAAAGTCCTTACCACCCTATAACTCTACCCACCCCTAAACCCTAAAAATGATCTTATTAACCTATACCCTCACCCACCCCTAAACCCTACAACCACCCTTTCCATCCTATACCCCTACCCACCCTTACACCCTAGAAATACCGTTACCACCCCATACCCCTACCTACTCCATAATCCTAAAAATACACTTACCACCCTATACACCTACCCAACCCTAAAACATAAAAAAACCCTTACTACCTCATACCCCTACCCACACCTAAACTCTAAAATGTCCCTACAACCCTATACCTTTATCCACCCCTAAACCCTAAAAATATCCTTACCACCTTCTACTCCTACCAAGCCCTAAACCCTAAAAATACCCTTCACTCCCTACACTCCAACCCACCTCTAACCCCCTCACCCTTACCACCCTTTAACCATAACCATCACAAAACCCTAATTTATACATATGTGCATACACACATACTTACCCTAAATACACCTACCGTCCGTTGTATAGGCATGCGTTGTTAAAGGTATATGAGTGGTAAAGGCATGCTTGGTAAAGGCATTGTATTGTAAAGACAATGTATGGCACATGATGAGCGGTAAAAGCATTGCCTTGTAATGCCTGTGTTGTAAAGGCGGTTTTCCATTTTGGGTTATCCTAACTTAACATCCCTTCTGATGTCACTAAAAAAGACACATATGAACCCTTGACCTGATTCACCAAAGCAGAGCATGCCTTTGTGGCTCTGAAAAATGCATTGTCTGGTGCTCCTGTCCTAGGTGTTATTCAAAACCTTTTACTCTGTTTTGTCATGGAACAGAGTACTTTGACCTCAGGGCATTCTCACAAGGTAATGGCCATAAACAGAACCTTATTGCTTATAAGAACATTGGAATGTTGGAATGTTGAAAGCACCATTGTAGACAATGGAGCAGCTCCGGGTTTATAATGGCTGATATAAGCCCAGAGCTCCAATATTCCCATGTTTGTCTTCATGTTTCTCCCTTTTTAATTTAGAACATTCTACCCTTAGTGGGTGGAATGTTCTAATTGCCTTATAGCCCTTCTGCCTCGGGCTATACCAGTTGTTAAAGATCTCTCCTTTGTTATAGGTCCTCGCCTGCGGCTTGGGCATATAACTCGGGTTAGAGGTTAACAACTGGTGTAACCATCGCCAGCGGGCTTTAAGGCCATATTATACTTCTGCTACTGGTACAGTAGCTGTGGGACTACCTCCATGCCTACATGGAGTGGTAGTTATTTTGTGTAAGTTTCTGAATACCTTCTACTTGCACCACCTCTTATTTTTGGCTGTGGTTCATGCTGCGTTTGTGTTATTATTAACTACTAAGACTTGGGACCACTCAAGGCTGTCAAGATATGAAATATTGTTGCTTTCCACATCTCATACTAACTTGATGAGATGCTAGGTATGAAATCCAGCCTCATTGTTTCTTCCCTTCGTAATGGGTTGCTGCATGATTACATCCTCACTACTGCCAATCTCAGAAAACCCCACATTCATCCTATTCACACACAAATCCTAATTGTGATGTTGTGTTTTATGTTTCAGAAATGACAATAGGAAACTAGCGGTGGGATATGCAGTGTCCACGTAACCACAGTGAAATTTGCTGCACACAAATCACGGGATGAGGTGTTATGTGGAGTGATTTTTTGATACTGGTGCTAAAAAGGCCACCTTGTCTTCCCATGCCAATGTAAAATTGTCTCTTTCCCAAACTGCTGAACCCTGTGCCCCCGCCCATCTTTAGGCTAATCTATAGGAAGCAAGCACTGTGTTTCGGAAAAGGCACAGGTGTCTTGGGTATTCAGATGATCTGTGGAGGGATAAGCATGGTAAAATGGTTGCTTCTAAAATATTGGTACTAAATTTATTGCAAGTATATCATGGCATTGGACGTCTTAGCAGGGGAGCAATGATCTGTGCTGCAATTACCTCACTGGTTTGCATTATGATTTCCCACTATTGCCCAGCAATGTTGTTATGCTGTGTCAAGCCCATAATGTTGTTAAAATTGTAAAAACTGTCCAAGCTACCCTTCTGCTCCATGGGGCTCTCTATCTGGGTACAAATTAACTTATTCAAATGACTCAATGTTGCCTTTGTGCCTGTTCATGTTGCAGAGATGATCTGTATGTTTTTTGGATTGGTGAAGATCTACCCCTGTGCCCAGGCTATCACTATCACCAAGTCTAAAGCACTGGTCTAAGACGTTATCCCCTAGTTCAGTATCCTATTTAAGATTGGAAGTGACATAGTTGTGTCATCAGAGATGCAAGACCTGCTCAAAGACCTAGTCCTTCAATAAAATTACGATTGTGCTTATCATTCGGAGTCATCATGGAATGTATAGCAGTTTAATGGAATAATAATGGAATGGAATCTAAAAAAATAAGATGATATAGATATGTGAAGAGACTGGCCTCAAAAGGCCTGATGCCTTTTCCTTAGCCCATATGTGAATGAGAGTTATTCCAGATCAAAACACTAAGCTGAGCTCTCATCAAATTATTATGTTTTGATCTGTCCTTCATCTCTCCAGTGTTTCCAGATTCATTAGATCTGCAATTGTCTGATGATGTGACTTTAGATGCTTGCAAACAACTGAATCTCTGTTTTAACAGTGTCCACTCTCCGGTAGTGCTTAATTTGTGACAGTATCTGGCAGTGGTGGAATTCAGCGCTAAGCATGTGCTCATTTGTAAGGATTGGAACTTTATTTCCATCATCAAACTTTGATCCAGAGCAACAGAGAGAAAGACAGAAAAGGGAAAAGGAAAGATGAAGTGAAATATAGGAAAACAGTGACAAAGAAAGAAAAATTGCATGGGTGAGAAAAAGAGATAGGAAATGTAGGTGTTAGGAGGAAGAGTCATGGCAGAACCAAAAGTAGGCTGCCTTGAAATTTGGCAACCACCACATTCGGAGGGACCAGAGATAGGCTCAAAACAAAAACTTTGGGTGCATAGACCTATTCCTTACAAATAAAGAACTGCTACCAGGTGTAATCAGTTTTGCCTATCAGCTTGACTGAAGTCTGCCATGATGATCTGGAAGTCCAGCGTTTGGGTCTATATGAAAATTTACGAGAAAAAGCCATCACTTCAACTACTGTGGCATGGCCCTTTCTATGTCTTGCTCATCATCAACATGATTGCCAAGTGCCAAGGACTGGCCATCTGGATCCATGCTTTGCATTCCAAGCAGAAGACAGCATGGGAGAAACAGAATCTGCAGACAGAAGTGGTCCTTATTCCATAAGCGCACCACCAAGACATAACAAAGACATAGCCCCTTCTCTTGTCAACGGCTGTGACCTGTGACCCATTAATGGGTCTCATCAGTCCCCTTCACTGCAAGTTTGTTTGGTTGGTTCATTGTTTGGTTGCGGGGCATATTACCAAGGGCAGTATCGCCACCTAAGCGGCACTTTTTGCCGATAAAGCGGCGATATTTTTATCGCCCTATTAGCAAGCTGTCGCTAACAGCTGTTAGCGACAGCTTAATGGCAATAGCGGCCGTTTTGTTGCTGCTTTGCATGTCAGCAATAATTATCGCTAATGACATGCAAAGTAGGCGTTCCCAACTAAAAGCGACTGCAAACAGTCGCAAACACAACTTCCCCCTATTAGCAATGCCCGCGAAGCAATAAAAAAAGTCGCGCTAACCGCGATTATCGCTGGAATTTAACACCTGATAAAAACTTGACTTAACCATCTTGTCAATGGGAGGTGGATTGTAAGGTGAAGTCCTCACCTGCCTATTAGCAAGCTTTTCATTAGCGCAGTGAGTTTATCGCTGGATTTCTCGCGCTATTGCTGGGTTTTGCTGCTATCGCTTGATTTTTTATCGCCTTGGAGATAAGCGTTGATAATAACGCGTTATCTCCGCGATGAAATCCAGCGATAGCCGGCGATACAAAAAACAGCGCTAAGCACGCTTTGCGATAATTATCGCAAATCCTTGGTAATATGCCCCTGCCTTTCCCTTTGTGTCATCAGAGATGCAAATCTGGGACCTACTACATTTGTGGCAAGAGAGCTTATCTCTGAGTTCCAAAAATATGTTTTGGCTCCTGCTTTCCTGGTTATTCAGTACCCCCTATCGGACAGTCAGCCACACCTCCCTCTGCTCTGAGATTCGAAAGGTTGTTGGGATACTAAAGAAGTGGCCAATTGGACTGTGAGATCTCCTGAGCTTATATTTGCCCACTTGGTGACACAAAAGAACTGCTAGTCTGCAAAATAGAATGACTCTTAATTTTATTCTGGTTGCTAACAGTGACTTCTGGGCCATAATAGAGACTGAGTATTGTGTCTATATCCCTGAGATATCTATTGGGATATATGAACAAATTAGAAATATACAAGAAAGTGTTGACGATCGGGTTGAGTGGTGGGACCTTTGATTGAGAATGCATATTTTATTTAGGGACTGGTGTATGAAGATTTTGAAAGTTATCTTGATCATTGCCATTGTCCTCTTAATGATCTTTGTTCTCATCCAAATCTGTACCCTCTCAATAAATTGTCTTAGCTAATGCAAGGGAAATAACTATTTTTGTAAAAAAAAAAAAGCTGGACTATAGTAATTAATAACTGTCATATTTTGCTCAGGCTATCTCTGGTTACCAACATGCCCATCTCCGTGGAGACATGAAGTACCTTAGCACCCGGGCAAGACTTTCTCCAAACCAGCTTGCTCAGCCAAAACTGCTTGACTTGATGTTACTTTTGAAGGCTGTTTAGCATCTTCTCTTATGAACTCACCCCTGCATCATCTGAGTGGTGTGTTCAGCTAGGGCTTAAAGAGCTTGTTATTATAACAGGTGCAGGGATCCACCATATTTGTTTTCTCGGCGACTCAATATCTCATTTTGCAGTACTTTCCAGAGTCATCGAAAAACTGAAGTTAAAGTTTTCTTCAACGTGGCCTGAAGCCTCAGGGCCTGATTTAGGTCTTGGCTGACGAGTTACACCATCACAATGGTGACAGATATCCCTTCCGCCAAAAAATAAATACCATAGGATATAATGGGATTTATATTTCAGTGGACGGGATAAGGTAACCTGTCGGCCAAAATCTAAATAAGGCCCTTAGTCTTTGGTTCTAGGGTGTTACTGTCTACCTCATCAAGTACACTTCTACTGTCAATTTAAACAATGCCCTCATCCCAATCTTTGTTTAATCTTTTCAGATAGAGCTACCCAAGCTCCTTATTCCAGTGTTCAAGATTGCAGCAGATCAAAATTTAATTGGACAACATTGCCTCCATCATTATTGCTAGGACCGGGTGGAAAATTTCATTCCACTCGCGGAATGGGTGAAATTTGGACAAGTCCACATTACTCTTGTAGCACCGAGTTCCGGCCAAATTCTGGAAATCGCCCTGTGGCGGAGGTTTTCCTCACGCGAGGCTCCAGAAATGTGAGCTGGCAAGCGTGAGCAGGATTTGGCATCTCTTGCTGCTATGTCCGGTCTCTAGGAGGACTTCTGATGAGATTTTCTAACATCAGCGGTTGCCAGTGGTCGTGGGCACGGTCGTGGTCACAGGGCTGCTGCTCGAGTAGATTTCTCAATGTACAGGAAGCATCTCAACACAGCAGCGGACCAAATGCAAATTGCATGACAAAACATGTCATGCAATCATTAACAGCAGTTTGACTATTAAACAGATATATTGATTAGGTAAATGCGGAGAACCACAGCCATAAAATATTATGATTCAGGGTGGGAGATGACGAATTGGGAAGGCAACTTAGCCTTTTGTTCTCACAAGCTCTATAAACTTAGTAATGTTTGTGCACTCTGATAGCTGTCATGACAAATAAATTTTTTGTGTAACAAGTGCACCATCATCACTGATGCCCTTCATGTGTCTAGCTTGTGAGACTTCTTGCTTTTAGTTCCAGGAATGATGGCGCTTTCCGAATGGACAAACTTAGGGCTACAACATGGAAGGGGGTTTGAGCAGTGGATTTGCTTGGAGAGTCTCCTTTTGCACACTTATAGCCCTCAGCCACGAGAAAGACATTTCTTTTGTTTGTGACAAGTACTGCAAAATTAGCATGCCTTACCACTTCTGCTCCTTGACCACTTCCGCTCTTTGACCACTTCCAGTGTCTGGATCCTAGAGACTCCCGCGCTGCACTCCATGCCTGAGGAAATGCACAGAGGAAGAGCTAGAGATACAACATGGAAGAGGATTAGCTCTCTCCTTCTGAAAATCAGACCTGTTTGGAGAATAGCTTGTCGCCAAGGTGACCAGATTTCGAAAACCAAAAACGGAGACATTTCACAAACATAGAAGTAGGACTATAACTTTGAAGTGACTGCAGGCCACAGAATGCCTTAAGACAGAGTTCACAAAAATAGGAAACACAGAGAAATATGAGCTAAGGGGAATTAATTAAATTCAACTTTTGCACAGAGAATCATCTATGTTAAATACACCTGATAAGGCTGGTAACTAATCTTATAGTCAAACAGATAAAAGTTTACTCTCCTTTGGGCTGACTTCATCCTCCTTAAAAACGGGGCATGTACTGATTTTAGTGAAATCTGCCTGGACAGCCAATAAAAAATGAGACTGTCCTGGTACACCTGTTTATCCTATGATTTGCACTCTAATGCCCCTCATCCAGAAAAGACATTTCTTTTGTTTGTGACAAGTACTGCAAAATTAGCATGCCTTACCACTTCTGCTCCTTGACCACTTCCAGTGTCTGGATCCTATAAACTCCCGCGCTGCACTCCATGCCTGAGGGAATGCACAGAGGAAGAGCTAGAGATACAACATGGAAGAGGATTAGCTCTCTCCTTCTGAAAATCAGACCTGTTTGGAGAATATCCTGTCGCTAGGGTGACCAGATTTTGAAAACCAAAAACTGGGACATTTCACAAACATAGAAGTAGGACAATAACTTTGAAGTGACTGCAGGCCACAGAATGCCTTAAGACAGAGTTCACAAAAATAGGAAAAAGAGAGAAAGAGGCGCTAAGGGGAATTAATTAAATTCAACTTTTGCACAGAGAATCATCTATGTTAAATAAATCTGATAAGGCTGGTAACTAATCTTATAGTAAAACAGATGAAAGTTTACTCCCCTCTAGGTTGACTTCATCCTCCATAAAAGCGGGGCGTGTACTGATTTTAGTGAAATCTGACTGGACAGCCAATAAATAATGAGACTGTCCTGGTACACCTGTTTATCCTATGATTTGACTCTAATGCCCCTCATCCATAAAAGACAGATCTTTTGTTTGTGACAAGCACTGCAGCATGCACACCCCTTGATCACTACTGCTTCTATACCTCTAACGGTGTCTTGTTCCTTTTCCTTTGTAAGTCATGGACTAGTGTAGTAGCAACATGCATTAAGTGCACTAACGTGGCCATTGAGCCAATAGAATGGGAGGCCCAGGGGCCGTAAACTTGGAGGTATTGATTTCTTATAGCTAAAAACCATTCTAACATATCTTACCATGTTCTGTATTTTTAAAGTTTTGAATATTTTTTCAAAATGTTTACGAGATCAAGCACTGTAGATAAATGGCCACAGCAATTAGCTATAGAAACTGAAGCAGAAAACACTAACTCTTACTCCCGTAACCTACAGCTAATGCAACCAAAACAAACAAGGCCTTTAAGATGCACTTGACCAGAGAGAGGTACTTGACCTTCGGAACTGATCCAGTATGTTAAGCACCCCCAAAGGAAAGGACTGCGCTCTGTTGATTATAGCCAAATAGCTTGTAACATGTTTCCAGAGATGCCACAACTGGCTGTGCTTATATTGGATGATAAATACCTTTAACTATAAGTACAAATATTGCTATGAACTGCAGATATCATAATGTCTCATATACCATCATGGTTCAATTGTGTGGGGAATTCACACTAGCATTAGTCCTCCCAAGGGCACTTTTATGGTACCATAACAAATGCCCTTGGGAGGACTAATGCTAAAATGCCAGCAGTGTGATGCACCCAACTTGTTAAAATTGGGCAGTAGAATTCCTCCAATCATTGGCTATGGCTTAGGATAAATCTGGCACATCCATCACCACCTCTCAGAACCTTCCTGGACCCGGGAAGTCTCCAACTGAAGAAAAAGGCCCTGCTGGAAGAAGAATACTGACCTCTGACTCTTTGTTCCTGTTGGATTAAGAAAACTCACACAAGGATTCAAGGACTCAAGGATTACTGAGTCCCACCAGGGACTGGAAGCATTCACCAAGGGTCAATTGGTTGGCCTGCTTACTTACTTCAGAGACACAAAAAGCAGAAGGACTCCTGACTCCAAGACAGCCCAGTTGTCTAAAAAGGATTAAACCCTGTATAAGCCCTGGCTGCATAGGAACCTGGTACCCAGAAGCCTGCCCAGAGGGGCTAGGGGATGTAAAACTAACAAGAAGAAACTTTTCCAGGAGTTAGGTACTAGGTCTGAAGGTAAAACGTTTAACAGGGACAACCCACTTAGTGTGTCTGACCTCTACCCCATTCCAGTTAGTACTAAGTTGTGCCTAGATACTGGTCCACCATGCACTGTTGTTTTTCCATAGTGTTTCACTTTTCTAGGCGCTTTTTCCTTAAAACTTTAAAAATCCTTATCTCTGGTTCCCCAGAACCTATTTTGACGATCTTATGGGGTGATTAGGATGTAGGGCGGATCGCCACCACCCGCATGGTGGTGGCGATCCGCCCTACATTTCCCTCCGTCCGCCACCCATTTCCCCCCGCCATATTAGTATGGCGGGGGGGACCCCGGCGGACGGAAAGACCGTCCGCCGGTTTTCCGCCGGTCGACCAGTCGACCGGGCGGAAAAGGGGCTAGATATGGTGGCGGTGTCTGCTAGACACCGCCATCCATGTTAGAATGGGTGCGGGAAGCAGCCTTTCCGTGGCGGCGAGGCCGCCACGGAAAGGCATGCAGAGTTTGCTGTTGGGGTCCCGTTGCGGGCCCCCAGGGTATTGGGGGGGTGGAGGGTGCACATGGGGGGTACCTATGGTACCCCCACATTGTCGTGGACAAGGTGGCAGGCACCGCACGGTGCCTGTCACCTTGTGCATGACAATGCACACAGTGCATTCCCAGCATTGTGGCGGGCGGTGCTGTGAGCACCGCCCGCCACAATGCTGGGAATGGAGGATGCCACCGCCACGGTGGCGGTGGGATCCTAATTGCCGGTCCGGGACCGCCGCACCACTGGCGGCCGGTCCCAGCACCGCTAGGGTGGCGGGTGGACAAAAGTCCTCCCGCCATCCTAATAAGCCCCTTAGTGTCTTTTTCTCACTACATTTGAATTATTTCTCTATTTATTTATGTTGGTTTGGGATTTTTATTGTGTTGTGTTCTTTACTTGTTGGTACTGCACAACCTTAACACTTATCTCTCTCAGGATTGCCTGCTGCTTGTGCTATAGCTACCAGGGGAACAGCAGGCATTTTCTCAGAACTGTGTTTTGACATACCCCTAGTGGGTTTACTGAGATGATAGGGGTGCCACCCTCCCAAATTAATAACCCTAGAGTAAGAATAGTAAATATTCCCCCTAAATATAAGCACTTCCTTAAATGTTAGTTGCATTGGATTTATAAGAGGAAATATGACCACCCTAAAATAGTTGCAGGTTTCCCAATTTGAATTGGAGTAGTGTTTCAATAGTCAAACTCAACCCCCGAAAACATATGTACTTTCCCCAAAGTTAGCTGTACTAGAGTTAGAATAGTAAACCTGTATCCCTAAATATATGCACGTTCTCCAATGTTAGTTGTATTGGAGTTAGAATAGTAAGCACGATCGGCCTCCCTCATTTTATTAAATCTTTTTAAATTTTTGCACATTCTAAAGATGATTTTATATTTTTATAAATTAACAAATATTTTTGATGATATCATTTCAAACTATTTTTATTTTTAGACAAATAGATGTTCACAAAGATTATTTTGAAATGTTTATAATCAATTTATGTTTCCTGGATTACATATTTTGTAATATAATAAAGTTATATCATTTTGTGAATAATAATGATTTAAAATAAATATCTGTAAATAATAATTACAAAATAACTTAAATTTAAGTATGAGTTTTTTTTTTAAAAGAATGGCAAATTTTTAAAATTTCAAATTATTTTTAAATAAATACATTTCATATTTTGTAGTGATCCTATCAATGTTTTACATATATTTGGGTTTCAACATTTTTGTGAAATGTGATGTTAACTTTAAAACTCTATATTTTTCGTTTTTATATTTCTGAAGTAGGTTTTTTTTTATTTTGGATTTAATGTCTTTGAAATTTCATCTATGAGTATATGTTTCACAATATTTTAGCCTTGATATTTTGGTAGATCGATATTTTTTTGTAGTCACTAATCAGTATTACAGCTAGGCCCGGGCGGAATATTTAATTCAGTTCACAAAATTGGAGAAATTTGGTGACTTTGTGATATTCTTGTAACGTGGAGCTCCTGCCAAATTCTGCCAACCGCCACGTGGTGTACTTTTTACCATTAGAGCAACGCAATGACAACGGTAACAGCATGGGAGCTGGCACACGCGAGCGAGATTTGGCGTCTCCTAGTGCAATTTCCAATTGCTAGGAGGACTTCCAGTGAGAAGTCAGAGGGCTGCTTCTCAAGTAGATTTTTCCACTCAACAAACAGCAACATCAACTCAAATGACCTTTTCTAGTAGGTATTTGCAGTACCGGCGCTAAATCACAGCACTAGCAGCGCAATGTGTATTTTCGGCCTGTTGCGGAACTGAATCTTGCTGAGTTTTTATGTAACTCTCCAGAATTCCGTGGAGGGAAATTTCATGAGTTCTGCCCACCCCTAATTATAACCTGCTGTCGGAGGATAAACCAAAGTTCTGAAGTCATTTATTAGGAAGAAGGCTTTGTGCCTTTGGAAACTTCAAATTCAGCATATGAGCGATGCCAAGGTAGGACAGGAGTTTCAGGACTGAAGCTGCACTTTTGCAGAGTTTACATCTTATTCTGATCACAAGTTACTCTGGTGTCATTCTACAATAATACAGTCTGTGTTATGACTCCATTTTGGAATATTCAACCTCCTGACATGTTGGAGGTCCTGTGACCACATATGGTTGCAACCTGCTTCGTCTCTAGGCCATACCGGGCTTTTACTTTAATATGACAACCCTCAACTCCCTCTTTATGGTTTATGGGAGTTCGTAATTACAAGATTCCTCTCGTTTCATTTTCAATCAGGCAAAACACCCTGGGGCAGATTTACAAGCCCCTTGCGCCACTTTTGCGTCACTTTTAACATGGAAAAAGTGACGCAAAAGTGGCGCAAGGGGTTTGTAAATCTGCCCCCCTGTTTTTCATTATCTCCGGTATTTCCAATCCAATCCAATCCAATATTTCTTTATTTCGGTTATTCACCATAAAAGAACACACAGAAATATGTACATATAGTAAAAATGATTAAAAGAAAGTTAAAAGAGATAAAACATTTCAGTTTTGAACTTCAAGATCCCCTAGCTGAATGGTGTCACATCGCTACCCATTGTTCTCCCTATCGGCCCGGACATTTTGTTTGATAGAGAGGACACCTAGGCTCAAATTATCTAATGGCTACATTATCCCTATTTACACCATAGTGCACCTTTACACTGGTATGCCAGGGACAGACAGGGACAGTGTGCCCTATTACAAACGTGCTCTTCTTTAGTAGCAGTATATAAGTAAATAAAGAGTGGCTGTTTAAAGTAGCTGCTCCATCTGTTCAGGACGCATTCCCCTACACTTCAAAGTAGGTACAGATATCCCCCGGCAGATGGGTGCAGTAACTGCACCCGTCTGAAGAGGGATGTCTGAAGGGCCCATGGGGCCCTCTTGGCCCTCCAGAAGGCTGCCCTCAAGGGGGGTGTGGTACCTTTTTGTTGTGAACAGCCAATGGGCCTCCTGATGGCTTCTGCGCCCACATCCAAAATATGACATTGGTGCAGAGGCAAATAGTGTTCATCATTTGTATAGAGCCACGCCCCCCAGGCACATGAGGACATGCCCTCTTAAGATAGTGCTGGCACTATATGAGTGACACCACTATCAGTATTACCTAAAGGGTCTCAAAATACTGCAGAGCCCCATGGGGGGGAAAATGAGTGCACATGCCCTTTGTGCCCACAGGACACTGTCTGTGTTGTGGCCCCTGTTGTTCCACGTTACTTTGCTCACCTTTTTGATGAAATCTTACCTAATATTAGAGGTGGGATAGTGTTAGTTTCCTTATTCTTGCTGTCAGTATTTTTTACAGCTGCAGTTCCAAATTCTATAGTACAAACGTGGCCCAACAGCATTGGAGTGCTTTACATGAACACCAGAGTTGATTACACAAGCTTAGATTCATTGTTTTAGGCACAGGGAGATTAAGTTATTCGCAATGAAAGGGTGTTGAGCATGAAATGGAATTTGAACCAGGTTCGTCCAGTTTCGAAGTCATCAGTTCTCACCGTTAGACCAGTGCATATTGTCTCTGTTATTTCATCCAGGAAACTTGCTGTCCTTTTCTTTAGCAGGTTCGCTATCAGTCGGCTCTGTGCCCTCACTATTGCTAGCAGTTTGGATGTCAGGCTCATGTCCATCAGCAAAGTAGCCAGCTCCTCGGGGGTTTCCAGTCCGAGTCCTGATTCAGCTTCCCTGTAATTTTCTTCTTGGCCTTGTAGGAATTCTTTGCTGTAGCTGGGCAACTCCTGGGAGTTTCACACAAAACGCTTGTATGTGTGGCTGCACTTACTGGATCAACTGCCTTTCCCATGGGACTTTGAGGCAGTGAAGGTAAGCCTTGAAAGGGGGATCTAGCCCCCATTTAGATTTTTGTTGTTGTTGCTATGTGTCAAAGGGGGGTTCAGGTTTATGAGGTTTTGTGCCCCTCACCTCAATATTCCTTATTACGAACTGAGATCTTTGCAGGCCTCAGGTTGTGTTTTTGATTGCCTAATTGATTCTTGGTGAAGTCTGGGTTTTCTGCAATGTACCTGTATGAAACAGCTCAGAAACCTGTCTTTGTCTCTGGCCATGCGTGCTTGGTCCTAGATATTGAACCAGCTGAGCTAAACCGATCTTTTTTGTGTCACCTAATGCCACTGAGAGGTTACGCACACCTTCACCTTTTCACCCTATGATCTGTTTTACAGGCGAATACAGAGGTGTCTGTAGAGTGTGTAATCATATGCAATTATAAGCAATTGTGCTATAAATGCCAGGAAAGAGCATAGGTTACACAGTTATTCGAGTATTATAGTGATAAAAATAATGTGGGTTAAAAAGACAAAATTGAATGCACTAATTAACTTATAGGACTGTCAGCACAGGTCTCATCAACCTTGACAGTTAACCTTGTGTTGAACCATTTAATACCATGCACTGTGTCCACCTTCACCAATAAATCAGGATTTTAACACATGCTAACAAGAGTGGATTAGTCATATTTCTAGCCGGTCCCTATCCAGAGACACCAGAATTGATATTTAATCATAATTAGGGCTCCCGGTTTTCCGATTAAACGGATTTTTACATATAAATACAGACGGAAAACTATTTTTTCTTTGTCTGTATTTATATGTAAAAACGGCAAAATACTAGCAAATTTTGCAGCGCTGCCGTGCTCGAAACTAGAGTTATCTCGCCAAGCCCCTCTTTCTGATGCTGGGGAAATTCCTTCTAATCCTTCCAATCAGGGTCTTTTAGTGACCCTCATAACGTTTTCCCTTTATTTTTGGGGCTCACCCCGCTATTTCCTCCTTTTTGCCTACACTACGACCAGCACCGGGCCACCGTGTTTCCAGAAAGACGCCTCCGTGTCGCCACAGTCAGCATTTGTTGGTGCCCCGGCCCTTCGGAATTCACCATCTCCAGGGCTCTGCCTCTCAAGTGAGCTCTGCGCCAGCCCTCCGCCAGTTCAACTAGAAAGGTACGTGTATTTCCCCTGTGTATGTGCCCTCAGGGGACAGATAAATGGCGGCTTCGATGTGTCCCTAGAAACAGAAGAGAGATAAAAGCCTGGACACTACCCCGAGAAAGCCGCTCCTGACACAGTCTGTCCCGCTGCAGCGAGCTCCTCTCCCCTCCGGTTTGAACTGGCGGCACCAGAGTCCGAAATCGGATCCTCTGTCCTCCTTCCTCATGTGGGTGGGTGGTCTTGTGGTGTTCTTTTCACTTTGGGATGGGTGTGTTTTAAGTTGCCAGTTTAGTCGTTCCCTCGGCTCTTTACAGGTCCCTCGATGTAACTTTACAGGTCAGTGTAGAAACACTGGCGGAGTTTGTGCAGTTGCACATGTGTTTTTGGGGCGTGTTTGTTGGGAGGGTGTCCTTACCCAGCTTGTGTGCACAAGCCAGGGATGGTGCACGAGTTAACAGTTGTGTGTAGTTGCAGCGCATAATTGTTCATCGACCAAGGGCGCATATTAAATTAGATTATTTACATGCCATGAATGTTGTTTGTGCAACCGCAGTAGTAACTTTCACAAGCTGTTGGGCATTACGTTTCGATGTCCATGACTTGGACGCTTAAGCCAGGCAAGGAAAGGAGGCATAGAGACAGAACCAGTGGCAGCACATCTTTCATACACGAGGGGTGTTCAGCTTTTGCAAAAGCGAACTTCTTCATTGAATCCTAAGCTGTTCGGTATACATAAAGATAGGACAATAACACAGAAGGGCAACTAGAGCCAAATTTTGGGGGGGGCTAATTCTTACAGCAGTAGGCAGAGTGGAGAACAGGGGCTCTAAGAAGGGGTGAAAACACAACAAAGCCTCGTTAACAAGCAAATGGTCTTTTAAAGACCTGTGAAGTACTCGGGTGCGGCTGTGTGTGTGCCCGGGAAGCAGTCTCAGCCGGGCTGACACACACCAATGAAATCAGCCTTACCACCCCATTCTCCAACTAATCTCTGTGATTGAAGAGCTTCTCCATTTACCAATGTACTATTAATTGATTCATACAAAAAAATCTAGGCTGTAAATTGGGAAGCCTCAAACACCTTCCATTGCCAGATCGCACATTGATTACATTGTCTGCATTCTAAAGAAGGGGTGGCAGCTTGCGTTCTTGCTGGCACCCGGCCACAATTTAGTTCAGCACCCAGCAGATATACCCTCTCTGTCCTGGGCTGTCCTGCCCCAGAAGCTGTGCATCTATCCAGCCTCCTGCAACCCTACACCTCTATCTCACTAACTGTGCTGCAGGTCTTCCTCTTTTCCGGAAGCTGTCCCTGCTGCAACTCCCCCTATGCATGCTGTGGCCCCCAATCTGTCTGCTTGTCTGTTACCCTCCAGTCAAACAGCAATTTGAAATGTTGCCTTACTTTAATCTTTCATGGGCCCCTTGATAGAGCCAGCTCTGTTCTGCAGTCTTGCCCTAATGACCTTGAATATGTCTTTAAAAGAGTGCTTAACTACAGTTTTCATTTAATTGTGTTGACCAATAAAAACCGAGTGCATGTGTGCATTGTCAATTTAAATAAATGTGGAAAAATACTAGCTGTAGCGTCGTCTTTTGCTTGTGGCAAAAATAAATGTGGATAAATACAGAAAAAATGCCCAAAAAATACATATGGATAAATACAGACGGAAATGGCAAAAAAATAAATACCATAAAACCGGGAGCCCTAATCATAATTCCCCAATGTTCTCTGTGGCCAGCAAGAGCCTTTTACAGTGAAAATAGCTTTTGGGTGCTAGTCACTGAAATAAATGCTTTTCTCCTGTCAAAAAGTGTTATTTTGACAGGTGACATTGCAGGTTGTACACTGCAACAGTGAGGCTACACATTGTAGGCCTCAGCCCACGTTTACTCTGCCGCTGTAGAAGATGTCATATTAGGGGCTGCAGTCCACATCCAGGTCCTGGGTGCACTTTCTACACCATATACCAGGGACTTATAAGCAAGTTAAAGGTGCCATTTTGGAGTACACCAATTCAAACATGTTTAAAGGTAAGCACAGGCATTTTACTTCTGGTCAACAGAGTTAAAGGACACAGAGTTCTAAAACCAGCAAAAATAGGGTCTAGCAAAAGGTGAAAAATCTGAGATGAGCAATAAGAAAAAGAAGATTACCAACACTCATTAATATTCATGGGGGAGGTCGCAAAACGTGGCGCACTCTGATTGCTGATTATCACAGAGATGGTGGTCTGCAATGGTCAGCATACCGCCATATTTGTGTTTGCCTTTCAAAACAGAAACCTTTAAAGAAAAATTAGCTGCTTTAAAAACTAAATAAGATTTACTTTTTCAAATATGTCTTTGAAAGTTGGCAGTGGTCACCTGGACCACTGCCTACTCTCACTGAAAATGTTTTCAATATTCACAAAGGGAAAAATATCTGAAGGGTAACTCTTCCTTTTTGGGAATGAGTTACTACCCCAAATTGTGTATCAGTAACTTTTCAGTGGGTGGTGTACAGAATTACGGTCTCCTACCATTGACACATTGTACACCAATTCAGGATCAGGAAGGGACACCCACATCATTCGGTATCCAGTCATATTCCCATTTTAGGAGTCGGAAATATTTACCAACTCTTGAAATGGGATTCACACATTGCAAAAAACATTTTTGATTTGAGACTGAAAAATATGGTTTGTTCAACTTCCCCCCAATTGATTTCCGTGATAGTTGTAAAGACTTAGGACCTTTTTAGAGTTTGCCAGATGAGGTACTCCATCATAAACGTGGTGAATATCCCCTCCATCATATTGCAAGTGCACTATATTGATGGACAATCCTTTCTGTCAAACTCTAGATAGGGCCCTAAATTTTCATGATAAAACCCAAAAAGCTTTGTCTCAATTTTGCCCTATCCTTGACTTTGAAGTATTCCAAAACTTCCCACTACTTTCTTTGTGAGTGATTATATGAGTCCTTATGTTAAGCCATGCTTCCAATCATATTCAAATGTGTATCCCTGATTAATTTTACAAGGTATTCTCCCCTTCTGTGCAGAAAAGGCTTTCCAGACACAAAAGTGTTAAATAAGTTAAATCAAAACATATGAACTAATGTAGGGTTTACTGCACAAGAAAGAACCTTCAAGCATGGAACATGCCCAATAAACAGTGGGCCTATAAGAGAGGACTACACACGTAAGTGGCAAATGTATTAATCCAATCACAAAGGAGTGTGCAATCAGCCATACAAGAAGCCTGGAAGACGGCAGTAAGTCTGGGAACAAGAGTGCTGGGGAATTGAGTGTTTTGGCAGAATCAGCCATACAGAACAGACCAAGGTGACCGTCAGCTGCCATTTATGTTGAAGGCAGTTAAATTTAGTTACACAGAACATCTCATAAAGACAGCTACCTATTGAGATTTAATGAACTCATAGAGATGCATGATGTACTTTAATGGTATGCCCTGAAGAAGGAATCAGTGGGTAAAAAGGGTAGATACACCAAACAAAATGTAATATATGTATTCTCTATATAATGCTATAATTATCTTATAACCACTGTGAAGCCTATATCCTTAACATTTCAGACATACAAATTTAAAGAGAGACTAAGGCACGATAGTAACATGATCAATTAATATGTAAGCATGTCATGCAGTTTAGAGAATACCTACGGTTTACTCTGTGACCATAACAATGACATGACAAAGTTCCAATTACTTGTGCCATAACCAGCTTTGACAATTATTATCAAAATACAGCCTGTCAGAATATACTAGTGAGCAAGAGGAGAATATTTCAAGGTTCATCCTTGATGGAAAGGTCCTCTGCATGGTTGAAAATGTGTACCCTTACCTGAGTGCCCTATTGTACTGTTGTCTGGATCACTAATGCTGTTTTTGTGTCATAGGCGAACATAGATCATGCATGAGCACCATGACATAGGCCTGCCTCATGGATTGTGATCTTGTTGGACTGGAACGGGCACCCAAAGCGCTACTCTCGTAGCAGTGGAAGGCTAACGCCTTCACCAGGAGTTAAGAAACACAAGCATGGTGATGGCATTATACTGTGTAGTGATGATCAGTAGTAGTGAACAGTACCTTGTTACCATACTGGCTCACTTACTTTTTTAACAGTTCCACTGCTGTGAGCTTAACTCACCCGTGGCCTACATCAGGTAGATGTGGAGTGCTGCGTAGTGCCGGAATAGTGACTCTGCGCTGGTTCTATGTGTGCCTGGGAAGGGTACAGTACAGGGATAGAACAGTACTGTGCTGTGCATGTGTGGTTAGGGTATGTACTGGGATGTTGGAAATTGGGTCTCTAGTTGGCAGAGGTATGCACCCTGTCCTAGTAGGGACCACAATCCTAGTCAGGGTAAGCTAGATACACACTAAAAGATAACTTGTGCTCACTCTCTGGTAGCTTGACTCAGAGCAAGCAGGCTTATCTGAAGAGGCAATGTGTGAAGTAATTGTGTAACACACATGCAGTAGCACAATGAAAACACCACAAAAATACTCCACACAGGTTTAGCAAAATAGAGAGTAATCATATGAGTAGAACAAGATGAAAATGACAAAAACCCAATAAGTAGAACCGGAGTTATGAATTTTTAAAGACTAAACCAAAAATAGTGCTTAGAAGTCAATAGTGCTAAGGGGCTACTTGAGGTCGCGCTAGTCTGGGGGAAATCCAAAGTGCAGGCTGACCGCGATGGAGATCAGGCCAGCTACAGGACTCAGCCAGGTCCCGCTGACAAAGTACCTTGGATGGAGCAAGTGTTGATGTCGAAGAAGGCTTCGGTGTCGAACCCCTTTACAATGCAGGCTCTGCGTTGATGTTGAGCCGTGCTCTCTGTCATCGTTGAGCCGCACAGTCCGTCAAGGCAATGTCATCGATCGACTTCAGCATCAGCATCGAAAGGCAATGCGTCGATTCTGATCAGCACAAAGTTGCCACTGCATCAATTTTAAAGCAGAAACAGCTGCAGAACCCACTTCTGAGGCACAGGACTTGATTAGAACTTCAGGCAAGGGAGGACTCACAGATGGCAGAGTCCAGCTACAGGGTTGCTCAATGTCTTTGATGACCCTCAGACTTCAGAACAGGGAGAAAGTCAGCAAGGCCTTGGAGTCACTCTCGGTTCAAGTGAGATGGATCCAGTACTTGTCATCAGCAAGACAGAGATCAGCAGGCAGCAGAGCAGCTCAGCGAGGCAGAGAAGCAGTTCCTTCAGAACAGTCAGTCAAGCAGAGTGGCAATCTTTGCAGCACAGCAGTCTTTACTCCTGGCAAAGTTCACAGGTCCAGTAGTGTACTGACTTGGTAGGGTCAGATTTCAATCTCCCCTTTTTACTCTCCTTCTGTGTCTTTCCTCCGTTTTCACTCGTTTTTCACTGATTTCAATCTCCCCCTTTCACTCTCCCTCTGTGTCTTTCCTCCACTTTTCTTGCACTTTTCACTGCCTTATTTCCACACTTTCCTCTCTTTTTGCCTTTTTCTGCCCGTTTTACCCTGCCACTGCTGCCCCCTCCCCCCCAGCACGACCAACGCGACCGGCCTAATCCAGCTCCCCTCCTCGCTCCCGCCTCCCAGCTGTCCAGCCCTCTCAAACCCCTACTTAATGGCGGCCGCTGTGCGGCTGCGCAGCGGGCGCGCCCCTGGAGTGCCAAAGGCGCGTCAAAGGCAAGCCCGTCTGCGCCCGTCTGCGACCCGACCGCAACCAGCACCAGGACCCCTGGACCTCCGCAACGCCAACGATACGACCCAGCGGCACTCCACGATCTCAACCCAGGACGCAACAACAACTGCAAGCTAGCATCACCAGCCGACACCCACGGACCCTTCAGCTGTCACCGCTGCCGGCATACCTGCAGCACCGCCAAGACCACGGACCCGGCGCAACCCACTCGCAAGACCACAACCAAACCGAAGACCCTGCAATGCATCCACCTCAACGTCCGATCCCTCCACAAACATGCCACCGAAATCTGGGACCTCCTCGACAGCACCACCCCGGACGTAGCGTTCTTCACCGAAACATGGACCAACACCACCTCGGGACCGGACATCGCCATCGCCATTCCCCAAGGATACAAGATCTGCAGGAAGGACCGCCCCACCCGCCTGGGAGGAGGAATCGCCATCGTCCACAAATCCACCCTCCGCCTGAGCACACTCCCCGACGAGCCCACAGACCTGATGGAACACCTTCACTTCAAGATACTGGCCAGCCCTACCACCACCCTCCGAGGAACCCTCATCTACCGACCCCCTGGACCCCGTGGACTTTTCGCCAACTCCATCACGGACATCATCTCCCCGCATACCATCGCGTCAACCAACTACACCCTACTGGGAGACCTCAACTTCCACCTCGACAACCAACTGGACCCCAGCACCACATCCCTCCTGGACAACCTCCACAACATTGGACTCTGCCAGATCGTGACCGAACCCACGCACTCAGCAGGACACACCCTCGACCCCCTCTTCACAACAGGAAACTCCATCACCTTCAGCCACACCATGGAACTCCCATGGACTGACCATCGATGCGTCCACTTCACCTTCAGAACACCCACCATCCACAGACACCAGCACCTGCCCCACGAAGAAACTGGACCAGAATCACCGACGACCAGCTAACCTCATCACTCAGCAACTCCACCCCAACCATCGCAGAAAACGACGACCCCAACACCGCAGCCTGAACCCTGCACAGATGGATCTCCGACAGTGACAACACCATAGCCCCCTCAAGAAAAACAACAACACCCACGCCAAGAAAGCCAGATGGTTTACCACCGAACTTCGAGAGTCCAGACACACTTGCCGCCGCCTCGAAAAGGCCTGGAGGAACACCAAATCCACAGAAGCCCACAACAACTTCAGAGCCGCCACCAACGCCCATAACCAACTCATCAGAAAAACGAGGAAAAAGCGATTTAAGACAGAATCTCCACTCATGCACACAACAGCAAAGAACTCTTCAACATCATCAAAGAGTTCGCCCAACCCACCAGCGAGTCCACCGACATCCCTCCCTCACAAGGCCTCTGCGACAAACTCAGCACCTTTTTCCACCACAAAATCAAGAGCATCTACGACAACTTCGACGAAGACAACCAACACACCGAACCCTCACCAACCACCCCCGACACCCTGAAGCCAGCGATCGACAACTGGACAGCCCTCACCACCGAAGACACACTGAAGACGATGAAGTCAATCCACTCTGGGGACCCACGGACCCCTGCCCCACCACATTTTCAATAGAGCCGCCGACACCATCGCACCCATGCTCTGCCACACCATCGACCGCTCCTGGCAACCGCCTCATTCCCCAACGACTGGAAACACGCCGAGGTCAACCCCCTCCTGAAGAAACCCTCGGCGGACCCCACCGACCTCAAAAACTACAGACCCATCTCCCTGCTCCCATTCCCAGCGAAAGTCATCGAGAAAGCCATCAACAGCCAACTCGCCACATTCGTCGAAGAGCACAACATCCTCAACTCCTCCCAATCCGGCTTCAGAAAAAACCACAGTACGGAAACCGCCCTCCTCGCCGCAACAGACGACATCCGCACCCTACTGGACAAAGGATAAACAGCAGCCCTCATCCTCCTCGACCTCTCAGCGGCGTTCGACACAGTCTTTCACCGTACCCTAAAACGCAGACTCCACGATGCAGGGATCCAAGACAAGGCTCTCAACTGGATCCGCTCCTTCCTCTACCGGCAGAATGCAGCGGGTCAGACTCCCCCCTTTCCTCTTGGACCCTACACCAACCACCTGCGGAGTCCCCCAGGGGTCCTCCCTCAGCCCTACGCTCTTCAACATCTACATGGCTCCGCTCGCCCCCATCGTCAGAACCTACGGACTCAACATTGTGTCATATGCTGACGACACCCAACTCATCCTCTCCCTATCCAACGAACCCAATACCGCCAGACACAACTTTAGAGAAGGCATGGAAGCCGTCGCCAAATGGATGAAAAACAGCTGCCTACAACTAAACACCAACAAAACAGAAGTACTCATCATGGGCCCAAACCCCGATGCCTGGAACGACACCTGGTGGCCCCCCGCCTTCGGAAGTCCGCCCACCCCCACGGACCACGCACGCAACCTGGGAATCATCCTGGACTCTGAGCTCAAAATGGACCGCCAGATCAACTCCGTCTCGTCCTCCTGCTTCCACACCCTCCGCCTCCTACGTAAGACCTTCAAATGGATCCCCCTCAAACACAGAAAGACCGTCACTCACGCCCTGGTCTCCAGCAGACTCGACTACGGCAACGCACTCTACGCCGGAATAAACAAAAACCTCACCTGCAAGCTACAGAACATCCAGAACGCCACCGCAAGACTGGTCCTCGACCTGCCAAGACACTGCCACATCTCCCAGCACCTGCACACACTCCACTGGCTACAGGACTCAGCCAGGTCCCGCTGACAAAGTACCTTGGATGGAGCAAGTGTTGATGTCGAAGAAGGCTTCGGTGTCGAACCCCTTTACAATGCAGGCACAGTCCGTCAAGGCAATGTCATCGATCGACTTCAGCATCAGCATCGAAAGGCAATGCGTCGATTCCGATCAGCACAAAGTTGCCACTGCATCAATTTTAAAGCAGAAACAGCTGCAGAACCCACTTCTGAGGCACAGGACTTGATTAGAACTTCAGGCAAGGGAGGACTCACAGATGGCAGAGTCCAGCTACAGGGTTGCTCAATGTCTTTGATGACCCTCAGACTTCAGAACAGGGAGAAAGTCAGCAAGGCCTTGGAGTCACTCTCGGTTCAAGTGAGATGGATCCAGTACTTGCCGTCAGCAGGACAGAGATCAGCAGGCAGCAGAGCAGCTCAGTGAGGCAGAGAAGCAGTTCCTTCAGAACAGTCAGTCAAGCAGAGTGGCAATCTTTGCAGCACAGCTGCAAGATGCTCACCCACGCTCACAAGGCCCTCCACGACACCGGACCAGCATACCTGAACAGCTGACGCAAATTCCACCCAACCCAGAGGACCCTAAGATCATCCCAGCTCTCCTACACCGTGGTCCCCTGCACCAGAAAGACCAGATCGGGAGGCCACTCCTTCTCCTTCCTCGCGGCCAGAGCCTGGAACGCCCTTCCGCTCTACCTCAGGCAGACAACATTGCTCCCCATCTGTGCAAGAAACCTCAAAAGCTGGCTCTTTGACAGACCCCCCCCTTGATGGACTGGAACCTGCCAACCCACCCCCCCCAGCGCCTTGAGACCCTTACGGGTGAGTAGTCGCGCTTAACAAACGCCTGATTGATTGATTGATTTCTAATCAGGAAGTGCAGCTTAAAAGTGTTCTAAGGAATTCACAATGCTAACCTATGAGAGGAGTAGGACCTCACAGTAGAGAAAAACGAATTTAGCTGTTTTTCACTACCAGGACATGTAAAACTTAAAAGTACATGTCCTCCCTTTTAGTTACACAACACACTGCCCTCAGGTCTACCTAGGGCCAACTTTAAAGGTGACGTATGTGTAATAAACGGGGAGTTTAAGGCTTGGCAAGTGTTTTGGAATGCCAAGTTGAAGTGGCAGTAAACTGCACACACAGGCATTGCAATAGCAGGCCTGAAACAGGTTTGAAAGGCTACTTGTGTGGGTGGCATGCCCAGTGCTGCAGGCCCACTAGTAGCATTTAGGTTACAAGCCCAGGGTATATGGTATACCACTATACAAGGGACTTATGAGTAAACTAAATATGCCAGTCAGTTAGACATCAATGTCACCATGTTTAGGGGAGAAGCACATGCACTTTAGCACTGGTCAGCAGTGGTAAAGTACTCGGAGTCTTAAGGCCAACAAAAAGACACAGCAAAAAGAGGAGGTAATCAGGCAAAAAGTCTAGGGGAATACCACCCTAAGGATGACAGGTCTAACACTGGGTGTATGTATGCCTTTGAGGAATACATTGCATAAGAAATGTAGTGCTGTGCAGTGCATGCAAAATGAGTGCTGAGCAGTAATTGTGCTGTGAATGTACACTGAGTGAGTGTGCCTGCAATGTTACATTACATGGGGGATCCTGGGTTCCATTCTTGGAAGCCCAGGCCTGCCTGTTGAAGACATGTGGAGGAGAGAAATCCCCCAATACAGCTTTTGTATTGCTGCAGTCCTGTGAGCTGGTTGGGACACACACTGGAGGAAAGAAGGAAGAGACTCCCTTTACACTTCAAAAGGCTGCTCTTTGGTTCAGTGATAGATCACAAGGAAGGGGCCTGGACGCATCTCGGGAAGGGAGATGGGGCTGATAAGGAAATCATAAAGAGTAGGGCTGGGGGGCTGGGATTAACCTTTTGATGCACATATCAGAGTGGCTGTAAGCCAGGCATGAACCCTGGTCACTCCCATTGTATTATGAGACAATCAGCTTAGGAGTTGTGCCTGCTGTGACAGACAGTCTTTTTAATGAGGAAGGAAGAAAAGAAGAAATGTCCACTTCAAAAGAAGCAGAACTGCAACATAAAAAACTTCAATGACTCAGACCCTAAATTACATTTTGGTGTCTGGAAATGGGCCATAAGAAGGGGAGGTTGAGACCCAAAAATGTGTCATATGCTAAGTAGCCAGACAGGCTATGTAAGAAGAAGAAGCTCTGCAAGACTTCTGACTGTGACCAGGACTGGGGACAAAGGCCTGCTAGTCTCCCTGTTAGGTGAGGGGACATCACCCAGGACACCAAGAACACCTATCCTAGACCCTGAAGCGCCTGCCTGCTTGCCGTGACTAGTGTGCCCTGTGAGGAAGAGGAGAGCGTTGGAGGTAGTGAGGCCCATTGGGGAGCCCTTCAAGAGGATTCACTGAGCGAGGTGTGAGGCTGTGCACTGACTGGGTTGTTGCCCATATGCCGTGTCGGCTCTGCGGTCCCCAATGCTAGGAGAGGGCTGCTGGAGACTGAGCTGAGAGTGAAGCGCCATGCAGTCCCTGGGCAAACATGTACCACCGCATTACAGTAAGCCTGTACGCCAGAGAGGTCCACTGGTTATCACTGCTGAATCCTTGAGACCCGTGACCATCTCAGTGTCGACATTTACACCAAGAAAGTGTGTTTCCAAGTACCGCTGCAACCTCGTCTGCCAGGAGGGGCTGCTGGTATCTATCTGCAAAAGGATTCCGGTCATTACCCGAAGGCAAGACTGAGGCTACGTCCCGCGGGTTGGACCTGCACTGCGAGGGAACTACACCTGAATCACAAGAGGGCTTTTGAAGACACTGTGTATGAGGTTGAACCCTCACAAGGCTCCAGTCAGGAGCGAAGAAAGGATTACCCCTATGCCCCGCTGGGTGAAGTCAACTTACAGCGTCTTCGTGAGCTGGGAGCTGCTATGACAACAAAGAAGGACTCTGGCAGTGCCATTCAGGGGAGAAAGCCTGCACTGCTGGGTACTGCTATGTGGGCTCTGAGCAGCCTCACTTTTCCAAACTGAGTAGGACATATTGGGTACTCGCTCTCAGGGCACCCACTGCTCTGCCGCAAGAGCCGGTAAGACAAGAACTGGGCCAGCTGTGCCTCAGGGGACTCACTGCTAACTGTCCTCTGGCACTATAGACACTTTTGACTAAAATCCTGAAGAGTCAAGGGGGAACTCCTGACAATGGCCTAATAGTGCACCTTCCCTGGATGCAGCCACTTGTGAATTGGGAATAACCCTGAACATGTTACACGGAGAAGGGTGGCATAGGTATTTGCTTGACAACTACTAGGGACCTGACCTCAGGAAGGATTGTGTTGTTGCTTCTGAATTTCGCATACCTCTGTATGTGTAGAGTTAGAAATGAATTAATTATTTTGTTTCTATAAAAGCAAGTATTTGACTGGACATTGATTTATTGTTTCTACTGTGTGCCCTTTGAGTTATAAGTTGTGTTCACTAACCAGTATCTACACTCCCCCAGCAGGAGCCTTGACACTTGGGATCCATTGTAGGTTAGATCCCGCAACATCAGGAGTAAAAGGCCTCAGCCACCACGGTTGGGCCCAGCAACCCCTGCATGCCCCTTGGCCCGCAGAATTGGATTCTGACAAAATTACTTTCATCATCTGGTTTTTGGTTTAATTAAAGCATATACAGTGAAATGAGGAAGATATGGACAATCAAAACAGAAGACACAAATCAAACCCTATTGAAACTTGCTATGTCATCACTATTGAAAACGATTTTTCATGATAATAATTCTTGGAGCCTAATTCACAAAGCTTTTTCTTTACTCCAGACTTTGGTGATTTGCTGACAGTACCTAATTTGCTGACAGTACCTAATTCACAAAGCTTTTTGTCCATAAGTAAGTGTGTGCTTTTTTTAAAATTCAAGATTAGGTCACACTGCGGATACAGTAACACACAAGCATCCCCGGTAGATGCTTTGTGGCTGAGTTCTGGAAACTGATAAGTCATACACAGATGTCTTCAAGTGGCTTACCAAGAGTTCAATACAATTTTTTTTACATAAAATCTTTAAGATTGCTAACTGCCCGTGAATAACCTCCTTCTTTTACACCACTCTACACCACTTAAAAAGGAGATTGAATCTGTGCTGTGGTATTGTACTTGCTATGTTGTCAATTTTGTGGTTTTTATATTGATGTCCATTCTCCATTCTCCATTCAGAAATAAAGATTCTCTTGAGAGAAGCTTTGTGTGCCTATGCTTCTATGGCAAGAAATCAATATAATAGAATACATCAAAACAGATTATTAATTCCTGCAGGAAAATAAAATGCAATAGGTGCTCCAAAAATGGCACATTGAAAGGGATAGGTGATAATGCTGCAAAAATGCACTAGTGTTTCTTAAAAAGAGCAGCATTCATAGACATTGTTGACAATGTACTGCAATTACTCAATCCAAAAAATTCTGAATTTGAGTACAGTTTGCGGTAACTAGGAGGAACTATTAGTCAACAAGCTCAGTCACTGACTTTTCAACCCATCTACTAGTTCATACATAGGTCTTCATCAGAACAAAAGGGGAGCAACCTAATAGTCAAATGCCAAAGAAATTGAGTTTTAACTTCTCAGTTTGATAACCAATTATATTTTCAAATTAAGATGTTGTGATAGGGGCAGGGTGTGCCCCGGATCTGGCTAACTTACTCATGTTAGACTACAGAGGGAAATAGGTCTTCCTCTCTCATAATGCTTTACATGAATATATCAAAGTGTGGGTTAGATATATTGCTGAGGTTTTCTTACTATGGAGAGGCACAGAATCCAGACTTCAGGAATTTCACACATGCCTTAATGATTTGTCCAATGACATCCAATTTACTATCAACTATGACTATGATTCTATTCCATTTTTGGATCTTATAGTGAAAGATCTTATAGTGAAAGTAGACAAGGGTAAAATATATACATCTCTGTACAGAAAGCCTATGGGAAATGATTATTTATTACAATACCAGAGTCACCATCCTAGAAGTCTTAAGGAAAACCTCCCCTTTGGGCAATTTCCGAAAATAAGTAGGAGCTGTAAAAAGAGATTTGATTTTTTCAAGGAATCTGACATACTAATAACGAGACTCATAGAGTGAGGTTACCCTGAATGGCTTCTTAAACAAGCCTAGAAGCGAGCCAGGTACAACCCAAGAGAGGAGTTGTTAGACCCTTGCATATTCGAGGAGGATCTAGATTGGCTAATTTGTGTTATGGCATTTAGTACAGCCAGCAATGAAGTGAAAAAAATCACATGCACACATTGGAAACTAGTCCAAGACCTAGGGGTCGATTCCGATCTCGGCCGGTAGGGCTCCGAATCGGACTCGGCATTACCGGATCCGATTCGGAGCCCTGATTCCCGACCGAGTCGGACGTGCGTCCGGGCGAGCGAGTACGATGCGAACGTACGCGAAATCGCCGACCGACTCGTTCGCGGGACCCAACCGCTCCGACCGACTCGCACGGACACGACTCGCACCGCGCAATGGAGACGTTCCCCGGCCAGGTAAGTACGATGCGCGCCGCGAGCAGTCCGACCGACTCGCGCCGTCCGGCTCGAAAGAGCAGTCGGAGCCGCACTTTGGGGGTCCGTGTCGGACCCCCCTGTATGCCTAGCCACGCGAGTCGCACACAGGGGGGACCCATGGGTCCCCCCCAACCTGTGCATGTACGGCGCGACCCGCATCGAGGCGTACCCGCTGTAGGGGGCGCCCTTGTTCGCCTCGCACCCATTGAGTCAATGGGAGCCCGCGTACGTGTTGTACGACCGGCTCCCATTGACTTCAATGGGAGTCCGACCGAATCGAGTCCGATAGCATGCGAACGCATCGTACTCGTTCGGTCAGACTGCTAGGGTCCGATTCGGTCGGAAATCTCTCCGGGTCCGGCTCGGTCGGAGAGATTTCCTGCCCGAATCGGAATCGGCCCCCTAGTGTCCAAGCCTGATGTTCCACTGCTCTCATTCAAAAGAGGTGCGAATTTGGAAGACCAACTAGTAAGAATTGCATTGCCCAAATCTGATGCACCTAACATCATTGCATGATGGGGGTTGCTGCCTGTGTTGGGACAAGTGATATTCAGTGTGGAATTATTGCATTTTAACCAAGATATTTTGTCGCAAGATGTCAGAACTGATTTAAGATCCTTTACAAACTGTAACTCCGAGGATGTGATCTATGCCATATGACCCTTTCACTTAGTTTATGCTGGTCAAGCTTCCCTAAAGGGTAAAAAATTGTATCATGGAACACAGGAGCTGCATTAGATGTGGAATGACAAGAACTCTACTGGTTGATCACTATCAACACCTACATCACCGGGCAGATGAACTTCGATGGCAAACAAATTTAGCAAGTGCTTCCAGGACCATGTGGTGGAGAACATAAAGTGTTATCAAGAAAGGAACTACAGTGGATAGATTTAACCGACTTTATTGCTAATGGCTTGAACAATGTTGAGGATTGGAAACAGGCTGTGCTATTCTAACACTGCATGGCTGGAAAAGGACCAGCTATTTGATGGACTTATACTATGCGGTAAACTCTTTGTGTGTATTATTTTTAGATTATTTACATTTAATAGATGGGACTGTGAATCTGACTGCATTTGTTTTTCTCAGATTGTCCCCACTCGTCTACTGCTCTTTCTTTATTTTATGGTGCCCTGGCTCGTAAGTCTGTAGTTTATTTCATTTCTAAAAGAAATTAATTCCTTGAGTGTCAACACCAGAACTACATATCTTTCCTGTGGTCTCCTTTCTATAATTTTGTTTCTAGTACTGATTTAGCGTGGCTGAAAAGTGGGTGATTATTTTTTGTTTGCTAGCTTTGAAGGGAGGATAGTATTTAGAGAAAATACGTGTTGTTACTCGAGGTTGTGAAGTGTGCACGTTAAGTCAGCTCCCACCCATGTAACCACATAATGGAGAACTGTTTGTACGCACTCAAACCAATCTCCTGTGTCCCGGTATCTAGTAGCAGGAGCACCAGGATGTTTATGTCTCTGGTCTATCCACTTGATGGCAGAAGCATGCCGTTTTTTAGTGCTCCAACATCCTTACCTGGTATATCTTCTCTGTGTTCCTTTCAGATTGATACAAATTGAGTCTTTTGATCATTTATTGTTCCTGTGGTGTGTGGCTAATTTTTCCATACATTGTGAGATCTTAACAAATTTATTTGGGATAAACAGACCATTGCACCTGCATGCAACTTATTATCTGTGACATATGTGTTTTCGCTATGGTGTTGCGGGGATTCTGCACCTACACAGAACTATGCGCAGGAAAACAGGACCTCGGTGTATAGGGGTGTACCAACCTACCACCAAAATCCCAAAACCGACTAGCTATAGTGTCTCATTCGTTCTCCTCCAAAATCACGAAGCTACAAATGATTAGACAACCCAGAACACAACACTTCCGACTCTCTCAGGAATCGCGGTAGCAAGACATACCCTTTCGCTCGCTCACTCGTACTTGTCCACAATAACAATGATCAGAGTCACTGTTATAGTTCAAAATGTTTATTTTAACTATCGTGCTCTATGATTCAGTATACGAGCCACTACCAGCAGCGAAATGCATAAACCTAGAACAATTAGCATTGTTACAATTCCATAGAATATAAAGGGGGATGTCATCATATACTGACAGTGGAAAAAGGGCTATAAGGCCTAACCACCCTCCCCTTGGTAAAGTGATGTTTATTATATAAAAGAAGATCTCTGGGCTTTGTCAGCAGACCCCATACCTTAGTGCATACATGGAAGCTTTGCATTATAGGAACAGCATAGCTCTTCTCCCTGCAAAGGACCCTCTCTAAGTGTGTGTCTGAACAACATGCATCCCTGTAATATCAAAGCACAAGTTTCCAGTAGCGCAGCTGTGTTAGCATGTTTTGTCTAGATGCTAGGGACTGACCAGAACAGAATAACAAGGGACATTGTTTATCGACCTTGCACATCGTGTTCAGACTAAACTCCAAGAACAGGCAGAGAACACAGAAAGCAGACAGTTCTCATGTGAAAGGCACAAACAGAGTCTTGCAAAACAAAGTTATGTAGTAATGTGCGCAAAAGCAGCATCATGACAGCCGTGCTCATGCTAACTTAGCAATGTCGACAATGACCCTAATGGCCATATAACAATGGTTTGCATATTTTAACCTAGACTTAACATGGCAGGGACATCCCCTGTATGCTGAGGTGGTAATATTGCCTATCTATTAGCATATTCTGCATTGGAATTATGGATATTATTTTATTTATTTGATTTTGCAGTTGTATGGTGAACTTCTGTTTTCTGATTAGGTCTGTCAATACCTCTATGAATCATGTACAGTGCCCTATGCCACAGGTTTCTCCCATGATCTGTCTGCTCCCCTTCATATTGTCTATGGTGATACTAGCTCACTTTTTTGATTTAAAACTCAGTGTGTTTTGGCATACTCTTATATTATATGCAAGTTGTGATTCACTTTAGAGCCATGGCAAGTAGATATTTTAAGTATTTGTATTTATAATTCTATTTCTTTCAGAACTTCATTGTTTACCCTCAAAAGGCTTTTACTGTAAGACTATCAGTTAAGGGAGGTAACCTTTGTCCTGATGAAGATCCGTGTATGAACTGCTGGATGGGTTGAAATGTCGACGGTTGAACTTCTTGACTATAAATTCCTTGTAATGTCAGCAAATAGTACTCAAATACAGGGTCTTTTTGATTGAATAATTGCACTACCTTGTCAACAATTCCGTTGAATGATGTTCATTTTAAGAAAAATGAGCGCATTCTTGCACCTTTGTTATCTATCACTTTCACTGTGTCATTTTTGGAGCACGTATTGCATTCATTTCTACTTTAGTAATATTCCAGCAGTAATTAAAAAGGTTTTGTTTTTATTCTATTGTATTTATTTCTTGCATAGAAGCATAAGCGTATGAAGCTTCTCCCAAGAGAATCTTTGTTTCCATATGATATTCACCCAGTTCGAAGTGTTACTGAGTTGCCCTGTAATTATTTCTTTCATTCTCCATTTGTTGGTGCGGCACAGACAGTTGATACTAGTTGAAATAATGCTGCCAATAGTAGTGCATGTCTGATGTAGCATTTTAATCATAACTATTATATGCATCCCCACAGGCCTATTTTCAAAAGTTGAGTATCGAAATGTGAAGATTCTTGTGAACAAATAATTCAAACGTGTTTGTATTTCAATTATCATTCAATTCCAGCTATTCTCGACATATAGAAAAAAGATACAATAATAGATTTTGGCCAGGTTAGCTTCACTGTGATGTAAAGCCCCTAAGGTCCGACTAATCTGACTCCATTTTAAGAAGGGCCCTGTTGCCATTTTAGACAACGGACGTCACCAATTTAAACAATGGCAGTCGCCATTTCAATGATAGAGGTCGACATCTTTCTCAATTTACGCAGAATCATTGTCATGTCTGCCTTTTCACGCAGATGTTTTCTGACCATATCTTTCTAAGAACTGTGAAAGTGTCAGGTCCTTCAACTAATGACTGATATAACACCTAAAGCAACATCAATCTGGGTCAAGTGTGTACGTATCACTACTTCAAGGTCAAATAATCACAGGTACAGACATATTGCCAAAATAGTGTAGTCTGAATTGACATCCTCTTTTGTGAGAAATTCCAATCTAATAAGATTTAGTATATAAGGACTGCCATTCGACCACTTGTGAGGAGAGATTCTTTACCCAGTTTATCACACAAGATTCTGCCAGAAAACTGCCTCACCTACTGCTGGCACAATTCAAAGATGCTACATCTTGCTCAATGCTGATAAAGTTGAGTCCCGGAGGAAGACTGCTACCTCAGCGCGTGTTTGCCCTTCGCAGGGAATACTGCCTTTATGTGACTATTGATAACAACAGCACTTGCTGTCAACGAGATATGTGGTGCGACTCTTCTCCCTAAGAAAATCTAGACTGCAAGTTGCTGGGCTCTCTGTACTCTCTCTAAGTGTACCGCATAGAAATAGTTTTTTGAGTGTTAGGTTTTAGATGAGATTTCTAACATGTTAGAAATGTTCATTTTATTCTTGTTGATTACAACGTGCCTTCTTGCTGTTCTAATGGTATCCTGTGTAGTTATTTTAGATGTACTGAGAAACAGATTTCTGTTGTAATAAATGTTTTTATTTAAGACTGTCTATCCTTCTTAGTGCAGTCTGTGTGATATTGTGAACAACAAAATAGGTTTTTTTTTTTTACTGTGGTGTACCTGATCCCTTTATTGGGATTGTTAGTAATCCAAAAGCAATAACTCTACTTTAATAATCGATTGGACAGGGTTCTACGTGGCTACTACCACCTGTCTTTCACATTCAACACTAGTACATTGAACTAAGTTCACTTGTGTCACCCATTTTGGTGAGAATGCAAACCTTGTAGAACTATGCCAAAGTCATAGTTTAGGCAACTACTGTTTCTGCAGGTGCTAGTGAAAAACCATGAACTAACCTTGAAAATGAATCAATATTTAGTTATTGTTCACAAAAGTGAGGAATCTTGCTGCTGCTCAGCTGCCTTTTATGATTTCTAGGTTTTTCCGTAAGCGAGATGTTTCTTGCAGTGTTCAAATGAAATGATATTGAAGAAGTGAGAATAAGAAACACTAATGATATAAGTCAGATTACTAGTGTTTTAGGAATGAACATTAGATTCTGCATAGATTTGTTCTTATGATATCTGGCACCAAATGCTCAAAAGACTTTTGTAGGGAAATGGCACTATTTGCTAGCTTTGTCTGCTGGTTTTTACACTCTGCATAATGCGACACTACTGTCCAGTGCCCAATATATATGCTATGACCCCTAGCAATGTGTCAAATTGCCTTTGCTCCTAATCGGCATGTTTAACTTGCCTGTAAAACCCTAGTATATTGTACAAAGTGTACCCTGGGCCTGTAAGTTAAATATGACTAGTAGACTGCAGAACATATTGTACCACCACTAAAGTGATAATGCAAGACATGTCTTCAGGCCTGTCCGTGCAGCCTGGGTATGCAGTTTTAAAACTACCAATTCAACCTGGAAAAATAAACTGATAGCCAGGCATAAACCTTCCTTTTTGATACTTATAAGTCACCACTAATGTAGGTCTTAAATGTCCAAAGGGCAGGGAGCATGGTATTTAAAAAGTAGGACATGCATATTCTATGTTTTACATGTCCTGGCAGTGAAAACTTCTACAGTCGTTTTCCACTGTAGCAAGGCTGGCTCTCTCATAGGAACACACTGGGTTATTTATAACACCTTATAATACTCAACTTCAGTTTAAGAATAGCTAGAAAAATGATTCAAGGACTCATTTTAAAGTTAATTTAAAGTCCAACCTAATGGTAAAGTCGGTTTTAATATAACTATTTTGAAAATGAAACTTTTAGAAAGCTTCCATTTTAGGCGGGAGCCAGATGTGCCTTTCGGTCATTGTTCACTGTCACCCAGGAGCTGAATGGCACCTTGATCAGGTGTGATGTGGCCCTCAGTGCTGAGACAAAGGGAGAGGGGTTGACCATCTCCTGATATGATGGCCATCTGGAGTTGTGACCAGGGACTTAATTAACTTCAAAGGATGCCTACCCAGTCCCTGGCAGATATAGCTCACACCTGGGCCTGTCCCCTTGTATTGCTCATCTAGCTTGCAAGGCAGTGGGAGAGGAACTGCCACCAGAACTGGTTTTGAGTGACAGCAGAAAGAGTTTTGCCCATCATCACAGCATCACTTTTGGGGAGGCACAGGGAGCTCTGCAAAGAGAAAGAAAGGTTCTTGATTTTAGTTATGTAGGGGCATTATGGGATAGTATACAATAAAACACACAGAATGTGGTGAAAAACGTATTGGGGGAAACCTTGGGAACGTTTGTCCCATTGGTTAGGGAGTGGCCAGGAGTTTCCCTCACCCACAGACTGGTACTGGGCATACATGTGGCACTCTGAGTACTCTCTTCGAAATACTGCTGGACCTGTGGAAGACAGATGAAGGACTACACTAGCTGTTTTGACCTGCCACAGCCTGCAGCACTGCCCCACTGGAAAGATCTGAGCTCCAAAAAAGTGACTAAGTTCTAAGGGAGAAATCTTCACCCGGTGAAGGCTCCAAAATTATCCAGCTGGCGGGGGACCTTCCTTGG
The DNA here is from genome assembly GCA_963921515.1 of Calotriton arnoldi. Classification (NCBI taxonomy): domain Eukaryota; kingdom Metazoa; phylum Chordata; class Amphibia; order Caudata; family Salamandridae; genus Calotriton; species Calotriton arnoldi. The sequence goes on along the minus strand of CAWUFW010001860.1, from coordinate 1,937,662 downwards.
GGCGAATTTTTAATTTCTCCTATACTAAGCTTTCCCACCGAAAGTCAAAGGTTTCACATGGACTTTCTCCAATGTTTATCCTGCCTCATAGAAAACATAGAAAACATCTCAGCCACAGCCTGCTGTCTTGTCCTGCTGAGGATTTTTTACTTCCATTTCAGAGACTTAGGGCCTTATTATGAGTTCCGCAGTCCATAGAACCGCCAAACCCATGGTGGCTGTCCGACCAACGCCACACTGCAGGTGCGCCTGCAGCATTACGACTGGGTGGTCGGACTGCCACAGGACCACTGCGACCGCCGGGGATCCAGGATCCTGCGGCGCTCTCGCATCAGCTAGAGGCTGAAATATGCTGGTGGTGCAGCAGTGGCACCATCGAGCATATTTCGAGTTGCCTCTCCACTGCCCGTTTCACTGAAGTGAGCCCGCCATGAAAAGGGTGGGGAAGAGGCAACAAAGCGGGACTGCCGTTGTCAGTACACCGCGCAACCGCCTTCAAGACCAGGATTAAAGTCCTACTGTGCCGGACGGGAGCACCGCAGCTTTGGTGGTCGTACAGCAGAAGGCATGTTGCATGGTCTGCAGTAGGACCACCAAAGTTGTGATAAGGCCCTACGTCAGAAGGTAAACCTTTTGGTCGGAACAAACCTATTCTTTGTATCCTACCTGTGCTCCATCACGGTTAAACTTAACTCATGCCTAGGTACCAGGGACACACAACCAGATTACCATGGTTGGCACTTAACACTTTTTGGGTGACATGTATCAAAATTGTAAATTGCGAATAGCTCATTGCGAATTTCTGAGAATCGCATTTAGGTAATCGAAATTTACAATGTATGAAACTCAAAGAGTTTCAGATAGCGATTGCTAGGGGTTGCAAATCGCTCTACCTCATTAATATTAATGAGGTAGATCGCAATTTGCGACCCCCTAGAAATTGCAAAAATCACGGGATGGTGGCCTGCTGTGGTCGGCAGACCACCATGTCCTTGATTGCTTTTAAATAAAGCAATCTTTTTTTTATGTAAAGCAGCCCGTTTTCCTTAAAGGAAGACGAGATGCTTTGCAAAAAGTAAAATGAAAAGTTTTCTTTTAATTTTTTTAAGACCAGGCAGTGGTCTGTGAGACCACTGCAAGCTCTTAAAAATGCTTTTACAAACATTCACAAAGGGGAAGGGGTCCCTTTGGGACCCCTTCCCATTTGCGAATGGGTTACCACCTACTTGAAGTGAATGTTTTGCGACCGCATTCACCGTCACGATACATTCATACATACCGTTAGGATTCGGTATTTGGAAGAGTCGCCCTAAACACGCCCCTTCCAAATACCGAATCGCAAACCCATTTTGCAATTCTGTAATAGGTTACTGAATCGCAAATTAGTGTTTGATGCATGGCGAATGCAAAAACTCTTGATACATGTGGCCCTTGGTGCTGTTTTTATTTAATATTTAAAATATTCATATCTCCGGTTCCCCCTATTGGATTTTTGTGTTTTGGTGTCATTTTGTTCATTAAAATGTTCTCTGTTTTTATAAATTGGAGTGGAATTTCTATTTTGTTGGGTTTCCAACTTTTTAACTGTTTCAGTCCTTCTAAATGCTTTACACATTTCTTAAATTGAGCCTGTCTGCTCTGTGACATAGTTACCAGGGATTAAGTTCAGGTTTAAATTACTGAAGCCTTTTTGGACCGACAAAGAATAGTGCCATTATTACCTGTGGTGGACAACCACCCAACCCAACTAATAATCTATTGTCTCACACATTGCATTTGCAAAGTCAGAGCACCTATGAATGTACATTCTTAAAATTGAAATTCACAAAAGTGCTTTGAGATTTGAAATGGCATTAGGAACCAAAATGCAGTTGCAGCCGGCATGACTCGCGGGTGGGGGTGCGGGGGGTCACGCGGGGAGGGGGGGTAAGGAGGTGAGGGGGGGTAATTTTAAAGGTAAAAAAAAGTTAACTTACCTTAGCTGGCCTGGCCTGGTCCGGTCCCGCGTCGTCTCGCATCATCTCTGCTCATCACAGGAAGCAGGCAGTCTCCCTCCCCTCCCCTAAGCCAATCACAATGCTGCAATGGCAGCGTTGTGATTGGCTGGGACGCCGACCACACAGGCGTCTATGGGGAGGCTATTTTCTCCATGTAGGCTGCATGAGGCCTACATGGAGAAAATGCAGAGTGCATATGACTGGTTTGGTCGGCCTTGGAGCCGACCAAACAGTCAGCGCCCTCAGAGTGGGCAAGCCACTCCTCCCCTGCCCTCAAGTAGGAATGCCCACCCTCCCGCCCCCAACCAAACCCATCTGCTTTCTCGCAGTGCGAGAAGTAGAAACATAAAATGGTATTTATAATACAAATTTATGTTTCTGCTTCTCGCACTGCAGGAAAGCAGTGGGGCGACGCTCCTCCACCTACATGGAGGAGCCACCCCTGCCAATATGTAAATGTCCAAATAAATGGCCGTTTCTGCACCTTCAAGGCTTGGAATGATTAGCTGTGGTATTCTGGGCAAAACATTAACTGCTTGCTCTCTGTTTTAGCAAGATGCGGCCATTACGTAAAGAGACTCCCTAATTCACATTCATAATGTGTCACTGTGGCATTGTGATCTCTGTCCCTTGCAAGCACTTTGCAAGTGCTGAGATGTACTTCTGCTCCATGAAGGCCTTTTTTCCAAATTTCAATACTTCCAAGTGGAGTTGTAGTTCGATTGCTGCCTCATTAATAATCACGAGTATAGCAGATGAATATATGACGTTACAATGCATACCATTACAACGCCTACTTTTACAATGCAATTTTTACAACGCAACTACCATTACAACGCATGTTTTTACAACGCAAACCATTACAACACATGTTAATAGGGTTATATATAAATAGGGCTCCCGGTTTTATGGTATTTATATTTTTTGTCATTTCTGTCTGTATTTATCCATATTTATTTTTTGCTAATTTTACCTGTATTTATCCATATTTATTTTAGGTTTTGTGAAAAAATTAAGCTGAAATGTGTATATTTCTGCATTTATTTACCTGGTTAATGTACACTATTGCCTGAACGCCTGACAGGTTTCATTGATATATATACACACTCAGATGATAAAATATGCACTTATAAGAAAACATGCACATTTTAGTATCACGGTTGTGCAAATCTACGGCAGTTTAAGGCTCTTTACTAAAATTCCTTTATTTTTGTAATCCCCTTGCCTGTCAATCCGCACAGCTTTTAGCCTGGCAGTCATGATTGACAGCATTCAGAATCACTCAAAAACAACCCAATTTCTGTTTTTATCCACATTTAAAAATAAATACAGACAGAAAAATAAATGGTTTTCTGTCTGTATTTATCTGTAAAAATCAGTAAAAACGGAAAACAGGGAGCCTTATATATAAATTACCTTTACAACCATGTATTTACAACGCATACTATTACAACGCATACCGTTGTAACAGATATTACATTTCCTATTATGGATAAGAGAAAACCATTTTTTTTAAATTTGTAACCCATCCACTGGCACAGGATGCAAGGAAAATAGGGGTTTAGGATAGGGGAGTCTATTAATATGCAGGTATTAATTTTATTACTCGGGTATAATTTTTAAAACATCTGTAATGAATTGTAAAAAAAAAATACCCAGGTACTTATTTTAATACTTGTGTATTAAGTTTAATACCTGTGTACCATTTTGTACATATTTATCAAACAGAAAAAAATCTAAAAAAGACCTTACGGTGATGTATACATACAAAACATTTCTACCAAGACAAGCACTACAGTCAGTGCCAGAAGAAGACTAAGTATGAGTCTAAGTAGGAGTCATAGAAGCAAACAAAACAGGTGTCCTTCCACTATTTCCATTGCACCAGCTGACCCACCATCTACTCAAAATGGCTGCCATTCTAAAACAGAACATATTTATCAAATTTTTCACACAGCACATAATAAATATACAATCTGTCAGCTTCCAAATCACACGGAAAAATCGTTTCCAAAACATATTTTCTTTTAAATTTTCATTTGCCCACCAAAAACGTATAAATGCAGCCGACCACCATTTTGAGCTCAGTGGTGCACTGACTTCCATGGTGACCACACGGAGCTGGAGTTAGAGAAGAGAACTGAGACTCGAAAGTTCAAACACTGCCATCTATTGACAAAAGTAATTTTACGGTTTAAACGAAAAAGTTTCTTAATGAAATCAATAAAATGATATACCTAAAAAAAAATGTTTAAATCTTTCACAGATACATTTTTACTATCGTAAAGTAAGTGACTTTAAAACTACAGATAAGTTTCATTTTAAACTCAAAATAAAAAAAAAAAATTATTTTCCATTTTTAACAGAAAATCGCCCAAACCATATTACAATCAATTTTCGCAAAACAAAAAGATTGGAAATCTACTGTGAGTATACTGTAAAATATAATTCATACAAAGCAAAATATATTTTTAGTTTTAAAGATCTAAAAATCTGTAATGTAAGTTTGGGTGCTTGCCTCAGGGAAGGTGCTGTAAGGTAATTTGGCTCAGAAAAACAACTATATAACACCACAGAGAGTTTGCAACAGGGAAGGTGCTGGTTAGTGGAGGGAGGCAAAATTACTATTCTAACTCCGTACAGGGTGTTTGGATCAGGGAAAGTGCTGGTCGGGGATGAGGGGCAAAATAACTATTCTAACTCCAGCAGGTGTTTTCTTCAGGGAATGTGCTGGTCAGTGGTGGGGGGCAAAATTACTATTCAAACACCAACATGCATTTGACTCAGGTAAAGTGCTGGTCAGTGGGAGGGGGCAAAGTTAGCAATCTGACTTCGAACTGTGTTTGTCTCAGATAAAGTGCTGGTCAGTGGAGGAGGCTCAAAAAAATATTCTAACTCCAACCGGTGTTTGCTCAGTGAAAGTGGTGGTCAGTGGGGGAGCAGAATTACTATTCAAACTCCAACAAGTGTTTGCCTCAGGGAATTTGCATTGTCAGTGGTGGGGGGCAAATTACTATTCAAACACCAACAGGTGTTTACCTCAGGGAATGTGGTGGTCAGTGGTGGGGGGCAAAATTACTATTCAAACTCCAACAGGTGTTTGCCTCTGGGAAAGTGCTGGTCAGTGGAGGAGGGCAAAAATAATATTCTAACTCCAACTGGTGTTTGCCTCAGTGAAAGTGGTGGTCAGTGGAGGGGAGCATAATTACTATTGAAACTCCAACAGGTGTTTGCCTCAGGGAATGTGATGGTCAGTGGTGGGGGCAAATTACTATTCAAACACCAACAGGTGTTTACCTCAGGGAAAGCGCTGGTCAGTGGTGGGGGGAAAAATTACTATTCAAACTCCAACCGGTGTTTGCCTCAGGAAAATGCTGGTCATTAATAATCACGAGTAGGGCAGTTTGCAACCTTTTGAGAAACTATCTTGCAGATTTGCTGTGTTAAGCATCCCTCAGACCGCAAAGTGCGAGATTGCTCAGACTGTGATGCACAATTTCCACTGCAACCATCCCCTGATGTTTTCATTGGTACACCTTTAAAATACTTAAATACTTTCCTCACAGAAATACTTTCCTCACAGAAATTCATTGTAATGCAGATATTCAACAAGTCAACCAAATTTCAAAGATTACACTATAATGAATTACTACATGTAGTGCTTTAGATCTGCATTAAAATGTAAGTTAGGCCCAGGTGGAATTTTAATTCTGTGAGTGGAATTGGAGAATTTTGGTGACTCAGCGTGACTCTTCTAACACGGATTATGCACCAAAATCTGTCAATTGCTGCATGGTACAATTTTTTTCTCATTTCAGGAACACGATGACAATGGGCACATTGCGAGTCTTCAAAATGCAAGCTGATGAGCATCCTCTAGCGCGATTTCCAGTCTCTAGGAGGACTTCCGGCGAGATTTTGCAAACGCGGGCAGTTGCGAACGGTCACAGTCGGAGGGCTGCTTCCCGACTAGATTTTCTACTCGAGCGCCAGCAAAATCAACTTGAAAATAACATGGTACAGTCAAGCTGATTTTCCAGTGCAAATGGCATTACTGGCATAAAATTGTACCGCAAGCAGCACAACATGCATTCTCCACCGATTGGCAGAACTCTGTGAAAACTTGCAGAGTTTTTATGTCACTCTGCGTGATTCCGCTGAGTAAAATTCAGTGAGTTCCACCCAGGACTAATGTAAATACCAGCTATGAACATATTACTGTTGAGAGAAGTACAGTAAATGAAAGGAAATCCAATTGCTGCTGAAATGGGTAACAAAAACACAATTTCTTCAGAAACTGAAACACTGATAAAGCAAAAAATACTTTAAAGCAGCAAACTTAAAAATATTGCATTTTAAAAATAATAAAGAGGAAATGTCTATCTTTCTTATTTTCACTCTGTTCATCCATGTGTTTGGCTTCCTAGTGGCCCATGTCATGTGCGACACCTTCAGTAATGTTTATGGCTTTTAGCCACATTGTATTGCATTCTATGTAGGACTTGCGGTTCTGCATTTACCAATATAAGTATTGACTTAAAAATAACAAAATGCGACTCTACATTTTTTTTTTTAAATCAGGCTGGCGTAATCACACATGAGACAAAGGATTTTGCATATGAGTTCACATGGATGCATTACTTGGGCGTGTCTGAACATCTGTGTACATGGCTCCCTATAAGAAACAGGATGGTTTAAATATACACACAACCAACTAATACAAAATCTGAAAATGTCCTTCTTTGTATTTGCAAAATGCCAGGCATGAGGAGCCTACACAGTAACAATATTTATTTCCGTCTAATCTGATACTTGTAACTCTGAGTTTGTAATGGGAAAATATTACAAGTCTGAGACGGCAAACAAAAACACCTTGGCCCATATTTATCATAGTTTTGTGTCACCCTTGAGCAACACTAAAGTCAGATTTACCAAGCCACGTAAGGCCACCTTACGTAGCCCTGCATGGCCTGATAAATGTAGAGTAATGAAAGGCAGCGCAAATCACTGCCTTGTGTTACTCTGCCCCAGGAAGGCGTTCTATGGGAGGAGCGTGGGTGTTCCAATGTATTCACCCATGGATTTTGGCGCATTCCCAGAGTTACCATTAGTAGTAGACCTGGGAATGCGTCAAAATGTTACGCCTCCCCAGGGGAGGTATAACGAGGAGAAATACCTTTATTCCTCCTTCTATGTGTGCTGCATTCTGCACCACACTTACAAAGAGGAAAATGTCTCTTGTTTTTGGAATGTTTTTGTGTATCTCCCTGCACAAAAACAATCCTGTTTACAAAGCAGGCCCCCTTGTACCTTGGTGCAAGGGTGCCTGTGTTGGCGTTAGGCAGCCAAAACTGTGCCAGTACAAGGAAAGGACAGGAATGAGGCGTACGACGATAAATACAAAGCATTCCTGCCCTTCATGCAGCGCAGCACGGTGGCTTGCTGCGTTGCGCTGCATTAAAGAATGATAAATATGCCCCAGGTCTGCATGATTCCTCATTCCTGTAAAGAGGTAGGTTAAGGTCTGCCCTGCTTTAATCTGCGTCCATCCATTACCAAGCCATGTTCACGACCACCGCACATCAAAATGCCTATGCTGCACATCGACCTTCCTGCACCCCCTTTCTTCATAAGACGTCAAGCTTTTATAATGTACACGTCCCCGTGCCTCTGACCTGTTTGTTGCTCTGTGATCCCTGGACATCACTCACTGCTTCTCTGATGCACAACATCCAGTGATGTCCACCAGACTCTTCTGAAATCCACACCCAGGGCCAGTGCGACACACATCCCCCAATGCCCTCCTGAGACGTGAAACTGGTACTCTCCGAGAGCACATCACCCTATACTCATTTGCTGCACACCATCATGTACCCCTGTGATGTACAACATTTTGTGCAATTGTATGCATGATATTCGGTCTCCGTCCATTGACTTCTGTATGTTTGCTGGTCTGTAAGCACGGGTGCTGCTATGACTGCTGGGCTTTGTGAAGACTGTCTTTGGTAGGTGTGTTATTCACTGTGGATGTTGGTAGGCGCTGCGGGTGTACCAGTAAGTTGTGTGCCCACATGGCAATGCACTATGCAAAAGCAAAATTATCCACTTGGCCAATGCTTCGTTTAGAAGTAGCTAACAGTAACTTCTTCACGCAAGCCGAAAACATTTAAAATTATTTCAAATCCATTAGGCTAAATAACTAATAAACTTCCACGCTGAACGTTCGAGTGCCAGGAATGTACTATGCCTACAGATAAGATTGCTTTTTCGACACGAAAGCGTTAATTAGAAGGCGAGGCGGGTCTTATATTACACAGATTTCTGTGAGAAATCCCCGGCGTACAGAAGCAGCACGTCGCTTCCTGCTCAGACGTCAGGCAGCCACTGCTGCTGGGAAGATATGAATCTTCCGGATTTATGGCACTGTAACAAAGGCTCTGTCAGGAAAAATGTACAGGGGAGTTTTATGCAGCAGCACCTCTGCCAACAAGCAAATCTTGTGATGAGATCTGCTGCTGATAGAGCACAATGGATGCTGTTTATCACTCGGGAGGCAAGTGTGCAGATATTTATAGCAGATCAGGCCAACAGGCAGCTAGCTCCTTCCACATGCTTAACCTTGACTGTGTTCCCGCTCAACCACAGCATTTCCATCATGGATTCAGACAGGCCTTTGTGTTTGAAATACCTTCTCCTTATGGGGCAAGATTTAAAATAATTTGAACAGGTGTCTTTTGCACAATTCAATTCTTAATTGCCATTTGAAAACTTGAATAAATGCCCAGTGATGCTTCCGGCATATGTCCTCTGTGGCGTCTCATATGCCTTGGTTGACCCAATATTGAACTTTTATTTGGCAGACATAATTTTTAAAGGTGGTGGGACGTGACAGTTTCATGGGAGAGAGTTCATGGATATACACACACAGACCTCTATCTGATCCAGTGGAAATTTGGTAGAAGCCAACACACAGTTCGCCAGGCCCATCACGAACTGGGTCAACGGTCATCTAACTTCTATCGACAATCTATCAAGCACTGATTGTAAAACATTGCAGTTGATCAGAAGGAACAGAGAGTGTAGCGCGCTGCTCTGTAAGGATAAAACAGGCAGCAAGGGCTCTATGTCACATGGGGCCCTACAATAAATATATATATATATATCATTCTTGTATATAATTTCCTTATTTCAGATCAGTTGTGATGTAAGTAGTCAACTGTGGTAAGGCAATCACAAATCTAATGTTAGTGCTCATCTGGTGGATGTAGGTCTCCATTGAGAACAGAACTACATAGGTTACTTCCATCATGCGTGTGTTGGATTGTGTGTTAATGAGTAGGGACTACAGCAGGAGCCTTGCATTATATGCATCAGGCAGGCTGCAGGTTTCCATAATGATGCTTCCACTCGGTGAAGGAAGTTTAATGTAGGAACCAGTGAAGTAATATTTTCTGCCTGTCTGGGTGAAATGCTGTGATCTGATTGGCTGATGGCATGAGTGAATGTGTCAGCTGAGAACATTCAATCAGGTAGGATTCTCTTGAGAGCTGGAGAAAGGAGCTAATCTCATGGACACTGTTCTGCACTGCAAACTCGGCATGGGTGGTGGGCATTTGATATGATCCCGAAACGGGGGATAGGCCTAATAATTCTGGTCTCTCCACATTGCCCCGGACTGGACCCTCTGGTACCTAAGCGATGAACGTTGAGGAAGCCTACCCATTGAGTCACAGGTGTGAGATTATCCCGAGGTTCTTTGTGCCTTGGAGCACACTTTCACCAGGTGTGAATGCACAAGCGACGGAGAAAAGCTGCAGGAAATAGATCCTCAGTTCCTCAGTTGATAGTAAGTGGACAAAGTGCAACAGTCCACCACTAGGAGCTGCCACCTCACTGAATAAGTCACAGAACTCTAGGAGGGCACTTACAGCATGCTCTTGGTTTTCTTTCCAAACAAACATAAACTCATTGCCTCACACTTTTGGCGATGGAAAGGACTGGTGCCGGAGATGGAGATGACTGGTACCAGGTGTGACATGCGTCTACATCAGCATGACTGTCTAGGCCAGCATGGCACCTGTCACTGCTTGTCTCCAATAGCAGTGTGATGTCATCTTTCTTCCTCAAGCCAAGTGGAATGTTGTATATGTCATTGGAATCTGGGTATGTCATAAACTATGTGTTAAGGGTTATGGGAGTTGTGGCAGTTGGTTCTCTGCCACAGTTGGCGATGGGTGAGGTCTTCTGTAAGGAAGAAACTTGGACTTGCCAACCCTCAATTGTCTATGGAGTAGTCTTACTTATGAAATACGACACTGTCGTAGTCGGCAGGCGCTGACTTACTAGAAGATCTCAAGACCTCAAGAAATGGAGCTTCCTTACGAAAGTCAAATCTGTTATGAAGACAACCTTCTGGTGAGAGATAACCATATATGAGGAAATGCGTGTAATTAAAATGTTAAATAATGCGGTGAAAATGCAAGACCATCGAATTTGGAATCTCAACAGAGTTGCAATCTTCAAACGTGAGTCTGGTGTGCCTATCTCGTTGGGCAAACCCAGCGCAGTATCTGAGGATGGTGAAAAGGGGAGTGCCATGTGGGAACAAAATCCTCTTATGGGAAATTTGTTTTCAAGAAGACAATTGGGCAGGATTGTAAGATGACCTATGTATCTGAGGGATTATGCTTAAAGCGTATTTGCACGATCCTATCAGCTACGCCTAAGTTCGTTGTTTAGCGATCCATGCTGATTTGTCCCTTCATGCTTTTCCTCGTTGTGTATATAGTTCTTCTTTTCTTTTTGTGAAGGAAGGGAGGTGTGTGGCATGCGTCTAGATCATCATGACTGTCTAGGCCAGCATGACACCTGTCACTGATTGTCTCCAATAGCAGTGTGATGTCATCTTTCTTCCTCAAGCCAAGTGGAATGTTGTATATGTCATTGGAATCTGGGTATGTCATAAACTATGTGTTAAGGGTTGTGGGAGTTGTGGCAGTTGGTTCTCTGCCGCAGTTGGTGATGGGTGAGGTCTTCTGTAAGGAATAAACTTGAACTTGCCAACCCTCAGTTGTCTATGGAGGAGTCTTACTTATGAAATACAACACCGGGCCACCACACAGATGGAGCATTAAAAGACAATATTCCCACACCAGCTCGCCAGATAAATTAGATTTTTCTCTTTACAGTTGACTGCCCAAAAAAGGTATAGGATACTTTTGAGACCAGCATCATAGACCCCACTCAGGGAAGGCTGAGGCTAATTTTTTGTAAGCCTGGGCCACTAGGGCAAATGACACTGAGCGTGAAAATACACCTTTTCACGATGTGTACATGAACCTGGCATTCCAGAGATATGTGGTCATGTTGTTTTATTATTTTACCTTGCTGGGACACGGAATACTGTGAATAATAATGAGTATATGTTAGAAATGGGGGTCTCTAGTTGGCAGAGGCAGGTACCTTTGTCCAAATAGGGACCCTTGCTTCTAGTCAGGGTAAGGGGGATACACTCTGAAAATAACCCCTGCTCACCACCTTGGTAGCTTGGCACAAGCAGACAGGCTTATCTCCGAGGCAGTGTGTAAAGCATTTGTGAACACATACAGTAATACAGTGAAAACACTACAAATGGACACCACACCAGTTCAGAAAAATAAGTAATCTTTATCTAAACCAAACCAAGACCAAACAACAAAAATCCACAATACAGTATCAAAAATATCCTTAAAAATAGGTAATACACTCAAATTAAGCTTCTAGCAACAAATAACTCCACCTGGAGTTATTACGATGTCGTGACAGATGAAAATCCCAAAGAGCGGCGCCGACCACGAGGTGCGCGGCGTCGGGCCAGGAGTCAAGCAGACCCACAAAGAACAGTACCTTGGAATTGATGAAAGCAAAGACGGTGCACGGCGTCGGGGAGGTGATGCTTCATTGGCGCCTGCGGTGTTGGTTCCTTATGACCCCAGGGGAGGTGATGCCTCTGTTCCTTACTACAGCGCTGGGGAGGTGAGACGTCGATTCCTTACTGTGTCGGGGAGGTGACGCCACGGATGGCGGCAAGGCATCGGTTCCTTACGACGGTGCGATGTCGATGGATTCAGGAGTCACCCACGTCGAGTATCGGCTCCGCGTTGATGAAGCACCGGCGTCGATGAAGTCGGGGCTGCGGTGCGAGTCTGGACGGTGCGTCGTGGACGTCACGAGCGGTGTCCTTGGCTCTGGTGCAGGCAGCGGCCTCGTTGACGGCTTCGGAGTCGATGCGGCATGGCTTCGGCAGGCGTCGGGCCTACGGTGCAAGTCGGGGTGGTGTGTCGTGCTCTTCACGAGCAGTGCCCACAGCTTCGGTGCAGGTTACGGCATCACTCACCGCGCCGGTGTTGCAATTTCCTTCTGTGGCAGCTGAAATAGCAGTTCCAGATGCAGAGAGACAGAAGGGATGAAGTCTTTGTGTCCCTGAGACTTCAGAACAGGAGGCAAGCTCAGTTTCAAGCCCTTGGAGATCTTTTCTTCGAGCAGGTGACAAAGCAAACAGCAAAGTCCTTTTTCCCCTTTCCTTGGCAGCAAGCAGCCACTGCAGGCCAACCCCAGACAGCAAACAGCACAGGGGCAGTATTCCTCGTCAGCTTATCCGGCTCTTCTCCTTGGCAAAGGTTCCTCTTGATTTCCCAGTAGTGATCCAAAGTTCTGGGGTCTGGGCCCCAATATTTATACCACAAAATCATTTGTTCTCTGAAGGCATAGAGTGTCTGTACCCAGCCAAAACCAGTTCTGTCTTCACTGGTGCAGCTTCCTGACAGGAGGTGGAGACAGCATTGTTGAAGGCAGACAAGGCCCATGCAGGTGAAAGGAAATCTCCTCCCCCTACTCTAAATGCAGCCCAGGTCTATTCAGCCAAGCCCTGACTCATCAGATTTCTAGAGCCACTGCCCCTTTCCAGCCCCTGTCATCCAAAAGCCAGACATGCAATACACAAACCTAGCAGAGGCACACTGGATGGTTAGGCAAGAAAATACCTACTTTCTAAAAGTGGTATTTCCAAACACAGAATGTAAAAATCACCCTCACTAACAGATGCATTTTAACATTCTGAGTTCAGGCATACTAAACTCAGGGTCAGTTATGTTTATAAGATGTTATAAACAAACTCCGAATTCTGTCCTAAGGGAACAGATAGCTTTGCAATAGTGAAAAACGAAATTGGCAGTATTTCACTATCAGGACATGCCACACACATCAGGGCATGTCCTGCCTATCACATACAATGCACCCTGCCCACAGGGGTACCTTGGGCCTACCTTAGGGGTGACTAATATGTAGAAAAGGGAAGGTTTGGGGACTGGCAAGTGTGTGCACTTGCCAAGTTGACATGGCAGTCCCGGACTGCACACAGGCTCTGCAATGGCAGGCCAGAGTTATATTTCACAGGCTGCTTCTGTGGGTGGCACAATCAGTGCTTCAGCACACTTGCAGCATTTGGTTTACAGGCCCTGGGCACACACAGTGCACTATACTAGGGTCTGACAAGTAAATCAAATAGCCAATCATGGAAACACTAATCCATAACACAATTTACAAAAGGGAGCACTTGCACTTTGGCACTGAACAGCAGTGGCAAAGTGCCCAAAGCATCTATACCCGCAAAAATGGAGTCCAACACACAGCAAAACACAGGAGGCAAAGGCAAAAAATGGAAGGGAGACCCACGCCAATGGTGCCAGGTCTAACACATGTTCCCTCCAGCTGAAATGTGGGGAGAACTACCCACCCTCTTGGGAGTTCTTTTCACTAAGGCGGAAAAATCTGGACAGACCATCAGCATTGGCATGTTGTGTACCAGGGCGGTGTTCCACCGTAAAGTCCATCCCCTGTAGGGAAATGGATCACCTCAACAGCTTTGGATTCTCACCCCTCATTTGCATCCACCATCTGATGGGCCTGTGGTCTGTCTGAACCCGAAAGTGAGTCCCAAACAAGTATGGTCTCAGCTTCTTCAGCGCCCAGGCCATAGCAAAGGCCTCACGCTCAATCGCACTCCACCTCTGCTCCCGTGGAAGTAACCTCCTACTAATGAAGGCTACAGGTTGGTCTAGGCCCTCCTCATTCAGTTGTGAGAGCACAGCCCCCACACCATGCTCTGAAGCATCTGTCTGCACAATGAACTCTTCGGAGAAGTTGGGTGCCTTAAGCACGTGCGCTGTGCACATGGACAATTTCAGGGCACCAAAAGAAGGCGTTAGTCCAATTCACTTTCTTGGGCTGCTTCCCGGAAGTCGGCTCTGTCAAGGGGGCAACAATGGTGCCATACCCCTTGACAAATCTCCTGTAATACCCTGTGAGTCCTAAAAAGGCTCTCACCTCTGTCTGGGTCTTGGGGGGTTCCCAAGCCAGAATGGTATCAATCTTGGGCTGTAGGGACGCCACCTGGTGTCCCAAGTACACTACTGAACCCTGCCCGATCTGGCACCTGCTTGCCTTGATCATGAGGCCTGCCCTCTGCAGCGCCTTCAACACTTCCCAGAGGTGGTGCAGATGTTCCTCCCAAGTGGCACTGAACACTGCAATGTCGTCCAGGTAAGCAGCACTGAAATCCTCTAGCCCAACCAACACCTGGTTGACCAACCTCTGAAAGGTGGCAGGGGCATTCTTCATCCCAAAGGGCATCACCCGGAATTGGTAGTGCCCATCTGATGTGAAGAATGCTGACCTCTCTCTTGCCCCATCAGTGAAGGCGATCTGCCAGTATCCAGACGTTAAGTCAAACGTACTGAGGTACCGGGCAGCCCCCAACCGATCGATGAGCTCATCTGGTCTGGGGATGGGGTGCGCGTCAGTCCTGGTGACTGAACTGAGCCCTCAGTAGTCCACACAGAACCGGAGTTCAGGCGTGGCACCGGGTGCGGCAGCCTTCGGGACCAAGACCACTGGGCTGGCCCAAGGGCTGTCTGAGGGCTCAATCACCCCTAGTGCCAGCATCTTGGAGACCTCCTCCTTGATGCAAGCTCTAACCCTGTCAGTCACCCTGTAAATCTTATGTTTTACTGAAGGACTGTCCCCAGTGTCCACATCATTGACGCACCACTGAGTGACACCGGGGGTCAGGGAGAACAGATCAGAAAACTGTCCCAACAGTTGGTGACATTCACTCTGCTGTTCAGGGCGGTAAAGAGGTTCACACTGTCCGCTGACCCATCTTGCTCCTTTGCAGACAGGAGGTCAGGAAGAGGCTCAGTCTCCTCTCCATCCCAGCATCTGTTGCTAGGAGCATGCCCACTTTGGACCTCTCCAAGTGGGGCTTCAGGCGGTTCACATGCAGGACCCGCAAAGGGTTCCTGGGAGACTGCAAGTCCACCAAGTAGGTGACGTCACTCTTGCGCTCCACCACCTCAAATGGTACGGTCCACTTATCCTGGAGCGCATAAGGCTCCACTGGGGCCATGACCTAAACCTTCTGTCCAGGTTGAAACTCGATCAGAGTGGCATTCTGATCATACCAGCGTTTCATGTCCTCCTGGCTGGCTTCCAGGCTCACCTGAGCGAGTTGCCTGAAGCGCTTAGTCTGGTTTCTGAAGGCCAGCATGTAGCTATATACATCCTGGGGAAGTTTACTGGGAGCTTTCTCCCAGCCTTCTTTCACCAGACTCAGAGGTCCTCTTACAGGATGCCCAAACAGGAGCTCAAAGGGACTGAACCCTAAGGACTTCTGTGGTACCTCTCTGTGAGCAAACAGCAGGCATGGTAAGAGGACGTCCCACTTATGCCTCATGGGTTCACCAAGACCCATAATCATGCCCTTTAGGGTCCGGTTGAATCTCTCAACCAGCCCATTACCTTGGGGGTGATAAGGAGTGGTGAACTTATAGGTTACACTGCACTCCTGCCACAGGGACTTCATATACTTAGATATGAAGTTGGTACCCCGGTGAGACACCACCTCTCTGGGGAACCCCACACGGGAGAAAACCCACATCAACGCACAACTACCACAGGGGCCGTCACAGTCCGGAGAGGGATGGCTTCTGGGTACCGAGTGGCATGGTCCATCAAGACCAGGATAAACCTGTTGCCCACGGCTGTCTTGGGCTCCAGAGGCCCTACAATGTCAATACCCACCCTCTCAAAGGGGGTGCTGACTACAGGGAAAGGTTGGAGAGGAGCCTTACACTTCCTCCCACTCTTACCACTTGCCTGGCAAGTCTGGCAAGACCTACAGTGAGCATCAGAATGCTTGCGCATTTGGGGCACGTAAAAGTGGGTGACAAGCCTCTCTAAGGTCTTGTCTTGCCCCAAATGCCCTGCTAAAGGCACATTATGAGCTAGACCCAGTAGGAAGGCTCTGAAGCGCTGGGGTACCACCAGGACACGGGCTGACCTAGGCTCAGCAACCTTAGGCTCGCTATACTGGAGACTATTCTCCCAGTATATCCAATGTGATCTGGACTGATCACCTGCTGCCTAGTTTGCAGCCTGCTGCCGCAAACCAATGAGAGAAGGGCACATCTGCTGCTCCTGACAGAACTACTCCCTGGTGGGCCCTTCTTCTTGTTACCAATGGGTCAGCTCAGGCAGGTCTCCCAGTCCAGCTACTTGTTCCCCTGTAGGCTCCAGGGCATATCCCTCAGGGTCTACCTCCTCCTGGACCGTGGGAACTTCAGGGGCCAGTTCCCACACCCCCTGCCTCTTCTCCTTCCGGCAGGCACCTGGGCCACTATTTCAGGCTCCAGGTCCTCTTGAATGCCCTTACCGGCTGCCATTGACCGAGTGGTCACACACGCCCACTCAGGCAGACCCAACATATCCAAATGAAACCTCCGCTCCACCTTCGCCCAAGGGGAGCTCTCCAAATCATTGCCTAGCAGACAGTCAACAGGCATGGCTGGCCTCACAGCTACTTTCAAGGTACCTGAGACCCCCCCCCTCAAAGGGAACCTGTGCCACTTTGCAGAGGCACTCCGAATTGCCAGCGGCAACTACTGGGTAGAATGTATTGGGGATCACCTACTCTTCAGTCACTAGCCGACAACTGACAGCTGCCACACTGGCTCCAGTGTCTCTCAGAGCCTCCACACTATGGCCATTGATGGTCACCCACTGCATGTACTTTTTAGTGTTATCAGGCAGCTGAGTCCTTAGGACCATCTCACTGTCTCCTAAAGAGACCAGGGACATCTCGGCGGGACCCCACTCCTCCCCCAAGGCTACACTAGCCAGTTCCCGGGGCGGTGCACCAGTGGGTGTGGTGGTAACCGGCTTGGGACACTTAGGATCCCCCCGGAAGTGGCCCACCTGACCACAACTAAAACAGGTCTTGGGACCCCTCTGAACTGGCTTACCTGTCGGGACCCATGGTTTCTTTTCATTGGGAGGCTGGGAACACTTACCTTGTCTCCCTTGGGGATTACTTTGGGGTCCTTTTTGGAACTACTTCTGTTTACCCTTGTCCCCCCAACTCTTCTGCTGGGGACCCTGCCCACTCTTGGCGGAGTCTCCCACAAGACCTTTGTGGACCCTGGTACTGACCCAGCGTACCGCCTCCACAGCAAGCTTCCTGGGGTCAGTCAGCTTAGTATCAATCAGGTGCTGGCGTAGCTCTGGAAAACAACTACTGGACAAGTGCTCCCATGCAACCAAATCATAGAACCCCTGCAAGTCAGTTACCTTGCTACCCTTCACCCACCCATCCAGTGCTCTGCAAAAGTAAGATACATATCCACCCAAGTACTTGACTCCAGCTTCTTGCAGTTCCTAAATGTCTGCCTATAAAGCTCTGGGGTCAACCCATACCTGGCTATCAAGGCTTCCTTCATGGGGGCATAGGACATCTGATCCTCAGTGGGCAAAGCTAGTAAGGTCTCTCTCCCTTCACCTATGAAGCAGCCCCACAACCCCGCTCCCCAATCTCTCTCAGGGACCCAATGGGACTTCATTGCTATTTCATAGGCCTTAAACCACTGCACAATGTCCTCATGCTTCATGAAATCTTTGACAACATCTTTGGGAATGTATATTTTTCCTTCCCCAGGCACTGATGGTGTGCTGCCACCAGAGGGAGTGATTTCTAGATTCTTTGCTTTCAGCTCCAACTCCCTCAATACTCTCTCATGCTCTAAAAGCATCTTCTTTTCCTCCATGGCCAATTTCTTGCCCTCCAACTCAACCTCTTATTCTCTAAGTCACCCTGGCTCCCCAGCTTGAACTTAGCAAGCTCCATTTCATGCACTCTGCTTCTCTCCCTGTCGTCCAACTCCTCTGTAGACAGACCCTTTGAAGACACACTGCTGGCCCCCCGGAAGGCAACTTCCCCCCAGTCAGGTCCAGCAGCCCCTCCTGCTGCCCATCTAAATTCTCCCCCTCCACCATAGGTTCCTCGGTCTGCCCACTGGCATTCCTTGCTTCCAACCAGGCCCTCAGCACCTTTTGGAATTCCTCCCTTCTGGTGAGGCCTTTCACGGAGATTTTAAATTTTTGCAGATGGCTTTAAGTTGTGGCACAGTGTTGGTATCAACCCTCTCCTCTTCAAATTCAATATCCACAGATGCAAGTGATGCTGCTTTACTCATGGTGAAAATTGGCTGTTCTCAAGATGAAAAAAATTCCAAGGAAAAACTCTACAAAAATGTATGTGGTTGCGTAATGGTCTGCACTCACTAGCAGTGTACACCAATCACTGTATGTAAATCACAAATGCAAGTCCATGATCCTCACCGCTGACCACCAATGTTAGAAATTGGGGTCTCTAGTTGGCAGAGGTAGGCACCTTTGTCCAAATAGGGACCCTTGCTTCTAGTCAGGGTAAGGGGGATACACTCCTAAAATAACCCCTGCTCACCCCCTTGGCAGATTGGCACGAGCAGACAGGCTTATCTCAGAGGCAGTGTGTAAAGCATCTGTGAACACATACAGTAATACAGTGAAAACACTACAAATGGACACCACACCAGTTTAGAAAAATTGGTAATCTTTATCTAAACCAAAACAAGACCAAACGACAAAAATCCACAATACAGTATCAAAAATATCCTTAAAAATAGGTTATACACTCAAATCAAGCTTCTAGCAACAAATAAGTTACTCCACCTGGAGTTATTACGACGTCATGACCGATGAAAATCCCAAAGAACGGCGCCGATCGCGAGGTGCGCGGCGTCTGGCCCGGAGTCAAGCAGACCCACAAAGAACAGTACCTTGGAATTGATGAAAGCAAAGACGGTGCACGGCGTCGGGGAGGTGATGCTTCGCTGGCGCCTGCGGCATCGGTTCCTTACGACCCCAGGGGAGGTGATGCCTCTGTTCCTTACTGCAGCGCAGGGGAGGTGAGACGTCGGTTCCTTACTGTGTTGGGAGGTGACGTCACGGATGGCGGCGAGGCGGCGGTTCCTTACGATGTTGTGATGTCGATGGATTCGGGAGTCACCCACGTCGAGCATCGGCTCCGCGTTGATGAAGCCCCGGCGTCGATGAAGTCGGGGCTGCGGTGCGAGTCGGGACGGTGCATTGTGGACGTCACGAGCGGTGTCCTCGGCTCCGGTGCAGGCAGCGGCCTCGTTGACGGCTTCGGAGTCGATGCGGCACAGCGTCGGCAGGCATCGGGACTACTGTGCAAGTCGGGGCGGTGCGTTGTGCTCTTCACGAGCGGTGCTCACGGCTTCGGTACAGGTTACGGCGTCGCTCGCCATCGTCGGTGTTGCAATTTCCTTCTGTGGCAGCTGAAACAGCAGTTCCAGATGCAGAGAGACAGAAGGGATGAAGTCTTTGTGTCCCTGAGACTTCAGAACAGGAGGCAAGCTCAGTTTCAAGCCCTTGGAGATCTTTTCTTCAAGCAGGTGACAAAGCAAACAGCAAAGTACTTTTTCCCCTTTCCTTGCCAGCAAGCAGCCAATGCAGGCCAACCCCAGACAGCAAACAGCACAGGGGAAGTATTCCTCCACAGCTTATCTGGCTCTTCTCCTTGGCAAAGGTTCCTCTTGATTTCCCAGAAGTAATCTAAAGTTCTGGGGTCTGGGTCCCAATATTTATACCACAAAATACTTTGTTCTCTGAAGGCAGAGAGTGTCTGTACCCAGCCAAAACCAGTTCTGTCTTCACTGGTGCAGCTTCCTGGCAGAAGGTGGAGACAGCATTGTTGAAGGCAGAACAGGCCCATGCAGGTGAAAGGAAATCTCCTCCCCCTACTCTAAATGCAGCCCAGGTCTATTCAGCCCAGGCCTGACTCATCAGACTTCTGGAGCCACTGCCCCTCTCCAGCCCCTGTCATCCAAAAGCCAGACATGCAATACACAAACCTAGCAGAGGCACTGGATGGTTAGGCAAGAAAATACCTACTTTCTAAAAGTGATATTTCTAAACACAGAATGTAAAAATCACCCTCACTAACAGATGCATTTTAACATTCTGAGTTCAGGCATACTAAACTTCATTTTTAGGTCTCGCCTAGGCAGCGCTTGCGCTGTCTCGTTGAGACATGCAGTATATGCTTTACTAGGTGAGTCCCCGCCTCCTTTTTTCTATTTGTTATTGAGTGGGTCTTTCAAAATTTACTACTTGCTATTGGCTAATAGTGTTCCAAGTCCCTCCTTTTTTCCTGTTCTGCACGCCTATGGCTATTGGCCCCTTTACTTGTATTAGTCCACTTTTTTTGGTCTGTTGTTTTGGGGAGATCTCTTTTTTAATGTGCCTTGCTTTTTGACAGAGTTCAAATGTTTCAGCCCGTGCCCAGTGTGTTTCCCGACATGTATATTTTTCGGCATGTATATATTTTTTTTACTTGGAGGCCAAGCGCGTGATATTGACAGACTTTGAACGTTTGATCTGTGCCGAGTGTGTTTCCCGGCACGTATATATTTTTTTTTACTTCGAGGCAAGCCAAGTGCTTGATATTGACAGACTTTGAACGTATAATCTCGTATGTTTCCCCACACGGATAATTTTTTTTTACTTCAAGGCAAGCGCGTGATATTCACAAACTTAAAACATTTAGGGGCCGATTCCGATCTCGGCCGGTAGTGCTCCGAATCGGATTCGGTTTTACCGGATCCGATCCGGAGCCCTATTTTCCGACCGAGTCGTACGCGCGTCCGGGCGAGCGAGTACGATGCGTATTCGCCGACCGACTCGTCCGGGCGACCCGACCGCTCCGACCGACTCGTACCCGGATCGTACCGCTCCGACCGACTCGCTCGGACCCGATTCGCACCGCGCAATGGAGACGTTTTCCGGCCGGGTAAGTACGATGCGCACCTCGACCGCTCCGACCGACTCGCGCCGTCCGACTCGAACTCGCTGTCGGAGCCGTACTTTGGGGGTCCGTGTCGGACCCCCTGTACGCGTACCCGTGCGAGGCGCACACAGGGGGACCCAAGGGTCCCCCTACCTGTGCGTGTACGCCGCGAAGTGCTTCGCGGCGTACTCGCTGTAGGGGCGCCCTTGTCCGCCTCGCACCCATTGAGGCAATGGGAGCCTGCGTACGCGTTGTACGACCGGCTCCCATTGAGTACAATGGGAGTCCGACCGACTCGTGTCCGGTGGCATACGAATGCATCGGACTCGTTCGGTCGGACTGCACGGGTCCGATTCGGTCGGAAATCTCTCCGAGGACGGCTCGGTCGGAGAAATTACCGTCACGAATCGGAATCGGCCCCTAAATCTCGTACCCACGTTGCTGTCTTCGGCATTGCGTGCACTTTACAGTGCCCCTGGGGCACAAGCAGGGACCTAATTGAGTGCTTTTCTATCACTCTGCGGTCCCCCCGGGGCACAAGCAGGCATCCACTTCGGCGTGCCTTTCTTGCTGGGAAACCTGTGTACTGAGTCGTTTCCCAGAGACCGGCGTGTTTCCCAATTTAGGACTCGCACTGCACGGATGGTGCGCGCTGAGTCCTCCAAGCCGCCTGCTGAAATCACTGGCGCATTGGGGAAAAGGTATTTTATGTTTTGTTTTATGTGGTTTCACATTGTGCTGCACGTTTAGAACTGCCGGTGACCCGGCCCACTTATAGCCCTGGTAACTTCCTTTGTTGTGCAAGGCATTTACACTGTAAGTATTCAGTTTTAAAAGCTGCTGTGTTTCTAGTTTTGGCGAATGCTATTCACCTCAAAAAGCTTTAGTTTACCAACATTTTTGCAGAAATGAGTCCCCTGATATTAATCTAGCAGCGTTTCATAAAAAACTGCAATCTGCAGATTGGGGAGGGAGCCTTCCCCGGAGGTTGTGTGTCCCCGATTACGAGGAGGCAGTGCTGAGGGCGAGGCTGTTCAACCCCTCCCTGCCCGGCCCACACTGCAGCTTCCTCCCTCTTCGCCTACATCTTTTTTTTTCTTAAAAAATGTGAGCTTTATTGATTGGCAGCTAAGCAAGAATTGTCCTTTTCTACTCCGAAGCGTCAGTATCAAAAAATCATTAAGTCACTCTCTCGTTTTTCTGCCCGTGCTAGTTCTCTCCTTCACACGTAAAAGTGACTAAAGCCAGTGCGGAGGTCACAGCCGCTGAGTGACTGGAACTCTCCCCAGCTCCGTTACTGTTTCCTCACCATGGTAATGGAGGGTCATAAACCTGTAGAAGTTCAAGCGCGTGCGTGTGTATTATGTGATGTGTGTGTATGCGATGTTTGTGTAGGTGAAGTCTTGTGCGTGAGAGTGTTAGATTGTGCAAGTGTACCATGTTTTCAGTGTGCTTGTCGCATTTTGCGTGATTGTGTGTTGCATGCATGTATGCTTAAATCGGCATTTGTCATACTGTATTTGAGAAGTGAGTCAGATTGTTTATATGTGGACACTTTGCACTTTGACAATTGTGCATGTGGTGTCGGGCACTATACACAAGTCTATGTTTAATTATGCAAGTGACAGAATATCAGACACTACGCATATGTGTGAAGAGTGTCCGATTGTGCGTCAAAGTGTCACTGGTCTTGTGACTATTTCAGATTGTGTGCCGAGCGCCAGACCTGTGATTGATTCATCAAAACCCCAGGCGGAAAACATAATTTTCATTTGCTAGCTATTCTGTAACATCCCATCATGAAAAACAGCTGTTCTGGTTACAGTTTATTTAAAAACTCAGGCTCATGTTTAATTTTAACACACTTTAAAAACCTTTGTGTTGTTTACTTGTGGTGTCATACCACGCTAGGCCCTCTTTTCACGGTTGTGATGCCTACAAATCCATAGTCTTCCACCCGCCCACATCTCAAGGGATTTAGGTTACTTAACCAGAGTCAAAGCGCTGGGTGGCATAGACAGTGGTTTGAGGTGCTACAACAAGGTTGCAGTACAATATGATACATTGACTTAACTTTGTATGCTGAAAATTACAGTGAATGCACTTCAAATTAGCCATTGTAATTTTATTTATTATCCAACACTACTCTGCTGGTTGGCTTTCCCTAGATTCCTCTTTTTAGTCTGTGCTATGAATTCTATGTAGTCGGGATTCCCTGGGACAGTATACAGAGGGCTTGGTTCTGATAAGTGGGCAGTTGAGAGCACAAAAAAGCGCTTCAACACCCCTTCAGGGGTAACAAGCGCTATATAAATACAAACCTTTTTTCCTCTTCTATCCTTCTGCTATCCTTCCGAATCCAAATAACTGACTAACCTATCCACCACTTAAAATGACTTTCATAATTCACTATACTAATTCAACACTAATCCTCTATGGGTCCTGGAGTAGCGAGCTACTCGCCGAAAAGCGCTTCAACGCCTCGTCAGGGGTAGTAAGCGCTATATAAATGCAATGCAATACAATACAATATAATACAATACAATTAAGGCCTCTTCCTATTCAAAGTCGTTACTCGTTGAAACTGAAATTTTCCCTTCCATGCTTAACATTTTTGAGTATTTTCCTTTATATGAAAACGATCACATGATTCAAAGATGTAAATAACAGTTTGGTCTTAAATTATATCTGTTCAGCGTCTCAAGAGATCTGCTTCTTTATAAGTTTGTCAGGACCTTATCTCTTATGTGTCCTGAGTTCTTCATCAGTCTGGCTTGGTAATCCATTCTAGTTTGCTCTGGCTGTTTTGCGTATAGCTGCTTTCCTATAGTTCATGGGGTCTGTTGGTTATATATTCTGTGTTCACTGTTATAGGGAAATAGCTATCACTCTATAGAAGTAGCTGTCATTCACCATTACGTGCTTTGGTAATTGAGTACATGAACCAGAGATCTGTTATCGTCATTGATTTTCTTTCCCTGACATTTAAACGGCTTACTGTTCTGTGTGGTCTGGTTGTTTAAAAGTATGTCATAAACTGAATCTCGTGTTTAGAAAATGCCTGTCTACCCGGGGAGTAACCGCGCCACAGAGCTTTGGGAGCATTAGGGTCCACGAATAAAGTATAACTGTTTGTGAATTGCCTCAAATAACCTACTCTTTTGTGCATGTGTCCTTTAATTAGATGTCAATGGGTCTTTTATTTATGTTTTCATTTTTAAAAACATAAATAAAAGGCATTATCATTTACAATGCCAATAGCTTAAACTAAAAAATGCGAGACCTATTTGCATTGCAAATGCTTGTTCTAGCTTGTTCCCAGGGTCAGTTATGTTTATAAGATGTTATAAACAAACTCCCCATTCTCTCCTATGGGAACAGATAGCCTTGCAATAGTGAAAAAACGAAATTGCCAGTATTTCACTATCAGTACATGCCACACACATCAGGGCATGTCCTACCTTTGACATACAATGCACCCTTCCCACAGGGGTACCTTGGGCCTACCTTAGGGGTGACTAATATGTAGAAAAGGGAAGGTTTGGGGACTGGCAAGTGTTTGCACTTGCCAAGTCGCCATGGCAGTCCCAGACTGCACACAAGCTCTGCAATGGCAGGCCACAGTTATATTTCACAGGCTGCTTCTGTGGGTGGCACAATCAGTGCTGCAGCCCACTAGCAGCATTTGATTTACAGGCCCTGGGCACACACAATGCACTATACTAGTGTCTGACAAGTAAATCAAATAGCCAATCATGGAAACACTAATCCATAACACAATTTACAAAAGGGAGAACTTGCACTTTGGCACTGAACAGCAGTGGCAAAGTGCCCAAAGCATCTAGACCCGCAAACATGGAGTCCAACACACAGCAAAACACAGAAGGCAAAGGCAAAAAATGGAAGGGAGACCCATGCCAATGGTGCCAGGTCTAACAGTATAGTACACAGCCTTCTGCATGTGTTTTTATTTGGGAGATAATGAAGGGAAGTTTTGGTCCTGCAATTCAAAATGAAGGGGCATATTATCAAGCCCATTATCGCCGCTTTAGCGGCTGTTTTTGGCCGAAAAGCGGCGATAATGGCATCGCACTATTAGCAAGGACACGCTAGCGCGTGTTTCCTCGTCTCAGCACCGGTTTTCCTTACGCCTTGCATCGCATCGCATCTCTAATGAGATGCAAAGTAGGCGTTCCCAAGAAAAACAACATTAAAAATATCGCTATCTGTCCTTCGCAGTATTTACAAGCCCGCCCAGGACACCCATAGCGATATGAAAAGCTGCGCTAACCGCGGTGATCGCTGGTATTTTTCGTCTGAGAAAATCCTGACTTCACTATCTTTTACATGGGAGGTGGATTGTATGGCTAAATCCACATCTCCCTATTACTAAGGATTCCCCTATCGCTGCAGGTTTATAGCTGGATTCACAGCGATAAACCTGCATTTCGCCGCTATCGCCGGATTTTTCATCGCCTTGGAGATAAGCGTTGTAAATAACGCGATATCTCGGCGATCAAATCCGGCGATAGCCGGCGTTAAACAAAATCGCGCTAAGCGCGCTCGGTGATATTTATCGCTGCTCGTTGATGATATGCCCCGAAGTCTCTTTGATTTAAAGCTTTTACATGATATGTCTCTACATACAGTATGCAAACACACTGACTAGGCAACATGGCTGAACCTCTGCAGCTGCTGCCAAACAATATTTAGATCAATACAAATGAGTGTCACGCAGTGGTATTAACTAGCACTTAGCCCTCATTATGAGTGGACAGGATATTTGGGAATACATTTTCCAGTAGATCCAGCCTGTGATATTTACAGATCCACCAGACTGTACCTGGAGAACTTTCCCTCATAAAAAGGCCAGAGTTAAGGGTTTACCTGCAAAAATCGATGCAGAAACACAAAATTCTGCATGATATGGCACAATCCATATGGGGTGTGGGGACTGTGAGAAAGTGGACCATTAGTTGAGGTGGATGGTATCCCATCACAAGTAATAACGGTACTATGACTATTCTTGTTAGGTCCAGTAAAGGTTTAAATAATTTAAACCTGAGCTCACCCCTGGTAGCCATGGTACCGAGCAGCCAGGCTTAACTTCAGAAAACGTGTGAAACATTCAGAAATACCAAAACAGACAAACAGTCGAAAACACAACACATGAAAAATCCCACTCCCATTTATAAAAATAGAGAAGAATTTAATTAACAAAATGACACAAATATGAAACAAATGTATTAGTATAGATGAGCACCCTTTCTCCTACTGTAAGGAGTATTTGAGAGAAGAGCAAGGGAATATGGTGGGGGTGTTACTGGGTAACCTAATTTCCAGTAGAGCCTCCAAGACATTATGACCTATACATGAGGTTTTTTTTTAGGAGCACTTCCAGATTTTTTCTCATGCACCTTATGGAAATGCTCTTCTTAGCCTGGGATCTGTGGAACTCTCGGGTATATATGACACCTCCTCAGTGGGTCCCTGGCTGTTTAAATAATATTTAAATAATATCAGCAGATTAATAGAGTATATATACATAAATACGTAAAATTGAAAACTGAAAATTTCAATACACTCTGTAAAAGTGAAGGAATTTGAAACTGGAGATAGACTAACGGGGCAATTCACAAAGGTAACTTCCACATGTGAGTACGTTACTCATGTGAGTTTGCTCTTACACGTTTGAATAACTTTATTGCTTTTTGATACTTCAGTGTAGACTTACATGTTTCCGCACCCTGAAACAGGGGGTGAAGCCAAATTTAATTTATAAGAAATTAAATTAATTGAAATTAATTCTATACATACCTTTTGTCATTTTAGTACATGGTTCATAAATATAGTCATTTAGTTTCATTAACATTTTTTAAATAAATCTTTTAAAAAATAATGTTAATTAATTTTAATATATATTATTAATGTAAATGAAATTCATACATTATTTTAAATGTAGAATAAAATAAAAAAAGCTACAGCACTATTAACTTTTCTCTAAACAAAATATTTAATTTAAACATATTAAATTATGTTTAAAAACATCTCACCTAACATATACTGTCTATTTATTTATTCAGTATTAAAAATTTAAAAACCGTTACATATGCAATTAATGGAAATTAATTGCATTTAAAAAAAAATTAAGTTAGATTAACAAGGTTACTAAAATGTTATTGGATGAAAAAAATGAAATTTTAATTTATATATAATTTTCTAAACTTTACATTTATATATATTTTAAACAGGCTAAACACTGATACTGGAACACCTTCCAATGGCAAATAATAGAAGCAGAGACCTAAAATAGAACCTCATAGCAAAAAATGTTAAATGAAATTTGGAGCTTTGGGTGCCACAGGTTGAGACCGGGGCCCCGTTTATTAAAAAAATGCTGGGTCACACCAGCACCCATGGTGGGTGTCATCCGGCTGGTACCATAGGAGCCTCCCCCTGTGGCCCCTGAGGAGACTTAAAGATGTGGGTTTCCCGGCTAGGCACCGGGACACCCAAAATTTCATTATCAATAATTTAAGAATAATAAATGAGCAGTAGAAGCCACTCCTTTATTATTCAATGCTCTGGCAAGGTGCACGCCATAATGCCCTAGGGCATTTTTTAATTATTGTTTTGTTTCTGGTGGTGTCCCTAGAAGGGGCAGGGTAATCACCAAACTTTTTTTATGTTGTGGGGGCTGTAGGGAATGCAGCAGTTCCCCAACAACATAAAAAACACAGTAAGTATCCTGGGTCATTGAATCTATGACCTCAGTAGAGCTTACCATATTTTTTTAAAGCACTCCGAGCTGGAGCGCTTTGCTTTTCAGCTGGAGTGCAGAGACCTCTAGTGGTTGATTTTATGGTTATACTTAGCGGCCTGAAAATGTTTAAAAACTCAAACACATGTTAATGTTTTTTTAAATGGGCTTTTACAGTTAAGTGAAAATGTTTGTTAAAACATACTGTTTTAAACTAACAAAACAGCTGAAATTAACCAATTATAGTTATCTCAAGTAGCTGTAACTCATACCCAAAAGTAACTATAAGTCGTGGCCGTGCCATGATCTGCTTGGTACCTCCCAAATTACATTACTCATCACATGTTCTTTGACATCATTGATAAAATCAGTGCAGCATCTGAAATGGCATGATTGATGACAGCATTGTTCATGGTGGGGCACGAATTATAGTTACTTTTGGACATGAGTTACAGTTACTTGAGATAACTATAACTGGTGAATTTCAGTGGTTTTGTTAATTTAAAACAGTATCTTTTAACAAACATTTTCACGCCCCTTTAACCTTTGATTTTTTTAAGTGAATTTCTAAAGTTTTTTTAAAATAACTAATTACAACTTTTTCTTTAACCTTTGTTTTTTAACACTGGCAAGCCGCAAGCGAGAAAAGCTACGACACGGGGCGGTTGGCAGACTTTTTGCCGAACTGAGTGGGCAAAACTCTGCCAGTGCAGTTGAGTTTACCACCCCCTACTAATGATGAGCCAACTTAACCAGTCCCGCAGCTTCAGATTGGTTTGAGTGACAGTCATGAAGTTTCACCTGCTAAAGAACAGAAAATCCTTCCAGAAACAGGTGCAGCACTCTATCCAGGTATTCTAACTATCTCTCGCATGCTTAGAATGGTGTGCCAGAGCCATCAACAGCGGGCAGAGGTTTTTCACTACCAAGCAATTCAACCAAATTCAAGAACTTGCTGTCTCTGAGCTGAGTCGTGAAGGAATGTAGGCACATGGGGAGTGAAGCAGCGTTACAGATTGGCCTGTGCCACAGAAACTGCATTTAGCATGATGGTGCAGGAACGCTGCAAATGGGTGAGCAACCACATCAAACAACAGTGGCAGGCAGATGACATTGTTGCACTGTTGGACTGCCCTGGTAAGCTCAGGGTGGCTGTTAGCATCAGACATGGGTTTTGGCAGCAAGGTACAACCTCCTAGAAGCCCCATGTTTACATGGAGAACATGAAGGGAGTAGTGGTGAAACATAGGACCGGAGTACACCTTCCAGATGATAAAGTACTTTAGCCTTTTATTTTCAAAAGTAGGAAATGTTTTCATGTTTCGGCTGTTTACTCCGTTCTGTTGGATGCAGGAAATTCCGAGGGAGACTAGAGTGGGAGAATAAGGAGCTGTCTAGTGATGTCACCCTGAATGCCTATGGAGAATCATCAGTTGTAACTGACTGTACTTTCAGGCAGGGATGTGTTCTTAAGTTGCTGGGAGACCCCTTTTGTGGAAAGACGTGAACTGTTCGAGTAGCCCACATCTTTCCAAACTTTTTATGTTGGTGCCACACTTTTTAGACATGCATCATTTTGCGACACGGTAATGCAGTGTAGCGAGCGAGCCGAACCATCTAAGGGGGGTTCGGGGTGGTTCTCCCCCTGAGAAAATTTTGAAAAAAAGTGGGCAAATGGTGCATTTTCAAGCAAATTTGAGAACGCAGGAAGGTTAATAAAGCAATTATGAATCTGTTCTAACAAAGACAGTGACTGGCAGAACTGGGTGTAAGGTTAGGTTTGTGCCTGAAACAATAATATAATCATGTATACATTGACACATGCCCCAGTGATTTACGGCACAAAAAGGGCGGGTGCACGCACTGCCAACCCTTTCAACCATGCACAAAGTCCGCCTGCTGCCTTGCTGAATATGAGTAATACAAAAATCAGTTCAGGAAGGGGGAATTGTGAGTTGTAAAACAATCATGCAACTTATCAGCTGGTCTCTGCAGCTTTGAACTCAGGTGGGTCCACTCTCCTCAGCGCAGCGTGCCAAAAGCCAACAGAAAATAAGACGAGTCATATGTTTTTCCATTCAGCACTTTGAGGTAAAATTAACTGCATATAAGAGATAAGGACAAATACATATGTCATAGAAATTGTAAATACCAAAATGTATGGGGACACAACATATCTCACGAAAACCTTTCATTGATTTAAAAAAAAATTATGATTTGTAATATAACACACATACATTTCCAAAACATGTTGTCCTTTATGTGTAACAATATGTAAATATGTGCAAGAATTAAAAAATTTGAATAAAAACAACAGCACTTACTATTTTATTGAGATGAATGAGGTTGATAGGATGAACACAGCTGGTCAATATTTGGTGGAATATTAGATAAAGACACTCGCATTTCGTCATTAACATTTTCAAGCTTCCACGTTTCAGTTTAATTTTTTATTTCAGCTAATTCTTCAGAAAGTGAAAAGTTCCCAGTTGCAGTTGAAAGAAATGTATTTCTGATGCAATCATAGGGCCCGATTCACAGAAATAATCTGAGACAAAATCCTAAACTTACTACTTTTGGTATTCACAGAAGGCATTTAGTAGTAGTAAAGTTAGGATTTTGTCTTAAGTTTGACTTAAGACAAACTTAAGACAGACTTAAGACAAACTTAAGACAGACTTAAGACAGACTTAAGACAGACTTAAGACAAACTTAAGACAAACTTAAGACAAACTTAAGACAAAATCCTAACTTTACTACTACTAAATGCCTTCTGTGAATACCAAAAGTAGTAAGTTTAGGATTTTGTCTCAGATTAGTTCTGTGAATTGGGCCCAGTGTCTTTAGATTTCAACATTTGGGAAGTAATGATGAAGGTGAAAGGAATCAAAACCCTAATTTAGATTTAGGCCCTAATTATTCTGTTTTACCTGTCACCCCCAAACTAAGATTCTTTTTCATGTAAAAAAAGAAAAACAGTATAATGTGGTTTAAATGTGTGGTTAAACGTGCATGTTAAGTTGCACATTTGTATCTGGAAATACCCTACAGCCTGCTTTCAAAAAAAGGTCTAAATGCAGTCTGGCTTAAGTGTTTTTTCCTTACTATTGTATTCTGGCTGAGAAACTTCCTGTCTTGGAATATGTAACAGGAAATTCGGAGCAGCAAGAATGTTCTCATTGTAGTCTGTAAGTGTGGCGTGAGAAGTCACGAACACAAGGAAAACCTGCAGGAAATGTATGCAATCTGGGTGGGACATAACGGAAATGCAGGAAGCTTTTTCTATTGTGAACATTGTATTAAATATGGATCTAGGACAAAATTAGTATTGTAAGAGTAGACTCGAAGTGTATGTAAGTTGAGACTGACTTGTGCTTTTCTTATAGCACATCACTCTCCCAGCTGAACTAGCCTGGCGTATGCAATAAACCTGTTTGTACTCCCTTTTGTTGCAGATGTGGTGATTAAATGATTTGCACTGGTTAAAGGATTTTTTCCTGACAAAGGCTCTCTCCGAGCAATGTTAAATGGTCAACAATCAGCGGGCTGATATCACATGTCAGCTGGCACTCAGCAGTTTTGGAAAACATTTCAAAATTTCCTTCTTTCACTTTGCTTTTCCAAATTGCTATTTTGTCTCTCATAGCACAAGAATTAAAAAACTTTGAATAAAAACAACAGCACTTGTCTTACTATTTTAATGAGATATATGAGGTTGATAGGATGAACACAGCTGGTCAATATTTGGTTGAATATTAGATAAAGACACTCGCATTTCGTCATCAAGCATTTTCAAGCTTCCACGTTTCAGTGTCTTTAAGTTTGTCATCGTTGAAAAGGATACTTCACAAATGTATGTAGTAGAAAACTGCAAGAGAATTTTTAACTCTTTTTTACCTTTGTTTGGATGCATTTTTGTAACACGAATTCAAAAGCTGTCTAAATCACCCTCTTCATGCATCATTAACATACTTCGATCATTTTTTATTTCAGCTAATTCTTCTTCTTTAGTAAGTGAAAAGTTCCCAGTTGCAGTTGAAAGAAATGGATTTCTGATCCAGTCATAGTCTTGGATTCAACATTTGGGAAGTAATGATAAACTTTCTCTCCGAGCAATGTTAAATGGTCAACAATCAGCGGGCTGATATCACATTTCAGCTGGCACTCAGCAGTTTTGGAAAACATTTCAAAATTGCCTTCTTTCACTTTCCTTTTCCAAATTTTTATTTTGTCTCTCAAAGCACACATTTTATCTACTGCTGTTAAGATATTTTCTCCTTTTCCTTGCATACTGGTGTTAATTTTATTCAAATGTTCAAATATGTCAGCAAGATATGGCAATTTTGTGCACCAAAGTTTGTTTTGAATTAGACCGCAGAATTCGTGTTGCTGATTTTCCTCAAAAAGTTTAAGCATCATTTGCCGCAATTCGTATACACAACAAAGCACGCGACCTCTTGAGAGCCAACGAACATCTGTGTGCATTAGAAGCTTTTTAAACCTTGCCCCCATTTAAGAGGTCTACTTTTAATGTAATTGACCATTTGAACCACTTTGTCCATAACTTTTCTTAATTCATTTCCAATGGTTTGCGCGACCAGTGCCTCGCGATGTAAAAAGCAATGAGTAAATATGATATTTTCATTTTCTTTCTTTGCAAAAGCTATAAAAACCTTTTGTTGAGCCAGCCATTGAGGGTGCACCATCCGTGCATATCCCGACACAATTTAACCATTGCAAATTATTTTCCTTCATGAAGCAATCTAAAGTTTTAAATATATCCTCACCTCTAGTTCTCAATGGAAGTTCTAGGCAACACAGGAATTGCTCAATAATTCTGTCAGTATGAATGAAACGTATAAAAACCAGTAATTGAGCTAACCCACTGACATCTGTTGATTCGTCTAATTGCAATGTAAAGATCATATTATCGTCTTGAAAAATATCCTTCATTTGCAGCTTAACGTTAGCAGACATATCTTGAATACGTCTTCCAATTGTGTTATCTGCCAAAGGGATTTTATTAACTTCTATCTCAAATTCTGGCCCAAACATTGTTCGAACAATAGCACAGCAAGATTGCTTTATGGTGGTTTCGGCAACAGTGTGTGGTTCCTTGCTTTTGGCAATTATTTGAGCAACCAAGTAACTTGCCTTTGAGCTTTCTCTGATGTCTTCATTCTCTTTGTAAATGATGCAGACTGCTTCCTTATAGATTTTGAAAGCTCAATAAAGTATTCTACTGGTTTTTCTGACAAATGGCTGTGTTTTGTGGTAAAATGTTGTTTTAATTTATTTGGTACCATACTCTCATTTGCAAGTATTTCCCCACAAACTAAACACTGGGGACAAGGATGGTTTTCATTACCAGAAAATGTGAACCCCAGTTTCATATAAGATTTATTATATAAACGAGGGTTGGAGATTTTTCCTTTACACTACTTACGTACTGAGACGCGGCCGTTCAGTTGATTCTTGGGTACTTTCCTCAATAGCTGCTACATTTTGTTCCTCGCAAACGCAATCTTCACCAGCTTTTCGCTTCTTAATTATAAACTTATCCATTTTGTGTTTTTGTTTGCCTTATCTTGCCCTTGCCTAGTGATCTCTGGAATGTCCCACAGCAAATCCTGAACTTCAAAAGTGTCTCCTTTTTTAGGCTTTCACGAAATAGATTCATAGTTCTGGGTTAAACTGATACTAGACTAGAACATGCTGTCTCTCATGCCTCTGTGTGACTGAAGCCTGCTACCTCTGGTGCTATTGTCTCTGGTGCCCATATCTGCAGTGTGGCTGTTTCTGTGGCTAGTGCTGATGCATCCGCTTCTTGCAGCCTATGATACTGCTGTGTCCAAAGTGGCTGTTTCTGTGGCTAGTACTGCTGCATCCTGGAAACTATGGGGCTTCCGGGAAAAGGAAGAAATGTGGAAATCTACAGATAGGAAGAACATGAGATACGAAGTTTAACATATATTATACTGCCTACCAGTATGGATGACATGTGATTCTTCCTCATTCTCTTAAGTTTAGTAACATTTCATCTACATTGATTTGAGTAGTAGACAATCATGAGAAATCAGAGCTCTCAGCATAAGGTGGGACAGAAGTAATAATTGCATTTACACTGGCTCGGACAGACTCAGGGCAGCAATTGACCTTGGTATGGACAAAGCTAGTGATCAGTCTTTGTGTCAAAAGGTGAAAAGACAGTGTTTGCATAATAAAAGCTAGAAGACCAGGTGCTCATTATGCAGAATATATACTGCCTACTACTGGGAAGTGGTACTCTGCCTGTGGAAGTATTTCAGTTGTGCTAAATAATACAGGCACGCCCCTTTTCCAATGCAAGTGTAGGTCTTTGAGAGTTTTTTCTATGAGCAGGCACTTAAAGTTTAAGTGCCTGCTCATACAAAGCAGTGTATGAGAGAGTGTGGAGCCTGAAAGGACCTATGAGGCAGTCTGCCTGTGTGTACATGCAGTGTTCACTGAGCTCTACCTTAGAATACTGGCTAAGTGTGTAGATATGCGTGTTCCTTTTAAAAAAAAAAAAAAATCAGAAGTAGTTCAAAAGTGTTTAAGAAGCTGATACAGGTCAGAACATGCCTGAATGCAAACATCAACTGTGCACATTCACACACACACTGTCCGAACTAGCGATCAGCTTCTGACTAAAAACATTTTTAAGTGCTTATGTATGGTTATTTTTAATTTAAACATATCTTTACTTACTTTATTAATACATATAACAAGTACATTGGGGCAATACAACAACGGTCAGGTAAATACTTGAAAAGCCCTCTGTATGGCACTCCCCATCGAAGGCGAAGAGATGGAGACCCATGGTGGACAAGGCAGAAGGGGCAGAGCCAGCATAGGCAGCAGGGAGGAACAAGGGCCACGCAGGAGAAGCTGGCCCATTTAGGGTGCACACTAACAGGAGAAGTCGAGAAAAGAGTAGTAAGGTAAGTAGTACCCGTCCGTCTTAAAGGCTGTTCGGTGTATAATGACTCTTGATGTCACTCTTTCTAGTTTCACATAGTCCTCTAAGGGCCCTCTTGACTGGTTGACACCTGCTGTCAATGGTGTTGGCTGGAATGACTGAGAACCAACAACCATTCCACACATAGAGAGACCTTTAACTGAAGCACCCTGCCATCTCGTGTGCTCATTGCCAAAGACTCCTCGTGTTCACTGCCAATGCGAGTTCCCTTTTGTTTAGAAAAACATGTTATAGTCAGGGCTACTGGAATTAAGTGACAGGGAAGGACCAAATTATGTGGCAAGGGTGACTAAATTATGCAGCAAGAAAAGGCACATTTTTGTGGCAGTATTACTTCAATATTTTGTCATTTTCACCCATGTTAAGACTCCCTCTGTAGATACACATGGGTGCACCAATGTAACACCCAAATACAGCGATAAGCGACTGAAAGATGACCAGTCAAACTTTGCGAGAGGTTTTCCAGTGTGCGGTAACATGACTAGTGAGATTTTCCGTACCTTTTTATCTATTTGAGCTAGGAACATTTTTTTGTTAAAATCTGCAAATTATGCAGGAGATGGTGGATAATGGGGCAAATGTGTCAACTCCATTATTATAAGGACAACTCTTCATCTGCAGAATCACATAAATCCAGTGTTCCTGGTTATAATTGACATCAGAGCAACAAATGTCAACGTTTGAATGACACCCGTGTAACCGTATTTGGTAGCACTACATTCCTTCGTTGCATCCTTCGATCAGAGCAGCCAATACACATCTCAATACTGCGTGGCTGTAAAAGCTTTTTAAAAACAAGATTCTTGCAAAACATCCATGGAAAAGAACTTAGAATGCACACTCTGGTGCGACGATATACACAACTGACAAGGAAGCCACTCAGGTGTGATTGAAATTGGAAGTAGCACAAAAATTCCAAATAGTCGTTCACCACCAGACACTATAAATGTGGGATTGTCAGTATATTGTTAGGAAAGCAATAATGCCTGCCTTTTTCATTGGATGACATTTTCTATCCTTCTCCACTTCTGCGCTGGAGCACTGCTCAATGATTTCTTTCTTTTCTTTTACTTTCCTTTTCTATTCATTTTTTTCTCATCTTTTCCTCTCTATTTTCTTTACCTCTAAACCAGTTTACATATTTTCTCATATAGGTTATTTTAAACTAAGAGTGCACACAAAAAACAAGCAACCGCCTAAAAAAGAAGGGCGACTTCACATAGGCTAAGAAGGGCGACTTGTGACAGGCACACCAGCTCGGTCCTTTCATGAAGGCACTAGAAGACACTCACTGTTTCAGTAACTTCTCCCAGCTGGGACAGCCCCCTGCTTGCCCTATGTGGGGTTCATGGCGCTATGGAACTACCTGATTGACAGACGGATGTCCGTTGGTCCATCCACAGTCTTGGTAAATACCGAGTCTAAGCTTCCACATTTGCAAGCAGCAGGACTCCTACTGTGTATCTAGCTAACTATGGCACAAAGTACAGATGAAAGATAATGCAGCCTGATGGCCACATTCAGAAACCCCCGCCTAAACTTCTCGGACAGTTCCGTGCATTTTCTTTCTGGTGTATTAAATATTTAAAACCCATACTGGACGAGATAACGCTGGTATAGGTACCGAGCTAATTTATTTATGACTTTTCAAGCATTTCCGTATTTGCCGAGCACTCAGATTTAAAAGAAAAATCCAGAATTTTTTTTATGACTAAGGCTAGCAATTAATATACCGTCGGCATCATGAGAAGTCCCATGAGTCCTGGGTAGGGCCAGAGAAAGGGGAACTCAGCCAGACAAAAGCAAAGGAACTGGGCCATGTTTAAAGCTGTTGACAGCTGCTGGCAAACTTAAACGGTGATGTGGCGTTGTGGAAACAAACAAAATGTGCAACACTCGCACTGTTTGAATGGCAAGCACCTTGATGCGAACAGAAAGCGGCATACTCGAGTGGGCTCCTCAGCAGTCCAGTTATTCACACGTTACTTTCAGCCTCCAAGCAGGGGCAAACCAGGACCAGCGAATATTCAAACAACACATCAGGCAGAAAGGCGCGGTCTATGGCCCTACCCTACCGACTTGAACACCCGTATTTGTGAGAAAGTCCCGAATGTCAAGGCCTTACTTACGGTGTCAGAATGAAGTGTGCAGCAGGTTGGTCAGGCCAGCTGGATGCTCGATGCTCTTGGTGCGGGGGCTCAGACAGACAGCGGAGCCTGGCAGCCACCAGATTGTTCTCCGGGCCCGCCATTTCCTCCTCGTCCCCGGGCTAACACTCCTGCCGGGAATGGCTCTGTGGACCGAACTGCGCATGTGCCGCGCACGCCAATGCTCGCCAAAGTCTCCCTCTCCTTTCTCTGCGTACGTCTGGCGTACGAACTGCGCAGTACCCGCGTCATCCCGCGACACACCCACCATTTGCAGGCGACACAGTACCGTGTCACGACACAGAGTTTGGAAAGCTCTGGTTTCAGGTAACTAAAACCATAACAATATCGCAATTAAAATCACAACAGTATTGCAATTAAAGAATGAGTTAGGGTAAAGTGCAAGCGTTTGTTCTGAACAAACAACTACAGGGCTCGTTTCGATGGTGGTCAGACGAGCGTCTGACCGCCATCGAAGCTGGATTGAGACCGGCTAACAAGGAGTCGCTGGTCCCACCCAAAATATTTTGATCAGACCGCCATGTAGGCAGCCTTTAAATGCCTTTTTCTACTCCGGCTTGTGCTGCAGCCCAGAAAAGGGCACAAGCCGCAGTAGAAAAAGGCATTTTTCAATCATCAATGCACCGTGTGCCAGGTACCTTTATGGTGCCTGGTAGACAGTGCATGGATGTTTGGGGGGGAACCACGTATGCCCCCCTGGCCACTTAGCAGTGGCCCGTGTGGGATGGAGGCCCAGCTTGGGGCCACCAAAGTCCCATTCCGACAGCCTTTTCATGGTGGTGGGCCCACCATTAAAAGACGGTGGAAAATGGACATCGTAGTCTTGAAGGCGGTGCCTGAGCAGGCACCGTCTCTATTCAGGATCACGATTCCAACCGCTGCCCCGTCGGGATCATTTGATCCTGGAGGAGGTGGTGGTCCGTCCCCCGACAAACAAGTGTCCGACTGCCTGCATCCTAATGCGGCGGTTGGCCCGAAGAGATGTCTGTCTGTGAGTCCGCCACCGACGGCCTGTCGGTGGTGGTCCCACTTGCATCATGATGTGCCAATATATCATCATTGATACACCTGATTGATTGATTGAGTGATAAAATTAGTTTTAAAATCAAGCTTAATAGTTATAAAACTAGAGCAGATCTGTATTTGTGCAAATGATCAGGCCGAAGTAAACTTATGTTGAGGCTGCAAGGATCAAACTTGGGATATCACTTCCTTTTGTTGGCATCAATCTGTTCACCTGATGACACTATTTACTTTGATAAAGAATTGGGCTAGGGTTTATCAATTTGGGCCATTGTCAAAAATCTCACAAGTTTACAGTTCAACTGTAGGTCCCCCCCGGCTGAGGCTCGCGATTATTGCTTCCCTGCATGTTTGGATGCCTCTATCAATGAAGCTGCTCCTTAGTATTGATAAATTAAGCTTGCGCAGTTAAGGACAAATGCAGACCTAATAGATAAAATCCTCCTTTGTTGCTTTCTGTAGAACCAGGGACGGCCTGGGAACTGAAACCAGCCCTGGCAAAGAGCTCGGATGGCCCGGGGGGAGGGGCCGAAAGCTTTGTGACGCTTTTGGTGCTGGGGGCCGATATTGCAGGCACACGGTAACAAAAATGGTCCCCCAGGGGTCTAAAACCAGCCCCCACCATGGCGGCCTACCGAGAGAAACACCCGGTGCCCGCTACGGCAAGTCCGGCCCGGTGTAGAACCTCTGTATTTCCATGTTGGTCGACTGGCCAGTGTTGGTGTTTTGCCAAAAGACAAGGTCATTGTCTGCTTAATGTGTGCCAGAAGTTTAATAGGTAAGTATGGTGCTGGTGTCAGGGCGTCATAGTGTTTAATCACCATCCATGCATGCAATCAAGAGCTGAATTTAATTTTATCTTCTAAACATGATTGAAACTACACAGCCCGGTTGGTCGTCTTTTTGAAGACATCATACAGCACACTCATGTCCCATAGTTCGGTCAATACAACTGTTTAATGGAAACATTTAAATATTCATGGTTTGCCGATACGCTATTACATGTGGCGTCTTGTGCTTGACTTATCTTATGCCAGCTTTTTATTGTTGTCGACCTTCTAGCCAGATCTTGCTTAGTCAGCCCATACTCAAGCCGGATTTGTGCCGGCGATGAACATTAAGGCAGGGAGAATGCTCAGCTGTAGGCGTTAGTCTACATTTTGTTCAATACTGCTGCTTCCTGCCCTCTCATGGCCACAATTGAAAATGCGATAGTTAGAAGTACCTTGGCAGAGATGACTGTTAACAACGGCTGAAACGAAGGACCATCAAATTTTTTAGCTCAAGTGCTAAAGGTGTGGATTAGGGAATTCCGTTTCTTCGCTATATGTTGTTTTTGATGGAAGAAGTTTCCTCTTGAATCTAGGACAACTCAAAGTATTTGTAGTTACTTGCTACCTCCAACTGGATATCATTTAGAAGAATCGTGGTAGACAGACATGGTTTTTGTAACATTTACCTCAAGATTGTTAGTTCTAGAATAGTATGTCGGGACATTAACTAATATTTGTAGTCCCACTTTTTTTGAGCTAAAAAGCATTATGTCATCTGCATATGAAAGATGGGTGAGATGGAGAGTATCCAGCCGGGGGTGGTGTAAGTTCTCCTGGTCAAGGGCTGGGTTTAGATCTGCCATGAAGAGGTTGGGCACTAACACACATCCCTGCTTGAGCCCTTGGTAGGTTGGTACTTCCTGGATATTCTAGTGTTGTCTACAATTTTTACTTGGATCCAGGCTTCTGAATAAAGCTGTTGGATTGCTTGTAGCAGATTTTCAAGGAATCCCCAGCTCTTTAGCCTGTTCCATAGTAACAACCGGCTAACACAGTCAAAGGCTGCTTTAACATCTATGAAGCAAAGATGTAGTTTCTTATTGGCCCCTTACATTGATCAATTAAAAAGGCACATGCTAAAATATTTGTTGTTATGCCTAGGCCTTTCCTGAAACCTGTCTGGTTTGGTGAGATCTTGTTGTTTAAATTTGACCAGTCAATTAAGTCAGCTAATATAAGGGACACTTCGGCCCCGATTACGAGTCTGGCGGTCCACGGACCGGCAGACTTGCGGTGACGCGGCGGTGGCTGTCTTCCCACTGCAATATTACAAGATGGACAGTGGGACCGCCACAGCCCCGCTGCAGCCACCAGTGAACTGCCATTCCCTGGCAGTGTAGAGGCATACATAGGCTTGGCGGGACTGTCGCGGTCCCACCAAGCATATTAAGAGTTTCCTCTCTGCCAGGGTTTTCATGGCGGTTCCTCCTCCATGAAAACCCTAGTGGAGAGGAAAGAAAGGGGACCCTGCTGCCTCTGCGCCGTCTGGATGCACACAGGGGGGCACAACACGTGCCCCCTGTGTACATGCACACCAGTTCCTGCACGGCATGCACTTTTCAGTCCATGTCGTGCAGGAACTGTTTTTGGCATTCCCATTGCGATGCCCGTTTTTAGGGGCAATGCCATGTGAACGCCAAAAAAATGCCGCCATACAAGAGGAAACTCCTAATCTGGCGGGCGGTCTGACCACAGCTTTGGCGGTGTGGTGGTTGTCGGACCTGGCACTGCACTACCCAAGTCATAATCGGGCCCATAGTGTTTAGCTTCTGAATCCAGGAGGGCTATGAGCCTATAGTTGGCCAGATTGGACCTGTCACCTCCTTTAAATACCGGGTTTATGAATGGAGCCACGCCAACTTTCGGGTACGATGCTACCTAGCTAAACTTCCTTATATAATGTAGCCAACACTACTGACCAAAATTGGGTATCTTCTTTAAAGATGGCATGTGGAAGGCCGTTCTGCCCTGACGCTCTGTCTCAGCATGCAGCAAGCAGGAAATGTTTAACTTGGGCTGGTGAGAAGAAATTAACTTCGTCAATGGACGAAGTTTGCTCTGTGACTTTTCCTGCACCTACCCAGCCGCTGGACTTGTCATTATAGATTATTTATGGCGTTATAGTAACTAGCCTCTTACCCTGTTGATTGTTTCCACAGTATTCAGCACCGGGAGGACATTGGTTTACATCAAATACCTTGGCTATTGAGGATGCAATTACTGAAGCTGCAGCAGCATCAAATGTGGCAAGTGCCCTAAACTTAAATCTAGCCAAAACGCTAATGCATATTTACATAGTTCAGTTTCCATGTTCATTCTTCAGTCTGCACCAGAGAGAGCAAGAGCCCAGGGAGCATATTTGTCAAGGTTTTTCGTCGCTCTGGTGTCACGCAATGGGACACAAAACCTAAATGAGATTTATCAAACCAAGCAAGGCCAACCTGCGTGGCCCTGAGTGGCTTGATAAATCTAGAGTAAAGCAGGGAAGCACAAATCACTGAATTGCGTTACTGTGAGGCAGGCAGGCGTGCCATGGGTGGAGCATGAGTGTTCCCATGCATCCACCATGGTTTCTGACATATTCCTAGATTTACCAACATGGGTAGACATGGGAATGCGCCAAAATTGTACACCTCCCCACCAGAGGCACAACGAGGAAAAATATCTTTATAAGAGGAAAAAGTCTCTGAGTGTTGTCTTTGTGCAGGAAGTTGTCCCTTCCTGCACAAAAACAATCCCGCCTGCAACGCAGGCACCCTGGAAAAATGATGCAAGGGTGTCTGCGTTGGCGCTAGGCAGTCAAAAGAGCACCAGCAGTGGGAAAGCGCCATATAATGGTAAATACAGGGATTTCCTGCCCTTTCCCTTTCACATAGCGCAGCAAGGTGGCTGGTGCGCTGGACCGCGTTGCATGAATTTTTGATAAATATGGCCCCAGGAATAGAAGAGCATAGAGGGAACATTGATGATGTGACTGAGGCTGAAAAAAGCTAAACACTTCTCATCAGAAGTCAGTCGAAGACATAGACTCTGCCCTTCGTGAAATTTGTTAATGCTTCTTTACTTTGTCTGAGGCTAAGGTTCTTCTATCCAGCCCTCCGTAGATGATGATCTCCTGTAGCCTGATTACTCACCAAAAAGTGAAGAAACATCCTACAGCAATGAATTCTTCACTTAATTTTAAATGGTGCCTAAAGGGACTTGGAGTGGGGTGATTTAATGTATTCATTAAATCTCACATTTGCCATTAGCCCTTAGCAAGCAGCTGGAGAACAGCTGCCATTCAGCAGGAAGGGCCAGCTACTCCTCATCGCTCTTGATTTTAACCCTTCAAGGGCAAAACTTCATACAGCTTTGTGTCACAGTGCTGGCTGATTAGAGGTTTAATCCCACCCACCTCCTCTTTTCTTCCTTTTAATACAAGGCCACACATTTGCTATAGTAGTACTCAGTGTCCCTCAACCCCTCTTTTACAATGCTTTTTTCTTCTCCTGCTTGTAAAGGGATACTATTTGCTGGAGATATCAACAATAAAATTCCCTACTCTGCACAAAAAAAGCTATTGCAATTCCAATACCTGTGAATATTAAATGGCCTAAAACCCCTACTTGGTCATAGAACACCCCTGTGACTCACAATAGATTTATAATGTATTGTAGGCTAGGTGGCAGTGATACATCTTTAGGGCTGCAATGATTTCTAGATCAGCACCACACCTATATCATAGTGACACTGGCTCAGATCATAATGTAACCAAATATATTATGTTCTGCAATTGATGTTCCATGTTAAGAAGGGTGGTGGTATGAGTAGGTGTTAAAAATGGCATTTCTGATTGGCTGAGGTATGCATCCAGGCCAGGCAGGAACCAGCACTCTAGTTAGGGTAAGCTATATACACATTAAAAGATAACCTGTGCTTCCCCTCTGGTAGCTTGGTACACAGCAGTCAGGCTTATCTAAAGAGGCAAGGTGTAAAGTATTTGTGCAACACACACACACACACAACAAATACACCACAAAAAGACTCCACACGTTTAGAATAATAAATTAATATATTCTGAACAAAACAAGACCAAAACAACATAAATCCAATGTTTAGAAGTTGAGAAATGCAATAAAGCGCTGCTAGCAAGTAGCGCTAAAAAGGTTACTTTAGGTTGCGCTGGACTGGGTGGTGGAGCACCACTGGCTACAGGACCCCAGTGAACAAAGTACCTTTCCTGGTAGCAAACAACGAGATATGTCAATGTCGAGTCCCACAAGCGCAGGATGCGTTGATCTTCTCTATGCAGTGAAGGCGATGCGTCAGTTCCGAAGATGGGTGCCAGAGTCGAGAGGTGTCAAGTGAGGCACCGGAGTCTGCCACACAGTTGAGGGGATGCATTGAGCTCACCAAGCTGCAGCTGCGATGATATGCTGTCCATTGTGTCGATCTCTGGAGGCAAAAAGCTGGTTCCGATGCGATGCACCAATTTTACTCCCACAACTGGATGGATACGCCGGTTCTACTATACACAGACAGGAGATGCGTCAAAATCCATGTTGCAAGTATCTAGTCCCCTTCCAGTGAGCCAGGCACAGGAGCAGGGGTACAGACTTTGATATCCCTGAGTCTCAAGCAACAGTAGGCAAGCCAACAAGCCCTTGGAGATCACTTGGAGTGAAGGCAGAGTCCAGTTCTCCTTCAGCAGATTCAGAGAGCAGCAGTCAGCAGGGCAACAAAGAAAAAAACAGGCCTTCCTGATCAGCAGTCCAGTTGAGTCCTTTAAGCAGCACAGCAGTTCTTCTGGCAGAGATTCAGTTACAAATCCAGTAGTGTCTGATTTTAGGGGTCAGAGACTCAGAACTTATACCCAAAAAAGCCTTTGATGTGGGGGTAACTTCAAAACAACTCTCTGAAGTGCACAAGTATCCCTTTCAACCCAGTCCTGTCTGCCATACTATCTGTGGGGGTGGTGAGTAACCAGTCCTTTGTGTGTGGACAGGACACTGCCTATTCAAGTGATGTGTTAGCACCTCCCTTCCATCCTGCCCAGGCAAAGCCATGAGAATGCAGATGTATGTAGATGGGTATTCAGACAAACCTATCCTTCCTGTGTTGTGGCTGTCTAGAGGAAATGCACAAAGCGTAGCTGTCACCCACCGCAGAAGTGTATTGGAGGCAAGCTGTCAGGGACACAGAGCAGTAAGTGCATAGAAATGTCCACTTTTGAAAAGTGGCATTTCTAAATCAGTAATGTAAAATTCCAAGTTCACCAGTACCATTCCAAAGATATGAAACTTGAAAAAGCTACTCTTAGTAATTACAGATTAAAGGTGTATTAAGAAATTTCAAATGCTAGGCTATGAGAAGAGTAGGCCACACAGTACTGAAAATGATATTTGTCACTACGAGGACATGCAAAACATAAAGGTTCCAGCACCTTGAGACCCTCATGGGTGATGAGTCGCGCTTTATAAGAGTACTGATTGATTGATTTTACTTAAACAGCACCCTGCCTTTAGGGTACTTAGGGCCTACCCTAGAGGTGACTTAAATGTAATAAAAGGGTAGTTTAAGGCTTGGCAAGTAGTGTTAA
Source organism: Calotriton arnoldi (assembly GCA_963921515.1). Classification (NCBI taxonomy): domain Eukaryota; kingdom Metazoa; phylum Chordata; class Amphibia; order Caudata; family Salamandridae; genus Calotriton; species Calotriton arnoldi. The sequence goes on along the minus strand of CAWUFW010001860.1, from coordinate 1,893,078 downwards.
ATGCCAAGTCGAAGTGACAGTAAAATGCACACACAAGCACTGCAGCAGCAGGCCAGATATTAGGACAGGTTTGAGAGGCTACTTCTGTGGGTGGCACAATCAGTGTTGCATCCCACTAGTAGCATTGGAACTACAGGCCCTAGGTATATGGAATACAACAATTTACAAGGGACTTACCAGTACACCAAATATGCCAATCAGGTAAACACCGATGTCATCATGTTTAGGAGAGAACCACTTGCACTTTAGTACTGGTTAGCAGTGGTAAAGTGCTCACAGTTCTAGGACCAACTAAAAGAATCAGCAAAAGCAGGAGGTAAAAGGCAAAACATCTGGGGGAAGGCCACCCTAAGAATGCGAGGTCTAACAGTAGGGAATGATTGAAATTATTTATTTTGGTCACGGATGACATGTTATGTTAAAATTATTTATAAAGCTCACGTACACCGATTGGTTTCTTGGCGCTAGCTATAGGAGTGACCAGAGTCCTGGACGGTTAATCAGATGTCTGGGTAAACAACCATGTTTGAGGTTAATCATATGCCTGGGTAAACAGCCACATTTTGAGGAGTTCCCTGAATTTCAGGAGATCTGTACAGGATCTAATGTCAGGGGGCAGGGCATTCCAAAAGCGAGGAGCCAGTACCGCAAATCTGCTACCACCTAACCGCTTTGATTTATAGTACGGGGTGACCTGCAGGTTCATGTGGGCTGATCGCAGATTTCGGGTAGATGTGTATCTCTGAATGATATTGGAGATGAATTCTGGGCATGTGCCATGTAACGATTTGAAGATAAGACAGCCGATTTCGAAGGTACACCGTTGGAGTACAGGGAGCCAAAGTAGCTTCTTCATGAGAGGGGAAATATGTTGTCATCTAGGCTGCCAAAAAATCAGTCTTACAGCCTAATTCTGCACAAGTTGCAGTCTCTTTATCAGGTATGATGTCAGGCCGAAGTATAGGGAGTTAGCGTAATCTATGTGGGACATGGCCAGGGCTAAAACTTTCATTAAACAGAATGCACACTGCCCATTCTGTTGAAGGATGCAGTTATTTCCCAAATATCCATGGACTATGACAGAAGCCATAACATGGATCTTACAAAAACTATCCTTTAAAAAGATCAACATGCGGAGTTAATAAAACTGTTGTACTTCTCTTAAGCCTGAAGAAATTACAACAGTTTGAAATACTGTGGCAGAGCATAATGTCTATTAAGACGTGTTGTAGCCAGTTAATATACCATCAAGGTTTCTGTGCCAGAAAATAAAAATACATTGGAATGAATTTGTTTTCATATGTCAGGATATTGTCGTCCTATAACAAGGTACTTCGATTATAGTTATAGGCACCCAAGTCGCAGGCACAGCCCTGCAGGTGTGCCCATCACTGATCTCCATAAGTCGAAAAATAAACAGGTAATTGTTGAAGGTACAAAGTCCACAGGAGGTCAGGTAGTGGTTCCAAGAAGTAGCTTTATTCAGGTACAAGTTACAGAAGCTTAGGATATAGCCAAGATGGTAAGTAGGTCTATATGTACGCCCCACCAGGAGCAGCCTCCTAGCTGCTCAGCCTGCAATCACCAACTGACTCAGATCAGGCACCCAACATTCCAAGGCATCATCAAGATTCCACACATGCTCAGGCTGAACAGCAAGGGAAAGGGAGAGAGTACAGAAAGAGGAAAAGTCACAACACTACATATCCTCTTTCTTTACTCAGAAAAACAAAACAAAGCAAGAAGATATACCAAGAAGTAAATACATCACTAGAGCAAATACGTGCAATAGGAGATAGATTGAGAAATAGTCCAAAATGCAATAAAATGATAGCAGGAATAAAATGGCATATGGACGATGTAACGCAGTAAGATAATATCATTAAGAAATGGAACAGGAGTAAAAGATGATACAAACTAATGCAATAAAAGAAGGCATAAATGCAATGCAATATAGCAATAAGTTGTGGCATAGGAAGGCACACACACACCATCCCCTTTTCAGACAAAGGAGTGGAAAAGCAAAACAAAGTAAAAACAGTATACCAGACACCTGAAAGGACACCAGTCTCAGGAAGCATACAACACGTACAAGACTTGTACACCAGACGTCTCCGGCACCCCTACGATCTGTGAATCAAATCCGCCGTATGGCGCACAGTGAACCAGCACTGTAAGCGTGGCAGGACACAAAATGCAGATAATAGAAAAATTGTACATACGTGGTTAACAAAGGATGAAAAGTAAAAAACAGAATGGCGCAAAGAATGGATACCCACAAACGCCAGACAAAATACGGGATACACTCACCCACAAGGGAAGTACAGGGATTCACTCACCCATAAAATACAGGGATACACCCACCCATATAAACAACAAGAATGTAACGGGATACACTCACCCGTATAAATGACATAAAATAATATGGGATACACACACCCACGAAAACATCTGAAGTAAATCTGAGATGCACTGGCTCACAGAAAACAACATTCAAGTAATGGGATACACTCACCCAAAACAGCAAGAGAAGTTTTGGGATACACTCACCCAAGTTGCAATTTTTTAAACTATGCCACGTAGATGTAGACATTAGAAAATATCCAGCAAGAAGAAGACTTATTTGGCAGCAGAATATGCAAAATTGAACGAGGCACATGACAATATAGCAGCGAGCAAGCAATACTCACTACATTCAATATCACATTGAACGAAAACAACTAGGGTCAGTAAATAAAACTTGTGTGCATATTACACCCCAGCATAACCAACGATAATACCAAAGAAATAAGAACACATTAATCAGTTCTAAATACCAAAGTACATAAAAACTCTGGTGCACCTCTGGTGAGCGAAATCTCACCCGAAACGTTGCAGAAATAGGCCAAAAATGACCTCAACGGGACTTTAACACATGCAAACATTAGATTAAATGTCGATGGCTGAACATAGCAATCCTCTGCGGTGGGCTAATGTCAACAGGAGTATCGTAGATGGTGGCAGACTGGCGCTGTAGACACATAAATAGTACTCACGTTACTCGCCAGAAATGCCGACATAGACAAAAGTAGCTTCCGTAGAGCAAAGGGCAAGAACCAGCGCACTCGAGCATCCCAGAATGAGGAAAGCAGCAACTCCAACCCCGTAATCATGATGAAAGTATTCCAAGAACAGTGGAGCAGCTCTTACTTGCAGCAGAGTGAAGACGAATATGAGGCATCCAAGATGGCGGCACGCTGCAATAGAGAGCGCCGGGTGGCTAACATCGAGTGCATGCTCTTCCAACATCGCCGAACAACACAGCATCACAGGACAGCTAGAAGACGGCGGTGACATGCCAAAACGTCACAGGAGCTTCACACGACACCAGAATGAGGTAAGGTGTGTGCGCGCTGTACAATATCACGCAGATGTCAGCCGATTCAAATGTTGCTTGGGAAAACGGCAAACGGCCCACAGATAAAGTTAAGGTAATGAAAAAAACCTCACCAAAATGACTCAAACGGCTACCAATGCCAGAAAGTAAAGATAATGTCAAGACTGCCTGGGTGCTGGCTGTTAAAAAAAAAACGTCTCCCAGCTTAGATTGTAAAAATTCGCAGAAAGTACAAGATATCCACAGTCCACGGCAATGATATGCAAATGAAGGTAGATCATAAAATGTGTAGATTAGAATTACACATCAAAATCTGTAGTAACACAGCAGTAAACAAATAATACGCTGCAACCAGAAGTTCAAGAGATCTCTAGGTTTGAGAAGGATAACACGCCTCAAACAGGCTGTCCAGGTAGTGAAGGACACTGGTGGGGCTAGTGAGGACGTGCCTTACCTTCAAGTTTCAAGCTTATGTAGTGGAAATTTCTTAAATAGTTTCCAATCGTACAGTCAGTTTTCACTGTTGTAAGTTCAGGTTTCCACAGCAGTTGAAATGTAGTTTAAACACACGCAGGTTCGTAATTCAAATCGTGGGAAACACCAAGATGTTTCAAGCTTGGATTTCTTGAAGTGGTTGAAGGGTTTGTAGGTTTCTTAGTTGCTGTAAGACGGTTACTAGTAATGTAAGTCCATAGAATTTGAATTCACGCAGGGTTTGAAGACCAGATCGTCGCCAAAATGTTGAGGGTACAAAGTCCACAGGAGGTCAGGTTGTGGTTCCAAGAAGTAGCTTTATTCAGGTACAAGTTACAGAAGCTTAGGATATAGCCAAGATGGTAAGTAGGTCTATATGTATGCCCCACCAGGAGCAGCCTCCTAGCTGCTCAGCCTGCAATCACCAACTGACTCAGATCAGGCACCCAACATTCCAAGGCATCATCAAGATTCCACACATGCTCAGGCTGAACAGCAAGGGAAAGGGAGAGAGTACAGAAAGAGGAAAAGTCACAACACTACATTAATCCTGACATAACAGTTAAGCAAAGAAATGAGTCATCCACTAACAAAGCAAAAGAGAACTGTATACCTTATATTTCAATATATAATCTTAATTGGCTAGGAAGGTTTAACATACATAAAATTGCAATGCCAAAACACAAACCAATAGCATCCAACCCTATCCTCTTTTGTCTTCACTAAACACAAAATTGCAAATCTAACCACAGTCAAACCAACAAACTGTTAATCGTGATTCAACAACTCCAAATTAGCCAGATGCCAAACTGCCAAATCGTTCATATACATTCCATGACGCAAACCGAGAAAGATGGTCCCAATTCCTTAAACCAATTATGAACAGATAAATGAACAAAACTCTCCTCAAGAAAGTGAGATGATCGGATCTCTAGCAACTACCTTTAAGGCTAACACCCCAGTTTCTAGTACAACCATATTCAAAGGAACAGCGGAACTGCAGGCCTAGAGAAAGCAAACCACCATCTAAATACTACCACAATATTATCTCCTGCATCAGATGCTCAGCCAATAGAGCAAGCCATATATAGGAGAGACCCATCTATACACACGAACATGCTCAACTTGAACAATTGCTCAGGTCCATCAAAGGAAGTAAAACTACAAACTATCACCTTCTATAACTACTTCACACTACCTGAGAATCTGCTAAATGATCTAGTGATTCGATGTTTCGGCATTTCTATTTTAAATCTGTGGAGAGCACTACTAGTTGCTTGATAGATAAGCTTTGAAATTGCATAATGTAAGCTTTGAACTTCATTAATATTGGCCTCCAGGTCTTGACATAAAATGTAGATTTTCCACAACCTAGTGGGCTGAAAATCTGGATTGTATTAAACACACACAGGCTAATATCATTCTACCCAGTTAAGCCAACCCATTTAACATATATCTGATTGCTTTCTCATAGTTCAACTGTAAATTGGACTGACATCATGGCAAAGTGAAAAATGAATTATTTCACAAGAAGAAGAGAGAGTAGTGAAAAATTTAAAGTTTTACTGTTGACTTTACAGTTTGCCTGCAGCAAATGTAAAAGAAGGAAGATGGCCGGGTGCACAATGTTTTTATTGAACTCTGGAATGTTGATGAGTTCTCTTGTGTGTAGTGTCAATAAAAGAGACTGCATAATAATGGCCTGTGGGTCTTGACATAAAATCACTGGTCCTCAAATAGGCCAAACATTTCTCTGTGCCACAGAGTGGATACCCTACCATGGCAGTGCTCAGGATGCCATGCGTTATTGCCCTCATGTTGCAAGTCTTTCCAGCTCAGGCCTCCAACAATAGATATTTTCGTTTGCTCACAGATAATATGATGCCAGTGTCCACATGGCTCCAATATGTAATGCACACTTTAATAAGTCAGATTGCACATTGCTCCAGTATGCAAAGCATACATTGCCAGTATGGTTTGCACACTGCCGCTGTATGTAATGTAGACATTGATATGGCAGCACAACACTGATAATCTAGTTTCCACATTGCAGAGTTGTTAGGCATTCATGTTCATGACACTATTCGGATTCCCCTATTAAGTTAAGTGCACCTTTTCATGACGATTTCCACATTCTCATGACAGAACGTTGCAACAAAGCACCAGTATGTGGACTACAGTGGCTTTCCCATAACCACATTCTCCCAGTCAAAAAATCAATTTTAAAACTGCAAAAACTTTAGCTGTCGGAGCTGTCACGTGTTACTTTTCCCGTGCCAACTTTGCAACACTAAAGAGCACTCATAGCAATTTCTCCAGCTTGACCACTGGAATGCGATGATTGGACGCGTGACATCACTAAACTTTGAAATATATGAGATAATTTCCATTGGACTCTGTACAATTGTGTGTGCTTATGGACTTTTTGATGTTTCAACAACACAGTGTCCCTGATATTTTGGGTAAAGAAACACAAAAACATATATTCTTTATGAGTTATGATTTAATTGAAGAGATACTTTAATACTTCCAGATCTGACCCTGTAATAGGGGGAAAATGTATCCAAATAATGATGTGACAATTGCCTGTTAATCTAACATCTAAAGCCAAGAAACTAATGTAATCTAGTCCTTATTAATGACCTTAAGGAAAGTGCCTTGCTTTCTCCTTCACAAAAATAGTAAGATTTCTTGGATTTATATTCGGTCCCACACTTTCAATCATGTAGGGAATTCACCCTTTCATGTGGCCTACCCAGTTATTTATTGCTTTTATGGGACAGGATGCGCTGCCTCTGACAACTAGGATAATGCCAGTGTATATGATTTTACCCCAAAACATGGTGATGGTAAAAGACTAGCTAACACCAATTGGAATATTCAACTTTTTTTACGGAAACAGTACATTGGTGCACGAAGTGCACTAGTGGCGTAAAAGTGTTACATGTGGACTGTAGTGAACATTTATACCCCCTATGAGAATGACATCAAATGGAGCCCTTCACTCCTGCAGCTTTATGAGCAATGTTGTAACAGACATGTAAATGAAATAGTTTTTGAAATGCATAAAAGTCTACTTTTGACATTATCTAAGTCACCTATAAGTAGTGCATTGGAAACTGCAAGCTTTGGGTCCAAAGGTTAGATTGCCTAAAAATTTAAACTGGTATCCCACAGCAGCGAAAGAACACGCATGCTCTTTTCCATTGTATTTACTGTGTGTTGTATTGGATTGCATTTATGTAGCAGTTCGTACCCGTGGTGAAGTATTGAAGCACTTTACACAGGGCAGCACATTGCTCTGCTCCCCAAGCTTAACGGTTAATTGCTAAATGGATTATTGGATATTGTTGGTTATTGTGATTAATCTTGTGCCCTTAAGGAGACCCCTCCATGCAACTGCATCAGTTTCTCAATGGTAGGGTAGAATAAATTGATAGGGTTAGAGGTGATCATTAGTGGGGTCTATGTGAGTGTATGTAAATGATTGGTGGGATTAACAGATAGGTTAGAGAAGATTAGGTATTGTTTTATTGCTGGGGTATGGTTTCAAAGAAGAAGAAGTTGTGATTTATGAAATGAGGTGTAGAAAGTTTGGAGAAATACAATAATAGAGATTTAGGCAAACATGTGTGCGACTCCGCAGTAAGCTGTATTCCAAGAGAGGGCGAAAGGATGGAGTGTAAGAAGAGGGTCATTCAAAAGAAAACAACATTTGGACATTTTAAGTCAGTTAATTTTTCATGCTAGGTTTTAGGAATATGGAGGAAACATTTTGGGATAGCATGCAATCTGAGAATGCAAAACTGTCGAAAGAAGCAACATGATTTGCTTGTGAGATTGTGCTGCATTAGGTACTATTGATGGGCATTTGAAATGGTGGGCACATGGGCTGTTTGATGCTTGGTTACCTCTCGATAACTGTCATTAAATAAAGGAATAAAATGTGTCAGAGAGAGTATGGTCTACTGACGCCTATCATGTACAATTCCATTGTTATGTGAAACCCAGAACTTGGCACTGAAATCCCATGTGCATGTTAAATGCGTGTACAGTGAGCGTGTGACTTTGTATATATGAGTCTGAGAACTAAAGTCCCTGGGGTCAATTTTAGATGCTCTTGTGTAGCATGATGCAAGATGGAAAGTGAGGATAGTTCCTCTGTTGAAGTGTATTGTCTGCATTTCTTTGGCTGGAGACCCAGACACTGAAGCAAGAAGGATGGAGAAATCGGTAATTCTGTAGTACCTGACTGCAGGCGCATTGCCTTCCTGCTCTATTTCATCGGTCTCGCTGCACCCCATCCAAAGGCACCACCCTGATTGCAGCCCCATTTACCCCCAAACTAGGAATACAATCCAGATACCTCTTCAAGCTGGATCCAGTTCCCAGACTGCAGTCAACAGCCAACAGCCAAAGTTTGTTGTCAAAGAGAAGAGTGTCCTTGGCAATGGTTAAGAACAGAGAATGAGGGAGTCCGCAAGTGCCTATTTAGAAATCTAATCTCACAAATACAGACAAACTTCCCTCCACCCCTTGTGCTCTACCTAAAACAGTCTGCAGAGCTTCAGGACCCATGTTAAACAATAGACACTTAAGAACACCAAAAACAATTGACCTACCCTTAAAAAAGAATCAACACTCCTGTTTTGATTAGACCCTCTCCCAACACTGTCATTGGCACACACCGCAAACCCAAGCTTGTCTTTCCTTTCTCAATTGCCATCCTTCCCTTTCCATAATTTGTCTCATGTTACTTTTTAATGCCCAACTTACCATCAAATTTAGCTGTGAGACTTCTCTACAAAGTGTGAGTCTGCTGACCCCACCCACAAAATTCTGCTCAATCTGTCCTCATCTCTTTCAGCCCATTCTTTCTACTGGGTACACATAAACCCTGACGTATAAATAGAAGCTATTCTAATCCATTTTTTATGGTCACAAGTAGTTTTTATTCCACTGTGCCCTCCTTTACTGGTAGCAGCAGTGTGCTTCTCATCAACAATGACACTGTCCACACTACCAAAGAACTGAAAGCCTCCCCTCCTTCCTCACTTCCAATAAGAGCTTTTCCTTTTCACCCTATTTGGAAGATCAGAAATACCCTCTCTTCCCCCACCATCTACCCCATAGCCCATGCCCTCAACACCCTTTACTCCATATCCTCTGGTATAAGCTGACTTTCAAGGTCTAGGCAGTAATTAACTCAGTTACTGAAGACTCGGTCTTCTTCAATGACACCTTAAAGAGGTGTGAAATACCTTCCTTGGAAGGAATAATAGGGCTAGGCATGCTGGGTGGAAGACAGGGAGGAGTAATTACTTGCTACTTAACTTAGAATGTGGAAGAAGGGAGTAGGCAGGAACATCAGATAGCCTAACAAAGACTAGGCTGGGGGCTCGACAGTTGGCATGTTGATAGCAAAGAGATTCCTAGTGTGAGGAAGGCCTTTGATGGTTGTATTTCTCAGAAGGAGACCCTCAGAATGCTCCTTGGTTGGTTTACAAGGGGATACGCCTCCTTTCAATAAGGCATCTCCTGTGTGGGAATTAAAAGCTTCACAGACTGACACTGGTGTCCTGACACTTTGAAAAACTTCGAGAAAGGTTTTGCAAGAGGAAGTGTTACAAAAGAAGGCAGGTTTAGAAGTCCAAATTATCTTGAGATTGGACTATGCATTGCCACCAGTCACTTGATAGTGGGAACTGTAACAACCACTGTCCACCAGCATCACATCAAAATGCAAATGGCCAGACGCCACAGTAGAGGTATAATTATCCACTGCTAATTTAGAATGTGTATACTTGATGATGTAAAGGGGAACATACAGGGAGATAAGATGTGGTTATGGAATGTGTTAGTATTAATGTTTAAAACTGTTTGGTTACTGATGCATCTGTAAAAGAAACTATGCCATATTTTTGTATTCTACCTACATACACATGTATAACTGGCCCTATGGGTCAAATGTGACCACAAATGCAAATAAAATATAGGTTGAAAAAACAAATGCAAATGGCCTTGGAGAAAGAACATGTATTTGTGTCTGCCTGAGAAGGACTGATGCCTCCATTACTGCTTCCCCTTATACTCAAGCTTTCAAAGTACTTCTCAATAATCAGACTAGCCTGCCTCCTGTAGGCTCAGAGTGATAAAAGGCAAAGTAGTGGCATCTTGAATAGGGCCAGCTGCCTAGTTGTGTCTGGAATCTGTGCTGGAAGCCCTCACTGGAGAAAGTGGTTCAGCTAGCCTTTGACTGCTGACCTAGATAGATTAACAAGCTGGGCAGAGGAAAATGATATTTTGACCGATGTCCAGTACGGGTTCCATCCTGGGCGGTCTACCATAGCCCAGTGTCTTAATTTATTCATGATCCTTAATAAATATACGGTTGCCCACCCCGGTACTATCTATCTGGCCTTCATGGATCTGTCGTCTGCGTTCGATCGCGTGAACAGAGTAAACCTCTAGCAGACCATGCTGGCCATTAGGGTGGAAGGGGATATTGTTCATTTTCTGGAGGACCTCCACAGAGATACTAAGGCTGAGGTTAGATATTCACAAGATCTTAGGGTTTCCCGTAAGATCTCAATAAAAAGAGGAGTACGCCGACGGTGTATCCTAGCTCCCTTTTTGTTCAATCTGTATATCAACAAATTGGAATCAGCTTTATTGGAGACAAAGGTAGATTACCCTCAGGTGAGTCGGCGCGGCCTACGGGTTTTATTATATGCGGATGACGTGGTCCTCATGTCTTGGACCGCAAGACGGCTACAAGTACTGCTCAACTCCTTTTCCTCCTTTATGGTGGATCTGGACCTGTCAATAAACGATTCCAAATCCTATGTGATGCAGGTGGGCCATCGTTCCAGAAAGCTTTATCGGTTTATGGTTGGATCTGCCCAAGTTCCCCGTACAGATGATTTCTCGTATCTTGGGATGCTGATAGATGAAAAGATGAAATGGGGGCCACTAAAACAGAGAAAGAGGGGAGTCTTAGTGCGCGCTAACACAGCTATTTTAAATTTTGCTTCACGGTTAGGTAGGAGACGGATTGCTGCACTCCTACAGTTATATCAGGCTAAATGTGTCACTAAAGCTTCCTATGGTAGCGAAATATGGGGTTATGTTGCTAATGATTTAGCTACAAGTGGCTGAGATTACTTTTTTGAAACGCCTTTTATCTGTGCCCCAGGGAACATCTAACATGGTGGTACATGAAGAATTGGGGGTGCCTTACCTTTCTGACTTGTTGGCTCTCCGACCCTTAACATTATGGATGAAGACCTGGTTGAATGACGGTCAATCTTTAAGAAAACTGATCTTGAAGGAGTGCATGGCTCTTGACCATGCTCACCACATTTTGTGGCTTAATTATATAAAGAGAGGTTTTGAAAGACTGGGAAGAGCCGATTTATTTACTAACCCAGACACAGTGACCAAGAAAGACCTGGGCTGGGTGCGGGAGACTTTTTATAAACAGAGGAAACTAGGCAGGGAAGAGTGTGAACTGAGGAAACCCAGTGTCCGTAAATTTATTATTCTGAAAACTGTACAATCGACTGAGTCATACCTTTTAGGGCCTTTCAGTACCTATGAGCATTTCTTACTGACCAGGTTTCGCTTTGATCTCTTCCATCTCTTGTTGGCACAGCCACACAGGTGTATTAGAGGTCAGATTTTAGAGTCCTGTGGCTGTGACGGTAAGTCTACACAGGACATGCTTCATTTTTTAATGTGCTGTAAGTATTATGTGACTCCCTGGAAAACCTTTATTATACCTATTTTAAAAAGATTGGAGTTTAAGCGGGTGCAACCAGCTTTTATGTATTTACAATTGTTGTCTGGTGATATTGTTTTTTTTGTTCTTAACTTTTTTAAATCAGCGGTAAGGCTTAGAGGCTGTTGTGACTAATTGATAGATGTTTTTAAACAACGGTATAGTTAGTGCCTTATTAGGCATGTTGGTGATACAACCAGTTTAGTCAGGGATTCTGTGCTTATTTCTGTTTTCTGCCCCCCTGTTTTACTGTTTTTTGTATATGCATTCTATAAAAATAATTATGTATTGTATGAGATTTTAAATCTATATTTGCTATTTAAGTGATTTTAGCATGTATAACTTATTTCAGATTATATTCAACATTAGATACAGTTCTAGAATACTTTTATGGTTTTATACAGAAACCAAATAAAGTACATTTGGTTGATTGATTGACTGCTGACTGTGGCCTGGGAACTGTGCAGAAGGTTCTGGCTGCAGAAAATGGTTCCACTGTTGCTCAACTGCTTACAGTAGCCTGTTATTCTAAAGGCTCCTCCTCATTATATCTAAAATATTTAAGATGGACCAGGATCTCCTCTAGCTCCTAAGGCAACTGATAAGATCAGAAGATTTGCCACATTATGAGATTATATAATTAGGCTATCCTATTTTAGGTTTAAACCTAAAATAACTGATAAAACCCCACTGAAAGGAAAACAGCCCTGATTAGTGCAAACATATACACACTGATAAATACCTGCACAACAACAAACATTCAAATAAAGGAGCATAAGAAAGAGTCATTTTTATTTATTTCTGTAGGGGCCAACACAATGTAACTTTGTTACATATTTACCAGCAAGAAGGACTGATCTAAAATTATTCTGCATGAGTTTTATTGTTTAGGGATGTCACTAAAAATAGTTTCTTCTCCCATATGTTTTCTCCAGTTGTGTGTGGTTGAGTTATTATTGCATGGTATAGAAGCATATTTTTGGGTCTAATCTAATTGTTTTATACACTGCAGAGAATTTAAGGATATTAAAATCATACTTGAGTGTTTGGCACTGTTTAATTTTTTTACTGATTGTTGAAATGGTTGGCTCATATGAATCTTGTCCAATATGTACTACCACATTTACCAGAGACACAGAAAAAGTCTGTATTGACAGCAGGTCAACTGCCAAACACTCCAGACTGTAAACATTGAATTTAAGCTGTAGTGGCAGGTACCCGTGAAAACAGTGCTGGCATCATCCACGTAGGATAGTGGTGAGAATATGACACAAGACTTTCCACATGCCAACAAAATTCATAGCTGCAAGGGTTCCAATTGCTTTGTGTGATACCTTGAGCTAAACCTGTCTTTTTACCCAACTGCATTTCACTGCTGGGTTTTTTGAGCCCATAGTTACAAGGTTAAGAGCAAACAGTTAAGTCCCAAAATACAATGTGATGTCTGTGAAAAGGTCAGGCCTGAGGTGAATGAGCCCCAACTATGTCCATGAATTTGTTTATTAAAACATTTCAATATATCACTCTTAATTTTTAAATCCAATACACAGACTTTCTATGCTTGAAACAGTGTAACATAAGTGCATCGAATGCACTGCCAAATGGAAAACACTACATACCAAGCATTACTTCTTTAAATTGATTATGTGCTTTATAAAAGTCACTGCAAAAAACATGCTTTGTAAAAGCTGGAAAAACACAGCTTTGTTTATTTTGGGGGTTTGAGGGTTTGGGGGTTAGGCAGCTGAATAAACAGTGATTAGCACTGATTTCAAAAGGATGTGAAAACACTGAGAAAACACCACTGAAATCCACAAAAAATAAACACTGAAAACGAGACAGCTTAATTATAACAATCTGTGAACAAGATGTTGCAGAAGGCATTTCCTTTTTGTGCAAACTCAAAGTGTAGAGCTGATGTTTTAAGAAGGTTTTAGCTGCTCTCTGTGCTTACTCAGATTATACATGTTTACCGGTTAGATGAGTGGGCTCACAAAGCCCAGTTCCTTCCCTTTTAACCTACAGGTTAATGATTCCTTCTGTTGTGAACAGTTTTCAGGCAGGTGATTCCTTCCCCCTGCACAATGCGTCACTTCTTCTCCTCCAGGGTAAAAAGCAGCAGCTCTGGCAGGGCCTTGTGCCTACCTTTCTGACTAGCCCTGGTGGCCTCCACTAAAGGATACCCGATGCCCTCAGCCAAAGACCACACCCAGTGCCAGCACTCTCCAGACACTCAAGCTCAAAGCCTCTTCTTGTGTGACAAAGCCTTGCGACAGGACCCAACGGTTCCCACTTCTGCAGGGGTCAATCCCCAGGGCATAAACTTTCAAATCTCTATGGGTTCTGGGAGAGAGAGAGCAGATTGGCCCTACCAATCCTGGAGAGTCCAGTTAGAATTCAGAGATAAAAACCAAGCAGCACTAATTCTCTCCACTTCCTAAATCTCTGTGAGTCTTCAGTCTTCTTTTCAAGATATTCCTTCCTGTGCAAGAGGTTTTCATGGGGAATCTTGTCATCAGAGGGCCCGCACCACATCTAATTTTGCCACATCATTCCTCCATATATATTTAACGCTGTCAATGGAAAGCACTGAATGTCGAGGATGCTGGGATATTTCCAAGATTTTGAAAATCCCCTACAGATGTTCGGATCTGCTCTACTGTGTTTCTCTCAACCCCTCCAGTACTCCTCCTTCCCTCTCAAAACTCAAAGGCGTACACTAGAAGTAAGTGGATACATGACTCTACACTATCTCTTTTGCCTAGGCTGAAAATATGACCTGATCCAATTATCAAAAGAATGGTGGCGTCCACTAATGAAATTCACAGCCCTGCCCACTTCCTCCTGCAGCAGAAACTAATAAAATCTGGAACGAGGCCCATTGTCTGTAGGGCCTCTGCTCTACCTGCTGGGAGCATAGTAATTATCTATAACGAGCCAGGTTAGCTGAAGGAAAACCCTATTAACTATGTGATTTGAAAAGTCATAACTTATACACAGCCATAGGAAAGTACTCATGTGGAGTAAATGTGACTCTCAATATAAGTTCCAGACCCATCAAATGCACAAAAGCACCATCTCTGGCCTCCATACAATCTCGCTATAAAAATTACATTTTAACACATTTTAGACAAAAATGCAGACAGTAGAACACTGCAGCTTCTATGCTTTTGATAGAGCGCTATGCCCTCGTAAAAATTGTAGGGGTGTATCATAATCATCGTTAGTCTGTACCCGCATATATCCAGTTATATATCAATGAATGGTTAATAAAATGTAGTTGTAACTTGCATTATTAGAGTGAATAGAAGGGCAATTGTGCTATTATAATCCTGCAAATGTAATGCTTAACTGACACATGTTCAAAATGATGCATTAATGGATTAGGTCATGTGTAATCGAGGTGCAGTAGTTTAAACGTGTACCATATTAAGTTGCACGTGTAGTTCACTTTTCGCATATGAAGTGTAATGAACTAATGCTTATAGAAGTGATCATAATTGTGCGTTTAAATTGTGTAAAGGCCTGACTGCATATACGTAAAGGGAAGGCCTGATTCGTTCTTATGTTAGCTTATTTTGTAGGTGGAAAAGGTTCTCTTGGAAAGGCTCTCTGGGTACAGTTGGTAAATTCGTGCAGAGGGAAAAAGTCTGTTGAAACGTATCTTCTGTTGCAGGTGCAAGGACACATGCCTCGTTAGCGAAAGACTGGCTCTTTGTTTCACGAGTTAGGGTGGTGGGAGGCATTGAGATGGGAGTACACTGGAATGCAGGGATGATACTTCCAGCGGAGAAGGTGCCTGGGACTCAAGGTCATCGTAACCGTACTGGATGAAGTAAGAGTTTCGATGGAAAAGTACGAGAAGGAAGACCTGGCCGAAGAGGCGTGACAAGGGCATGTTCAATTGTATTTGGGTTTTGTATTAGGGATAGTGCCCCAAGGGTGGAGGGTAGAGAAGAGGTAGAGGAGACCAGAGAGGAAGACAGAGAGAGATTCTAGGAAGGAGCATCTTAGAACGAGCTCGAAATGCTATGTGAGTGCACTTCTTAGGAAGTCTTCACAGCTGACACCTTTTTCTTTACTCTTGCCTGGGTAGTTCGTTAAGTAGGTATGTCACCTGAGTGATAGAGTAGGGACAGCTAATGGGTTTTATGCTTATCTAGGTAAATGTGGACTAACATAGAGATTGGAGCAATTATTGCGTGTCTAATACTTCTGGAGCTAACGATTCTTCTTATCCTGAGTTGGATGAGACTCCTGCGTAGGATGCTATTTGTGTTAGTGCCCATCTACTTATTTAACCTTGTGTTGAGGTGCTTGCACGTGCAGTTATTCTTGGCTGTAATAAACCCACAAAATTGAATTCGTAGTCAGTGGTCTTTTTAAGGTAAACTGGATTCTAAACCGTCGTATAACTGAAAAGATTTTCTTCCCTTCACACTATTCAGCAGGTAAAAAGATCCTGTCGACCTGAAGATCCTTAGAGGTGATAAGATAAGGATCAGCTTTATCAGTTGGTAGCAGAGTAGGATGGTTACCTCTGATAGTAAGGGGAGATCTAGATTAGGATAAGGGATTACTTGCCCCATAGAGCCTGAGTGATGGTGATCCAACGGACTGTAAGAGGAGGACGTCGGCGATCGCTGAAAACTGATGGAAAGTGACGGTGTGGCGGAAGTAGCAGTTCGTGGTAGAGTGAGTATGAACAGGGTGATGTTTGTTAGATTGCGGTGTTTAATTGTTGTGTGATGTCTTGCGGAGTTGGAATGAGAGTCGTGTGATTGAGGATCGGACCGTGAGCGCGCGCGGGCCGAGAGATCTTGTGGTGTAGAAGACACCCAGAGCTAAGATTGTTGATCAGAGGTTGTGGGGGTCATGAGACGTCGTTGACAAACCCACTGAGGATAGGGAACACATGTGTGAGAGTGTGAATAACCGACGCTGGCCGTAGGTTGTTGTGTGAACATTGAGCGTTTGGATCCTATCGATTGTGCTAAAGGTGATCGTCGGACAGACAGTTGCCAGATTGAGCTCAACAATTTCGAGAGGCTGGTCGGTCATCGGTGGACCGACAGTCAGAGAGGTAATTGTTCGGTAGGACGGACAATTGCTTCAGAGTGTGATTGGGACGTGCGAGCGAGAACGAGAGAAGTGAGAAGGAGGGGAACTGCTGCGAGCGGAGGAAGGCTGACGTCAGACAGTGCCGCGCTGCGATAGGCCGGTTGGTGTGAGCCGCGCTGGCATTGGAGGATTGAAGTCAGGAAGTAAAAACGAAATATTGGGTGCGAACAAAAATCTGCTTTACCATTAAATGTTTTAAAGTTTTACGAGAACTCTGTAGAGGGGATAGACATGTGGTTACTCGGGGAGGAGAGGAAGCCCCTCCCGAGGATACGCCAGCACATTACATGGCTAAGAATGTAGGATTACATACTATAATTTGGCTTGAGAATTGGCATAAAATGACAGAAGGAGAAGAAGAATTGACCTTTCCACGCTATGGTACTTTCAGGTTGGAAGTGTTATACCAGTTGAAATCTGTGATGTCTTCCTTGCGACCATTACCTAGGCCTACACAGTTTGAGGCGTTACATGCATGGATTAGAGCAGCGTACGACAGGAAGAGAGACAAAAGCCAAGAAAGGGTGAAGAAGTCGATCAGGGCATTTCAAGATGCGAGATGGGATGCACTGGAGAAAAGATGGAGAGTGGAGACAATTGAGGGGGACAGATTATATCCGTTGTTAGAGGGAACGGGAGGTACGCAGGGGAAAAGCACAGAGGAAGATGACAGTGATACGGATGACAGCTTGTTAGACAGGCTGCTGGCAGAGAGACCACCTCCATTAAATCCAGAATATAGAGCAGGAAATTCGATTGTGGCAGGAGGGATGGGCGAGTCATACAATCAGACAAACATGAGAGTAGTAGGAAAAATCTCCACAGGAACGGAGGGAGCGGGAACCCGGTCTCCCGTGGGGAACATGCGGTTGCCGGACTCCCTGACTGTACCCGTTACCATTGGTCCTATAGTATCGGTGTATGACCCCAATCAAGTAAGTGAAGGAAGTCTAATGCAGACTACAGGGAGAGAGGAGATCAGCGCTAGAGGGAATGGAGTAGAGGTACAATTGGTCCGTTCCCCGAAGCCCATAGAAACGAGCACGCCACTGCCAGCCACCGCAGACTCCTCTTATGAACAGGTGGATGAGAGACCGGCAAGACCAGGGTCTTTATTCGAATCCAAGTCAGCTTTGAGGATGTGGACACCATCAGTGAGGGATCAAAGTGTTAGAATGCCACGAGATAGGGAACGAGAAACCTTGGAAAATAGACCAGGTTCCAGGAATACGATAGAAGAGAATAAGTCACGAGAAAAAAGCAGTGACTATGACGAGCGGAATGGTGCTGTTTGTCGAGAAATGCTGAGGAGTGCAGTGAAGGCGAGGTTGTTGGATGTAGTAAGACTAAAGGCGGAGGTAGACGAAATGATTAGTGGGAATCTGCCTTTGGAGAGAATAGAGATTTATGAGCCAGACGAGCTGCCAAAAGATGCGACTCGTAAAGCAAGGACCGCACATGAGAAATTGACAGAATTGGCTAAGAGATATGAGGTGGATCTGAATAAAACAAAAACGTTGCAAGGATCGCATAGGTTGCAATATAGTGATCAGGAATTGGAGGAGAAAAGGATCACAGGATTAAGGACGCATACTAAAGATCTAATTGTAGGGATGCGTATATGGAAATTGTTGGATAAATGGGAAGAAAGGTGGTCAAAGAAGAAGATGGCAAAGAAAATTGTAGGAGAAACGCCGCCTCCGGGGGGAGGGGCGATGGGCATCGGGAACTTTCCTTTACGGGAAGTACAGAACGGAGGGTACGTGCATGTGCCATGGAGTAGAGGGGACTTGGCTGCGTTTACAAATGATTTTCCTCGGCTGAGGGAAAAACCCGTAGAGTGGTACAAACAGGTTGAGCGTTCCATCAAAATCTCAAAGGTACTATGGACTGATTTGAACACCTTGTTTGATATAGTGGTACCAGGAGATTTGTGGACAGCGTGTAAAATTGCAGTTGAGTGGCCGACCTTTGAACCTGAAAGGGATGCTGTTACAAATGGTCCATCACCCATTGTCATGAAAAAATTCGAACAAGTGATTACATGGTTGAAGTTGAAAATATCGCCCCAAGACATCGATTGGGTAAAGATAGATCGAACTGTGCAGGAACCGAAGGAGATGGTGCATGAGTATTATGAAAGACTCTTGCAAGCTTTTAAACAGTATAGCGGATTAGATGCCTTAGACCCCAAGGATATGGGACAGTTTGTCTCAAAGTTTGTCTTGGGATTGAGACCAGAGGTCAGCCTCATGATACAGCACCATTTGATCTGTTGGCAGAACAAGCCGGTAGATGAAATCTTGCGGTATGCGAGGTACTGTAGCGATGAAGTAGACTCGAAGCACCGGAAGCTAAAGGACAAATTGATGCTCGTTCAGATGCAGACAGCCCAGGTCCAGCCTAGTGGAGGGACGCTGGGAAGGAGACCGGGAAATTACCAAGGGAACCAAAATGGGCAAGGCCAGGGAAAGGGGAAAGCTATAGATCCCAAGACGGGGGTGGATGTGGCGACACTGAAAAAGACCACTGCGTGTCATCTTTGTCACCAGATTGGACATTGGAAGCGCGAGTGCCCCTTGAACCCAGCCAACCAGGTACAGCAGGAGGCAGAGGGGGTTCAGGCACCTGTGCCGGAGGTAGCCAATACTGTGATGAGGCCCAGATCGATGAAAGGGGGGACGTATAACCCACAAGTACAGGTTGCCCAGCCACCGAGAATTTCGCAAGGAATGCGGACCTACTAGCAGATGCTCCTTTTCGAAGGGTATGACGAGTACAGTCCAGACCCGTTAGCCTGACGGTGCCTGAGGGGGGAGGAAGATTGTACACTTGGAGCAGTCTTGGAGGTGGACCAGAGAGGACCTTTTGTGGAGGCAGACATTAATGGTCATCCTACCACACTGTTGGTTGACACTGGTGCTACCCGGTCCACTGTAAGATCAGCAGTGGTCCCCGACCTACCCCTCTCGGGACAATCGATCCAAGTTGTTGGAGTGGTGAACAAAAGAATAACTAGCCCATTGACCGAACCGATTCCAGTAAGGATAGGCTCTTTCCAAGCTAGACACCAGTTTGTGGTGTGGGATACGAGTCCGGTTTGTCTATTGGGAAGAGACCTGTTATGTAAATTGAACTGCACTATCTATTGCACACCTAGGGGAGTGGAGGTTCAGACGAAGGATGACGATGCCACCTTCAAAGTTGCCAATCAGCACTTGTGTATAGAAATGTATCCAGTGGTGACGGTGGAAGAACTTCCACTGGACTTGAGAGATTCTGTGTCACAAGAAGTGTGGGATTTCACAGGAGAAGAGATCGGACTAATCAAGGGGGTTGAACCTGTGCAGATCCAGGTGAAACAGAATGTTGAATTCCCTAGAACGCCTCAGTACAATCTGTCACCTGAAAAGATCGCAGGGATTAAACCTGTAATCGAGTCTATGATCAAGCAAGGCATTCTGAAGGAGATCAGAGGTAGCCCATGTAATTCACCCATCATGAGGCTACAGAAACCGAGCGGGAAATTCAGGATTGTGCAGGACCTGCGAAAGGTTAACACGATAGTTGTCCCCTGTTGTCCAGTGGTACCGAATCCATCAGTGATACTGTTTCAGATCCCATGCGAAGCCGAGTGGTTTACTGTCATTGATTTGTGTCAAGCATTCTTCTCGATACCGCTCCATGAGGAAAGCCAATTTCTTTTTGCTTTCCGGCTGGAAAATCGTGTGTTAACATGGTGTCGTATCCCTCAAGGGTATACAGAAAGTCCATCGATCTTTAATCAGATCTTGAAGAAGAATCTTGAGAGTCTCGTATTGCCGCAGAACTCAATTCTCGTGCAGTACATAGATGATCTGCTTGTCGCCTCAGAAACGGAAGATGCTTGCAGGATAGACACGGTAGCCCTATTGAATCATTTAGCAGAGAACGGACACAAGGTGTCTCCAAACAAGTTGCAGTACTGCCTAAATGAGGTACAGTACTTGGGTCACAGACTGGAAAAAGGCAAGCGGAAGGTGTCACCAGATCGAATTGAGGCGATAATGAACATGGCAGTGCCCACCACTCAGAGAGAAGTCAGGATGTTTTTGGGAATGGTCGGCTATTGTCGTCAGTGGATTCCCAATTTTTCCTTGAGAGCAAAGCCTTTACAGAGACTTACGCACAAGGATGTGAGTGATCCAGTACCATGGGACGAGGAGTGCTTGGTGTCATTCCTAAGACTGAGAGAAGAGTTGTGCAGTGCACCAGCTTTGGGAATGCCTGATTACAACAAGGCTTTCTCACTGTTCTGTTGCGAGAAGGAGGGTTGTGCATTAGCAGTCTTAGCTCAGAATCATGGAGGTGTCCGTAGACCAGTTGCCTACTTTTCAGCTACTCTAGATCCAGTAGCTTCTGCGTTGCCCGGATTTCTAAGATCCGTTGCTGCAACAGGTGTCAGCATTGAAAGATGTGAAAGCATTGTAATGGGTCATCCTTTGACTGTTTATGTGCCACACTCGGTTGAATTGTTGATGACCAGGACTAAGACTCAGCACCTAACGAATAACAGGTTAACGAGGTATGAGCAAGTCATACTTGCCGCAGAGAATGTGACTCTGAAAAGGTGCTCCGTCTTAAACCCTGCGACATTAATGCCCATACCGAATGCACATGATGAAGATTGTGCGGACCATGATTGTCTTGATGTGACTGAACTATGCACCAAACCGAGACCTGACATTGTCGATGAACCACTGACTGACCCAGATGAAATTTTCTTTGTTGATGGTTCTTGTCTAAGAAACAGTGTCGGCCAACTAAGAGCAGCATTTGCTGTATGTACCATTTCAGGAGTGGTTGAGGCCGCTTGCCTAGAAGGAGTACACTCCGCACAGGTAGCTGAGATCATTGCCTTGACTCGTGCCTGTTTGGCTGCTGATCAAATCCGAATCACGATCTACACGGACAGCCAGTATGGGTTCGGTGTGGTTCATGACTTCGGACAGTTATGGTCACAGAGGGGATTTTTGACATCATCTGGTTCACCCATTAGGAATGGAGAACATGTAAGACAACTGTTAGATGCATTGCAATGTCCGAAGGAAATCGCAGTTGTCAAGTGCACTGCGCACGGAAAGGGGGATGATTTTGTCTCTCTGGGAAACAATTATGCGGACGAAGTTGCCCGCTTCTGTGCAGAACAAGGTTGCATATTTACAGAGGGTTACACAGGAGAGAGCCAAGAAAGAACCGAGCTCAACATGATGTTGGCCATGGCAGACACTTGGGAGGAACTCAAGCGACTGCAGGATGAGGTCTCAGACCAGGAACGAAACGGATGGGTCAAAGCAGGGTGTGAAAGAGGGGATGTGGATGTTTGGGTTTCCAGTGATGGGAGAGCTGTATTGCCAGAGAATTTGCTGAGCCCAATGGCGAGACTAATACATGGACTGGTACACCTTGGTAGAGATGCAATGATGCGTGTGTTTAGACAGACGTGGTATAACCCACGATTTCGTGTGATTGCTGAAGCAGTTTGTCAGAGGTGTGTTACCTGTCAGCAGATGAATGCAGGAAAGAAAACTGTAGTCACTTTGAGTCACATTGGGAGGTCAGGAGGGCCCTTCAATAGGATACAGCTAGATTTCGTGGAAATGCCTAAGTGCAATGGGTTGAGATACATTTTGGTGCTGGTATGTGTATCCTCACGGTGGGTGGAGACTTACCCAACACGCAGGTGTGACACTCTCACAGTGGCTAAGTTATTGTTGAGGGAACTCATCCCGAGGTTTGGGATTCCAACCTCTTTGGAATCAGATAGAGGAAAACACTTCCACAGTGAAATCATGAAGTTACTTTGTGCCGCATTGAATGTTGATCAGAGACTCCATTGCAGTTATCGACCAGAGGCTTCTGGGATAGTGGAACAGGTTAATGGAACCTTGAAGCCAAGAATGGCAAAAATGTGTTCATCAATGTCTCTGAAGTAGCCTGACACATTGCCACTTGTGCTGATGAGCATGCGAAGTGTCCCAGACAGGAGGACTGGGTTGTCCCCTCACGAAATCTTGATGGGAAGGGCAATGCGGTTGCCAGCAGTACCAGCTACAGCTTTGATAAACATCACTGATGACTTGATTCTCGATTACTGTAAAGGACTATCTGATGTGGTCCGTTCTGTGTCCCAGCAGGTGCAAGCCGCAGCTGTTCCGGCCTCGAGTGATCTGTGCCACGACCTGTGTCCAGGCGACTGGGTGCTTGTCCGAAAGCACGTGAGGAAGAGCTGTCTGGATGTTCGGTGGCGAGGCCCGTACCAGGTGATACTGGTAACGAACACAGCAGTGAAGTGTGGAGGATTGCCGAACTGGGTACATGCTTCCCATACCCGCAGAGTTTCAGCACCCTCGGAAGAAACAGCTCCTCTCGTAAATGAAAATCCAGCTGATGTGGCAGGGCCACATGAGAGGACAAGTCAAGCTGTGAGGGCCGCTGACGCAGCTGGTGGTGCACCAGAGCAAGCTGAAGGGGGTTCCGACAACCAGAACCTCGGCTCTGACTCAGATGACAGAGGTGGTGCAGTGGGTGGAGTGGAGTCAGATTCAGCAGAAGAAGGAAGTGGTGCACAGGGTATAGAAGGGGAAGGCGGAAGAATGACCAGAATTGAGGAGGCTTGGCCTGAAAGACAGAGGCGACTGAATCTGAGGTTGGCAACCGAAAGAGATCTTGCTCTAGTATCTGAAACGTCTGAAACAGAAGCAAGTGACGAAGAACAGACTCAAGAGGGTCGGAGGAGGTCGAAAAGAATGAGGGTACCTTGCCAGAGATACTCTACCCCTGAGTGGACTTACGCAGTGACTGATGCAGGGGGTAGTGAGCTCGGGGAGGCTGAGGTCTGTGCAGGTGGTCAGCAAGAGCCCGAGAGTGGTGCTGAAGGTGGTGCTGTTAATACCAGGACTCAAAGTCGAAGGAATACTGACCCTCACGGTTCCGAATCCCCCGCTCCTGAGTAAAATCCGAGAATTGGTTTTGCATCGACTCGAATTTCCATCTTTTGGATTTGAGCCGTCTTCACATGAATTGGTAATTCTTCGCCTTGAACTTTTGTACCATGTTTTAGAAACACTTGCAGATGATCTTATTGTGGATGAAATATAACCTGTTGTAAATAAAAAGTCTAAAAGTCTAAAGAAGAAGATAACCTAGAATAAACTTAGGGACTTTCCACCGAAGAGGAACAAGAGTTTATGGAAGTCTTTTTCTGGATTATGTAAATAAGACTGTAGCTGAAAAAGGGGATTTCCAGAGGTTTCGAAGTGTTGCTCGAGTTGGTTAAGCAAGTCACGTGTGGAGAAGACAGAGACTTTTTGAGTGCTCATTGCTGAAACTAAGAACTTTCGAGAACGTTCGAGATCATGGAGGCTGGAGATCCACATCGTAGATCCAAACTGATCGTAGGCACACTTATAGGGGGTGTGATAGTTTCTATAATCATAGTAGTTGTAGTCTCATATATAGTTCCACACGAGCTAGCAGTGGAAGAGGTGCCAGGGACTCCTACACCTACTACACCTAGCAAAAAGGAGGTAAACATAGGAGCTGACAAAGCTTTGCTGATAGAAGAAAGTCGTAGATTGCATATAGATTTGTCTAGAAGTGATTTTAAGCTTAATGCTTACGCCAAGCTGCTATATGAGTATGTAGATGCGATGGATGCGAAAGATTGCTATGTGTGTATGCAGTTGCCTGCTTCAGTGGATGAGGGTATTAGATATCACCATCTTCCACTGACGTATGGGATTTCATGTAGTCTGTTGCTTAGTATATTTTATGAAAGAGATCAGTTTGAGTATTTCTTTTCCAATTACGATGCAGTGCTTCCTGAAGTCCCAGCTTACAAACATTTGAATAAGTATGATTACTATAAGTCAGAGGATAGACTTAGGAAGTTCTTCATACCGTCTTTGGAATTGGACACAGCATATGCCCACTGACATAACTTGACGTGCTCATTATCAGATGTAGAAAAGAAGTTTGTAGATCAGGTAGAAGATAGATATAGAAAACTAACACAGACACGGGACACAGGGCATAGTCCAGTAGATTGGACCGAGGAGGAAAGATTGCACTGAACAAAAGGAAGTTATGGTCCTATAGCCTTGGACAATTAGCAGAGGGGAAAGCTGTGTGTGAGACGTTATCAGACCTACTATGAAAAGGTTCCAGTGGGACAGAGTACGTGTGACCATGTTTTCACCATGGCAGAGTCAGCAAAGAATTTTCTCCAAGGCCCTGTACAAGTGATACCTACGGTGTATTTCGTGTGTGGAAGGAATGCTTATGTGAGATTGCCTGCGAACTGGTATGGTACGTGTTACTTGGGAATATTATTTCCAAATATTTACCATACAGAGGATTTGGAACTTTTGGAAGGTGGAAAGCATTCAAGAATGAGAAGAGGTGCGAGTGCAGGGGTCGTAGTGGGAGATATCTTTGGAGCAATGATACCAAGTTTGGGAGTGGTCTTGAATGACGTGAAGATCCAGAGATTGGCGACTGTGATAGATGAACTATCAATGAACACAGCAAAATCGTTGGTACTGGTGGAGGGAGAGATGTTGTCGATAAGGACAATGGTTTTGCAGAATCGCCTTGCTTTGGATGTCTTATTGGCAAAAGAGGGCGGAGTCTGTAAATTATTGAAGGTTCAAGAGTGCTGTACTTATATACCAGACCGCAGCAAGGATCTGGAAAAATATATAAGTAACATCACTACCATCCACACGAAAATAGCGGATTTGACTGAAGAGGGAGCCTGGGAGAAGGTTGGCAAAGGATTTGGTCAAGTGGGGAGCTGGTTTGCGAATTTGGGAAAGGGATTCCTTGGCTATGTTCTGAGACCTCTCCTTATTGTGGTGGTTTGTCTGTGGGGTCTGATCAAAGCATACAAATGGTATCGAGCAGGCAGAGCCGAGAGGGCTCTGAGAGAAAATGAGACGAGAATGGCTAGACTGCAGGACAGTCACTATCGAAACCTTAAGAGTTTGGAGAGATTCCGACAAGGGAGAATGGCAACGAGTTCTGTTTAGGTCGGTTCTTTCTCCAAGAGAGTTGAAAAGATGTGATGACAGGAGTCATCAAAGGGGGGAACTGATAGAGCGCTATGCTCTCGTAAAAATTGTAGGGGTGCATCATAATCATCGTTAGTCTGTACCCGCATATATCCAGTTATATATCAATGAATGGTTAATAAAATGTAGTTGTAACTTGCATTATTAGAGTGAATAGAAGAGCAATTGTGCTATTATAATCTGCAAATGTAATGCTTAACTGACACATGTTCAAAATGATGCATTAATGGATTAGGTCATGTGTAATCGAGGTGCAGTAGTTTAAACGTGTACCATATTAAGTTGCACGTGTAGTTCACTTTTCGCATATGAAGTGTAATGAACTAATGCTTATAGAAGTGATCATAATTGTGCATTTAAATTGTGTAAAGGCCTGACTGCATATACATAATTCGTTCTTATGTTAGCTTATTTTGTAGGTGGAAAAGGTTCTCTTGGAAAGGCTCTCTGGGTACAGTTGGTAAATTCGTGCAGAGGGAAAAAGTCTGTTGAAACGTATCTTCTGTTGCAGGTGCAAGGACATATGCCTCGTTAGCGAAAGACTGGCTCTTTGTTTCACGAGTTAGGGTGGTGGGAGGCATTGAGATGGGAGTACACTGGAATGCAGGGATGATACTTCCAGTGGAGAAGGTGCCTGGGACTCAAGGTCATTGTAACCGTCCTGGATGAAGTAAGAGTTTCGATGGAAAAGTACGAGAAGGAAGACCTGGCCGAAGAGGCGTGACAAGGGCGTGTTCAATTGTATTTGGGTTTTGTATTAGGGATAGTGCCCCGAGGGTGGAGGGTAGAGAAGAGGTAGAGGAGACCAGAGAGGAAGACAGAGAGAGATTCTAGGAAGGAGCATCTTAGAACGAGCTCGAAATGCTATGTGAGTGCACTTCTTAGGAAGTCTTCACAGCTGACACCTTTTTCTTTACTCTTGCCTGGGTAGTTCGTTAAGTAGGTATGTCACCTGAGTGATAGAGTAGGGACAGCTAATGGGTTTTATGCTTATCTAGGTAAATGAGGAATAACAGAGATTGGAGCAATTATTGCGTGTCTAATACTTCTGGAGCTAACGATTCTTCTTATCCTGAGTCGGATGAGACTCCTGCGTAGGATGCTATTTGTATTAGTGCCCATCTACTTCTTTAACCTCGTGTTGAGGTGCTTGCACGTGCAGTTATTCTTGGCTGTAATAAACCCACAAAATTGAATTCGTAGTCAGTGGTCTTTTTAAGGTAAACTGGATTCTAACCCGTCGTATAACTGAAAAGATTTTCTTCCCTTCACACTATTAAGCAGGTAAAAAGATCCTGGCGACCTGAAGATCCTTAGAGATGATAAGATAAGGAACAGCTTTATCACTTTATCAAACATAATGGCACTTTCCTTCTTAATCCAAACATATTTTAAGGCCTTAGAGTCACTATACAAGCCTAGATATATCTTTATACAGGGTGCAGTTTACCAACAAGCCTGCCATTGCACTAATGACAGGGTGCCGCAGTTAACAGTTTTCCTCAATCATCCTTCAAGTGATGCATTTTCTGCTATTTTCAGCAAAATGCGGCCAGGTTTTAGGTACCCTAGATTTGTGCTAAGCGCAGACTCTAAGCTAACTTACCAACTGTTGACAGGGAACCTGGTCATCATAATCAGGCCCTTAGAGCTTTCCTGAAGGTTATGTAATTGAGGAGATGCTTTAAAAACAGTTTCAACTCATTCCAAAGCCTGGAAGTCTGATAACAAAAAACAGAAAAGCCCAGTAGAAGACTTCTTTAGCTTGGGAATCTGGCAGAGATATTGATTTGTTAATCTCAGAGTCAGTTAGGGGCAGTAGTGCTTTAGGTTCAGATATGCACCAGCCTTTTTGTCCCTGAAGTAGTTTTTGTGGATCAAACATGGAAACTTGAAATTAATTATTTGGTTAACTTGTAGCTAGTGAAGCTGGTTTGTTGGGAGAGATTAAATTAGCTCAAATTACGAACCAATCTGACCACCAAACTTCTAATGTGCTACAGCTTGGTGATTTGCGATGATTGTGAACCACCAGAAGGGCATTACAGCAATGTAAGTGTGCCAGGATGCAAGCCGATACTATGGACTGCCAAGCATTTTTGTCAGGCAAGAAAAACACTTTCTCAATAACTTGAGCAGGCTGAAGCAAGAGTTGATAAGCTATGTAGTCTTTATCCACCTGTTAATTAGCTTGCAGCCAAGAACAAAATCACATATGGCATCTCTACAAGCTTGTCATTCATAAGGTTGCCTGCCTAGAATCACTCTACATAGCCAATAGAACTCCCTTTACGTTCCTCCTTGCGTTTTATGATCGGTATCTTGTAAAAGCTCATCCTATTTGGCCCACATTATAAGTGGCCCTTAACACTCTAACGCATGCGCAACCACCAGTTTGTGGAGAGACAGAAATAAATTTAGTGGACTCTATCACACCCAATCATTACTGTCAACCCAGTAGTTTAATAAATTGAAATAACCCCACCAGAAAATGTGTCTATTACATCCAGATCTGAGACATCTTGTCATACATTAGAAGATCTAGTCAACATACAGACAGTTGTATCACTTTCTGAATCAGAACCAGTTCAATCAATCAATCAATCAGGGTTTTATAAAGCGCGCTACTCACCCGTGAGGGTCTCAAGGCAATTGGAAACAACTGCAGAAAGATTCAGATTGATTCATACATTAAAAGTGACCTAAAACCTAAATCTACCTTCTTTCCCAGATTGATAAATGAAGATAACATTTACACCTTTCAAAGACTTAGAATCAATGAAATACAGACATGAACCAATGAATTTGGATAAAAAACAATGGCAGGCACTCAGTGTTGTACAAACCAATCATGATATTGATAGAAGAAATACTGATAAAGGAGCTGTAATTGTTGCACTGGACAGATTATGACCTAGAAGCAAGGAGACGGTTATCAGATTGTTCCTGCTATGTAACTGTTGCACAAAGTGTTCTAAAAAAAGGAATGTCTAAAGTTAAATAAGACCATATCAACATGGTCTTTTAGCTGATGAAGGATACTTTGTGAAAGACTTGTTACGTTTGGAAGAGGACACCGCCTATAAGCTATTGGACTCTGTTGATGAGAAGGTGTGGTGCATGTCGCAGTTACCCAACATCGAACAAGAATTGAAACAGGTAGGCGGCAGAATGCCTATCTTCAGACCAAAAATAAATATACTTGACTAAGCACAGGAAAGTAGTGTGGAAAGTACTGTTACCTGATACATTTTCCTTCTTGTTTTATGCTCATTGGTGGATAAGGCCTCGCTTTCATGAATGGCAACTTTGCAGTACTGCATTTAATGCCATTTGCCAATCAGAGAGGCCTCTTGCATTCTGACTTTTTTCCCAGGCATGGAATAGCATTGCTCTTCCACGAAGGCGGGAGTACTTTTTCTCATGTGTGTATGTGTGTGCACGAGCACGTGTGTGTGTGCGTGTGTGAGTGCAAACATTTTTATGTTCTTATCAAGGATTCAAGGTGGATGCTGGAGGATCACAACCATTCTGCAGAACACTTTGTCTGCTCTTTGGAGGTGCTTTTCAGGTGGTTGCAGGGTACAGCACCTTCTGAACTAGGTAGTGAATGGGTCAGAAACCTGCACTGAATTTACTAATGATCATTGCTGCAATGTGTTTATCAGCTGCCTTGTTATATTTTAAGTTGGTTGGTGTTTACATAACACATTTTACATAGTATATGTGTAGTTTTTGTATGACGTACACAATTTGCATAAAATGTAGTATTTAATGTAGTATTTAATATGGTGCTGTATTAGGTGCACACTAGGGGCTTTCTGAATTTCTTTTTGAATGTATTGCTTGCATTTCATACAGTGGTGTCAAATTGTAATTACAGGTACTAAGATGTGTTTAAATGTCACACTGCTTAAAGGTCATTCATAAAGGTGTTTCAACATGCATTGGGATTGCATTTTGCAGTGCTGCAAGTACCTGCTACATATTTAAAATTGTGTCTATGAAGACTGTTGTTAAAACCCACATTCCTTTAGAGCTGAATTGAAAATTGTTCCTTTCCACATGATTATGTCCACAGATTGCATGGTATAACAAAAAATCTCCACCTGCTATATTCCTTAAAATCATGCATGAAAAATAGGCCATGAACTAAACTTGTCCTTCACCCTCATTTTTTTTATATACTTCTGTGTCCCTTCTACATGCCTCTTCAGTATTTAAACTTCTCTAGTCTAAATGTCATGCCTATCTGTCTTAAACCTTATTTTGTAATTGTAACAATATTAATTCCAGCAAGCATTTGCTTTTCACATAACTCCCTCTAATGATCAAGCCTAAGGCACTAATTACCACAAAGAAACTGGAGTAAAAGCATGGAATGATTTCCTTTAGCATGTAAGATTAACCCCAATAACCAATGGACTGACCACTAACTTTGAGCTCTCAGGTAGCGTGCTACTCACTGTAAAGCGATTCAACGCCTCATCATGGGTAGTGCACGCTATATAAATGCAATTTCAGTTCATTCTTTCCAGTGATTACCAAAACATATGGATTTTGATGCTTAACATGCTGAAATCCACCTGTTGTTCCCTAAATCTCAGAATATGTCCTGTTCATCATACCCAATAAACCTCCACCCTTGCAGAGTTGGATGTTATTGTGTGTAATCAATAGAAGGGCCTTTTATTAGAAAACAGGAAACTACACATTTGCATTCTCTATTGCAGAATTAGGGAACATCCTGTTCTTAAAGAGCACTTGACTACATATTGCCCAGAATACATCCCAACCCAAGACAGAAGGAGAAGGTGGGGCACGAACTGCTGCTTCTTTGAATCCGGCAGCATGAGTTACTTTTGGTGTACTCACAAGCCTCTGGGTTGGACCACATTGTCCAGAACACATCCGCCCCAAGCTAGGAGGGGGAGAAGGTGGTGCAAAAACTGCTGCAGCGCTTAAAGTGCTTCTTTGAATCCTGCAACGCAGGGTCCTTTTAGTGTGCTCATGAGCATCTGGGCTGGACCACATTGGCCAGAATACATTCCGCCACAAACCAGGGGCAGAGGAAGGTGGGGCAGGAACAGCGGCAGTTCTTAAAATACTTCTTTGAGTTCCACAGCGTGGGACGTGCCCGGACCAAGGTCAGGTCAAGAGCGTGCCCATCTGCACCCGTCAGAGTCCGAAAGAGGCAGGGCTGGCCAATCCCTCTTTATTGTGTTACCTAATCCTGTGTTTACTGGTTTCCTGAACCACTGGTATGGAAAAAGTGATGTTTTTGCCAAAATAGGTAACAGAAAATCAACCAATCCCATGGGGGGAAATGAACAGAGGACCAAAACAGTACCCTAAATTATAAACTATCTTACCAGTGTGAAGGGGGCAATTAATACTCAGATTGGCCTCATTGAAGAAAGATTAGAAGCATACCGCCAATCTATGCGTTTTTGTGCGGAGGCTGAATTATTGGTGCACCCAAATCCTTCAGATTCATTACCTGGAAATAAGAGTTCCTTTGTAAAAGATGATTATGTTCAAACTTTAGCCCATAACCCATGTATACTGAACAACCAATCATCAATTATTTCAGAAGGCACATTGCAGCCCAATAACTCCCCTCCAATGAAAAAGAAGAAAAAGAACGAAACTCATTCTATTCATAACACTCCAAAAGAAATTCTTTTAAGAGTCCTGTAGTGCCACCTGAGGTGGACCAGGGAGGCGAGGGCTTGTCTGTCTCAGACATTTCGAAATGTTTAGATTTGAATAGTCTGTATCAGGCCTCAGTGAACACTTATATAGAGACTGCTGGGGGTCCCTCAAGGCTGCTCTACCTATATATGCCACAGAGAGTTAGGATTATCTTTTGTTGCAGACCACTTGTTGCAGTCCACTTCCACTGTGGGTTTCCGTATGTCAGATTCAGGAGCTGAACCTTACACAACAGATTATAAAAGACTTTCGCTTTGGACAAGGCTCTGCCTATTCTCTAGCTAGCCTAATGAAAAAATGCTTTTCATTTGATGGGGGTTGCCTGAGCTTTTTAGTAACCCAGGAGATGTTAAGTCACCATATTGGGCCATGGTAAAGCAACCGCATAGTGCGAATCTCGAGGACTCCAGGCTAGTACAGGATCCAAGTAAATCCTCAGTTCAGTACCAATTTGATTTGCTGACAGAGAGGGGCCCGAACTACCAACTGGTGGTTAGAAATCCTCAGCACAGATTTTGACGCATTTTAGATTAAATAATGTGCACTTCCTGGTTGCGTTCCGTATCTGTGATACTTGCTTTGAAAATTTCGTTGAATGCCCCCGCCACAATTATAATGCACAGAGCACTGTGCACTTAATCATTTTTTGTAAATTTTATACTTTGCCCAGGAAAAGCAATTTTATTCTAGGTAGGTTATGACGTCATTTTAGCATAACTAGGGCTTTACAACAATTAGCTTCAGAAAAAGTTCACCTGACCATAATTAATTTTATTGAAAGAAATATGAAAACATTATGGTCTGCATGGGCGTAGGGAGTGTGGGGGGCGTAGGGGATATATCCCCCCCAGATTTTGTAGTTGGGGGGACACAGGGGACGAGGGTGGGAGGGACGAGGAGACAAAAGAATTTCCCCTCTCCATTGGCACATCAAAGCACTAGTGCTTTGACGTTCCAATGGCCCTGTACTTGACCTGTGACCTTCTCTTTTGTTGTGCTGCAATTAAGCTCCAGGAATTTCTTCACACCTCCTCCTCACCGCCACGCCACCGCTGCCCGCAGTCTGCACTTCCAGGGCAAAGGGAGAGAGGTAGTTTGTTGATTGCTGACTGCATCCAGCCCCTCCTCAGCCGTGACCCTACCTTTGTATGTAGTTTCTGTGTCCCTTGTTTTCATGGGATATGTAGCCTTTATGTTATAATGGCTGCTTTCATATGAAAGCAAGAAGATAAATGCACAAAAGGGGCTACGGTCTTGATAATAACATTTTGGCTCACTCTAATAAACCAGCATTATTGTGATGCAGGAGTGCTTCTTAGCTTTAACAGCTGTTCCTCTCTTTATGGTTTCCTATTATATTTTGAACTTTGTAGTTAGTTATCTGGTTTACAGAGCACACCATGACTACTGGCACTGTGATTTTTAAACTTGAAAATGTACTAGTCACATAATGACTAATGGAACACATCATGATGATTTACAAGGGTATTTCCTTTCAGTGACAGAATTTCAGGGACAACTGAAGCGGTTGGTTATCAGACATTGCAAAATAACATGTGCTGGTCATAGACAAGTGGTGAGGCTGGGTGCTTTATGTATACTCTAATTAAGGTGCTGGAAATTGTAAAGCACCACTTCCAAAGCTAGTACATGGCCTTATCTGGATTATTTAGATGTTTTATACACCACGTCATGTCTGAACTGGGTGCTTACTAACGTATATACTGCTTGCAATGCCCGCCAGCTCCAAATGGGCACCATATCCTTCACTCCAGTTCATACAAAGGGAAGAGAAGGAAGACTACATCAATAGAAAATTGATTATGACAAGCGAATGACTCAGACATAAAGCAAGTATCCAGATAGTGATGAAAAATAAACATGCCATGGGAAACTTAGAATGAACTCATCCATTCCTTTTCACTACATGAATAGAAACGTAGATATAAGTCATGGGTGCTTTATCTGTGAGTTGTGCTTTAATATCAATATGCTGAGAGAATATTGCACCCTATTGTTTATCACTATTATTCCTTAGAAGAGCGCGCGCACACACACACACACAGACACACCCACACACCCGATACTGCATCATGAGAATACATGATGTACACTCCTGCACATGGGAAAAGTGTGTGCATGTGTTACTTACATTGCAAAGTTATCAGCAGCAAGTGTGAAATCTAGTGGTTCCCCATACCACTTCCTGAGCATTGTGGTTCATATCTACCGGTGGATAATATTATGTAAGTACAATAGTATCTCTGCCTTACGATATTCTGATGTCTTTCTCTTTCTCATATTGACAGGTGATAGTGTTGGACCATATTGCACTGTTAGCGGATACATTCAGAAAGAAAGGTTAAGACCTGTTTTTGTGCATTGTACGCACAGACCAGGCTTTGCACTTAGTTTACTGATTTTATCTCTGCTTTAGTGACAATGCCCTTAATGAGTAGATGTTTGATTGGCGAGTGACTATTATCCATGACTTTAATTACCGTAGTAATTCACAATAAAATAATTTCACAGCGATTAATCAATCGCGATCATTTTCAAAATATATATTTAAGTAGAAAACTATTTTTACAACATTCCACACAGCACTCAGCCTTCCTATATCTCTACATCCAAATGTAGATGCAAAAATGTGCCGGGAAAGTATACATATTTTTTAAAATATTGGTGCTGAATTTTCTCTTGCATTTTTGTTCTCACAGACAACGCTGGTCAGTTTTTAAATATTTCTCTTACTTTATTTAGGAGCCCTGACCCTACCTTATTTGACTGTTTCACAATGAGCAACTCAGCCACTCAAAGCCTAATGTTTTTTAAAAATGTTTATTGTGAGCAGGTGAACTTCACCCTTGAACATGAGAACAATTAGCTCAGACATAGTCTAAGCACACATCTTGCATGGTAAATTGTGTCAGATGTGTTGGTCTCTCTTAAACTTTACACAAATAGCAATTTAAATACCACTATTATGTCTTATTTCTTTGATATCGTTACTCAACCCAATCCAGGGTGTCGGAGCGCTTTACATAACACATACACATTATACATTGACAATAAATCATATGTGTAGATCAATTTACAGGATGTGAAACATAAGATAGTGAGGGTTACAAGGTGTAGGAGTCACGAGTCCTTTCCTTCATAGTTCACGGTGCTATATTAGAAGGAATACAATTTATGAACATCAAGTAACTAAAGGATCTCTGTATTAAATGCAATAACCCACTTACCCATCTACATAAAATCAACATCCGTCATCTTTGTTTCACATGATGTGCTTTGCGGGAGACATATTAACCCTCTATGCTACTTTGATTCAAAACTGGTACTAGGCAATATACCTGTCTTTCCAGCAATTGCATTAACCTCCAGAGTTATCTTACCATTATCATTATTTCCTGAGATTTACTGGGTACATAAAGATCTATGCAGCAGATGCCTTAACCGCATAAGATATTTTAAAATGCAGACTTTACAACCAATTAAGCAGTACAGATATACTGCCACGTTTCTCCTTGTTGCCAATTTCTTTCTGGCAGAGTTTTTATAAATAAATGTATAAGTAGAGACCTAAATCTTGCGCCGGGGTCGCATCACTTTTTTGGCACAACTCTGACGCAAAGTCTAATTTGTTAAATATTGTAATGCGGTCAAATGTACTCATTTTAGACCTGCTTAACATCTGTGAGGTCTTAGAATCTGATGTCATTTTTTGTGATATAACTTCCTGTGAGGTCACATGCGATGTTACGTGCTGTGATGTCACTTACATACTGACTAACTTGGTTAGTGCCCCACTTCTTTTTTTAAGACTTGTGCCCCGGTGAGAGAAGTATAATGGAAAACTGGTGCTGGTGGTTGTAGGAGGCTGGCTTAGTATATGGTGCACACTCTAAGGAGTGATGCACCTTGCACTAATCCAGGCAACCCTTATGGTGATTTTAGTGGTCTTTGATAACCATAGAAAGCTCTCAAAGTGGTAGCCCTGGAGAGCAGCTATCAGGCTTATCTTGAAGGAGAGTAAAGCAGCTTATTTTACCACATTTAATTGACAGTGTAGATTAGATGAAAAAGAACCACACAGTGTTTGTAAAAATAAGTCTATTTATTATGCAACACAATCACTAACATATTGGTATATCTCTTACTTGGAGATATCAACAATACACACAAGAATACTTCAAAATATTCAGGTAAGTAGCACAAATATACACCAGTATCCAGGGGTAGGCCAAACCATATACTGAGAAAGTGGAATCCGAACTGCAAAGGAGAACGGGACTTGGACCAGAAGACTCAGAGGAGCTGGGGACACAAGGAACCATCCAAGGTAAGTACCCAGGAACCCCACGGAGGCTATGTGCAGAGTGGAAACACAGCCTCCGTGCCCAATGGAAGTCAATGGAGAAGTTGCGGTTGCAGTTTTAAAGAAGAAGGACCACTCCCCTCGGACCCCGAAGAAACCCTTTGGAAGACGGGAGGTTGGAGAGCCACCCCACCCATGGATGCCCCAGGTACCAGGTTACCTGCACCAGAGAAGCCGGGTGCATAGGGGTGTGTTGACGTCAGAACCTGCTGTAGACAACAATGGAGAACTTCGAAGAAGATGCCTCTGGAGAAGTCTGTGAAGGAGTCCAGTGGAATCCAAGAGAGGGTTCTTGTAGAAGAGAACCTGCAAGCAGAGGGGACAGAGTCTATGCCACTCGGAAGTGACCAGGAGGCACAGAAGCACAATGCCCACTGATGCCGTGAGGTTCAAGAGTCAAGACGGTGACCTTGTCGCTGCAGCTGTGATGACCAGGCAATGCTGAGAAAGACCAGGAGCCGTGCATGAGCTGTCCCATATCAGGTGTTGGTGTTCTGGTGGTTGGTGTCTGGCGGGAGCACCAACAAGCCTTGGTAGCTGCAACTGGTGTGGAAAGCGAAACGATGCAATCATTGGGACCAACACGGTCCGAGGGACTCACCAAGTGCAGGAGAGTCAGAGCAGGCCCCAAGCAGGGAGCCCACTTAAACAAAGGAAGACCCTTGAGAGGACCCACAGACCAAAGGCACAGGAGTCGCAAGAGGACTCTTGGGGCACTACTACTATCAGTTCTATTGCTAGGGGCACTAGGAGGTTTAGGAGTAGTAGTAGTAGTAGTAGCAGTATTGGTGCTAGACTTAGAGCAATTGGCATCCTTTGACCTATGGCCTTTTTCCTTACACAAATAGCACCAAGGTTTCTTGTTAGAGGAGGAAGAGGATTGGGACCTACCCCTAGAGGAAGATTTTTAGGGACCTTCAGAAGACTTTTTCTTTTCTTTAGATTTTCCCCCACCTTTCTCTTGGGCCTTAGAATAATCTTGCTTCTTCTGGTCACCACCACCATGAGACTTTTGTTTCACCCTGGTGCGGACCCATTCGTCTGCCTTCTTTCCCAATTCTTGGGGAGAGGTCAGATACTAGTCCACCAGGTACTGTTGCAGTTGCTGATTTTGACAGTTACTAAGGATGTGTTCCCTCACAAGTAAATTGTACAGTCCTTCATAATCAAGCACATTACTTCCATGAAGCCAGCCTTCCAGAGCCTTAATAGCACTATCTACAAAATCTACCCAGTCTTCAGTGTGTGCCTTCTGTTGTGTCCCAAAGCTTAACCCTGTATTGCTCAGTGGTTAACCCAAACCCATCTATGAGTGCACTCTTCAAGACTTTGTAATTGTCTGCATCTTCCTCCTTTACAGTCAAGAGTTTGTCTCTACCTTTGTTAGCAAAGGAGAGTCACAGAATAGATGCCCACTGCCCTTGAGGGACCTTCTGAACTTTACAGGCCCTCTCTAAAGCAGTAATCCACTTACGGATGGCATCACCCTCCTGGTAAGGAGTTACTATCCTGCTGTTCCTAGTGTCAAAGGAGTGGTCCCTAACTCTAGGATCACTAGTGCTGCCGCCATGGGATTTTAATCCCAAATTCTTCCTAGCCCTCTGGACTTCTAGGGTTTCCTTATCTAGGACCAACTGTTTCTTCTTTATTCTGAGCTAATCTCTCTCATGTTTGAGCAGGTGGTATTCCCTTTCTAAAGAATCCTCCCTCTTGCTAGAGATGGAGGTCCCTATTGAAGTGGGCGAGGAGGTAGAATTAACTGAGGAGAACCTAGACCACCCCTGAACCCTTTGTACCCTCCCAGGAGGAATAAATGGGGTTCTAACTCTATGATATCCCTCTGTGTCACAAGAACTATTCCATGGAAGACTAGGGTTCTCCAGTAAGGAGTCTTCAGACTCCTCCTCGACATGTTCAGAAGCAGAGTCATGGGTGTTGGACACCCCTGGCTCTTCTTCTGGAGCATCACCACCCATATCCAAGTTATCCTGCCCATCTGACCTTTTTTCTTAGTAGCAATAACTATTCCCCAAAGATTACTTCACTGTTAATACACAACTCTCCAAATGTCACTTGTAAATAAATTATCATAGTCTTGAGCAAGGCCTCCATGCCTTCAATTATTGTTTCAATTAAATGCTCAATATTTTGGCTCGGATATTCCTAGCCCGAGGCATATTTGCTAGTTTTCATTTCATTGTTTTTGTGAGCCTCCCATATAAAAACGTTTTTGTGCTTTAGTGCATCCCACGCACTACTCATTTGTGACCTTCCACCCACTGTATTCATTTGTAAGCTTCACACACAAACACTATGTTTCTGGTGTTCATCACTCACACTTCATATCTGAGCTTTGCCACACACCTCGTTCTGCATATCTCACTATAACTGTCTCCTGCGAGCATCTCATATGTGTCTCTCACAGCAGGCTCTTTTACATTGGTAAGCATCCCTCTTCCACACAAACACTGTACATCTCATTTTTGTGAGCATCCCACACAAGGCTAATTCTTATTGCAAATTTATCTCATAGGGCTTCTTATATTTTTGTGGAAGAAAATGCACATTGAGTGCACTCTACACTTACGTCATCCATCTACAATAACGCTTCTCATAGATTGGACAACAAAAGTTTCTGTA
Source organism: Calotriton arnoldi (assembly GCA_963921515.1). Lineage (NCBI taxonomy): Eukaryota > Metazoa > Chordata > Amphibia > Caudata > Salamandridae > Calotriton > Calotriton arnoldi. Next base: position 1,854,475 of record CAWUFW010001860.1, on the reverse strand, counting down.
TTGTGTTGTATACTTTGCGATGCATTAAAGGGAATGCAGGCGATAAACTTCCCGTGTTTGAGAAACTATTCTAGCTCTGCTTCTTGTGCCCTGCTAAACCAGAAGTTTCCAAAAGAGATCCGACTGACTTCAATACTCAAACAGACACACAGAATCCTATACCATACTATTAGACCTGCCAGCCTTAGGGTGAACTTCCCACAAACATTTTGCCTACTTACCTCCTCAATTTGTTGATTCTTTTTCTTTTTCTTGGCCTTAGGACTCTGGGCACTTTACCACTGCTGACCAGTGCTAAAGTGCATGCACTTCTCCCCTAAACATTGTAGCATTGGTGTATACACAACTGGCATATTTAAATTTCTTGTAAGTATTTTGTGCAGTGGTATACCATATACCCAGGGCCTGTAAATTAAATGCTACTAGTGGGTCTGCAGCTCTGATTGTGCCACCCACACAAGTAGCCCTTTAAACATGTCTCATGCCTGCCACTGCAGAGCCTGTGTGTGTAGTTTTACAGCCATGTCGACTTGGTTTTAAAAACCCCTTGCCAAGCCTTAAACTTCTCTTTAATTAAACATAAGTCACCCCTAAGGTAGACCCTAGGTTGCCCATAGGGCAGGGTGTTATGTTACTAAAAGGTAGGACATGTACTTTTAAGTTTTGCATGGCCTTGTAGTGAAAAACACCTACATTCGTGTTTCACTACTGTGAGGCCTACTCCTCTCATAGATTAACGTTGGGAATTTATCAATACATTCTTTTAAGCTGTAATTCCTGGTTAGAAAGGAATAGCTGTGCCATGTTTTACATCTTTGAAATGGCAATGATAAATCCTCTTTACTGGTAAGGTTAGATTTCATAATACTATTTTCGACATGCCACTTTTACAAAGTGGAGATTTCTCTGCTCTTACAGCTCTTTGTGCATGTAGTTTGTCTCCAACACACTCCAATATTAGTCCAATTGCATATTGAGGTTTAGGAATGTCGCGAATAGGATTCAGTTGATTCTTCCTTTTTTTCGTCCCAGCTTTGTTTGCTTGGTGCATGAAGATGTAAGATTCAAAAACATGTTTTTTTCACATTTGGTCTAATTACTTTGTGAATGTAAATAACAATTAAAGCATACTTGCAAACTGTGACTACATGCCTGCCTTTATCAATGTTTCACTACAAAACGATACGATTGTATTCGTTTAACAGAGTGTACAGCTCTCAGACAATGGGCGATTTGTACAGGGTCACTGGAAAGTCCAAAAGGTTGTCCTCGTCCCCCTCAGAAATGTAGTGTCTCCTACGCCCCTGATGGTCTGGTAGCATTATGAATGATGTTTTAAGATAAAAATTCCCAGCTAAGCATCCAACTCTGTTGGAAAAAAAGGCTTGAAGCTGTCCACCACTAAGGGCTTTAATTTAACAATTTGGACATCCAGGCAGGCCTCATGATTTGCATTGGCGTGTCTGGTTGTGGCTGGTCCAGGCACACTGCCACAGCAATAGGCCTGGACCCACCGGGGCGTAGGAGGCTCGGCGGCCAGCTAGGCTCAGATTACAGCAATCACTGGGCCAGCACGCATGCCACCTGCAGGAGACGCTCTGCCTGCTGTGTCTGAAACTGTGGATTTAGCAGCGGATTGTGAAATTAGGCTCAACTGACCTCGAACTTTGTAAACAACATTATGCTTTTCACTGTAAATCTGTGTGCAACTGAGGTGAACAATATCACAAATGATTACCGAGAGGAGAGACCATGTCCAAAATGATAGACTCACTGTCACGTAAATAAGCGCAGCCTGGCACTTTCCAGAAACAGCTGCACCTGACAGTGGCATGTGTTTTTTTTTATAGATCTGCCAAGAAACAATAATGTGCGTCGTTGGAGGTGAGACAAGAGCCGCGTTAGCTGAAGTGTTGGCGGCAATTAAGTTCCAAGCAAGCTGGATTGTTGCTTCACGTGGTGTTTGTCAGGCCATGCTCTAAAAGATCAGCGGGGATTGTTTTTAAGTAGGTGTTTCTGGCCAGCCTCAGACAGAACGGCGCGAACAAAAGCCCAAAGAGGCGGGGGAGAAGACCAGCAGTGTGGAGTAAAAAGGTCAGAGAGAAACAGGTGCTGGAGGATTGGAAAAACATGTCAGTGGCATTATTTCTACTCCCTGGGATGGTGTTGTACACGCACTGACTCCAAAGGTTTTGAGTCCCATGTTGTGGCAGACGTTTTATTGGATTTTTGGTGAATACTGTTGTTATTCTAAATGAATAAGTCGTTGAACTATTCAAGTGATATAGCATGGTTTCCTACGGGTTTTTTTTTTAAATAGGGTGTACGTCCTCGCATCACCTTTCAGCTCCGTACTACCTAGCAAATATAAACACGGCCTATACAATGATGGATGGTTGCAGTATTGCAAATACATTCAGTTAATGTCTAAAAGAGATGAAATAGATACAAAACTTTTAACATAGTGAACTACAGAAACAAAAAATGTGTTTGATCTTGTGAGTCATTCTTCAAACTATTTTGGGGCAAGCATTCATCAAATATTTAAAATGCATTTTTTTCAGTGCAGTATTCAGTTTTGCAGTTACTCAGATTAAGTGTGTTGCAGGAGGCTTATATGTTGCATAAGATTTTTATTTTAACCCATCAACAGCAGCAATAAGGGAGAAAATGTGCAAAGTATACATTCCAGGCAGAGCATGCTCCCCGAGACCCCGACCTACACATAACAACCATCTAATAATGGCTGTAAAAAGAAGCGTGGAAGCAGTGGCGTAGCTAGAGCTTCTGGCGCCCGGGGCTATCCCTTAGATTGCCGCCCATGGCAGGTAGCGTGTTGGGGGTGGGAGGGATGCTGGGTAAAAAGAACGGCGAGCATTTGAAAAAGGTCCAAGAGACACGTGGTATAGCCGCTAATAGTTACCACGATCATGCAAGTTACATGCACATACATGACACGGGCCAAGGCTACACAGTTGAATACACCAGCAGTACAAAGACATACAATTGATGGACGGAATGCAGAACAAATCAAAACATTCACCCCCAGTCAAGAGATCTGGGTTAAATCCATCATTCTTTTGCTCACCATGCCACCCCAGTTTAGACTTGGTCATATGCAAATCAAGACTGATTTGCATATGGCTGGGTACAAACTGGAATGGCATAGGGAGCAAAAAATGAAGGATTTAGGCCCAGATCTCTGTACTGGGGTGAATTTATGACATTGTTCTGTATTCTGTCCATCAATTCAGGGCCGGACTGAGAACAGCAACCAGCCCTGGCAGGTTGCTTCTCCACCGGCCCTGGGAACAGGAGGGGGGGGGGGTGTTAGTTGCTAAGCACTGCTCCCGTTTTTCTTACAGAGGGCCGATTTTGCAGTGCTGCTGCAAAACAGGCACCCTGTAAGAAAAGCGGCCCCCTGCGGCCACAAAACTGGCCCCACCCCTCCGGCCCACCGGGGAAATGCCCGGTGCCCGTTACGGCCAGTCCGGCCCTGCATCAATTGTTCTTTTTGCAATAATAATAGATAAGTACAGAGGTATCAAGGTTGACTTGTTTGCAACCTCTAGCATATTTAACCAAAAATATGACCAGAGTCCTATATGCGGTGGCAATGTGTTGGTCTGAATAGATGTTATTACACCTTCCTAAATTGAGGATAGTAATAACTCATCGCAATTTGTTTCTGCTTTTGGGCACTCCTCAGGACTTTGAGTTTTAAAAAGTTCATGATTGTGTTGCATGACTGTCAGATGCTTGCTAACCAACGTGATTTCAGATCTGCGCTGTGTTTATTCGCAATCGTGGCTGCGACTCTCTCGGTGATGGCTCACAAATATGACTGGACCCTTTCACTTTCATGCACAGTGCGTCCCTGTCCAGCTTGCTGACCTGATTTCCCACAACTTGCTGTTGGCTTTTTGTTTTTTGGGAGATTATTGATGCCTGAGTTGCTCACTGTAGTGCCATTGTCTCCGGCCTGGGTCAGGCTTGCCCTCACAGCAGCTCACTTGTAGTCAATGTCCAAGGACAGTCAAAACCTTGTCTCGTTGCAAATCATTGCAAAGCTATAAGAGGAACATGTCCAGGATTCAGATGTCACTTTAATGTTTTAAGGTGCCGCCTCCGTGTGTAAGTGGCCCTAACATCCAGTGTCACACTGAGAAAGCATGAGCTGTTCTTGGTGGCCTTTGGTGAGAGGAAGTAAGAAACCTTTGTAAAGGCAGCTGGTTTCCTTTCCTTTCTTTTGCCACCTTGCATTCTGAGTGACTATGGCTACTCTAGAGCCATGCATGTAAAACGTGACTTGCATAGAACACATGCTTGTACATGCTGATCTCTTGTGATGCACCTACACACATACTAGACCAGAAATTTCACTTATAAGGTGGTGGCTATGGAAGATCAAAATAAGGAGAAAAGATACCTATTAACATGTATTTGATAACACAAGTAAGTAGAGTAATAGTTTCATTTTCAGGAATGTTCTAAGATGAAATTGTTCCTATCACTTGCCAACAACACCCAAGACAGCAATTGCGAATTTCCACCTGAAGCAAACTTCAGTTTCTTTATCGCCTGCTGTTCGGTGCTCAGCAGCATGACAGGCTGTCTCCTAAACCAAGGGTAGCTTGAAACCTATGCTAATTAATTCTGTATCTGGGACCCCATGCTTCTTTACCCTGTTCAGTTCTGAGTTTTTTCTTGGAGATCCATCGATGAATTTAACCATACATAATAAATAAAGCTTCTTAGGGAGTGCTAGTTTTCCTGATAGAGTTAATTAGAGTGTGAGTCAAAAGTAGACCAGCTGAAGCCTGGAATGGCTTAAGTTCCTCTTACAAATTAAGTTACTGAGGGAAAGAATGAAATTTTAAATGTGGCCGACAAATAAGCAAGAAATAATCTTTGTGAGATTTTAAAAAAATAGATGGAAACTTCATAGCTCTACATGATCATCCATAGTTGTAACGCACATTTTATAAACCCATAAAAAACACCAAATAGCTTGTTTAAAGATTCAGTGGTCTTCACAAATAGGGTTAAACTTAACAGTGAAACATAGAATCCTAACGAAACCACGTGTGAGAACAACTGAGAGCTCCTTTAGGCATACATGAAAGTAGACTCACATAGCCCCAACATCAGACTACAAGTGTCCTCTGCAATACAGGTTGTTTTGTGTTCAGAAAGTTACAGCCGGTAACTGTATGCACACAAACAACTTAATAGAATATTTAGCTTACCTCTCCTGTAGACTCCACAGTGGTGGCAGGGCCTCTATCGTAGGGGTTCTACAAATTGCCCAGCACTCCCCTGGCTGCCGAGAATCCACTTAGTCAAAGGAGCGCGTGGTGGTGGCGCGCGTCACTGCTGCATTTTAGCAGCACTGCGCGGGGCTGGCCACAAATGATGCCCAGGGCCGTCATTCGTAGCGCTTTCGCACGCTACAAGATTGACGGCCCTGGGAACCACATACAGGCATAGCTGCCAAGGTTTCAGACTGCTTATGTGTGACATTTTCAAAATTGCAGTGTAATTAAGAGTGACATTGAACAACTATGAGTGACATTTTCTCGCAAGCAAAATTAAGCAATGATGAGGGAAATATATAAATATGAGAAATTATACCAATTTGAGCAATGTGAAACTCTAATAAAAGCTTAAAACTGTTGTAAAGCACCAGAAATGGAAGGGCACTAACCTGGTAAAAAGTAGTAACTCACTGCTAATCCTCACCATATACAGTTTTGCGAATATGTGATTCATGTTCTTTCTCTCCTTCTTCCCTTTTGTTTTCTTTCTTGCTTTTTCCCTTCTTCCCACTGTCTCGTTTCCCATTTCCCTCCCTTGTACTCTTTTTCTTCCTCCTTCCTCACCCCCTCACACCTACCCCCTCCCTGCAATCTGGACCTACAAGCGCTATGAAGCATTCAGCACAGTCCGCTTTCTAGTGCTTTTTTCAAATCAGTCAGTTATCCAACCCTCCTCCCCCCGTTAGCCATCCCCCACTTGGTTGCTAAATTTAAAAGCTGTCCCAGAGGGGAGAGCTTTTGGCTTTGCGAATACTTGTGATATCTACTCTTCCTCTGCATAATCTGAGCTGCACACACCCCTGCCCAACAACTGCTCAGACAATGCAGTGTGAAGCTGCGTCCGCATAAACTCAATTTTCACTGGACAAAATTATATTATGTGCGACGTCACCGCGCCTATTCTCTCGGGAAGAAACACATGAAGGCCAGCTACATTAATGGACAAAAAACGATGAAACCATTTAGACATTCGATTAAAAGCTGCATTCTAATCATATTCAGCATAGAATGTTGTGGAATATAAAAGACTATTTTATGAAATAGGAAATTATCCTGACATACTTCCTTCCTAATGACCAAGTGCCAGCTCCACATATGCAAAGCTGTACTGTCAAGTGTTATATGTGCTGACTTGGCCCTGGGTCCGGCGCGCTCTCATGAAATAAAGCGCCTTGCAGGGTGTTTAAAAAGTCCACGCTGTGATGAGCTTTCCTGTGTGCTGCAAGCTCCTCTTGCTGCACAATCAGTGATAACGCTTCTCCCCTGCATCTCCCTGCTCCTCTCTTGACAGTGTGTGCGATTGGGAGAGAAAGGTCTGTGTGAACAGCTAGGGGGCAAGGATACACTCTCCACAACGTGTCTGACTCTTCCCCCCCCCCCCACTGAAAAAAAAGACAGCCTTTGCCCTTTCAAAAAGGCAGAGAAGCTCCACATGCCGTCGGAAACTTGCGTTCTTATTACATCTAAAAAACGAAACTATAAGTGACTCAAAGAATAACAACATGCAAAAATCGATTCCCTGACGACGGTCACAGTGGACAAACTCAGATCCCCGGCGATGGAGCAGCTTCTGTGCCCTTCATACCAACCCTAATGCGCCAAATTACTTACCTGCGGTGGTGACTGAATCCATGTGAGTCAGTCCACACATTCCGGGCAGGTCGGCCGGCGAGAGCAGCTCCGTACACGGGCCGACAGGCTGTCTGGGTCGCCTCTGTGCCGGTGAGGCTCGGTCAGCTACTAGCTGCAGCCCTCTCTGGGCACTGCAGTTGAGCTCCATAAACCACCATTTTGCCGGCCGCTGCAGTTATCCTATGTTTTAGCCGCCATTCGCGATGGCCCGCCGCCCTGCTTGGGCCCAGCTGTGTGTCGGCGTCGCAGAGGCTGAGTTCATGATTGCAGGAAGCACTGCAACATTTAGCAAAACGAAATAGATTTTAAATACCGCGCCAACCGTGCCGAGCAGGACGAATTCAAGTGTTACATTGTTGCACTTAAGCTCAGCCAGCCCTCCCTCCCCCTCAAACCTGCCGAGCAGCGCGCACCGCGCGCTTCCTGCGACTCTCTGCTTTTACCAAATCGTATTTTTTTAACACTAATCAGCCATAGCTTTCGGGACACTTGACAGCAAGCCGAGTTGAGGCACTATATGCGTGACAACATTGTACACCGCGCAACGCACCACCACCACTTCACTAGGTGGTGCGTGCATGCACTGCAGCCGGTGCGCTTTCACTTACATATGTGCACGTCATGTGTGTAGACAGTGCTCCGACCTCAGCGACAGACTCAGCCGCACGTGTGGGGGTAGGTGGTGGGTCAGTGTATGTCAGTGTCCCCAAATCATAAACGCCGCCATGCGCCACCAGGGTCGCGCAACTGCCAGCCGCCACCACCCCCAAAATAGTGCCACCTGGGGCGGACCGCCCCCACCGCCCCCCCCTTCCTAACCACTGCGTGGAAGCGCAGCGCCACCAGAAGAGCAAGATGTTTCTCATTGGAGCTGGAACTGTGAAACACTGCTTCTTGTACACTGCAGGAGGCGGAGGAGCACACATCAGGTCCCTATGAGTTACACAAAGCAGCCAGAGTATACAGCACATGCATGTGATGTAGCGCAAAATCAATTTTTCATTGTTGGGGTGCATTACAATCACACGCGTAGACTGCCTACGCATATAGGGCCAGATGACGACCATTGACTTTTGCGACTCGCAAATTGCGACAAATTGTGAGTCGCAACTTGCTAGTCGCAAAAGTCAATGTACAACAGTGACTGAGACACTGTTTGCGATTCCCAATGGGATCGCAAATTGCATGCCTCATGAATATTAATGAGGCTGTCGCAATTTGTGACCCCATTGGGAATGGCTGGCACTCCCAGGGATGGTGGCCTGCTGGGGTCAGCAGACCTCCATGTCTGGGACTGCTTTTAAATAAAGCAGGTTTTTTTTTTTCAAATGCAGCCTGTTTTCCTTAAAGGAAAATGGATGCATTTGAAAAATAAAAATGTAACTTTTCATTTTCATTTTTTAAGGTCAGGCAGTGGTCCCTGGGACCACTGCCTGCCCTTAAAAAATGTTTGCGCATGCATTCCCAAAGGGGAAGGGGTCCCCTTGGGACCCCTTCCCGTTTGCGAGTGCTTTACCACCCTTCTGAGAAGGGTGGTAAACTGCAAGTGTTTTGCAACCGCAATTGCGGTCCAAAATATTCTTACATAGCTTTTGGGGTCACTATTAGGAAGGGAACGCCCCTTCCTAATAGCGAGTAGCTAAACCCTATTTAATTATTTGCAACTCGCAAAATAGGATTGGTACAGGGGCCACACTTTTTTGCGGTCGCAAACGGGCCTAAAACCCCTTTGCGACTGCAAAAAACGGTCGTACATCTGGCCCCCAATCTTTTGTCATGTTAACCTAAGTGTTAGGATCTTGTAATGTAATAACATGAATGTGATGTGTGTAGATCAAATGTAACCAGCAAAAAACATTAACTGAAACACTCATGTTGCGCAACTAACAATCATTTTATCATTGAATGTGCTTATTAATCATATCGTTTTATATGTAGACGAAAATATTAACTGTCTATGTCTCAATTTCTATATAACTGCGTAAAGCGCATGTTCCAGTTCTCTTATGTTAGCTAAATATTATAGGCCTGAAATGCATTTCCCTGGAAGCTCTCGCATTTGAATTATTAGTCGAATTTTATGTGCATATTAGATTCTGTTCTTTCTCACTTTTATGTTGCAGGTGGAAAAAGCGCCCTTCTTTGTTAAAACAATGTCTTTGTTTTGGGAGCTAACGCCAATAAGGAGAACTGTTGTCGTAGAGGGCCTGGGAATCAAGGTCATCGTGTTACTGTTTGGGAGTAATCGTCGTCCCATGGAAAACTACCTATGAGAATGTGGCCTGATCGGATGGCGTGACCTGAAAGGAATTATGGGAAGACACCTGTGATATTTGGAGTATTGTAAGTAGGGAAAGCACCCACTGCTTCTCTGCCTTTTGGAGGGAGAGCTTCCTAGAACGAGCTCTGTCTCAGTAGCTTTAATGCTACTCGACCCAACTGAAGTGGAGAGACTTCTGAGGACGACTCCACACGCTGACACCTTAATCAATCCTGCCCCGAACAACGCTTAAATAGGGATGTCACTTTAGTGCTAGTGTAGGGATAGAATAATGCTTTACCTTCACCAACCCTCAATGCAGGGGAATTTGGATGCCTGTTCCCTGATCTTTTGCATCCTGATTCTTTAATTAATTGTCTTGTGTATGTTGCACCGCCTCAATATTATTCGTAGATTTGGCTTAATGTTAGTTCCAATGTATTTCGACACCCTCGTCTTGAGGTGTCTGTATGTCCAGTTGTTTTTGGGTTTGTAATAAATTAACTAACCTTATTTAGTAGTCTGTGACTATTATGGGCCTAGAGCATTGGAATCAAATTGGTTGACATTGTTAATGAATTTCTCTCCCCTCCACGCTCCCATGCTGAGAAAAAGTACCATTGACTCGAAGTTCTAGAGCAGATCTAGAACATGCTGTTCAGGCTCCTTCAGTTAGTAGCAGTGTAGAATGGTTCTCACATGAAGTGAGGGGAGAATCCAGAAAAATCCAGAAAAGAGACTTAGAACCCCTGAGTCCTAAAATAGAGTCCAATGGTCATCGATGGAGAGCGACGGACTTCGGCAGAGATCAACAGAGCTTGATGGTGCAGTGAGGACAGCGGCGAACGGAGGAGTGAGTATCAATAGGGATGCTTCATGTGATAGATTGTGGGAATGAAGTGATTGTGTGATGTCTGACGGAGCTTGTGTGAGATTCAAGTGAATGTGATTTTGGGCCAGACGTGGTCCAAGGATTGAGATTTGAGTTTCAGGTCCCGAAGTGGCCTAAGATCCTGGGATATATTAAATGGTGTTGAAGACACCGAGTTAATGTGATTGTCTGACTGGAGATTTGAGGTGTTGTCGTGAGACATCATCGACAGTTCCACTTAAGACAGGGAACTTTGAGTGAATGGGACGTATGGGAATTGTTTGGTAAACCTTGTGAATGAGTTGGTGAACTATACTGATTCAGGTGACCAGCGCAGGTCAAGGGTTGCCGTGTATGAATGCTCTTGGATGATTGAATTCTATTGATCGTGTAGATGGCAGACAATTATGGAGTTTAAGATGATTGAATGAAGTGGACAGAGAAATTGTGAAGGAGGGTGTGGCGCTGTGAGGAGTAAAGGTGACGTCAGAGTGTGCAGCGCTACGATAGGTCGGTTGGTGTAACGCTGCGCTGGGATTTGTTGGTAGTCATCAGGAAGTTGTGATTAAGGAAATCTTTTTTGTCGAGAGGAAAACGTTTGATAAAATCATGCAATGTTTTAGGGTACAGCGAGATCTGTTTAGGGAGGATCAGGGAGTCGTTATGACCTACTATAATTTGGTTTCAAAATTGGCACAAGATCACTGAGAAAGAGGGGGATTTGGCATTTCCACGCTTTGGTTCATTTCGGTTAGAGGTGTTGCACCAGTTGGGAGGAGTGATGTTTGCGCTGCGGCCTTTGCCTAGACCAACACAGTTTGAGGCATTAGACGCATGGATGCGAGCAATACATGAAAAAAACAGGGAGAGATTCCAAGGAAAGATGAAGAAAGCATTGAGGGCATGTCAGGAAGCACGATGGGATGCACAACTTAAGAGATAGAGAATAGACACCATTTAGGGAGAAAGGTTGTATCCAATGCTGGTAAGAGAGGGAGATTGTCAGAATAGAAACGGAGGGTAAAATGGAAATGACGGGCGTGATAAGGACGATAGCTTGTTGGATAGATAAACGCAAAAGGGAGCATATTATTTCAATATATATTAATCAATTGTAAGTACAATAAGATATATTAATCCATCGTATTCAATTCCATTCATCAAGGAGACTTGTTCATCTGTATTCAAATCCACTTTTTTGAAGTCATTTTACAAGCGTACAGCAGCCCAGCCAATGCGTTTCATCCAACAGGACTTCATCAGGGCTGTAAAATTTAAAAAACATACAAATAAGCCTATATAATAAATATTTACAAGATACAAAATCACCATTAAATCACAATGTTTATAAACCCAAAGCTCAAGACTCCCTGCCTATATACATTCTAAAAGAGCACAAAAAACCAACAGGTTTGTTTTCTTTTACCAATATTCACTTTGCAATCATATAATTGCATGTAGCAATCAAATTGTAACATGTTTCTCATTGCTTATTAAATAAATGATAAACCTAAATCTCCGATATTCACACAGATCGTTATACACTCTACTCATACGAATAGAAAGCCACTCACTTGGATATGTTTCTCCAATAGGCCAATGTGTTTTCAGGAAGTCGATAAAGAACTTTTGGTGAAATAGAATCCCGAACAAGTTCAGTTCCAATGTGTATGCAAGGTGTAGTACCCTCTACTATGATCTGAAAAGCGGAGTATGTAAAAAATCACTAATATGTACATTCGTTATTGGAGCGTCCTCCACCTTCCAACCCACACTCAGAGGAGGGAAGGCAAGAGTTGGCAAATACAGGGAACATGGAAAGTGTGTCGGCATCTCAGACAGGTCCTAGTGCAGGGGTAGTGGGAAGGATCTCAACAGGTGCAGGGGGAATAGGAGTATCTGTTTGGGAGGTATAGAAACAAGTGGAGTCAATGCTGCTTCACGGTTAACGGAAGCTCTTACACTACCGGTCACCATTGGTCCTGTTGTCTCTGTGTATGACCCGAGCTCATTGGGAAACTCTAGTCAGTGACAACCGTTGTTGGCGGAGGGAACTGGATTGGGAGTAACGGGGAACCCGAACGGGAACGGGCTGTCCTTGTTGCCTGTAGAGTCTAGTGCCCCTCTACCATCGACTCCTGATCCTTCAGGAATGCGCATTGGTTCTAGTACTTATGATCTATACCCATGGTGAACACGAGCTCAGACTTAAGGATGTGAGAAACTCCAGTGCGGGGACCAGTAGGCATGACAGCAAGTGCAAGTCAGGGAGTCACTGGAAACCAACATGTCCTAGATGCCACAGATTTAGAGACTTGGTTGAGAGATCATAATAACAGTAAGGAAGGACAAATTAGTATGTCGAGTGAGGGATCGATCAAGGCTGTGGAAAAGGCAAGATTGTTGGATGTGATGAGGTTGAAGGCTGAGGTAGACAAAATAATCAGTGGGAACTTGCCTTTGGAAAGAATAGAGACTTATGATCCAGGCTAACTGTTATTTGTGGAAAAGGATGTCACCCGCAAAGCGAGACGAGCACATGAGAAGTTATCAGAATTGGCTCAGCGATATGATGTAGACCTGTCTCGGACGAAAATGCTGCAGGGAAACTATAGGCTTAACTACAGTGATCAGGAGCTAGAAGAGAAGAGAGTAACAGGACTGAAAGCACACATCCGGGAACTGATTATAGGGCTTGGAGTATGCTTGATAAGTGGGAGGAAAGGTGGTCGAAAAAGAAAAGCGTCAGGAGAGTCACAGGGGAAAATGCCATCTCCAGGAGGGAAAATATCGGGAGTTGAGGCTTTTCCATTGCGAAAAGTGCCTTGTGCATGTTCCTTGGAGTAGGGGTGATCTACCTGCATTCATGAATGATTTTTCTAGGTTGAGGGAGAAGCCTGCTGAATGGTATAAGCAAGTCGATCGCTTTATTAAGATCTCAAAAGTGTTGTGGATTGATCTGAATACACTGTTTGAAATTGTGGTTCCTAGTGATATATGGTCTGCATGTAAAATTGCTTTTGATTGGCCTACTGCTGAGCCAGAGAGGGATCCTGTAACTCATAGTCCTTCGCCCTTGGTCATGAAAAAGTGCGAATAGGTGATTACATGGTCACAGTCCAAAATAGCACCACAAGACATCGATTGGGTTAAGATAGATCGAACAACCCAGGAGCCTGAAGAGTCAGTACATGCCTACTGTGAAAGGCTTTTGCAAACCTTCAAGTAATACAGTGGGTTAGATACACTTGACCCCAAAGACATGGGCCAATTTGTCTCACAATTTGTGATGGGATTGAGACCGGAGATTAGCCTCATGATCCAGCAACATTTGATCTGCTGGCAAAATAAGTCTGTGGATGAAATTCTACGGTATGCCAGATATTGCAGTGATGAGGTGGACTCCAAGCATAGGAGGATAAAGGACAAGTTGATGCTGGTTCAAATGCGGAATGCGCAAATGGTAGATCAGACGCTGGTGAATGAAGAAACAATGGTTCGAAATCATGAAAATGCCCAAGGAAATCTTCAGAACGCTTCGGGTGCAATTGGACAGGGAAGCGGGAAAGGTGTTTCTATAGATCCCAAGACAGGAATAGACATTGCCACGCTGAAAAAGACAACCACTTGCCATTTTTGCCACAAGTTTGGGCATTGGAAGCGCAAGTGTCGATTGAATCCAGCAAATTAGATGCAGGAGGGAGACTTAGTGCAAGTGCCAGATGTGGTAAATACCGTGACCAGGCCAAGACCCTACAACGGGGGGAACCAAAGTCAATTAGTGATGGTGCCACAACCTCAAAGAATTTCGCAGAATAATCGAACAAGCCATCAGATGCCCTCTATGGAAGCGCTAGATGGATTCGATCAGGACCCGTCCTAATGATGGTGCCTGAGGGGGGAAGAAGACTGTACTCTTGGAGCATTCTTAGAAGTAGACGAGAGTGGACCGTATGTGGAGGCAGATGTAGGTGGTCATCCCATTACATTCTTGTTTGATATTGGTGCTACCTGATCTACTGTGAGATCTGCAGTAGTCCCAAATCTACCCCTCTCAGGAAAGTCAATCCAAGTCATAGGAGTTGCCAACAAAAGAATGACATACTCATTGAAAGAAGAGGTGCCGGTGAAAATCGGAACCTTTCAGGATCATTATTAGTTCGTGGTGTGTGATTCGAGTCCAGTTTGTTTATTAGGGTGTGATCTTTTGTGTAAATTGAATTGTACCATCTACTGTACGCCAAAGGGAATTGAACTGCAGATGAATGACGATGATATCGCTTTCAAGTTAGCGATTCAGAACCATTGCATTGACATGTTTCCCTTGCTGACAGTGGAAGACATGCTGCTGGACTTGAGAGACACTGTCTCTCAAGTGGTGTGGGATTTCACAGGGAAAGAGATAGAACTGATTTGAGGAGTTGAGCCAGTCCGCATAAAGGTTAAGCCAAATGCAGAATTTCCAAGAACACCCCAGTACAGCCTGACCCCGGAAACAGTGGCAGGAATTACGCACCATGATTGTTTAGGGCATACTGAGAGAGATCATAGGAAGTCCATGCAATTCGCCTATCATGGAATTGCAGAAGCCATGCGGAAAGTGCCGCATAGTTCAGGATCTTAGGAAAATCAATGCCATTGTGATTCCATGCTGTCCCATGGAACCGAATCCATCAGTGATCCTGTTCCAGATCCCTTGAGAAGCCTGTTTGTTTTACTGTGATTGTGTCAAGCATTCTTTTCCATTCCATTCCATTGCATGAAGAAAGCCAATGTTATTTGCTTTCTGTCTGGAGAACTGTGTCTTAACGTGGTGTCGTATCTCTCAAAGGTATCCTGAAAGTCCATCTATCTTTAATCAAGTTTTGAAAAAGAACCTTGAGAGCTTGATTTTGCTCTAGAATTCTGTGCTTGTGCAGTATATCTCTGACCTCTTAATTGCATCTGAGACACGAGAGGCTTGCAGGGACGATACTATTGCCTTACTGAATGACTCAGCTGACAATGAACAAAAGATGTCACCGAACAAGCTTCAGTACTGTTTGACAATAGTTCAGTATTTGGGTCATCGCATTGAGAAAGGCAAGAGGAAGGTGTCACCAGAGCGAGTAGAGGCAATCATGAAAATGAATTTGCCTACCACACAAAAGGAAGTCAGGATGTTTTTGGGAGTGTTTGACTACTGCCGACAATGGATCCCAAACTTCTCCTTGATGGCGAAGCCTTTACAGATACTAACCCACAAAGATGTGAGTGATCCGGTACCCTGGGATAACGACTGCTTGATTGCCTTCTTGGAGCTGAGAGAGTGCCTTTGTCATGCTCCAGCTTTAGGAATGCCTGATTACAACAAAGCATTTTTACTGTTCTGTTCTGAGAGGGAAGGTTGTGCTCTTTCTGTACTCCCCTAGATGCATGGGGGTGTGTGTAGACCAGTGGTCTATTTTTCAGCTACATTAGATCCTTTAGCTTCAGCGCTGCCCGGATGTCTCAAATCTGTTGCTGCATCGAGTATCAGCATTGAGAGATGTGAAAGCATCATGATGGGTCATCCGCTTACTGTATACGTTCCACACTCAGTTGAGCTTCTGATGACGAGAACCAAAACTCAGCATTTGACAAATAACAGGTTGACAAGATATGAGCAGATTTTGCTTGCAGCAGACAATGTGACCTTAAAGCGATGTTCTGTGTTAAATCCTACTACCTTGTTACCTGTTCCAAATGTTGATGGGGAAGATTGTGAAGACCGTGACTGTCTAGATGTTACTCAACTTTGCACCAAACCGAGACCTGACATTGTCAATAAACCATTGTCTGATCGCGATCAAGTTCTTTTTGTTGATGGTTCGTGCCTAAGTGACAATGAAGGTAGTTTGAGTGCAGCATTTGCTGTCTGCACCATTTCTGGAGTTGTGGAAGCTGCTTGTTTTACAGGGAGTATACTCTGCGCAAGTAGCTGAGATCATTGCCTTTACCTGTGCCTACCTTGTTTCTGTGCAAATCCGAGTCACCATCTATGCCGATAGCCAGTACGGTTTCAGCGTAGTTCATGACTTTGGACAGATATGGTCCCAGAGAGGTTTCTTAACATCTTCAGGATCTCCCATAAGAAACAGGGAATATGTGAGACAATTGTTGGAAGCGTTACAATTACCAAAGGAAGTGGCGGTTGTGAAATGTGCTGCTTATGGGAGGGGGGATGATTTTGTCACAGTGGGAAATCGCTACGCAGATGAAGTTGCTCGTTTTTGTGCCCACATGTGTGCCTCTTTAATGGGGAATATGTTGGCGAGAGCACAGAGAAGACCGAACTCAGCATGATGCTAGCTATTGAAGATACTTGGGATGAGGCCAGGCGGCTACAATTGGAAGCAACAGATCAGGAACAAGCCAGTTGGATCAGAGCAGGTTGTGAAAAGGGGGAAGATGACATTTGGATTTCAACTGATGGTAGAGCAGTGCTATGGGATTGTTTGTTGAGTCCAATGGCGAGACAGATTCATGGAGCAGCTCACATAGGGAGAGACGCAATGGTGAAATTGTGCAGGCAGACTTGGTTCAACCCGAGATTCCATGTGATTGCTGATGCAGTGTGTCGTTGGTATGTCACTTGTCAACAAATGAATGCTGGAAAGAAAACTGTGGTTGTCTTGAGTCACATTGGATAGAATGGGGGTCCTTTCTTTTTTTATTGACAATCATAATAATTATAGAAAAACATAACCATTTAGAAAAAGAAAATAATAAAAATAATACAAAAAAAGGAAGCAACCCAACATCAGAGAATTATTCTAGAGCATTCGGCAACCTAAAGAGAAAAAAAAAAAACATTGCATAACCATACATTTCCTAACCATACATTTCAATCATCATTACTGCCCAGTTTTCCACCTCGAGATGGGTTCCCAGATCCGTTCCCCAAGTATTCTCCCCCTTTTCCCTTTCCTCCCGTAAATCCCTTTTTCCAGGTTGTAAGCAGAGAGTAACCTGGCCAGCCATTGTTGGAACGTTGGCGGTAGTTTGTCCAGCCATGCCGATGCTACACACATACGTAATACTGACATGGCCATAAATATGAAAAACTGAAGGGGGGATTGCTTATCGTTATTATCTATCCCTAGTAATATTATTGATGGTGTCAAAACGATCTTAACCCCCAATGTTCTATCTAAAAAGGATTCTATAGCACTCCGGAGGCCCTGTAGGCAGGGACAAGATGCAAATAAATGTATTATTTCAGTCTCTGTACTATCGCAACGTGGGCATCTTGTACCTGCATCGCCCCCATTGCGCTATCCTTGCGGGGGTATAATACAGAGAGTAAATTGTTTTATAATGCTGGGCTTGGAGTCCAGCAGAACACAAAATAGTTTGTCCTAATTCTAAAGAGAGGTGGAAACACTCTTGATCAATCCCTAGTTTACCTGCCCACTTCTCTCCATACTTTTCAAGATCGTCACTTTTTAATGCTAACAGCTCTGCATAAAATCTGCGTATAGTGCAATCTTCACCACCCTCTATAATATCCAGTAGTTTATTTTTATCAAAGCCTGTTGGACCCCCTTTCTTATTTCCTATGTAACTCCTAATTTGCAAATACTTATTGAAATTCCTTTTATCGATGCCAAAAATAGACTGTATTTCCACAAACTGCCTAATACCATTTGCTCCAAACAAGTCTCCTATTTTCCGAATTCCACGACATCCCCACTCTGTCAATACAGAATCTGCAAATATTTCCGTAGGGAGAATTGGGTTTCTAGACAGTCGGGTGTAAGCATTCAGCCTACCCAATCCAGTTTTCTTTCGAAAAGATGCCCAAACCCCTGCCAGCAGCCCTAAGACGGGAGGCAAAGATGGCGACCGCTAGCCGGTCGTACGAGAGATGAGCTCCCTACGGAACCCTCCTTCCTCACAGACTGCTACGTGAAAGATACCCTGATGATATACAGATAACATACCGGGATACGCTACGTACCTGGATGCCTGGGAAAAGGATAATCTAAGTGAAAGTAACTGAAGGAAAGCAAAGGCATTTGTTGGTGGTGATTGTTCTGAATTCTATCAACTCGCCTATACTGCTCACATACCGTCCATCTACGTGGTAGGGAAACAAATGATTGCCGAATAATCGCCCCTGGAGTGCGATACCACGCTACTGGCTGTCAGCTGCAGTAGGGGAGAACAGAGGCGCGCGCTCCGGCTGGGCAACTCTTCGAGGCTGCTACAAACAAAAAAAAAACAAAAAAGAGATAAGTTTGAAGTCTCTCCGGCTTCCCGACGGTGTACAGGCGAGATTCTGCCGGTAAGCGGACTGCTCTGTGGAGGGCAGCAAACGAGAAAGGGTGGTGGTGTATAAAGGATACGGTGACATACGTGTGTGAGCGGTGAGCAAAACAAAGCGGCAGTACTGATTCCCTCCCAAAACGGAACCGGTGTCATCATGCCCCCAAAATCTGCGCGTGGCGGCAAATCTAGAGATCCTCAGGCTGGTAATAGAAGGGAGATCATGATGAAGGGTGGAATTAATGCAAAAACGCCTTTGGAGGTTGTAACTGGCGATTTGAGCTCCTCTATACATGGGGGTGAACAGCAAGCGGACGCAAGGGGAAAAAAAATTCCACCAATGTTTGCGAAACCGAGAAAGGAGAGCCTTGCTAGCCTACAAAAAGAACTCTCAAATATTGGGGATGAGGTTGGCAGCCCAGATAATATGCATGCATCAGTAAATATTTCAATGGCGGAAAATCCCGGGGTGTTTCTCATCCGAGCCATGACAAGGCATACTCTGACAAGGAAAAAGACTCCCTGAATCACAACAGGATGTACGAAAAGTACATGTTTCAGATGAAAAGCATGATGAGGAAAAAGTGGATATAAACGTAGTCATATTGGATTCCCCTGTGGGTCATGATCAGAGAGAGGAAAGTGAAATAAAGACCAGTAAAGAGCCCAACAGGGAGGGAGACTCAGGAGAGAACTTTTATTCACTCTCAGAACCCTCAGATTCATCGGGAGAGGAACGGCTTGGACACGATGAGAAAGATGGGGCGTCTAGATCTGGATCACTGGATGGGTCAACAACCAGTCTGTGGAATGAATCAAATTTCTCTAATATGGACGGAAAAAGCCCGGACACCACTATGGTACAAAAAGAATTGACAAATGAAGAGCAGCTACCCCTCCCACGGCCAGTAAAAAGCTTGATGTGGGAGATCTCCCTGTCCCCTGAACTTCAATCTGAGTCCAGTTTTCCTGGCACAGAAATCGTGGATTCCTCGTTGGGCAGTATGGGTGCGACGGGCGGTCAGATAGAAGAAATCTCCTTGGCGGCAATCTATCAATCTATAGTCGACCACAGAGGCGAAACCCGCACAGAAAATTTGAAGACACATACTGCCTGTCGGAAATTACAAAACACTGTCAGAAAAGTAGCAAAGACTTGCAAAGAATTCACAGACAGAATGAATGAAGCGGAAGGAAGAATATCGACCTTAGAAGATGAAATGGCAGTGCAAAAGACCACTCTGAAAAATATGACGTCCTATAGAGATGACACACAAGTGAAACTAGTTGATTTGGAAAACCGACTACGGCGTAACAACCTTAGAGTACTAGGAATTCCAGAAGATATCGAGGGATCAGACATTCGGAAATTTGTGATCGATCTCTTCTCCGAAGCCTTTCCGGACTTAAACATGTGGAACTGGTCTATTGAGATTCAAAGAGCTCATAGGTTTCCGTTTAGAAAACCGACAACTAAGAAAGGACAAACCGAGATCAGACCAAGGGCTATTTTGATCTGTCTAAACAATTTTCTAGCTCGCCAAGCTTTATATGATTTAGCTCGACCAGACAGGAAACGGCAGGGAAAAGGGGTGCACTTTTTTGTAAGACCTGACTACTGTCAGTATACGGTAGAAAAAGATGGCAGCTCCGCCAACTCATAACTCCTTTTCAAAAAAAGGGGGCACAGGCGTTTCTGCTCAACCCAGCTACACTAAAAATAATTAGCAAGGGTCAGACACGATTTTTCATTTCTGAAATACAAGCGAAAGAATACCTAGATACCATATGAGCAAACAGGAGATGTGGGTATTTAAAACTGATATACAGAACACTATATAGACAGATATATGGTTTCTGGGCAATAAAATGTATTGTAATCTGAGGAGGGAGGGGCATAGGGGTCAAGTCTCTCTCCATCGTAAGGGCTATTTGCCCTTTTGCCTGGGTAGGGGATAAAGGGTGGGGGAATGGATGGGTGGATCTGGGGGACACAGGGGTGGATGGGGAGGACAGTATTGGGAGGGAAGACAGGTGGGGGTTGGGTTGGATGCAGGGGGGGTGGAGAAGTGGGGGGTGGGTAAATCAAGGGGGGATAAAGTGGGAGGTATACGGGGGAGGAAAAAGAAATCAGAAATGTCTGTTTTTTTGGCAAAGTCTTTAAAAATAAGGTAGGAGCTCAGCAACGTTTAAAGGGGGGGGGGGAAAGGTAAAGAAAATACTGCAAACCATGAATAACTGTAGGATATGCTCATCGAATGTTGGTGGCTTAAATGATAGGAAGAAAAGAGAAAGGGTATATGAGATACTTAGAACACTGAATCCAGATCTAATATGCCTACAAGAGACACATATCCCTTGGCATAATAAAAATCTTTTAGAGATTAGAGGCTACTGTTTGGCGGCATGTTCTTCTCAGACCACCATGATCAGAGCGGTTGCTATCTATATCAGACAACGGAGTGACCAGGTTGTGCGATCTGCAGCAGATAAGTGGGGACATTGGGCTATAGTAGAGATATCAACAGGGATGACAATTGTAAATATCTATGGGTCTAATCTGGATGATGCGGATATCTGGAATGAATTGGAGATAGAATTGGTCAAATGGCCACAACGAATGATAGTGTGTGGGGATTTTAACATACACATGGATGTGAATAATACCCAAGTTCAGAAATATCTAGGCAGGAAACCGAAGGTCTATAGTTCAATTAGGGCATTAAAAGATAGCCATGGTTTGTGTGATGTATGGGTAGAAAAACAATACAGAGATCCGGGATTTACATATTTCTCACATCCACATAAAAAATTTGTACGGCTGGATTACTTCTTAGCTTCATACTTACTGATGGATAAAATAAGCATTAGCAAACTGCCCCAATTATACTCAGATCATAACCCTCTTATCCTGGAGATAAGGGGGCGAAGGCTGTTAGACAAGGGATCTCATGGTCATTTGACAAGAAGTTATTGATGAATGAGGAATTCTGCGAACATATCAAGCTATGGGTCCAGGGATTTTTTAATTGTAACAGATATAGCGCCTCTCGCGAGGTGGTATGGGATACTTTTAAGGCCGCCTTGAGAGGTGAGATAATTGGGTTTGTGGCTCGCACCCAGAAATGTTGTAAAGCACAGTTTGATGCATTAGTTAGCAAACTATCAGAACTAGAGGTACAACATGTCCAAATAATAAATAAAGGTGGATCTGAGAATGTGTTAGGGGAACATATGAATAAACTAACTATCGCTAAATCGGAAATAAATGCGTATTTTCAGACCAAAGTGGCACAGATGTACCAAGTTAATCGGGGGAAATATATGAGTATGGGGAGGCGACGGGGAGACTGTTAGCCTTAAGAACAAGACAGAAAGCTGCTAGAAACAACATTTTAAATATTAGGGATATTAATAATCGGTTAGTATCCGGTCCACAGAAAATTACCAAGGTTTTTGAGGAATTTTACAGTAGATTGTATCAATCGGAGGAGTGCTTGGGGGAACAGAGGGCAATAGAAGATGAAAGATCCATGCTACCAAGATTGGATACTGAAACTGCTCTAGAACTAGAACAAGAAATCACCTTAGAGGAAGTGCAGATTGCATTGGGATCTCTCTCTTTGGGAAAAGCTACAGGTCCCGACAAAATTCCGATAGAAATATATAAGATGCTAGCACAGCAAATTCTCCCTATTATGCAAGACCTATTTTTGAGTGTACAATACAGAGGGATCCCACCCACATCATGGCAGGGCACGGATATGGTTGTCTTTCTCAAGAAAAATAAACCACCAGAAGAGCCATCTTCCTACCGCCCAATTTCACTTATGAATGCTGATGCGAAAGTATATTCTAAAATAATGGCTACCCGGTTACAAAAGACTATTGTTACACTTATATCACCGTGGCAACATGGCTTTGTTCCAGGCAGGGGGACCACAGATCATACAAGGCGGGTTATTTCAATTCTTGATATTGCCGAAGCTGAGGATAGGGAGTTGGCTGCGGTCCTCTTGGATGCGGAAAAAGCCTTTGATCGGGTAGCTTGGCGATATCTATGGATGAATCTGGAAGAAAGAGGGTTTACTGTCCGAACTGTAAGAGCTCTCCAGGCTATGTACTTTAAGCCCTATGCTCAGATTCAAGTTATGGGTCACACGTCTAGGAGAGTGGAGATCGCCAGGGGTACGCGTCAAGGCTGCCCTTGCTCTCCTATTTTATTTGCATTTTATTTATACCCCTTTATAACCCGCATATTGCAGAACCACTTGATCAAACCAGTTGTAATGCATGGTTATGAGACAAAAATACTTGCATATGCGGATGACATTGCGATAATCACTACAGAACCCCAAGTGGCTATTAAAGAGATTGAAAATATGGCAGAAAAATTTGGGGAGGAATCTGGCTATCTCTTAAATAAAAATAAAACACAAATTATATGTTCCTCCAAATGCCGGATGCAAGATCCTCGGAGAACCAAGATAGCCACGTATCTAGGGGTCAAAATCACAGCAGAAATTAATAATCTCTGGGCTGTCAATATCGACCCTGTGCTGGAAAATATCAATACTGAGCTTAGGCGTATGAACAATCTCCACCTTACAATAATTGGGCGAGTGAATGTAATTAAGATGAAGATATTCCCCAAGATTCTGTATTTAATACGTGCAATACCATTGGAACTTGCCACTACTAAAATACATAGAATTGAAACTATGTTTTCCAAATTCATCTGGGGATATCAAAAGGTACGAAGAGCCTATAAATATTTGACGCTACCTAAAGAGCGGGGTGGATGGGGAGCTCCAAGTATACAGCTATATTATTGGGCTACCGCCCTGCAACAGCTTGGAAGTCTTTATTTTTGCAAACTGAAAGGACGGAGCAGCTCAGAATACCGACTATATTTCAATTGGCGGTGGGGGATGCGGCCATGGGACTATTACAGCGACAAAGTGACCCAAACTATTGTAAAAATCCCGCTATAAATGTTTAGAGAGCGTGCTAAAAATCTGGAAGAAAGTGGAGAAAACCAATCAAATTAGCAGATATAATAAATATACAGCACTTTGGCATTCAGACTTTTTGACGCTCGCAGTCTATGACGGCATGGCTAAGAAATGGGAACAAGCCGGGATTGTATGTTTGGCAGATCTATATTTTAATAAAAAAGAAAAGCTTTTATTGAACTAGTTCAAGGATTTGGTATACAGATGAATTCAAGCTTCAAATATTTGCAAATACAGAATCGAATAAAAGGGCTCCCTAAAGGGTCTATTGGGCTGGAATCACTCCCTTTGCTAGAAATTATGAGAAACCCAGAAAGCAAAATCAGAGATTTCTATCAAACACTTCAAAAAAAAAAAACAGACGACGTAGCTAAAATAGAAGCAAAATGGGCTAATAAATTGGGGGATGGGGAGGTAGATATAGACATGGTTCTAGCAATTGGGATATGGGTTTTTATGTCAGCTAATCTTAAAGCCCAACAATACAAAACTGTATACGATCTTTATTACACGCCTGCCAAATTATTTGATTGGGGAAAAAGACTTTCCGATAGATGCCCGAGATGTTCGCAGGGCCCAGCAGATAGTATACACATGTTTTATTCTTGTGGAAAGTTGGACCAACTTAAAGAAGGAATTGAAAAATTCTGGCTTCAGCTATTGAATAAAGAGATTAAAATTACATCAACTCTGATGCTCCTAGGCTATGATATAAGGATGAACCTAGATTCCAAAGAGAGAGATTTTGTGTTTCTAACAATGGCGATAGCTCGTTTACTGATTGCCACGGTTTGGAAGGACAGCGAGCCACCTACATACCATCAATGGCTATACAGAGTAATATTTATAGGTCGCCAGGAAATCTCTCTATATAAATGTAAAGGCATAAGAGCTATGAGGAAGGGTAGGAACATATGGGGACCCTTGATAACCTGGATGGAGAGAAATGATAGACAAGGGATTGGATGAATACATAAAAATACAGTGAAATACAACTAGGAGGTATAGCAATAATGATGTATGAACATGCACAATAAGTGTCAATTGTTATACTGTGGTATATTCGTTTATCTATTTTTTTTTTTTTTTTTATCTTTTTATTGATTTTGTTGTCTCCCTCTTTCCGTGGTCTCTTCTATCCTTTTTTTTAATTTGTGTTTTTGTTTTTTTTTGTTTTTGAGAATATGAAAATACTGAATTTGTCTATTGTATGCAATAATGATATAAGATATGTATAAGAAGTCTGATTTCAATAAAAAAAAAAAAAAAAAAAAAAACGAAAAGATGCCCAAACCTTAAAGGCCGCGGACAGAGTCTTAAACCTAGTTCTTTTGTAGTATGAAGAGTCAGTATATTTCAGAAAACAGTTCTCCGCCTCCCCTCCAATCAGCATAGAGTACATATCTATGGATCCTATTTGAACCTGTGGATCCGTTGGATCCCCTCCCAGGAGACCACGTATGTGTTGGAAAACTGCCGCCCAATAATATTAAATTATATTATAATCAGGAACCGCCCAGCCACCCTTTGCCCTAGGTAAAGCCATAAAACGGAGAGCCCTCCTAGTTTTCCCATGGGCCCATATGAATCTGTTTACCAGTTGTTCTAATGTTATGAACCATTTTGCCTCAAATTCGAGTGGAATTGCCCAGAAAAGATAGAGAATTTTTGGCAATACTATCATCTTTATCACGTTACAACGTCCTACAAGAGAGAGGTGAAGATTGTGCATTCTGTCGAGATCTTTTTTAACTTTCGATATTATCGGATTGATATTACTTTCCACTATATTGTCCAAGTTTGGCGAGATATTAATCCCAAGGTAAGTTGCAGCTTCCACCACCCGGATATCATTACAAACAGCTCCCTCATTCTTAATTATCTGCGTTTTATGCTTATTTAGTGCATACCCTGACACCTGCCCGAAAACCAGAGCCTCTAGTTCAACTATAGGAATAGCAGTTCCTGGTGATGATGTCACTAGGGCGATGTCGTCTGCATACGCCAGAGTCTTATATTCTGCTCCATAAACCCTTATCGGAGAGATCGCGCCATTTACTTCCAGCCTGCGAATAAACGGGTCAATATATATTGCGAATAGCAAAGGGGAGCATGGACATCCCTGGCGCGTCCCTCGCCTAATTTTCAGGGGTGCTGTGTATCCTCCATTAATTCTAAGACGGGCAGTGGGTGCCTGATATAGAGCCTGTATTGCGTGAGAAAACCCTCCCCCTATACCACACCTTTCAAGTGCCTGCCAAAGGTAGTCCCAGGAGACCCGGTCAAACGCTTTCTCAGCGTCCAGTAATATGACCGCCATAGGATCTCCTGAGACTTCAGTGAAATCGAACAGAGTGACTACCCTTCGAACATGCTGCGTGGTACCTCTCCCTGGGATAAAGCCGTGCTGGACTGGACTGACTATTTTATCAATAACCTTACAGAGCCCAAGGGCCATAGTTTTAGAGAATATCTTTGCATCCGAGTTCATCAAGGTAATTGGTCTATATGATCCCGGCTCTGCAGATGGTTTCCCCTTTTTTAAAATAACCACTATGTCAGCCACTGCCCAAGAATCTGGGACCGACACTCCCGCCTGAGCCTGTTTAATTGTTTCGACCAAATCCAGATTTATTACTTCCTGGAAGGTTTTATAAAATTCAATTGGAATTTGGTCCGGACCAGCCGCTTTACCTGATGGAAGGCTATTCAGGGCAGTTACGACTTCTTCCGCCGCCAAAGGCTCATCTAATGCCTCTCGCTCTTCCTCACTAAGTGGTGATACAGGAATATCCCCCAAATACCTTCGGGTTTCTAGCGGATCTTTAACTTGTTCTTCGTTATATAGGGAATCATAAAACTGCCTGAAGACCTCCCGAATCCCCTCTGGGTCACTGGCTATCCCACCCTTGCCATCCGAGATCCCTTTAATTTCCCCTATGGCCTCTCTCCGTCTTGTACGAGCCGCCAGAGTTCGCCCTACGCGTTCACTCAACTCATAGCATTGTTCCTTCTTTGCTAAGAACGTAACTGCTGCCTTTGATGCGATAGCCTCCTCTGCATCTGCCTTTGCTAGTGCAACTTTGAGGAGGGCTTGATCCAGAATTCCTCCCATAACAATAGCTCTGTTCAGTTCCTCTTCTGCCTCCGAGACTGCTTTAGTCATTTTCTCTGATCTTAAAGCTTCTTGTTTTAGTCTATAGAGGCTGAAGCTCAGGGTCTCCCCACTGACACCTGCTTTAAAAGCATCCCAAATCATACCTAAGGAAGTACTGCCCTTATTAATATCCCAAAAGTCTGTTATCCAAACCTTCATATGTTGGACATATTCTATATCTTTAAGTAATCCTCTCTCAAAAGTCCATTCGCGTTGACGCCTAGCAATGCACGCCATTTCTAATGTTAAGATTATAGGATTATGATCTGAGATAATCCGAGGTAATTTCTCAATCTGACATCTTGGCACTAGGCCATGTGTTACTAGAAAATAGTCAAGCCTGACCAAAACCCTGTGTGGGGCTGAGTAATATGTGCTGCCAGGATCAAGTGGCTTTAAATGTGTCCAAACATCAGTTAGTCCATTGTTAGAAACTAGATTAGAGAGTGCACAGAATGTTTTTTTTTTCCGACCCTGATATTGCGCCCCTGTTTTGGTCCACAAACCCCCCATACCATTTATATTAAGGTCTCCGCACAAGATTATAGGCGTGGGCCATGAGGTCATTTCCAGATCTAAATATTCAAATATATCGGGATCGTCCTCCGTGGATCCGTATACTGAACATAGGGTGACCATTTCATTATTTATCATACATTGTACCAACACCCATCTTCCCCACTGATCTTCAATCTTCCTTTTAACAATAATATCGTTTCTTTTGGCCAGTATGGCGACCCCTCTGGGTCTAGCCCCTTGTTTTGTATATGCTAGTAAGTGAAACCCCATCTGCTCCATTATAAACCCCCTAGCCCCCTCTAGATGGGTCTCTTGTAGGCACACAAAATCTAATTTCATTGCCCTTAATGTTATTGCAAGCCGTTGTCTTTTAGACGGATCATTCAATCCACATACATTCATTGTTGCTATTCTTATACTCATTAGTACTTAGAGATAAGATTTCCCCACCAATACTGTTGCAAGCTCATGAATAAGTTCAATGAATCTAGCTGGTAAACTCCCTCTGCTTTTATTTCCAACCAGATACTGCCTTCCCTGTGTCTCCAAAAATACTCAATATGCTGTGCTGTGCTGTCCCCTACTCCCCTGTGTGGGGTCCTTTCAATCAGATTCATTTGGACTTTGTTGAAATGCCTGTGTGTAATGGATTGAGGTACATCCTGGTTGTTGTGTGCATCTTCTCATGGTGGGTGGAGGCTTATCCGACTAGAAGGTGTGATAGCCTCCAGTAGCAAAGTTGTTGTCGAGGGAGCTTATTCCGCTCTTTGGATTTCCAACTACCTTGGAGTCGGATAGAGGAACGCACTTTCACAGCGAGATCATGAAGCTGCTGTGTACCGCCTTAATTGTGGATCAGAGACTGGATTGTAGCTACAGTCCAGAGGCATCAGGAATTGTGGAACAGATTAATGGGACGCTAAAGGCGAGTACAGCTAAAGTGTGTGCTTCAACATCCTTGAACTAGCCTGATGTGTTGCCTTTGGTTCTAAAGAGTTTGTGCAGCATTCCTGATAGAAGAACTGTCTATGAAATCTTCATAGGGAGAGCGATGCGCTTACCTGCAGTGACATCCATAGCACTAATTAACATCACAAATGATTTGGCCCTTGATTACTGCAAAGGATTGGCTGATGTGGTTCATTATGTGTCTCACCAGGTTGAAGCTGCGACTGCACCGACATGGAAAGACCTCTGCCACGACCTAAGCCACAGAGATTGGGGGCTAGTCTGAAAGCATGTAAGAAAGAACTGTCTTGACTCACATTGGCATGGACTGTACCAGGTGATCTTGGTGACGAATACCACTGTGAAGTGTGGTGGCCTGCCGAACTGGATACACGCCTCGCACACCCGATGAGTCTCAGGGTCCTTAGAAGAAACAGCTCCTCTCCCAGATGCAACTCCAGCTGTAGTTGCAAGATCACCAGAGATGGCAAGCCAAGCTGTGGGGGTTCCTGAAGAGGCTGGATACCCACCAGGTCAAGCTGAGGGGGGTCAAGCTACACGAGGCCCAGATATAGACTCTGAGGGAGATGGTAATGTTACGAATGGCATAGAGTCTGACTCAGCAGAAGAGACTGTTGTGGAGTTTGGTCGTGTACTGTCAAGGAAGAAAGAGGTCACAAATAAATCATGGCCAATGAGAAAGAAAAGACAAAACCTGAGACTTGCATCTGAAAAAGATCTTGCACCAATAACTGAATCATCTGAATCTGATCAAAGTGAGCCAGAATAAGCTCAAGTGAGCGTTAGGAGAGAGAGGAGAGCAAGAGTACTGTGTCAGAGATATGCCTCTCCTGAGTGAACTTATCTAGCTACAAATGCCGGGGAAGGTGAGGTCCGAGGCATCAATACTGATTATCGAGATCCTGCTGAGAGTTCCTGGAATAGAGGCTAATGCAGTTTTGTCATTGGCTGTGCCTTATCCACCAAGGTTGAGTGGCTTACCGCCTTTGATTTTGGAAGACATCGAATTCCTGAGGTTTGGAAATCAGCCACCATCATAGGAGATTGCAGCAGTTCGAGCTGAATTGTTACAGCAAGTCATCGAAGAAATTGGCTCTGACCTCATAAGGGATGTAAACTGAACTTTGTAAATAAAAATTCTTGCTTGAAAGAAGATAACCTAGGCCAGAGTGGAAGAAGGATAAAATTAGGTATTTTTCTTTAGAAGAAGAAAGAGGTCTTGGAAAGTCTTCCAGGCTGTGTAAATATTGTGCCAGAGACTGTTAAAGAATTTTACCAAGATCCCAAAGAAGCTGTTCAAGGACTTTGTTGTACAGAAATAAGAGGCGAAAGAAGGAGACTTTGCATTGATCCTCTTACTGCTACAATCCGAGCCAACTTGAAAATAGAGTCTGGAAATTCGAACCATAGGCACAAATGTATAATAGGTACACTTATTGTAGAAGTAATTATAGTGACAGCTGTAGTCATTATAAGTGCACATAAAGCTGAGGTACAGGGAGTGGGGGTACATGGGACATCCAAACCTACCACAACCACCTCAAAAGAGGGTTCATTAGGATCTGATAGAGGCTTAATAGAGCAAACTAGTCGCTTGCTACATGTAGATTTGTCTAAAGGTGACTACACGCTGAATGCTTATGCGAAACTGTTGTATGAGTATGTGGACACTATGGATGTGAGAGACTGCTATGTGTGTATGCAATTGCCTGCTTTGGGGAGGAGGGTATAAAGTATCAGCACCTGGCCTCAACGTATGGTATTAGTTGCAGTCAGCTTCTTAGTATGTTTTATGGAAAGGGTCACTACGACTACTATTTCTCAAGTTATGATTTGGTGCTTTCAGATGTTCCAGTTTATAAACATGATTATTACAAGCAAGAAGAGAGAATGAGAAAGTATTTGGTACCCACAGTCACACTAGCCACTGCTTATGTGCATAGACATAATTTAACGTGCACACTAACAGATATAAAGAAGAAATTTGTAGATCATGTAGAATGTAGACATTGTGGACTAACAGTTAAACTTAATAGTAGGGAGGAAACCTTTGAGTGGACTGAGGAAGAATTAGCTCACAAGGCTATGGGAAGTTATGGTCTTATAGCTCTAGATTGGGAACAACGAGGCAAGCTTTGCATTCGACAAGTACAAACACGCTATGGCACCATTTTTGTGGGACAGAGTGCGTGCGAACATACATTTTTGATCGATGCTTCTTTGAAGAAATTCTTACAGGAAGCTGTTCAAGTGTGTATTTTGTGTGTGGGAGAAATGCATATGTTTGACTCCCGAACAAATGGTATGGTACTTGTTATGTGACTGTTGTGTTTCCAAAGATTCGGGTCAAGTTTGCGCTATATAAAACTCTGGGGGGAAAAAAAAGATATAATATGTGGAGGATTTGGAGAGTTTGGATGGAAAGTCAGCCCATAGAGCGCAACATGGAACGAGTGCTGGTGAAATTGTGGGGGATATATTTGGAGCAATGATACCTAGTTTGGGAGTGGTCTTGAATGACATCAAGATTAGAAGGTTATCAACTATCGTGGAAAAATTGTCAGTTAATACGGCTCAGTCACTATTGCTTGTAGATGGAGAGATGGTTTCGATAAGAGCTATGGTAAGGTAAAACTGTTTTGCTTCAGATGTGTTATTAGCAAAAGAGGGCGGAGACTGTAAAAATGCTGAATGTCCAACAGTGTTATACTTACATACGTGATAATAGCAAGGCTTTGAGGAAATATATTAGCAACATCAATGAAATACAAAATGAGATACATGATCTGGTAACTGAGGGAATTTGGGATAAGATTGGGAAAGGATTTGGAAAAGTTGGAAGTTGGTTTGCAAATCTTGGAAGAGGAATTCTTGGATATATCTTGAAGCCGATATTTATTGTTGTGGTCTGTGTTATCATCTTGTTGGGCATAGTGAGGGCATACAAATGGCACAAGTCGAGACAATTGGAGGATTCCATTAGAGAGAGAGAAAAGAGAATGGAAAGACTGCAGGACACTCACTATGAGAACCTTAAGCGTTTGGAAGAATTTTACAGAGGAGATTAGCTACGACATTGGTTTAGATCGGTCTACTCTATGGGGAGTTAGAGTAGAGTAAAGTGGAAGATCTAATGTAAAAAGAGGAAAACATTAACGGAAACGCTTGTGTTGTTCAACTGAAAATCATTTTAATATTGAATGTGCTTATTAATCATATAATTTTATATGTAGATGAAAATATTAACTGCATATGTCTCAATTCCTATATAACGGCGTAAAGCTCATGTTCCATTTCTCTTAGGTTAGCTGAATATTATAGGCCTAAAATACATTTCCCTGGAAGCTCTTGCATTTGAATTAATAGTCGAATTTTATGTGCATGTTAGATTCTGTTCTTTCTCACGTTTATGTTGCAGGTGGAAGAAGCGCCCTTGTTCATTAGAATAATGTCTTTGGTTTAGGAGTTAGGCAAGGAGAAAAGAGGATACATTGGGAGCTAACACCAATAAGGAGAACTGTTGTATTTTGTCATCGGAGAGGGCCTGGGAATCAAGGTCATCATGTTACTGTTTGGGAGTAATCGTCGTCCCATGGAATTCTACCTATTAGAATGTGGCCTGATCAGACGGCGTGACCTGAAATGAATTATGGGAAGTCACCTGTGATATTTGGAGTATTGTAAGTAGGGAAAGAACCCACTTATTCTCTTCCTTTTGGATAGAGCACATCCTAGAACGAGCTCTGTCTCAGTAGCTTTAAGCTACTTGACCCAACTAAAGTGAAGAGACTTCTGAGGTAGCCTCCACAAGCTGACACCTTAATCAATCCTGCCCGAACAATGCTCAAATTGGAATGCCACTTTAGTGCTAGTGTAGGGATAGATTAATGCTTTACCTTCACCAATCCTTGATGCAGGGCATTTGGATGCCTGTTCCCTGATCTTTTGCATCCTGATTCTTTTATTAATTGTCTTGTGTATGTTGCCCCGCCTCAATCTTATTTGTAGATTTGCTTTATGTTGGTTCCAATGTATGTCTACACCCTCGTCTTGAGGTGTCTGTATGTCGAGTTGTTTTTGGCTTTGTAATAAATTATCTAACATTAATTAGTAGTCTGTGATTATTATGGGCCTAGAGCACTAAAGTATCATCGACTCGAATTTCTAGAGCAGATCTAGAACATGCTGTTCAGTCTTCTTCATGTGCTCCATTACAAATTTATTTTTTACGTTCTTTGTGAAGATAGGGCACTCAGAGTGCTCTGTCAAAGAGCATAGGGTGATGGTCTGGTACTTAGGGGCCCATTAGCATGACGGGCGGATCGCCCCCGTCGGTCCGCTGTAGCCACCGCTGGTCCGGCGGGGGCGATCCGCCCGCCATCCTTGCCTGATTGACCCCCCGCCATATTAGTATGGCTGGGGGGTCCGCGGCGGACAAAAAGACCGTTTGCCGCATTTCCGTCGACCGGGCGGAAAAAGGGCATAACATGGTGTATTATGATTCAGGCGGTGAATCGCCTTTCCATGGCGGCGTTGCCGCCATGTAAAGGCAAGAGGTTCCTGCATATGGGGGCCCATTGTGGGCCCCCAGGGTGTTGGGGGGGTGCACATGGGGGTACCTATGGTACCCCCCCGTCATTGCACTGCACTATGTGGCCGGCACCACTTGGTGCCTGCCATGTAGTGCATGGCAATACTTCGCACAGTCTGTATACATTGCGAGTGGGTCTGCAGCCAGCAGATCCACCTGCAATGTATATGGCCCAGGATGCGCCCGCCAGTGTGGCGGGCGCATCCTAATGTGCATGGCGGGACCGCCGCAGCATCGGCGGGCGGTCCCGCGCTCCGTTATGGTGGAGGGCGGACTATGTCCGCCCGCCATCGTAATAGGCCCCTTAGTTCTCAAACAGATGTATGTACACTCTTGTCAATCATCCAGGATTATTATAGCCTGACTCATATATGATTCATGACTGACAGCAAGGGTCTTCCAACACTTATATGCACATCACGCAAAAGATTGCTTCTGAATCATGTAAGAAATTCAGATAATGCATTTTGTGAGATCCCAGCTACGTCTGCAAATCTCATGGACAGTCTAGCAATACGTGCTGACGCTCTTAAGAAACCTTCTATAGTCAATAACTTTGTCAATAGTGTATGATCAGAGTGGACAATAAACTTTCTACCCCAAAAGCATTTACAAAAATGTTCAAGTGCCCAGACACAAGCCAACGGCTCTCTTTCAATCACAGAGTACTTTTCCTCTGTGGGTGTCAAGGATCTAGACATGAAAGCAATTACAACTTCACACCCATTATTGCTTTTCTGTGTGAGCACACTTCCTAACCCTTTTCCGCTGGCCTCTGTGGTGGCAAAAGTTTCAGCAGTGGGTCAAAGCCTTGCAAGGTAGGTGCACTGCCAATTGCATGTTTAATTTCCAAGAAAGACTTTTGGCACTAAACAGACTATTCAAATTTACTCTTGCGCATCTCACGCGTCTTTTCTGAGAATGTTTTTACAAATTTGGAATTGAACTCCACTAATTCCAAAAATTAACAAAGTTCACCCTTGTTTTTTAGGCGAAAGAGCTTTACTAAAGGCTTCTACCGATTTTTCATTGGACATAATTCCTTTATCACTAATTTCATGTCCCAGGTATGTGACAATGCGCTCTGCAAATTCACATTTGTTTACTTCCACAGTAAGCCCTTTTCCTTTTTAACATATTCAAAACTTTTCTCAAGAAGTCATCGTGGCGCTTTCTGCTTTTTCCCATGATGAGTATGTCATCCTGGAAAATAGTTACGTCTCGCACTTGCATGAGCATTTAGAAGACTGTCGCTGCTGACAAAAGACCAAAAGGCATGCGTCGGAATTGGTAGCATCCAAATGGCATGCAAAATGTCATAATGTGTTTACTGCCAGCATCCAGAACCACCTGATGATAGGCAGCGGAAAGATCCGAAGTAGAAAAACACTTAGCGCTCCTAGCGAGCGATAACATTTAATCAATACATGGTAATGGAAATTGGTCCACTATTATGTTGTTGTTCAACTCCCTAAAGGCCACTCAACAAACTTTGCCATTTGCTCGTCTGGCTACCACTAATGGGGATATCCATTCAGAAGCATCCACAGGCTCAATAATGTGAGCTTCAATAATCTTATCCAGCTCCAATGTAACCTTCTCTCACACAATAAATGGTATTTTGTGCGCTTTATGTATTTTCGGATTAGCATCTTGTTTAATTCTTATTTTATGTGCAAAACCCTTACATTTTTCCAATCTTCTGCTAAAAATAGCTGGAAAATCTTCTAACAGTCATTTTCTAGATACTAACTACTACTTCAACATAACCTGTGTTGGAAGGGCTGTCGGAAAAATGGCTACATGTCACGCACGCCCAATTTAGATGGGTGGACATGCAGTCATTTTTTACTCTTTTTTTACCGCCAGGATTCACCTGGCGGTAAAAAATAGTAAAAACAATATAATGCCCCACGGCCATAGTAGAAGACCAGGTTGGGAGGAACATTATAATGCATTACTTTTTTCTTTTCTAAAAGGAAATTCAATTTTGGGATTTGTTTTTGAAAAGACGAAAAGAATACTGTTTGCTACACAGCTGCCTCCTTCCGACGCAGCCCCATAGCAAAACGTATTGACAGGAACCGCTGTGATGGCAGTTCCTGCCTGAATGCCTTTATTAATGACGTCAGCTAGGCAGTAATTTAAAAATCTGGCGGGTGGAGTAGTCTCAGCCTGACAGACTTAAGGGAGGCCAAGGGAGAATACTCCGTCTGCCAGGAAATAAATCGGGCCCCTAGTCTTCAACCTCTTTTTAAACAACATAATGACCAGTTTCTGATTGATAATAAAAACTAACTTATGTACAATCTTTACACAATCTGGATCTTTTTTCTCAAAATTGCTCATTATTTACTGCCAATGTTTGGTGAATGACTGTTAACATTTAGTTGGCAATGATATGGGAAGGAGTGCAACAGGTCTCTCAAGTTCCATGCACAACACCACAAAGTTCCTGAAAATGGGTGTACACTGGCCTCTGTCAGTATCAGGGTCTCTGGTGCAGGAAGTCCCCAGGCCCTTCTATTGCAACAGGACTGCACAAAATTCACTTAAAGGGACCAACAAGGGAAAATGTCAGATTCGGTCTCAAAACCCAATCAGACGGGCTCCCACGCATGCCACAATTTGCCCTGCTACACGTCATGGAGGGGGTAGGGGGCAATGTATATAAAAGACATCTAGTGTACCTTGGCCTTACACTGGCAAAACGTGATATAGCTAAGGTGTGGAAGGACCCGCGGGCCCCGTCTGTGGCAGCCTGGAAAAATGGTCTGGACTATTGCATGGGGTTGGAACAACCAATCTTTGTTGCTAGGGGGTGCCCCCGTAAGCATTATAAAATATGGAAGTGTTGGGCGGACTACAGGGGCCTGTGGCTCGAGCCTCCGGTTGTGGAAGCGGCCCCTCCGGGGGAGTAAGTGATGGCGACGCATGGGTGGGCTGTGGTGCGGGGGGGGTTTGGGGGGTGTGTGTACATAGGCTGCTACTCTTTTATCTATAAAGATCGATTGTGGACTGGACTACGTGGACATTGTGCGACTCTGGGGGGTTGGGTGCGGGTGGGGGGGGAGTTGGAGGGTGGGGGTCCGCTTTGGACAATTCAGTTTCATATGCATAGCCATGTGTAGTTGTTTTTTTTCCGTTCGTTATTTAAAAAAAAAAAAAGTTGATTGCTTCCGGCTGCTGTAAGGTTTGTTATGGCAGTAGTCTCTGGAGTGCAGAGCCCTGCAACATATGTGCAATTTGACAATAAAATACGTTTAAAAAAAAAACCCAATCAGACATCCTCAACCAAAGGTACCTTCAAGAAATACTATTATTGATAATTGTTGGTGGTGCTGGAGTGGCTCAAAAGAACAGTTTTTTTCTATTCATTGGAAGGTCCATTTAAAGTAATGGTCGAAGGTCGTATTCTCAATATTTACTTTAGCAGTGGTACTTTTTGGCTATTGAGTATTCATGCAAGCTACTTAAATAGTAGTCTTGCATCTTGCAACCGATGTTATTTCACCACATCTCAGACCCATTTGTAATGAAATAATTGGAACAGGAATTTTTCCTGATCCATGGAAGAAAGCAGCTATTTCTCTATTAATAAAAAAGGCCAATCTTCCAGCCTTGGATCCCGCGAACTACAGCCCTATATCTCGCCTTCCTCTGCCAGCAAAAATCTTAGACAAAGCCATTAATCAGGGGCTTGTAAATATGCCCCTATTTATTGTCCATAAGGCACTACATAATACGGGTCCGGCATCCGTTAGCTAGCATTTCTCCATTTAGACCTTCACGTTCATTGGCCAGGAAAAACATCCTGGTTTCCAAATTTAGCATTGCCCGCTGGGGTGGAAAAAGCTTTGTGACCCGCACAGCTATGGAACTTCCTACCCTTTGATATGAAAAATTCTCACTACCTCTTACATTTTAGGAAAGCATTGAAAACATGGTTCATTATCCAATAACCGAGGCTCTCAGGGATTCATTCACTTAGTCTAATCATTCTTATTCAAGGCAGCGCCAAGACACGGGTATTCGAGCACTATATAAAAGCCAATAACATAACATTACAGACATCAAATACAATTTCTTAAACAGATCCTTACGTTACAAGAAGCAGAGGCCCCATATGCCCGTTTTTTCTCAGAAAACATGTGGCATAGTGGACTGAAGTAACACGATAAGATGAAATACTGTTGTACGCCTGACTTCCAGTAATGTTCTCTGAGGTGTCTGTTTTTAGGTCAAGCCTGAGCCAGCGCGCAAGCGCTGCTCTGGGGATGATCTGTTGTAGTTCAGTACGGGAGAGAAGCCCCGCCCACTCCCCTGCCCATATTTTTCATTGGCTTGTGTCTTTGTCCTTTGTAAATGCTGGCTTCTGATTCTTTAATAGGCTTGTTAATCCCTCCTTATTATGGCCATGTCGTCATTTGTAATGTCCCATATGCTACTGGCCCATTTACTTGGCTGTTACACGGTATGTGTACTATTTCCTTTATTTAGTTTTTCCTATGTTAGGCACGACAACGTGCTGCGTTTACATTCAGCGGGGCACGCCCGCCTTCACTTTCTCAGCAGCAGGGACAATGGTGGCCGTTTGTTTCCAATACTTTAGGTCTCGCATTTAAAAGCAAGACCTATAGCATTGCAAATATTTGTAAACGATCCCTGTCCCCCCCCCCCATGAGGACACTGGCTTCTCGTGGGACAGAGGGCATTTGTTTGACGCCGCCAGTGCTGTGGCTAGAGCTCTCATGCAAGCACAGAGCGGCCCCTGCCATCCGGGCGAGCGCCAAGGATATAGGGGCGCCTGCGAGTGTATGGTGAACATTAAAACTGTGAAGCCTCTGAGCAGAAGAGGCCCCCGCGCTTGGAAGGTCTCTGCGGGATCACATGCATGGTAGAACTTTCGCCTTCTCATTTGTCAGTAACCGGCCTATCGCACTTTGCTTTAGATCGTAAACAATAGATGGACGCTGGGAGCTTCATTGCTGCCTGTTTTGGAGAAAGCATCTGAATATTTAAATACTAAAAAGCGAGGACGGCTCGAACAAGCTGCAAGGGGAGGCCATCTTATGTGAGGGTAAATTCTTCAGTTGCCTAAGGGAGAAGATACTATGTGTTCTGGGTTTATTTTACTTCTATTAAGCTTTCAGTGTGCTCAGTCTAGTTTGTGAGAAGTCGCTACCCCTTGTACTGCTTCTCGCAACGTCACCGCCAGGCTTTTCTGGTGAACGGCGCCGGGCTGTTGGCAGTGCTGGCAGCTCTTTGCCCTCTAAAGTGATGTCGGCCCGCCACAGGTTTTCCTAGACCCCACCATGGCCCCCATGGGCATCCGCCTGTCGCCACTGGGTATGGGCGTGTTAGCACTGCTAGCTCTGGGTGTGCTCTACCACCTATATGCCGGTTTCCTGGATGGCCGCCTGTCTGCTCTCCTGCTGCCCTGGGGAGAAGAGGATGGACAGGCGCCTGTAGCTGGAGCTGAGACTCAACACATTAACCTACGTAAGCTGCTAGCTGTGTCTCTGCTAGCAGTGAAGCGCGGCGGAGACAAGGTGCGAGAAGTGCGGGAGGCGGGTGTCCTGGGTGAGAAAAGCAAGCGCAAGACCCGCGAAGGAGCCGACGACAAGACTGCAGACGGCGACGTTCAGTCCAACCGGCAGATGCACTGCACTATCCACAACACCTTCCCCGATCTCTAGGTATCACTCTTTGGGGCCAGCTGCTGACAGTAGCCACGTGGTTGAGAGATAGATTGTGCCCTTGCATATCTCTCAAGTCCCAACTGCTGTTTGGTGGTGGCCACAATCAATATCCCACCATGCAAACCATCCTCTCACTTTATACAGTTGTTAATCTCCATTGATTTCAACAATGGCAACACTTAAGACTACCAATCTTACCTTCATTGGGGAATCAGCAGTTTTAGTGGCATATCCTTGCGTTTGTAGCTCATGCCCTGTGTTATGAAAGTCGATGGTTCGTTACCTTTTCTATTGTGTGTGTAAATTAATTCTGCGTGTTTTGTCGTTTGTGATAGTGAATTGTTCTTTTGCTTCCCATGGAGGTGGAAAAAAGATAAAGGTTAAGAGAAGGAAAGTCATACCAAAGTAGGACTGGTGCATGCATGGGTTTTTTTTTTAGTTTTATATAGCGCGAACTAGACCCGAAGGTATCAGAGCGCTTTACATGAGCACCAGTTACGTTACAGACCGCTGGATCTCCAGCTGCGCTGACAAGCTCACACCCCTCCGCCACCCCGTCAAACAATGCCCCCTGAAGGCTGCCTGGTTCACCACCGACCTCCAAGAAGACAGGCGCTCCTGCAGATGCCTCAAGAAACTCTGGCGGAACAGGAAAACCACCGAAGACCAGAGCAACTACAGGAACGCCATGAATGAATACCACCAGCGCATAAGAGCCACCAAGCGGACCTTTATCAAGAACAAAATCCACACCAATGCAAGTAACGCAAAAGAACTCTTCAACGTCATACAGCAGTTCACCAAACCCTCCAGCGAAGCCATGGACGTCCCACCTTCTCAGGACCTCTGCAACAAGCTCGGCTCCTACTTCCAACTGAAAATCAAGGCCCTCTACGACAACTTCAGCGAACAGACTCCGGACACCACCACCCTCTCCACCAGAGACAACCAGCCGACCATCACCACTTGGAAACCTGCCACCACTGAAGACATCGCCACGACCATGAAGAACACCCACTCAGGAGCCCCCACGGACCCTCTGCCCACCGCACATATGCCACAGAGCCGCCGCCACAATAGCACCTGAACTATGCTGGACCATCAACACCTCCCTCGAATCGGGCATCTTCCCCAACGACTGGAAGCAGGCAGAGGTCAAGCCCCTCCTCTAGAAACCCTCAGCCGACCCGACGGACCTGAAAAACTACTGGCCCATCTCTCTCCTTCCCTTCGCAGCTAAAGTCACCGAGAGACTCATCAACGCCCAGCTGACCACCTTCATCGAAGAGAACGCCATCCTCGACTCCTCACAGTCCGGATTTTGCAGCAACCACAGCACCGAAAACGCCCTCCTTGCCGCCACCGATGACATCCACATGCTACTCTACCAGGGCCACACCGCGGCCCTCATCCTACTACACCTCTCCGCAGCCTTTGACACCGTCTCACACCGCACTCTTGCAGCCAGACTCCACGACGCTGGTATACGTGGAACCGCCCTCGACTGGATCCGCTCCTTTCTCTCCGGCAGAACCCAAAGGATCAGACTCCCTCCCTTCTCTCCGAACCTACAGAGATAAACTGTGGAGTACCCCAAGGCTCCTCGCTCAGCCCCAAGCTCTTCAACATCTACATGGCCCCCCTTGCCGCCATCGTCAGACAGCATGGGCTCAGCATAGTATCTTACGCCAATGACACCCAGCTCATCCTCTCTCTCACGAAGAACCCCGAAGACACCAGACTCAGCTTCCAAGAAGGAATGAAAGACGATGCAGCCTGGATGAGCGACAGCTGCCTAAAACTGAACTCGGAGAAGACAGAGGTCCTCGTCCTTGGACCCTCCCCCACTGCATGGGACAGCTCCTGGTGGCCCCCTGCCCTCGGAAACCCACCCACCCTGACTGACCACGCCCGGAACCTCGGCATCATTCTAGACTCCTCCCTCACCCTGACCCGCCAGATCAACGCTGTCGGCTTCGCCTGCTTCAACACCCTCCGCATCCTCCGCAAGACCTTCAAGTGGATCCCACCGAATGCAGAAAGACCGTCACCCATGCACTCATAACCAGCAGACTAGAACACGGTAACGCCCTCTACGCCGGATTAAACAAGACCCTGCTACACAAGCTCTAAACCATCCAGAACACCGCAGCCAGACTCGTCCTCGGAACCCCCCAACATGAACACATGACCCAGCACCTACGAGACCTCTACTGGCTCCCCGTCGAGAAGAGAGTAACCATCAAGCTACTCACCCACTCCTACAAATCCCTCCACAACATCGAACCCAAATACCTCAACGAAAGAGTCTCCTTCCACGTACCCAAAAGGAAACTCCGCTCCGCCAACCTCGCTATGGCAGAGATCCCACGCATCTGCAGAACCAGATCAGGTGGAAGAGCCTTCTCCTACGTCGCAGCAAAGACCTGGAACAAGCTCCCAGTCAACATCAGATGCTCCCCCACTCTGCACACCTTCAGGAAGAGTCTCAAGACCTGGCTCTTCGACTGATCCGGAGCTGCAGCCCCCCCCCAGCGCCTTGAGACCATCACGGGTGAGTAGCACACTTAATAAACCCCTGATTGATTGACACATTAATTGTTTTTGTTAGGCAACAGGGAGATTAAGTGATTTATGAGAAATTGACACGTTTCAACAGTGGCGTTAGAGGCACATTATTTGCACTCTTCGATCTCAACAGTTGCACAGGGAACTCTTAAATGGTTCTTCAATCCTTTCACTGCAATGGATACTACCGTCCATAACATTCTGAAAGCAGAAGATGGAGGGATGTGGTCTTGGGCACCTAGTGTTGTGGTAGTGTAAGGTAGTGGTTAATGATAGTGTAAATTGAGGTCACCCCTGCCATTTCCTTATTGCACATGCGAGAAAAAACATTCTAGTTTTATAGATTTTTAGGTCAAGCCTGGGTAGCGCATGGGCTGCTCTGCGAGGCATGCTGTATTGAGGTAGGGACTTGAAGCCCCGCCCACTCTCCACCCACATTTTTAATTGGCTTGTGTTATTGTCCAATGTAAACTATGGCTCTTCATTGGAACCCTTTCATGAAGCTTTTGCATTTGACTCGTGAGGGACATCTAGTAACGACTAGTGGAACTGCAGCTTGATGTAATAATAATTTCAATGCTTTTGCATTTGACTCGTGAGGGACATCTAGTAACGACTAGTTGAACTGCAGCTCTTTGTAGAATTATTTTGATATTGGATACTATAATATTCACTGCCCACTGCTATTCTCGTCCCATAATGCTTTGCAGGGCCTTTGGTTGGGATTGTATTTTTGCCAGTAACTGTGCTTGGGGTGGTCCTAAGAGGATGGGACCACTACCGAATCATTCAACAAGATGTGCTTTTTGTTTTCAAGGCATCTGCTTGGTTCTCTCCCTAGGTTAGGGAGGATCCCAAAATCATCACCTCTCTCACTGCTTGTTAATTTATCGTTTTCACTTTTGTGAAATGACTATATGCATTTTAGTATATAAAGACAGATATTTATTTTAACTTGCACTGTGCAAGATGCCTTTGGCAATTATTGTACAGTGCAGTCAAGCACACAGCTACGCAATTTGCGTAGCTATGTGTAGTTTAAAATGTACTTCGCGTAGCTACGTGAGGTGCTACTACGCAAACTACGCCCAGGGTTACCTAACATACACTGTAATTGTAATCCGATGATCTAATAGACAACCGAGCAAGGCGTGATGATGCATTAAACAATCCTTTAGTAGTTAGAATTTTTGTTAAGGGTTTGTGATCACTACGAAGTATAATCTGTGCGCCCCAAATATAGGATCTAAAATGCTCCAAACCTCACACACACGCTAACACCTCTCTCTCAATCACTGAATATCTTTGTTCGGAGGATGTCAACGAGCATGAAGCAAACGCTACCATATGCTCACTGTTATTCTTATCAAACTGCGTCAGCACAGCACCTAATCCCTTGCCACAAGCATCTGTAGTAACTACAGATTTTAGCCTAGGATCAAATCCTTGCAAGGCAGGTGCCATACATATCATTTTTTTTATTTCTAAAAATGATTCATGACATTCTTTGGACCATAAGAATACACAATCATTCTTCATTAATTGCCTAATGAGAAAAGTTCTACTTGAAAAATTCATAACAAATTTTGAATAGCATTCTACTAGTACTAAAAACGATCTCACCTCATCTTTGTTTGACGGAGTATGTGCATTCATAATAGCTTCCACAGGAGCAGTTTTAGGTTCTACTCCTTTACTACTAATTTCGTGACCTAAATAAGTCAGTTTTTTTTGCAAATTTACATTTTGCCTACTCCACAGATAAACCCTTCTCCTGCAATATTTCTAAAACTTTTGTTTAACACACATCATGTAACATCTTCGTTTTTCCCATAACTAAAATATCATCCTGGAAAAACAGAGGAGCAGATTTACAAGCCCCTTGCGTGACTTTTGCGCTGCAGTTGCGTCACTTTTTTGACGCAACAGCGGCGCAAATAATGCGGCCTATTTACAACGTGACGCATCTAGGGAGATGCGTCACGTTGTAAAGCCCTGCGTCACATTATACCTGCGTCAGGTATAATGTATGCAGGGTAGGCGTTCCCACGCAGGAAGGCCTCGTAAAAGTGACTCAGTGAAATCTACAAGATTTCACTGCGCCACTTTTAGGACGCCACTGCGTCAAAACCTTAAGGCTGCTTGAAGCAGGCGTAAGTAGTGACTCAGTGTAGTGGGAATAGGCCTCAACACGCAT
Organism: Calotriton arnoldi; assembly: GCA_963921515.1. NCBI lineage: Eukaryota > Metazoa > Chordata > Amphibia > Caudata > Salamandridae > Calotriton > Calotriton arnoldi. The sequence continues at coordinate 1,811,387 of CAWUFW010001860.1, read as the reverse complement.
TGCTGGAGTTGCGTCGTGCTTGCGACACGACTCCAGCAATGCGTGACTTTTCCGCCAACAGATGCGTCAGAATTTCTGACGCATCTGTCAATCCTTGCGCCATAGTGCGCCGTATTGTAAATACGGCGCATCTATGGTGGCGCAAGAGTTTCTAAGGGTGGCGCAGGGAAAGTGACGCATCTGTACAGATGCGTCACTTTCTTGTAAATCTGCCCCATAGTATTTTTCTCATCCTTAAATAACATATACATTAGTCTGTGAAACATTGCAGCCGCAGAGGCCAAACCAAAAGGCACTCTCACAAATTGATAACACCCAAAATGCGTAATGAATGCTGTTAATCATCGACTCTCTGGCTACAAAGGCAACTGGTGGTAAGCTGCAGTCAAATCTTTAGTGTTAAACCATTTCATATCTTTTGTAGTGGACAACATTTCAACAATCTTGGGCAGGGGAAACTGGTCAATTAATATATTCTTGTTTAGATCCCTAAAATCCACATACAGACAGAGTTCTCCATTGGCCCGGCGTGCCACAATCAGCAGAGATACCCAGTCAGAGGATTCTACTGACTCAATTATACCAGCATTAACTAGCTTCTCTAATTCAGTTGATACCTCCTCTCTGATTGACATTGGTATGTTCCTTGCCTAATGGACACAAGGAACAGCATTTTCCTTTAAAACTTCTGTGCTGAAATCCTTTTCGTTCCCCTATACTACCCGAAAAAACTCCACGAAATGCATTTGATATGTTTTTTTTCCTCACTTCTGTCTTCTGAAATTACTAACACAGGTTCCCAACTACTGGGACGAAGGACAATTCCTAAATCCCCTTGATCCCACCAGCCTAGCACTGATGGACCCTTCTCTGAAACATATAGTTTACACTCAGCGTCATGGTTTTTAAACACAAATTTTAGTTTTCTACAAAAAAACTAAGGACCCCCCCCATGAAGCTTTTAGGGGAAATGTCAGGTGGTAATAATGGGCCCGATTCACAAAAGTAATCTGAGACAAAATCTTAACTTTACGACTTTCGATATTCACAAAAGGCATTTAGGAGTTGTAAAGTTAGGATTTTGTCGTAGGTTTGTCTTAAGTTTTGGTCTTAAGACAAAATCCTAACTTAAGTTTAGCTTAAGTTGAACTTATTTAACATAACAGGCCCCAACCGCAAGGGAGCGCAGGAGCATCCTTCTCCATTCAATTCTTTCTCCCTAACTGCCCCTACATTCCATCAACATTCTCTTACAAAACAGTGCCCACTGGTGACATAGTGAGACTAAGAGTGCTCACTGGGGACAGCCTTGTTCCACATTACAACAGCTCAGTTTCCTGTAACTAGTGAATTACAGTGTTTTTCGTTTTTGAACATTTGTTTTTGTGCCATTTCAACACCTCACTGTAATGTTACTTTAACCTTTGTTTTCTTCTGTTAATTTCTCCAACTATTTTTAACGTAAGCAGACATCTTATTACCATACCTTACTGTAACGTCGTTTTTTCCCAGTTAATAGGTGTATATTTATATATATATATATATATATATATATATATATATATATATTATCTACTGGCGGTCGCCAGTAGATAGTTATAGTTACAACCTATTATCCATAGGAAATCCGCGACATTCTATTTGAAATAACTCTCTTGCCGGTTGACGTATCTTCGCAAAATTTTCAAACTTTGTGGGGCGCTCCGGTCCGCTCCTACCCTGAAAGTCTCGGGGGATTCGTCAAGCGGGGGCCGAGAAAAGGGGGTCCCAAAACGCGTTTTCCCCATGCAATTTTCCATAGGAAACTTTAGACACGGCTACAGCCCGAACTGCTGAACGGAATTACACCAAATTTGGCAAAGAGGTAGTTCTTGGTTCAGAAAGAACCCTTTTGTTAAATGGTGTAAATCCGTTCAGTAGTTGCTGAGAAAATCAAAAGTAAAAAGATAGATATATCTAGGGCCGCGGATCCTCCCGAGCACGAGCTTTATGTTAATTGGCTGTCAACACTCCAAATCAGGAAGTGTTGGCAGCCATTTTGTCCCTCGGTAGAACCGAGGGACAGAAACAAGTGCGCAAAGCGCACAAAGGGAGCAGGGTAGAAACACCCTGACCTCCTAGGTCTGCTCAGGGGGTCCCACAAGGACCCCCTGGGCAAAAAAAAATTATTATTTTTTTTTTTAAAAATCGGCAGGATGCGAAAAAAAAAAAATCGAAGCGCGATCTCCGCGCTTCGATGTTAATGGCCCCGGGTGGGCCAAGTCCCGGGGAGCATGCTGGGGGGTTAATTTTATGTGTGGGGGCCTCTAAGGGCCCCCAAGCCCGGGGACCACCACCTCCCGGGGCTTCTTTTTTTAATTAAAAACCTGTGTGGGGGCTCCAGCCCCCACACGCCCCGAGGACCACCACCTCCCGGGGCACTAAGAAAAATTAAAATGGGGTCCGTTTTGGACCCCAAAGCCCCGAGGACCACCACCTCCCGGGGCTTTCAACATGTATGGAGGGGGCTGCGCGGCCCCCTCCTGGAAGCCTGTGGTGGCCCTGGGGACCGCCACCCCCAGGGCCGGCTCCTGCAGTGTCCCGGGGTGCCTACCCCGGGACACTGCTGTTTGCAATGACAGGACGGGAGCCTCGCGGCTCCCGTCCTGTCATTGCAAACTGCTTTGGATATTGGAAGAGAGAGCAGGAAACCTGCTCTCTCTTCCAATATCCAAAGCTGATTGCTTTCCACATGGGGAGCAGCATGTTAGCTGCTCCCCATGTGTAAAAGCAATGCCGGCTCCCGTAGGACACGGGGAGCCGGCGGGACTGTGGGGGCTTAGGGACCCCCACAGTCCCCAACGAGAGGCCAGGCCCCGGGGGATGGGGTCCCCGGGGCCATAAGTGGCCACGGAGGGGGGCCACGCAGCCCCCCTCCCCCAAAGTAAAAAAAGGAAAAAAAATTTATAAAAGAAGTGCAAGGCCGGCCCGGGGGATGGGGTCCCCGGGGCCTTAAATGGCCTGAGGAGGGGGCCACGCAGCCCCCTCCAAATAAAAAAAGAGGCCATGCCCCGGGTGATGGGGTCCCCAGGGCCTAAAAATAGGAAAAAAGGAAGGGGGGCCACACAGCCCCCTTCAGGGAGGAAAGAAAAAAACGATCGGGCCCGTAGGCCCCGCCCCTTCCTTCACCACTCTGCAAACGCGCCCCCTGGCGCGTTTGCAGAGAGAACAATTCCCCTTGAATACTGGGGGTCCCTGGGGGCCAACTAGCCCACCAGGAACCTCCAGTATGCGCCAGGAGCTGCCTTGCAGAGAGGTGTACAGAGGCCACGCCCCTTTTACACCTCTCTGCAACGCAGCTCTATGGCGCTTTTGGAGGTATATGGTGGGCTAGTTGCACCCCAGGGACCCTCAGGATTCAAGGGGAGTTAATCCCCCGACTTAAAACGCGCCACGGGGCGCGTTTGCACAGTGGTGAAGGGAGGGGCGGGGCTTCAGGTGACATGTGTGCAAACAGGCCCCGTGGCGCGTTTTAAGATGGGGAATTAAATCCTCTTCAATCCTGAGGGTCCCTGGGGGCCAACTAGCCCAACAGGTACGTCCAGAAAGCGCCACAGAGCTGCGTTGCAGAGAGGTGTAAAAGGGGTGTGGTCTCTGTACATGTCTCTGCAACGCAGCCCCCTGGCGCATACTGGAGGTTCCTGGTGGGCTAGTTGGCCCGTAGGGACCCTCATGATTCAAGGGGACTTAATCCCCCAACTTAAAACGCGCCACGGGCGCATTTGCACAGATGTCACCTCAGGCCCCGCCCCTCCCTTCACCATTGTGCAAATATTCCTCTAAAATCAGCCGAAATACGAATTCTGATTTACTCACCTGTTATCAGGAGAGACCTCAGTGCTGCATCTTTCAGCCCAGTACTAATCCTGAAAAGTAATTTTAACCGTACTTACCAGTAACTTGAATTTCCTTCCATAGGCTAACATTGACTGGTTTCACTTGGAAATTCTTCTAAGTGTGGAGTTTTGGAACTTTAAAATATTCCTCTCAAATAAGCCGAAATACGAATTCCGATTTACTCACCTGCTATCAGGAGAGACCTCAGTGCTGCATCTTTCAGCCCAGTACTGATCCTCAAAAGTAATTTTAACCGTACTTACCGGTAACTTGAATTTCCTTCATAGGCTAACATTGACTGGTTTCACTTGGAAATTCTTCTAAGTGTGGAGTTTTGGAACTTTAAAATATTCCTCTAAAATCAGCCGAAATACGAATTCCGATTTACTCACCTGTTATCAGGAGAGACCTCAGTGCTGCATCTTTCAGCCCAGTACTGATCCTCAAAAGTAATTTTAACCGTACTTACCGGTAACTTGAATTTCCTTCATAGGCTAACATTGACTGGTTTCACTTGGAAATTCTTCTAAGTGTGGAGTTTTGGAACTTTAAAATATTCCTCTAAAATCAGCCGAAATACGAATTCCGATTTACTCACCTGTTATCAGGAGAGACCTCAGTGCTGCATCTTTCAGCCCAGTACTGATCCTCAAAAGTAATTTTAACCGTACTTACCGTAACTTGAATTTCCTTCCATAGGATATCATTGCCTGATTTTTGCTGAAAAAGTTTCTAAGTGTTGATTTTTGAAACATACAAATATTCCTCTAAAATCAGCCGAAATCCGAATTCTGATTTACTCACCTGTTATCAGGAGAGACCTCAGTGCTGCATCTTTCAGCCCAGTACTGGTCCTGAAAAGTAATTTTAACCGTACTTACCAGTAACTTGAATTTCCTTCCATAGGCTAACATTGACTGGTTTCACTTGGAAATTCTTCTAAGTGTGGAGTTTTGGAACTTTAAAATATTCCTCTAAAATCAGCCGAAATACGAATTCCGATTTACTCACCTGTTATCAGGAGAGACCTCAGTGCTGCATCTTTCAGCCCAGTACTGATCCTCAAAAGTAATTTTAACCGTACTTACCGGTAACTTGAATTTCCTTCCATAGGCTAACATTGACTGGTTTCACTTGGAAATTCTTCTAAGTGTGGAGTTTTGGAACTTTAAAATATTCCTCTAAAATCAGCCGAAATACGAATTCCGATTTACTCACCTGTTATCAGGAGAGACCTCAGTGCTGCATCTTTCAGCCCAGTACTGATCCTCAAAAGTAATTTTAACCGTACTTACCGGTAACTTGAATTTCCTTCATAGGCTAACGTTGACTGGTTTCACTTGGAAATTCTTCTAAGTGTGGAGTTTTGGAACTTTAAAATATTCCTCTAAAATCAGCCGAAATACGAATTCCGATTTACTCACCTGTTATCAGGAGAGACCTCAGTGCTGCATCTTTCAGCCCAGTACTAATCCTGAAAAGTAATTTTAACCGTACTTACCAGTAACTTGAATTTCCTTCCATAGGCTAACATTGACTGGTTTCACTTGGAAATTCTTCTAAGTGTGGAGTTTTGGAACTTTAAAATATTCATCTAAAATCAGCCGAAATACGAATTCCGATTTACTCATCTGTTATCAGGAGAGACCTCAGTGCTGCATCTTTCAGCCCAGTACTGATCCTCAAAAGTAATTTTAACCGTACTTACCAGTAACTTGAATTTCCTTCCATAGGATATCATTGCCTGCTTTTGCTGAAAAAGTTTCTAAGTGTTGATTTTTGAAACATACAAATATTCCTCTAAAATCAGCCGAAATACGAATTCCGATTTACTCACCTGTTATAAGGAGAGACCTCAGTGCTGTATCTTTCAGCCCAGTACTGGTCCTGAAAAGTAATTTTAACCGTACTTACCAGTAACTTATATTTTCTTCCATAGGAATCCATTGTCTGGTTTTCAGCAGAAAAGTTTCAAAGTGTCGATTTTCACAAACTACAAATATTCCTTAAAAATCGCCTGTATGACTTAAACGCATTCTTTCAACTGTTTACAGGAGATGCACCAGTGCTGGATCCAGGATCCAACACTGAGTAAGAAAAAGTAACGATAACAGTTTTTACCTGCTAAGTGAATTTCCTTCCATAGGATAACATTGGTGATTCTATGAGAAAAAGTTTCTAAGTGTCAACTTTTAAAATACAATAATATTCCTTAAAAATCACGACTGTAACCAAAACGCTTTTACTCAACTGTTTACAGGAGATGTACCAGGACTGAATCTAGGATCCAGTCCTGTGGTTAGAAAAGTAATCCATAAAGTAACTAATTGCATTTAACTAGAAATTCACATTGAGCTGAATGTTGCATTGTGTTTGAAAATGTGTTGCCCATTGCAACAACTGTAACTACTGTACTTAAAAGTCTATTGCCTATGTGCAAAGTATTTAAACTAAAGTAATTCATTCTGAGAAAGTATTTTTTGTAATGTAATGTTTAATGTAATTACAATGTAATTTAAAAAATAAAATATGTAAAAGAAATTGTTTCTAAAAATGTAGTAAATCAGTATGAAAAAAATTAATATAAAAATTAATACATTTAAAAATTGTCATTTAAAAAACCTTTGAAATTCACTGAAAAAACCGTAGGTTTCAGGCACGTTATAGTTACAAATTAGCATTTTAAAAACCTTTGAAATTCACTGAAAAAACCATAGGTTTCAGACACGTTATAGTTAGAAATTAGCATTTAAAAAACCTTTGAAATTCACTGAAAAAACCATAGGTTTTAGGGACAGTTATAGTTAGTTGGACATTGCACTCGTACAAAACCCATGAAATTCCCCCGTTATAGTTAGTTCAGCTAACTATAACTCGCGCCCCGCAATGCACTGCTGATGACGTCACATATTACATCACTCATGACATGGTCAGTGACATCACTGATGACATCACTGATGACATCTCAAATGACATCACTGATGACATCATCCACGTGATAATCTGATGCAGCTCCTCACACCCTAATATAACCTTTGATACACCCAATCTAAATTACAGAGTGCCATTCGCAAAACCATAGACACTCCAACACCAATAACTACATACCCACTCACTGATTCTTAGGTCTACACACACACATCCACTCACTCACCCGTACAGTCACTCATACTTATGGTCACTCAGTACAGGACTATCATATGCACTCTTACTCCTATATAGACACTCAAACACCGCCACTCATCCATAGAGGTACTCACACACCTAGTCAGTCATGCAAATAATTAAACACACTGCCATTTACTCACCTATACAGTTATACACACACCAGCTCACTTAATCATACAAATACTAGCACATTGTTACGCTCTTATACAATCACTGATACAAGCACACACTCATCCATACAGCCACTATCACAATCACTCACTCTCGCTTATAGCTATTTATATACTCCAATACACATATATACTGCCTTTCACATATGTAGTTACTCACACATGTACCACTGGGACATACATTCACTCACTAACACACTCTTACACACACTTACCCACCCATACAGTCTATCACAGATGCACTCTTGAAACCATCCACCCAGTGAATCACCCACTCACACATCTATGCACAGTCGCACACACCCCATCCACACAAACACTCAGGCACCCATACAGATACTCATAGAACCAATCAATAACCCATATAGACACTCATGTAGCTATTCGCAAATCCATGCATCCACTTACACACCAACAGACGGATACAGACATTCACACAGTTTAGTCACTAACCCATGCATTCAGTAAGATACGTTTAATCACTCACTTGTAGAGTCAGTCACGCACGTACTAAACCATCCATTCAGACACTTATACACCCACTCATTCTTCAATACGCCTTTCCCTATATATATTAAACATATTTAAACTTTACAGAAACACACAGTCACTGGATGATGTCATCAGTGATGTCATTTGAGATGTCATCAGTGATGTCATCAGTGATGTCACTGACCATGTCATGAGTGATGTAATATGTGACGTCATCAGCAGTGCATTGCGGGGCGCGAGTTATAGTTAGCTGAACTAACTATAACGGGGAATTTCACGGGTTTTGTACGAGTGCAATGTCCAACTAACTATAACTGTCCCTAAAACCTATGGTTTTTTCAGTGAATTTCAAAGGTTTTTTAAATGCTAATTTCTAACTATAACGTGTCTGAAACCTATGGTTTTTTCAGTGAATTTCAAAGGTTTTTAAAATGCTAATTTGTAACTATAAGGTGCCTGAAACCTACGGTTTTTTCAGTGATATATATATATATATATATATATATATATATATATATATATATATATATATATATATATATATATATATATATATATATATATATATATATATATATATATATATATATTACCTACTGGCGGTCGCCAGTAGGTAGTTATAGTTAGGACCTAGTTTCCATAGGAAAAGCGTTTTTTGATTTGCCAATATCTTTATCACCTTTTGACGAATCTTCACGAAATTTTCAAAACTAATGGGGCGCTCTGGTCAGCTCCTGTCTTAAAGGTTTTGGGGTGATTCGTCAAGCGGGGGCTGAGAAAAAAGGGGGTCCCAAAACGCATTTTCTCCATGTTAATTTCCATAGGATACTCCAACACATGCGAGCAATAGTGAATCATGATAACACTTATCCGGTAGCACGTCATTTTATAGAGTACCAGAACTCTAACAGTCAAGATCTTAGGTATTACCTCATTGATGCAGTACCCCCCAGCAGAAGAGGGGGTAACAGAGAAATTAAATTAAGAAGATTGGAGACACGATATATCTTAGAGATGGACTCCAAACACCCAGGGGGACTTAATACATCGGAAGATTTGTACACATGCCTCTAATATCTAATACCAGCTTGTTAATTATAGAGGAGGGCAAAAAGACAGAGAGAATTCCAGTTCCTTTACTTAGAGGTATTGCAATTTTTACAGATATAAGAGAATGAAGAAATGCCCACATGTAACAGCAACGAGTAAGAGAAGGGAGTGTAAGAAACAAGATAGACCCCTTCTCCTACGAGAAATATATTGAACATAAGACTGGAGCAGAGTTGGCAAGATGGCGGCTGACATCTCAGTCGTGTGAGCAGGCTCCATGAGCTCCCTGAGTTATACCCCTTCACCCTGAAATGCTGACTCTGGAAGATATTTAGCGGGAGTAAACAAAGGCAGAAAAAGCAATACCTGGACCTTTTTCGAAAAGGATGATCTGGCGGCTGCAGTTTCTATACTCTAGCATACCGGCCCCCTCGCGTTGGGTTCCGACGAACCCTCTCTTCTGGGCCACCGGACAGCTAACCGGGTCGTGGCTAACAAGCTCGATGGGGCCGAAGGTGTCAGGTAAAACAACCAGGATACGCGGCGGTCTACCTGCGACTACCGGCAGCCCGTCTAAAATCGATGGGGGGCCAGAGAAAAGTCATGCCGGAATGGGGAAATCTGCAGGCAGACAAGGAATCAGCGGAGCTACGGAGCGTGAAGCAGAGAAGGGAGGCGGAGGAGACCCTGCTGCGCGCCCGAAACACACAGTGTCCTCATTCTTCCGCACACAGCAATCAAAACCAAAAAATGCGGGAGAGGCAAAACCGGAGGAAAAAAACCAGGGTAAGACTTTGAATCCAGCGGCTGAGTCTCTAATCTCTAATGTCCATAGTGATGTACTGAGTCACGGGCTAAGCATGGAGGCTACCTGGGCAAACAAGCAAAGTTTGACAAATACCGACAATACTGCTGAATCCGCCCGGTGTCACAACACATCCCTGCAGGTATGGCTGAGTGTGCAGGGGACAGTTCAATGCTGGTAAATTCCAATCTGGTAGAGGGGGGGGTGCTGATAAATGGCCAGAACGTGATGGGACTCAAACACAAGGCATTGTGGGAGATGTAGTTCGCCTCAGCGATACTCCGGGAACTTTGTCAGGTGCGTTAATTGCAACCCCTAGGACAACCTCTAGGACAAAGCAATCAACAATAGCTGCACAAGATCTAGATCGGAGCACCCTCGGCCTGGGTAAAGATGGTGAAAGCGGGGAGAAATTTTTCTCTTTGTCTGGCACATCCCTTTCCTCTGGAGAAGAAAGTCTGGAGGGGGGGGTGGGCCGATGAGGATAGCGACCTGGGTACCCCTGGCCTGAATTCGGAAGAATATGACTTGGTGGGCGATAACGCCTCAAAAGCGCCAAACACTGTCCGCAAAACTAAATGGAACTCCCAGGGCCAAGGTAAATCCTTAGACCAAGGTAGATCACTGGCATGGGATTACACTTACTCCCCGAAACTGGATGAAGGAAATGGGTCAACTGGAGCAGCTGGACATGATCAACGCCCAAATCAAGATCAATTAGGAGCAGTCACCCTTGCTACCATTTACCAAACCATTCTAGCCCACAGAGAGGAGACACAGGCTGAAAGCGCAAGGATTCAGGTAGGTTATCGCAAAGTCCAAAATGCAATCCGTAGGGTGGCAAAATCTTGCTCAGACTTTTCCGTAAGAATTGGCGAAGTAGAATCCAGAATATCAGCAGTGGAGGACGAACTAGCAGGGCAACGAACTCGGATTCAACTTTTGGAAGCTCAGAAGCAAGACACTACCTGGAAACTTATGGATTTAGAAAAACGAGCAAGAAGGAACAACCTCCGAATATTAGGAGTCCCGGAAGGTCTGGAAGGAACTGATGTTCTTCGGTTTGTTCAGGAATTATTTAGTGAGGCATTTCCGGACCTACAACAGTGGGACTGGAAGAAAGAACTACAAAGGGCTCACCGTTTCCCGTTCAAACATTCTAAAAAGAACAGCCAAACAGGAGATAAACCTCGGGCAATTTTGATTTGTCTGAATAACTTTCTTGCCCGTGAGGCTCTTTATGATTTAGCAAGACCCAACAGAAAACGGAAGGGTAAAGACTGTGAGTTCTTTGTCCGGCCAGATTATTGTCAGGGGACGGTAGAAAAGAGGTGGCAGCTCCGGCAGCTAATCCCGGGCTTCAAAGCAAAAGGGGTGCAAGTATTTTTACTCAATCCGGCAAGCCTGAAAGTAATAGTCAATGGGACTGCAAGGTTTTTCACTTCTGAAATTCAGGCAAAAGAATTTCTGGGCACCCTACAGGGTGGTAATGTTGATGGTTTGGGTTAAGGATGTTGCATATAATATAGATTGCTGACGTTTTTCTTTTTTTTCTGCCTACAAGTTTTTGGGGTGGGGTAAAACTTAGGGAGAGGGAGGGGGAAGGAGCACGCTCGTCATCACTGAGGGCTATTCGCCCTTACGCCCATAAATCGGGGGTCAGGGTGGGTGCGAGGGATGGGTGGGTGGACAAGGGAAGGGGAGGTGGGGGTGGGGGCGGGTGGCGGGGGCGGGTGGGGGATGGGGGAAAGTATTGTTTTGTTTTCATTGATTTTCTTGCTAGGTATGTAACTTGTATCTGGAATGTAGCTGACCAGTCTGTCTATTGGTTTGTAGAGCGTTTTTTTTTTCAGGTGAGGATGGCTAATATCCGAATCTGCTCAGTCAATATATGTGGGCTTAATGATAAAAGGAAAAGGGGAGTTTTGGCAAGACAATTACAACTCATGCATATAGATATAGTTTGTCTTCAAGAGACCCATATACAATGGAACAATCGTAGATGGCTGGGGGATGTTGGATATGAATTATTGGCGAGTACTAAACAGAGTATCAATATTAAAGGGGTGGCAATCTTAGCCAGACATGGTCTATGTTCATACAAACGGGTCAAGACAGATAAGCAAGGCCGGTGGGTAATAGTGGAGATCTCAATAGCTTATCTTTCGTTTACATTGTGTTCCATTTACGGGGCTAATCTTGATGATCCAGATGACCTTAATTTTTTAAGTGTGGAATTAGCGCTTTGGCCAACCCCCTTAATATTTTGCGGAGATTTTAATTTACATCTAGACAGCCATTTTGACCTATGGGACCCAACCTCACATGCCTATCAAGGGAAGAAGCCTAGGGTTTTTCGAGCCTTGCAAGGGTTAGTAACCAAACTTGGGTTGGCTGACTGTTGGCACAAATCAAATTCACGTGATCCTGGCTTTACTTATTATTCTGCCCCCATAATAAATATGTTCGGCTAGACTATTTTTTTCTGTCTAATCAAATAGCGCATACTAGTAGAATCGAGATGTTTCCCAGAATAATATCCGACCATAACCCCCTAATTATTGAACTTCCAGCACAGGGTATTAAAAAGATCATTAAGCCCTGGACTTTCGAAAGAAAGCTTTTATTGGATGTCACATATCGTTCTCATATGGCAAGTTGGATAGTGGAGTTTTTCTCTATTAACCGAAACACAGCCTCTATTAGTACAGTGTGGGATGCCTTTAAGGCTGCCGTTAGAGGGGAAACTCTTAGCTTTTCAATTGCACGACAAAAAGCAATACATGGTGAAACCAATGAATGGATAAGACAACTAAGGATAGAAGAAAGTGAGCTAATTAGTAACATTCAGAAGGGGAAGGCACAGAAGTCACTCTGCAGAAGATTGCTATCCTTAAATCTAAACTTTACAGTAACTTCAGTAAGGAACTGGTGGCCAAGTATACACAACAGAAGACTGAGTCATATGAGCTGGGGGAAAACACGGGCAAAGTTCTTGCAAAACGGACTCAACAACGAGAAACTGCTAACCGCATACTCAAAATACAGAACCTAGATGGTCAGATCCAGGACTCTCCGGATGGTATTCTTAGGGGTTTAAGGACTTTTATAAACAACTTTATATGCAGGATCTCCAAACGTCTCAGGGCCCTGATGGACAAACGGAGGACTACCCAGGGGATCTATTAAGGGAGTTTCTGAGAGACATCGAAACAGGCAAAGTCTCCCCTGATCAAAACTCGGCATTAGAAATCCAATTTACCTGGGAGGAAACAGAGCTAGCGATAATTTCGTTGGCAGCAGGTAAAGCAGTGGGTCCTGACGGTATTCCGCTGGAATTTTATAAAACTTTCCGCAAGGAACTTAAATATGACATCTTAAGGTTACTTGAACATGCCCGTAGCAATCAACAAATTCCCGATTCCTGGCGGAAAACCACTATCATTGTTTTTAAGAAAAAAGGAAAGCCCGAACTAATGCCAGCTTCTTACCGACCAATAACATTGATTAATGCTGATAGCAAAATATACTCTAAACTTCTGGCAAACCGATTAGGACAGGTTCTCACCCCGTTGGTATCCCTAGGTCAACATGGCTTTATCCCGGGGAGGGATACAACAGACCATATACGTCGGGTGGTGGCAATATTGGACTGGGCACAGGCCACGGGAGCACCGCTGGGAGTTCTCCTCTTGGACGCTGAGAAAGCGTTTGACAGGGTCTCCTGGTGGTACCTGTGGTCTGTTCTACAATGGAAGGGGTTTAGCTCGGGGTTTGTTCAGGCGGTTAAAGTACTGTATTCATCACCGGAGGCAAGGGTTCGGATTGCAGGGCAGGAATCGGAGGCGTTTACAATCAGCAGGGGCACAAGACAGGGTTGCCCCTGTTCCCCTCTTTATTCGCCCTTTATATCGACCCCTTTTTAACAAAATTGGAGAACTACACCCGGATTAAGGCAATGGAAATTGGTGGGGTCAAGTACAGAGCATTAGCTTATGCTGATGATATTGCCATACTTACCAGTGACGCTTGCTCTGCGTTTCCAGCTGTCAAGGATCTAGCGGCCCAGTTCGGAGTACTTTCTGGGTATAAGCTTAATGCCAATAAGACCCAAATCTTATGTTCTGGTTCGCTATGCCCTTTAGATTTTCCGGTTGTTACGGAAGCAGATTATCTGGGTGTGACAATCTTCACCCAAGTGGAAAGTATCCCAGATCTGAATATAAAGCCGATAATTAATTCAACTAATAGGCAATTAGAGAGATTGGTTCTTTCCCTAATTGGGCGTTGCAATGTTTTAAAAATGCTAATTTTACCTAAGTTTTTGTATTTATTTCGAACAATACCCCTTGAGATTTCACCCTCCCATTTTTTAAACATTGAAAGGATGTGTACCAGATTTCTTTGGGGATACCGGAGACCAAGAAAAGCAGGTAAATGGCTGATGCTTCCCAGCCAGAAAGGGGGATTGTCTGTCCCTAATTTTATATTATATTATTGGGCAGCATTTCTCCAACATATGACGATACTCCTTGTGGGCTCTGGGGTTGATACACCGCTGGCATGCAGCCCATCTATATATGAATTATGTTTGGGGAAACAAGCAGTGGGCTGCCTGGCAGCGATTTTCGAACCCAGTTACTACAAAAAGACACAGTTTAAGATCTTGAGGGCAGCCTACAAGGTTTGGAAACAGGTTCAACGGATGCTAAAGATCCCAAATTTGAATACCTATTCCCCACTGGCGAATACACTAATTCTTCCTCCAATTTTTCGTGATCAGGTTACATACAACTGGAGGAATAAAGGTCTTTCAGTAATGGGAGATCTATATTGGCATGGCCAACTGGTACCTTTTTCTACTTTGCAGGATAAATATGGGCTGGGAAGGGGAGACTTTTTTAAATATCTTCAAATACGAAGTTATCTGGAGAAAGAAAATCAGAGAGTACCCTTCAACACCGCTAAAATCCCTTTGATAGAACTAATGATAAAAAAAAGCCGGCTAGGGAAATTATATTCTATCCTGCTTGAATGTTTTCCTGATGATTTGGCGGCACAATCATGTAAATGGGCTAATAAAATGGGGGGATTGAAATAGATCTAGAAGACTCCTTGTCACTTGCTAACCAGATCTTAATCACAGGTAGCCTAAAAAGCCAACATTATATGTCAATATTTGATCTGTATTACACTCCGGCTAAGATCGCTAAATGGGGGGGTGCTCGAGGGGGAAAATGCAACAGATGCAATCTTATAGCTGCAGATACAGTTCATATGTTCTTTGCATGTCCAAAACTAACTGATTTCATTCAGGGTATAGAAACTTTTTTTTTACTGTCTTTAGGGATTCCGGTTGCAATCAATCCAGCTCTTATTATCTTTGGAATAAGTAACGATGTGACAAATAATTGGACAAGGTCAACTGCAGAATTAGTGTTTATTGCAATGGCTATTGCCCGTCTTTGTATAACATCTGAATGGATTTGTGTTGACCCTCCTACAGTTTCTAATTGGCGTGCACGACTTTTTGCATGACTTTTTGCAGCTTATAATATTGAGGTTGCGATTTATAATTTAAAGGGTCGTAAGAAAAAAGATAGGGGGCTACGGATGTGGGCACCAATCTCGAACCTTATGGACTAAATCAAATCAGCTATGTTATGTGTTTAATCTCTATATTTCTGTTTCTATTCAACGAGAGATTTGTTTCTGTATAAATTGGATATAATGGATGTTCACGTTAAATGCTAATGTCTTGTATGAAAACAAAACAATAAAAAAAAAATTATTAAAAAAAAAGAACATAAGACTGAATAGTGTAATGTAGTAATACGCTGTAGAAGAACGGACAAAAGGTATTTAAACCTAATATTAGGCAAGATGAACGGAATCAATAGCTGCAGAATCGGAATTGGAAATAGAACATATAAATTAACAAAAAATAAATTATAAAACAGTGATTGTTAATGGAATAGTATCAGTCATTATTGTGGAATTTTATTTAGCAATAATAGAAAAAGGAACAAATTGTTTTTAATCAACACAGAGGCACTATTGCACTTTAAACACTTTATGGGAACAGGTGACTAGACTAAGCACATTAGCACTTTAAGGCGGTCGTTTTGCATACCTTTATAAACCGATAAAACAATACCCAAAGATTTTTGAATCTGTAGGTCGTGGTATTAAGACACTGAGGATAAAAATGCATTTTACAGTTATTTTTATATACATAGTTTTAAGGATGTCTTTACCTACAAATTGATTTCCATAAATCAAATTGTGAACAATAATGAGTTACATACAACTCTAACAAAATGTTCATGGTTTTAAAATATTTATTCACGATGTTCAAACTTGTCAAATGTGTATGTAATGTATTGTGTGTGTAATGTATTCCGGTTTCTTCTATGTCTATGACTGCATACAGTTTGCACGTTGCACGGCGCACTTGTCACTTTAAAAAGAAAAGGCTGGAGCCGCGGCGTTTGTCATGTGATCAAGGCTCGTCTGAGCCAAAACGCGTAATGGCTGCATCGCAATAAAATAATTTATGCACTAATCTGGTGGTCGTGCCCGTGTGTAGGAGGAATCCTGGGAAGACAACGGAATCTAGGATATATAAGCCGGGAAGGTTTCACCTGGGTGTACATGGACCCCCTCTCCATTTGGACGACGTGAGAAAGCGAAACCAAATTCTCTGGGGTGCGCCTCGGAATTGAAAGTGATCCGGAAGGATAAGTCGCGTATGACCCCCCCGGCATTGGAGAATACCACTGAGCCTGACCGTGTTTGGTGAAGCTGAGTCGGAGGACGCGGACGGCACCGACTACGTGTAAGGTAGGCATTGGTTAAAAGCTGGGGAGGAGAGGTGTGCGATACGAGGACTGAGTAACCGCATTCATCGGAGATACTCTCTCCCATACAAAAATTACACAGCGATGTCGGCCGACATGCTGCGGGACCGAGAAGCGGCAGCTACAGAAATGTTTAGTGACTTGCCATCTACGACCATAAGTGGGAGAGATAACAATGCAACACCAAGTAACAACACCAACACCATTAAGGATAAATTTAAAAAACTGGAAAAACTTATGAGGCAGGAACAAAGTAAATGGTGGGAGTCAAGATCCCTACAATAGTATATTGATGTAGGTAGAATACCTAGCGGGCTCAGGATACTAATTGCACCTAGTTACGAGAACCCCAACACTAGTATAATGAAGGAATGGGCCGAATGCAATCTGGACTCGTAGAAAAGATTGGTGCAAATTCTAATTAAATATGCTGACACAGATCGAGCAGAGCTATTGAATCAGATTGATAAAATCAATGATGAATTGGAAGGCATGGGTCAGTCAGATGAGATAACCAAACTGCGCAATGAAATGACAACAAGATTGAGGAAAGAGGAAGACAAAATAAAAGAAAGAAAAACCTACAAGTTCCAAAGGGACAAGACAGGCTATGAATTAGGACAAATATTTAAATTTTCTAGGAAGTACGATTCACTCAGAATATCGAAGTTCAAACCGAGTGATGAACAGGCCGCAAGTACATCGACTAACAGAGAACGCTTTTCCAATACATCTAATTCAGATCTAAGTTCAGCGGTGGAAAGCGAGTCTGATTCCGACCTAAGAAACCCTAGAGATGGTCCACTACCTCAGAAGTCCTCGCTGCGGAAGAATTGAATTTTTTATGCCAAGATCGGAGGCAAACACTCCGTCCAAGAACACAGAGAACGAAAGTAGATCCAGTGGGAATTTCAAATGCAGGCAGAGGAGGAAAGCAAACAGGAAACGCAACCAACCCAAAAAAACAAACAACGGGCAGATGGAAACGGAAATAAAAAGCAACGCAATGACAAACAAAACAATCATCAACTTAGCCAATATTGATCTGTCTAAAGCTGAGGAACAACTTCTTAGTCTGGGCTTCTCATACTGCCCCGAGAGCAATTTTGACTATGCAACAACCCGGATGGACATCTATCGCTGTGTCAGAAAACTAAAACTAAAAAAATATCATACATTGCTTAATAAGGACCAAACGCCATTTAGAGCAGAGGAATCCAATACACAACAACCAATAATGAACTTGTCTATGTCAGATATGCCTCTCCTAAGGGACATGCAAGAACTGTGGGGAGAAGGAGGCGCATCGTGTTCACAAGAAACAGAATTGAACAAATTTGTTGGCATGAATCCAAACACTATGCCTACAAGGTCAACAAGTGCGAGTATGACCCAACTTACGCCTTTTAAACTTAAGTCGACGTTCAATCCTATCACTCCAAGAGACTCTATAGATATCTTCAACGAACAAGTGACGTCTCAAATCAAACAACTCAATCGAAAAATACAGA
Organism: Calotriton arnoldi; assembly: GCA_963921515.1. Lineage (NCBI taxonomy): Eukaryota > Metazoa > Chordata > Amphibia > Caudata > Salamandridae > Calotriton > Calotriton arnoldi. The sequence continues at coordinate 1,793,455 of CAWUFW010001860.1, read as the reverse complement.
ACACCAAGATTAAATATAACAGGCACAATCACCAATATCATGAATTAAAGAAAAAACTACAAAACAACAATCGGATTGTGTTTGAAAAGCTTTATTTGAATAGTAATAGAAAATACAGAGGCCATCAATACAGAAAGTGGCATATTGGAATAAAACATAATAATAATATGGCTAGCAGAAAAGTAAAAGAGAAAGCTGTTTAAGTTTATAAAGGAAAAGAGGGGGGAGAGGGGAGGGAGAAGAAAAAGGGGGAGGAAGGGAGGGGAAGGGGAGAGGAAAGGAGATTCTTACACATTGAAAAAAATATGGAATTGCATATTTACATAGGAATGCAAACAATAATTATCATATAAGAATAAAGATAACGAATCAACAAGAATTAGAAGAAAAGAGCAGAGAAGATAAACATTTAAGGAGGCTTAAATTTTTCAGCACTCAAATGATAATTATCTGCTAACACCAATTTATCTAAGTAAGACGTGAGAGGTAACCAAAAAAGTTCTCTATTTACCATTGGCTTACAGGAGGAGGCGAAAGCAATATCAAGTCGATGAAAATGACACAGACTATTCCACCAGTGTTGGACAGAAAGTTTTGCAAGTGATTTCCAATTAAGAGTTATGTGTTGAAAAGCTAGAGCTAAAGTGAGGTCAAAGAGACCATGCATAGGGGTGGGAAGATCTAAGGAATGGGACCAACTACCAGAGAAAAGAAGAGGGATGGAATAAGGAGTGGGAATGTTAAACAGGCGAGAGATATAGGACCAAACCTTCCCCCAAAAGGTGGAAACAGAGGGGCATAGAAAGAGGAGATAAATGAAGTCAGCATTAGGAGAGCCACAAGACCAGCAATTAGTATCAGCAGAGTGGGAAAACCTAGCAATAGAGACAGGAGTAAAGTAAAGTCTATAATAGAGAAAAAACATAGATTAAGTAAGAGAAGCAGAGCGAGAGATTTTAAGAGAACGAGACCACAGTTTGTCCCAAAAGATAACAGTCCATTCACATGCTAGGTCAGATTCCCATGCGCATTCTAATTTAGTTTTAGCACGATCAGGATTGGGAGATAGGAAAAATGTATAAATGAGAGAAGCTTTGGGATGAGTGAGGAGAACTTTGAGAAGAGGGTTCTGTTCAGAGGGAGGAGAAATAGAGGGAAGGGAATAAAAAGTATCAAGAATAACCGCAGAAAGAGTAGAGAATTTTTGAAAGAAGGAGTGGGGACAATGAAAGGTGGCTTGAATTTGGGGAAATGAGCGCGGGGTAAGACCATCAAATAAATCTTTAACCCAGATTATCCCTCTAAGCCTCCAAGATTTCCAAAATATGGGTCTATTATTAATAGTAATAAGAGTATTATGCCAAAATGGAGACTCTAAAAAGGATTCTCTAGAAATAAGCTTTGAGTGAGACAAAGGTTTTAGTAGGGAGCAAGTATGTTTAAATAAGGGGAGAGAAGTAAGAGGAGTTCTAGCAGAAAAGGCCAAAACTTCTCTAAAAGAGAAGGGCAATAGCAGAGAGCATTCAATAGAAAGCCACAGGGGAGTAAAGGAAGAAGGTTCAGCTAGGAGCCACTTCGAGGCCTGACGAAGGCAAAAGGATTTATGATATGTGCGAAAATCAGGGAAGTTCACGCCCCCATTGGATTTTGTCTTACGAAGAGAAGATAAGGAAATCCTGGCTTTTTTGCCTTTCCAAAGAAATTTAGAGAGGCGAGAGTCAATTTTTTTAAAGTAGCAGACAGGAATATGGACTGGAAGCATGGAAAGGGTATAGATCAATATAGGAGTAATCATCATCTTAATTGAGTCTAACCGACCCCACCAAGAAAGAAAAAGCGGATTCCAGGAGGAGAGTAATTTATCGATCCGGAGAGGACCGCGGTCATATTTAATTGCACAGAGGAGGTAATGGAATTGGAGAACCACATGCCTAAATATTTAATTTTGGAAGGAGACCATGCAAAACCGGTCACAGAGAAGGAATGCGGAAGACAAAGTTTTGTGAGAGGTAGAATCTCTGTTTTATCAGAATTAATTTTATAGCCAGAAACAAGGGAAAAAGAGGTACATTTGTCTAATAGAGGGGGGAGAGAGGTCTCAGGATTGGAGATGAAAAGGAGAATGTCGTCTGCATATGTAGAAAGCTTTAAATGATGATCACCATAGGAGAAACCAGAAATAGAAACATTGTTGCGAATTGAGGATAAGAAGGGTTCAAGAGCCAAAATAAAAAGAAGAGGGGAGAGAGGACAGCCCTGATGAACACTACGCCGAAGAGGAAAGTAAGAAGAGACACGTCCGTTAACAAGTACGGAGGCCCTAGGGGCAGAATATAGTAAAGAAATGAGAGAAATCAACTTGGGACCAAAGCCATGCCACTTCAAAGATGCAAATGAAAAGGACCAGTCAACCCTGTCAAACGCCTTTTCAGCATCAACAGAGATGGCTGCCAAGGAAGTGGAGAGGGAGGGGATTTTGTTGAGAACATTCAAAAAAGGCGAGAGTTATCCGAAGTCAACCTGCCTTTGACAAAGCCACATTGCTCTTTACCCACCAAATGAGGCATAAGGGGATCAAGGCGCAAAGCAAGTACTTTGGCAAACACTTTATAATCTACATTAACCAAGGAAATTGGGCGGTAGTTTTTACAAAACATAGGATCTCGTCCTTCCTTATGTATGAGACATATCGTGGCCTCCTGGAAAGTACCTTCCGTCGCACCAGAAAGAAGAAAGGAATGAAAAAGTTGTAAGAGTTTAGGAAGCAATAAGTTAGAAAAATGCAAGTAAAATTCCACCGAAAACCGTCAGGACCGGGGGTTTTCCCTTTCTTTAGAGTAGTTAAAGCGCGGGATAATTCCTGAAGGGATAAGTCTGATTCAAGGTCAGAAAGATTAAGATGGTCGTTAGACGGAGTCGGAAGAGCCTTAAGATAAGATTGAATGAGGGAAGGAGAAGGGGGAGATTCAGGGGTATAGAGGTCCTTATAAAAAAGCATGAATTCCTTAAGGATGTCCTGATCTTTGTAAATGGGAGTACCGTCTGAGGAATAGACAGTGTCAATCAGAGTGCGGTCTTTACGGGACTTGAGGTAATTCGCTAAAAGTTTTCCTGCTTTGTTACGGCCGCCATAATACCGAGCACTACTGCGAAGAAGTATGGAAGATGCATTATCAGTTGTGGTTTTATTAAAGGCCAATTTGGTACGAATAAGAGCGGGTAATACTGAGTCTGCCGATGAGGTATAAAATGTATGCTCTAGGGATTTAATGTGTGCTAGTGCATTTTTGCGTTGCTGGAGGAAATGCTTCTTCTTTTTTTAGACAAAATCTATAATAAAGCCCCTCGCAGTAGCCTTAAAGGAATCCCACAATGTATAAGGGGGGTACTGGGAGAGTTGTTTAGGTAAAAAAATTCATTAGCAAAAGAAGTAAAGAGGAAGAGAAAGAAGGATCAAGAAGAAGAGAGTTATTAAAGTGCCATCGGGAAGACCTAGAATGTGGAGGGAGTAAATCAAGATCTACCACAATCGGAGCATGATCAGAGATGACAATAGGTTCAATAGAGGAAGATAGTAAATTTTGAGATAAAGATTGGGATAGAAAAATATAGTCAAGGCGGGATAGAGAGTTATGAGGAGGAGAGAAAAAAGAAAAGTCAAGAGCATTAGGATGGGAAAGCCTCCAAGCATCCACGAGGTGAACTTGGGAAATGGTGTCGAGAAAGTATTTGTGTGTTTTATGGGGAACAAAGCGTGTCTGAGATTGGCGATCAATAAAGGGGTCAACGACCTGATTGCAGTCACCTCCTAATATAAAGAAATCATCCTTAAACTGTATACATTTCTGAGTAATCAAAGGCCAAAAAGAACAATCAGGATGGGTAGGACCATAAACATTGAATACAGTCAAAGATATATTATTAATTAGCAGCTTCGCCAACACCCATCTACCCTCTGTATCAGTCTCTTGCGAGACAACCTTGCAATTCAGCTTCTTGTGACATAAAATAACCACACCATTTTTCTTGTTAGAGGTGGGGAAACTAAGACTGATCCCACCCAACCTTTTTTCAATTTTAATGCTTCAGGTTCTGAAAGGTGGGTTTCTTGTAGGAAGACCAAATCAGGGTTGTAAGAGGCAAGGTGGGAAAGTATTCTCTGTCTCTTAATTGAGTTAATAAAACCTTTCACATTCCAGGAATGCAAAACCATTAAAAATACATAGAAAACAATATATGCAACAATAATAATATAAGGTAAGGAAGGGAAATAGACAAAAGGGAAAGAAGATAAGAAATCACACGAGGAAAGGAATAAAAGGGGAGAAATAGGGAAGTCAGTTAGAAGGAAAGAAGGAAAAGGTACGAAAAGGGGGAAAGAGAGGAGAGAGAATAGAAACAAGAGGAGACAGTACATGTCAAATGACGACTGTAATACGTGCCTTACTGGGAACAAAGGAAAGGATGAGGCGGCAACGGACAACAGAAACAGCACACCTAACAAGGGGCAACCCACCACACCAGGACATCAAATAATAAACAAGAGCAGAAACGGGAACATGAAGAGGAGCAAGGTAACCTCAATGAGCCTGTAAAAGGAAACAAGAGTTATGCAAAATAAAGCTAGAAAAAACAATATAGTCCAACAAGTATAAACTATAACAATAACTTCAATGCAATAACGCCAGAGGAGGAGCACAACAGTCAAGATCCAGAGGGAGAAGGAGCTGTCTCCATTGAGGTAGCAGAATGAGCATGAATAAATCTTCTAAGGTCAGCTGGGTCCTCAAAGGTGGAGGTCTTGTTGAGGAAGGTAACTTTAAAGATGCAGGGATGAAACAAGCCATATCTGGCACCAAGGAACGAAGAGGCGGACGTAGATCCAGAAACTCTTTGCGTCGCTTGGCAGTCGTCGAAGAAACATCCTGTGAAACAAAAACTTTGGTGCCATGCCAAGAGAGATTCTTTTTGGATTTAGCGGCGTTCAGTACTAGGAGAAGATCAGTGAATTGCAAAAATAAAATAATTACTCCACGAGGATTAGTTGGCGCAGATGAGGAAGAAAGACGAGGGCCCAGTCTATGCGCCCGTTGCAGATTCAGTTTGGTAGCAGAAGGGAGACCCAGAAACTGTGGCAAAAAGGAGGTGAAAAATGTAACAGGGTCATCACCTTCAAGGCCCTCAGGAAGACCATAAATGCGTAAGTTATTACGACGATTTCTATTTTCCAAGTCCTCAGTCGCTCTTCTCAGTTGCAGCACTTCCTTCTCCAGAAGGGAAATTTTAGAAGATGAATCCTGTACAACGCTGAGCTGTTGTTCCACCACAGTCACGCGGGATTCCATGGAAGCCCATTTATTGTCCATTGCTTATAGGCGGCCATTAGTTTCCTCAATAAAGGGACGGAGAGCACGAATCTCTTCCAGAACCATGTCTAAGGAGACTGGCGAAACAGACTTAGGGGCAGGGCCGGACTGGCTACCGGGCGTTTTGGCATGCTGCCGAGCTAGGGGCTGATTTCGTTGATGGGGACCTGCGGGTGCTGAACGAAATTTGTTCTGCTTTGTTTATTTCGAAGCACACGCAGGTCTCCATCAACGAAATTAGCCCCCACCGCAGTGACATCAGCCCCCAGCTCGGCAGCATGCCAAAACACCCGGTAGCCAGTCCGGCCCTGCTTAGGGGGAGAGGGAGGATCTTGCTTGAGCCTCTTGCCGGTGGTCGAAGGCAATGGTACTTTAGATGCCATCGTTGAGTAGGACTCTGCAATGGAGGAGCTATCCCTGTGAGGTGAAGTCTCAGATAAGCAGGAAAATCTGTTCGAGATAGTGATATTGGAACCAGAAGTAGTAGGAGTATTCCGCTTTGATCTCTGGGTGTGACGCAGTACACGATTGCTCCTACCCATGAAATATCATAAGGTGAATACAGGGAGGCATTGACATCAGTGAGAGGAAAGGCAGAGTGCTCCGCAAAAAACACAAAAGTGATAACAAGTGAAGACCACCAGCATTAAAATAGAAGACCCTGCGAGAAAATGCAGGAAACAAGCAAGGAATACTGAAAGACAGTAGCGTCGTGTGAAAAAAAAAAAATCGTGAGGAAAAAGTCAGCAGGAAAATACACAAAATGGCGGCCGATAGGCAGCAAAAAGAGTCACCAGCAGGCTTCACTTACTTCCTCACAAGAAGACCTCTCAGACTGCCCCCACAGAAGCGATGGTAATCCAATTCAGGGAAAGCGTCCGCTCCTACCATAAGTAAAGAGTGAAGAGCACAGGGAAGTACAGGCATCACACAGGAGGATAGGCAGAGTACCCAACAGTAAATGGCAAAAATGACAAAATATGGGGCTTTCCAAACTTAAAATAGCAGTCCTTTGAAGTAAATGTCTGAAACATGCCAGAAGCGACAAAAAATGCCAGTTTGGGAGAACATGTAAGAGAGTCTGAGGAGAAAACCGGCAGGGAGAGAGACAAAATGGCGGTCGTTAAGAGGCAGGAAGGTTCACCTGCATAATTCCCCTTCTTCCTACTGTATTTAAATTTGAAAAAACGCACCCTCCAGAGGCGCTAGTGATCCGATTCAGGAATCCGGCATAGTTGTGAAAAACAAGACGCTGGAGCCGCTCCGAGACGTGTGTGAGGACCGGCGAGGTGCAGAGCTCCGATGTCAAGCGGCCATTTTAGGTCGCGGTGCACGCTACCAGGACAACAATCGGATTGTAATTCGAAACTCCGACAAAGGAGGTAACATTGTGATTTGGACCAAGGAGGGATATACAAATGAAGCGTTATCTCAATTGAAAGACAGGACATGCTACATCAAGAGCAATGTATTACATCTAAAAGCTTTGTACAATGACTTTTATACTAAATTATTGGCCTGGAAGACTAAGGGTCAAATCAGCATGCAGGAGTATAAATTCCTGAAAAAGGAAAGCCCTACTATACCCTCTATCTATTTTATCCCCAAGGTGCACAAAGATCCGATGAAGCCACCGGGCAGACCCATTATCTCGGCTAGAGATAGCCTACTGGAACATACCTCGCAGTACGTGGAGTACTTTTTGCAGGAATTTGTACAGTCTCTTCCATCCTACATAAGGGATACAAGTGATTTTTAAAGCAAGCTGAGCAACTTTGAGTGGAAAAGTGATTACCTCCTCATAGCTCTTGACGTAACATCACTATACACAAGTATAAATCACAAAGATGGAGTGAAGGCATTAGAATATTACCTGAGCAAAAGACTGGGACAATTGCTGCAGCACAGTAAAATGTTGGTTGAGATGGTTAATTTTTGTCTTAACAATAATGTCTTTATGTTTAATAATGTTCTTTACCCACAAACAAGAGGGGTAGCCATGGGAGCCAGATTCTCCCCCAGCTACACGTGTCTTCACATGGGCCGGTGGGAGGAGCTGGTTCTAGGTACCATACACAGCCAGTATTTACATAACAACGTTAGGCTTTGGCTCCGTTTTATCGATGATTTATTTATAATTTGGAAGGGTACACAGCAACTAGCAACTGAATTTCTGACAGTGATCAATAACAATGATATTAATTTGCATTTTACTGCCACTATCAGTGACACCTCTGTGAACTTTCTGGATACTCAAGTGTATATACTAAATGAGAGAATTGAGACATGGGTTTATCGCAAAGAGACGGCTGGCAACTCAATTCTGCATGCCAGCAGTTCCCACCCCAGACATTTGGTGAACAGCATCCCCTTTGGGGAAATGCTGAGACTGAGAAGAGTCAGCAGCAACACTGAGGACCTCAAGGTTGCCCAAGCAGCTAACAAAGCCAGATTTTAAGAACGCGGCTACTCTCACAAAATAACAAACAGGGCAATTTCCAAATCCATGACACATGAGAGGGCAGAATTACTCAGGGACAAACGTAATGATTGTACAAGTTACCCAGATCAACTTAAAAATAAAAAGAAGCAAGAGGTGAAAGAATTCAGAATAATTCTGGGGTTCAGTAAACAGGAACAGAGTCTGAGGTCAATAATCAAACGTAATTGGCCCTTAGTACTCAGTGACCCAGTGATAGGACCCTTGTTACCGCATAAAGTATCGTTCACTCATAGCAGGGGACCCTCCATGAGAGATAATTTAGTGAAAACAAGTCCTGAAGTGATTGAGGGGACAAGCTGGCTGATGTCACACAAAGGTTTTTATAAATGCAAAACCTGCAAAGCTTGCCAGCAGGGTCTAAATAAAACAATGTACCAGACCCCGTTCAGTACAAGAGAACACAAAATCACAAAACTTTTACCATGCAAAACAGACCATGTTATATATGTTTTACAGTGCCCGTGTGGCCTACAATATATAGGGAGTACCAAACTTCAAGCACATAAAAGGATACTCCAACACATGCGAGCAATAGTGAATCAAGATAACACTTATCCGGTAGCACGTCATTTTAAAGAGTACCACAACTCCAACAGTCAAGATCTTAAGTATTACCTCATTGATGCAGTACCCCCCAGCAGAATAGGGGGTAACAGAGAAATTAAATTAAGAAGATTGGAGACAAGATATATCTTAGAGATGGACTCCAAACACCCAGGGGGATTTAATACATGGGAAGATTTGTACACATGCCTCTAATATCTAATAGCAGCTTGTTAATTATAGAGGAGGGCAAAAAAACAGAGAGAATTCCAGTTCCTTTACTTGGGGGTATTGCAATTTTTACAGATATAAGAGAATGAAGAAATGCCCAAATGTAACAGCAACGAGTAAGAGAAGGGAGTGTGAGAAACAAGATAGACCCCTTCTCCTATGAGAAATATATTGAACATAAGACTGAATAGTGTAATGTAGTAATACACTGTAGAAAAAGGGACAAAAGGTATTTAAACCTAATATTTGGCAAGATGAACGGAATCAATAGCTGCAGAATCGGAATTGGAAATAGAACATATAAATTAACATTATTGTGGAATTTTATTTAGCAATAATAGAAAAAGGAACAAATTGTTTTTAATCAACACAGAGGCACTATTGCACTTTAAACACTTTATGGGAACAGGTGACTAGACTAAGCACATTAGCACTTTAAGGCGGTCGTTATGCACACATTAATAAACCGATAAAACAATACCCAAAGATCTTTTAATCTGTAGGTCGTCGTATTAAGACACCGAGGATAAATATTTATTTTACAGTTATTTTTATATACATCGTTTTAAGGATGTCTTTACCTACAAATTGATTTCCATAAATCAAATTGTGAACAATCATGAGTTACATACAATTCTAACAAAATGTTCATGGCTTTAAAATATTTATTCACGATGTTCAAACTTGTCAAATGTGTACGTAATGTATTGTGTGTGTAATGTATTCCGGTTTCTTCTATGTCTATGACTGCATACTGTTTGCACGTTGCGCGGCACACTTGTCACTTTAAAAAGAGAAGGCTGAAGCCACGGCGTTTGTCATGTGATCAAGGCTCGTCTGAGCCAAAACACGTAATGGCTGCATCGCAATAAAATAATGTATGCACTAAACTGGTGGTCCGTGCCCGTGTGTAGGAGGAATCTGGGAAAGACAACGGAATCTAATATATATATATATATATATAATATATGTATATTTTACCTACTGGCAGTCGCCAGTAGGTAGTTATAGTTCGGACCTAGTTTCCATAGGAAAAGCGTTTTTTGATATGCCAATATCCTTGGCGCCGTTTGACGAATCTTCACAGAATTTTCAAAACTAATTGGTTCAGAAAGCGAACTTTTTTAAAATGGTGGAAATGCGTTCAGTAGTTCCTGAAATATTCATATTTAGAATATTTATATATCTGGTGACCGCGGTGGATCCGCGAACCCTCCCGAGCACGAGCTTGATTCTGATTGGCTGCCAACACTCTAAACCAAAAAGTATTGGCAGCCATCTTGTGACTCGGTTCAACCGAGTCACAAGAAAAAAGGTCATAAAACAAGAAAAGGGTGCAGGGTAGAAACACCCTGACCCCCTAGGCCTGGTCAGGGGTCCCACAGAGACCCCCAGGGCCCAAAAAAACATTTAAAAAAAAAAGAAATTGTTGGGCTCCCGCGCCTCATTTGTTTTAAGCCCCCGGGAGGGCCAGCTCCCGGGGGCAATGCTTTAATATGTAGCGGGGGAGCGTGGGGGCCCACAGCCCCGGGACCACCACCTCCCCGGGGCTTTGTTAATTATGCGTGGGGGGAATACGGCCCCCCCGCAGCCCCAGGGACCGCCACCTCCCCGGGGCTTATACAAAAAATGTGTGGGGGGTGCTCCTTCCCCCCATGCTGCCCAGGGACCACCACCTCCCCGGGGCTTCAATTTATTAGGGGAGCAGGGGCCTCGCGGGCCCCCCACACTGCCCTGGGGACCACCACCTCCCCGGGGCATTGAATAATAAAGATACGGGGTCCGTTGTGGACCCCCGGGGTCCACCACCTCCCCGGGGCTTTAAACACTAGGGGAGGGGGCCCCTCGGCCCCCCTCCATGAGCCTTTGATGGCCCTGGGAACCACCACCCCCCAGGGCCGGCTCCAGCAATGTCCTGGGGTTCCCACCCCCGGGACATTGCACTTTGCAAAGGCAGGGCGGTAGCACTGCTCCCGCCCTGTCATTGCAAAGTTTGCTTCATGGAAGCAAGAGCAGAAAAACTGCTCTCGCTTCCATGAAGCGAAGCAGATTTGCTTTTGGATAAGGGGAGCTGCATGCTTGCAGCTCCCCTTGTCCAAAAGTAATGCCGGCTCCCGCAGGAGGCGGGGAGCCGGCAGGGACCGCAGTGGCATTGGGGCTCCCCCGTGGTCCCCAACGTGAGAGCATGGCCAGGGGGATGGGGTCCCCGGGGCGGATACCGAGTAATAAAAGTGGGGCGTTTTTTTTTCCCTCGATTTTGGAGTCGCGACCCTATCGCGGCTCTAAGCGCGGCCCCCGTGTAACATCGCATTGGATTCGCGGATCCACCTCAAATAAATAATTTAATAGTATATAATTTAGAAGGTAGTGTTGCATTTGTGAACTTGCTTTAAAGAGGTAGTGAGATTGAAGTTAATAATAAGATTACATTTGATAGAGTTAGAGTAGTAGTAGAATGGTGAAGCTGCAGCACAAAAGTAAGGTTTAAGACATGTTTGCAGAGGGATTAGTGATTAGGCACACAAGGCCCTCCACGGCACCGGACCAGCATACCTGAACAGCCGACTCAAATTCCACGCACCCCAAAGGACCCTACGATCAGCCCAGCTCTCCTACGCCGTGGTCCCCCGCACCAGAAAGACCAGATCGGGAGGCCGCTCCTTCTCCTTCCTCGCGGCCAAAGCATGGAACGCCCTTCCGCTCCACCTCAGACAGACAACATCGCTCCCCATCTTCGCAAGAAACCTCAAAACCTGGCTTTTCGACAAACCCCCTCCTTGATGGATGGAACCTGCAACCCCCCCCCCCCCAGCGCCTTGAGACCCTTACGGGTGAGTAGTCGCGCTTTAACAAACCCCTGATTGATTGATTGATTGATTGATGTATGAGTGTGTCAAAACGTACATTTGAAATATACCGTATAATGTTTGGTGTCTGATTGAAATGGAAAGTGCAGTCTCTGAAGTTTTAAGGTGTGCATGGTCTTGTGACTGACCTATGTGTCTACTTGCATGTGTATTGTTATACGTGTTATGCATCTGAAGATGCTAGATCTATAAAACACAGGTATATGCCTATTTGTATGTTTCTTTTACATATGATGGCACTAGGAAAAGGTACAGACACATGCATGCTTTCTTTTAGGAATATGGTGAGACTTACAACAGAGACATATGAAGGGTTGCTGCTTTGTATTTGGCTAGACCCAACAGTCTGAGTAGTAGTAGAATGGTGAAGCTGCAGAACAAAAGTGAGGGTTAAGACATGTTGGCAGAGGTATTAGTGATTAGGCTACTTTGTATGAGTCTGTGGAAAGGTACACTTCAAATATACCACATATTTTTTATTGTCTGCTTGAAATGTGAAGTGCAGTCTGTCGAGTTTTAAGATCTGGATGGTCTTGTGACTGAGGTATGTCTCTACTTGTACATGTATTCTCATACGTGTTATGTATCTGAAGATGCTAGATGTATAAAACACAGGTAAACATCTTTTTTTATGTTTCTTTTATATATGATGCCACTAGCAAAAGTTAGAGACACATGCATGCATGCTTTCAGGAATATGGTCAGACATAACAGAGACATGTGAAGGGTTGCTGCTTTGTATTTGGCTAGGATCAATAGTCTGAGTAGTAGTAGAATGGTGAAGCAGCAGCAGAAAAGTGAGGTTTAAGACATGTTGGCAGAGGGATTAGTGATTAGGTTACTTTGAATGAGTCTGTGGAAAGGTACACTTGAAGTACGCTGCATAAATCTAGGTGTCTGTTTGAAATATGAAGTGCAGTCTAACAAGTTTTAAGGTCTTCATGGTCTTGTGACTGAGGTATGTCTCTACTTGCACATGTATTCTGATACGTGTTATGCATCTGAAGATGCTAGACGTATAAAACACAGGTCTACATCTATTTGTATATTTCTTTTGTATATGATGCTGCTAGGAAGAGGTACAGACATATGCATGCATTCTTTCAGGAATATGGTGAGACTTACAGCTGAGACATGTGATGGGTTGCTGCTTTATATTTGGCTAGGTCCAACACTGTAAGTAGTCGCAGAATGGTGAAGTTGCAGCACAAAAGTGAGGTTTAAGACATGGTGGGAGACGGATTAGTGTTTAGGCTACTTTGTATGAGTCTGTGGAAAGGTACACTTGAAGTACGCCGCATAATTGTAGGTGTCTGTTTGAAATGTGAAGTGCAGTCTCTCAAGTTTTATGGTCTGCATGGTGTTGTGACTGAAGTATGTCTCTATTTACACATGTATTCTGATACGTGTTATGCATCTGAAGATGCTAGACGTGTAAAACACAGGTATACATCTATTTGTATGCTTCGTTTATATATGGTGTCACTAGCAAAAGGTACAGACACATGCATGCATTATTTCAGGAATATGCTGAGACTTACAACAGAGACATGCGAAGGGTTGCTGCTTTATATTTGACTAGGCTCAACATCCTGAGTAGTAGTAGAATGGTGAAGCAGCCGCAGCAGAAAAGTGAGGTTTAAGACACGTTGGCAGAGGAATTAGTGATTATGCTACTTTGTATGAGTCTGTGGAAAAGTTCATTTGAAATATGCCACATAAATCTAGGTGTCTGTTTGAAATGTGAAGTGCAGTCTGTCAAGTTTTAAGATCTGGATGGTTTGTGACTGAGGTCTGTCTCTACTTGCACATGTATTCTCATACGTGTTATGTATCTGGAGATGCTAGATGTATAAAACACAGGTATACATCTTTTTTTATGTTTCTTTTATATATGCTGCCACTAGCACAAGGTAGAGACACATGCATGCATGCTTTCAGGAATCAGGTGAGACTTACAGCTGAGAAATGTGATGGGTTGCTGCTTTGTATTTGACTAGGATCAACACTCTGAGAAGTAGTAGAATGGTGAAGCAGCAGCAGAAAAGTGAGATTTAAGACATGTTAGCAGTGGGATTAGTGATTAGGTTACTTTGTATGAGTCTGTGGAAAGGTACAGTTGAAGAACCCTGCATAAATCTAGGTGTCTGTTTGAAATATGAAGTGCAGTCTCTCAAGTTTTAAGGTCTGCATGGTGTTGTGACGGAAGTATGTCTCTATTTACACATGTATTCTGATACGTGTTATGCATCTGAAGATGCTAGACGTGTAAAACACAGGTATACATCTATTTGTATGCTTCTTTTATATATGGTGTCACTAGCAAAGGTACAGTCACATGCATGCATTATTTCAGGAATATGCTGAGACTTACAACAGAGACATGCGAAGGGTTGCTGCTTTATATTTGACTAGGCTCAACATCCTGAGTAGTAGTAGAATGGTGAAGCAGCCGCAGCAGAAAAGTGAGGTTTAAGATATGTTGGCGGAGGAATTAGTGATTATGCTACTTTGTATGAGTCTGTGGAAAAGTTCATTTGAAATATGCCGCATAAATCTAGGTGTCTGTTTGAAATGTGAAGTGCAGTCTGTCAAGTTTTAAGGTCTTCATGGTCTTGTGACTGAGGTATTTGTCTACTTGCACATGTATTCTGATATGTGGCATGCATCTGAAGATGCTAGACGTATAAAACACAGGTGTACATCTATTTGTATGTTTCTTTTATATATGATGCTACTAGCAAAAGGTACAGACATATGCATGCATGCTTTCAGGAAGATGGTGAGACTTATAGCAGAGACATGCAAAGGGTTGCTGCTTTGTATTTGGCTAGGCCCAACAGTCAGAGTAGTAGTAGAATGGTGAAGCTTCAGCACAAAAGTGAGGTTTAAGACATGTTGGCAGAGGGATTAGCGATTAGGCTACTTTGTATGAGTCTGTGGAAAGGTACACTTAAAATATACCACATAATTTTCAGTGTCTGCTTGAAATGAGAAGTGCAGTCTGTCAAGTTTTAAGATCTGGATGGTCTTGTGACTGAGGTATGTCTCTACTTGCACATGTATTCTCATACATGTTATGTATCTGGAGATGCTAGATGTATAAAACACAGGTATACATCTTTTTTTATGTTTCTTTTATATATGCTGCCACTAGCACAAGGTAGAGACACATGCATGCATGCTTTCAGGAATCAGGTGAGACTTACAGCTGAGAAATGTGATGGGTTGCTGCTTTGTATTTGACTAGGATCAACACTCTGAGAAGTAGTAGAATGGTGAAGCAGCAGCAGAAAAGTGAGATTTAAGACATGTTAGCAGAGGGATTAGCGATTAGGTTACTTTGTATGAGTCTGTGGAAAGGTACAGTTGAAGAACGCTGCATAAATCTAGGTGTCTGTTTGAAATATGAAGTGCAGTTTCTCAAGTTTTATGGTCTGCATGGTGTTGTGACTGAAGTATGTCTCTATTTACACATGTATTCTGATACGTGTTATGCATCTGAAGATGCTAGATGTGTAAAACACAGGTATACATCTATTTGTATGCTTCTTTTATATATGGTGTCACTAGCAAAAGGTACAGACACATGCATGCATTCTTTCAGGAATATGCTGAGACTTACAACAGAGATATGCGAAGGTTTGCTGCTTTATATTTGAATAGGCTCAACACCCTGAGTAATAGTAGAATGGTGAAGCTGCAGCAGAAAAGTGAGGTTTAAGAGATTTTGGCAGAGGGATTAGTGATTAGGCTACTTTGTATTAGTCTGTGGAAAGGTACACTTGAAATACACCACATCATTTTTGGTATCTGGTTGAAATGGGAAATGCAGTCTCTGAAGTTTCAAGGTGTGCATGTTCTTGTGACTGAGGTATGTCTCTACTTATTCATGTATTCTGATATGTGTTATCCATCTGAAGATACTAGACGTATAAAACACAGGTATACATCTATTTGTATGCTTCTTTTATATATGGTGTCACTAGCAAAAGGTACAGACACATGCATGCATGCTTTCAGGAATATGGTGAGACTTACAGTAGAGATATGCGAAGGGTTGCTGCTTTATATTTGGCGGTAAACAGTCTAAATATCGAGTTTTTAATTTCGACCTACAATAATATTGAGTTTGAAATATTGTAGGGACACAATATCGAAGTCAAGAATATCGACGACCAGAAACCTGAAGGTAAGAAAAATTGTTTTTGTTAATATCGAAGTTAGTAATATCGATAGCAAAAATATCGATGTTACTAATATCGATATTTATATTAGTGTTATGTATTTAATTATGTATTTTATATGTTTGTGTTTATATTTTTTGTTAATTATTGTACTAGTTTTAGAATATATGTATAACATTTTTTAGAAGTTAGTAATTTTTTTTAAAGTAAATTATGCATTTTAGTACCGTAGCGGGTTGTGGGTATATAGGGGAAAAGGGTGGGAAGTAGTTTAATTATATTAAATTAATTTAAAATTTTTAGGAATTAGTAATTATTTTTAAGTAAATTTTGCGTTTTAGTTCTGTAGCGGGTTGTGGGTTTATAGGGGAATAGGGTGGGAAGTAATTTAATTGTAATTAAGTAATTATTTATTTTTATTTATTGGTATTGATAAATAATTTTATGTTAATTAATTATTAATTGGTAATTAATTTTTATTAATTGGTAATTAATTTTTATTAATTGATTAATTGGTAATTATATTAAGTGTATTAATTTATTATTGAAGTGTGTTGTGAGTTTATAGGGCAATAGGGTGGGAAGTAATTTAATTGTAATTAAGTAATTATGTATTTTTATTTATTGGTATTGATAATTAATTTTATGTTAAATAATTATTAATTGGTAATGAATTTTTATTAATTGGTAATTTAATTTTTATTAATTCATTATTTGGTAATTATATTAGGTGTATTAATTTATTATTGAAGTGTGTTGTGAGTTTATAGGGCAATAGGGTGGGAAGTAATTTAATTGTAATTAAGTGATTATTTATTTTATTGTTTAGTATTGATAATTAATTTATTGTTAATTAATTATTAATTGGTAATAACTTTTTAATAATAGATATTTTTATGTTTTGGAAATTAATTTGTTCATTAATTAATAATTGGTAATTAATTGTCATTAATTATTATTTATTGGTATTTATCAATAATGTATTGTTAATTAATTATTAATTGCTATTTTTTTTTAAATAATTAATGTTTTCTGGTATTGAAAAATAATTATTTTTTATTTTATTATTATTTGGTAATTAATTGTTAATAATTATTATTTAATTGTATTTATCAAGTAAGTATATATATTATATTTTATATGTTTAATTTTTTTTTACATTATATGTATTACTTATCATTTTAAACATATTTTTAACTATGTTTATTTTAAATATATGTATCATTTACTTTATTTTACATTATTTTTTAACATTAAAAAAACCAATATTTTTAACAACGATATTTTTGACAACAATATTTTTTTTCCGATATTTTTGTACTTACCATAATGTAGATAGGACTTCGATATTCTTGACATCGATATTTCGGCTCCGATATTTTTGACTGCGATATTTTTGACGTCGATATTCTGTCAGTGATTTATATTTGGCTAGGCCCACCATCCTGAGTAGTCACAGAATGTTGAAGCTGCATCACAAAAGTGAGGTTTAAGACATGTTGGCAGAGGGATTAGTGATTAGGCTACTTTGTATGAGTCTGGGGAAAGGTGCACTTGAAGTACGCCGCATAAAAGTAGTTGTCTGTTTAAAATGTAAAGTGCAGTCTGTCAAGTTTTAAGGTCTGCATGGTCTTGTGATTGATGTATGTCTCTACTTGCTCATGTATTCTCATGTGTTATGCATCTGAAGATGCTAGATGTATAAAACACAGGTAAACCTCTATTTGTATGTTTCTTTTATATATGATAGTACTAGTAAAAGGTACAGACACATGCATACATGCTTTCAGGAATTGAATTGAATTGGCACTTATATAGTGCATGGCTACCCAGGAGCATCCCAGCGCTGAGTAAGTAATTAGAGGACGGAGACCCTAGGGGAAGAGCCAGGTCTTTAGATGCTTTCGAAACATCAAGTGATTTGGTTCTCTACAGAAATGCAATGGGAGAGCGTTCCACAATCTAGGGGCGTTGAATGAAAAGAGGCGTCTACCACATCTTGCTTTCTTGATCCTGGGGACCCCAGCGAGGTGAAGTTCATTTGAGCGAAGTTTCCTATTCGCTCTGTAAGGGCGGATCATGGCTTTGTTGATGGGGCATCCTCGCCCGTCCAGCGACTTATGAGCAATACAAAGGGCCTTAAAGTTGATTCTCTCTTGTACCGGCAACCAGTGCAGAGAACGTAAGGCAGGCCTTGCTGAGCAGCGATTAGGGGTCTCAGTAAGTAGCCTGGCTGCACAGTTTTGCACGACCTGTAATTACGCGATTTCGTGACTTACAACAGACTCATGCAAAGGTTTGCTGCTTTATATTTGGGTAGGCCCAACACCCTGAGTAGTCGCAGAATGGTGAAGCTGCAGCACAAAAGTGAGGTTTAAGATATATTGACAGAGGGATTAGTGATTAGGCTACTTTGTATGAGTCTGTGGAAAAACACAGGCATAGAACTATTTGTATGTTTCTTTTATAGATGGTGTCACTAGCAAAAGGTACAGAGACATTCATGGATGCTTTCAGGAATATGGTGACACATACAACAGAGACATGTGAAGGGTTGCTGGTTTATATTTGGGTAAGCTCAACACTTTAGGTGTTATTTTGAAACGGGAACACCAGTCTGTGAAGTTTAAGGGACTTTATGGTGTTGTGAATGATGTATGTGTCTACTTATACATCTATTGTCTGATGTATTATGCATCTGAACGTGGTTGGTTTGGGTAGTAGTAGACAAAATACTTTAGTTCTGCTCCGTCATTATGTTGCAGAGGTTGTGATGTCTTCTAAATGAAGGAATTGTGCAGTGTCTGACATAGCTTGTTCAATACTCAGGTGCCATATTTTATGAGTAGAAATGAATACATACACTTTTTTTTACTCAAATTTAGATAGTATGTTCTCTGAGATGTTACTGTTCAAACATTTGGGGGCCTATTAGGATGGCGGGCGGATGACCGCCGCCCGGCCGGCGGTGGTGACCGCCAGACCGGCGGCGGACATTCGCCCGCAATCGCAAGCCAGAAAACCGCCGGTCAGATTAGGATGGCGGTGGTGACCTCGGCAGTGGGTAATTCCAACCGCCGCTTTTCCGCCAGTTGCCATCCGCACTCCAGCCTTGCGGATGGAGAAGGACCGGGATAATGGTGGCGGTGCCGATCTGGTCAAACCACCATGGAAAGGCGGCGGAGAATGTCTTCCGGGGGCCCGTTGCGGGCCCCCAATGTGTTGGGGGGTGTGGGTGCACTGGGGGGTACCCATGGTCCCCCCCCTACATTTCCCTGTACCACTGTGCAGTGCCTGCCACGCAGTGCAGGGAAATGTAGGACATGCTCCTTTTGACATCGCGGCGGTGCTGCGTGCATCAGCAACCGCCGCGATCCGGCCACCGCGGTCGGATTTCGAGCAAGGAACATCGTAATGCGACCGGCGGTTATGTCGCAGGCCTTGCGGGCGGTCTTTTCCCGCTACCATGGCGGTCGGGAAGGTTTTCCAACCTCCATCGTAATGACCCCCTTGGTTCTTATTTTAGGTTTGATAATATGTAAAGTATAATATTCTAAATATTTATGTGTTATGGAGACATTTGCAATGCAATTGAAAGTATTTGTTTATTTATAGACGAGAATATTTGTATGTAATTATTTTAATAATATAAAATTATTTTTAGAAACTATTTAAACTTTTCTTTTTTTTCAGATATTCACCATTATTAGTAAGAAAGATTGAGTATGACAAGAAAAGATCAAAAGAAAAGACAAGAAAGAAAAAGGTACTATTTAAAGGAGAGAGAAAAGCAGAAATTAGATGAAGTTCAAAATGTTACACTGAAGAAAAAGACTTCTGGTAAGAGAACTAAAGAGTTTGTTAAAAGACTTTTAAAGAATGTAAAGAATTTATAAAATGTGGAAAAGAGAAAGGAAAGTTCTACAACCAATCGGAAGGAAACGAAAAAAGGACATATGAATAGAAAATCATGTTATGGGAAAACAATCCATGCTGAAAGAATATAAAGACATAAGGAAGAGAATGTATAGAAGTAGAGTACTACAAAATGTATTGAAAGATTGTAAAAAAATATAAAAGAAGATCAGCAGCTTATAAAAAAAAGCAACAGATTGAAAGTGTAGTAGAAAAGGCTTTTGAATTGAAACAAAAATTATTTATATTGGTATTGAAGAGAATGAAAACATTAGATAAAACAATGCTGTTTATGAAGGAGAAAAGCAAAAGAAAAAGAGTGGTTAATAGAAGTAACTTTTGCAAAACTTTTACTGGTGAATGGAAGCACAGTTCTAGTACTGAGCCTTTCTTTAATGAAGAAAGCTATTTTCAACAAAACACATTAGTTCATGCAGTTGATACCAGTGGTCGATGTTATGAGATGAAAGATGGTTGTTCAATTGAAAAAAGAAAATATGGTTCCTAGAAATGTGGAAGAAGTAATAGCTGAAGAAGTTCAAGGGAGACATACACAAGCTCCAGTGTATAAGTGGGATTGTAGTAGTATTTGTAGTATTCAACAGGAATCTATAGATATATTACGAGTTTTCTTACGAGAATATGCCAAAAAAAGTGTTAAACCGAAGATTAAGATGTTACAAGGACTATATCCATGTAAAGTAAGAAAATATACTAACTTGCAGGGTCATTCTCTGGCTTGTCTTTCAAGAAAAGTGTGTCAAAGTACTGTCCATCATTTAAGAATGTTAGCAGTACACCACTCAGAAATGCGGAAGTTAGTAAGGAGACTCTACTATGTAAAAGGTCCTGCATTATGTTTAAGTGAAATGAATACAGCTCTTTTGCATGGTTCAGTATCAGATGTAAAAAAAGTTTGTGATGATATACAGTTTCGTTTCTTTGGTTCACAAGAGGAGTGTAGAGAAAGTGAGAGCTTGATAAGTGTAGGTGTTGAAGTACTGACAAGTTTGTAGAAGAAATTACAAAGTTTAAGATAGTTTCATCTGAAAAACCAAACTATGGGGCCGATTATGATAGCGGGCGACTTTGTCCGCCCGCCATCGCCCCAGTAAATGGGACCGCCCGCTATGTCTGCGGCGGTCCCGCACATGTGATTAGGATGCCACCGCCACGGTGGCGGTGGCATCCCCCATTTCCACATTGTGGCGGGCGGTGCTCACAACACCGCCCGCCACAGTGCTGGAAATGCATGTTGTGCATCTGCATGCACAACGTGACAGGCACCGCGCGGTGCCTGCCACCTTGTGCATGCAGATGCAGGGGGTACCATAGGTACCCCCCATGTGCAGCCCCCACCCCCAACACCCTGGGGGCCCGCAACGGGCCCCCAACAGCATAGACCGCGAGCCTTTCCATGGCAGCGACGCCACCATGGAAAGGCTCATCTCCGCCGGCATCATAATATGGATGGCGGTGTCTTGCAGACACCGCCACCATATTAAACCCTTTCCGCCCGGTCGACTGTTCGGCCGGGCGGAAAACATGCGGACGGTCTTACCGTCTGCCGAGCTCCCCTCCGCCATGGTAATATGGCGGGGGGAATTTGTTGGCGGACGGGCGATTATGGTGGGCGGATCGCCACCGCCATGCGGGCAGTGGCGATCCGCCCGACATCGTAATCGACCCCTATGTTTGTATTTGTTGTCGGCGTACTCACTATAGAAGTCAAACTAGGAATGTTGATCTATATTTAGAAAGTAAAAAGGAAAACAATGATAAGTGGGAGCAATTTAGTGCTTATTTGTTGGTGGAAAGACGTTTTGAGTTGGCTACTGAACAACGTATTTGTAAATATTGTTATAACAAATTCGAAGAGAACAAAATGTCAGCTAGAGCTGTACATAACAACTTAGAGTTGGTAGGTATTCCTTTGGAACTGGCAGATTTAAATACATATAAGTCCATTCTTATTAAATCTGTGCACCCGTTTCAGGCTATAGTTCATATGGAGCCTAAAACAGGTAAGCTGTCTCCAATAGATTTACAAAGAGGTATGAAAGGAGGAGTTGTGTACTTACCTTTAGATTTTAAGAAAAATATTGAAACTGTTGGTATAGACAGGGAGGAAAGTGAGTCTGTAGTTATTCTAGTTAATGGTGTACCAACAAAGAGTCAAAGTATGGCAAGAGTTTGTAGATGTTAACAAACTTCAAAAGGCTACATTGTATCTGGTGCAGAATAATATTTATTATAAGAATGTAAGCTTTGATGAACAGAAATATGTTTAGAAGATGAAACAGAAATTTCAAGTGGCCAAATAGAAAAAGTAGACAAGTCTAGGAGTGAAGAGATTTATGAACATTACAGTATACATCCTCTACATTGAAAATAAGTGATAGGAAACAATATTGAATTATTTCAAATGAGGAAAGCGAAGGTAACTCCCATGAGCGTAAGGGAAAAAAGTTTAGAAGCACGTTGTTTTTCACAGCTGTTCCCCACTGGAGAAGGTGGACGAAATGATGAACGAGCAGTACAGATTCCAGCTTCAGACAGATTCTGCTCGACAAGATTGTACTCAGAAGATCCAAGATTTCGACAGTGTATTCCATATATATTTCATCTTCTCTTTGAAAGTGATTTGTCTGCACTTTCAGATACAGTGAACCATATATTAAAAACAGGAGTTCATCTTCCACATGTTTCCGCAAAGGAATTCATGGACAAAGTTCAACAAAGAGATGAACAGTTAGAATCTCAGTTAATAAATTTGATGGCGTGTCAATGTGGTACCAATGAGTATTGGTATCGTCGTCATGGAGAACTTAAATGTATGTCAAGAAACTTAGGTACCCCTACATGGTTTGTGACACTTAGCTGTGCTGAATATGCGTGGGACGATTTACTTGAATTTCTACGAGAAGCAAATTCAAATTTAAAAAATATTGAATTGAAGACACCTGGAGAACTATGTTCCTTGGATCCTGTCAATGTCTGCAGATATTTTAACCATAGGTTTCAAAGTATGATGTCATTTATCTGCAATAAAAATATTCCTCCTCTTGGAGAAGTAACTGATTTCTTTTGGCGAAAAGAGTACCAAGCCAGAGGTGCTCCTCATATACACATGCTATTATGGATCAAGAATGCTCCAAAATTCGGAACTGATACTGATGAAAGTGTTTTGTCTTTCATTGAACAGTATGTTACCTGTGCCATTCCAAGAGAAGGAGGAGAAAACACCTTGAGACAACAAGTCTTACGGTTTTAAAGTCATCGATGTGGCAAATACTGTCAACGAAAATACAAGTCTAAGGGAAAATTTTATACAAAGTGTAGTTTTGGATTCCCACATCCAATAATTTCAAAAGAAAGAGTAAATAGTTTTATGTCAAAAGTAAGGCATACAAAAACTCGGAAATCTCCAAAGAATACATACAACTTAAAAAGAACTGAAGATTCAAAGTATATTAATGACTACAATCCAGTGATTTTGACAATGTGGAATGCAAACATGAATATTCAATATGTTGCAGATAATTCAATTGCTGTTGCTCGCTATGTTACATCATATATACCTAAATCTGAAAAGACAGAGATGAAAGAAATGTGGGAAGAAATTTCACAGGGAAAGAGTCTTAGCAAGAAATTGTACAGCTTTAGCTTGAAAATACTTTCCCACCGAGAGATTGGATCCTATGAATGTTCGGATCAGTTGAGCTCTGCCAGTTTATATTCAAAGTCAAGAGGAATCATTTGGATAAGTTTAGGTCTTGCCTGCACACAAAATAGAGTATTGAAAACATTACAAGAAATTGAATACTTAGCACTGAATGAACCAGAAAGTACAGATATTGTAAAACTAATATGTTGGATACGTATTATCCCAATAGGAGTCCACATCTGAAAAACCTATGTCTCTATGAAATACTTCAACATTATACATTTAAAAGAAACATTACTGAAAATATAAATGAAGAAAAATATGCAGTAATTGGATGTGACGGATGTTTGGTAAAACATGTCAAAGGAAATCTTATTAACCACCGAAAAATCAGTTGCGAAAGTCCAGATAAGAGGGAATTTTTCTATTTAGCACTTCTGCAACTGTTCAAGCCTTGGCGTACTGAAGCGGAATTACTTGGAGATTTCGACTGCTATGAAGATTCTTTTAATGCATGTAAAGATAGCATTCAATGCACAGTCTTCCCAACTTATCTGCAAATGTTACAAGATGAGATTGAACAAGAAACTACTATTGCAGCTGAAATAGCTAGAGACAGTTCTCAAGATAGTCAAAGTTCGGGTCCACTAAGTCAAGATCCACTAGGACAACCAATTATTGAAAATGAAGCAGCAAGAGCCATGAATGAAGTGGAAACTGCAATGCAACATGCACAACAGGATATTATTTAGTTGGAAAAGTTAGAAGAACAACTAAATATTGAACAAAAAGAAATATATCAACAAGTGACAGAACAGATACAACATGGTTTGCAACATGAAAAAAAAGAATGCGAATGCTCATCATTTACACATATTCTAATGTACATCAGTGGTCAAGCTAGAACAGGAAAAAGTTTCTTAGTTAAAGTTTTGACCAGTTATCTATACAAAACTACAGAATCACATTTATCTTGTGTTGTAAAAGCTCCAACTGGATAAGCATCACACAACATTAAAGGGATTACTTTATATCGATTACTTATGCTACCAGTTGAACATTAAAATAAATTGGAATATCACAAGCTATCTGGAGAAGCTTGTTATGAAGTCTCAAGAGTACTGAAGAAAATGAAACTTCTAATCATTGATGAGGTGAGCATGGTCTCAAACGTAATGCTTGCCTTTGTACACTTGAGAATGCAACAGATTTTAAAAACAGATTACGATGTTCTATTTGGAGGAAAACATGTAATTGTATTCGGCGATCTACTACAACTTACTCCTGTAAAAGGGCAACCTGTTTTTAAAACACTTGTCCATGAAGATACTAGAAAATCTTTGCGAAGTATTGGAAATGTTGTCGTGTAGTTCCTATAGTACCCATGCAGGTCCTGCACGTTTGGATAACATAAACTGTGGGCTTGGTGTTAGACTGACTCTGTGCACCCCCACCGCGTATGTTAGCCTGTTTTGCATTAGCTAGCTCACAGTGCCACTAGAATCTCCTCTTATCGGGGAGAGATTAGTTTCTGGCAACCTTAGATCATGACAACCCTGATCCCTCAGAATCGTGGAAACAATGTACTACTTTTCGCTCAGTCACTCGTGCTTACTTGTTCGGTTTGTCTCAGAGAGTTACACAGAATAAACAGTCTGGGCGTTTCAATAAGTATTTATTGAACAGTTGTTATTCTGGTGTAGAATATATGTGCTGCAGCAACCAGCAGACAGTAGCAGAGATATATTATCAGCAGTACCATAAAAGTGAAAGAATAGTATAGTTCTACCATATTGCAATAATAATGGTTACATACATGAATATATAAAATGCATTATAAAAGTGCGCGTACTCCTACGATGCCTAACTAGATGCACCTAAGTGTACCTAGCATGTGTGTAGGTCTAAAAGCCTAGGAGCCAAGAATCCTTCTAGGATTTAGTCGAACCCTATTACCTGAATAGAGAGAGTGTGGGACCCCATCCTGGTCTCGAGTTGGACACCCCGCAAGGGCTGTGTTAGACCGCTGTCAGCTGGAGCGACTGCATGCAGGAGCCTCAGCGTCTCTGGTCAGTGTGTCAGCATGGAAGTCTCGGTTCCCTCTATCTTACCGTGGCAAGATGTGGTGTATTTATAACCTAAAGTGTCTCGTCCCTCAGTATGGTTTGTATTGGTCTTTGTTAGACATGAGGAAGACGTCAGGGGTGAACTTTGTACATACATATTATGCGGGAGATGTAGCTGGTGAATGCTCATGCATAATTTATGAGTACATTGTAGGCCTGTGCTCAGGAAAATCCCTGCAGTGTTCAAACCACAGACTAGATAACGTTCAACCCTCAGAGTTCGTTGTGTACTGTAGGGAACTAATGTAGGTGAAAGATCATGTCTATATTAGGGCATAGGAGATCATGACTATAATAGGGCATAGACGATTATGACCATAATAGGGCATATACGATTATGACCATAATAGGGCATATACGAATATGACCATATACAGCATATATGAACGTGTCTATATTAGGGCCTCTATATGAAACATAACACCCACTCCTCTTTCGAATTGGATGACAATGACCACACTTTAAATCTGGGCAATTTAATATTTTTTCTTAAAAACAGCTAAAAACATGGTTTTAAAAAGACGTTTAATAAATGTTTAAAAATGTTACAAATCAGCTATTCTTGGTTGCCACTTGAAAAAGTAAATTCTGTCTCACCTATAAAAGTTGTATTACTACAAGCAGAAGAAGGCCATGCTTTCTCAAGTGAAAGTGTCAATTTAGGAAATGTTCCAAATTTTGTTCGTTTATTTATGAAACGAAGTGGAGAAGCCGAATTCTTTCCCAAGACGTGATGAGCCAATTCAAGATTAAGGGGCATATTCACAAGGACTTATCGCCAAGTTATCGCCACCTTAACGCATCAAAAGTGGAGATAGATTTAACGCCCCATTCACAAGCGGGTGCAAACTGCAGACATTGCCAGTATTCCCGCGATAACTGCCTCGAAATTTATCTCCCCGGTGACACCACCAACTAACCCTAATGAGATGCAGAGTAGGCGTTCCCGTGCAAAAACTCACGAAAACACCACTTTCACAACGAACTGCCAGATCTGCGATGCGAACCAAAAACAGGCTATAAGCCGCGGTAGCAGCAGGGAATTAACACCTGCCTTTTGCTGGTGTTAAGCAGAACGACTACCTGCAGCATGAAAGTGAGCCCAGCCAAGAGCCACATCTGAAGACCCACAGATGCCATGGAGCCAATGATCATGTAGCTCAGAGACCCATGAGGGCCACAACACCCACCGCCACCACCCCCAGGCCCGCCACCACCCCCAGGACCCGCCCCCCCGGACCACCACAGAGGCAGCATACACAAAGACAGCTGACCCACCGTAAACGCACCAGCTGCACAGACTGTTTAAAGCATTGTGCATGGTCTTTAAGGCCCTGGTGGGCAGTGGCCCAGTCTACCTGAGACAACGATTACTTTGGTATGTTCCTGGAAGAATGCTACGTTCCTCGGAAGCAAAGCTAGTGATCATCCCCCGAGTTAAGAAAGCCAGCTGGGGAGGCAGGAGTTTCTTTTATTGTGCCGCCAAGGCCTGGAATGATCTTCCTGTCCATCTGAGAAGGGCCACGGATCTCCTTTCGTTTAGGAAGGGGTTGAAAACCTGGCTCTTCTCTGAATAATCTTTCTCTCAGGACACCCACTAGGTAGCGCTTAGCGCCAGGACGCCTTCGGGCAACAGTTGCGCTCTACAAGCTTCATTAACATAACATCATTAACATAACATAACCTAATGCCAGAGGAGGACATTGCCCACTACAGGCCCAAAAGGACAACCATCCCCCGCATCCTGACTCACAGCGCCCACCGGCTGACGGTACCAACACAGCGGACAACCAACATCCCTCCGCAGACAAAGCTGCCGGCTGTGCTGCACATGTTGGCCTCTGGTACCTTCCAACCCACAACTGCCAGAGTCGGAGGAGTCTCACAGCCAGCCCTATCCAAGTTCATCACACCTGTCCTGGATGCCATCATCAGCCTGGTACCCCAGCACCTCCACTTCACCCACACTGCGCAGGAGCAGCTGGAGACCAAGCAAGGCTTCTACGCCATAGCTGGATTCCCTCACGTGTTGGGGGCAATCAACTGCACACATGTACCCCTCGTGCCCCCTGCCGACACTGCACACAACTACCGCAACAGAAAGCACACGCATTCCATCAATGTGCAGGCAATAGTGGACCACCGGCGACTCCTCAACAATGTTGTGGCCAACTCCCCAGGCAGTGTGCATGATTCATACATCTCCCGACAGTCCATCATCAACCAGCGCTGCCAGGATGGCACCTATGGAAATGCATTGCTCGTTGGTAAGTACCAAATGAACACACCACACACCTCCACTCCACAGTCATGCAACTCACAACACTGGCAATGGGCACGCAGCAAAACTACATGCAACATGCCACACAACATGCCAACCCACCAGACACGACAACACGACTCCATTGGGAACCTGGGCTTGCCATGCACACAACCCAGCCACGGCATGGCACCACAGCCACACAATAGCAGAATGTGAGGAGAGGCTTGGAGCAAGCATGTGCAAGTGCGGAAAGTGACTAATGAATGAGAACCTACCCAATGCCAGGTGTGGCGTGGATGTGCCGGACAGACTTCAGTGTGCAAACCACGGAAATGGCCATGTGGACATTAACTGCTGGTGCATGGAGTGTAGTGGCCAGTGGACGCTACCATGTCCCCACAGGCTGTGGGGCAGAACGTGGAAATGTCGCTCGTTACGTCCCCCCCTGTATGTTCGGGGGGAGTGGGTTGGCCCTGCGTACGCCAGGCCTGCGTAGGGGTGTGAATGAAAAGCCCGTCGCACTGGGTGTGGTTCTCATTCGGAATGGCCAACGTGTCTGCCAGGGCGGCGCCTCTCAGCCCACCACGAGGCCGGCGCCGTGCGTGGCGGGGCCTGCATCCCTGTGCGCCTGCTGCACCCCAGGCCGCTGGTCCCCAGACCCGTCATGTCTGCCCCAGCGCACCATGGAGGCTCTGCTCACCTGCCGACACCGGTGTGTGTCAAAGAGGGCCCACCATGTGCCGGTGCAAGCTCCAAGCCCCAGTCCCGCGACCTTTGCAGCCTCCACGATGCTGGCCCACAGTACTCCTTTTTCATTGACATACTCCACCGGTGTACTCTTCAGCCCAGTTGTTGGCACATGTTGTACTGAGTCGTGAGTTTTGAATGGCAGTGACCCCAAGTCTGTGGCAGCGTCCACATCACTATACTCCCTCCGATCAGTGAAGCCAAAGTCTGCATCGCAAGCCTGCGACACGTGGTGCCACTAACCCTGTTCAACGCAAGCTGGCGACACGTGGTGCCACTAACCCTGTTCAACGCAAGCCTGCGACACGTGGTGCCACTAACCCTGTTCAACGCAAGCCGGCGACACTTGGATGAGGGCTCAGGCCTACACTGCGGTCCAGTAGGTCCCACATGTGGAACTGTGTCCTGAGTTTTGAATGGCAGTGACCCCAAGTCTGTGGCAGCGTCCATATCACCAAACTCCCTCCGATCAGTGAAGCCAAAGTCTGCATTGCAGGCCTGCGACACGTGGTGCCACTAACCCTGTTCAACGCAAGCCTGCGACATGTAGTGCCACTAACCCTGTTCAACGCAAGCCTGCAACACGTGGTGCCACTAACCCTGTTCAACGCAAGCCGGCGACACGTGGTGCCACTTACCCTGTTCAACGCAAGCCGGTGACATGTGGTGCCGCTAACCCTGTTCAATGCAAGCCGGCGACACTTGGATGAGGGCTCAGGCATACACTGCGGTCCAGTAGGTACCACATGTGGAACTGTGTCTTTGGTTCAGAATGGCAGTGACCAAATGTTAATTGCCGCGTTTATATCACTGAACTTCCTTCGATCAGTGTCCCAAACCCTGATCGCAAGCACACGACACGTGTCTGTGGGCCCGTGCTGACTGCTGCCCCCGGCCTACACTGCGGTCCAGTAGGTCCCACATCCAGCACTTAGTCGTGATTCATGAGTGTCAGAGTCCATACCAGTGAACGCATGGAGAGGAGTAAGAGGAAGATGCGGTTCTGTCCAGATGAAAGCCGGATCCTCGTCACGGAGGTGACCGAACACTAGCAACAACTGACCTGGTGCCACTAACCCTGTTCACCGCAAATCCGCGTCCCGTGGTGCCACTGAACCTGAACTACGCAGGCCGGTGGGACCATCCAACGTAAGCCGGCGACACTTGGATGAGGGCCCCTGCTGACCACTGCCTCAGGCCTACACTGCGGTCCAGTAGGTCCCACATGTGGAACTGTGTGTTGGGTAATTTATGGAGGAGTTCACACCATTGGACACGCCTCATCGCAGGCGGCATCCCCTATCAGCACTGGTGCCACTAACTCTGTGTGCAATGAGTCATGGGCACTGTCTGGTTGAACTTTGGTGGCGTCTGAGTCCATGGCCTGGGGGTTGTCTGCATCATCATCTGGCTGGGACGGACTTGGTGTTCGACATGTGTCTGTTCCATTCATCTCCACCATAGTGACAGTTTCAGCGTGGCTCTGCCCTCTGCATCATGCCCTGGGGGTACACCTTCCACTGTCCACCGAGACACTCCGCGACACCCCCCTTTGACATCTACGAGAACCTGCTCTGCTCTCGTGACCCTGCCCCAGTGCACCGCAACTCAGCGTCCCGTGGCGGTAGGCCCGTGCCGGACGCTGTGCATCCGGGGCCACTAACTCTGTGCAGCTCAAGTCATGGGGCCTTTATGGTTGAATGGTTGTGTCTTTTACGATGTACACTGTTGTAGTTTTTTGACTGCACCAAGCACTCCATGACGGCTGGTGTACACACACCCCACACACATCCAACACAGGTGTCACTCGACATGTGAGCCTGTAATAAAAGTGGCCGGGCGCACGTGCCCGTAGCCATTCACACCATCTAAGCAAGTGTGTCCGTGTGGTCATTATGTCAGCATGATGGGCCCGAGCCCTGCAACATCGCATTGTGCTGTGTTCAGCGGACGATACCATGTTACCTCAGCAGTGGCTAAGACCTTGGACATATAGCTTCGTCCGCCCCCCCCCTGCATGCACAAGCGGCGTGTGCTGGGCTGGTGTACGTCAGGTCAGTGCTGGGGTGTGCTGATTTGGCAGGGGGCTCAGGGCGTGGCTCTGGTCTGGCCTTGAGCAGGAAGTGCGGTAAGCTTTGTCTCTGTGTTGGAGTGTTGTCGCCACCAGGGCCACAGTCGTCGATGTTGCAATGTAGCATGCACCCGGAGGGCGGGGCCGCACGTATGGGGAGATGTAGGAGCGCAAGTCCGCTCGGGGTCTTGGCTCATTCATGCCAAGTGTTGTGTGTATCAGTCCTGCGGCTGCATGAGTCAGATGCCTAGCCTCAATCGCAGCATGATCACAGCCAGCCATGGATTGTACACCTGTGTCCGCCCTGTCCAGACCATTTGCCTACACTCACGTGGCCGCACACCCTCAACGGCCAGCATCACGGTGTTGTTGGCATGCCACTGGACATGCGCAGACAGGCATGACAATGGTGTGCTGTAGGAGTGCGCGTGATGCAACCGCGCAGCGCACACAAGTGTGGGGGCTCGTGGGAGGGAGGAGCAGCTGTGAGGCAACGTAACACACAGTGAGGCCGCTCATGTGCCACGTGCTCGGCATATCATCCATGATTCCCTGGGTCGCAGACATCCCACCCCACCCACAACAGGCCTCTGCACATCTCCTGTATGCAAGCAGATGGTAAACTGACTGTAGGGATGAAAGGTCCTTTGGACTATCAGGCGGAAGCACATCTGCAGCTCCGAGCTGGGACTTGCATGTGCCCAGCACCCCTGACAGATACGATAGCATTTGCTGATGACTCCCACACAACGCACTGCCCGACGTGAGACCAACGTGTACACATCCCACACACAGAAGTCCTTGGTCATAGTTAGCGTGCGTGAAATGGCCTTCACACGTACTCCCACCCCATCCCAGGCCTGCACCCGTTGCACACAGACACTGCTCATTGATCCGAGCTGTGGCATTTCATCCACAGGACTGGCGCGGGTCAGCACAGTGCCGCTTCAAGCAGAGCCACTGACGCAATGGCAGACCATCCCGGACACATGCACAACCCCAGTCACGTGGACCGGTACCGTGCACGTCTGCTGCATGTACTAGGGGCACTGCCATTGGCAGTGCTGCGGATCAGTTACCGGCTAAGCTTCCGCCTTGCCAACGTCACCTGCGTTCAGCCTGTGTTGCATTGTCGCTCGTGCATATTCGAGTGGACCATGGATGTCTGCCTCTCCAACGTAACGGTAGCTGAACTGGATTTCGACATGTGTGTGCGCCCCCTGTTGGCCCACGACAAGGAGTGTCACCGTGATACCCGTTTATGGCATGTCTGGATGATTGGCAGGCTTGCTGGCAACTGGACCTGGGAGATTGCACGACTCGTCGTGTGCAGTGACCACATTGAGCCGCTCCCCTATTGGGCTTTAGTGCCAATTGGGGCCAGGGGTTGGAGTCAGCACATCTGTCCGGGACAGCTGATGGGTTATGTCGACGACATGTTAGATCTAGTCGACAACGAGCTCTTATTGGAAGTGTTGGCCTATGCTGCTGCACTCGTGTTCATGGACAAGTGACAACGTACCGGCAGCCACAACTGAATGTGACCCATTGCACGTGTCCTGACGCCTGGTTGCATGTTGGGGATCTGGTCACATGTCCCAAGACAACAGTGGACATGGCTGCATTGGCCTGGACTCCGGATACATGCGCGGACAACCAACGCGCGTTGGCACAGACTTGTGTGGGTGATGGACTCCCCTGGGGTGGACATGGGCGCTTTGCAACGTTCCTCATTCAGACATGCTGCTGCATTGGTCTGCATGTTGTGGCACTTCTCTTGGCCGTACTGACACGCAATTGTTGATGAAGTTTCCGCACCTTCACTTGTCTCCAACTGTGATGAGTGTTGATATGTATGCAAATGTGTGTGTCACGGCCTATCTGGGGCCCTGCCATACATGCATTGTTACCCCATCAGGGCTGTGGGTTGGTACTTGTGCATTATCATGTCCCTGTTTTGTGCTTTGCTAGATGCGTATGGCCATTTACCGGCCACAAGCGAGTGCACTTGTGTCCTGTGTTCGGTTGTGCAAATGTTGGTGTTTGTACCACTTTGAGTTCGATGTTGGGGTGCTCTGCTTCCTATGTGTGTGTGCTGCATTGTGTGTGAGATGGCCCTTCAGATCTGATTTGGCTCACCCTTCTCCCTTTCAGGCAGTGTGGTTTTCACTTCTGTGCTTGTTCAGTGGTGTGATATTGCCGACTTGTGTGACTTGTGCTCTTGGTTGGTGTTGTTACTCTTGGGCATGGTTTGTCTGCAGTTGTGCTGTGCTTAATTGTGCATGTGTGCCATTGTGCCCATATCCCCCCGTCCCCCCAGTCCCTGGTCGTTCCTCTCCCTGTTGCTGTTGTGTCTGTTGATTTTGAGCAGTTTCCGGTCCCCGACTCCTGCCACCATCTCCAGACTGATGTGGTGGACACCATTTCCTCCATGTCATCCAGCTCCTGGTGTGG
Source organism: Calotriton arnoldi (assembly GCA_963921515.1). Taxonomy (NCBI): domain Eukaryota; kingdom Metazoa; phylum Chordata; class Amphibia; order Caudata; family Salamandridae; genus Calotriton; species Calotriton arnoldi. Next base: position 1,760,515 of record CAWUFW010001860.1, on the reverse strand, counting down.
CGCTGGACTCCCACCTCCGGTGTGCATTGCTGCCTTCTGGTTGTTGGCGTGTTTCTGCTTGTTTTTGCGTTTTGCATCATTCCAGCTGTTCTGGTTTTCTTCCATTGTCCTCCTCCGCTCTCCGGCTGCATTCACCTTGTCCACGATGGACTGCCATGTACAATGTTTTGTTGCCAATGGGGCTTGTGGGGTTGTGTACTTGCTCCGACTGCCTCCATTGTGCTTCGCTGTTGTTTTCTGTTTGGTTTGTCTTCCTTTTTCCTGCTTTTGTTGTGCTTATTCCCGCGTGCCGTGTGTGTGTCGCGGGCCTGGTGCTGCTTATCGCTGCTTTCCTCATCGCGAATGGGCTCATCGTACTTTTTTTGCGTTGGGGTTTGTGTTTTTATCTCCGTCGCGGTGGTTGTATCGCGGACATTGGCCGCGTTTTCTGCAAACTAACGCATGGTACCGCCGTGTTGTGAATTCCATGTTAACACAGGGTTATTTTCCCGCGATAGACTGCGATGTGTAAAGTTGCGTTAACATTTTTGGGAGATGTTTAGTGAACGTTCTTGTGAATATACCCCTAAGTGTCCTGGCTGGGAGATACAGCATTATCGGTGCTACTGCACACGACAAATCCAACGCCTCACAGAGAACGTCAATCGCACATAGATGGAATGTAGTACTGCTGACAGCCGGTGCTGCAGCAGCTTGTGCGGCAGTTGTTACCTGGGTGCCTGTGGAGGAGCCACCTAACCCAGCAGGAGCAAATGGCACCTGTGGATTCTCAAGGAATGCGTTCATCAGAATAGGAAGACGCTGGGGACAACGCCGAGCATGGGCCTTTAGGGGTCCAGCATAGCATCCATGTCCGGAGGCGCATATGATGGAAATGTTAGACAGAGATCCAGCACGCATTCTTCTTCGCAAAACAGGCATTGAAGAACAGGTAAGATGCAGTCCACCCAGACTGGTCTAAACGATAGGAACCAAGAGGCGTTCAGTTCTCTGAGGCAAGGTATACCCAGAAGCTGCACCATGCGCTCACGGTATTTCCGATCCATGAATATGTTCGCCATTTCCTCGGAAAGTGGGCCGTCCATTGCGTAGCAGTAAGATTACAATCAGGACTCCTGCAATTAGGAACAGGATAAGCGGGAGACCTCCAAAGACGCTTCCCAATACGAGTGTATAAAATTTGGGATTACTCTGAGGACTGTCTGAAAGGTGCTTAATAGTACTGACCCTATGGTCTTAAATAGGTGTACAATACTGCTCGTATCAGACATATTAAAGATACGACCCACCATTTCTGCGAAATGAAAGGGGCAGTTCGTACGTATAAGCGCCTGTATCTCAGTCGAGGTCCTTGCAACTTGAAGTTCAAAGGTTTCTCGAGCGGAGGTTAAGGGCACGGGTTGCTGTAAAAGCATGCCTTTCAGTCTGCTCAAAGTATCAAATTGTATAAAGGAAACATTCAACGAAGGCCATAACGGCGCCTCCCTGACTGTGTTCAGTGGCGGAAACAATACTTGCATACAGCAAGTAACCCTGGAGTTAACAGTGACCAGATAGGCAACGCCCGGAAGCATCCCACAGCAACCTTGATCGTTTAGCATCAAGTAACTCCCATTCGAGAGCAGCTGGAAAACCGGCGTGATCATGGCCGCTGGGGTCCCTGACATGTGACAAGATAGATTCGCTACCGAGCCACTACATGCTCCATGCAGAGAAATATCCTGACACATGAGAGAACCGCTTAAAGCGTTCTTGCAGTTTGTACCACTCAGAAACACTTCTCGATCCCCGCTCCGGCATCGATATCTATAGGGTAACTCCCAAGTTTCCTTAAAGTATCCCTTACCCATTTTTTCATATTTGCCTGCCTGCCTGCCTTTACTCAAGGCAATATTGAAACTGAAACGTAGTGACCGGCAGAGTGATTTGGCCATGAATTAGCCATTCTGTTGATGGTGATTCGGCTACAGTGAATGGTAACCTTTCCAGTTTCTCAATACGCAGCATTGTATATTTGGCTCCCCTTTGTGCCATTTCTGTCTGTTTATCAGTTAGATTGTATTCTGAAAACAGAGACGTGGTGTTTATGAAACGCCAGGGCACATAGCCTGCACGCAAAGATTGCAGCGACCAGGTTAACATCATAATAAAGCATAATTGGGATTGCCCGTATTGTAACAAGGCCAGATCTTGTTCTAATATGTCGATTGCCGAAGACATAATGTTGCCTAAGGAGTAAATCCTGGAGGTCAAAGTCGTTAACCCATTATCCACTACAGCTAATGCCTTTTCTAGGTTAATACGGTCTATTTCCCGTATTCTTTCTGCGGCCTACTGTTGGGATATTTTCCAGTTTTCATTATAATAGGCATACATGCCAGCATATATGAAACGTTTCTGACGTGTTTTCCTTGGGCCTGACAAAAAATCCCTAAGGTCCACATCAGGTGTGAGTAAGGTCAAGTGATGTTTTACTTCTGTGAATGTTGAGGTCTCTAGCCAATCAAGGCACAACTTCCCAACACTATAGGATGTCACTACCCCTGGGTGTTGTCTTTGTACATAGCGTGTATCTGGCCTACTGATACTAAACCCCTCGGCTATACCTAGGAATCTCTGTTGATATGTGTTTGTGTCAATGGGCCAAATCAGCCATTCTGTCCAATTGAGATCTGACCTGTTGTACTGGAGAATGTCATCTAATGCTACCCCATGTGTAGTTGAATTCTGCCCCCCACCCATCTGTGATGGTGCTGGAAACCCAGGTGTGTTCATTTCCTTGTTCTTGGCCAGTCCAAGACAGGATGTCTGTTGCACAGTGTCATTTAGAAATATCATCTGCTGTGGAATGAGGCATGCTCTAAAAAGCGCTTCTGTTCCCTGAATCTGCCAGTCCCTAGAACCCCAGATTGATTTTAAATCTATAGTGTCCTTCCATAGGTCGAAACCCTGTGTAGGCAACTGGGCCATAAAGGAAGCAGAGTAAATTTGTTTGGTGTTAGTCAACATAATTTTCTGTGCTGATGTTGTTGCCTCTTTGTAATAAAATGACTTCGGGTCAGATGTATTAAACCCTGAAAAGTATGTGAATTTCTGTACAAAGGTTTGCGAACTACCTTTTGGAGGTGTTGGGCAGTGTTCCCACTGGTGGTATTCAAATGCATTTCTAGGTGTTATGGATTTGTGCAAGAAATGATGACCATTATGTTGGTAACAGTACAATGTATCATAGTCTGAAGTACCTTCTAACATTTCATTGTTCGGAAATGCTGCAGTTTTTTCCAAATCAGACATCATATTATTTACAGTTTCAGTGTCTCAATCATCAGAAAATGTACTGGAGGTAATGATATCACTTAAAGAAATTTTAAATACATGTTTAAACTTTAAAAGTTCAGTCGGACCGAATATATCGAAATCAATCTTGTCCCATACTATACCGTCCGGTATAGGAACTGCTGTGATGTTCACCGAAGACAAGTCTCTTGGTTCACGATGTAAAGACTGGTGTGGCTTTAAAATCAAATTGACTCTTTGGGCTGTAGAGCTCTGCTGGAGATATCGTCCATTAATAAGCATACTAAAAGTTATTGTTAAACCTAGCCAGAAAAGAAAAAAATAGAATCCCAGTGATACCATAGTTCTATCCAAGGTGACACCAGGTAAGTCTTTCTAAAAAAGTTCAAAAAGTCAATGAGTTTCTGTTTATGTGATTTTTGGGCTGGCGTCGTTTCCGGCTCGCTTGGATCCAGTGAAAACGTATCAAAGTTCATGAAGTAGCCAGAAGCAGTTCGATCAATTGTTGGAATTGCATCGGGATTTGTTGAAATTGGATTTTGTTCTTGACGAGGAATGTTGATGTAGACGTCTGTAGTCGGTCTTATTGCAACTTTGTTGTTAAGTTGATTTTCTTCTTGAAGCTGAACTTCTTGTTGAAGTGGAACGAGCTCCATAGCATTGTTGCTTAGTCCTTCATTCCGTACAGGTGGCTCTTCAAACGTGATGAGTCTTTCTCTTTGAACTTCTTGGATTGTAGCGAGAGGAGGGCGTCTGCTACTGTGGAGTCCACGAGGCCTACTGTTTAGTATCGGCCACATAGTGTGGTTTGATTAAATCAATTGAGACAAATCTTTTCTTCTTTTTCCCGGCAAGAGGCGGCAGAAGTACAGTTCTTGTGCCTTGGATTGCTAGGACCGGTACAGCTGTTCTGTATGATGGTCCGAATTCTTTCTTGTCTGCAATCTTCTCTCTGACCAGATCCCCAACTTTTGGGATCCAGACAGGTCTTGCCGTTACTGCCTTGACTTCCTCAGTGGCGGTCTGTTTTAACTGGACGTTGCTTTGTTGTGTCCTGGATTCATTTAGATCCTGTAAAACAGCCAAACAATCATGGATATCAAATTGTTTTTCATCCGCCACTGCGCCTTCACAATAAAGATCAGGTACCCACATTCTCGTCCCAAATAGGACCTCGTAAGGAGTGACACCCCCTAGAGAGTTACTTGGCTGGTTTTTAATTGCTCTTTGGACCCCATAAAGGTGACTGACCCAACTACTGCCCTTGCCTAATACCTTAGCTGTTAGAGATTGCTTTAAATCACGGTTTTTCCTCTCCACAACCGAATTTCCCTCAGGATGGTACGGAGAGGAGTACTGCAATGCTACGCCCATTCCTTCCATGGCCTCTTTGTAAGCCCGAGAGCTAAACGCCGGGCCACGTTCAGAATGTAACGTGCCAACTGCGTATGTGCCGATAAAGACTCGAAAATCTTTTATAACACTTCGAACGTCAGCCGAGCACTGAGGCCAGACCCATAGGAATCTAGAGCAGGAATCCACCGCAACCATGATATATTTCTTGGCCCCATCCGATTGTAGGGGTCCGCAGTGGTCCAAATACACACATGCGAGTGGTTTGTCTGATTTTAGTAATGGTGTCTGTGCTGGGCGTGTTACGGTGGAGCCTTTCATCTTCTGGCAGATGTCGCACTTTGGTCTGCTTTGTTACCCCTGGCCACCAGTAGTGCTGTTTCAGTAAAGAAATAGTCGCTATAACGCCTTTATGCGCAGAACCCAAACCCTCGTGTGCTGCTAGAATTAAGCCTTGCCTACGATCCATATTTGGTATTACCCTATCCCCCACTCCAGGAATCTGAGCATATGAAATGTTTTGTGCATCTAACTTGTAGGAGTACTTGAGTGGAAATTTTTTAGGTACTGCTGTGCTGCCTTTGCGTGAAGCATTGACAGCTACCAAAATCTCGCAGTTTATTCTCGTTTTTGAACGAGTGATTGCAGCTACGGACGCTGTGCGTACAGCCCCTTTTGCGGCTTCATCAGCCAATGAATTCCCTTCAACGTGAACGCCATCACGCTGATGACTCAGTGTATGTATCACGTGAGCCCTTGGTAGTTCGTTTCCCAACTCCACTACCTGTTCCCATAGCATTTTATGCTTAATTGTGCCACCTTTTGCGTCTTTAAACCTGTTTTGTTCCCAATGATGTAAATATTCATTGTACGACTGTACACAGTAAAAGGAATCACACACAATTAGTGAGGGGAATTCGTGTTCCGTATTTACGAGTGCCAGTATTAGTGCTTTTAATTCTGCCAACTGAGCCATGCAGTCTCCTAGAGATTGCGTTTTAGTGCAACTTGGATGGAATTTTCCATCGCGCATGCGACCTTTAACGATTGCATGCGCTGTACTGTAAGCTTGCTTACTCCCTATGGCCGGTTGAGCAGATCCGTCAGTGTAAATAATGTATTCATACTGATCTAGAGGCAAAATCTCATTTGGTAGAGGATATTCTTGTTCGTATTGCAGAAATGCTTGTGTTTTTAAACTTGGATCAAATCTGTATTCAACATCCGTTGCAGTAAGAGAATTAGCCCATTGTATCCATCTGGGATGTAAGGCTTTCGCATTTGGAATGCAAGCCTTTGTAACAGCCTCTAAGGCTGGTACCAGGGTCACGACTATTATGCGCTTTCCCTGAGCCAGAGCTCTTTCTCTTGCTACAGCGGTCTGCACTGCTGTCGGGATTTTTTCTGTTGAAGTGAAACGCATCTCTGCGTTTGTGTACAGGTGTGATTTGTATGCGATTGGTACTGTTTCGCCTTCATTGAAAGTTAAATAAGTGTACCCGCATTGACCCGCTATTACTCGGATCACTAAGTTGCATACGTTTACGCGTGTCTGTAAATGTTTTGAAGCTATCATGTCTTCCTGTAGTGAACGTAGTATATTTGTATGTTCCTGTGTCCATTGTCTGACTGAAAAATCAGGATTTATTAAGTCGTAGAAAGGTTTTACTCTTTCTGCGTAATCCAAAATGTATGTTCGACCAAAATTTAGGAATCCCAGAATTGATTGTAAATTCTTTAGTGATTTTGGAGGTTGGAGCAGCGCACACTTTTCTAAAAAGTTAGCTGCTAGGCTTTTTCCTTCACTTGACAGCTCATACCCTAAAAACAGGACATTGAGATGGGCAATTTTTGATTTTTTTAAATTAAATTTATAGCCCTGAGAGGCGAATGCCATAATAATGGTGTTCACCCTGGTCAAGTGCCTTGGTAAGTCATCGTCCGTCAGATAAATATCATCCACATAGGACAATGCTTCTTCATCCAAATTTTGGAGTAACTCTGTTACCCGTGCTGAAAACAACCCCGGGCTATTCTTATACCCTTGGGGGAGTCAACAAAATTGCCGTTGTGACCCTAGCGCTGAGAATGCGGTCAAATACCTGCTTTCAGGCGCTATATTTTGGCAGAAAAATCCATTTGAGATATCAAGTGTAGTTTTGTAGTTTTTTCCGCACAATGTTATTCATTAATGCGGCACTGTGTGCATTTTGAACTGCAAATGTCTTTGTGCAGGTGTTTAAATGTCTGTAATCTAAAACTAAACGATATGTGTTGTCAGGTTTTGATACGGGGAACAAAGGATTGTTCATTGGTGAGGTACAATTTTCTATCACACCCTGGTATTCTAGTTGATCTAGGATCTCCCTGACTTGTTTTTTAGCTTCCTGCTTTATAGGGTATTGCCTTTGAGCATTTGGGGAAACTTTTAACGGGATCACGTGGTGGGTTGAATCCTCATCCCAACCAGCATGATTTTTGTATAATGCTGGAGCTAGGGCAACCGCCCACTCCTGCGCATATGCATGTTTTAAATGTATGGGAACGAGGTCGGAAAATGCTGGAAAAATTACCTTTTCTCCCTTAGGGCACTCCATGACAATTGCTGGCGGCAAGTCTTGTTCTGCTAATAGGATGTCTTATCCAGATGACAGATTTTTCCAAAATAGACCTTTAACTTTCCTGGGCTTGTCCCCCTCCATCCGGAGTGTTATCTCATGTAACTTATGTGGGACACTTAGCCGAGTATCAGGTGTTTCCACCATGATATACTCACTCAGTTCCGCTGTCACCAGAAATTCCTTCAGGTTCTGGTGAGCTATTGTTACTTCTGCCACTCTGTCTAGCAACGCCAGAGCCCATTCCCCATTCAGAAGCTGTGTCCTCAGAATTCTGGGCATGTCTGATCTTAAGACCTGCTACCTTCTTCTTTTTGAACTGAGGTTTTTGTTTTTGTTTATCTTCTTTTTTAGGTGCGTAGTCCGCAGCACGTTGCGTGTCTCTGGACTTTGTACGCTCCTCTTGTGTGTGTTCTGACCGTCCTTTCCTCTCTGAGTTTTTGATGAACCCTGAAAGGAATGAGAGGAACGTGTATCAGTATCCTGATACCTGTCAGGTTTTTAATATTATCCCTATTCCTGAAGTTATACCTCCTTTCAGAGGGCTCCTGTTGAGGAGACCTACCTCTGAATTGAGATCTGCTGTCTTTAGACTTTTGTTGTTTTTTATTTTCCCACTTCTTTTTAGAAGAAGTAGGTGTCTGCTTTGTAGTGTCCTTTTCAGGTCTGCCCACCAGTTGTGGTTTTAATGCTTTCCCACCTAGACTGTCTCTGCCTAGTTCTGCATTTGCAGTTTCAATTATTTTGGGTAGTTCGTGTGGTTGATCTACTGGACTGAACTCCCTTAGGCATTGGTGGATCGCCACTGAAGCTGCTTCCCCCTTAATGTTAGCTAGTATTATGGCTGATACCTGTTCGTAGTTACCTAGTAACTTCATCCCTAAGTTAAGGGCAGGCTCTGCTCCGTACTCATTTTGTGTCTGTCTCAATGCATCAGGTACTACTGCTAATGATGGGATACCATGTGTTCTGGTATATATGGCAGCAAAGACTGTACCCCAAGAGGTGCAGTCCTCTATTTGTGGTGTGATCCCCATGCGCAAGCAGATTGTTAGTATTCTGTGTTTATCACAGGTGGTAGTATTCGGGAATACCGCCTCAAGCTGAGTTATTTTCTGAGCTATCCAGAATGGTATTTGTTCGCGTTTTGCAGGCATTTTGCCCATTACCGTGTGTAATGTTTGAGGAGTAATTTAATTTCCTGTACCCTGAGCTGAAGTACTATTTGCTGTACCTGGTGCGGGTTGGTTTGTTAAAGTCCTCATGACAAATTGTGTCAGGTTTCTGTAGATTTTAATTAAATCTGTGTGTTGTACGAGTAAGTCTCCTGGTGGCATTGTGCCAATGTCAGGTGTGTAGGCCGCTAATATTGGCCATGTGGCGCCTTCTCCTCCGAGTGGGCCTAACCTTACTCTTCCTTGTACGTGAGGTAGGGCACCATTAAACCAGTAATAATGTTCCTGGTAAGTGAGTGGAATCTCTATGTCCTCAAATGGACAATATTCCCGTGGTGCATCTCCTTCTACATAGTAGTGAAATGTATTTCTTATTGCATTTGCTGCTGGGAGTGTAACCCATGAATAGAATACCTCTGTTTTATTTGATTCGTGTGCCTCAATCACGAAAACTACAATGCCACCCTTAGCTTGTAAACTAATTTCTAATAGTCTTATGGTGACTGTCCTTCTGAACTTTGGTGCAATCTGTATTGCATCTGCAGGATCATCTTCATCGTCTGACGTGGGCAGTGGCATTCGTATTGAATCTAAGACCGCAGTGGTCATTGTGTATAGAACACAGACTAGTGTTTCAAAGAAACTATGATAAGGTTTTAGGCACAATTTTAGGAACACTATGTCCTTTCAAGCTTGAATAACCAACAGCCAATAAATAGTATTTTAGTACTATTCAGCTGCGGCGGATTTTGTGCCCACCCACTCCAGACGTCTCTGGGGTTTTGTGAGTAGGTTCTCTGAGAATAGCACGAATGAACTACTCAGATTCTACTGTTAAATAAGTACCCAACCAACGTTGGGCGCCATGTCGTGTAGTTCCTATAGTACCCATGCAGGACCTGCGCGTTTGGATAACATAAACTGTGGGCTTGGTGTTAGACTGACTCTGTGCACCCCCACCGCGTATGTTAGCCTGTTTTGCATTAGCTAGCTCACAGTGCCACTAGAATCTCCTCTTATTGGGGAGAGATTAGTTTCTGGCAACCTTAGATCATGACAACCCTGATCCCTCAGAATCGTGGAAACAAGGTACTACTTTTCGCTCAGTCACTCGTGCTTACTTGTTCGGTTTGTCTCAGAGAGTTACACAGAACAAACAGTCTGGGCGTTTCAATAAGTATTTATTGAACAGTTGTTATTCTGGTGTAGAATATATGTGCTGCAGCAACCAGCAGAAAGTAGCAGAGATATATTATCAGCAGTACGATAAAAGTGAAAGGATAGTACAGTTCTACCATATTGCAATAATAATGGTTACATACATGAATATATAAAATGCATTATAAAAGTGCGCGTACTCCTACGATGCCTAACTAGATGTACCTAAGTGTACCTAGCATGTGTGTAGGTCTAAAAGCCTAAGAGCCAAGAATACTTCTAGGATTTAGTCAAACCCCATTACCTGAATAGAGAGAGTGTGGGACCCCGTCCTGGTCTCGAGTTGGACACCCCGCAAGGGCTGTATTTGACCGCTGTCAGCTGGAGCGACTGCATGCAGGAGCCTCAGCGTCTCTGGTCAGTGTGTCAGCATGGAAGCCTTGGTTCCCTCTTTCTTACCGTGGCAAGATGTGGTGTATTTATACCCTAAAGTGTCTCGTCCCTCAGTATGGTTTGTATTGGTCTTTGTTAGACATGAGGAAGACGTCAGGGGTGAACTTTGTACATACATATTATGCGGGAGATGTAGCTGGTGAATGCTCAATCATAATTTATGAGTACATTGTAGGCCTGTGTTCGGGAAAAACCCTACAGTGTTCAAACCACAGACTAGATAACGTTCAACCCTCAGAGTTCCTTGTGTACTGTAGGGAACTAATGTAGGTGAAAGATTATGCCTATATTAGGGCATAGGAGATCATGACTATAATAGGGCATATGCGATTATGACCATAATAGGGCATATACGATTATGACCATAATAGGGCATATACGAATATGACCATATACAGCATATATGAACGTGTCTATATTAGGGCCTCTATACGAAACATAACAATGTGAACATTTGGTCACATTCTGAATATAAAGAACTTATTAAGAATATGCAACAAGCAAGTGATGAACATTATGGAAATATTCTTCAAGATATAAGAATTGGTGTATTGACAAAACATGGTAAACAAGCTTTAGAAAGTCTGCTAATAAGGAACTTGTTTACAACTAGAAATACAGCGGCTGAAATAATGTACAATAACCTTGAAGAAAAGAAATCTATAGTTTGCCTAATGCCTACACTGCAAGAATGTTCTACATTTAATCAAGAACTGTTAAAACTGGAAAAACAACAAATAATGGAAATTGAAGCTATTGATGAAATTGAACATTAAGGAGTGACTATTCTTCTCACAGAGAAACTACAGTCGAAATTGGATTGTTTGGAAAAGTCTGTATCTAAGACTGCAGGCTTAGAAAAGACTTTACATATATGTATAAACTGTCGGGTAATTTTATGGCGTAATTTGAATGTAGAAGAAGGTTTAGTAAATGGAGCAATGGGAAAGTTGTTGATTTTGTAAATTTTCAGAGCAGAGATGGAATAGAAATTTTGAAGATAAAATTTGATCAGATTAAAGAGGTAAGACAGATTGGGCATTGTGTTGTACGTTTTTTGCTTGTAAAAGACTTGTATGCTTGCAGAAAACAGTTTCCTTTGTCTTTAGCATATGCAGTAACTATTCATAAATCTCAAGGTTTAAGTATAGACAGTGCTTTGGTAAATATTGGAAGTACAGTTTTCAAAGAGGGAATGGCATACGTTGCATTGTCTCGAGTAAGAACCATTATCTCGTTTGTATTTGATTGATTTTGATAAGAAAAAGGTTAGTGCTGATGCAAATTGTGTAAGAGAGTACAGTCGTTTAAGAAGACTTTATACTCCTCATTTAGGTAAATATCCCATATATGAGAAACGTGTAGTGTGTCCAAAACAGAAATATGTGAAACATTCAATTGAGGTTCAAAAAAAGAAAACAATTGAAGCGAATCATGAAGGTGTAAAGAAAATGAAAATGGAAACTGTTGATGAGATTGTAGGATACCAGTTGGAAAACAGTTCAGGTATCAACTGCTATGTGATTTTGAATGTTGTGTTTTATCTAGAAGAGCTTCATTGTGAAATTATGGGAAATCATGAAAAAAGATTTTGTTCTTTATTATGTTATATATTTCAACAGTTGGTAACTGACAGAAGTAAAATCCATACTGCTTCTGGTGTTTGACATCTTTTGGATAAATGTACTGGTTCTTTGACATTTACTCTTAATGTACAACAAGATACACAAGAATTTCTAATGCTTATGTTTGGAGTATTAGAACATGAAGGTATACAGATTGAAAACTTATTTGGAGTAAGTTACATATGGGATCATAAATGTGGAGTGTTCATTTACTTCCAGCACTGAAATAGACACAGAACGATTCATATACTTGACAATACCAGATCACAAATCAGTACTGTTTAACAAATTAGTAAAAGCAGCCAATCAGGATATGAAATGTTCACATTGTAAATCAGAGATGTTGTCTACATTACATATAGAAAGATCTGGAAAATATCAACGTTGTAGAGCAAATGGAAGAAAATTGGAAACCAAAATAAAAAAAATTGTTGCAAGTCAAATATCTATTTCAGGAAGAACTTTTATGGCAGTGGCTATTATTTTCCATGATGGACCTACTACAACATCTGGACACTATACTGTGTATTTAAAGTGTAATAAAGGATGGACACATTGCAATGATGCCCACTTGCAATTCAAATCTAGGTTGCCTTTCGAATTACCAAATTCATATTTGATATTTTTGAAGCTAAAGTTTTGAATACATTATTCGTCCTATTGGGAAGATGTGAACACGAATTAACAAATTTATATTGGATTTTTTCGAAGGAAACATTTTGAATACATTATTTGGCCTATTGGGAAGATGTGAACAGAAAGTGGACAGGATTGAGATAATTACTATTTATAATTAGTGTTGGGGTTATTATTTGTGCTAATTGATATTGCATTTGGAAAATTGTGTTTAAAAGCAATAGTTTATATATTTGTTGTCTATATTGTACCAGATGTAAATGAGAGTGTACATTTTAGCAAATGTACTTGAGAGTAATAAAAGACCTAATGTACAAGTTGGACGTAATTAAGAAACTTTTGATAGGTAAACATATAGCTACACATATTGGAAATAACGCTTTGCGGTAATTTCTTTTTTTTTTTACAATCTCGTTGATTGTTTTTTTTCCCGCTGTTCAATGATGATACTACATTGAAATCACTGTGTATGGTGAAGTTCAGTAGAATCTGAGAACAGCAAAAAAGGGAAACTGAAAATGTTATGTAATTCTAAAATTATGTTGTGTTCTTAAAAGTGTAATATTTTAATTTCTGTAATACATTACATTATATAACCTTTTTTTCTTCTTGTTTACAGTAGGTAATGGTGAAGTTTAAAAAGAGTTCTAATTCAGTTTACGACAATACTATTCTAAACTAGTTCCACAGAGTTATGTATCTAAATTACTAAAAAGGTAAGAACACATAACATGATATGCATGATAACGTTCATTTATGTGTTATTTATTTCTATTAAAAATAATGTTGAACCTTTACACTATTTAAAAACTTTCAGATATCATCAGACATGTACTACCCCTGCACTCATGCAATCAGCCAGGCACTACACATGCACTCATACAATCACTCAGGCACTACTATTGAACTCATCCATTCCCTCAAACACTACCCATGCACTTATCCATGCACTCAGGTACTACCCATGCACTCCTCCAATCACACAGGCACTACCCATGCACTCATCCATTCTCTCAAACACTACACATGCACTCTTCCAATCACTCAGGCACTACTATTGCACTCATCCATTCTCTCAGACACTACCCATGCACTCATCCATGCACTCAGGCAATACTCATGCACTCCTCCAATCACCCAGGCACTACCCATGCACTCATCCATGCACTCAGGCTCTACCCATGCACTGCTCCGTGCACTCAGGCTCTACCCCTGCACTCATGGAATCTATCATGCACTACTGTTGCACTCATCTATGCCCTCAAACACTACCCATGTACTCATCCATGCACTCAGGCACTACTCATGCACTCCTCCAATCACCCAGGCACTACCCATGCACTCATCCATGCACTCAGGCTCTACCACTGCACTCATGCAATCACTCAGGCACTTCTGTTGCACTCATCCATTCTCTTAAACACTAGTCATGCACTATTCATGCACCCAGAAAAGCAGAGTGTTTGGTATAATTTAAGGAAGGAGGTAGGAAAAAGCGTGCATAATGTAAAACGGTATGATAATCAACTTGGGTGCCTAAAAGGTTTTAGTAATGGGTAGGTTAACTATTTGCTCTGTAAATGTCGGGGGCTTAAATGATAGGGGGAAGAGAGGCAGGGTAAGTGAGGCACTTAGATCCCTGGGGGCAGATATAATCTGCCTTCAAGAAACTCACATCCCGTGGCAAAAGAGAGGGCTTAACGTAATTCCAGGGTACAAACAGGTAACCTGCTCTTCCCAGACCACCACGACCAGAGGTGTTGCAATTCATGTTTCTAATCGACTGCCACCCATAAAACGAACACTATCAGATAAATTGGGCCGCTGGGCAATAGTTCATTATCAAGTGGGCAAACAGTATGTACGGTTTACGGGTCAAATGTAGACGACCCCGGTATGCTGGAGGAACTAGAGCTAGAGTTAGCCTCGTGGCCCTTTCCCCTTATTATCTGTGGGGACTTCAATATTCACCTGGATGCAAGTGGCCCCTTTATTAAGGAATATCGGGGGAGGAAGCCACAGGTGTTTAAAGCACTAGATGCCCTGATCTCTAGTCATGGACTAGTCGATATTTGGTCCTCTAGGAAGCCAGGTGATTCAGGTTATACTTACTTCTCGTGCCCTCATAGGAAATACGTCAGGGTTGATTACTTTTTTGTTTCCTCCACCCTCATGGAGGGTGCTGATATCAGGAAGTTGCCAAAAGGGCTGTCGGATCACGACCCTCTGATGCTGGAAATTATGGTACAGGGGCATGAACGATCATGTACGAAGTGGACCTTTGATAAGAAATTGCTGGTTACGGAGGGGTTCATAGAGCATATTAGGGGATGGGCCAGACAGTTCTTTGATATAAATAGGTTCAGTGCCTCCAGAGAAATAGTGTGGGATATGTTTAAGGCGGGGTTAAGGGGGGAGATCGCTAATTTTGTTGGACAACGTAGGAAGAGGCAGAGAGAGGAATTATATCGACTAACAGACCAACTGTCGAAGTGTGAGGAGGAACACACGGCTGCCATTGCCCAAAAACAGGTAGCGCGTCAAATTCAGCTTTAACAAGAGGTTACAAGGATAAAGGTAGAAATTAATGGATTTCACAGTAAATCAGTGGCGGAAGCCTTTCAAACTTATACCAGGGATAACTATGAGTATGGGGAGGCTACAGGTAAACATTTGGCACTACGGTTAAGACAAAGGGCAGCAGCAAATAACATCTTGAGGCTAAAAAGGAAAGATGGGACCCTAGCCACAGAACCCCAAGAAATTTTAAGTGTATTCGCAGAGTTTTATAGGGACCTTTATCAGACTAGGAATGAATCTCCAGAGGCCACTGGGCCTGAAAATGCCGGGAATTCCCCCATCTGGCAGGAACTAGAGGCAGATATTTCGATTAGTGAAGTTACCGAGGCTCTCCAGGTGATGGCCTTAGGTAAGGCGGCTGGCCCCGGTAGAATCCCGATGGAAGTTTATAAAGCCCAATAGTTAGAAATCAAATTTTCCCTCTGGAAATGTCATTCCATTCATCAACATTCATGTGATTAATACACCACCCATACGTCAATTATTCATTTAAACATTAAACATAGAAGCTCTACTCAGAATGTGTAAGCACTTATGTGCATATTTAATGTCATATCAAAAATTCAATAAAAACATATATCATCATCAACAACAATAAAAATAAAAATTTCTAAAAACATGCAAGTAATCTCATAGACCAACAATTCATCAGAAAGCAACCCCAGGACAGGAAATTTACATGAGACAATACATTTTGTCTTAAATCTGTTAATCTGAGATTTATCGTAGGCAGCACCCTGCAGGGGAGAAAAAACTTCCCTGTCTTTTACTGATCGCTGACTCTTCTCAAATTTAACAAAGATATTATGCATCGACGCGTTTCGGTGGAGCAGTGAGAAATAATGCCACCTTCCTCAGGACTAACAATTTTTCTTTTCCTTATCCCAATAGTATGTATAAGCCTACCATAAAAAGACAAAAATAGATATACATAAAAATCAGGAACATTTCCATAAGTTTTCATAATATTTCTTTTGTAACACTCCTGCATAGTAAAACTATCTTCATTATTACACAATTAAAGAATTAAAAACATATGGCTTATATATAAACCCAACATGTATATGGTCTATGGATACATGAGAATGAATACATCAATGTCAGTACTATGTAATAGGTACAGACCCCAACCAATACTTATAAATTGTTTACAACTCCATGATGTATAACGGACCACTGTCTGTGCCGTTTCATAAGTACAAACACAACTCCCAATAGAGCTTCCGAGAGACCCCACATCCATTCATTATCATCATGTTTATATTTATATTGTTAGATCACAACCGTTTACTCCCTTTCATACTGCAATCAATAAGTTACTGCACTCACCGGTGCTACGGCACTCTAGGTGGTGTGGCTCCTGTAGAATTAGGATGGTACACACTTCAACGATACAATATCAAATTTAAAATCCTATATATAATGGAAAAGAGATGGAACAATAGTTATTCCACATCTGTTTAGGTAGAGTTCATTTTCTTGCTAATTTATGCTACCGATGCTAACTGTATTATTACCTTTTTCCTTTCTTTATTCTCATGGAATAGGCAGTCTATTTGATTAGCATTCAATTTCAATAGAGTCACCTTCTATATGGGTTAAAAATACCTCAATCTTATTATTTAGTAGTGACATGATTAATCATCATTCTAGCCGTACATATGATTATCTTACTCTCACCCTTCAGTTCCGAAATAATTCTGAGACGTGTCAATATTCTTGTCCCAAAATTTTTTAAATTACCATGTTCGTAATCCTAAGTGAAAAGATACATCTATTTAGTTATTATGGTGAAAAGTTTTTCATTTACATGCCCTAAGTTACTATTCAATTCTAACTTAAATAGTTAGAGAAATAGGCACATAGTCAATCGTCTCACCTTTTCTCAATATGGTGAAAAGAGAGCATGTAGTCACTCTTTTTAAGCCTGTCCCCCAGAGCGCGAGAAAATAGCTGTAGAGAAACAAGCAAAACTTAATATTTTTCTATTTGGTACATAATAATATCCTTAGTTACCTAAATTAACCTGGCTTTTTTACATGCCCGTACTTGCAACATAGGCCCCGGACATTTTTTTGTTCCTTTTTAATCATAGGGTCTAGTGTAATTATCAACCCACTATTTGGTGTCCGTACTCATGGCATATGGCCTGTTTTGTGTTATAATATTGTTCTGTGTTAAAAAAAAAAAATTCCGCTTGGGTTCTCTTATAGATGCCGCCCTATTCTTATGTTTTGTGGCGAGTAATCTCTATTGTGGAAGAGTTATAGTACACCAAGTAGACACAGTTTGTTATAACTCTTCAATGGGTTATACCCCCCTATTCAACTTGCTTTGTACGAATTTTCTATGGTTCTCGATGTAACGGAAAACCCCATCACGTTCTCGTTAACGTTACCCGTGTTTATGTTGCAGAACAGTATAACCTCTAACTTAACTCGATAATGGGAATAGCCTCATTTTAGAATTTTCTCCTTTCCCGTTTCAACTTAGGTCCCAAACCGCTACCAACTAGAGATTCCTTCCACTTGTACCCATAGGTTATATTGCAGGAATTCGATCGAAGCTCCTTACCTCCGTCTTAGTGCGGTCCTTGCTTACTCCGGGGTCTCTACTTGGCTGTTCTTTTGGGATGAATAATCAGCCTACTCTTCCTTCTAGGCTTCTTTTATTCCGTTCCCTTTTTCTACATGACGGTATGCGCCTCTAATCTTCAGCGCGTTTCGATGACGTACATGAAGATTTGCAATGGCCGCCATCTTGGAGTAGTCTCCAATGTCCCATAGTAAATTTGATTACTAACCCTTATTCATTTGTGAAGATTTTACAAAAATTGATGCTGATTGTTATTTCGGGAATAAGAAATCAGCCTACCTTTGTTCCTAACATTTCATATTCCCTTCCCTTTCTGTAAGTAGTGACCCTGCACTCCTCTATTAGTCGGTTCAAATCAATGACATATTCGGCAATACTACAATAGTCGCCATCTTGGAGTGGTGCCCCATTTAAGACTATATATTATAATAATCATTGCCCTATATTCTTGTCTTAACTAAATAAATATCAAGATATATAAAATAGTCTATATGCAATAACTGCTTAAAAATCCAGGATATATTTATGACGTCTGAAGTTTAGATAACACTTCTAATTGGATTTGTATTGGTCACACCTACCAATCAAATTATTTTCCCTTTTACCGTATTTCTTTTAATATTTCATACCTATTGAGTATAGATATTTAATCAATTTTATCATAAATTACTAGGGCAAAATAGACCCATTTCAGTGTTATACTAAATGTTCCTCCCTCTATTATTTTATGTCCAGAGTGATAATATATTCTTCTCTTTTAGTCATTTGTATACAACACCTAACTGAAATCTTCTTAACTAATCAGTTTCATCCAGTCTTCTCTTGTATTCAAACCCCGTTCTATAGTGTCAAGAATGGAGATATACCATTGTTCGCGGTTTTTCCTCTTGGTTTCTGAGTTGCCTCCCCTTTTATTTATAGTTATTGTTTCAATAACAAACCATTCAAATTCGGTATGTTTATGATTAAGTGCAGTATAGTGTTCCACAAGGGGTGCATTGTGTTTATTTGTTTTAAGGGCTGACCTATGTTCCAGCATTCTGAGCCTGACTTCTCTCCCAGTTCCCCCACATACACTAACCCACAGGGGCAGCGTATTAGGTAGACAACATTGCAACTTCTACAGTTGTTCAGGCTTCTCGATATTAAATTGTAACCATTGTAGGTCAGATTCTTAGTCACCAAACAATGGTCACAGATGAAACATGAACCACATCTGTGGTTACCCAACACCTTGCCCATCTGGAGATTACTCTGTATAGTGGATTGGGTAGGTCTGTAGGTGTTAACCAAACATTTGCGGATGTTATGATTCCTTTTAAACGTAAAGAGTGGTTTTTGGAGTTTAATCTCATTTCCCTTGTTCAAAATATTCCAGTTGGAGTTAACTACATTCTTCAGTTTATTGCTAATATTAGAGAACTGGCTTACAAATACAATTCTATTACTTGAAGCATTATCTTTCTTATTCTTCTTGGATGGATTCTGGTCTAACATGCTCTCTCGATTGTAGAATCTTGCACGCTTAAATGCATGTTTTATCAATTTTTTCGGGTATCCCCGATCTAAAAGTTTACTCTTTAAAATTTTAGAATGTTTATAAAAATCATTAAGCGAAGAGCAACTCCCCGAAGACGGAGGAACTGTCCAAAGGGAATGTTATCCCTCTGTGCTTGAGGATGATAGCTCCTGTAGTGTAATAAAGTGTTCTTGTCCGTTGGCTTGGTAAAAAGCTCATCCTCAAGAACCCCCTGTACATTTTTTATGGTAATATCTAGAAAATTGACTGAGCTGTTGTTATAATCAGCTGTAAATTTCAGATTCTGATCTCCTAGATTGAGCCACTCCAGAAATTGTAAAAGAATTTCCTCTTCTCCTTCCCAGATGAAGAAGATATCATCAATGAAGCAGCGCCATAAGAGAATATTCTCATAAAAGGGCGCCGCTTCATTGAAGATGTGCCTGTCCTCAAAATTGCCTACATACAGGCACGCCAGTCTCGGAGCACAGGTGGCTCCCATGCTCGTGCCTTTACATTGGAGATATAAATCATCTTTGAACAGAAACATATTATTTTTCAGTACCAAAGTGATACCCTCTAAAATAAATTCCTTTTTCGCTCCTCTCAGATTATCCTCTGTTAAAATCTCATCAATTACTCTGATCGTGTCATCCTGAGGGATGTTTGTGTAAAGCGCTTCTATGTCGAGGGTTACCAACCATTGATTGATATTATTAAATGTTGTCCCCTCGATCATAGATTTAATGTGGGCTGAATCTCATACATATGATCTCTGTTGTAAGACTAATGGTTTTAAAAATGTGTGTACATATTTACTGAAGGGTTCTAATAAAGAACCAATGCAGCTCACTATGGGGTGCATGGGTGGATTGTTTTCATCTTTGTGGATCTTACGCAACCCATAAATTTCTGGAATGATTGCATTATAATTCCTTAAAAATGTATATTCTGCTTCACTAATCCAATAATTTTCATCTGCTTTTACAAGGATCTTGTCTACATGTTTCTTTAATGTCTCCATTCTTGAATTTGGTACTTTGGTGTAGTGATGCCTAATCTCAAGGAGTAACAACCTTCTCCTCTCGTAGTCTTCCGTATCGAAGACTACGACACCACCCCCTTTATCAGCCGGTTTAATTGTAAGGCTAGTCTCTTCCTTTAATGTTCTCATGGCTGTTCTAAGGTCTCCAGACATGTTATTAGGATCTGGGTACACCTCCCTGATTATTCTTCTAACTTTTGTATCCACCACACGTTCAAACGTTTCAACATTTTTACAGACCTGTGTAATTGCAGGTTTATAAAGCCCTCCAGTCAGAACTAACCCCTCTCCTTTTAGATCTGTTCCTGGCCGTACAGCAGAAGGGGATTCCACCTCAATCCTGGCATGAAACCAACATCATTGTATTCTTGAAGAAAGGGAAAGCTGCTGAGGATCCAGCCTCGTATCGACCCATCTCCCTGATTAACGCTTTTGAGAAACTATATTCTAAGATCATCGCGCTCCGACTTGGTAAAATTATCGCCACTTTGGTGAGCCCATGGCAACATGGCTTCATACCAGGGAGAGGGACTATGGATCACGTACGTTGGGTAATCTCCTTGTTCGACATAGCAGATGCCTCAGGGGAGCAGATGTCCCTGATCCTCCTTGATGCTCAAAAAGCTTTCGATCAGGTTGAGTGGGCATACTTATAGGACACTTTAAGATTTAATGGGTTTGGACCTCGCATATTAACGGCCATAAGAGCTATGTACGCACAGCCATATGCTAGGATTCAATTGATGAGTAGGGAGTCCGAAAAGAATTTGGTAGCTCGAGGTACAAGACAGGGGTGCCCTTGCTCATCAATTCTTTTTGCGCTATATATAGATCCACTTATTAGATCAATCATTCAAGATCAGTCAATCAAACCAATAGTGGTCAGGGGGTATAATACCAAGGTGTTAGCATATGCTGACGACATAGCTGTCGTCACCCCTGACCCAATGGGAGCAATTGCGAGGATCGAAGTCTTGGCCCTGGAATTCGGCAGGCAGTCGGGATACTGTTTGAACTCTGATAAGACTAGGATTGTCAGTACTAAAACCATTATCTGCCAGGATCCACGTAAGACTGAGGTAGCTACCTATCTCGGGATTGATATTTCGGCGGATGTTGGATCCACATGGGCAATCAATTCGGTTCCTCTCATAGAGAAGATTAGTAGAGACTTAAAAAGAATAGATCATTTACATTTGTCTATAATAGGAAGGTGCAATGTGCTTAAAATGACGATGTTCCCGAAAGTTTTATATTTATTCCGTTGTATCCCGCTAGAGCCAGAACTTGCCTTCTTTAGGAAATTAGACGGAATATTCTCCCAATTTATCTGGCATTATCAGAAGGTCAGGCGATCATTGAAATTTCTGACCCTTTCTCAAGATCGGGGGGGTTGGCGGTTCCCAACTTACTTTATTATTACTGGGCCATAACTTTACAACAAATGGCATACTGTTTAAATCAAATAAAGGGGCAGAAACAGGCTTGGGAGGTCAGGAAAGCGAAATTCCCCCTTCAATCTTTGAGTTAGCCATAGGTGGTGCAGCACCAGGGGTTTTACTGAAGCAAAAAAACACGCTTCAAGCCTCTTAGAGCGGATTGGAATGTCTGGCACAAAGTATGCAAGCTTTTAGAAATTCCTAGGCTCCAGAGATACCTGCTCCTGTGGCGATCACCAGTATTTCTGGCCCCTCTCTATGATGGAATAGGTAAACTTTGGGAACAGGCAGGAGTCAGTAAGATAGGCGATGCTATTGATCTGAATGGAATCATTTCTTTTGTAAAGCTTCAGGAGGGGTATAG
The DNA here is from genome assembly GCA_963921515.1 of Calotriton arnoldi. Lineage (NCBI taxonomy): Eukaryota > Metazoa > Chordata > Amphibia > Caudata > Salamandridae > Calotriton > Calotriton arnoldi. Next base: position 1,738,658 of record CAWUFW010001860.1, on the reverse strand, counting down.
TTTTGACTCTAGATCATGCTTTAAGTATGTCCAAATTAGGGAGACAATTAGACCCGTTGTATCACATATTATTAGTACGGATCGGATTCCGCTGCTAGAAAGTTTTCTGTATAAACAACCCCGAATCAAGGATTTATACTCCATCCTGATAAACGCCAATCCGGATGACCTAGTAAAGGTCAAAACCGCTTGGGCAGGCAAGATAGAGAATCAGGATTTGGACTTAAGCAGGTCATTGACACTCTCCAAGAAAGTGTTTCTCTCTGCTAACTTAAAGGCCCAACACTTCAAAACAGTTTTCAATTTGTACTTTACCCCGGCAAAACTGTTTGCTTGGGGGAAAAGGGAAAATGACCACTGCCCAAGGTGTGGGCAGTGCTCCGCAGATCTGGCCCATATGTTTTGTGACTGCAGTAAACTAAATCTGCTGAAAAAGGGGATTGAAATCTTTTTGCGGAAAGTTTTAAGACAGGATGTGTCTGTCTCACCAACCATGATGTTATTAGGCTGTGATGAGAATGCAAAGTTAGAACCAACTCAGGTATATTTTTGTTTTATGGCAACTGCAGTAGTCCGATTACTGATTGCATCAAAATGGAAGGATGCTGACCCTCCGACGTATCAAGCTTGGTATGCCAGACTGCTTCACGTATATAACATAGAGATGGCACTGTATAAATGTAAAGGCCGGAGGGCGAGGAGAAGGGGCAGGCACATTTGGGGCCCTTTGATGAACTAGGTAGGGAGTATAACTCCTCCAAGCGATGTCAAATTTTTGGCTCTAGGATAGTATGCAATGTATAAGTAATACTGTACTGGGCTAAACGTATTCCTCTTTTCCTCTTTTGTTGTTGTATATTTATTTAAGGAACGATTTGGCTGAACAGATGTAAGAACCATTTATGATACTGACTTGTGTATTTGTATAGATTTTTTTTTTCTGTAATTATTGCTTTTTCTGGGAAGAAATTAAAAAGAAAAGAATTCCAGCTCTGGAAAAAAACCCACTACCCATGCACTAATCCATGCACTCAGGCTCTACCTATGCACTCCTCAAATCACCCAGGCACTACCCCTGCACTCATGCAATCTGCCGGGCACTACCCATGCACTCATCCAATCACTCTGGCAGTACTATTGCACTCATCCATTCCCTCAAACACTACCCATGCACTCATCCATGCACTCAGGCACTACCCATGCACTCCTCCAATCACCCAGGCACTACCCCTGCACTCATGCAATCAGCCAGGCACTACCCATGCACTCATCCAATCCCTCAGGCACTACCATTGCACTCATCCATTCCCTCAAACACTACTCATGCACTCCTCCAATCACCCAGGCACTACCCATGCACTCATCCATGCACTCAGTCTCCACCCATGCACTGCTCCATGTACTCAGTCTCTACCCCTGCACTCATGCAATCACTTAGGCACTTCTGTTGCACTCATCCATTCTCTTAAACACTGATCATGCATCATCCATGCACTCTGCCACTACTATTGCACGCATCCATTCCCTCAAACACTACCCATGCACTCATCCATGCACTCAGGCACTACCCATGCACTCCTCCAATCACCCAGGCACTACCCATGCACTGATCCATGCACTCAGGATCTACCCATGCACTGATCCGTGCACTCAGGCTCTACCCCTGCACTCATGGAATCAGTCAGGCACTACTGTTGCACTCATCTATTCCCTCAAACACTACCCATGCACTCATCCATGCACTCAGGCACTCCTCATGCACTCCTCCAATCACCCAGGCACTACCCATGCACTCAGGCTCTACCCATGCTCTGCTCCATGCACTCGGGCTCTACCCCTGCACTCATGGAATCACTCAGGCACTACTGTTGCACTCATTTATTCCCTCAAACACTACCCATGCACTCATCCATGCACTCAGGCACTCCTCATGCACTCCTCCAATAACCAAGGCACTACCCATACACTCATCCATGCACTCAGGCTCTACCTATGCACTCCTCCAATCACCCAGACACTACCCCTGCACTCATGCAATCAGCCATGCACTACCCATGCACTCATCCAATCACTTAGGCACTACTATTGCACTTATCCATTCCCTCAAACACTACCCATGCACTCATCCATGCACTCAGGCACTATCCATGCACTCCTCCAATCACCCAGGCACTACCCCTGCACTCATGCAATCAGCCAGGCACTACCCATGGACTCATCCAATCACTCAGGCACTACTATTGCACTCATTTATTCCCTCAAACACTACCCATGTACTGATCCATGCACTCAGGTACTACCCATGCACTCCTCCAATCACCCAGTCACTACCCATGCACTCATCCATGAACTCAGGCTCCACCCATGCACTGCTCCATGAACTCAGGGTCTATCCTTGCACTCATGCAATCACTCATGCACTTCTGTTGCACTCATCCATTATCTCAAACACTAGTCATGCACTCATCCATGCACTCTGCCACTACTATTGCACTCATCCATTCTCTCAAACACTACCCATGCACTCATCCATGCACTCAGGTACTACCCATGCACTCCTGCAATCACCCAGGCACTACCCATGCACTCATACATGCACTCAGGCTCTACCCATGCACTCATGGAATCACTCAGGCACTACTGTTGCACTCATCTATTCCCTCAAACACTACCCATGCACTCATCCATGTACTCAGGCACTACTCATGCACTCCTCCAATCACCCAGGCACTACCCATGCACTCATCCATGCACTCAGGCTCTACCCCTGCACTCATGCAATCACTCAGGCACTTCTGTTGCACTCATCCATTCTCTTAAACACTAGTCATGTGCTACTCATGCACTCATCTATTCCCTCAAACACTACCCATGCACTCATCCATGCACTCAGGCTCTACCCATGTGCTCCTCCAATGACCCAGGACCTACCCCTGCACTCATGCAATCAGCCAGGCTCTACCCATGCACTCATCCAATCCCTCAGGCACTACTATTGCACTCATCCATTCCCTCAAACACTACTCATGCACTCCTCCAATCACCCAGGCACTACCCATGCACTCATCCATGCACTCAGGCTCTACCCATGCACTGCTGCATGCATTCAGGCTCTACCCCTGCACTCATGCAATCACTCAGGCACTTCTGTTGCACTCCTCCATTCTCTCAAACACTAGTCATGCATCATCCATGCACTCTGCCACTACTATTGCACGCATCCATTCTCTCAAACACTACACATGCACTGATCCAATCACTCAGGTACTACTATTGCACTCATCCATTCCCTCAAACACTACTCATGCACTCATCCATGCACTCAGGCACTACCCATGCACTCCTGCAATCACCCAGGTACTACCCATGCACTGCTCTATGCACTCAGGCTCTACCCCTGCACTCATGGAATCACTCAGGCACTACTGTTGCACTTATCTATTCCCTCAAACACTACCCATGCACTCATCTGTGCACTCAAGCACTACTCATGCACTCCTCCAATCACCCAGGCACTACCCATGCACTCATCCATGCACTCAGGCTCTACCCATGCACTGCTCAATGCACTCAGGCTCTACTCCTGCACTCATGCAATCACTCAGGCACATCTGTTGCATTCATCCATTCTCTTAAACACTAGTCATGCACTACTCATGCACTCATCTATTCCCTCAAACACTACCCATGCACTCATCCATGCACTCAGGCTCTGCCCATGCACTCATCCAATCCCTCAGGCACTACCATTGCACTCATCCATTCCCTCAAACACTACTCATGCACTCCTCCAATTACCCAGGCACTACCCATGCACTCAGGCTCTACCCATGCACTGCTCCATGCACTCATGCTCTACCCCTGCACTCATGCAATCACTCAGGCACTTCTGTTGCATTCATCCATTCTCTCAAACACTAGTCATGCACTCATCCATGCACTCTTGCAGTACTATTGCACTCATCCATTCTCTCAAACACTATACATGCACTCATCCAATCACTCAGGCGCTACTCATGCACTCATCCATTCCCTCAAACACTACTCATGCACTCATCCATGCACTCAGGCACAACCCATGCACTCCTCCAATCACCCAGCAACTACCCCTGCACTCATGCAATCACCCAGGCACTACCCCTGCACTCATGCAATCACTCAGGCATTTCTGTTGCACTCATCCATTCTCTCACACACTACTCATGCACTCATCCATGCACTCAGGCACTACCCATGCACTCCTCCAATCACCCAGCAACTACCCCTGCACTCATGCAATCAGCTAGGCACTACCCATGCACTCATCCACTAATCCATACACTATTCATACATTCATCCACATACACATTTATCCAAGCAATCAGATTTACTACATACAATTTTTCTATTTTTAACCAGTATAGGTGGGTTTTTTTTAAAACAATTTTTTTTTGTTTTTGTATTTTCAAACAATGTATTTTTTTCTGTGTTGTTGACTTTTTTCTAACAAAAAAAACTTGAACAGTCCAACATGACTACTTCAAAAAAACAAAGAAAAACAAGATTGTCAAGCATAAAAAAAATTAACACTTGTGTGTTTTTATTGTGTTAATAATTGCATGAATACGTTGCTCCCCAACACACAGGTTTGCTTGACAGTTTCTGCAGTTGATGGTAGCATCTGCTAGCTCAGGAAAAATATGTGGCTGAGGTGAAGGTGGAACTGGTGCACCCGATGTTGATGGTGCATTAGCATCAGCCTGGGCAGCTTGCTCACCTTTCTCACGCACCATCAGTTATTTGGCTAAACGATTTGGATGAATTGTCTCAAGGTGCTTCTTCATAGATGAGGTGCCGCACGAATATTTCTTGTCAGAAGCTCGAGAAAGCACTCTTTGGCACAGAGTGCAAGTAACTTTTCTTGCGTTGACTTTCTTCTCCTCCTCAGGCACCTTGAAAAAAGCCCATACTATACTTTCTTTGCTTTTCTTCACAGGCTCCTCCACTTCCTCAGGCTCTTCCAGCAGATCTTCTTGTGGATGACTGGATGCCATTGTTATGAAAAAAGTCAAAAAACCCCCCAAAAAAAGCAATTGTAAGAGCCTTCAAAAAAGAGGTCTTGACAGGAAGACACACCCAAAATAAGAGGAATAACACAGGTGTTGGATCCTCCCTCTAACAGAAAGAAAAGGTTTCAAACCCATCAAAAGCTTTCTTTCCAGGTCACATGGATTCGCGTAGGGGACGCGCACCCGTTGTGTACACATCGCGCACCCGTAAAATCTCCTACAAACTCCTAAAGTATAAATTGCTGTTTATAAATTATTTTGTAAAGTATAATAGTCAAAGTCTTTAAGCAAAACTGATATTCAAAGATTCTCAGTGATATTTCATATTTTTGGAATTACGCTGGAGTCGCGTCTCCTACGCGAACCCGGAAATACGTGCCAGCACGGTTCGCGCAACGAACCCGTATACGTCGCGCACCCGTAACATCTTGTACAGTTAATTCTGAAGTATAAATTCCTGTTAATAAATTGTTTTCTAAAGTATATTAGTGAAAGTCTTTAAGCAAAACTGATATTTAAAGTTTCCATAGTAATATTTTATTCTTTTGAAATTACGGTGGAGTCACGTCTCCTACGCGTACCCGGAAATCGGCGCGGTTCGCGCACCCACTGCGTAGAAACGCATCCCATAGGCAAATCACTGACAGAATATTGACGTCAAAAATATCGCCGTCAAAAATATCGGAGCCGAAATATCGATGTCAAGAATATCGAAGTCCTATCTACATTATGGTAAGCACAAAAATATCGTTGTCAAAAATATCGTTGTTAAAAATATGGTGCGCAACCCTTTTTTCAAAATTAAAGAAAAAAAAAGTAGTTAGCATAAGAATACAACAAAACAACTTTCGTAGTACTAAAAGCATTATTTCAAGTTAATAGAAATTTTATTCGTTCAAATAAATATCACTATAAATCTTTAATAGTCTATGATATATATATTTTTAAAAAGTGATTATAATTATTAAAGAAGATTTTAGAAAAACTATGAATAATTTTAAAAGAGAAGTTCAAAAAAATACTTCCAAACATTTTTAAATAAAAGGAATTTGATAAAACACTTAGAAATTCTGAAAAAAGCATAGATGACAGTAATTTTATACTCAAGGTTTAGCATTTAAAAAACCTGCAAAATTCACAGAAAAAAACATAGGTTTCAGGGACGTTATGGTTAGTAATTAGCATTTTAAAAACCTTTGAAATTCACTGAAAAAACCATAGGTTTCAGGCACGTTATAGTTAGGAATTAGCATTTAAAAAACCTTAGAAATTCACTGAAAAAACCACAGGTTTCAGGGATGTTATAGTTTGTTGGACATTTCATTGGTACAAAACCAGAGAAATTCGGCCGTTATAGTTAGTTGAGCTAACTATAACTCAGGCCCCGCAATGCACTGCTGATGACGTCACATATTACATCACTCATGACATGGTCAGTGACATCACTGATGACATCACTGATGACATCTCAAATGACATCACTGATGACTTCATCCACTGAATATCTGATGCACCTCCTTATACCCTAATATAACCTTTCATACACCCACTCTAAAATACGGACTACCATTCTCGAAACCATAGGCACACCAGTACCAGTTAGTACATACCCACTCACTGATTCATATGTCTACACACATCCACTCACTCACTGATACAGTCACTCATATACGCAGTCACTCATCAATACAGCCTCTGATATATGCACTCATACACCCATACAGACACTCACACACCGCCATTCACCCACAGAGATACTCACACACCTAGTCAGTCACCCAAAGACTCAATCACAGTGCCATTTACTCACCAATACAGTTATACAAACACCACCTCACTCATTCATACAGATACTAACACATACTTACTCTCTTATACAATCACTGACACAAACACACACTCATCCATCCAGCCATACTCACACATGTACCACTGAGACATCCATTCACTCACCAACACAGCCATACACACAGTCACCCACCCATACAGCCCCTCGCAGATGCATTCATGAACCCATACATCCAGTGAATCACCCACTCACACATCCATGCAGGGAGTCACACCCCCCACCCACCCACACAGACACTCAGGCACCTATACAGGTACTTAGACAACCAATCATTAACCCATATAGACACTCATGTAGCTACTCACCAATGCATGCAGCCACTTACACACCAACTGACAGACTGATACAGACATTCACACAGATTAGTCATTCACCCATGCATTCACTAAGACACGTTTGATCACTCACTTATACAGTCAGTCACGCACCCACTAAATCATCCATTCAGACACTCATACACACACTCATTCTTCAATACACCTTGGTGTATATGTATCAATCAATCAATCACAGAATTTGTAGAGCGCACTACTTACCCGCGAGGGTCTCAAGGCGCTGGGGAAAAAGAAAGAGGGGGGGGTGCCGCTACTGGTCGAACAGCCAGGTCTTGAGTAGCCTCCTGAAGGACAGCAGGTCTTGGGTCTGTCGTAGGCTGAGTGGAAGGGTGTTCCAGGTCTTGGCGGTGAGGTGGGAGAAGGATCTGCCGCCGGTGGTTGTTCTTTGAATGCGAGGGACGGTGGCGAGGGAGAGGTCGGCGGAGCGGAGCTGGCAGTTGGGGATGTAGAAGAAGAGTCGTCTGTTGAGGTAGGCTGGGCCGGTCTTGTGGGGTGCCTTGTGTGCATGGATGAGGAGTTTGAAGGAGATTCTCCTGTCGACGGGGAGCCAGTGCAGGTTTCTCAGGTGGGGGGTGATGTGGCTGTGGCGTGGTACGTCGAGGATCAGGCGTGCAGAGGTGTTTTGAATGCGTTGCAGTTGCTTGATGAGCTTGGCCGGGGCTCCCGCGTAGAGGGCGTTTCCATAGTCGAGTCTGCTACTGACGAGGGCCTGGGTGACTGTTCTTCTTGTATCTGTCGGGATCCACCTGTAGATCTTGCAGAGCATGCGGAGGGTGTTGAAGCAGGAGGAGGAGACTAAGTTGACTTGCTTGGCCATGGAGAGCGTTGAGTCGAGGATGACTCCCAGGTTGCGTGCATGGTCGGTGGGTGTAGGGGCTTCCCCCAGTGACGTTGGCCACCAGGAGTCGTCCCAGGCTGAAGGGTTGGAGCCGAGGATGAGGACCTCCGTCTTGTCCGTGTTCAGCTTTAGTCGGCTGCTCTTCATCCAATCGGCGGCGGCCTTCATTCCTTTGTGGAGGTTGGATTTGGCAGCGGGGGGGTCCTTGGTGAGGGAGAGGATCAGTTGAGTGTCATCGGCGTAGGAGATTATGTTGAGGTCGTGCTGTCTGGCGATGCGTGCGAGCGGGCCATGTAGATGTTGAACAGGGTCGGGCTGAGGGATGATCCCTGGGGTACGCCGCAGGTGATCTCGGAGGCACTGGATCGGAATGGGGGGAGGCAGACTCTCTGGGTTCTGCCGGAGGGGAAGGAGGTGGTCCATTCCAGGGCCTTGTCTCGGATCCCTGCGTCTTGGAGGCGTGCGCGTAGAGTGCGGTAAAAGACAGTGTCGAAGGCGGCGGAGAGGTCTTTTTAGAAACACACAGTCACTGGATGATGTCATCAGTGATGTCATTTGAGATGTCATCAGTGATGTCACTGACCATGTCATGAGTGATGTAATATGTGACATCATCAGCAGTGCATTGCGGGGGCGCGAGTTATAGTTAGCTCAACTAACTATAACGGCCGAATTTCTCTGGTTTTGTACGAGTGTAATGTCCAACTAACTATAACGTCCCTGAAACCTGTGGTTTTTTCAGTGAATTTCTAAGGTTTTTTAAATGCTAGTTCCTAACTATAACGTGCCTGAAACCTATGGTTTTTTCAGTGACTATATATATATTAAAAAAAAATGAGGTCAAGCATCAGCACGTATGCGCTGTCTGCAAGACCTACCGTAATACTGAGTGTAATCCCGCCAGCCACTTGCCATTTGTTCACTCATGTGCCACCTTTATTTCCTGGCTCCTTATTGGTTGGTGCTCCTGGTACATCACTTCCGTTTTTAGGCCAGGAGCACCGGCCAACTACAGTTTCCTTACACTGTAGTTCCATATGTAATCTTTGGGGTCTACATATTTTTTAACATAGCGCCTGCTTCACTCGCAAACACGCACGTACCGGGTGCTGCGCATTCTTTCAGCATGCACGTTTCACTCGCAGACACGCACATACTGGGCGCTTCGCTTTTTTCATCATTGCTTGCCCACCTCCATTTTTTAATAATGCTCAAATTTAAATCAGCGTGGCGCCGATTTTAGAAGAGCCGCACTTTAATTTTCTTTGCAGCTTCAAAGCGCTGCGCTTTAAGTTTATTTGCAGCTTCAAAGCTGCATCTGCTCCCTCTCCAGCCACCCAAAACAGCCTGCCTATTTCACGCTCCTCCCACGTCTTCATCTACGGCAGGGCAAAAAACTCTTCTGGCTATGGTGATCAGCCACTGAACAGGGCTCTGACCTGCCCGCCCCCCCTCCTCCCCTGCAGCAGCTGATCAGCAGCCCACAACACCAGAATGAGTTGTGTGGCTGCCAGGAACCCGATGCATGTGAGTCACTGCTTTTGTAAAATATCTTTAAAATATCAACTTACTTACCGAGTGACATAGGGGCATATTAGCAAGGAATAGCGATATTTATCGCTAACCGCGCTTAGCGCGACTTTGGTTAAGCCGCCTATCGCTGGAAAATAACGCTGAGATAACACCCTATTAACAAGGTTTATCTCCATAGCGATATAATTTCCAGCGATAGCGGCAAAATGTGAGAATATCGCTGGAAAAGCAGCGATATTCTCGCATTATCGCTAAGGTGGATTCAGCATTAGAATCCACCTCCTATACTTTAAACAGGTAAGTCATCCTCAGTAGCAGGAGATAAAATATAGCGATAAACGCGCTTAGCGCGAATTATTTTATCGCTTCGCCTGCCTTGCTAATAGGGGGTAGTGGAGTTAGCGACTGTTTCCAGTCGCTTTTAGTAGGGAACGCCTTCCTTGCATGTCATTAGCGATAATTATCGCTGACATGCAAGGCGATGGAAAACGCGGCCTCTAACGCCTGAAAGCTGTCGCTAACGCCTGTTAGCGACAGCTTGCTAATAGGGCGATAAAATTATCGCCGCTTTAGCGGCAAAAAGTGCTGCTAAAGCGGCGATAAAGCCCTTGATAATATGCCCCATATTCCCTTATTTCAAATAAGGGACTGAACTTCCCCTCTTCCTGTTTTTCTTTGTGTCAGAATGGACTATCTATGTCACTCGGTAAGTAAGTTGATATTTTAAAGAGATTTATGCCGTTGTTGTGCCTTCTGTATTTTCATGAGTTCAGTCCGATGCAGTGGTGTGGCGAAGATGCTGTATGTTTAACATTATCAGCGTAGTTGTGCTGAGCCCTCACATTGGGTTAATGCTTCTCTATGCTCCATTAGGCAGTCTGCTGTAGCAGTACTGCGTGAGATAGTGTTATTTATATGGAAGAGTATGTCGGTGCTGAACCTGCACGCTGCTTCTTTAATGCTCCAGTATTTGAATTAAAATATTAAAACAACCTTTACGTATTGTCCTCCTTTGGGTCATGGAGGATCAACTGAAATGTATTATGAATATGGCGGGCCACCACTAAAGATAACACCAGAATGAGTTGTGTAGCTGCCAGGAACTCCGGACTCCATACGCCTGGGGTAGTCTGAGTCATAAATCCATCGATGCATGTGAGTCACTGCTTTTGTGTCTCTGACAGTTCCCATGCGCATGGGCTACCCCGGTGTGCAGCCTGGGCATAACAGAGGCGAAAGCAGACTTGAAGTCTGAGAGGGCAGGCAGGACAGTCGGGTAATCACAAGGCTCCTCGATGCCCCCATCCCGCGCTTGTTCTGATGCTCTTCTCAGCTGCTGGCAGCAGTTTACTATCATGGGCTGCCTGGGCATGCTTTGGCGTCTGAAACTGGTAAACATTGTCTCTTTCTCCCCTTTCTTTACTGTTCTATTCACTTCCCTTCTTTTTCTTTTTCTCCTCCCTTTTATTTTTCTACTTTTTGTTTCCCCACCATTTTCTTCTTCTCCTTTTCTCTACTCCTTCTCTCCTTCTCTCTTCTGCTGTACTACACTCGACGCCACGCCAATCCACTCAACTCTTCTCCTCTCTTTCGTTGTCAAAGTGGAGTGAAATGCTATAATAAAACTTATAAAGATGTCAGACTTTAGCCTACTCTCAACATTGAAACTACTTCGTTAATAGAATATTAGAGTAAGAATTTTATTTATTGTGAACAGAAATGCCAAATATATTAGTCACATTTTTCACTGAAATTATCCAGTTGTAGGCTTCATTCACAAACTTTCTCCTTTGAGTAGGTGTGAAGTATATCCAGGAGAAAGTGAACAGAAAAATGTTTGTGAATGGGGTATTGTGTTAGCAATAAAAGAGTACCAGAACAGCATTGTTTTTGAATGTATGAAGGGTGATGTGCTTAGTGAGCCACTTCAAGCTTCCTCAGCTGGAGGTGGGGGCCAGGGTATTCATTTCTGAAGGCCAGGTTCTTTGCCTCGCCAAGGATGCTGATGCAAAGCATGGTCCATTGCCTGGATCCCTGACCTGCCAAGAGCTATCCACATTTGGAGCAGCCTTGTCTTCTGAAGATTTAGGGGTCGATTCCGATTCGGGCCAGAAGCGCACCTAACACTATTTGTCCGGAAAAAAACCCAGCCGAATGCGTGTTTCCCGACCGATTCGAACAGTCGTCCCAACGAGCAAGTACGATGCGCATAACAGCCCAGATTCCGAGCGAGCCGTACTTACCCATTTCAGCTCCTGTTCCCCGCCCGAGCCGTATCTGTAAACGCCGAATCGAGTCGCACGGAAGCAAATACACAGCACCTTCCGGCCGGACTAGTATGATGCGCATTCCGTACGCGCCGAACCCGTCGCTACGTCCGGCACGTCAGAGCATCCGGGAGAGCTGTACATAAGCTCCGATTCGCACCACAAGACGATTCACGGCGACGAGACGAACAAGTCAGCGACGAGTACGAGTCGAAGCCACAAGAAACCCGAACGAGACGAACAAACCATGAATCCCATCGCGCAGGTCCTACCAATACTCTACATCTATTACCGGGACCGGTACGGACGCGTACGGCACAGACGGTAAGTCAAACACCCACAACACAAACAAACGACACGTACCCGAAATATGTCACACACACATAGGGAAGCAGAAATGACGTACACTAGCAACAGCAGAACCATAAGGGCGGGATGGCTACCACCAATGCCATACACACCCATAGGGTGCTGGATGCCTACCACTACCACCACCCCTACTCAGGGGGGCCTGGATGCCTGTCACTACTTCCATCCCCACCCATAGGGGGATGGATGCCTACCACTACCACCACCCCTACTCAGGGGGGCCTGGATGCCTGTCACTACTACCATCCCCACTCATAGGGGGATGGATGCCTACCACTACCACCACCCCTACTCATGGGGGCCTGGATGACTGTCACTACTACCATCCCCACTCATAGGGGGATGGATGCCTACCACTACCACCACCCCTACTCAGGGGGGCCTGGATGCCTACCACTACCACCACCCTACTCATGGGGGCCTGGATGCCTACCACTACCACCACCCCTACTCATGGGGGACTGGATGCCTGTCACTACTACCATCCCCACTCATAGGGGGATGGATGCCTACCACTAACACCACCCCTACTCAGGGGGGCCTGGATGCCTGACACTACTACCATCCCCACTCATAGGGGGATGGATGCCTACCACGACCACCACCACTACTCAGGGGGGCCTGGAGGCCTGTCACTACTACCATCCCCACTGATAGGGGGATGGATGCCTACCACTAACACCACCCCTACTCAGGGGGGCCTGGATGCCTGTCACTACTACCATCCCCACTCATAGGGGGATGGATGCCTACCACTAACACCACCCCTACTCATGGGGGACTGGATGCCTGTCACTACTACCATCCCCACTCATAGGGGGATGGATGCCTACCACTAACACGACCCCTACTCATGTGGGCCTGGATGCCTGTCACTACTACCATCCCCACTCATAGGGGGATGGATGCCTACCACTACCACCACCCCTACTCATGGGGGCCTGGATGCCTGTCACTATTACCATCCCCACTCATAGGGGGATGAACGCCTACCACCCACACCACCCCTACACATAGGACGGGTAATGCATGACACAACCAGCATACTCCAACATAAGCAATGTCTGAAAATACATCCCACCAACACCATGACAAGCGTGTGTAGTCTGTGTCAAATGCCTACAACACTGAACATGACATTGAGCATACAATGTGACCCCCTATCACATGTGTCACACATAAATGTGTGTGGCCTCCACAATGCAAGCCGACCATGACCACTGTGGCAATGGGGTATAACACCCCATCATCACAGTGACCAAAAGGTAAGTGTGGGGTCCATAGCTGAAGCACATTTTGAACATTGTGGCAATGGGGTCTAAACCCCCATCATCACAGTGACCAAAAGGTAAGTGTGGGGTCCATACCTGAGGCACATTTTGAACATTGTGGCAATGGGGTATAACACCCCATCATCACAGTGACCAAAAGGTAAGTGTGGGGTCCATAGCTGAAGCACAGTTTGAACATTGTGGCAATGGGGTCTAAACCCCCATCACCACAGTGACCAACAGGTAAGTGTGGGGTCCATAGCAGAAGCACATTTTGAACATTGTGGCAATGGGGTATAACACCCCATCATCACAGTGACCAAAATGTAAGTGTTGTCATGGGAAAAGCTGCAAATGCCAAACAGCATGGATGATTCCTGGTCACAGAACAACAAACACATCTGTGGCATAGTAGTGCTTGTGTCCCATAGCAACATACATTGGGTGAGGCAAACAGTGCAGTGCAAATAAGATATACCTTTGGCCATGTGCAGACAAACATCACCCATGGGGGCTGACATTGTCAACATTCGTCAATAACACAATGACAGAAGTGAGCATCATAATGCAGCCCCACATATCTGCACCAATGGACACACAAATGTAGATATCCTGTGGAGACTGTAGATGTGAGGTGAACAAATACCATACCATGGCAGCAATGGGACATACAAACCATGATCATTGTGCTGACTGATGACCTAGGAGTCCCAGGGACAGCAGGGGAAAGCCACCAAACAACATACAGCCAATGGCACACTAAAGATATGCCAATGCAGTGGTGCAGATGCACAAACAGGCAGCCTCACACTGCATATCAAACACAACAGGTGATGGGGGGTGTGCCAGTGTCCCCAGGCAACCACACAACACATGAGGAGGCCTGAATCACAATTACACAGATGTGTATACAGTGCCACACAAAAGTAACTCATGGATTGGATTCCCCTATGTGGGCAATCAGGCATTGTTAGATGAGAGGGAGCCCAAATTACACGTCACACAAGCTTGTAGGAACAGCAAATAACACAGCAAGAGACAGACCCACCACAGCACTACCCCCAGGGACCCCACATTGTGGTGACCCTGGCCTGCATGATAATCCCACTGTGATGACAAAGCTAGATGTCGTTCACACTGTGAACCACAGTCATGTGTCCTGAGCAACAAACTACCATCACACCTACACAAGCACAAATCAATCAGCACGACCTGTCAGCCAAGGCCAACATGGAGGTAGGGGTCTAGCCGTACAACAACTCTCATTTGCACACACTCAACACCACACACCTTGATCTCCACCAATGTGCAGCAGTGAAGCTCACATGGACTGGTGACATTGCACATGCACCCATGACAATCCCAGGGGTGGTGGGGGAACTAAGGTGCAGAAACCCATCACACATGGCCAGTCAACAAGACTCGTGAATGTCTGACACACTGCACAGTACGCCGTACATGGGCATGACGTGAAATCCACCACAATCAATGGGATCCCGGACACAGTCACACACCAATGAAGAAGTCAAGGTCACCCACAAAGAACACACATAGACAACTTCCAACATTGCAGCTCTGACCCTGAGGAGTGGCAGCAGTCACACACACAACGTGTCACAATCACTGAAAGCTAACACAAACTGTAAATTACATGACTTGTGTAACCAACAAGTGCCAAGGGGAATCCTGACTGTGTCTCATCTGCGTTTGCCCACAAACTCAGCCCTGACAGCAAACACACCTATGGATGACACCCTGATGACCAGTAATGTCCCATGCACCCACATCCCAGAGAACCCAGTGCGAAGATTTGTGGGGAACATAGGTCAACTCAGCAAGCATCACAAACAGGAACATCACTAGGGATCCCAGCCTGCGTTGCAAAATGGAAGTGAACACACACAGACATGCTCACACAACACACACCTTGGGCTCAGGCAATGTCACGGTATCTGAAATGCAATATATACTTTATTCACAGATATCAAAAGTGTCTTTTTGTGGCCCTTTTCCTGACGAAGGCACGTCTGTGCCGAAACGCGCGTCGAAAGCAACAGATTATCAAAATCTTGCCACATTGTTTCCTAAGATCTTCAGAAACCAATTGTCATTTATCATCTAATTGAAAACGATGAAAAATGTTTTTTTAATTGATTGTTAGTTACATGGTGTATGAATGAAGAGGAATGAATGAGTATAAATGGGGTGTTATTTTAACATAAAATTATTTTTTGCTATTGCATATCAATAAAAATTATTTTTGTATAGAAATACAGATACGGTGGGTTCTCCCTTTGTTTTCTATAAAGTTTGGTTCAATTTTGTTATTGTTTATATAAATGTTGCCTTAAGTTTATACATTAGATTAATTAGCCCTGCCTTAAGGAACTTTACCCTACTAGCAGGGGGCCTCTATCTTTACAATATAAATGTCACAGAATTACACACTGCCATGAGGGGACTCCACTCCTGTGTAAGGAAAGCTGTGCCATACGTTGTCTCTGCAGGGCTCTATCATGTCAGCAGTACACTTGGTCACTCAGTCAACAATTAGCACAAAATGAAGGCTCTCATCACATCAGCCTGGTCATGGGAGTGTCACCGAAATCATCTGCACAGATCCAACACACATGTATAGCAAGTTGCACTGATAACACAGATGAGTCCTTCCCCATTGATGCCCAAACTTGCATGTCCAGTGGAGATGCTTACACGGTCAGAGAAATAGACAAATTGAACAATGGCAAGCACAACTGATGTGCAGGGGTGTAAGCCACAGATGTGATATTGCAAATAAATGTAGGAAATCCCATTGGCAAATATTGAAAACATGACACCCTCATATTGCTGCAAAGGATGACATTGCTACACACCAGGATAGGACACATTCCCCCTGGACCACATGGGGTCCTGAACAGTAACACTTCAATTTCATGATCTCAAAAATCACCATCACTGCAGCAAGGGCATGGTTAGCATCATCAACATCATGTACATCTGAAGCAAAACCACCAGAGAACAGAAAGGAGCTTTATTCAGCATATGTGTGTGAAATAGAAAAGTCCAGAAAAAAGACAAAGGCCAATGGCCAGTCCAACAGTTAAGTCCGAACAGGGTGACAGTGGCAGATGTCACCCTTTGCTTGCCTGCACTGATACGGACCAGGGACATTCCCCACGGAGGGGCATACGGGGGGCAGGCCAGGCACCGCAGGGACAGGATCATGGCTCACCAGAAGGAGGCAGGGAAGGGGTGGCAGGTGCTGGAGAGTCACTGACAACTGCAGTGGAGGTGTCTGACATGGTGTGTGCCGGCACAACTGGGGGGCATGAGTCAGATGGTGTGGGTGCCAGCACGACTGCAGTGGTCTGGCCAGATGGAGTGGACAGGTTCCCCACTGCAGTGCCCAAGTCAGATGGGGTGGTAGTGGACTCCACTGCAGTGCCTATCTCCAGGGGAGTAGAATGGGGTTCAGGTAAGGTGGGCAGGACAGAGGGGGAGGACACGGTCTCCACACCAGTGGCACAAACATGTGCAGAGGGGGTGTGAGGCTGGAAGAGCAAGTGGTAGGGGAGAAGGCCGGATCATTTTGGGGATGGTGTATCTGTGGGTGGGGGAACCTGGGGCAGGGTGTGGTGGGGGAACCAGTGTTGTGGGGGCCTGAGGGATGGAGGAAGGAGACTGTGTGGTTGAGCTGCAGGGCGGTGGCGGGGTCTTGCTCTTCCGGGACCGGGGGACTTGCGTGTGGGGGCCTTAGTTTGTCTGTGCCTGGGAGAGGGTGTCCGGGGTGAGGGGCACTCCCCTCTGTGTGGGTGGACTTCCTCTTCCCCCTGTATGCTGGATCAGCTGGATCGGAGGGGAAGAGGCCGAGGTCACAGAGGAAGAGCTGCTGTTTAGGTGGGGTTGCAGGTGAGGGAAGGGAAGGGGTCTTGGAGGGAGAGGAGTTTGAGGACTGTGGAATGACTGTGGATGCCTGTGTGTGTGTCTGTTCCCCATCCCCTGTGGGTGTGGTATCAGTCCCCTGAGGATGCTTGTGTGCACATTTTGCCTTTGTTTTGGGTGTTTCTGTGCTGCTTGTGTCTGTGTGTTTGGGTGATTGTGCAGGTGTGCATGTGCTTGGGACAGGTAGGGTGCCAGGAAGTGTAGATGGGGCAGAGGTAGGAGGGGTGAGGGACTGTTGGAGGAGGGACACTGCTGCCGTCAGGGAGGAGTCCATGGACTTATTGCTCCTCTGTAGGGCAGACATGCCAGATGAGATGCCCTCCATGAACGACACCAGCTGTGTCAACAGAGTGGTGTGTGCATGGAGGACACTCAGCATTGCTGTCTGCCCTACATGGAGCTGGCGAAGTAAGTACACAGACTCCTCACTCAGGGCAGCAGGGGACACAGGGGCAGGGGGTGCAGTGCCTGGCACAAAGGAGACACGCTCCCGAACACGGGAGCCTCCACGGACCTCTGGAATGGGAGCCCATGGGAGGGCGGTGGTGGTGGTGGTGGCGGGGCCAGCCATACTAGCTGGGGTGTGGTGGCTGCTGACAACCGCCTCCACAAGGGAGTCATCCTCCGAGCTGCTGTGGTCCTCAGCTGAGGTGGATGGTGCTGAGGACTCCTCGGTGTGGCTCCCCTCGCCCTCCGTGCCACTGGGTCCCTCCGACCACTCATCGGCTGCTGACCCAGTCTGGCTCTGCAGCTCCTCCTGGTCCGTGGAGCTGTCCCCTCCTGTGGCCGTGGATGTATCTGCAAACAATTAGGGAAACAGACAAACATCAGTCACCTGCACTGACCGCACACACCACAGTAAGTACAGCACATTACAGAGCAAGCCCTGGCATCCTTAGTTGAACATTGCCAAAAGTGCTCACACAGATTAGGAGAAGCCAATTGTCAGTCTGATGGTCAACCATGTCACTCACACCCCTCCTGGCCTTTGTAGTAGGGTTCTGTTCTACCATATAACACAGACCTATGTACCTTTCTGCTCTGCCCATGAAACTTGGCACTCCCATATAGGCCCCACCAGTCAGGCCCTGATAGATGACCTAAGCTGTCCATTTTT
Organism: Calotriton arnoldi; assembly: GCA_963921515.1. Classification (NCBI taxonomy): domain Eukaryota; kingdom Metazoa; phylum Chordata; class Amphibia; order Caudata; family Salamandridae; genus Calotriton; species Calotriton arnoldi. The sequence continues at coordinate 1,720,089 of CAWUFW010001860.1, read as the reverse complement.
CTTTTAGCCTTTTAGTACCTGTCACAGTGGTCCACCACCCCCTTAGATACATACACTTAGGCCCAAGCCCTCACAGTGGTCCACACCCCCTTAGATACATACACTTAGGCCCAAACCCACCTCCTTAGATGCACACACACATGTAGGCCCAAGAGGCCACTGACTCTTGCTATCATTTTTTAATACAAGAAATCTTGTAGGCCTTTCTGACCTGACAGCAGGGACCTGTGCCATCTACCGCGGCACCAGCCCCCCCCCTTGTAAATATCCACAGTCACAAGAATAAGGTTAGACCACACGTATGTGACACTCTGCTGGTACATCTTGCTCTTTCACAAGCAATGTTTGCAAAATTTTCACTAATGAAACTTTCCACGCTTGCTCCACTGAAACTGAAAAGGCGGCTACGTGACAGAGAAATAATATATAAAATCTCAATTTCTGAGCATCTTACGGTAAAAGTTATCTTTTTCTTATGTTTGCGGTCAAGAGCACCGACCACCTGCTAAAAGCCCCTGTTTTCACCATGATACCACTTCTCTGTTCTTCAAAAAACTTCCCACAGTTACTGTAAGTGTGTGGTCAAGGACCCACGTCAGGGCCCATGTCAACTGTGAGTAGGAGTTCTGCATTAAGCCATATAAAAGGTTTGCACCCATGTCCACGCCCTGAACTCTTCATACCAGTGCATTGCATGGGGAGGGTTCCCGGTCGGCCGTTCTCCTGATCTTGGGCCTAGAACTTCTACTCTCAAGGTGGTAATGCTCTTTTATGATTGCTAGCCTTTTGGCTTTGTCAGCCTCTCTAATTTAGCTCATCAACACCCAATTCATTGCATTTATCCTAGTTTAAACTGTGTAGCCTTGGATGGTTCTTGCTCTCTTATTTAAGATTTGCCTTCTAGGCGCCTGCCTAATCATGATCCCTCTTTTAAGACTTGCCCCATAGGCTGTAGCTCACTGATAGATAGTTATATAGATCTTTGTGCTTCACTTAAAATTTGATTAGTAATATTGTTGATGCTTTCATTTTCATCCTGCTCATGTGTTGACGAGCAGCATTAAATGAACAGTTCTCGGTGTTACTGAATTGCTTAACAAAGTGCCACTGTATTTCACACAGTTGTTCCTTCTCTTCAAGTGAACGAGCAGAGTGCGGGTCGTGCTCTCATGAGCCGGTAAGCAGAAGGGTGTGACCACCCATTTACCCTCAAACAGCTTGCACCCATCTGTCTGGTGCCTGCCGGATGGTAATACCCCAGTGTGGACACATGCACCACCTACCCAGTTGTTGGACATTGCAGGGAACACGGTGAAGTATGTGAACATGCACACATCACATCTCTTGCCACCGAGTCAGTACAGGTGTCCGGATAAAGGGATGGCCAGAGTCTAATTTGAAATGCATGTGATGCATACCAGCACCACACACCATGATGCACCCATGTCCTCATAGTCAATGCCACAATGGGGTGCATGTTGCACATGTCACTCCCCTGCAGGATCACTCTTAGGAAGTTTAATGCCATGGCACATGCATGCCTGCAAAGTCATACATCACTGTCTCCAGTCACATGGGCAGAGCAGACAGCCAACAACAGTCTGCACTGTGTCACAATCCTAGGTCATGGGGAATGCAAGTTCTGTAGCTGACAAGTGCACATGTCCATCCCCCCACACCACATCATCTGAACTCTTATTTGTCCACGTCATACCAATTGGACATATGGGAGACATGAAACCCAACTCTCTGAACCTGAGCACCTCACAGTCTGCTGTGAATGAAAAACAGCTGCCTGAACTTCTCAGTCGCATGCACCAGTCTGCACAGTCAAGTGATCAAACACCTATATGTCACCCAAGTATCGTCTCTCATGGTCACATCTCAGATGGCATGCTGAGCCATAACCGATAAACACCCCAGTAGTCCTGACAACGAAGCCACAGCACAATGACACAGAGGCAGACACCTGAGGGAACATTTCACTGAGCACAACGTGTCAGCTGATACACGGGAGTACACGGGAGTGGGAGTACAGAGTGTATTGTATGCCCTAGAGTAGGCATGACTGTCCTGCTCCACGTGAAAGAGGGATGAGCCCTGGACAGTAGGCATGTGGCTAAGCATGTGTGACACACTTGATATACATACTCATGAGGCCCAAACATTGTTCCCACCCGCAGCATGGGGGTGTGCCAAATACTCCAGGCACATGTGATGAGTCAGATCAGCAATTGGAACACATATCAAAGTTACACGCAGATTACATGTCAGAACTCAGGCATTGTGTAAGCAATTGACCCACCCATGAAGCCCACCACAAAGGTATGGTAACAAATGCTGTCCCCCACCCTGAGCTAAGCAAAATGCAAGGACACAGTACCCAAGTGACACAATTTCCATACTGTAAGGGCCACACCTGGGTATCAGATGAGGAGTGGGCATGTCACAATTGAGGGACATGGGTCCTGGACCACAAGACTGATGTACTGTGGAGGTTTAACCAGGCCAGAGGAGGGCACATAGCATGTCAGACAAAGTTCACAGTGCAGTCATGGACTCACCCCCTCCTTGCTGCTGTCTGGCCTTTAGCTGCCCATCCAGGTCAGGGAAGACCACCGCCAGGATCCGGTGCATGTGGGGGTCAGGGTCCGGTGTCCGCCCCTCCTGCGAGGAGGCGACAGCTTCAGCTGGACCCTTGCGATCCTCCGGGTCCAGCCCCGAAGGTCCTGCCACCTCTTCTGGGAGTTGCGGATCCGGCGCTTGTAGTCCCCCACGGATCGTACTGCCCGGACGATGGTCAGCCAGATCTCCTGCTTCTGGTGGGCATCAACCTGTGAGGATGACAAAGTGAAAAAGGCCATTACTACACATGCAACATATCCGTGCATCACACAGTTGGATATACATGTCTCAATCACAGGGGCATATGATGTACACAGGCAGTGCAATTATGGCTATGAACAGTTTACCTGCAGTTACTAAATGGTATCATTGCGTGGGAAGTAAATCCTTGTTGGAATGCACTGTTACTGCACTATACCTGTTCAGTGCATGTAACTACACACTTTGGGGGGTGAGAACTACTCAGTGAGCATGCTAGCCAGTGGTGTGCACACTGTAAGTCTTGCTAGTCAGACAACATGCACATTTAGTAAGGCAGTGGACAGCACACTCACCTGCTCCCCTGGTTTCCCATACAGCTTGCTGTACTGTGGAAGGAGGCTGTCCAGCAGGGCCTGGTTCTCCTCAGTGCTGAAGGCTGGGGCTCTCTCCACAGTACGTGCCATTGCAGTAGCCAGAGGATGCAGAGACAGCAGCAGTGTTGGTGGCAGATGTCGTCCTGGAGCATGTAGTGCAGGCAAGTGAGCTCTCAGGGGAACAGTCAGCATTATATGTGTGCTGCAGAGGCAGATACTGTCCCATGTGTCCAAAGTGATAGGTCCAAGTCGTTTGCATCTTCTGAATCTGGCCAATCCATGGAATTGCACCACTTATACACGCCCACAGCATCCTTCAAAAGTTAAACTTCATGACACCCATGAATTTGCAACATTGTTGTGGCTGGCCAACTGAATTCACTGCATCAGACTCGTTAAAGCTTCGAAAACGCGTCCGTTGCAATGCCAGGCCCTAGCCAATTCGTGCGCACCGATCGGACCATTGCTGTACAACGCGTATTTCAGAAAACAACGCGTACCCGTTCACATCAAATGCAATGTCCAATGCGTGCGCACCAATCGGTCCATTGCTGTACAACGCGTACCCGCTCACATCATATGCAATGGCCAATGCCTGCGCACCGATCGGACCATTGCTGTACAACGCCTATTTCAGAAAACAACGCGTACCCGTTCACATCAAATGCAATGTCCAATGCGTGCGCACCGATCGGTCCATTGCTGTACAACGCGTACCCGCTCACATCATATGCAATGGCCAATGCGTGCGCACCGATCGGACCATTGCTGTACAACGCCGTATTTCAGAAAACAACGCTGTACCCGTTCACATCAAATGCAATGTCCAATGCGTGCGCACCGATCGGTCCATTGCTGTACAACGCGTACCCGCTCACATCATATGCAATGGCCAATGCGTGCGCACCGATCGGACCATTGCTGTACAACGCGTATTTCAAAAAACAACGCGTACCCGTTCACATCAAATGCAATGTCCGATGCGTGCGCACCGATCGGACCATTGCTGTACAACGCGTATTTCAAAATACAACGCGTACCCGTTCACATCAAATGCAATGTCCAATGCGTGCGCACCGATCGGTCCATTGCTGTACAACGCGTACCAGCTCACATCATATGCAATGGCCAATGCGTGCGCACCAATCGGACCATTGCTGTACAACGCGTATTTCAAAAAACAACGCGTACCCTTTCACATCAAATGCAATGTCCAATGCGTGCGCACCGATCGGACCATTGCTGTACAACGCGTATTTCAAAAAACAACGCTGCACCCGTTCACATCAAATGCAATGTCCAATGTGTGCGCACCGATCAGACCATTGCTGTACAACGCGTACCGCTCACATCATATGCAATGGCCAATGCGTGCGCACCGATCGGACCATTGCTGTACAACGCGTATTTCAGAAAACAACGCGTACCCGTTCACATCAAATGCAATGTCCAATGCGTGCGCATCGATCGGTCCATTGCTGTACAACGCGTACCCGCTCACATCATATGCAATGGCCAATGCGTGCGCACCGATCGGACCATTGCTGTACAACGCGTATTTAAAAAAACAACGCGTACCCGTTCACATCAAATGCAATGTCCAATGCGTGCGCACCGTTCGGACCATTGCTGTACAACGCGTATTTCAAAAGACAATGCGTACCCGTTCACATCAAATGCAATGTCCAATGCGTGCGCACCGATCGGTCCATTGCTGTACAACGCGTACCCGCTCACATCATATGCAATGGTCAATGCGTGCGCACCAATCGGACCATTGCTGTACAACGCGTATTTCAAAAACAACGCGTGCACCGTTCACATCAAATGCAATGTCCAATGCGTGCGCACCGATCGGACCATTGCTGTACAACGCGTATTTCAAAAAACAACGCGTACCCGTTCACATCAAATGCAATGTCCAATGCGTGCGCACCGATCGGACCATTGCTGTACAACGCGTACCCGCTCACATCATATGCAATGGCCAATGCGTGCGCACCGATCGGACCATTGCTGTACAACGCGTATTTCAAAAAACAACGTGTACCCATTCACATCAAATGCAATGTCCGATGCGTGCGCACCGATCGGACCATTGCTGTACAACGCGTATTTCAAAAAACAACGCGTACCCGTTCACATCAAATGCAATGTCCAATGCGTGCGCACCGATCGGTCCATTGCTGTACAACGCGTACCCGCTCACATCATATGCAATGGCCGATGGGTGCGCACCGATCGGTCCATTGCTGTACAATGCGTCCCTGTACAAGTCACTCGCATATGTCACCATGCTTGTCACTGGTGAAAGTATGCCAGCCACATATACTTGCCAGGGACTCAGGGGCACACCTACAACACCACAGCCTGTCCACACTGTATCCTAAGGCATGTAAGGCACCTTTTCTGTGTATGGGGGTCAACATGTGGTTTTTTGGGTGTCACTTGGGGGCAGCCACTCCCCGGCTGTGCACGTGTTCATGGGGACAGAATCCTTTGTGTGTTGTGCACATGACCACTGTGATGTGCAACTGTTCATTTCAGAGCATGTGACATGGTCACATTTCCAGGTTGTGTATGTGTATGTCATGTCACATACCCCCTGAGTCCCATGTGGGAAGATATGTACGTCACAGCGTCTCCCATTGCCACAATAGCGATGGCCCTCCACAGTCTGTGTGCATGTTGTGTTTCCGATGTCTCTGATTCCATGTGCACAATGGGAGACAGTCTCCACATCCACGTTGTTTGTGCATGGACTTTGATGTTGTGCATGTGTGTCACAGACGTCCATGTCTGTCCTGCAGATGCAACAGGGGCCACTACCTGTGGGAGTCATGGTTGTTTTGCTGACGTGTACATGATACGCCATGTCATGCCAGTGTCCATGTGGCAATACAGGGTCCCTGGGAATCTACCTGTCAATGAGTTGTGATGCCTGTGGCACATCTGTCCTGACATGTCACTGTGGTGTGTGTTTGGAACGTGACAGCAGTAAATGGGTACTGTGACACAGCCTAATGATTTCCCATAGCACAACCTGGAACTTGTTGTCAACACATGTTGAACTGTGATGTTAGATGTTGGTCATGTAGGTGCCATATATGTCCATACAGAACGGCACACACATCAGGTACTTGTGTCTCGTAATGATGTATCATGTGATATTGAGTATGGTCAATGGCACATATGTGGGGTGACTGACAATCTTTCTTTCTTCACCTATGCACTGCAGGGCACCAGCTGTCCATAGACCATTCCCTGACCTTGCAACGATGGTGGAACGTGACTGCATCCGACGGTACCGCTTCAACAGGGCGCAGATTGAGGAATTGGCGGTGCAGTTGGCCCCACATTTGCAACCTGGCCGGCCATACCCTACAGCGCTGACCCCCAAGGTGAAGGTGATGGCAGCCCTATACTTCTTTGCCACCGGTACCTTTCAACACACTGTGGCGTCTGCTGGTGGGATGTCACAGACTATGTTCAGCCGTGTGCTACGCGATGTTTTGGAGGCAATGTTGAGAAACCTGAACCAGTACATCTATTTCCCTAAACGTCAACAACTCACTGACGTCAAGAGTGACTTCTATGCCCTGGGGAGGATGCCACATGTCATTGGCTCCATCGATGGGACACATGTGGCTTTGGTACCACCACAGGCACATGAGCAGGCATACAGGAACAGGAAACATTATCATTCGATCAATGCTCTGGTGGTATGTCTTGCAGATATGAGCATCACACATGTGTGTGCCCGTTTCTCCGGTTCGGCACACGATGCCTACATGATGAGGAGTAGTCGCATCCCGAGGATGATGTCACAGATGCAGAACCAGCGTGCCTGGCTTGTCGGTGTGTACTGACTTTGTACCATTGTGTGTGTTCTGCTATGTTGTATTCCGCCCTCTTTTCCAACTCAGCTAATGTGCAATTGTCTGTCTGTAGGTGACTCCGGATACCCCAACATGCCGTGGTTGCTGACACCCCTCAGGAACCCTGTGACACCAGCCCAGATGCGCTACAATGAGGCACATGGTCGGACCAAAAGAGTGATCGAGCGGACATTTGTTCTCCTGAAGAGCCGCTTCCGCTGCTTGGACAAGACAGGAGGGGCCCTCCCATATGCCCCAGCAAAGGTGTGCAAGATTGTCATTGTCTGCTGCATGCTACACAACCTGGCAGTGCGGAAGGAGTTGCCTCTCATCCTGGATGACGATGACCAACATCCGCCACCTGTGGAGGATCCTGGCCTGGGCCGCGATGCCAGTGATGATGATGATGATGAGGGTGATGTCCGCACACAGCTCATCACCAACTTCTTCAGCTGAATGTGAGTATCCAGAGAGTTGTCATGTCAATGATGTGAGTTTGCATGATATGTGTGGGTGGTGCTCTGGTGCTGTTTGAGTGTGGCCATGTGCTACTTGACTGGATGCGTGCAGCGATGTGTCCTTACAGGTAGTCTGTACTCCCCAACAGTGTTGACATGCTAACTTGGTTTTGTGTAGGTATCTTGTGACATGTATTGGGCATAAGTATTGCAGTTCTGTCCTGTTCTTCAGTGCTTTACACTGTGTTATGTCTGTCCTTCACAGGGTGCTTACAGAGTTGTTTGGTCAACTTAGATCCCCCGACACCATGATTCAGCTTTCAGGGTGGCAGCAGTCGTTTCCCTACAGGTGATGTGCCACACACCCCTGGACTTTATTTCTTCTACACTTTTTGACTGTGTGGCCACTGCCACGTGGGATTACCTTGCATTTGTAGTGGAAACAACATGTTGCAAATGTGTAATAAACCTGTGCTTCACTTTGGGATGTGCGTTGTCTGTGGTCACACATCTGACTGACATTTGCTTACTGCACCTGTGGGCTAGTTAACACAAACTCTGAATAGGTGTGGTGTCTGTGCATTCCACTGTATTTCCTGGCAACATCAGTGTAGGCGAAGAGTCCGATGGCCCTGGTGTCTATGTGTCGTGTAGCCCTAGTGGTGTGTCTCCCTCATATGTGTCACGTCGCCATGACTCACATGACGGTGTTGAACTTGTGGTGGCAGTTAGCATGCACAGTGTCATTTAGCAGATCATAATCTCCATGACAAAAACAACGTTGGAATCACAACAGAGGCAAGTATGGTGTATTAGTGAGTTTATTACATACATGTGTGAGGATAGTGCACAGGATGGTGGGTGCTGTACATTGGTATTGTAATCCAAAGTTCCCAGATGAGTTGGAAGTGTTGGTAGCAGACATGTCCTGAGTAAAGTCCACAGTCATCTGATACATTAGTCCAACTTAAACTCCCCATGTCATGTGGGAGAGTTGTGTAGCATTCGACAGGGTGAACAGTTTGCACACAAAGGAGAATTTCCAGAACAGGTGTTGGGTTCCTGGGGGATGTACATGGCCATCGGCCTCTCAGTTGTCCTTCCTCGGACGACCCCTCTTCTTTCTGGGGGGACCCTCACGTGCAGGCCGCTGCGGTGCAGAGGACTCTCCACCAGAGTCATCATCCCTCCCTGTGGCAGTTGCAGTTGTTGCGGCACCAGATGTTGTGGGCACACAGGGAGGTGTGGACATGTTGGTGCTAATCTGGCGGAGGCATGTCAATATGTCCCTCTGCACCGCTGTCAGTTCTTCCAATGTGTCCCACTTGGACTCCATGCCAGACATGTGTGTCTCCACACGGGACATGTGGGAGTCCAAGCGGGCATGATGGGCAGCCTGCTGCTGTTGAATGTCCTTGAGATTCCCCACTACCTGGCTGACCTCTCCGGTGCTATTCTGGTACGCCTCAGCAATGCGTGCCAGTTGTGGGTCATCATGCAGTCCAGATCCCTCTGCAAACAGCGACCTCTGCCTACCACCCCTACCACCACCCCTGGACACACGTGCGGGAGCTGCCGTGGCACGCACAGGTGACCCTCGGCCCCCTTGGGGGTTGGTACTGGGGTTGTTGTCCGCTGCTTCACGGTGGGCTGTGGTCCCTGTGCTGTTGTCATTGAGTGTCCTTGGTCTGTCTGTGTCGGCGGGGGTGGTCTGTGTGTTGGCAGATGTTGGAGGAATGGGTGCAGGGGGTGCAGATGGTGGTCCTGCTGGTGCTGCATGATGACTCCCACCGGAGGTGCCAGGTTGGTCTTCGCCATCCGATGAGGGCAGAGGCTGTTCCACACCAGAGAGCTCAGGGTCCCCCGGAGCCTGGGACAGGGACTCCTCCTCATCTGCTGCTGTGTCCCCATCATCACCTGTTTTTGGAAGAGACACACAATGTAGGTTATGTTTCTGCAGGCATCACTGGTTCAAACACATGACAGTTGTGACTGTACCTCTGGATGCGGGCCTGTACATTGCATTGTCCTAAGTTGACACAGTCAGAGGTTGATATTGGTGTGGCTCATTGTCCTGCCAACCTGATGCATTTCTATGTGGATGTTGAGGTGTGTGCATGACCAGCATTGGTGGTATTTGGTTGACATCCAGACCTCCTTCTCCCCCCAGCCCAGTTGTCCCACCATGAAGCATGCCACACTTGCAGTGGGTGCAGGTTGACTCTCAGGATGTCAGTCAGTGGTGTCCTGCTGTTGGGTGGTGCACAGTTCCCAGCAGGGCCTTGTGCTCCCCACAGCTGTGGCCAGTGTCAGACATCTTTGAAGTGGCTTTTCACTCCCTGTGAGGTGTGTGCATGCTTCAGTGTGAGCTTTCTGGGCCATGTGGGTGGGGGATGTTGAGCTGTGACTACCATTCCCATCATGCTATTGCCTACACCCCCCTTCCCAGCATGCCCATACTTCCTTCCTTTTGAGTGGACTTCACTGTGTGTGAGTGTGACAGCAATGGCAAGATGGCTGACAGTGTGGTCCTGTTGTTTGTTGGTGCCCAGTTCCCAGCAGGGCCTTGTGCTCCCCACAGCTGTGGCCAGTGTCAGACATCTTTGAAGTGGCTTTTCACTCCCTGTGAGGTGTGTGCATGCTTCAGTGTGAGCTTGCTGGGCCATGTGGGTGGGGGATGTTGAGCTGTTACTACCATTCCCATCATGCTATTGCCTACACCCCCCTTCCCAGCATGCCCATACTTCCTTCCTTTTGAGTGGACTTCACTGTGTGTGAGTGTGACAGCAATGTCAAGATGGCTGACAGTGTGGTCCTGTTGTTTGTTGGTGCCCAGTTCCCAGCAGGGCCTTGTCACGTGCTCCCCACAGCTGTGGCCAGTGTCAGACATCTTTGAAGTGGCTTTTCACTCCCTGTGAGGTGTGTGCATGCTTCAGTGTGAGCTTGCTGGGCCATGCGGGTGGGGGATGTTGAGCTGTGACTACCACTCCCATCATGCTATTGCCTACACCCCCCTTCCCAGCATGCCCATACTTCCTTCCTTTTGACTCTGCTTCCCTGTGGGGTAGTGTGCCAGTGCTGACAGGATGGCTGACAGTGTTGTCCTGGTGTTTGTTTGGCTACAAGTCCCAAGAGTGTCCCTGTGCTTCACACAGCATAACCCAGGGTGGTGGTTCTTTGTGGAATATTTAATTGGAGTGTGAGGCATTGCATTCTCCCAGGTGGGTTATGTGGAGTTTGTGTTAAGGGGGTGTGTGGGAAAAGCTGCTTGTAACTATGGTCAGAGCTGTCAGTCCTCCTTCCCACCCAGCCAGATATCCCACCATGGAACGTGCTTCCATTGCAGGGAGTGCAAGTTGGCTTTCAGGATGTCAGTCAGTGGTGTCCTGCTGTTGGTTGTTGCACAGTTCCCAGCGGGGCCTTGTGCTCCCCACAGCAGTACCCAGTGTCAGCCATCTTGTCAGTCCTTTTCCACTCCCTGTGATGTGAGCATGGTTCAGAGTGGTGTTGATGGGCCAATTGTGAGGGTGACCAATATCTGTGACTACAACTCCCATCATGCTATTGCCTACACCCCCCTTCCCAGCATGCCCATACTTCCTTCCTTTTGAGTGGACTTCACTGTGTGTGAGTGTGACAGCAATGGCAAGATGGCTGACAGTGTGGTCCTGTTGTTTGTTGGTGCCCAGTTCCCAGCAGGGCCTTGTGCTCCCCACAGCTGTGGCCAGTGTCAGACATCTTTGAAGTGGCGTTTCACTCCCTGTGAGGTGTGTGCATGCTTCAGTGTGAGCTTGCTGGGCCATGTGGGTGGGGAATGTTGAGCTGTGACTACCACTCCCATCATGCTATTGCCTACACCCCCTTCCCAGCATGCCCATACTTCCTTCCTTTTGAGTGGACTTCACTGTGTGTGAGTGTGACAGCAATGGCAAGATGGCTGACAGTGTGGTCCTGTTGTTTGTTGGTGCCCAGTTCCCAGCAGGGCCTTGTGCTCCCCACAGCTGTGGCCAGTGTCAGACATCTTTGAAGTGGCTTTTCACTCCCTGTGAGGTGTGTGCATGCTTCAGTGTGAGCTTGCTGGGCCATGTGGGTGGGGGATGTTGAGCTGTGACTACCACTCCCATCATGCTATTGCCTACACCCCCTTCCCAGCATGCCCATACTTCCTTCCTTTTGAGTGGACTTCACTGTGTGTGAGTGTGACAGCAATGGCAAGATGGCTGACAGTGTGGTCCTGTTGTTTGTTGGTACCCAGTTCCCAGCAGGGCCTTGTGCTCCCCACAGCTGTGGCCAGTGTCAGACATCTTTGAAGTGGCTTTTCACTCCCTGTGAGGTGTGTGCATGCTTCAGTGTGAGCTTGCTGGGCCATGCGGGTGGGGGATGTTGAGCTGTGACTACCACTCCCATCATGCTATTGCCTACACCCCCTTCCCAGCATGCCCATACTTCCTTCCTTTTGACTCTGCTTCCCTGTGGGGTAGTGTGCCTGTGCTGACAGGATGGCTGACAGTGTTGTCCTGGCGTTTGTTTGGCTACAAGTCCCAAGAGTGTCCCTGTGCTTCACACAGCATAACCCAGGGTGGTGGTTCTTTGTGGGATATTTAATTGGAGTGTGAGGCATTGCATTCTCCCAGGTGGGTTATGTGGAGTTTGTGATAAGGGGGTGTGTGGAAAAGCTGCTTGTAACTATGGTCAGAGCTGTCAGTCCTCCTTCCCACCCAGCCAGATATCCCACCATGGAACGTGCTTCCATTGCAGGGAGTGCAAGTTGGCTTTCAGGATGTCAGTCAGTGGTGTCCTGCTGTTGGTTGTTGCACAGTTCCCAGCAGGGCCTTGTGCTCCCCACAGCAGTACCCAGTGTCAGCCATCTTGTCAGTCCTTTTCCACTCCCTGTGATGTGAGCATGGTTCAGAGTGGTGTTGATGGGCCAATTGTGAGGGTGACCAATATCTGTGACTACAACTCCCATCATGCTATTGCCTACACCCCCCTTCCCAGCATGCGCATACTTCCTTCCTTTTGAGTGGACTTCACTGTGTGTGAGTGTGACAGCAATGGCAAGATGGCTGACAGTGTGGTCCTGTTGTTTGATGGTGCCCAGTTCCCAGCAGGGCCTTGTGCTCCCCACAGCTGTGGCCAGTGTCAGACATCTTTGAAGTGGCTTTTCACTCCCTGTGAGGTGTGTGCATGCTTCAGTGTGAGCATGCTGGGCCATGTGGGTGGGGGATGTTGAGCTGTGACTACCACTCCCATCATGCTATTGCCTACACCCCGCTTCCCAGCATGCCCATACTTCCTTCCTTTTGAGTGGACTTCACTATGTGTGAGTGTGACAGCAATGGCAAGATGGCTGACAGTGTGGTCCTGTTGTTTGTTGGTGCCCAGTTCCCAGCAGGGCCTTGTGCTCCCCACAGCTGTGGCCAGTGTCAGAAATCTTTGAAGTGGCTTTTCACTCCCTGTGAGGTGTGTGCATGCTTCAGTGTGAGCTTGCTGGACCATGCGGGTGGGGGATGTTGAGCTGTGACTACCACTCCCATCATGCTATTGCCTACACCCCCCTTCCCAGCATGCCCATACTTCCTTCCTTTTGACTCTGCTTCCCTGTGGGGTAGTGTGCCTGTGCTGACAGGATGGCTGACAGTGTTGTCCTGGCGTTTGTTTGGCTACAAGTCCCAAGAGTGTCCCTGTGCTTCACACAGCATAACCCAGGGTGGTGGTTCTTTGTGGGATATTTAATTGGAGTGTGAGGCATTGCATTCTCCCAGGTGGGTTATGTGGAGTTTGTGTTAAGGGGTGTGTGGGAAAAGCTGCTTGTAACTATGGTCAGGGCTGTCAGTCCTCCTTCCCACCCAGCCAGATATCCCACCATGGAACGTGCTTCCATTGCAGGGAGTGCAAGTTGGCTTTCAGGATGTCAGTCAGTGGTGTCCTGCTGTTGGTTGTTGCACAGTTCCCAGCAGGGCCTTGTGCTCCCCACAGCAGTACCCAGTGTCAGCCATCTTGTCAGTCCTTTTCCACTCCCTGTGATGTGAGCATGGTTCAGAGTGGTGTTGATGGGCCAATTGTGAGGGTGACCAATATCTGTGACTACAACTCCCATCATGCTATTGCCTACACCCCCCTTCCCAGCATGTCCATACTTCCTTCCTTTTGAGTGGACTTCACTGTGTGTGAGTGTGACAGCAATGGCAAGATGGCTGACAGTGTGGTCCTGTTGTTTGTTGGTGCCCAGTTCCCAGCAGGGCCTTGTGCTCCCCACTGCTGTGGCCAGTGTCAGACATCTTTGAAGTGGCTTTTCACTCCCTGTGAGGTGTGTGCATGCTTCAGTGTGAGCTTGCTGGACCATGTGGGTGGGGGATGTTGAGCTGTGACTACCACTCCCATCATGCTATTGCCTACACCCCCCTTCCCCGCATGCCCATACTTCCTTCCTTTTGAGTGGACTTCACTGTGTGTGAGTGTGACAGCAATGGCAAGATGGCTGACAGTGTGGTCCTGTTGTTTGTTGGTGCCCAGTTCCCAGCAGGGCCTTATGCTCCCCACAGCTGTGGCCAGTGTCAGACATCTTTGAAGTGGCTTTTCACTCCCTGTGAGGTGTGTGCATGCTTCAGTGTGAGCTTGCTGGGCCATGTGGGTGGGGGATGTTGAGCTGTGACTACCACTCCCATCATGCTATTGCCTACACCCCCCTTCCCATCATGCCCATACTTCCTTCCTTTTGAGTGGACTTCACTGTGTGTGAGTGTGACAGCAATGGCAAGATGGCTGACAGTGTGGTCCTGTTGTTTGTTGGTGCCCAGTTCCCAGCAGGGCCTTGTGCTCCCCACAGCTGTGGCCAGTGTCAGACATCTTTGAAGTGGCTTTTCACTCCCTGTGAGGTGCGTGCATGCTTCAGTGTGAGCTTGCTGGTCCATGTGGGTGGGGGATGTTGAGCTGTGACTACCACTCCCATCATGCTATTGCCTACACCCCCTTCCCAGCATGCCCATACTTCCTTCCTTTTGAGTGGACTTCACTGTGTGTGAGTGTGACAGCAATGGCAAGATGGCTGACAGTGTGGTCCTGTTGTTTGTTGGTGCCCAGTTCCCAGCAGGGCCTTGTGCTCCCCACATCTGTGGCCAGTGTCAGACATCTTTGAAGTGGCTTTTCACTCCCTGTGAGGTGTGTGCATGCTTCAGTGTGAGCTTGCTGGGCCATGCGGGTGGGGCATGTTGAGCTGTGACTACCACTCCCATCATGCTATTGCCTATACCCCCCTTCCCAGCATGCCCATACTTCCTTCCTTTTGACTCTGCTTCCCTGTGGGGTAGTGTGCCTGTGCTGACAGGATGGCTGACAGTGTTGTCCTGGCGTTTGTTTGGCTACAAGTCCCAAGAGTGTCCCTGTGCTTCACACAGCATAACCCAGGGTGGTGGTTCTTTGTGGGATATTTAATTGGAGTGTGAGGCATTGCATTCTCCCAGGTGGGTTATGTGGAGTTTGTGTTAAGGGGTGTGTGGGAAAAGCTGCTTGTAACTATGGTCAGAGCTGTCAGTCCTCCTTCCCACCCAGCCAGATATCCCACCATGGAACGTGCTTCCATTGCAGGGAGTGCAAGTTGGCTTTCAGGATGTCAGTCAGTGGTGTCCTGCTGTTGGTTGTTGCACAGTTCCCAGCAGGGCCTTGTGCTCCCCACAGCAGTACCCAGTGTCAGCCATCTTGTCAGTCCTTTTCCACTCCCTGTGATGTGAGCATGGTTCAGAGTGGTGTTGATGGGCCAATTGTGAGGGTGACCAATATCTGTGACTACAACTCCCATCATGCTATTGCCTACACCCCCTTCCCAGCATGCCCATACTTCCTTCCTTTTGAGTGGACTTCACTGTGTGTGAGTGTGACAGCAATGGCAAGATGGCTGACAGTGTGGTCCTGTTGTTTGTTGGTGCCCAGTTCCCAGCAGGGCCTTGTGCTCCCCACAGCTGTGGCCAGTGTCAGACATCTTTGAAGTGGCTTTTCACTCCCTGTGAGGTGTGTGCATGCTTCAGTGTGAGCATGCTGGGCCATGTGGGTGGGGGATGTTGAGCTGTGACTACCACTCCCATCATGCTATTGCCTACACCCCCCTTCCCAGCATGCCCATACTTCCTTCCTTTTGAGTGGACTTCACTGTGTGTGAGTGTGACAGCAATGGCAAGATGGCTGACAGTGTGGTCCTATTGTTTGTTGGTGCCCAGTTCCCAGCAGGGCCCTGTGCTCCCCACAGCTGTGGCCAGTGTCAGACATCTTTGAAGTGGCTTTTCACTCCCTGTGAGGTGTGTGCATGCTTCAGTGTGAGCTTGCTGGGCCATGCGGGTGGGGGATGTTGAGCTGTGACTACCACTCCCATCTTGCTATTGCCTACACCCCCTTCCCAGCATGCCCATACTTCCTTCCTTTTGACTCTGCTTCCCTGTGGGGTAGTGTGCCTGTGCTGACAGGATGGCTGACAGTGTTGTCCTGGTGTTTGTTTGGCTACAAGTCCCAAGAGTGTCCCTGTGCTTCACACAGCATAACCCAGGGTGGTGGTTCTTTGTGGAATATTTAATTGGAGTGTGAGGCATTGCATTCTCCCAGGTGGGTTATGTGGAGTTTGTGTTAAGGGGGTGTGTGGGAAAAGCTGCTTGTAACTATGGTCAGAGCTGTCAGTCCTCCTTCCCACCCAGCCAGATATCCCACCATGGAACGTGCTTCCATTGCAGGGAGTGCAAGTTGGCTTTCAGGATGTCAGTCAGTGGTGTCCTGCTGTTGGTTGTTGCACAGTTCCCAGCAGGGCCTTGTGCTCCCACAGCAGTACCCAGTGTCAGCCATCTTGTCAGTCCTTTTCCACTCCCTGTGATGTGAGCATGGTTCAGAGTGGTGTTGATGGGCCAATTGTGAGGGTGACCAATATCTGTGACTACAACTCCCATCATGCTATTGACTACACCCCCTTCCCAGCATGCCCATACTTCCTTCCTTTTGAGTGGACTTCACTGTGTGTGAGTGTGACAGCAATGGCAAGATGGCTGACAGTGTGGTCCTGTTGTTTGTTGGTGCCCAGTTCCCAGCAGGGCCTTGTGCTCCCCACAGCTGTGGCCAGTGTCAGACATCTTTGAAGTGGCGTTTCACTCCCTGTGATGTGTGTGCATGCTTCAGTGTGAGCTTGCTGGGCCATGTGGGTGGGGGATGTTGAGCTGTGACTACCACTCCCATCATGCTATTGCCTACACCCCCTTCCCAGCATGCCCATACTTCCTTCCTTTTGAGTGGACTTCACTGTGTGTGAGTGTGACAGCAATGGCAAGATGGCTGACAGTGTGGTCCTATTGTTTGTTGGTGCCCAGTTCCCAGCAGGGCCCTGTGCTCCCCACAGCTGTGGCCAGTGTCAGACATCTTTGAAGTGGCTTTTCACTCCCTGTGAGGTGTGTGCATGCTTCAGTGTGAGCTTGCTGGGCCATGCGGGTGGGGGATGTTGAGCTGTGACTACCACTCCCATCTTGCTATTGCCTACACCCCCTTCCCAGCATGCCCATACTTCCTTCCTTTTGACTCTGCTTCCCTGTGGGGTAGTGTGCCTGTGCTGACAGGATGGCTGACAGTGTTGTCCTGGTGTTTGTTTGGCTACAAGTCCCAAGAGTGTCCCTGTGCTTCACACAGCATAACCCAGGGTGGTGGTTCTTTGTGGAATATTTAATTGGAGTGTGAGGCATTGCATTCTCCCAGGTGGGTTATGTGGAGTTTGTGTTAAGGGGGTGTGTGGGAAAAGCTGCTTGTAACTATGGTCAGAGCTGTCAGTCCTCCTTCCCACCCAGCCAGATATCCCACCATGGAACGTGCTTCCATTGCAGGGAGTGCAAGTTGGCTTTCAGGATGTCAGTCAGTGGTGTCCTGCTGTTGGTTGTTGCACAGTTCCCAGCAGGGCCTTGTGCTCCCCACAGCAGTACCCAGTGTCAGCCATCTTGTCAGTCCTTTTCCACTCCCTGTGATGTGAGCATGGTTCAGAGTGGTGTTGATGGGCCAATTGTGAGGGTGACCAATATCTGTGACTACAACTCCCATCATGCTATTGACTACACCCCCTTCCCAGCATGCCCATACTTCCTTCCTTTTGAGTGGACTTCACTGTGTGTGAGTGTGACAGCAATGGCAAGATGGCTGACAGTGTGGTCCTGTTGTTTGTTGGTGCCCAGTTCCCAGCAGGGCCTTGTGCTCCCCACAGCTGTGGCCAGTGTCAGACATCTTTGAAGTGGCGTTTCACTCCCTGTGATGTGTGTGCATGCTTCAGTGTGAGCTTGCTGGGCCATGTGGGTGGGGGATGTTGAGCTGTGACTACCACTCCCATCATGCTATTGCCTACACCCCCTTCCCAGCATGCCCATACTTCCTTCCTTTTGAGTGGACTTCACTGTGTGTGAGTGTGACAGCAATGGCAAGATGGCTGACAGTGTGGTCCTGTTGTTTGTTGGTGCCCAGTTCCCAGCAGGGCCTTGTGCTCCCACAGCTGTGGCCAGTGTCAGACATCTTTGAAGTGGCTTTTCACTCCCTGTGAGGTGTGTGCATGCTTCAGTGTGAGCTTGCTGGGCCATGTGGGTGGGGGATGTTGAGCTGTGACTACCACTCCCATCATGCTATTGCCTACACCCCCTTCCCAGCATGCCCATTCTTCCTTCCTTTTGAGTGGACTTCACTGTGTGTGAGTGTGACAGCAATGGCAAGATGGCTGACAGTGTGGTCCTGTTGTTTGTTGGTGCCCAGTTCCCAGCAGGGCCTTGTGCTCCCCACAGCTGTGGCCAGTGTCAGACATCTTTGAAGTGGCTTTTCACTCCCTGTGAGGTGTGTGCATGCTTCAGTGTGAGCTTTCTGGGCCATGTGGGTGGGGGATGTTGAGCTGTGACTACCACTCCCATCATGCTATTGCCTACACCCCCATTCCCAGCATGCCCATACTTCCTTCCTTTTGAGTGGACTTCACTGTGTGTGAGTGTGACAGCAATGGCAAGATGGCTGACAGTGTGGTCCTGTTGTTTGTTGGTGCCCAGTTCCCAGCAGGGCCTTGTGCTCCCCACAGCTGTGGCCAGTGTCAGACATCTTTGAAGTGGCTTTTCACTCCCTGTGAGGTGTGTGCATGCTTCAGTGTGAGCTTGCTGGGCCATGCGGGTGGGGGATGTTGAGCTGTGACTACCACTCCCATCATGCTATTGCCTACACCCCCTTCCCAGCATGCCCATACTTCCTTCCTTTTGACTCTGCTTCCCTGTGGGGTAGTGTGCCTGTGCTGACAGGATGGCTGACAGTGTTGTCCTGGCGTTTGTTTGGCTACAAGTCCCAAGAGTGTCCCTGTGCTTCACACAGCATAACCCAGGGTGGTGGTTCTTTGTGGGATATTTAATTGGAGTGTGAGGCATTGCATTCTCCCAGGTGGGTTATGTGGAGTTTGTGTTAAGGGGTGTGTGGGAAAAGCTGCTTGTAACTATGGTCAGAGCTGTCAGTCCTCCTTCCCACCCAGCCAGATATCCCACCATGGAACGTGCTTCCATTGCAGGGAGTGCAAGTTGGCTTTCAGGATGTCAGTCAGTGGTGTCCTGCTGTTGGTTGTTGCACAGTTCCCAGCAGGGCCTTGTGCTCCCCACAGCAGTACCCAGTGTCAGCCATCTTGTCAGTCCTTTTCCACTCCCTGTGATGTGAGCATGGTTCAGAGTGGTGTTGATGGGCCAATTGTGAGGGTGACCAATATCTGTGACTACAACTCCCATCATGCTATTGCCTACACCCCCTTCCCAGCATGCCCATACTTCCTTCCTTTTGAGTGGACTTCACTGTGTGTGAGTGTGACAGCAATGGCAAGATGGCTGACAGTGTGGTCCTGTTGTTTGTTGGTGCCCAGTTCCCAGCAGGGCCTTGTGCTCCCCACAGCTGTGGCCAGTGTCAGACATCTTTGAAGTGGCTTTTCACTCCCTGTGAGGTGTGTGCATGCTTCAGTGTGAGCATGCTGGGCCATGTGGGTGGGGGATGTTGAGCTGTGACTACCACTCCCATCATGCTATTGCCTACACCCCCTTCCCAGCATGCCCATACTTCCTTCCTTTTGAGTGGACTTCACTGTGTGTGAGTGTGACAGCAATGGCAAGATGGCTGACAGTGTGGTCCTGTTGTTTGTTGGTGCCCAGTTCCCAGCAGGGCCTTGTGCTCCCCACAGCTGTGGCCAGTGTCAGACATATTTGAAGTGGCTTTTCACTCCCTGTGAGGTGTGTGCATGCTTCAGTGTGAGCTTGCTGGACCATGCGGGTGGGGGATGTTGAGCTGTGACTACCACTCCCATCATGCTATTGCCTACACCCCCCTTCCCAGCATGCCCATACTTCCTTGCTTTTGACTCTGCTTCCCTGTGGGGTTGTGTGCCTGTGCTGACAGGATGGCTGACAGTGTTGTCCTGGCGTTTGTTTGGCTACAAGTCCCAAGAGTGTCCCTGTGCTTCACACAGCATAACCCAGGGTGGTGGTTCTTTGTGGGATATTTAATTGCAGTGTGAGGCATTGCATTCTCCCAGGTGGGTTATGTGGAGTTTGTGTTAAGGGGGTGTGTGGGAAAAGCTGCTTGTAACTATGGTCAGGGCTGTCAGTCCTCCTTCCCACCCAGCCAGATATCCCACCATGGAACGTGCTTCCATTGCAGGGAGTGCAAGTTGGCTTTCAGGATGTCAGTCAGTGGTGTCCTGCTGTTGGTTGTTGCACAGTTCCCAGCAGGGCCTTGTGCTCCCCACAGCAGTACCCAGTGTCAGCCATCTTGTCAGTCCTTTTCCACTCCCTGTGATGTGAGCATGGTTCAGAGTGGTGTTGATGGGCCAATTGTGAGGGTGACCAATATCTGTGACTACAACTCCCATCATGCTATTGCCTACACCCCCTTCCCAGCATGTCCATACTTCCTTCCTTTTGAGTGGACTTCACTGTGTGTGAGTGTGAGAGCAATGGCAAGATGGCTGACAGTGTGGTCCTGTTGTTTGTTGGTGCCCAGTTCCCAGCAGGGCCTTGTGCTCCCCACTGCTGTGGCCAGTGTCAGACATCTTTGAAGTGGCTTTTCACTCCCTGTGAGGTGTGTGCATGCTTCAGTGTGAGCTTGCTGGACCATGTGGGTGGGGGATGTTGAGCTGTGACTACCACTCCCATCATGCTATTGCCTACACCCCCTTCCCAGCATGCCCATACTTCCTTCCTTTTGAGTGGACTTCACTGTGTGTGAGTGTGACAGCAATGGCAAGATGGCTGACAGTGTGGTCCTGTTGTTTGTTGGTGCCCAGTTCCCAGCAGGGCCTTATGCTCCCCACAGCTATGGCCAGTGTCAGACATCTTTGAAGTGGCTTTTCACTCCCTGTGAGGTGTGTGCATGCTTCAGTGTGAGCTTGCTGGGCCATGTGGGTGGGGGATGTTGAGCTGTGACTACCACTCCCATCATGCTATTGCCTACACCCCCTTCCCAGCATGCCCATACTTCCTTCCTTTTGAGTGGACTTCACTGTGTGTGAGTGTGACAGCAATGGCAAGATGGCTGACAGTGTGGTCCTGTTGTTTGTTGGTGCCCAGTTCCCAGCAGGGCCTTGTGCTCCCCTCAGCTGTGGCCAGTGTCAGACATCTTTGAAGTGGCTTTTCACTCCCTGTGAGGTGTGTGCATGCTTCAGTGTGAGCTTGCTGGGCCATGCGGGTGGGGGATGTTGAGCTGTGACTACCACTCCCATCATGCTATTGCCTACACCCCCCTTCCCAGCATGCCCATACTTCCTTCCTTTTGACTCTGCTTCCCTGTGGGGTAGTGTGCCTGTGCTGAGAGGATGGCTGACAGTGTTGTCCTGGCGTTTGTTTGGCTACAAGTCCCAAGAGTGTCCCTGTGCTTCACACAGCATAACCCAGGGTGGTGGTTCTTTGTGGGATATTTAATTGGAGTGTGAGGCATTGCATTCTCCCAGGTGGGTTATGTGGAGTTTGTGTTAAGGGGTGTGTGGGAAAAGCTGCTTGTAACTATGGTCAGAGCTGTCAGTCCTCCTTCCCACCCAGCCAGATATCCCACCATGGAACGTGCTTCCATTGCAGGGAGTGCAAGTTGGCTTTCAGGATGTCAGTCAGTGGTGTCCTGCTGTTGGTTGTTGCACAGTTCCCAGCAGGGCCTTGTGCTCCCACAGCAGTACCCAGTGTCAGCCAACTTGTCAGTCCTTTTCCACTCCCTGTGATGTGAGCATGGTTCAGAGTGGTGTTGATGGGCCAATTGTGAGGGTGACCAATATCTGTGACTACCACTCCCATCATGCTATTGCCTACACCCCCCTTCCCAGCATGCCCATACTTCGTTCCTTTTCAGTGGACTTCACTGTGTGTGAGTGTGACAGCAATGGCAAGATGGCTGACAGTGGTGTCCTGCTGTTTGTTGGTGCACAGTTCCCAGCAGGGCCTTGTGCTCCCCACAGCAGGACCCAGTGTCAGCCATCTTGTCATTTCTTTTCCACTCCCTGTGATGTGAGCATGGTTCAGGGTGGTGTTGATGGGCCAATTGTGAGGGTGACCAATATCTGTGACTACAACTCCCATCATGCTATTGGCTACACTGACTTCACCAGCATACACAGAATTCCTTCCTTTCAGTGAGCTTCCCTGTGAGGTGGTGTTCTAGTGGTGGCAAAATATCTAACTGTGTTTGTTGGTTATATTTGTGCCACTGCCTTCCTGTATTTGTAGTTAGGTTTGTACATGTCATGACACAGTTACATATCACTATGAGATGGCATGTATTGTGTTTATCTGACTGACAGACAAATCTTGGGGTGATTATTTTTTGGTTGCTGTGGATTTGCTAAGGGTGCATGGTTTGACTATCCCCTTGACAGTGATGTGTGTGTATTGTCACACAATATTGTGTATATTTGTTGTGTACTCACCAGGCTCTGGGGTGTTTGATAGTCCATATACGCTCACTGGTGGTAGGATGGCCCGCACCTTCTCCTCCCAGGGCCTGAGGTATAGTGGTTTGGCAGGAGGGCCACTGCCGGTGCGCTGACTCAAGATGTAATCCTTCTTTAGTAGGTCCTTGACCCTCCTGCGCACATCAAAGCACCTGTTCTGGATGTCTTCCTTTGTGCGCAAACATGGTGATTGTGCGTTCACCCTGTCGACGATCCTCTCCCACATCTTGATTTTCTGCGACATGGGGGTCTGTTGGACCAATGTACCAAACAACTGTGGCTCTACCCTGATGATCTCATCTACCAGGACTTCCAATTCACTGTCTAGGAACTTTGGATTCTTCTTTGGGGGCATGGTGATGGGTGGTGGTGGTGATTGATGTGTGTGTGTGTGCAAGTGAGGGTGTGTGAGTGTAGGTTTTGCTGGGTGTATGTGAGGGTGCTATTTGTTGAGGTGCTAATGGTGTGTGACTTGTGTGATGGATGAGCTGTGAGTGTGTCTGTGGTTGCTGTCTGATGGTGTTCTGTGCTGGCAGGTCAGTTGAATTTGCAAAGGATCATGGTAGGGATTTGTGGCCTTTATATGGGTGGAGTTGTGGGTGTGTCTTTGTTCCATGTTTCCCCCCCCCCAGTATTTATTGGCTTTGTAATTGCAATGTTTGGCCCTTTTTTTTAAATTTTTTCCTTTGTATTTTTTGTGCATGTAGGAGACGTTCTTCTGACCGAGTAGGACGCTGCAGTTGTCTCGTGCGAGCTTCTCCGAGTCGTTCACGCTGTGTTTCTGCTAGGTTTCATGTGCGGCGTACGCGTCGGTCACAGAGTATTGGGTTGCTTCGGCTGGGTTTTCTATGCGTGTCGGTCGTACGGCTTGGGCTCCGTGCGACTCGGTCTGGTTTTCCACGCATTGCATCGTACTGCGCGGGTCGGAGTTCGCGGGTACGTTTCGGTCGGGTTCATTCCTGGTGTGTGTCGGTCGGTTCGATTTGCGTGGTTTCCCGGCCGGATAGCTGTTTTCCGTGTGGTTCGGTCGTTCGGCTTGTGTTCCGTACGAGTCGGTCGTGATTCACATGCATTTCATCGTACTACGCGGGTCGGGCAGCGCCGGTACGTGTCGGTCGGACTATATTCCCGTACCGAGTCGGTCGGTATGTTTTCCGGCCCGAATCGGAATCGGCCCCTTAGAGTGGGCATAGTAAGGGTACCTTGATTTGACAAAAGTGTTAAGTTGCTGTTAATGTATGAAGTGGCATTTCCATGGGTACATTAAAAGAGTGAATAAAATTGTCTTCAGTATTGCCAAGAGTTTTGCCAGGTCAGAAAGATTCTCTAAAGTGGGGTGATTTGGGCCCTGTAGTTTCACAGATGTGAATGATTTGTATTGTTTTTAGGTCGGCCTGGGCAGGACATACACTGCTCTGCGGCATACTGTATTAAAGTATGGACTTGAAGCTCAGCCTACTGTCCGCCCATTCTTTTCACTGGCTTGTATCATTGTCCTTTGTAAATGATGACTTCTGATTCATTAATAGGCTTGTTAGTCCCTCCTTAGTACTGCCTTGTCTTCATTTGTAACCTCCTATGAGGACTGGCCCTTTTACTTCTGTTGTTACAAGGTATGTCCTTTAGCGCACCATGCACACTTTCACTTTCCAAGCAGCCCAGGACAATGGCGTCCGCTTCTTTGAAGTGAAATAGGTCACGCATTTACAAGAGTCTGAGCTATTGCCATTGTAAATGACAATGCCTTTTATATATGTGTTAATTATCAAAACAAATAAATAAAAGGCATTGTCATGTACAATGCCAATAGCTTAAACTCTCGCAAATGCGAGACCTATTGCATTGCCAATGCTTGTTTTTTTTCCAGTGAAAAATCCAAACGTTACTTTACTGTGGCTACTGAGTTCAATACACTGTGTATGGAGATGGCAGAGTTGAAACAATTTGGAGTTGTTGCGTAAATTATAAATTAAATGTATAAGTTTAGAATTTATAATTTTTGTGTAGCTTAAGTGCGGTTTGTATCTAAAGAATAAATACATTTATAGTAATTTAAAGGTGTAGTGTGAATTATAAATGTAGGGTATAACTATAACTTTAGAATTTGTAATCTATTGTGTAATTTAGGTTTGGTTTATATAGAAAGAATAAATACATTCTTCCTAACTATAACAAAGGTTTAACCTTTGGTTTTTTACATTGAATTTTAATTTTTTCAAAAATTTTAATAAAAATCTACTTTAAAGTTTGTCATGGAGTGAAGTGCCGTTTATGGAGTGTCATATAGTAGAGTGGAGGACAGTGTCATACACTGTAGTATCATAGAGTGTTATTTTGTATAGTGGAGTAGAGTGGAATGGAGCAAAGTGGAGTGTGGTAAAGTGGCGTGGTGTAGAGTGTAATGGCGTAGAGTGGAGTGTAGTACAGTGGAGTAGTGTACGGTTGAATAGCACACAGTTGAGTGGTGTAGAGTGGAGTGGCATAGAGTGGAGTATGGTATAGTGCATTGGCGTACAGTGGAATACCATAGAGTGGAGTAGCGTAGAGTGGAATAGCATGAGTAGAGTGGCAAAGAGTGGAGTGGCATAGAGTGGAGTGACATAAAGTGGAGTAAGGTAAAGTGTTTTGGGGTACAGTGGGAGTGGGTGGTGAACTCCGCTCCACCAGCTGAGTTTGCGGAATTTTGCCAACCCTGGGAGCTCGGACTTCGGCAAAAACTCCGATTCCACTGTGTGGTGGAGTTTGCCCCGCCGCCCACCACTAATCTACAAAATTGACTTCAACCTTCCAGCTTGTGCAGCGCGTTGGCTTTAACAAACGGGTGATCTGTTGCAGTGAGCCTGAGCTGGGTCATTTGATGTAAGAGGGAAATAGTAGTGCCAGTCAGGAATTTTGCAGCTCACCCTTGCTACCCTCCTGCCCCCCACCTCTCCAAACAGAGGCAGGCTGTGATCAGGCAGAAATACTGAAAAAGAGACATTGGCGTGCTGCCCACCATCCAGACATGGGGCGGAGAGACGCACCTGGACGCCGGGACATGCTGTCTTGCGGGAACTCCTCCATGCACAGATCTCCATGGATGATCATCGCGCCGACCTTCAGCTCTTTTAAAACTAGAGCGCGACGGTACTTTCCAGTAACAAGGAGACTGTACTTCAGTAGATCACATCATGTCTCAATCAGGGATCACAGAGCAGGAGGCGTGTCACGATGAAATCCTTAGCAGGGAGTGACGAAACGTCTTAAATCCACTTCTGCACCAAATAACAGCTTCACGAAGCTAGATTCACCTCACCGCCTGCAGTAGCTCCACGGCCAACGCTGATCATGTTCATAGGGAACAGGCGCAAGGCTGGAGCAGTGGAGCAAGGGCAGTTGGGAGGGAACTGGATGGCAGCATGTAAAGGATGAGGCTCGGGGACATGCAGGAGGCACTGGGAGATGGTACAGGCAGAGCGGGGATAACAGGAGGGAAAGGATGGTGGGATAGATGGAGGGGAGAGAGGGGGAGGAGACATCTGAGGTGTTGAGGTGATTCGGGTGACAGAGAGGGAAGGAGGGGTGCAGAGGGCATGTGAAAAGTAGGGAGTGGGGGTGTGAAAGGTAAGAGACATCGAAGGGAAGACGGTTGTAGGGCAGAGCGGAACTCCGTGGAATTCCACGGAGTTTTCATGCAACTCCGTGGAATTCCACGTGGTGCAACCCCGCAAACTCTGCCCACCCCTAGTGTAAAGTCAAATAGAGTTGAGTGTAGTGTCATACACTGCAATGGCATACAGTGGAGTGGAGTACAATGAAAAAGGATACAGTGGAGTTGGGTACACTGGAGTGGCGTAGATTGGAGGGGCGTACAGTGTAATAGGTTTGAGTGAAGTAGTGTACACTGGAGTTCATACAGTGGAATATCGTACAGTGGAGTAGCATAAATTGTAGTGGCGTACAGTGGCGTGGCGTATAATGGAGTGGCATAGAGCGGAATAGCATAGAGTGTAATGGTGTAGAGCGGAGTGGTGTACAGTGGAGTGGCGTAGAGTGGAGTGGCGTATAATGGAGTGGCGTAGAGTGCAGTGGCATATAGTGGAGTGGCCTACAGTGGAATAGGGTGCTGTGGAGTGGCATAGACTGGGATGGCATAAAGTGGAATAGCCTAGAGTGGAATGGCGTACAGTAGACTTGTGTACAGTGGAATACTATACAGTGGAGTGGTGTAGAGTGGAGTGTCGCACAATGGAGTAGTGTAGAGTAGAGTGGTGTAGAGTGGAATAGCATTGACTGTAGTGGTGTAGAGTGAAGTGGCATACAGTAGAATAGGGTAGAAAAGAGTGGCGTCGAGTGGAATAGCATATAGTGGAGTGTTGTAGAATGCCAGAGAGTGTAGTGGCGTACAATGGAATAGCATATAGTGGAGTGGCATTCACTGGAGTGGAGTGACATACAGTGGAATAGCGTAAAGTCTAGTGGCATAGAGTGGACTGGCATACAATACAGTAGCGTAGAGTGAAGTGGAGTGTTGTAAACTGGAGTGGCGTATAGTGTAGTAGCATACAGTGGAGTGCCATACAGTGAAACAGCATACAATGGATTGGGGTAGAATGGAGTGGCATTGAGTGGAATAGTGTAGAGTGGACTGGCAAACAGTTAGTGGCATACAGTGGAATAACGTAGAGTGGAGTAGTATACAGTGGAAGGCCACATAGCGGAGTGGCGTAGAAAGGAGTGTCGTAAATTGGAGTTGTGTAGAGTGGAGTGGCATAGAGTGGAATAACGTAGACTATAGTGGCATAGAGTGGAATGCGGTAGAGTGGATTGTGGTAGAGTGGAGTGGAGTTGCAGTGGAGTACCGTGGTGTAGAGTGGAATAACATAGAGCGTAGTGGTGTACAGTGGAGTGACGAAGAGTGGAGTGCCATATAGTGGAATAACGCAGAGTGGAGTGTCATAGAGTAGAGTTTTGTGCAGTGGAATAGCGTAGACTGCTGTAATGTACAGTGGAGTGGCATACATTGGATTGGCATAGAGTGGAGTGGCGTAGAATGGTGTGGTGTACAGTGTAACACCATACAGTAAAGTGTTGTAGAGTGGAGTGGTGTACAGAGAAATAGCGTAGAATGGAGTGGTGTGCACTGGAGTGGCGTAGAGTGGAGTGGCATAGAGTGGAAGAGTGTAGTGCGGTAGAGTGGAGTTGCATAGAGTTGACTAGGATAAAGTAAAGTACATATAGTGTAGGGGTGGGCTGAATTTTTAAATTCGTCAGTGGAATTGAAGGAATTTAGTAACTCCGCGTTACTCTTGTAACATGGAATAACTAATAAATTCTGCCACTCTGCTTGCTGAATTAATCATTCAGAACTATGAATATGATGATTGTGATCATCTTTATTTGGTGTTGTTGCTTGGGTGGAGCTTGCTTTGGCCCTTTTTTTCCCCAAGGATCATATTTTTGGTTGTGTTGTCACTTTTCAAGGGACGTCATGCTAATCTATTTGGGTGGTTATCTTTGATTGAGTATAAGATCCAGGTGAGGTGCACAGAGCACTACTATGCCTCTCCTGCAACATACTCTGCTGTCGCCGTGATAACTTTTTTGGACACCATACCTGCAACTCAGGAGGCCACAAGGTGTGTGTGGAGAGCTGGAGCTGTCCTGAGTGCTGCATCAATCAGGAAGAGAAATTGCCAACATTTATTTCTGGGTCAGAAAGTGCAGGCTCTCCAGTCTTCCTGACCCACTCCCCCCACGGAGACCTGTCCACATCTTCTCCCAGGGCACTGACATGTGTACAGGAGTGGCTTTTGTCAGTGCCTGGTGTTGTGCAGGGCTGGCCAGCCCCTGATGATGTGATGGGTGATGTCACCAGAATCCAGTGTCCTCATCTCCTCCCTGGGCAATGATATATGTACACAGAGAGGCAGCTATCAGTGCTGGTGTTATGCAGGGTTCGCCAGCCTGGGTGAAGCTGAAGAAAGTGTGCAGCCTCTTCTGCGTAGAGCTCACCACGGTTTCCAAGGTATGTACTCTCAGTTGTATGGTTTGAGTATAGAGCGGCCCTTAAACTCTTTCAAATCACTAATACGTTTGGCAGAATAATGCAAGTGAAGATCTGGGAAATATAATGCTGTGCCCAAGACCACTCGTCTTATTATTGTCAAGTAGCGGAGAACAGAATCTTGATCTCATGGTACTGCCACCTGCAATTCTACCAATAAACCTCTGGAGCACGTGCATCTCCTTTGTTGGCTTATTAAGAAACTGTTTATGGCAGTGGCCCCGAAATAAATGAAGACCCCCTGGCCTTGGTTAGGTATTGTCAATCATCGAATTCATAACAGGCGCTTTGATGTACTCTCTCCAGAATGGCAAACTGTCCTTTGAAAATGTGGTCTTGCATTCTCCTACAGGTCTTGCATCCTCCTACACATGCATCACATTTTTATTTAATAATGCATGCCTTTTATTGAACCTTTCCCCCCAAACAAACACCTTTTGAGAGTTAACTAATAGTTCCTTTTTGCAATTCGCCTTGTTTTCATGGCTTTTTATGGAGACTGCAAATTCATCTCCGTTCACTTTTCACACTTCATTTGAACTCGAGAGCACGAAGCCAACATGTCATGTAGTATCTCTTTCCCACTTGCTTTACCTCTCACTCTGAAGTGTCTCTCGATAAATGCCTGCCTGTGACACTTGACAGTTTTGCTTAAAGAAAAGCACATTTTCAAAGCTTTCTCCAAGAAAGCCAGAATTCTAAAAGTGTGTTGCTTCTTCTACATGGCTGTAAATCGAGGGATAAGGACAGCATATCTAAAAGCAGTTATGTTATCATGTGCTGACATCTGCTAGAAGAATGGACAACTTCAAGATACTCGAGAGCTACGGGTGGGTGGCACTCCGCAGAATTTCCCTGAGTTTTTATGTAGCTCCGCGGAATTCCGCTGAGTAAAACTCCCCGAGTTCCGCCTACCCCTAGCATAGTGAAGGGGTGAACAGTGTAATGGCGTACACTGCAGTGTTATAGAATGCAGTGGCACACAGTTTATTAGTGCACAGTGGAGTGGTTTGGAGTGGAGCGGCGTAGATTGCAGTGTGGTAGAGTGGAGTTGAGTACAATGGATTAGCATTGAGTAGAGTGCCGTACAGTGGATGAGCGTAGAGCAGAGTGGCGTGTAGTGTAGTGATTCCGAGTGGCGTAGAGTGTAATAGCGTAGAGTGGAGTGGTGTAGAGTGGAGTGTGGCTTATTATACCCCAGAGACCACCACCTCCCCAGGGCTTCTTTAAATATTAATGCGGGGGAGACTTGTATGGCCTCCCCTGCTGCCCCAGGGACCACCACCTCCCCGTGGCTTATGTCTTTTTAAATAGGGGGACCTCTCATGTCCCCCAGCCCTGGGGACCGCCACCACCCCGGGGGTTTATCTTAAATCAGTGCGGGGGCTGCATGGACCCCCCTCAGGCCCGGTGGCCACCACCTCCCTGGGGCTTTAATTTGAAAACATGCTTTGGGCCACTGGAGCCCCTGCAGCTCCGGGGACCGCCACCTCCCCAGGTCTTTTTTTACATTGAGTGCAGGGGGCCGCGGGGCCCTCCGCAGCCCTGGGGACCACCACCACCCCTGGGCAAAATTAAGAAGCCATAGATGGCCCTGGGGACAGCCACCCCAGAGGGCCGGCTCCTGCATTGCCCTGGGGTGCCCACCCCTGGGACACTGCAGTTTGCCATGACTTGGCGGAAGCTTTACTGCTCCCACCAAGCCATAGCAAACACTGCTCCACTTCTAGTAAGCGAGAGCTGCATGTTCAGCAGCTTCCTCTGTCCAAAAGCAATGAAGGCTCTCGCAGGATGCAGAGAGCCGGCAGAGACCATGGGGACCTTCAGGCTCCTCCCGTGGTCCCCAACGTGAGAATCTGGGTGCCCTGGGTGGGACCCGGGCAACCAGTAGTGTGGCCAGGCCCCGTGGCCAAAATTGGCCCGGGGAAGGGGGCCACACGGCCCCATTCCTTTATTAAAAAACAAATTAAAAAAGAAGAAGTCGGGCCCGAGGGATGGAGTTCCTGGGGCCATAATGGGCCGGGGCCCCACTCCCCATTCTAAAAATGCCTGGCCCCGGGGGATGGGGTACACAAGGCCAAAATTGGCCCAGGGAAGGGTGGCCACATGACCCCCCTTCCTTATAATTAAAGAAAAAAAAGAAGAAGCTTCCGGCATGACGCCGGTGGCCCCGCCCACTTTCTGCACCACTCAGCAATTGTGCTTCCTGGTGCGCTGCTGGTTGGGGGATGAAGTCCACTTGGTTGCGGGGGGTCCTTGGGGGCCAACAAGACTTACAGTTACCTCCAGAAACCTCACACAGTGGGATTGCTGCGAGGTGGCTGGAGGCCACGTCCCCTTTCTCCAATACTCTGCAAACGCCTCTCAGCGCACTGCTGGTGGGGGGATGAAGTCCCCTTGTATGCTGAGGGTCCTTGGGGGCCAACAAGCCCTCCTATTACCTCCAGTAAGTCCCACAGAGCGCTATTGCTGAGCGCACTCCAGAGGCCATGCCCTTTTTCTCCACTACTCTGCAAATGTACCTCTTTGGCGCATTGTTGGTTGGGGGATGATGTTGTCCCGTTGAATGCTGAGGGTCCTTGGGGGCCAACAAGCCCTCCTGTTACCTCCAGTAAGTCCCACAGAGTGCACTTGCTGAGAGGACTTCGGAGGCCATGGCCCCTTTCTCCACCACTGTACAAACTCACCTCCTGGAGAACTTATGGTTGGGGGATTTAGTCCCCTTGGCTCAAGATGGTCTTTTGGGGGCCAACAAGCCCTCCTGCTACCTTCAATAAGTCCCACAGAGAGAGATTGCTCAGAGGACTTGGAAGGCCACGCTCCCTTTCTCCACCACTGTGCAAACGCGCCTCCTGGCACACTGCTATTTGGTGGCTGAAGTCTCCTTGACTCTACTGTGTCCTTGAGGGCCAACAAGCCCTCCTGTTATCTGCAGTAAGTCCCACACAGTGGAATTGCTGAGATATGTTCATAGGTCACGCCCCTTTCTCCACCACTCTCCAAATGCACTTCCTGGTGCACTGCTGGTTGGAGGATAAAGTCCTTTTGGATGCTGAGGGTTCTTGGGGGCCCAGAGGCCCTCCTGTTACCTCCAGTAAGTCCGACACAGCAGGATTCCTGAGAGCTGGTCATAGGCCCAGCCCCCTTTCTCCACCACTCTGCAAACGTGACTATTAGTTCAAAAACCATAGAAATTCCCTTAAAAAACCAAAGGTTACAGAGACGTTATAGTTAGGAAATAGAATTTGAAAAACCTTAGAAATTCACTGAAAAAAACAAAGGTTTCAGGGACGATGTATCAGATTTCACTCATACAAAACCAGTGGAATTCAGCAGTTATAGTTATAGTTATTTCAAGTAACTATAACTTGTGCCTTAAGGTAACTATAACTCGTGCCCCCACGATGCAGTTTTCTCATCAATAATTTTACTGCAAATGTTACAGTGATATTATCAATGATGTCATAGAAGATGTCATCATGAGTGATGTAATATCTGGGGTAATTAGTAGTACATGGCAAAGACGTACCTTAGGGCACGAGTTATAGTTACTTGAAATAACTAACTATAACAACTGAATTTCTATGGTTTTATGGGTGTAAAATCAGAACCCAACTATAACGTCCATGTAACCTTTGTTTTTTTCAGTGAATTTCTAAGGTTTTGTTTAATTCTACTTCCTGACAATAATGTCCCTGTAACCTTTAGTTTTTTCAGTGAATTTCTAGTGTTTTTTAATGTTAAGTAAAAAATGTTAAGCAAAATGCCCATCGCAATACACGGTGGGGTTAGGGGAGTTGAACGCAGGGCCTGGCCTGACATTGTACTGCCCCCACCCAAGCTTGCTTCTCCTGCCCCCCTCCTCCTTGCCATCCATTTTCCAAGTCCATGCCCCATCTCCCTCATTATAGCCCTGTGTGGTCTTTGTTCTGCCACTGCCCTTCCTGCCTGCCACAAACAGTTAGCTTGCTGCCCCATCCACCTCCTCCCTACCGTCTGTTGTCCGAGTCCATTCACCAGTCCCCTTCCTCCTGCCCTGCATGGTCCGGTGTGTTGCCACTGACCTCCATTTAGCTTGATGTCCCTGCCCACTCCTCCTGCTCTCCGTTGCCCAATTCAATGCCCCATCATTGCCCTCCTGCTTAGCCTCTGTGTGTATTAGATCCTGTTTCAATGCTCCAAAAAGACTGCATGCTTTCGGGCCTTTATATTGCCAGCTTGGTTGTTCGGTGTGTGATGGAATTGAGCCAAGACGCAGTGCTAAGAACTTTGTTTTTAGATTCGGGGCATATGTATGACCTAAATAAATTACCGGTTGTAGTTTGGTATATGATTGTAAAACCATCCATGCGTGGGATCTCTTACTCAAGCTTGTTTTGTCCTCCATTAGTGAATGCTTCATAGCCACCTTCTTTAGCATTAGCTGAAAGGAAGAGGGTGGGATATTCAATTGCCAAAGGTTTGTAGTTTTTGTAAGTTTTAGAGATGATCGTAAATACTTAGTATAGGCAGAGTGAGGATCATTATCTAGAGCTCTCCACAGTGCATTGTTGATTGGATTTTGCCTCTGTGCTTAGTTTGCTGGCCCTACCCTCCTTCCCCCACCCTCTAACGTCTGTGTGCTTGCCCCTGCTCCCTCCTTTTTGCTCACCATGTTCCATGGTCCTGCCCCTGTTCCTCCTATCTATTCTGAGTGTTCTGTTGAACTACCACTACCACCTGCCTAGCATGGTCAGATGACTGCCGCCTGTACCTGCCACCCTGCCTCTCTGAGTTCCATGCCCCTATCCCCTTCCTCCTGTCCTCCATGGTCCATTTTGCTGCCTCTCCCTTCTGCCCTCCAAGCTCTGTTGTTCTGCAACTTCTCCTGCTGCCTACCCTGCATGGTCTGTTGTGAAGATTCCTTGCCCTGCCCTCTCTTGCCTGTGTCGAGCCCCTACCCATCCCTTCTGTCCTCAATGGTGCTTTGTGCATGCCCCTGTCCCCTCTCTCTTGTCCACCATGGCTGTTCTGCTGCCACTAACCCTCCTGATTGCCATGCATGGCCTTATGTGCTTCCACAGCCCCTCCTGCCTTCCCTGTGTGGTCTGTTTGCTGCCCCTGATCCCCTCTGACACTCCTACCTTCCTTCCGTTGTCTCTTTTGTGCTCTCTCCCCTACTGGAATTGTCAGCACCTAGACACCTATGGGCATTAGCACGCTCTACATATCCCACTAACATAACATATGGGGATGCGGACACACTGCCCCCCACCCTGCTCCCAAATGGGCCCAGGGACCCTATCCCCTAGGGCTATGCAATAATTATAGGGAAGTGGCCCCCCTCCCTGACCCTTAAGACGCCCAAGGGACCCCATGCCCTGGGGTGAAACATATTTATATTAGGGGAGGGGGTGCGCATCCCCAAGGGGTATTCAGAAATTATAGTGGGGGGGACCAAAAACACTTATTTTAAGGGAGAGTGTGTGTGCCCCCCCTCCAAGAGCTCTAATGGGCCCTTGGGACCCCATCCCCCAGGGCCATAAATTTACTACAGTGGAGGAGGCGCGTGGTTCCCTCATCCGGCCTTAGGAAACCACAGGGACTCCATTCTCCTGGGCCAAAAACAATTATTTTAGGGGAGGGGTGCATGCCCCTTCGATGAGCCTTAATAGGTCCCAGAGACCTCATCCCCGGAGCCAAACATATTTATATTAGGGGAGCGGGGTGCAGGCCCCCATCCCTGAGCCCAAATAATCCTTGGAGACTCCATCTCTCAAGGCCATAAATTAATGGAATGGGGTCTCCAAGCCCAATAAGGCTGAGGGAGGGGAGCCACATGCCCCTTCCCATTCATTAATGTAGTGAATCCAATGGATGGGGTCCCAAGGGTGCAAAATGGGTTCAAGGAGGGGACCCTACTCACACCTTCTCCCCAAATATTTGAAGAAAGTGGTGGGCCGCCATTTTCTTTTTTTGTATTGCCTCAATGCAGTGGGAGTCCTGCAGGATCGCAGTAAACACGCCCAATTTTTTAAAATTATCTCCTATAAGGCCTAGGGGACCAGGGTATCACTGCCATGACTCCTTACATTATTTTTACTTTTTAGCTTCAGGACAGGGGAATAAGTCACCGAGTCCTGTAGTGGCTACCACCAACATTTTTCATCATGTTGCTGGCAACCAATCAGTGTACTCACTCCTGCATATCTCCCATGAGAGTGTATTGGCCAAAGGGAAAATAAGCTCCCTGGGCAAATTAGAATGCTTTATTTTTTTAATTGGGTTCGAGGAACTCTCGCGAGAGTCCTCAAACCCAACCATCCAGATATACAAATATTTTTCGAGCTTAATATCTTCAAAAGGATTTGCACCAAATCATAAAAAGCATGCTTTCTGGACCAAAACCTAGCTCCTTGCCAAATTTGGTGTAATTCCGTTCAGTAGTTTTTGCAGTATCGATTTCGAATAAAGTCTATGGAAAATGCATAGGAATTTTATGTTTTGGGACTTCCTTTTTTCTCAGTCCCTGTTTGACTGATCACCCTCAGTAAATTTCCAGTTTTTTTTAACATAAGCAAAGACCTTATTACCATACCTAACTATAACATCATTTTTCTTTAATGCTAGGGAAGTTGATATTACCATACCTGACTATAACGCCTATTTAACCTTTGGGTTTTTTGAGTTAATTTGAACATATTCAAGCAACACTCCCACTGCGCACAGCCTGCAGGCATTTGCAACTGGATTTGGCACAGGCCCTCCCTGCTGGTGACCAACCCACCGAAGCCTGTCCTTCATGATCAGCTTGCTGCCTCTGTCCCTGCTCCCCTCCTGTTTGCCCTCTGTTCTCTGTCTGCATACCCCTGCTCACACCTCCTGTCCTCCTTGGTCAGCTTCCTGCCCCTGCCCCATCCTGACTTCTCTCTGTTCTCTGTCTGGGTGCCCAGGCTCCTCCAGATTGCCCTCAATGGTCAGCTTGCTAGTGCTGACACCTGCCCTCCATTCTTTGTGTGTGTGACCCTGCCCCCTTCCATCTACCCTCCATGGTCTATTGTGCTGCTCTCGCCTATTCCAGCGTGCCCTCTGTGGTCAGCTTATTACCCCTGCTACCACCACCTGCCCTCCGTTCTCTATGTGCATGCCCCACCACACCCTCCTCCCCTCCATGGTCTATAGTGCTGACCCTTCCTATATTGACCTGTTTACCATGGTCAGATTGCTAGCCCAGCCCCCCTTCTGCCTACCCTCCCTTTACCATCTACGTACCACTTCCCGCCCTGCCATCCATCTGTGGACAGCTTACTGCCCCTGCCGACCTGCCCTACATGGTCAGCTTTCTGCCCCTGCTCCCACCTCCTCCTGCCTGCCCTTTGTTCTCCATGTGTGTGCCCCTGACCTCTCCCTCCTGTCCTATGTGGTCTGTTTTCCTGCCCTACATGGTCTGTTTTGCTGACCCTGCCCATACACGTCTTTCCTCCATGGTCAGCTTGCTGCCCCCATCTACCTGCCCTCCATTGTCTGCGTCTGTGCCCTGCCCCTATCCTCCTGCCCTGCATGGTTTGTTTGCTGCCACTGCCCCTCCTGCTTGCCCTCCATGCTTAGCTTGTTGCCCCTAACCCCTTCCTAGCTGTCCTCTGTTGTCCTTTTATCAGGGGCGACTTCTCATACTGTTCCCATTCATAGGTGTCATTACTCTGGGTAAAAGTAATATTTTTATTGGTGGATGGGACTATTCAGCTTGTTGTCTAGAGTGTATTAAAATGAAGAGTGGGTCGAACATCTGTTATTGGTGACTGCAACTCATGAAAGCTACTGGAAGTGCTGATGACATCAGGTAGGAGTAACCATTTGCGCCCATTGCAGTCCCTAACATTTGGTGATGGCACTGCCCCTTCTATCCCTAGTGTCAGTCATGAAAACAGCTGCAGGAAGAAATACTATGCATGACTGTCATAGCCTTGTTTACTTTCAGTAGTTTCCTTACCTTTAACCCTTCGGTTAGGAGGATGCTGAAGGGATAAGATTAGGGCAAGGAATTTGCTCTATTAAGTCATCTGGATCAAAGGGGGCTTAATCTCACTTCTTCTGCCCCTAGCATTTCAGTAACCGATGTTCAGGATGAAATGTATTGCTTTCTTGGTTTCTAAACAATATAATTTTGCTCACTTAAAAGTTGTGTTATATAAAATGTACTTACATCAGATTAAGGTTCCACAACATTAGCAGCAAGTAGACATGGGATATATTTTGACCACTGCCCTGTTGAAATTTGCAACTATGACCACCTGAGGGCAGCCATTAAGTAGGTAATAATCTGTAGTAGCTGCAGTTATCTGTATCTAAACCTCTGTAACATGGTACTTGGGTAAGAAACTACAGGCCACATTTATATGCTGGCAGTAAGCATTGTCTATCTCAATTGCAACTAAGTATGCTTACCGCCAACATAATGGTCTGCCCACCTAATTCAGATGTGGGTGGGCCTTTAGTTTAATCATGGCAGAGACTACTCCGTCTCTGCTGTGATTAAACCCCTCTGATGGCCCAATGGAGTAAGGGCTGTTGAGGCACACCTCTAATTCCACCCACCTAATTTAGGAGTTTGGAATTAGAGGTCAATTTTCACTTCCCCTCACCGCCAGGAAAACCCTAGCAGTAAGGGGCACTGAAAACTGCTAAATGCGACCCTATCCATGGGAGAGGATTCCCAGGGCGAGTGGAGCATTTTCTTTATTATTGTTTTTATCTTCAGGATGTTCTTTTTGAAAATAAAAAATAAAACAGTTTGGTGACTGAGCCCTTCATCAAACTGCAAAAAGATTGACAGGAACCACAGGGATGACAGTTCCTGGCAATGCTTTAAGAAAAGACTGCCAGTTTGGTGGTCATTTCTAAATCTAGCAGATGGTACCTCCGCCAAGGCAATGCAGCAGCCACGGCCGCTGCAGGTAAGAGCGGTGGGCCGGCTGGGGATTTGAGAGACGACCACAAGGGAAAATTAAATAAATAATTAATTTTCCCTTGTGGTCGTCTCTTGAAATCGCCCCAGCCGGCCCCACCGCCCCACCGCTCTTACCTGCAGCGGCCGCGGCCGCGGCTGCAATGCAGTAATGTACTCTGTTGCCCAGTGGAGAAACGAGCCGTTCGCCACATTATAGATCTGGCCGTACATACCCAAATGAGACAGAGCACCTCGTTACGCCGAATTGTAAAAGGTGACCTAAGCGGTCTAAAGGGATGTCTGAAGCATGCTCAATAGAATTCGTAATGGAGTAAAACATGCATAATTTTTTAAGAAAGTAATTCAAGTGAAAAATTAGCTTACTTGATTATTAGTGGAATTATTCTCAGTTCCAGTTTATTTTATTAATGTAATTTTTTTATTTTTTTATTTGTCCTGTGGGTGAGCCCAACTGAAACGCACATAATCACCATGAACAGGTACCATTAAAATCATAGCAAAGTCCTAAACAGACCTTTCTCATTCGCACCAAAGCTGTAGCCTTTAGGCTTTCCTTTCCTAAGAACTCCTAAGGACACACAGTACAATTAAATAAGTCATTAGCATTTGCATTTAAAGTCTGGTTCTGTGTAATGAGTTTATATTAACCAACCACCATATATGACTCAAAATTAATCACTGCAAAAGCCCATTTTCGTTAATTGGGAGAGATTAGAACATTAAACTTGTCACATTATTTACAATCAAATTAGAAGGTTGCAATAAAGTTCATTAGGTCTGCAGCCATAATTCAAGATGCAACTTTATGTTCAGAGAGGGCGGGCAATTTAAGGAACTTTAACGGAATTTCAAAACAGCAAGGGTATAATCAGTAGCCTCTGACTGCTCACATGCACCACCATGTAAACCGGAAGCTAAAAACATAAAGATGAAAGAGATTGATCTACATTAAAAGCTGTGTTTTACGGCTCACCATTGTTTGTTCTCCTTTAAAGAATGATTTCCTTTAATATTTGTATTTGGCCTATGATCTACCTGACCTATTTTATTTCCTAGTCTACAAAAAATAATCTTCAGGTTTCTGTCCAAAATGCCAGATCGGATGTCACCACGTAATGCACACTAATCTAACCAGGTGCACTACCTGGCTTCAACACTATACACACGAACACCTGTCTTGAGAGCAGGGCAGAAAACCCTGCTTGTAAGTATGATTTTGGCCCTACACATCAAATGTACAGGCAACATTCAAACATACAGTGATATCATTGTAAGGACTAAAGTCCTCCACAAACAAGTCAGCTGCCCCCCACGCCTTTGGTTTTTCTTTTGCCCCTAAAAGTTCTGCTGTCTTTATGATTTTTGGTGAGACTCTGGGGGCTCCTATTCCTAGAGGAGGGCAGAATTCACACCTTGGTGTATTTGGGATATTCACAAACATTATTAACATAAATGCATGCAGTGTAAAAGCCAAATGAACAATAAACACTACTGGTGCGCATGCTGAGAGGACGGCTCAGTGAGCTGAATGTTTGCTGTACAAACAAAACGCAATCTTTAGGTACCGAGCCTTTCATCCTTTTTGCAGGGGTGCAGCTTAGTCACTTAGATTCGGGGGTGTGAATCTGAAATTTCTGAACTTAAAAAGCAGTGGGCTGTAGGGTGGAGGTTTAAGATGGCCATGGTTCGGGATGGACTGTTTCCTGGAGGATCAAGGGCAGTACTTATTTGCATCATGTGGGGCTCTGTCTGGAGAGGGACAGTGGATGAAACAATGATGGGTTGGAATGAAGGATTGTCACTGGTTAGACTATTTGCAAGCATTAATTCCATCATCTTTTGGGTGTACAACTGCCAGTAGTATGCCTGGAAACTTGAGACTAGTGCAGCTTTCCAATTCTACTACTGCCAATGTTTTTGAATTTCAAAAAGTAGTACATTTGCATCCATTCAAAGAGTACTTCTTTGAATGCATATTTACTATTTTTTGGGAAAACCTGTCACTTATTACATTTAAGAGCCCAATCCCAAAAATTGTAAAACCTCTTAGCAAACTTAGAACAATGAGAAAAACTGACACAGACATCCAACTACCAAACTAAGAAGGGTGTCACACTCCAAACATCCCCGCTG
Organism: Calotriton arnoldi; assembly: GCA_963921515.1. Taxonomy (NCBI): domain Eukaryota; kingdom Metazoa; phylum Chordata; class Amphibia; order Caudata; family Salamandridae; genus Calotriton; species Calotriton arnoldi. The sequence goes on along the minus strand of CAWUFW010001860.1, from coordinate 1,680,483 downwards.
AAGCAACACCCCTGCCTTTCCCTCCTAGGTCTGGCGGTTCTTCTTGGGAACTCATGATTACTGTCATGTACAACACAAAGGCCTAGAGTCCATGCCCTGAAATCACTTTAGATGAATTTTCAATGGACGCACTGTTTTTCATTAGAGTTGTCAAATCGGTGCATTGGAGGCAGGGCGCCATGTTTGCAATCCTCACTTTCTACGAATCATTTTATCAAGTGGCTAACAGCCCCATGTACTAAGCCCAGGCCTCACATAGAATAGAACACACAGAAAAATTATTAGGGCAAGCCGAGTCTTGGCTCCAAGAGTCTGTGCTGGAGCCAAGACATGAAAACATTTGGCATGGATATAGTTGAACAAACATAATGTAAAAACATAATACAATCTCTTCAGAATTAAAAAAGTGTATTTATTTAACATGCAGAAGTGTTTCACCTTAGTACATCAGATTATGTCACTGCATAGACAGACATTTATTAAAAGTAATAGTTTTTAGAAACATTCATGGCTCACCCACCCCCCCCTCCCTTACAAAAATGCCATTAGTTAACTAAGAGGCAAGTCAGTAGTCATATAAACCTTAAATGTGATCTAGATTCTTTTTATAGTTGGAGCAACATTACCGTCTATTAAATCTAATATAAGAGGTGCTTTTAAAGCACGCATCGTGAACTTAAGTATTTAAAAGTGAACTCATAAGTAATAATTAAGAAAAAGGAGACTCTGTGAAATAAACTATTTGATTAGGATCACACAATTTGGACAAGCAGAGAAGCCAGCATTGATTCCAGATTATCTTTTTTCACAGTTTTAAGTTCAACCACCAAATGAGTATTTCTCTCTCTCTCTCTATCCTGTTTACATCCAAGCTCACTGTTTTCTCTTTCACTTGTGGCTCACGATGAGAAAACCGACAAAGAGATAGCAGACCCGACTCAGGGTCTCCAGACTAACCCTGGGCAAAGCACTACGCTACGCTCGCGTAGTTTGCGAAGTTTGCGCTACTTTGCACAACGCAAATTGCACGTAGCACAGTGCAAACACGTGTAGCGTAGCGTAGTGCAGCAGTCATTTTTGCTTGCTCGCGGTCCTCAACGTCAAGTTGGCGACCGCGAGCAAGCTAAAATGACATCCCGGCGAGACTTTTTCCTCGTTCGCGATCAGCAACATCAAGTTGCCGATCGCGAGCGTGGAAAATAAACCTCCGGCGAGATTCTCAACGCGGGGAGGTCAGGTTTCTCATTGCGAGTGGTCGCGTATGCTCGCGACCGCTCGCGATGAGAAACTACCAGTCCGCGTTGAGAAAGCTGCCGCTCGAGTAAAAATCTACTCGAGCGGCAGTAAAAGACAGCTCGCACTGTGCAAGATGCCGATTTCAATGATTGCACAGTGCGGACAAGCATCCGGCACTGTGCAATCATTGTGAACGGTGCACTACGCAGTTCGCGTAGTGCTACGCGTAGCTCGCGTAGTGCGAACTGCACTTTGCATAGCTTCGCGTAGCGCTACTTCGTGAACTACGCCCAGGCTTACTCCAGACCCAACTAACAAGCCAAGAATGCATTTATTTGGGGGATGTCACACCCCAAACACCCTCCTCAAGCTACACACCTGTCTGTTTGCAGGGCACCATAAATACGATAATAGCATTATCAGGTACTCACGGTACATAGAAATTGCATAAGTGTGGTATAAAGTGCTATATAAAAAAACAAGCTAATATTATTTTTGTAAGAATGAGGAAAGATGAATGCTGCTCCAAAAGAACAACCTCATCTCCTCTCTCCACTGCTGGTTCATTGTTTCCACAGCTGTTCGGAAGAGTGGATATATAGGGCTTCCCACTACAGCAGCCCACTGGAAGGTGTACCAAGACATCTGCATATAGTCAGTGACCTCTGCAGTACACTCAGGGAAGTGGGCCTTCCTTAGGAAGAGAAGCCCTGTCTCAGCCAAATTGGCTACATCTGTTCAATCTAGTGAATCTGTAAAGCAGCGGGATAAAACCCATTTGCCTGAGCTTAGAGATACTGCTGGAGCTTTCTTCCTGCTTGTTGAATGTCTTAGACCTAGAATGGTGTGGGCCTTGCTGCTCATGGTGCATCCAGAATGTGGCGCTGAGTGCCCCCTGCTTCCACTTGGCTACTGCTACAAGTACAGATGAGCTGAGTGAGGACTCTGCCTAGTGAGCACACTCTCTCTCTGTGCCACCGTTTGGTATTTTACCTCTTCATTTATCCCTGTTGCTGTTGTGGTAATCCAACACCTGGTTGGATAGGCAGATTGAGAGAAAGCTCTCTAGTATGAGGAAAGTACCTGTGGGCTTGCATCCATTTCTCTGTATCAGATCATGCTGTGGCCCCTTCAGTGAGTGAGGAGACACCCCACTTAGCGAGATATCCCTATTTTAGGTGACCAATATTTATAAGTATGTATATAATGCAACCTGTAGAGAGCAAACTTGGCTGGGAAGCAACAAACTGCAGAACAATGGAAGAAACCCCAGGGTTATGAACCACTTACTCTGCTGCCGGGAACGCCGCCGCTATTGCCACAGGGGGACTCAAATCCCCAGCCTGCCCCGCATCGCGCCTGGAGGCGCTGACGACTGCTGCTGCGCCCGGAGGCGCATAAATTGAAATCGCGGCTCCCGCAGCGCGGGAACCACTTACTCTGCTGCCGGGAATGCCGCCGCTATTGCCACAGGGGGACTCAAATCCCCAGCCTGCGCCGCATCGCGCCTGGAGGCGCGGACGACTGCTGCTGCGCCCGGAGGCGCATAAATTGAAATCGCGGCTCCCGCAGCGCGGGAACCACTTACTCTGCTGCCGGGAACGCCGCCGCTATTGCCACAGGGGGACTCAAATCCCCAGCCTGCCCCGCATCGCGCCTGGAGGCGCTGACGACTGCTGCTGCGCCCGGAGGCGCATAAATTGAAATCGCGGCTCCCGCAGCGCGGGAACCACTTACTCTGCTGCCGGGAATGCCGCCGCTATTGCCACAGGGGGACTCAAATCCCCAGCCTGCGCCGCATCGCGCCTGGAGGCGCGGACGACTGCTGCTGCGCCCGGAGGCGCATAAATTGAAATCGCGGCTCCCGCAGCGCGGAACCACTTACTCTGCTGCCGGTAACGCCGCCGCTATTGCCACAGGGGGACTCAAATCCCCAGCCTGCCCCGCATCGCGCCTGGAGGCGCTGACGACTGCTGCTGCGCCCGGAGGTGCATAAATTGAAATCGCGGCTCCCGCAGCGCGGGACGCGCGCGGGCGTGCCCGGGCCGCGCCCGGGCCATGGGTGGGCCCGTCTGCGCCCGTCCTAGACCGGACGAGGCTGGGCTGGGCTACCCCCCTTGGTGCTACACACGGACTATTGATAGAGGGACTGAGAGAATTCTGCAGCCAACCTCAAGGTTAGTGCTCTAACAATTTTCCATTGTCTGCTATATCCCTGCAAGCTAATAAGCCTCACCCCTTTGCAGGGGAGTGGTCTAAAACGAATTATGGGAAAACGTACTCCCCCGGTGAAAGGCCTCGCTACCAGGAAGAAAGTCCCATTGGCCCCTCTAACTGCACAACCCGACTGCAATCGATAAAATGCTACAGCGGGCAATTGGAGCAGTGTCCAACGAAATAGAGCGCACTGAGAGACGACTCTCTCTAACTCCGGTCTTTGCTATGAGTCCAACTCCAACGGAGCCAGGGATCCTGTCTCTATCTCTAACAACAAACGTGACTCTAGACCCAGAGCCCTCACATGCACGAGCCAAGACAGGCCCTGGCTGTGCCCCCCAGAACCCCATGGGAGGTGGCGCAAAGAAAAAAGGAGGGAAACGGAAACAAGCCATAAATAAGGGAGCAAGGCTGAATAAACAAGTCGATGATATGTCATTAAGCCAGCCCACGGGGGGACCAGAAGCAGTCGAGCTGCTGCAGACGACTCCGGAGCTCCTGCCATGGGTGTCTAATCTGGTAATGGAACTCAAAGCCCACTTTACTTTGACTTTAAAAACTGAACTTGATGCTCTGATGACACGTATTGATAACCTATCATACTTGATGGACCATTGGGTGGGCAAAGCTGAAACTATTTTTAACAAAATTTAGTCTACAAACTCCCCTACCCCTGAGCAGGTCTTACACCGAAACAAGGTAACATCAGCCACTCTCGAGGACTCACTCCTCCCTGCAGGGTCTAACACAATTGTGCAAAAGGATGCAGCTCCCACCCCTAGATTGCCCGCCCCACAGAGCAGGGATCTAGTTAACCCCCAACTGAGGCCCCTCCACTGTGCTCTCCCCGAACCTCTAAACAGGCACACACCAAATATATCAGGCCCCTCGGACCAACAACAAGACAAAAATAACCAAGATGCTAACAATAGGATCCCCTCACACACCAAACCAAGAGACACCAAACCTACACTACCATGCCTTGACTTGCCCCCAGCCTCTAGTCCATATGTCATCGTCTTAGCTGGAGTACCTGAGTTGGAAAGTGGCCCAGGGGAGACACACCCAGAACTTTAAAACAAATGCATTCACTGGTTAAACAAATATAGGCCTCTTCCCTATCAAGTCCAAGGTGAAATCTTATTTACTCATAGGGTGAGCTGGTTGGGGTGGAGGCGAAAGAACATATCTGGGGATTGTGTTGTGATCAATTTTAGGGATATTCGGACCGTTCAACACATCTTAGACTGGGGCTATCTAAGGGAGAATGGGGATATTCTCACGCTGCCCCTGGGATATTTTTACCCCCCTAGGCACATGTTAGACAAGGAGAGAAACTTGGCTAATGGTTGGGGGTCGAATGATCAAAATGGTGACAGACCAATAACGGGTTGGGAACGCTCAAAAACTGTGATGTATAATATCCCTGTTAACAATAGGTTTAGTTCATTGGATCTGGTAGATTGACTAAATCACTCTAATCAATGGCCCACTAATAAAAACGATGCTAAAACGGGAAACACGCATCTGGTTGGCCTCCCACAAAAGGAGGGACAAGAGAGGGGAAAACAGTCACGGAGAAGCACCGTGAGGGTAGTGCTTTTAGTCATACTCCTACCCCCGCTGGTACCACAAATCGGGCAAACGTATGTAGCCAAAGGGGAGGGGTAGGTAACCAAGCTACTCTTCAAGTTCCATCAGAGGGAAGGCTGACCACTCAGATCCCCCCAGGTAACACAGTGGAACCACAACGCTCCCGGATTTTATCCTGGAATATAGCAGGCCTTAACTCGAAAATGGACCTCCCAGATTGGGGTCCATTTGTAGACCAACACGAGTTATGCCTGTTCCAGGAAACTTGGGCAAAGACAGATTTATTTAGAGTGGGATATGTAACGTATTCCACTCCAGCAGTCCAGGGGGCCAGGGGGAGACCCTCGGGGGGTCTATGCACCTGGGTAGGTGTACACTTGGGATGTAGTGTAAAAAAGATAGAGACCCAGTCCCCCGGCGTCTTGTGTATTCTTCTTTCTTTTTACAACGCCATGAGGATTGCACTATTCAATGTCTACTCACGGCCAGTAAGCTATGGACAATCGTCCCACACGATAGATTGTCTTTCCTCATTCCTCTCCACCCAACCGGATAATTGTCGAATAATCATTGGAGGGGATTTCAATTGCCAATTTGAGCCCTTGAATGGCTTACTCACTAGCATCACAAGCGAGGAGGACTCGGTATGGCTAATCCCAGAATCTAACATCCAACCAACACGGGCATGGACCCCTCTAGTATTACAATTGAATGCAGTCACACTCAGCCACTCAGTAAGGGCTTGTAATGGCCAATTTCCATCTGACAGTCTCGGGAATTCTACTTTCAATAGACCGGGGCAGGCATCAATTTTAGACTACATTTTGGTAGACGTCAGCCTCTGGCACAGGGCTATTGACTTCAAGGTCATCTCTCGTCATGAGAGTGATCACAACCCTTTGGTACTTGAAATATCCCTACCCCTGGCTAAAGTGTCGCCAAGCACACCCCCAAACTCCAACCCCAATCTAGTATTGGCCGAAGGAGGGAGGAGGGTACGCTGGGGGGAACTAACACAATCACCAGATAAAGTGGCTTCTCTCTACCAACAAATTCTCCCTTTTCTAGAAGTCGCGCATGGAGTATCCGCAACTAGTAGTAGTACAGTATCCCAATCTATACTGATAAAAAAATCACCAGGATTTGTTTTCTACACTGGCAGATTTTTTTTACAATTGCAACAGGCCAAGGTCAAAATTAAAACCTAATCACCCATGGTATAATAATACATGTAAGGTTGCTAAGCAAGCCCTACTAAACTCTATCAGAATGAATGACAGACTGACAATCAGGGAAGCCAGGGATCGATACAAGAAAACTATAACGGGAGCTAAAATCAATTGGGAAAATGAAAAATGGGACGCAATTTAAACAGCACTAAACAACCATGACATGAGAGCCTTCTGGAACTTAGTCAAAACAGGGAATTCCGAAAGACAATCGGCTTTAGGACCAAACCTAGGGGAAGAAGTTTGGAGAACCCATTTTAAATCTCTATATTCAAGGCCCTCAGAGGAAGAGGGAGAGGACAGGGTAATATCATCTACCCTAGATGTGAACGCCTCAAATATAGTTGCTCCCCTATGCACAATGAAGGAGATCATAGGGGCACTGGGTAATCTACTTCCAGCAAAAGCTCCTGGGTTGGATAGGATACCTGGGGACCTATTCCGATCCGAACCCGCAGTTTGGGCACCCTACCTACGGTTATTATTTAATGCCGTTTTACAAGGTATGGTGTTGCCCCCTACTTGGGCTGGAGCAGAAATTATCCCCATTTATAAAAAGGGCTCTCCACTGAACCCAGCAAATTATCGCCCCATAAGCCTTATAGACGTTACCCACATTTTTTTTGCTCTCGTACTTCTGGAGCGCCTGCAATCTTGGATAGAGGAAAACAAAATACTAACACCTTTACAAGCAGGATTCAGGGCTAGGACCTCCACTATTGATTGACCAGATCTTCAGACTACAACTTATCCACTGGAAAACCGTGGTTTTAGAGGGTGGCAGCCTCTATCTCACATTTGTGGATCTTAAATCCGCGTTTGACTTGGTGCAGCGAGATCAGCTATGGGGCATCCTATTTGATATGGGAGTGCCAGAATATCTCTGCCACCAGCTGAAACGCTTGCACCAAGCCAACTACGCGAGAATTAGATATGGCAAAAACGGTGAACTTTCCGCCCCTTTCCCTGTAGAGAAAGGGGTGCGACAGGGATGTGTCCTAGCCCCGACACTCTTTTCCCTGTTTCTAAATGGCTTAATTGAAACCTTGCTAGCTTGTAAAAACATTGACACTCCAAGGCTGGCGAACCATAAAATTCCCGCACTTATGTTTGCGGACGACACGCTCCTACTTTCTAAATCGCCCATGGGTATGCATGGATGTATTTAGTTTCTTTTGCAAGAAGAGGGGACTGGAGATCAATCTCCAGAAAACCAAGTATATGGTTTTTAATGCTAACACTATAAATTGCCCACATCCCCAACTAGATGGAAGGGGTTTAGATAGGGTGTCTATCTTTGATTACCTAGGGATCACACTCACAGAAAAAATGGATTGGGGGACACAAATAAAGAAAGCTAGTTTAAAATTGACTCAGTCCACGGGAGGCATTTTAAAGATATACAAAAATTGCATCCATAAAGTGTTAGGCCCACCAGTAGAAATCTACAAAACGCAGGCTAGGGGAGCCTCACTATATGGGGCAGAATTATGGGGCCATTGTTCATCCACTTCCCTATCCATGCCAGAGAACTTATTTCTCAGGTAACTGTTGGGCCTCCCTAAGAGAACCCCGTTAACACCACTCAGAATGGATTTAGGGATTGGCCCCATAGCTGATGTAGTTTCCTCTAGACCGCTCCTATACTGGCGCCGCCTGTGGAGCACACCTGAGCTAGCTGACTATAAAGAGGAGTTGAAGGATGTCATGACCCTCCTTGGTGCAGGGAAACTCCCCTGGTTAGCCTACATCAGGAACTCCTGTCAGGCAATAGGGAGGGCAAATTTGTGGACCACACCAGAAGAGACCTGTCCCACAATCTCTAGAAAGGCACTACTTGATTCCCACAGAGAACATAAAATGGTCCTATTATTCCAAGGGACTAAATCAAGTAGTTTGACCTCTAGGTTTATGGATATCAAGCAGCAATACAGGACAGAACCGGTCCTTGATCATATCCAACCATTATTGGCAAAGAAACTTTTTCTTCAATTTAGGCATGGGGTCCTCCCGCTTCGAGCATTTGTTAATAGGTGGCAGGGAGCCCTCAAACTTGACTGCCCAGGGTGTGACCAAGTAGAAGAAACCGAATCACATCTCCTTTTTTTCTGCCCCGCATATGGTAGGCCAAGGTCTAAGTGGGTGTTACAACTCTGTAGAAACTTGGGGATTAGACACTGCACTGAGGCCCTCAGGCTCCTCAAGTATGAAACTGACACACTTATTGTGTTCGCTATTTCTAGGTTTCTTTATTCGATGTGGTGCATTCGCAGAACAATTTTAAAGCAAACTATTGTAGGAAAACTCTAGCCTCTAGCACCCTTTATATACACTGCTATGCCATGTTTGCACATATTTATTGTTTGATCATTGTTATCACAAACCTTCTCCCCTCTGATTTGTGCTTCGCAAAAAAAAAAAAAAACTTTTATATTATCTTTTTAACTTGGTTTTTAATATTGCTATAATCATCCACTAGATAAGTCAAAAGCATTTTAACATTTGCTAGGAGTTTTATATATAGCAATGAACAGGCTATTTGTTTTAATACACAATATTTTAATTCCCCCTGCATTTAAGGTAGAACACTTAAACCCATGATGATTACTGCTACATACCCAAGTTTAGTATTGAGTGTTGTTGTGAGAGAGCACATTCAAGAATGAATCAGAAAATTCCCCATAAATTAGATTCACACCATTTTTTTAAATATAATATTTATGTGCATAAACTGTACGATGAAATATTGTAATAATCTTCTTATGATATACAAAATGTACCGTATTGCTTTTTTTTATGTGCTTTTATGACCATATGGTCGAAATAAAGCTTTATTGACTGACTGACTGGTATGATTCACAGTCACTTACAATGATGCATGTGACAATTAGGTTCCTATTGTGTAGGGGGATAATGCTCAAGTTAGAGGAGGGCAGGAGCAGTTCTGATGTCGACTGGGATGTTGTTCTAGATCCTGGCTTCATAGACGTAGAAGGTTTGATAGCTAAGTTTTTCCTTCTTGAACTTATTTGTCTCCGGCCTGGCTATGCCCTGGTGGGGTGATTTCAGAATTTTCAGAATTTTTCAAACTCAAAGGCAATGCCACGTTTCTTTGCAGGTACAAGGTACACTTTACCAGTAGCGGTCGGTGGTGGGAGTGCCGCCGGGCGCTGACGTGGGGCGGGGGAGGGGCAGGGTGGGGGGTAGTAAACTACGGATTACGGCCGATTACAGGTAAGTACACATATAAATAAATAAAACGAATTTCGTTTCTCGCGCTGCATCGCCAAATGCGATGCAGCGCGCGCTACGAAATTTGTTTTATTTATTTATATGTGTACTTACCTGTGACCGGCCGTAATCCGTAGTTTACTACCCCCCACCCTGCCCCTCCCCCGCCCCACGTCAGCGCCCGCGGCACTCCCACCACCGACCGCTACTGCACTTTACTATTATTTACCATTGTGTATGCTTTGTTTCCACATTATTTCAGGTGTTTGGGATCACGAGAGTCATTAAGAGTAAATGTTACCAACTCACAGCAAAGTAAATCAGGCTCAAATTTGCTAAAGATTACAGTGAATGCTTGTGGGGTGAGAAGCGGTGGAAACAGAAGCATTGATCAGGTTTCCTGTGCTAAATGTTTTTAGCACTGACAGTCGACCCTTGCAGAGCAGAAGGTTTGTGCCATCCATTTTCATCCTCCCAATCATTTGGGCAAAGGGAGCGCATCTGGGACGTCTTAGATGTGATGCAAAAACAGATCTTCTCACATACAGTACCAGCGCATGATCTCTGAAAGTGGTGGGCTGTAATATCTGCCCCATATTCCACGTGAGCCTGGCAAGCAACCCAAACTGGAGTGCTTGGAGAGGTTCTTCCCAGAAGAAAAAAATAAAATAAAAATCGGTTCAAATGTTGCATTTTAAAGCACAATTTTCGTGTGAATTAGCTAAAAACCCATAGGCTCGGAAAATACACTAATAAAATATTCCAATACTTTCATTCTGTGCTAATGAAGCCTAACATTTTTTTTTCGAAATTTGCTGTGTGGTTCCACTCTTATGATATGATTTACCTCCAGTGTGCCACTGCTAGTTTTTGTGCGCCTTGAGACCCTCGCGGGTATGTAGTGCGCTTTATAAGTGACATGATTGATTGATTGATTGATTGTGATTGGTACCCCCTTTATATCAAGAATTGCACACAATATGCCAGTACCAGAATTTTGCCATTCATTCGGCCCATATGTCATGCCTGCTCCATATGTTAAAAATGCTTCTAGTATGTCAGGTCCAATATTTTCTTGTGGGAGCCTCCCCCTACTTCCAATGCCATGGTTATACTCCCTTAGGTCAAGAATGACCTTCAAAATTCCAACGGCAGCATTGGTTCATCAGTATCCATATATTACAAGACTGCTTCCAGTATTCCCCGGCTAGCATTTATGCCACAGGTGCCCTCCTTACAAGTATTACTTCCAATAATCCAGTGCCAGTAGGTGGCCACACACTCATCCTCACTCTCTCAAACTAGCCTATATTCACTCCCACTCACTTGTGAATCTTCCATGGAAAAAGTATAACAGCAATCCAGCGCTGGGCATAGCAAACAGCAAGGCATTGTACAAATAAGGAGCTAAACAGGGCAGCAGAACCACAAAGAAGACGCGCCTGAAATCCAGTCCCAGCTTCTGACAGTGCTAGAATTCAAAGACCAATCAGAAGCTAGGACAAGGCTTGGGATCTACCCCGCACTGCTAAGTGTGGATTTTTCTTGGGCATAGGGATGCACTTATATGCACCCTGACACCCCTTTTTAGCAGATGTACTGTACAACCAGAAGCATGCTCAATATATCTGGTAAATAAATTGATTGTGCCTGTGTGAGGGGATCGTAGTTTAATTGTACCCCTCATATATGCATATTACAGACATCTGCCTATGAAGTGTGTGTTCGTAAACAGCATTCTGTAGATGGATCATGACACAGCCCCCTCCTCTTCCTCCTGTTATCAGAATCCTGGAAAGGCCAAGAGGGCTGACATGGGCTCTGCCAGTGTACATGAAAACATGAAAGTCATGTTTCATGAACTGCTAAATCAAATAAAGAACAGTGTAGGCAGAGGCAAGAGGCAGTATGCGGAGGCTCACAGGTACCAGCCTGAGGGCCCTGTTGACATGTTGCAATGGCTCAAATAGCTTGACCAGGCTGTATATCAGTTTCATAGGCAAAGTGAAGCCAGGCACAAACAAGGAAGCAAGTTGTATATATGTGTGTGTGTGTGTGCGTGTGTGTGTGTGTGTGTGTAACGTTATTTACTTAAAATCACATCTTTCGTGACTTACCCTAATGCAGATGTTTGTACATCAGAATGTGTGTGTGTGTGTGTGTGTGTGTGCAGCTGATAAAGTCATTGAATTGTGACCATTTGTAAATATGGCACTGGTCTCTTTTTCTATTGTTAGTGGAATACATTTTTTCATGCTATGATCTGTAGGATAAAGTATAGCAAAACAAGTCTCAAATTTGCTGTGAGCGCTGAGAGTTTCCCTTTTATTGTTTAAGAATTGTAGTCCTTATATGTTTTTAAATACTGCTTACTCTTGCAAAGGTTTGTGTAACCACTCTATCATGGCATTTCTGGATTGTGCCAATGTTTACAATTGTGTATGAGCACGCTCAGTTGATAAGGTGCAGCCTGTTGGCTAAGAGACATATTGTATCCAACATAGATCCATGTTCCCTCCATTTGATAGCTTTCCTGCCTATTTTAGTTAGCTGTATCCTTCCACTGCTTATGTTAGGGGACAATTTTTAGGGTCGAGCCTGCGAGAGCATGTGCTAGTGCATGTGTCTTACTTGCAAGACACTGTTGTTAACAAAAAGGGCTTGTACCTCGCCCATTGCTTACCATTTGTTGGCTTGTATGGCACTCTTCCTTACAGCCTTATAATTCGTAAGGCAGGCCTAACATCATTTCTGTTTCTCTCTGTGGAGCAGGGACCAAGCACTGATTGATTCAACTTAATCAGTGCCCATCCGCTGCTCCCGACATGATTGAGTTACTATTTTGTTCTGTTTAACGTTTACTGCCCTGCAAACAGAAGGCGTGTGACTGGCAAAAATGTGCCCAGCAGGACAAACAAAATTGCAAATATTTATTTTCTATAGTTAACATTCTTATATTTTGCCAATTCTTTTTTTCTCACTTTGCACTCAGGTTTTCCTTTTGTTTTTGCTTGTGGGCCCTGTTCTCAAACGATGAGAATTATTTGATTGCGAAGCGACATTGTTTCTTTCTTATGTGTAATTTCTAAAATTATACTTTAACACATAATCGTGCAGTGCACCCCTATCCACCCCACTCCAATCCGCCTCACTCCAATCCAGGCCACCTCACACCACACTAATCCGCCACACTTAATCCAATCCAATCCGCCTCAGTCCAATCCAGTCCACCCCACTCCAATTCAAACCACTCACCCCAATCCAGTCCACTCCAATCCAGCACACTCCAGTCCTCCCAATCCACCCAACTCCAATATGCCCCAATCCAATCTGTCCCGCTCCAATCCAAAACAATCTGCCCCACTTCATTCTACCCCACTCCAATCCAAAAGAGTCTGCCCCACTCCCATCAAAAACAATCTTCATCACTCCAATCTGCCCCACTCCAATCCAAAACAACCTGTCCCACTCCAATCCACCCAACTCCAATCTGCCCCCACTCCAATCCAAAAGCAATCAGCCCCACTCTAATCCATCCCACTCCAATCTTCCTCACTCCAATCCAAAACAATCTGGCTCACTCCAATCCTAAACAATTCTGCCCCACTTCAATCCGCCCCACTCCTATCCTCCCTACTCCAATTCGCGCCACTCCAATCCAATCCACCTCACCCCAATCAACCCACTCCATCCCAATTCATCCCAGTCCAATCCACCATAATCTACCCCACTCCAATCGAATCCACCCCACATGGGTGACGTTCCGGCGGCACAAACTTTGAACTCATATCTATGCTTTGAATGGCCTCATAGATATGGAGTAAGGCAAGGCAGCGCAAATAGCTGTGTTGCCTTATTCTGTGCTTGGGAGGCAATCCATGGGCATTGCGGTGAGTGTTCCCAAGCAACACCCATGAATTTTGGCTCTTTTCCAGATTTACAAAACCATGTAAACCTGGGGATGCTCCAAAACCTTACGCTTCCCAAAGTGAGGCGTAATGAGGAGAAATAGCTTTATTTCTCCACATATATTCCTCTTTCCATGCGTCCTGCATTCTGCAGGACACATAGAAAGAGTCAAACACTCTCAGGATTGCTCCTTCCTACACAAAAACAATCCTGCCGACAACACAGGCACCCTTGCACCATCACCATGGTGCAAGGGTGGCCAGCGTTGAGGGAAAGGACAGGAATGCACCGTATTTGATCAATACAGTGCATTTCTGCCTTTTCACTTTGATGTAGGCTGCCGTACGTGAAAACCTTATAAATGAGGCACTGAGTGCTTAGAAAATCCAAGCATCATTCATCCATATTCTCACCTTTTAACGTAGATTCAGGAAATGAAGAAATAGGTATCAGCGTGCAGCACCACTGCCAATTCCGGTTCCACTGCATGGTGTCATTAACATTTAAATATTACTATTTAATATTGTGATGCTGTGTGTTTCTTTTGTTCGGGTATTTTTGGGGTACATCATGCATGCAAATGAATTAAGAACGGAAAGAACATTCGGGGAAAAAATGAATTATACATGCAGAGGCAATCTCCGAGGCAGATCATTTCTTAATTGACCTTTCTGTCACTTGGCGGGGTTTTTCTCTGCATTCAGAGAATTCGGCCTTTATCACTTGTCATATTACATAGTTCATAAATGAAGCAGCTGAACAGGGCCCCTGCAGGGCACATCTGGCATCAAATATTATTAACGAATTCAGTGGTGAATTGAGTGCGCTGACACACCGATAGACACTAAACAGTAACCACCTTGCTGCAGGGATATTGCCCATTAATGATGCTTCATTCTTTATAATAACCTGAATTTAAATAGTATTTTTACCCACGCATCGAATCATTTTTTTAGAATTGTGTCAGCTGTTTGCCTTTGATTCCAATTACTGTAACACCGCACATATTTGAGCCCAACTGTTGTATCATTTCAGCCCAGTATTACTCGACTGTTGGCCCCAGGCAAACACCTGTTAAGTGTATGTTTTTCCAAAAGCCTCAAAAAATGTTATTTAAGGCAGGAGTTCATCTATCTGTCTTTGCCTTTCACCGCTTGGCGTATCAACAAAGACTGCTGTCTCACAAGCATGCTCCACAAATGATCTTTGGGCCCTTGTCATCGCCATGTTCTTTATTTTCAGCGATTCTGACCACTTTTCTGTAGGAAATAGAGAAACACGGCATGTCTTACGTTCAGTTTATTGCTCGCCTGCTCAGGTATGCCAGAAATAAAAATGGCTGAAAATCCGTTCATAAATAGAACTCTTGGATTTAAGCACGTGCATTTCCAATCATCAGTCGAAAATCTTGCTGGGAGGAATGGTCATTGTTTATTTTAGTATTTTTTGTAGGCAGGGCAGTCTACGTTTGCTTCAGAATGCTAAAGAATGTCAACAAAGCAATCACGGACGTAAAGATGGCATTATTGTGTCTCTCTCGTGAGCAGAGACGGAATATTCAGTGTCAACAAAGATGCAAGTGGTCATCAATTCCAGAATCAGGTACAGCTGTGTAAATAGCAGAAGGCCACTCAAAGAGCAAAGGCAATTGGCATTAATATGTAGAATCAGGGACACATAAGCAATGTGGAGTAAAATGTGGTCTGAGGGTTATAGAGAGGGCCTTCTACAACATGTTGGGTCATTGTTGGCATGAATTGGGACGGGATGACATCTATTGGCTGAGCTTGCGCAGGCACTCCCCTTTCGCCACGTCAGGACAATGCATGCGCGGTCAGCAATGGCCACGGTAGCTGCTGATTACGCCAACCTTTACTCCTACTTTTCCCTACTAGATTTAATGCAGATGGTCTTTTATTTGCCTGCTAAAAGTGGTAGAAGGGAGGAAAACAATTCAAGATTATACTTTCGATTTAGTCATGCTGTAATAGACCACAGACTCCGAAGTTCAGTTTGGTGGATTTATTATAAGGCCAAAAATAATTGAATATAAACACACCTCAATATCAGAGTATATAGGTACAGAAAGATCAATACAGAGCCGATTTTACGAATATAAGTCATTCGGCACAGAAGGCATAATATGATGAACTCCAAAATCAAAATACAGCAAAGAATAGAAGCGGAGTCCAATTCTCTTTTCATTAAGAAGGAGCAAAATCTTTCCCTACTCTGCTCTCAATGAGGATCCTACCTATCTCCCTAGTATCATATCCCAAAGGTGTCAGCACGTGTTGACTTCCTAAGAAGTGCTCACGTCAAATGGGTCTGATAGCTTAAAGCTATGGAGCTCGCTCTAAGATGCTCCTTCTCCTCCGAAAACTGGCAGAAGTCTCTCGAATCTGTCCCTGCGCATCATATAAAAAGACAATATTCAACCCACAATACGTCATGTTCAGTAAGTTTCCACAGAAGCTTTAATTAAGTCGACTCTTCTTCCAGTGGCCTTGGTTCCCAGATAGGCCAGGCACGAAAAGCAGGTCCTCCCCTCTCGTCTTGCAGTCTTCTTCAAAGACATTCTGGGTATCTCCTTAAATCTAAGAATAACGAGGTCGAATTCTTGCACCTGCAGTAGGATGAGAACACACTGTCTTCGAGCACAACAGAATTTATTTAATTAATTTTTGAGCTACCAAGGAGAAACGAAACTCAAAACAACCTACAATTTGGGCCTACAACTCGGGTAACTTAAAATAAACATGGTTACAGTATATGAGTATAATGTCGTCCTGCACATTACACATACAGGAATTATGTTTTCTAATACACGCAAATCCTACTTAAACATGCTCACTTCATTGTAATACTAATATGACGTGAATAAAATGCATCTTTATAATCATAAAACACTGCACACGACAAAAATACATATAAGTACGTTTATATCAGGAGTATAGTGCACCCCTACAATTTAGAGTGCTGTAAGCGCTCTATCACTGCCGAAAACGGAGACGGAGAGTAGCTTTGGGCAGCGCGCCTCCTCACATCGGCTTTGTTATCTGCATATTGATGACATCTAGCAGCTTTATTTAAACATAAAGGGGATATTGAAAGTGAAGCCAAATAACAGGATTTGCGGCAACAAGGCAGACTCGCACACTCTGAGCCTCAGGAAAACCACGCCTTTTGGCAGATAGCTGCTGAAGTGTGTTTCAACTGACACCATTAATTCCTTTGAGGCTTGTTCCTGGGTCACTGGGCACAACGGCAGTCCCTTTGGGTCTCCTTGTTTTTTAGGTCTCGCCTAGCGATGCAGCGCAAAGCGCTGCTCGCTATGCGAGATCTATTGTTGCCGACTTTTGCTCCGATGCGGGACAGGACAGGTGCACGCGTACGGCAAGTCCTGGACAGGAGATGTGCACGTGTACGGCTCGTGTCTTTTTACAACTCCTGCTCGCACCATACGCGTGCACATGTCCTGTCCAGGCGCGGCGTCCAGCATGCCTCCGGCTCAACCCCACTCACCGGCTCTTGTGGGGACTCAGCGCTGAATCTTGCTCCGGCCGCACCATGCGGCATTCACGAAGGCGGGGTGGGCTCCCGCCAGACTTCCCTCTGCAGGGTGGGCTCCCGCCGGACTTCCCTCTGCGGGGTGGGCTCCCGCCTCACTTCTCCAACACACGGGGCTCCCTCAGCTCACGGGAGCCCCGGACACCTCCGGCCGCGCGCTCCATGCGCCGCCCATGCGCCACGCAACTGACGTCGCTCAGACGATTTCAGCTGCCCGGACAGCCGATGTGCACGCGCACGGCGTCTCTTGCTCACGGCGCACTCGACAGGGCTTGTTAATTTGGCTCGGGGTCTGTTGTAGTGTTTCTGCCTCTGTTCACTTTATTTCCTCTAAGCATTCACTCTACTGGAGTTCATTTGGAGGCATTCAGTATTTCTCACACCGTTTATGGATGCTGGGCTAAGTGCGATTAACTTGCCTCGGTAAAAGCATTCATACGCTCGGGCTCGAGCGTGCACTCAGTAGTCCCCCGGGGCACAAGCAGGCATCCACTTCTGTGCTTCCTCGTTGCTTTATCTTGCAGCTGACAGGGAGCACCCCTGCTGCCATTCTCTTTGGCCAAATTCAGCAGTACAGCATTGGAGGTGCCGCAGGGAGCTCTGGAAGGTGAATATTATGCTCAGGCTACTTGTTCGCTGTGGGCGAGGGTTTTTACATGTTCCACTGTCTCCCTGAGACAGGAAGCACGTGTGCGTGGAGAGAAAGGATGGGGGCCACTTAGTACCTGTAAAGCCTCATGTGCCCCCACTCCCCCGCGCCCCTGCGGAATAGCCCCCAGAGCTGCTTCGTGTCACCCGCCCCGAGGCAGCCCCGGTTTCCGGTGATTCATGGCTCCGTCTGCCAGCGACTCGTCCTCGCGGCCAGGTCTGTCACCGGAGTTCACATCAGCATAAGGACTGCTGCTGCACGCTCAAAAGCCCTCGCCCGCCTTTTTAAATGACAAGCCAAGTTTATAATTACCCATGCTTTTATCCAGGGAAGTCTGTGCCGTGTGTGAAGGCAGACATGCCGTGTGTGTGGGAATGTAAAAGGGACTCAGTATTTTCATCATTGTAGATAAAGAGTATAGATATCCCGCCAAAACATATATCGGTGTTTTCCTGCATTCTGAAGAACAATAGATTTGAGTGAAACGGTTTAGACGCTTTAAGACGCGCTGATGGTATTTGAACATGTCCTGCAACACGTTTCCCTCTTCGGCTGCGATGTCGTGCACGCCGTGTACTCTGTGACAGTAGTGAGTGCACACGTGGCTGGTGGATGTCTGATGCCTGATGTATGATGATTGATGTCTGATGCCTGATGTCTGTGGATGTCTGATGTCTGATGCTTGTGGATGTCTGATGCCTGATGCTTGTGGATGCCTGATGTCTGATGCCTGATGCTTGTGGATGCCTGATGCTTGTGGATGTCTGATGTCTGATGCTTGTGGATGTCTGATGTCTGATGCTTGTGGATGTCTGATGTCTGATGATTGTGGATGTCTGATGCCTGATGATTGTGGATGTCTGATGCCTGATATCTGATGTCTGATGCCTGAAGCTTGTGGATGTCTGATGCCTGTCTGATGCCTGATGATTGTGGATGCCTGATGCTTGTGGATGTCTGATGCCTGATGCTTGTGGATGTCTGATGTCTGATGCTTGTGGATGCCTGATGCTTGTGGATGCCTGATGTCTGATGCCTGATGCTTGTGGATGTCTGATGCCTGATTCTTGTGGATGTCTGATGGATGTCTGATGCTTGTGGATGTCTGATGCTTGTGGATGTCTGATGCTTGATGTCTGATGCTTGTGGATGTCTGATGCCTGATGTCTGATGCTTGTGGATGTCTGATGCCTGATGTCTGATGATTGTGGATGTCTGATGCCTGATGCTTGTGGATGCCTGATCTCTGATGCTTGTGGATGTCTGATGTCTGATGCCTCATGTCTGATGCCTCATGTCTGATGCCTGATGGATGTCTGATGCCTGATGGATGTCTGATACCTGATGGATGTCTGATGCCTGTGGATGTCTGATGCCTGTGGATGTCTGATGCCTGTGGATGTCTGATGCCTGTGGATGTCTGATGTCTGATGCTTGTGAATGTCTGATGTCTGATGCTTGTGGATGTCTGATGCTTGTGGATGTCTGATGCTTGTGGATGTCTGATGCCTGATGTCTGATGCTGGTGGATGCCTGATGCTGGTGGATGTCTGATGCCTGTGGATGTCTGATGCCTGTGGATGTCTGATGCCTGTGGATGTCTGATGCCTGTGGATGTCTGATGCCTGTGGATGTCTGATGCCTGTGGATGTCTGATGCCTGATGTCTGATGCCTGATGCTGGTGGATGTCTGATGTCTGATGCCTGATGTCTGATGATTGTGGATGTCTGATGCCTGATGTCTGATGCTGGTAGATGTCTGATGTCTGATGCCTGATGCTGGTGGATGTCTGATGCCTGATGTCTGATGATTGTGGATGTCTGATGCCTGATGTCTGTGGATGTCTGATGCCTGCGGATGTCTGATGCCTGATGTCTGATGCCTGATGCTGGTAGATGTCTGATGTCTGATGCCTGATGTCTGATGATTGTGGATGTCTGATGCCTGATGTCTGATGCCTGATGCTGGTAGATGTCTGATGTCTGATGCCTGATGCTGGTGGATGTCTGATGCCTGATGTCTGATGATTGTGGATGTCTGATGCCTGATGTCTGATGATTGTGGATGTCTGATGCCTCATGCTGGTGGATGCCTGATGTCTGATGCTGGTGGATGTCTGATGCCTGATGTCTGATGCCTGATGCTGGTGGATGTCTGATGCCTGATGTCTGATGCCTGATGCTGGTAGATGTCTGATGCCTGATGTCTGATGCTGGTGGATGTCTGATGCCTCATGCTGGTGGATGTTTGATGCCTCATGCTGGTGGATGCCTGATGTATGATGCTGGTGGATGTCTGATGCTTGATGTCTGATGCCTGATGCTGGTAGATGTCTGATGCCTGATGCTGGTGGATGCCTGATGCCTGATGTCTGATGCCTGTGGATGTCTGATGCCTGTGGATGTCTGATGCCTGTGGATGTCTGATGCCTGTGGATGTCTGATGATTGTGGATGTCTGATGATGTCTGATGCTGGTGGATGTCTGATGCCTGATGCCTGATGCTGGTGGATGTCTGATGCCTGATGTCTGATGCTGGTAGATGTCTGATGCCTGATGCTGGTGGATGTCTGATGCCTGATGTCTGATGATTGTGGATGTCTGATGCCTGATGCTGGTGGATGTCTGATGCCTGATGCCTGATGCTGGTGGATGTCTGATGCCTGATGTCTGATGCCTGATGCTGGTGGATGTCTGATGCCTGATGCTGGTAGATGTCTGATGCCTGATGTCTGATGCTGGTGGATGTCTGATGCCTGATGTCTGATGCTTGTGGATGTCTGATGCCTGATGCTTGTGGATGTCTGATGCTTGATGCCTGATGCCTGATGCTTGTGGATGTCTGATGCTTGATGTCTGATGCTTGTGGATGTCTGATTCCTGATGTCTGATGTCTGATGCCTGTGTATGCCTGATGCTTGTGGATGTCTGATGCCTGATGCTTGTGGATGTCTGATGCCTGATGCTTGTGGATGTCTGATGCTTGCAGATAACTGTGTGAGTGTGTGATGTGTGTGCCTGTGGCAGTTTTGATCCTTATACACATATAATGACTCCTGAAGCACAGATGATTTATAAGGGCGATATATCACATTCATAAAATGTGCTTAAGGTGTTACCTGTGCACTGTTGGAACACCGTACAAGTGTCAAGTTGGTGCATTATATTTGCTTATTGCTTTACAATACAAGGGACTTTTTTATTATTAAGTGTCACCACTTTGCCAACTGCTCCTCACTGAAACTCTCCAATGCAGGGTGTCTTATACTTCAGGGTTAAATGTGAGTTTAAATGTCTAGGAATAAGTCAGTAACACAAACTACCAGTGGGATGTACTACACCCAAACTTCTCAAGTCACTATGTGTTCTGACACACCATCACCAAGTGGGGAGCGAGCTTAGAGTGCTCTTCCTAGGCTCCCTGCCCTACCTCCCTGGCTAGAAGAATCTGGAAGGGGGTGGCTTCCATTGCAGGAGGTACAGCTCCCGCCTCCTGGCACATCCTCTCCTGGTACATCAGCTGGTCTCTCCATTCAGGAACACTCAGTAGCTGCCCCCACAAGCTGCACTCTGGGGCAGTAATACTCCCTGCATTTTATCGGGGCTCACAGGCTCTGCTGGCCCCCAGATAACTTCACAATGTCAAACTCCTCAGCGAGGGATGTCTAACATAGACCCAGGAGGGCCCCACCCAGTGCTTAATTTGAGGCAGTAGTTTACGGTGCTCGACACCAGCAATTAATTGTCAACATCGGCACTTATCACAGTCTGCCACATGGTGGCGCTGTTTGTGTGATTTAGAGATAAGTAGAACAATAGTTTTATTATTTCATTATACATTAAAAACAACAGATACCTGCAGCCCAAACCATTCTTATAGCTGTGGAGGCCTCTAACAGTCTGAATTGTTACACTGGTAGCAGTCTGATGATTAATAGTTGTGCAGGTAATGTAATGGCAATTTTGACAGGGGCAATGGGTGGTGCAAGCTGCAGTGGCCTCCTGGCGAGAGCCCTGGCAATTATTTCTTTACAAATTGAGCACTGGCCCACCCCTGTCACATTTTGGGGATAGCTACATAAGATAAATGTACACACAGTAAGTTAAAGTGCATTTATGGGATCAGCACTTACAGAGAAAATCTTGCAAAGATGCTACCCCTCCTGGACATACCTAGTACCCCTCTCAAACCCACCAGTCACTGTGACAATGTTGCACCTTTGCAAGCACTTTTTGGACAGGAAGCGAACAATGCTTCACAGTTGGGAGGGTGCGAATAAAACGTCAGGAGTGCATGTGGGAGCGGGACAACAAACTGGCACAGTGAAGAAACGAAACAGGATTTGGGGGCCTGCGAGGAGGAATCCTCCTGAAACAAGCATTTGCAAAGCAATAGGTCTCGCATTTACGCAAGTTTAAACTATTGGCATTGTAAATGACAATGCCTTTTATTTATGTTTTGGTTTGTACAACATAAATTAAAGGCATTGTCATTTACAATACCATTTACAATACCAATAGCTCCAAAACTCGCAGTTGCGAGACCTATTGCATTGCAAATGCTTGTTGTTGTTGTTGTTGTGTCTTGTGCCTTGATGGAGAACATTCTGGACTGAGCGTTTGATATACTGGCCTAACAGGGTCTGCTTGATGATAGTTTCCTTTCTAGAGTCCAGCAGCCAGGCATTCAGGTTACAAGAGATATAGTTCTGGTTAGCAGACGCTGAGACACGTTTTGGCTGAGCCTCCCCCTCTCCTCCAGGATTGGCAGCAGACCAGCGACGCACAAGAAGTGAAGCAGAGAGAAGCGGAGTGTTTCTATTGCAGCTGACCACCAGGTTTCTCGCCTGGTGGTAAGTGTGTGCGCTCTGCTGCTCTCTTTGTCTCTAAGTGTTGAAGCGCTACCCAGTAGAGGGTCACTGGGGGGGTCTTAAGCGCAACAAATACATGGTACCTTGCTCTGTGTATTCCTGTACCCTAACTGCCACAGCAAACAGACTATAAATCCTTATAAATTCCTGAGACAGGGATTGACCCTCAAGTGGAGGTGGGAGAGGAGGAGAGGAGGGGAGGAGGAGAGGAGGAGAGTGAAAGGCTGAATGTAAAATCTATTGGAGTTAGTCTCAAAATGCGAAACTTCTCTAAAACTGCTGGTGCTGCAAACCATCTAGATTTCCCTGCCCTGGCTCAGAGGGTCAAAAAGCGAGTTGGACAGGCTACAGCCCAGGCAAATCGGGCCACCTCTTTGCGGAAAGATCTGGCAATGCCCGCAGAAAACCCGGAACAAAGTACGGCAGCTCCAGAACTTTTTCAACAAAATTTCCGGGGGGAGGGGTCAACTGATCTGGAAATGAGCCTTTGTTCTGTCGCCAGTGGCTCAATAGGGGGGTAGCCTCTCCTAACCAGATGCTTGTAGAAGATTTAGATGAGGCTAACTCTGAACATGAAGCTGAGGCGGTAAAATCCAAGGAATTTAAAGAATACCCCCTATTCGCTAAGGCAAAATCTGGTTCAAGCCTTGGCATAGTCGGGCTGGAGAATGCCCAGCCTGCGGTTTCACAGACTCTGTGTTCAAGAGAAGGCACGTCTTATAGTGGTGTCAGTAACACTCTGTTACCGCCTTTGGCATCTCTCACACAGATGGCGTTGGCACCACTCGTGCCAGGAACCATGGAGCAGGCCGTTACAGGAGGGGCAGAAGCCTCAGCAGGACAAACCAATTCTGGGCTGGACCCATCTCAGGAGGGCTCTTCAAATTCAGGAGCTTAAAGCCTCACAATCTATGGAGATAGCAGCTATACATGCCCGGCTTACCAAAATCGAAGATACTATGGCTCGAATTCCAGAGAGACTGAATGAGGCTGAAGCGAGAATATCGCAGCTGGAGGATCAGGTTGTCATAATGAAGGATAAGGTAGCTGCTTTTTGGAGCCAAATGTCCACTATGGAAAATAAGTTGAAGGAGTTGGAGAATCATTCCAGGTGCTCTAATCTTCGTATTCTCGGTGTTCCGGAGGGACTCGAGGGGCAGCAGACACTCCAATGGGTTGACTCCTTTATTAAAAAGTATGCCCTGCCGGATTTTACAGGGGATCTGACTCTTATGATGGCCTATCGCGTACCGGCACATCTACCTCCAAACTCCAAATTTCCACAGAAAATACTGGTCAATTTTGGAGATTACAGCGTAAAAGAACAATTTCTCTCTAGAGCAGTTAAGCAGTGACAGTTCAATTCACCTGAAGTCCCACTACGCCGTATCTTTTCAGACATGTCAGCTTCAGCTGTCAAAAGACGGAAAGAGTTTGTTAAAATGCTTTATTTGTTTAAGGAACAGGGGGCACAGGTAATGATTGCACAGCAAAGTAAACTGAAAGTGCTTGTAAAAGGAAGATTATCTTTTGTAGTGTCCCTGAAGCACAGTAGCTGCTACAAGAATTATCTATTACCTCCTCATCCCTCCCTCGCTTCCCATCATTACTTAATTGAGGCATCCCTGCCTCACCAGACACCCATACCAAGTGACCTTAAAACGTGGAGCATATAACGCCCCCACCCCCCAACCTCCTGTTTTTTTCTGTATCTCACCTGTTGAGACGCGCGTACCACTCGCTGGCAGTTTGAGTGCTGCGGTCTTCTTCTTCGGTTATTTCGGACTTCATGGAGGTATACCCTCCATTCTCCACTTGCTGGGCATGGCGGGCCGGCCTGGACAGCGCGTTGCCTTCCCTCACCGCGTCTGGAGTCGCGGTGCGCTCTTTGCGGCAGAGCGGGCGGGGTCCAGCTGACGGAGTCACCGGCCCTGCGTGGCTGGGGCTGTCTTTCCGGGTTGGAGGTCAGAAAGGGAAGCAGCAGCAGTGGGGACTGCAGGGCTCCTTGGTTGGCTGTTTCTGGTTCCTGTACACAGTAAGGGCCTTGAAAAAGGCCGTTTTTTAATCGTTTTCTTACCCTTAAATGTTCTTTTCTGATTGGGTCTGCATTTTGCACTGCCCTGGCTCTTTTTTGATTGGTAGTCTGGGGTTTCCTCCCAGGTTTTGTACACAAAGCTGGTTGGTCCTGGTTGTTGGGAGGGGCACCTATTTATGGGTGTCTGTCTACTGTGCCTATGTCTGTGTGTCATTATGGTGGGGAAGTGTACTACCAAGCGCAAGCATGTGCTGTCCTCCTCTTCTGACGATGATGAGCCAATTCCGGCTCGCCGGAGTAGGTCCAAGGGTCCGGGGGATTCTTCTGCCCAACTGTCGGCTTCTGAGGTGCAGGATATGATTGAGGCTGCTGTGGCTTGTGCTCTGGATGCCAGGGTTCCGGCTAAACGTAGGGTTTCTCGTTCTGTAGTGGGTCCGGTGGATTTGCCTTCTGAGGACTCCTCGGCTTTGGAGACTAGCCGACCTTCTACCTCTTCAGGGAAGTTTATTCGTAGGGAGGAGGTCCCTGTTATTCTTCAACACATATGGGAGAACTTGGGATTTTCACCTTTCTCTTCTCCCGAGGGGTTGGAAGACATTTTTCCTCAATATGTTAAGCCCCCTGTTTTTGCAATGCCTTTTCATGGTCGCATCAAAGACTTGATTTCTGGGGAATAGCGCGACCTGGAGCGCTCCTCGGTTCCACGCTTTTTGCAGAAACCGTACTCTCTGGAGGAGGGGGAGGACTCTCTTCTGCACTCTGTGAAGGTGGATGTTATGTTGGCCACTCTGATTGGTCGTACGGCGAGCAATCCGGAGGATTGATGCCCTGCGGATGCAACTGACAAGAAAGTGGATGGGGCTCTGAAAAAGGCTTTCTCTGCTGGGAATTTGACATTGAGGGCTGGCATGTAGTCTGCTTATGCTGCGCAGTCCTTGGTGTCTGACTTTGAGAAACTTGCCACGGCTATTCAGGAGGAGACGGACTGCTCTGAATTACTTGTCCACATGGAACAGCAGGCCAAGTTCTTGGCTGATGTCTCTTCTGATGTTCTTAAATCTTCTACCATGGCTTCTGGTTCCATGGTCTTGGCTCGTAGGAACCTGTGGAGGCGGGACTGGAAGGGGATTTCTCAGAGAAATCTTCTCTCCTAAAAATTCCTTTTGATGGCAATATGCTGTTTGGTGAGCTGCTGGACAGCATGATCACGAAGGCCTTCAAGGATCAAAAGCATGCTCGGCCATATAAGGGGAAGAATTTGTCTTCCCACTCTCGTCGCTTCTGGAATCCTCCTTCTTCCGCTTCTTCTTTTTGTTCTCCCCATCAGTCCTTCAAGCCCTTTTCGGACCGTCGGCGTAAGTTCCAGCCCAAGAAGGCATCTTCCCTGGTGGGTCCCAAGGGTCGGTCAGATTCCTTGAAGCGGAAGTCCTGACAACGATGGCGAGACAGCTTCGAGACCTGTGGGCGGGAGGCTGTTGTATTTTCTGGAGGCTTGGCGTCTGGATGTAAGGGATCAATGGGCTTTGAGCCTTATCAGGAGCGGTTATCTTATCGACTTTGTCGCTCTTCCGCCCGGCTGGGACACCATCCGTACTCCTATCCTCAGGGATCCGGGGAAGAGGAGGGCACTTCTGGAGGGGGTTCAGGATCTTCTGGAGAAGAAGGCGATCGTGCCGGTCCCCCTGGCGGAGCAGGGAATGGGTTGCTATTCCATTTTGTTTCTGGTTCAAAAGGTGTCAGGGGGGTCCTGGCCGGTTCTGGACCTCAAGAGGGTGAATGGTTGGGTCCGGACCGTTCACTTTAAGATGGTGACTTTGCAGTCCATAATTCCATTGGTAGGGGTTCGGGACTTCCTGACTTCTTTAGATCTTCAGGACACTTATCTACATGTTCCTATGGCTCAGGAGCATCAGAAGTTTCTTCTTTTTGCAATAGGCGACTGCCACTTCCAGTTTGCGGTTTTGCGATTCGGGCTGAAGTCCGCTCCACGGGTTTTCAACCAGCTTCTAGCTCCGTTGGTGGCCTTGATTCACAATCAGGGGATTTTTCTCCATCCCTACTTGGACAAATGGTTGGTTCACGCTCCCTCGTTCCGGTTGGCTCTCAGTCACACGGGGGTGGGTCTGGACGTTTTGAAGGGACACAGCTTTCTTATCAATGTGGGAAAATCCTGCCTTGTTCCGTCCCAAGATCGTCCCTTTATTGGGGCACAATTTCGTACAGATTTGGGGGTGGTCTCTCTGCCCGAGGTTCAGGTGTCTAAAATCCAATCTCACATTCTGTCTCTTCTGTCCGGCCAGGACCAGGTGGCAGCTCGTTGACTCCAGGTACAAGGGGATCTGGCAGCCACGGTTTTTCCTGTTCCATGGGCCCAGTTTCTTTGCACAAGCTGACGGCTCACATTCTGGCGCATTGGTCTCCCCATTGTCTCCCCCTCTCTTTTCCGATTCCGGTGTCCCCTCAGATCAAGGAGGATCTGGGTTGGTGGCTGTTTTGGAGTCACCTGCTGCGGGGGGTCTCTCTCTCTCCTCCGGCGCCTTTGGTGGTCACCACAGATGCCAGCCTCTCGGGGTGGGGGGCCTGGTTGGGGATTCATCGGACCAGGGGCATCTGGTCCCTCTCGCAGAGCAGGAGGTCTTCAAATTGGAGGGAGTTGGAGGCCATCCGTTTGGCTCTGCGGGCCCTCTCCCGGTTTCTGCAGGATTTAGTTTTTCTGATCAGGACAGACAACATCACGACCATGGCTTATGTGAACAGGCAGGGGGGGACCAGGTCCTCGTCTCTGGCTCTGGTGATGGAGAAGTTGTTCGGTTGGGCTTAATTCCGTCTGTTGGCGCTCTCAGCGATTCATATTCAGGAGGTGCCCAATTCCCTGGCGGATGCTCTCAGCAGGGCCATCCCGTCCTCAGTGGATTTCTGCCTCTGCCAGGAGTTGTTTGTGGTCCTGACAGTGCGCTGGGGTGTTCCGGTGGTGGAACTTTTTGCCAGTGTGGGCAATGCCAAGGTGGCCAGGTTTTGCTCCCGCAGTCGGGAGTGTTTGGCTTGGGCGGGGGATGCTCTCTCTTGTCCTTGGCCTCGCAGCCTTCTGTATGCTTTTCCTCCTTTTCCCCTTCTTCTCCGGTTCCTTCTGCGGGTCCGGTCCTTGAGGGCACCTGTGATTCTAGTGGCTCCGGCTTGGCCTCGTGCCTTCTGGTTTCCTCTCCTGGTGGAGATGCGGTCGGAGGTGGAGTGGTTGCTGCCCCTGACTCCGTCCCTGTTGTTGTTCCCTGTGTTGCAATGGGACGTTCTGTCCCGGATGCGCTTGGCAGCCTGGAGGTTGAACGCTTAGGTCTGCCTGCGTAAGGGGGTTCCAGCTGGTTTGACATCTACTCTGCAGGCAGCTAGGTGCTCTTCTACCAACAAATCTTACCTGCGGCACTGGCGTTCTTTCAGTAGATGGTGTCGTGATAAGGGTTTGGACCCTGCTTCCTCTTCTTTGTTTGAGGTGATGTTGTTTCTCCAGGATGGGGCTGCGTTGGGCTTAAAGTTTTCCTCCCTTCGTCTACAGTGGGCTGCGATTAAGGCTTTCCGGAGTTCTTGGGACAATCTCTCGGATCCTGATGGTTTGGTTGGGTGCCTTTTCAAGGGGTTGCGTAATGTTCTTCCTGCCCCTCGGCAGCACTTTCCTTCTTGGGATCTGTCTCTGGTGTTGGAGGCTTTGATGTCGCCTCCTTTTGAGCCTCTTGGTCTCTGTGGACTTGCATCTCTTGTCTTTTAAGACCTTCTTTTTTGGGGCTATTTCTTCTGCTCGCCGCCTGAGTGAACTGGGTGCTCTGTCTTCGGAGCATCCTTTTTGTAGGGTTTTTGAGGACAGGATCATTTTGCGGCTGGTCCTTTCCTTTCGTCCTAAGGTGGATTCTCAGTTCCATCGGGATCAGGAATTGATCCTCCCTTCCTTTTTTGGTTCCCCTTCCTCGGACTCTGAGGTGCAGCTGCACTCGTTGGATGTCAGGAGGGCTCTCCTGAACTATTTGAAGCGGGCGCTCCTTTTTGTCTTTCTGATTCCCTTTTTGTGAATTTTGGGCCTGTGAATCAGGGTTTGCGTCCTTCCACTTCTTCTTTGAGTCGTTGGGTTCGGTCTCTGATTTCCCTGGCTTACAAGGCTGCTGGGCGCTTATCTCCCTTGGTGGTTCAGGATCGTTCCACTCGGTCCATGACGGCGTCTTGTGCGGAGGTCCAAGTGGCGTCCCTTTCCGAGATTTCCCGTCCTGCCACATGGGCTTCACTGTTGACCTTTGCCTCTCATTACCGGATTGGCCAGAAGGTTGACCATGCTGAGGTTTTTGGTTCCAAGGTTCTTTCCGCTATGGTTTCTGAATAGCGGTACTTCCTTGTTGACTGTGTTTGTTTAATAAACCTGTTTTTGTGCATACCTGTTTTGGTTGTCCTGTTTGGCTTTGTACATCTCAATTAAGTAATGATGGAACGCGAGGGAGGGACGAGGAGGTAATGCTTCAATTACTTACCGGTAATTGCATTACTCTGAGTCCTACTCTCTCGTTTCCATTCATTACATCCCTCCCTCCCTCCCTGGTAGTCCAGGCCAACCTTTTGGTATGATTTTGGATTATGTGGTATTACAGGAGGTTGGGGGAGTGGGGGCGTTATATGCTCCACGTTTTAAGGTCACGTGGTATGGGTGTCTGGTGAGGCAGGGATGCCTCAAATAAGTAATGAATGGAAGCGAGGGAGTAGGACTCAGAGTAATGCAATTACCGGTAAGTAATTGAAGTAATAAATCCTAAATCCTAATCCCAGTGCTGTCTGGTTGACCTTATGATTATCCGCACATTTGTTCCTTTTTTCTCCCTTTCCTTCTTCCCTTCTTTCGTGATCCTCCAGCTCTTTTCAGGTTTTTTGTTTATCTCTCCCTGTCTTTTCCCTTTTTTTCTCCTCTTCTTTTTTTTCTTTTTAATGTCCTGAGGTGGTGGGAGATGGGGTGGACAGCCCAATAACCACTGGCACAAGCTCAAGGTGCCAGTCTTGAGGTTGGGATAAGCCTGTCAGGTGTGAGTGAGAAGGTGAATCACTCACCACGGCTTTTGGGAGGGAGGAAAAGGGGGATAACAGGGGGAGGTTAGGTGGTGGGGTGGGGGATTAGGGAGCATGGTGGTAAAAAGAGATCCATCTTCATAATTCACAATTATTTATCAAACTCAATTCCACCATCAGAATCCTATGTATAAATTGGTACGTGCACCCAGTTTTTATTGATTGGAAGTACCACTGTTGTACTGAGTGCTTTATCAATCAGCAAAGTGTCCGGGGGCCCACTCTGCATGCTCTAGGGTTTACTCAACTTAAATGTTCAATCTATTTTGCGACTCTCAATATTGAAGTAATTTATTGTATTACAGATAAGATGAATAGCACTCTTAAGGTGGTTTCCCACTGGCCTTAATAATAAAAAGAAAATGTGGGCCATTGAAACTTGGATTAAAACAGAAAGTCCATCTGCGGTTTTAATCCAAGAGACTCATATACCGGTGGGGAAGTTAGCGGAATTTTCCATGTTCTGATCCTGGGCAGCATATCATGGTTTTTCCTCCTCCCAGGCAGTGCATTGGGGCACTGCGATCTTTTTGGGCAAAGAATTTGAAGCAGATGTGGTAAATTTCGAGAATGATGAAAATGGAAGGTGGTGCTGGGTGACCTGTAGGTTGGGCTTAAGTTGTCTCACTTTTGTCAGCATTTATGCCCCTGTTGAAGATAACTCTGAGCCATATGTAGAATTATTCCAATCTTTAATACAGATTCCCGGGAAGTAATTATAGGGGAGATCATAATTTCCTACAAAATCCTAGGATTGATTCCTCAGTTAAAACCAAAAGGCAATTAAATCCAAAAACCTTTAAAGTTATTCAAAATTATACTAAGACCTGGGGTTAATTGATCCCTGGTGGGAGACTTTCCCTACTAAAATTACGTATACCTGTTTTTCAGGTAGATTTCACACCTCTTCTCATGTAGATTTCTTCCTTGTATTTAAAACCCTGACTTTTTTTAATCAAGGATTCTTACCAAATGGATTCTCAGACCACGTAATGATTGTTCTCATGGTCGAGTTAGGGAGAATCTTAGTACAACCTAGGCGCTGGGTTCTTAACAAACAGTTCTTACAGGAAGAAAATTAGGTGCAATTTTGTAAAACAGAGATAAAGGAATTTCTGGCAATTAATCACGGGAGTGCTCCCCCTCATATTGTCTGGGACTCCTTACAGGCATATATTCGTGGCCTGGAAATAGGTAAAGATGCAGAAAATTTAAAAAAAAGTAAAGTTCAAAAGCAAAATTTAGAGCGAAGCAGGCAGCAGTGCTATGAAAATTTATTAAGAGGCCCTTCGCCTTCTAATCAAAGACATTTTGATCAGGCTAAATGGGAGTTAAGTGAGGCATATTATTTAAAATCTGAAACCTTGAAACGCACCTATTTGCAAAAGTTATATGAGGAAGGCAATTTTACTGGGAGGTTCCTTACGTGGCAGACACGGGAACAAGATGCAAGTAATCGTATAAATGCATTAAATTGTCCTGTTAGCGGCATGCGGAGCGAGGACTCGGTCGGCATTGGTCGAATTATGCTGGAACATTATAGATGTGTATATGGACAAAAACAATTGATTAATAGTGAGTCCCTTGAGACGTTCCTTCGGGAACAGAATATTCCGGTATTGTCTGAGATTGAGCGGGTAAATATCAGGTGCCCCTTTTCTAAAGAAGAACTGGTCGAGGTTATTAGAAATCTCCCAAATGGCAAAGCCTGCAGACCTGATGGTCTACCAGCAGAATGTTTCAAAGCTTTTTCTGGGGATCTACTTGATTATTTCTTATTGATTGCCAATGCAATGCTAGAGGGGGGTTCGGTACCAGAGTCATTCTACAAAGGGAACGTGGTGAGCTTTTTGAAAAAGGGGAAGGACGGTGAGGACCCCAACTCATATTGTCCAATTACACTATTGAATTCGGATTATAAAGTTATCACAAAACTTCTAGCTAACGGATTCAACATAATAGCGCCAAATCTGATCCATACTGATCAAAATGGTTTTATTGCAGTGAGACAGCTAGGGAAGAATGCACACTATTTAGCCGAAGCACTAGATTACTTTAAGACTAAGCATATACCGGCCCTGGTACTCTTGCTGGACGCCGAGACGGCATTTGACCTTGTGGTCTGGGAGACGTTATTTCGTATCTTGTCCAGATTCGGCATACCTTCCCAGATCACATGGTTGATACAAAGAATGTACTACAATGCAGAAGCCAATATTATTGTCAATTCTGCTGAGTTAGGGAAAATCGGTGTTAAGCGAGGGACCAGACAAGGATGCCCGTTGTCCCCCATTTTGTTTGCTTTTTTTATTGAGCCACTCACCATTGCAATTCGAGACAATGCCGATATTCGTCCCCCTTTGCCATCAATGGGGAAATTAAAATTATATGCAGATAATATTATGTTAATTCTCAATTGCGATAAGTGAGTTCAGGCGAAAGGTTTTGAGATTTTTACACATTATGAGGGTCTTGGCGGGTATAAAATTAATAAAATGAAAACAGAAATTATATTATGTGGATGTAAGCCAGACGTTTTACATATAGATATTGCCCCATGTGTGAATTCTCATCCAAAAAGATATTTAGGAGTTAAGTTTTCACCATCGATTGCGGACTTATATGATTTACATTTTTCCCTGTTGTTTTTAAAAGTACAGGATTTATTATCACGCTGGAACTCTCTTCCATTAACCATTTTGGGGAGGGTTTCGCTGATTAAGATGTCAGTACTCCCGCTATTCAATTTCTTGTTTTCAGCTATTCCGCGTGTTTTAACTGCATCTTTCTTTAAAAAGGTCGAGTCCATGTTTACATCCTTCATTTGGAAGAAAAAAAAACTAGAATTGCATTAAGCACTTTATATGAGGATCTGGAGAAAGGTGGGCTAGCGCTCCCTAATCTCAGAGACTATTATTTTGCATACTTTGCACAATATATGTCTAGGTTCAAATTAGAACCTTTTACAGGAATATATGAGAATGACTTTATGTTATTAATCTGTACAGAGCACCAGATATGTTATCCGTTAAAAATAACAAAATCTCCCAAAAATATCCGCTATAAGAGTATGCAGTGTTTTTTCGTAGAACGCCAGGATTTATTTAGGAGATATGCAATCCCCGTTATTAACATTGCAACCGGGTTATCTGAATTCACTTTCGAATGTGGGACTAAAATCTCATCTGAAACAATCCAATGGGCTAAAGCTGGGTTTAGGAAAATCTCTGACTTTATTGTAATGGAAAGGTGGCTCAATATTTCCGAAGTTCACGATTTAATCCAAAATTATTTCCTTCTTCTTGGCTCTTATAGATTGCTGTATAAAACTCTCAGTAATTTGGATCTGGGGCAAATAAACGTGAGTAAAAATATTGTGTTCGCACTGTTTGAAGTAGATGTAGATAGGAGACCCGGGGAATGGAAAAAACATTTGGCCTCGATCAGAGGTCCGGACCTTACTCGGAAAGCAATGACAAAATGGGAAAAATATGAAGGGTTGGAATTAACTGCTAGAGTTTGGACTGAGGTTAATAAACTTAATTTTAGTGTGTTACGGGGAGCTAATTGGCGCCGGGTGCTAATTTTCAGCAAATGGCTTCTATACAGAACCCCACAGTTTCTGTCCCAGATTAACCCTAATGAACCCAGTCACTGTTTCCAATTTTTAAATCAGGTGGCAGCTATTAGGATGCATATATTCGCTCAGTGCGCTTCAGTCCAGGGGATTTGGAGTGAAATATTCCGGTTTCTAGAAGCCAAGTTCTCAATCAAACTGGCTTCTAATAGCTGGCTGAAAGTCTTGGGATATGATCCTTCTCTCTGCCTCTCTGATAAATGGGTGAAATTAATCTATATTGCAATGGCAGTGGCCAGGTCCCTTTTGGTCCAAAAATGGCGATCATGTCAGGTTCCTACAATGTGTGAGTGGGTTTGGAAAATGAAGCAAGTTATAAATAGTGAAAGGCTATATGCAGTACGAAATGGGGGGATTAGGAAATTTGAAAAAGTGTGGGAATGGTATTTTGATTAAATATTAAGGACAGATCAAAGAATCTTAATACCATCCCGCTAAGTTTCCATTTACTAATATCAATGCCTTCTGTATTTTGGCGAGATGCACATTGTCTATTTCAAGGGATGGTTAGTATGAGGACATATACATTATATATATATATATTAGGATAGACATTTTGCACATTTGCACATTCTTGACTAGTTTGCACTTCACGCACTTTATGTACTTAGTCACTTTTTATTGCAAAAATGGGTACTGTATCTCGTTTCTAATGATTCTTAATAGCATTGTTATTCTTGCTCCTATTCTGCACTGTATATTTTTTTTTATTTTTTATAATACTGATTTTGTGTGCTGTATTTAATGATTAGTGGTGTATATCCAAGAAATGATATTGTGTTACATGGATGAATTTGACTTTTTGTTGGATCTCAATTAAAAAAAAAAAAAACATGTTGGGTCATTTTTGCTTATAAGAGCTATTTTATGGGGGACACTAAATCCAACCTGAGTACCATGATTTTGTTACCTATGAGTTACTAGGTTCTGACTATCATCAACCTACGACCTACGATTATGCCCGCGATCTTCACCCTCGACCTTCGTCATCATAAAGCAACCACACAGGCAAAAATGCTAAACATTGGCACTGTGATTGGGAGATAAAGTGCATAGACAATGCCCTATAGTAATAGACTCAGAAGAGGCAATGGGACATAACCATGCTCAGTACGGGTAATCTATGTCGACATAACTAACGGGGGAATGGCCACATCAATTGTTGCGACTGAAAGGAAGAAAACATCATAGACAAATAAAGCATTTCAAAATAGCTCTTTTATCATGATAATGATGAATCATCTCATGCTGCATTCAGTAAAACTGAATTGGTTTGACTATTAGGGTTTAATACAGTCGAACCTTTGACATTATATCAGTGTTGTTTTTATCTTTTGTCATGACAGGGACCAGAAGAGGGATAGATGTGTTAAATTATATGAAAAAAGGCCCAAACATGTAGCCATAATTATCCCAGCACTTGGTCTAATGCTGGAGTGGCTCATGTCAGGGAAAAGAGGCGGGCAGGGGGATGGTGGGGATGCCGTGAGAGAGAAAAATAAAACAAGTAAAAAGAACTTACCTGCTGTCCTCCAGCGTCACACTCTTCTGTCTTCCCTGCAGGCAGGCTCCCAGACTTCCCTGCGGCCAATCCTGAAGCCGCCCTTATGCATGAGAGCAGCTTTAGGATTGGCCTGAGCACTGCAAATTTGTGCTCTCAGACAGACTGGGAGCCTGTGCCTGCTCTCTCCGACCCGGCAACACAGCTCCGGTTGGAGAGCGCTTCAGTGCACATGACGGTTTGGCCGGCCTTAGACGACCGGACAAACAGTCATGCGCACTGAAGGTAGTGCCCAGTACTGTTACTCCCCTTGGCCCACCCCTAAGACAGAAGAAAAATAAACAATAATAAAACAGGTTTTATTATCGTTTTATTTTTCATGTTTTTGAAGGTGCTGGCAGGGGTGGGGGCGATGCTCCTCCGCCATAGCGAAGGAGCCGCTGCTGGTCTAATACCGACTGAAATTAAATGATGCCTGGATGAAGTGATCCAATTAGACAGAAGCTAACAAGGGTTTGTGAAAAAAAACAGTAAATAATCTAACGATTGATATTTTAGTTGATCATTATGCTGGTCCATAGGCAAGCAGTTATATTGGTTTGTTTCTTTTAAGCATTGACTAAGGGCCTGATTACGAGTTTGGCAGATGGGATACTCATCACAAACGTGACAGCTCGTGTTACAGGTTCCATAGGATATAATGGAATTGTAATTTGGTGGACAGGATATCTGTCATGTTTGTGATGGAGTAACCCTGTCCGCCCAACTCGTAATCAGTTCCTAATCTCTTTATGACAAGGCTAGACAAAATCTGGATAAACAAAATGGCATGTGCTTTGACTTCGTGATACCTTTCAATAGATTGGTAACCCATTCCTACATTTCTGACATATATATGTGGAGGAGATGTGTCCAAACAGCCAGTGCTCTGACTTTGGAACTGGGGAACCAAGTTAGAATGTGCCAGCTTTTGCTTAATATCCTGTGATTCTGGGCAAATCATTTAATCCCCGTGCCTGAAAAAACAAAGTGTTGTTCTTGTGTAACGCACTGTAATGCCCTTGGGCAAACTTTGCACACATATAAAAACCTCCAAAATGTATACATAATCAGACACTGCCCCAAAGACTCTTTTATGGTGTTCATGAACATCATACTTTCCTGAAGTTCTCTTTCTGGGTCCAACCAACTACCCGTGCTTCTGCTTTGCAGATCAGAAGCCTTCAAATCCTGTGATCCTGCAAAGCTCATTAAGGTCTAGTACTGGCTGCTCAGCTGCTGGAGAGGTAATGCAAATTAGCCTCTATGATCTTTAGGCAGAGAATACTTTCTAAAAGTTACTTTTCCTAAATATTTATTAAAAATCCAACTTCACCATTAAATCGAGTTTTTAATTCATTTTAAAAACAGTTTGTTTAACCATTGTCCTAGCTGGACCCCACCTGAGTTAGGAGAATTAATATTTTAAATTGTAAGCTTGTTTTTCTTCCAGGCTACCCAGAGCATTCCACAGTGAAAATAGGTTTTGGGGCACTGTCACTGTAGAACAATAACCCAGTAACTGAGAGGATCATGCTTTGGTTGCACTTCCAGATCCTCTTTAATCTTTACTAGCCTGTACCATGCCTCAATCTGGCAGAGGCAGAAAAGCAAATCAAATGTATTGCGCACGTCTGAAGCATCGACATCTAAAGAATGTTGATCCTGAGCAAATCCGCAAGCCTAGGTATAGTGGGAAAAAGAAAAGCAAGCATATTTCCTGAGAGAGTTCCATATATTTAAAGCTGGATTAAAGCCTGCACTGTTACGCAACATGTACAGTGGTGGCAAGGGGCAGATAGAGGTATGCTTGGTTATGCTGTTGAGGACGAATCACTGATAGTGGAAATGACAGCTGCAAACAAGATATTGAACCTGTAAGACAGTGAATTAGTAATTCCATTGGAAGTCCACTACGAGTAGCAAAGTTGCTAACCTGTTAGGCCCAGTCAAAGCATACAATAATTAAAAACTGAACTCAAACCCTGGTAGCTATGGCATGAAGCAGACAGGCTTAACTTCAAGAAAATGTATATAGCAGTTAGAAGTACCAAAACTGGTAAAAAGTACAACACCATAAAAATTCCACTCTAATTTTGAAAAAAAGAATAAGATATAATAAACAGAATGACACCAAAACGGCAAACATCCAATGAGGGGAACCAGAGATATGAATTTTAGAAGATTTAAGGACAATTAAGCACCAATGATAGTCTTTGGTCGTGCCAGACTGTAACTGGGTGCAATTTCAGTTAGAACCAGTCAGATACAACAACCAGGTTTGACCTGGTCAGAGATTTTACCTAAGGACTTAGATTCAGATCTTGGTGAATGGGTTACTCTGTCACAACGATGATGAATATCCCATCTGTCGGAATATAAATCGCTATATTATATGGATATGATGGGATTAATATTTTGGCGAATGGGATATCCATCATCATTGTGATGAAGTAACCCGTCCACCAGGATCTAAATCAGGCCCTTAGTCTCTGAAATGGAGATCAACATACTTCGGTTGGTTAAGGGTGCAGATTGTATCTGAGGAAGTCCTCTTGAAGTTGTATAGATGTGGGACGGGGTGCAGCTGAAGCTGTTGGTTTTGGTGGGAAAAGCTCAGAGTGGGAAAATTCAAATTTTGCACCCAGGGAAATCTTTGTGTTGGCGGGTTTCTTCCAGCACCTTTCCCCAGTCAAGATTTCTACATTTGGGCTTAGTCATTTTTTCAGAGTTCAGAATTCTCCAACAGGAGAAGGTTACAAGCTGTATCTGACAATGAATTCCGCAAGGATGGATTCCATCTGGCAGTGGGTTGCTGAAATGGATTTTCATCTGTGGAAAAACTCCATGCAGGCGAAACCCGTTTCTTCATTCCAACAAAGTCGCACATTGGATGGATTGGCTTGAGTGGTTGGGCCTCCGGAGTTCTGGTAGTCCAAAAACCTTATAAGTCACAACTTTCCAGGCCCAGTTGCTACTGGTCAGCTGGTTACCTTAGAGCAAAGGCCTCTTACAGCTTCTAGTATCCCTGTAGCCCCAGTGGAGTTCATCCAACTGAAACTTGGAGTCCATTTCTTTGTTCGGGTACAAGTAGGAGCATGTCCGGCCTTTCAGGTTTCTCACAGGTATCAAACAGCAGGTTTAGTCCTTCATCTGTTATTCCAGAGGTCCAGAAAGTGTTCTGTAAAGGGTGCCATGGGGAACCACCTTAATGGGTGGCACTAGCTAATGGGTGGGGTTGGCTCCTTCTTCCTTCCTCACCAATGCGATAAAAGTTTCCTGGGGTAGCCCTACCCACTTTTGTAGCAGTTCCTGTTTGTCTTACTGTAAACAATCCCATGCAGCACTTTACTCCCAAAATCCAAAATGGGGGAATCCTTCCTTCCTTGTACTCTAGCTTTCCTTACAGGCTGCCCAGGCCTTCCACAGTGAAAATATCTTTTGGGTCTGTGTCACTGTAGAGGCATGGTGACATTGAATTGCCCACTTTTAAATACCATGCACCCTAACTACCTACTGGGCTACAAGGCCTACTGGAGTGATGTACCTCAATTTAAACTAGAAGCTTTTCCTTGTTGCCAGGATTATTTTGGCAGGCTGAGCTGTGGGTTTAAACTGCAGCAGTCAAGCTTCAATTTCAGGCCTAAAGCCCTGTTTTCCTTGCCATACTAGTGGATGGCACAATAACAGCTGCAGTTCTCAGGTAACACTTGATTTTCCATGTCATTTGTGTAGTTTCTATACCATATACTATGGCCTTAGAGGAGGCTAAATATGTTGATCACTGATTAGATATTTTGTACATGTTTTAAGGGTAAGAGCATATATCCTAGGCACTGAACAGCAGTGCCTCAATGCACAGAGTCTAAAACCAGCAATACAAATGCAGCAAAAATGGGAGTGGCCATGCAAAAGGGGCATTTTGTCACAGTACCAAATAAGGAATGTTATTATACCTCATCTGTTGAAGGATGAAATGCTGAGAAGTTGGACAGGAACCAAGTCAACATCTACGTTCAAGTTATATGCAAAGTTTGCTGGAACCTGGCTGATACTTGCTAACCTGTACCAAAACATCGTTCTGGGTTATAGAGAGGCAGCTCATTACATTTCAAATTGCAACCTTCTCGCCAGTGATTTTGAGTCATTGAGCATACATAGCATACACTCATGTACAAAGATTATAAGCATATACATGTATACTGTCTGGTAAGGTAAAGTGTCTGAGTCAGCAGGTAATAATGAAATTGAAGAAGAACTTTAAAGGTAGGTCACTGAGATACACAGTCAATGCTGAGATCATTGTTCACCCACAAACTACAGGTTCAACCTCTCGCAGGGCAGAATTAGATTTTGTTCCTTCTGAGATCAATAACATGGGTACCCCTGAGATGTATCTAAACATGACTGCTATGTTTAGCAGTTTCAGATAAAAAAGGGACAAGAAACCACAAATCACAAGCTATTGTTACTAAACATTTAAAATATTGCATCAACAACAATTTTAGAAAAGAAATATGTTCCTCCCTCTAGAAAACACAGTGACAGCTTTTGCCTGCAACATTCTCCCCAAATCAGGTATGATTCAGAAATAGTTTGTGTTAAGTTTGGCTGAAAGAGATGAATGCGCTTAGAGTTCCAATTATCCCACCTGATCTCCATCAAGTGGCTATTACTAACAAAAGCTCATCCTAAGGAGTGGTGAGGCGAAACGGGGACAAAGAAAAAGACACACAGAAGCTGGTCATCAGCATGAACCAGTTTAGTCATCAGGTCTTTTGGCACAGAGGGTCTCCAATCTGCTGTTTACCACAGAGGAGAAAGGGAGCAGAAAGTTATTTAATTATGTTGATGAATAACATCACAGTTAAATAAAAGATGATTTGAACCATTTTCCAGACTTCAAGGTGGATGATGCTATAACGAGCTCTCTCCCCAGCTGGAAAATGACAGAGAACCACTGGAGACCAAGAAATAGTAAGGTAGAAGCTGGTTGTAACAACAGATACACAGACACACAAAATAGAGAAATAGGCATATCCTAACTTACTAAAGGAACCAGCAAAGCCGAAGGAATGAGAATGACAGAGTGGAGTGTGCCGGGTGATGCACTAGGTGGCAAGCAGAGGAGCCATACAACTACACAAATCATTGCCAGGCAACCAGCTATCAGGTTGAAGGTTTAATACATATGTTGC
Organism: Calotriton arnoldi; assembly: GCA_963921515.1. Lineage (NCBI taxonomy): Eukaryota > Metazoa > Chordata > Amphibia > Caudata > Salamandridae > Calotriton > Calotriton arnoldi. Next base: position 1,640,477 of record CAWUFW010001860.1, on the reverse strand, counting down.
CACAATCAACCCAGAAGATTGCCAATGGGTTAGCAGTCTTGTTTTATCCTTCCTATCTTCCACTGTTCAGTCCTCCACAGTTTTCCATTTATTTTTTAGTGCATCTCTGCAAATCAGCAAGGGAAGTGTGGGCCAGGATGTTTCTTCTTATCTCCTTCATTTTTTCTTCCGCTAGTACTGACAGTTTGCCATACGTTTGTATAAAAATGAATAGACATGTTGTGCTCTATAAATGTATTCTATATTCTATAATGTATTTATCCCACATGCCTGCATCCCTGTGTATGATTTATTGCAAATTTACATTTATCTCAGTGAAAGGAATATACTCACAAAAACAGCACACACAAATCCAGCACTTGATAGATAGATTTTATTTGGAATGACTAATGCCACATTACCAACTTATTGGACGCGTGTTAAGTGGTGCAACTGCAGGTACCAGGGCAAAAGTTTCCAGGGGACCGCATATTGAAACAAACCTTGACCATGGACAACAAGATTTATTTTTGTAAAGTAATGGATTGGAGATAACTGCTTGGAGGCAGAGTAACATGCCAGAACATGCTAAAACATTCTCGATGGTGAGCCTTTTAGAAAGTGCATATCTTCTAAGCCCATAACTGGCTAACCTCCTATTGCACCTGAAAAGATAAAAGGGATTATGTTTTTGGACAAGTATGCACATTGCAAGATGTTTCAAACCATTACGCAAGGAACGCGGTATGGAAGTGACTAGACTAACGCAAAAATCTGTTACAGACACTGATCCAGAGAATAACAGTACAGATAAGGAAATTAGAAAAACACATCCCTGTTTGTTAGAAGAGTTCAAACTGTTGAGGATAGGCAAAATGTTAGACCACAGGAAACAATGCTCAAGAACAAAAGAGGGCAGAAGGAGAAGAACACCCACTAACACAAGAAAATGAACAAGAAGAACTAAGGGGCTCATTAGGATGGCGGGCGGAGGCACCTCTGCGGTGCTGGCGGGAAATGTCATTTTCCGCACGCCAGCAGCGGTCCTCACGCCCGCCATATTACAATGGGCAAACATAGCCCATTTCCCGTCCGCCGCGGTGCGACGTGACCCGCCATAAAAATGCGCCAGCCACCCCGGTGGTGGGAGCCAATAGAGACCCACTGCCGTGCGGAATGATGTCCCGTCCGCCGTACAAATCACGATGGCCCAAACAGCCCGTCACACCTCAGCGGAGAAACCACCCAACCAGAGATGGCGGAAGCACGACAGCGGAGCGCGAAACCAGACTCCCGGTCCCCTCCACCCGGTCCCGACCGCAATGGATCCAGCTCTACACGCCTTTCCGGTGCTGTACCTGATCCACTACCAGCAAATAATGGACGCTCGCGGACAACGTCGCAGGTACGCAATCACACAACTCCGCATACAACCACAACACACAACTCCTGGGCTGACATTCGGTTCCTGTCCACATCAGACAATCTGGTGGGGACAGGAACACACCCCCAAGTGTACCCACACATGTCCTACCTGTCACTAAATCACCCCTCTGCATCCGGGCCACCCATCAACCGCGAAATCACAGCAATGTCCCTGTCACGTCACCGCAGCGGAGCAGATGTGGGAAAACATGCGCACAATGTAGTAAGCAGGGCCAGCGCCAGGCATGGGCAGTCCACAAAGATCATAAGGCCCCACCTCCACCCTCCACACACTACGCCCCCCACACCCATTAGGGGACATGCGGTGTGCTCCTCCTGTGCCCCCCTGCACAATTAACCAGCCAGGTGTACCCAGACCCTGCACCACACACACCAAACAACCAGGGAGCCTGTCTCAGAAGGTGGGGGTGAAGAGGAACACCTTGCACAGAAGCTCAGGGGCAGGGCATTCCTCCTCCTCACACCTACCCTCCACTCATGTCAAGCAAACTGAGTCCAATCACAAAATGAGCACTCACACTGCATATGAACAACCACTTAACTGTACACACTGCCTGTCAAGTCACCCAGACACACCCCACACTGACACACAGCCACATACACATACCAGATGTCAGCAGCAATGGAGGACAATAAATGGGCTAGCCAAAAGTGAGGTGGACAGTGCTGGAAAGCCATGGAGCAAGCCACAAAGCCTGTGTACATCACATGCAAGAGAAGGAACATATCACACCACCCTTAGGCCATCAAATCAGACATGGCTGGCACAGTGAGTGAAATTAAACCACAGTGACCTCTGTGCAATAACTCAGGGAGACAGCAAGGCAAGCCATGCATAGGCACAGGAATGATAGGAAGTGTCTGAAGTCAAACAGTGATCAGCCACACATCTGTATCAACTTACTTGACATGTGTATGTCATCAGCACAACACACATGGCTCATTGTCACACTCCATGACTGTCAAACACAAGTTTGATCTTTCACACATACCCCTCCTCTACCCACCTCACACCTGCAGCACTCAACACCAGTGTCATACACACAGAATGGTGCAAATGAGGTTCTGTGAGTACACTGACAACCAATCACACTCCCTGGTGTGCATCCACAAACATCACACACACACTCAGGGATGCCTGAACCAATGCTGGCACAAAAACAATAGCCAAACACAAACCTCTCAAACAACATACACAGAAGACCAACAAGCCCACATATGGCCAGCCAAACAGTGGAAAGGCAATGGGACCCCAGACAGAACAGGAGTACACAACATTGTCACTCAGGACCAATGCACAGACAACATACCCCAACACAAACAAGAAGTGCATCATCTCAAAACAATCATGAACACAAACTGGGATCAATGGGACAATAAGCTAACACAGACAGACACACCACACCACCAATCAAGTCAACATGGTGTCATAGTGTACCACATACATGCACATGCACAATCCTGACAAGTGACAGGTCAAAGATAGGAGGACATAGCACTAGTGTGCACTCAAAACAAGGCCAGCAACCAGAATATAACTTGCTGCATGTGACACACACACAAGTAATGTACACTACACTTGCAACACACATTTGAATGCATCACAATGCACAAACAACTCACACACAATGTAATGCAAATAGAACATCACACACAGAGCATCTGTCAGTCGAAAGAGCCAAAACAGCCCAAACACTGCATACATCCACAACAAAAACACAACAGATGCACATGCCAATCCATCACATTGCAAACTCAGCTGGACATCAGGGGATGCACACCAGGCAAGTACAAGGCAACATACACTGACAGCACTGCATGCAGGCCAAGCAGTGTGTGCACACCAACCAAATCAGTAGCACACACATCTCAGTGTCCCACCATGTACTCCCACAACACAAATCAGCACAGCACACAGACAACATCACACTCTGGAAGGGTAGCAGTACCTCAGCAAACACACATACAGCTAACCCAACACTCACAGATGCACAACTCAAGGACACCCAGGTGCAAACAACATGAACAGAGGACTGTGCAGCACAAACAGTTGCACTGCACATGAGCAACCATGACTGCAAACCAGTACAAGAAAATCACACATAACCATATGTGAAACTGTCCTGAGTGGCACATTGGTCCTGTGCACAGATCAGCACCACAAAGCATAGTGTAACAAATGAAGTGGTGGGGAGGCTCACACACTGGCAACCCAAGGGGATAGGTGACATGAGAGTGAAGTGGTGTGTACGTCAGTAGTGGACAGGTCAGGAGTGTACTATACACAAATACATGGAGGAGTCACTCACAATGGGTAGGCATCAGAAGCAAAGCTAGGGGATGGTATGACTCCACAGCCCACATACCAAACTGGAGCCAAAAATGGATCAAGTAACAGCAATGCATGAGAAAACTCACCAACAATGTCAGTGTGGCTGAGCAGGTCTGCACAGTGAGCACAAACAGTAACAAAACACATGGCTGATCAACAAAACACTACACAGACTTGGCTGTTACACACTCTGCATACTCACAACTGGCAGCAACAACAAGTAGGTGTCCCCCAGGAGTGCAAGGACACACCAACATACTGCACAGTGCACAACCTACAACTCCCATATGTGCACACAATCACAAGCACAGGGCTGACAAATCAAACAAACAGGCACTAAGCTCCTGGGTGATACATGTGTGCAGTTGGCATTGCAGGGGCACACACACATCAACACTACTGACCAAGTCACCCCCTTCACACTTCATGACCACTCAAGTGCACACATTCAAATGTACCCATGTGACTAGGAAGACAGGCCATCACAAGATGACCATACACCAACACTGCTGTTCACATATCAAGAAAGATCACACAGACTTGATGGACCCTGGCCAGCCTGCCTGCAATCCTGTGGATAGAATTCCCCTCTGTGCTGGTAGTGCATCCTAACATGACATGAGTACAATTTAGCAAACCTGACCATAGAATGATTAGGATAAAAGTAGGTCATCACAAACAACCATCATTGCACCCCCAAGCCTCAGAGTCAAGAAGAACTGAAGTGCCTGTCACCTCTGGAAAACTCTGAAAAAGTGAAACAAGCCATTGGCAATGTTAAAGTGGCATACAGAGCATGTGTCACATTAAACCATACCCATACATAAAACATTTTGTATTTAGCAAGGACACTGACAAAGCAGACAACAGGAGTAACTGTCTTTATTACATATTACCCAGATAGGCATCAAAAGTAGACAAAAGCAAGGCCAGTGGCCAGTCCATAGTTCAAAGTAGGCACATGTGTGCATGAGAACCTGCACAGGGAATGGGCAAACAAAGTGAAAAACAGCAAGGCCAGTGGCCAGTCCATAGTTCAAAGTAGGCACATGTGTGCATGAGAACCTGCACAGGGAATGGGCAAACAAAGTGAAAAACAGCAAGGCCAGTGGCCAGTCCATAGTTCAAAGTAGGCACATGTGTGCATGAGAACCTGCACAGGGAATGGGCAAACAAAGTGAAAAACAGCAAGGCCAGTGGCTAGTCCATAGTTAAAAGTAGGCACATGTGTGCATGAGAACCTGCACAGGGAATCGGTGAGACCGTACACTGCCATGGTCAGCAACACAGCTAAGGGGATAAAAATGGGCAGTCCAGGCACCGCTGTGGGATAGACAGGTTTGGGAGGGGGACTTAGCCTCAGACTTGGCTGTCAGTCGAACTGGGAGGTGGCTGATTGTTCGGCCCAGTTTGAGGACTGGACCTGGGAGAGAGAGGACCAGCTGAGGTAGAGGCATCAGTGGCTTTGGGAGCCGGAGGGCTGCTTGGACCGGGTGGTGTGGTGGCACGTGGAGGCAGAGACATTCTGCCGTGAGACACGGTGTGTGAGGGAGAATGTGGAGGGGTGCCTTTCCACTTCTTGGGGATTCGATAGGTAATTTTGGTCTTGGTAGGAGTGGGAGGTGGGGCGGGCACAACAGGCACACTCTCCACCAAAGGTGCATCAGGTGCAGGCGGTGGCCCTCCCTCTTCGGTACGCTTGGCCTGGCCTTGCTTTTTCCCCTCCATCCCCTGTTGACCAGGTGAACCCCCTACAGTGCCCTCCTTTCTCAGCTTCACAGGGGTGTGGGTGGGAGTTGAGGTTGTGGGTGAATCTCCCTTAGAGGGCTTTTTCTGCGGACTCTTAGCAGGCACCAGCTTCACAGCAGGCATGGCAACTGTCTGCTTGTCTTTGGGAGACGCTTTTGGGATGGGAGTGTCCTTGGATGGGGATGATTTTGAGGCATGTGAGCCTGAGGCCTGCTTCTTGGCTTGATGCCCCTGAGTGTCACCTGAAGGGCTTTTGCCTTTGCCCTCCGGTGTGACTTTGGTTTGTTTGGGGGATGGTGTCTGCACTCTGGCCCGCTTGGGGTGCTGCTGTTGTGTGATGCATGTGGTGTACCTTGAGCCTGAGGGCTGTGGTGTGTGGTCACTCTCGTCAGATGTAGCCACTGGCAGGGGGGTGGCCGAAGGGACTGGAGCTGGACTCTGAGCCTGTGACAGCCGAATGTCTGCCGTCACTGTGGAGGACAAAGACTGGACAGTCCTTTGTAGCCCACCCACATCTGAATGAATGCCCTCCATGAAGGCAACCACTTGTGCCAACTTCTTGTCATGGTCTAGGAAGGCATTCAGGAGAGTTGTCTGACCCACACACAGCTGGCACAAAAGGTCCACAGCCTCAACACTGAGGGCAGCAGGGGAGACAGGGGCAGGGGCAGCGGTGCCTGGGGGGAAGGATACTCTTCCCTTCTTACTGGTGCGAACACGGGCAGCACTAGTGGAAGTAGCTGGGAGGGTGGGCACTGGACGATGTGTGGTGGAAGAGGAGGCCGATTTCCCACTCCCTGTGCCCGCCAACATCGAGGAGTCACCGCTGGCGTCAGATGACGTTGAGGGTGGTGTCTCTGGCTGTGATTCCTCAAGCACACTCCTGTCCCTCTCCGAGGTGCTGGTCACATCAGTGTCAGTGTGCTCATGTGAAGCAGTCGTGCCTGATGCCTCACCACTGGTGTCCGTCCCCTGTCCTTCTGTGCCCTTGGTAGATGCTGCAAGAGACAGAGACATAGGTTCAGTTTAGTGCCATACACACAAACATCATATGCAAGCAACGCACAAAACAAGATGGTGATACCCCCATGTTGCACACCACCCTGTGCAGTCCAATTGTGCAACCTTAATTCAAAACTCAAAAATTGCATGGTAACATGCAAACTTGGCATAATTGACCCATGTGATGTCCACGCAGCCAAATAGCTTGCCCGTGCCTCCGTGTAACCAGACATACAGATCCCTCTGAGCATACCTAGGTCCCTGTGAGTGAAAAAGATGTACATCCCAACATGTTGTCACAGTCACATATGGAGTCACCATAAGGGGACAACACAGATACAGACTCCAAAATATAATTTCGCAATGGCCATGAGCTCATGCCATCCACCATGTTGGGGCACGACTACAGTTGCACATTGGTGTCAGATGTGTAGTTCTCACAATTATGAGGTCAGGCACTGCACACATTGATGAAAGCACACTCAGATGAGGCACACTGCCGTTCACTGCCATGAGATGTCCCTGACTCCCCTAATGCAGCCGATGCCATAAGGCCACAACTCAGAATGCAACGTCAAGGGCCATTACATCAATGACATGAGAAAGTACATGTAGCGAAAATGCATGACAGCTGCACCCAACAGAGAGGCCACTTACAAGCCATTGCATCACAATAGCAACATCACAGAGCTCAGCACTGGCTCAGGCTTGGAATACATGCAGTCACTCACAACCAAACTCACCCTTCCCAGAATACTCACCCCCAGCTTGCTGCTGATGGTCCTTCAAATGTGCATTCAGCTCTGGCTGTGTCACTGCCAAGATGTGGGCCATTAGTGGTGTCATGCTCCTGCGCGCCAACCTGCCAGTCCGAGGGAGCAGCCCTAGCGTCATCTCTGCCACGTTTTTGCTCAGCCGGCAGATGTCATCCCACCTCTTGTGACAGTGTGTGTGTCGTCGGTTGGAGACACCCAGAGCCCGCACCTTACGTGCAATGGCCCTCCATACGGCCTTACGCTGGTGGACTTTGAGCTGCAGGCATGGGAGACAAGAGGAGGTAATTTCAGTGACACTGGGTTATGTGCCACTATCTCTCAGTACAGGAGCATGCACAAACTCAGCACAGCTTCACAGATATGTTTAGCAGAGACAATACAGCATGACACGTAGTACATGAGCATGGGATAATCATACCAAAATGCATGCAGGTATGAGGATGGACACAGTACCTGCCCATCTCATATACATGCTGAATGGCAGCACAGAAAGCAATATGAAGGAGGCCCACATCTGAGATTCAGTTTGTGAGTGAGCAAGACATACATTATATTGGAAATGATGTGTCGGGCAGACTCACTGTGTCCAACACTGTACACCCCTCAATGTCCTTGCCCTGTGAATGGCTCACTGTGTCATGGAGGTCACATTTAGGGACATGATCTTACAATCTCACACCCTTCTCACAAGGTCTGTCTTGTGCAATCCACAGGCCTGAGATAGCTCTTTGATGGATAGGGTAGCAGACAACCCATATGTCTCACTCTGTCCATTCAGTGATGGGTCCTTGTCAAATTGGGCAGTGACTGTGCAGGCCAGGGGGGCTCACACTGAGGTTTAACGTGGGCCATCAGAACATTCACATGCAGGTACAATATGAGAGGGCAAACAGTGCCTACACATGCGAGTCTGAACACATGATGAAAACAATGGAAGGATGATATTTCCAAAGTACAGCAATCTGATGTGTCATATGTGAATTATTCGCAAAGAGTGTCACCATCAGGCATTTCACTTTTGTGCATAATGCTTACATATCCATGGTGGCAATATAGAGTCAAACACACTTCCATCAGTTCCCTCTGGACGTAAAGTCTGTCTCATTTCACAAATGAGCCTGTGAAAAACCTCATGGACTCAAAGATCCATTAGCACAGGCAAAGTCTGTCCTGACTCCCACTTTCCATACTTGCAGTGTCACTGTGTGGCTGCAAAAAGACTGCATGTCTCTCCCATCCTGAAATGCAGCTGGGGGAATGTGTGAAATAGGCTACAAACCCCATTTCCCTTAAGTCAGCATGCTAGGCAGTGTATCACACAAACCCACACTCTCAGGCACATACTGCAGCAGATCAACTTCATGTGTGCACTCCCTGCACTCTCACTTCCACTCTGAAACACTTACCATGACATCTGGAGCACCAAATAGCCTCCCATACTGTGTGAGCACCTCGTCCACCAGGACCTCCAGCTCCTCTGTGGTGAAGGGACGGGCCCTGATGTTCTCAGTCCTCGCCATCACTGGGTCCAGGAGACAGGAGCAGCAGCAGTTGGTGGGGAAGAGTGTCAGTCATCAGTGTCTGGGTCCAGGAGACAGGAGCAGCAGCAGTTGGTGGTGAAGAGTGTCAGTCAGCAGTGTCTGGAAGCAGTGGAAATGTGAGGCTCTCTCCCACACATATATAGCCCCCTGGGGTAGTTTCTGTGGTTCTAAGCTGCTGCAATTGGTGTTCCAGGTCAGCTTTTTTCAAATGCATCCAATGACCGGCCCTGCGGTAGCGGAGCACGCCTACCGCGATTTTCAAAATTGCATTTGGCTACCGTGATTGCGGTTCCCATTGGCTGTAAGGGCATGGGCGTTGGCGGTGACACACCGCAGGGGCCAGGCGGTCGCTACCACGACCGTGCATCTTTCAATTGCATCACATGACCGCCCCGCGGTAGCGGAGCACACCTACCGCGATTTTCAAAATTGCATTTGGCTACCGCAATTGCGGGTCCCATTGGCTGTAAGGGCATGGCCATTGGCAGTGACATACTGCAGGGGCCAGACGGTCGCTACCGTGATATGGCTGCTATACATTGGTGCATATGAACGTGATTTGGGTGGCGGAGCATGCCAACCGCCATTTCCCAATCTGTATATCACTACCGTGATTGCGGTTCCCATTGACTGTAAGGGCATGGGCATTGGCGGTGACACACCGCAGGGGCCAGGCGGTCGCTACCGTGATATGGCTGCTATACATTGGTGCCTATGACCGTGATTTGGGTGGCGGAGCATGCCAACCGCCATTTCCCAATCTGTATATCACTACCGCGATTGAGGTTCCCATTGGCTGTAAGGGCATGGGCATTGGCGGTGACGCACCGCAGGGGCCATGCGGTCGCTACCGCGATATGGCTGCTATACATTAGTGCCTATGACCGTGATTTGGGTGGCGGAGCACGTTAACAGCACCTATGGACACATCATGCTGTGTCAATGGCAATGGCCAGTTCTCAACAGTGTACAGTAGACACCTGAATCATGCCACAAGATAGTGCAAACAATGCCAGTGTAACATTTAGCCCACTGCTGACTACACATGCCATGTCAGTGCACATGATTGCAAACATTGGCATGTACTCCCTCACATGTCACATATGATATTGTTGTGCATGTACACAGATCAGTAGTGTGATGGACTCTCCAATATGTACACATGTCAATGTGTGATCTGGCTAAGCAACACACAGTGATGAAGGTCTCACTACACAATGTGCATATTTCACTGTGTAGTTTGCTTTGCTCATGTACATACTTGATCTTAATGCACAGACTGTGCTCATTGTGTTGTTGATGTGTGCCCTGTTCGACTTACGCAGGAAGGTGTGGCAGGTACAGCAGCTAGGTAGGAGCCAGCAGTGTTGCTGTTTCACACATATGCTGTATGAACTACTCTCAGGGCTGGTTACGCAAGAGGTGGACATGTACCTTTGGGCATTCACATAGTCTGAATCTGTTTGGGAGGTACTCACTGTGTGAAAACTGGACAAGTGTACAACTAGTGTAGCTGAAGGTGTCCCTACATGTAAGTTGTGCTGTAAGCTGAAGTGTGATGCCAGTCATTGTTGGCGCTGTGTCAGTCAAAACGGAAGATGATGGACACATCTCATGGTGGATTGCATTGGCATGTGTCCCCTTTCATCTCACCTAGGAGGCGACCAAATGTGCATCGTCCCTTCACAGTGCTGGCGGACATGGAGGATGAGGACGTCATACGGTAATTCCATCTGGATCGACCCACCCTACAAGACCTATGTGCTCTGTTGGAGCCCCACCTGTGGCCTCGCAGAACATACCCGTCTGCTTTCACACCAACTTCTAAGGTGATGGCGGCCCTGCATTTTTTTGCTACTGGATCATTCCAGCACACAGTGTCCAGCGCAGGTGGGATGTCGCAACCTATGTTCAGCATGGTGTTACGTGATGTCCTGTCCGCTATGATGACCTACAAGGACAGATACATCCATTTCCCCAGGAGGCATGAATTGGCGGATGTGAAGGGTGATTTTTATGCCCTTGGCCACATCCCGAATGTTGTTGGTGCCATTGACTGCACACATGTTGGCCTGGTTCCACCACAGGCACGTGAGCACATCTACAGGAATAGGAAACATTTCCATTCCATCAATGTGCAAGTGGTGTGGCAGGCGGATATGATAATCTCACATGTCTGTGCCAAATTTCCCAGCTCTGCCCTTGACTCGTACATCCTGCGTAACAGCATTGTGCCACAGCTGATGGCAAATCTGCTTCCGGAGCGTGCATGGATTGTGGGTGAGTATGCAGACTCAAGTAGCGTGCTGTATGCGTGACATGCTGTCCTCTGCCACAGTAATGTTACATGTTTGTTCTGTGTGTCTCACACCTAGGTGACTCTGCATATCCCAACCGGCCTTGGTTGCTGAGCCCACTGCGGAATCCCAGGACCCCGGGTGAAGTCCGTTACAATGGTGCCTATGGGAGGACACGTCGTGTGGTGGAGCATACTTTTGGTCTCCTGAAGTCACTATTTCGCTGCCTGGACAAGACCGGAGGTGCACTGATGTACTCTCCCCAAAAGGTGTGTCAGATCGTAGTTGCATGCTGCATGCTCCACAACCTGGCCTTGCGCAAGGAGATCCCCCTGCTCCTGGACGCTGATGAGCAGCCGAGGCCACCGCCTACAAACCCACCTATGTCCAGTGACGAGGATAGTGGAGAGGAGGAAGGTGTTGACCTGCGTCAACAGCTCATCAACCGCTACTTCCCTTGAAGGTGAGTGAAAACATACAACGGTGCCATTGTCTGCTGATTGTGTTGTTGGTGAAAAGGCCTAGGGGAGATTTGTGACTGCTGCCTGTTGTTGGCTCTGTGCTGGGTGCTAATGTTTCTGGGAAAGGTTAGTTGTGCACAGCTACAGGATGTCTATGTAGGCACTTTGCTCATTGTAATGTGTGCAGATTTGAGTACCTTGATGACAAGTGTTGTGTAATGGCTGTGATGCCATCACCTGACAAGTGAATATTGTTCTTTTGTGTTTTCCTAGGTCCCTTCTGCCTCTCAATGCCTCCAAAAATCCGTGCTCCTGGTACATTGTAATCCCAGTCAACATTGTACATCCTGTAATAAACATGGAGCTGACACGAAAACATAGGTGTGTAAGGAGTGTTTATTTACAATGGGTATATGTGATAGGGAAGTGTATATTTACAAGCAGGTGAAAAGTGAATCAATGAGTTGTCAGTGATGGTAGATGAGACAATAGAGTAGTCACCACATTGATGTGGTGACACAGTCCAACAGACGCATGCCATTAACCTGGCAGTGTGGATGAGGACAGTCAACAAAGTCAATGGCAAGGTGAAGAGGGGTGCCATCATGGCTGGCTCCTTGACTGGCGTTTGGCTGGTGCTTTGCCACATGATCCTCTCTGGGATTTCTTTGGACGGCCCCTTGAGCGTTTGGCAGGGGGGGCCTCTGCTTCGGGCTCAGCGGTGTCTGAGGACTCACCCCTCTCTGTGGCCGCAGGGGAGGTGGGGGAACTGTCATCCTGCGGGCCACTGGAGGTAGGTTGAGCTGTTGTTTGGCCCGCAGGCCTGTCTCTCAGGACACCCACTAGCTGGCCCAAGAGGTCCACGATTTGGCCCAATCGTGTATCTATGGACCTCAGCAGCAGGCGGAGCTCACGGGATTCCTCCAGAGCCTGGCCCGTGTGTCCCTGGGCTTGTTCATAGGCCCCAAGGACTCTGGCGATGTTGGCCAGGGCTTCGGTCCCAGTGTCCGGTTGGTCTTGTCGCCTAGTTGCCCTCCCACCTGCCCTGCTGTCCCGGACCTGTGGTGTTACCACTATACGCACCCGCATACTCTCCCTGCCCTCCTCAGATTGTGGGGTGGGGTGGTCATCCTCTGAGGTAGGGACAGTGTTGCAGGCAGCACTGGTGGTGGAGGCCGCACAGGTCATTACAGCAGGGGTCAGCATAGTTGTTGTTGCTGAGGTTGTGGCGGTGGGGACAGTGGGGTCTTGGGACCTGTTGCGCCCTGGCATGCCTGATGGGCCGGCTTCGGGCTCCGCATCTGAGAAATCTAGGGAGTCTGCATCAGAGATTCCATGTTCCGGGGGTGGGAGACTGGCTCTGCAGGTTGGTGTTGTCATCTGCAGCTGTCAGGTCTTGGTCACCTGTGGAACAGAGGGGAAATGGTCATTGGAGTGCACCCCTTAAGCTTGGTGTTAGATGTTTTGTTGTTACATGTTATACACCACACAGTTTACATTGATATTACATTGTATGTCTGCACAATATTGAGCATCATGTCATGATGTGGAGGTACATTACTTGTCCATGGTGTGACATGTCAATAGGTACCATGCGCAACGTGCTTGTTTTGTTTTCATATGGGCCTTGATGCTCTGCCCCCATGGCACTTACAGATAGCATTCAGTGCTGTGCATGATTGTGCCCTGAATTTCTTCAACATGTGATTTGGTGAGTCACACTTTGGTTTCTGTGACAGTTACATACGCTTTTCTGTCTGCACAATGGAAGTGGCTATTGGATCTATGCCAAGTTGGATGACATGTGAGGGCTGGTGTGGTCATATGGCTCCATGCTTTTTGAGAGGAATGGCAGGGTGCATGCACTGTCTACCTACCTGTTCTGTGACACAGTTGAGGGGAATTGTTGCCACATGGTTCTGGGTGTGGGGGTGTACCATCCTGCAGAGCTTTGGGACAAGGGGGCCTGGTGGGAGTTGTAGTGCAGGCCTCCCACCCCCCAAACCCCCCTCCCTGTGAAGATGGCTACCTACCTGTTAGGTGAAGGTGAACAATGCAATGGCTGCCACATGCTTCTGGGGGGGAGTGCTACACCCTGCTCAGGGGTGGGACAAGGGGGCCTGGTGGGAGTTGTAGTGCAGGCCTCCCACCCCCAAACCCCCCTCCCTGTGAAGATGGCTACCTACCTGTTAGGTGAAGGTGAACAATGCAAGGGCTGCCACATGCTTCTGGGGGGAGTGCTACATCCTGCTCAGGGGTGGGACAAGGGGGCCTGGTGGGAGTTGTAGTGCAGGCCTCCCACCCCCAAACCCCCCTCCCTGTGAAGATGGCTACCTACCTGTTAGGTGAAAGTGAACAATGCAATGGCTGCCACATGCTTCTGGGTGGGGTGGAGTGCTACATCCTTCTCAGGGGTGGGACAAGGGGGCCTAGTGGGAGTTGTAGTGCAGGCCTCCCACCCCCAAACGCCCCTCCCTGTGATGATGGCTACCTGCCTGTTAGGTGAAGGTGAACAATGCAATGGCTGCCACATGCTTCTGTGGGGGGAGTGCTACATCCTGCTCAGGGGTGGGACAAGGGGGCCTGCTGGGAGTTGTAGTGCAGGCCTCCCACCCCCAAACCCCCCTCCCTGTGAAGATGGCTACCTACCTGTTAGGTGAAGGTGAACAATGCAATGGCTGCCACATGCTTCTGGGTGGGGTGGAGTGCTACATCCTGCTCAGGGGTGGGACAAGGGGGCCTGGTGGGAGTTGTAGTGCTGGCTGCCTGTGCACATGCAACCCTGCGAATGTTGCTGGCTACCTTTGGGGTGATTCAGAAGGACTGAATGTTACATCTGTGAGATATGTGTTGGGTAGTGTGTGGTGCACATGAATGGATTTGGGCCTAGGAGGTGTAGCTTTGTAGTTGTGCCATACAGTACATAGCAGTGTAATGGTAGACATTTGTTTGTACTTACCAGCCTCCACTCCCCGGGCTACTCCTGTGAGACTCTCTGGATGCAGTATGGCAAGCACCTTCTCCTCCCATGCAGTGAATGTTTTTGGTGGAATAGGAGAGCCACCGCCAGTCATCTGAGCCAGCTGACGGTTCTTGTAGTTCTTCTGTTTCACCAGCCTCTTGAGGTCATGCCACCGCTTCATGATCTCCTTCTTGGTGCGCGGGGTGGTCCCTACTGCATTGATCTTGTTGACTATCCTTCTCCACATTTGTGCCCTGGTGGCTAATGGTGTCTGTTGGACCAGGTTACCAAACAATTGTGGTTCTACTCTGATTATCTCATCTGCCATGACTGACAACTCACTGTCAGTGAATTTGGGCATTTTCTTTTGTGCCATGGTGTGTGATTTGCAAATGGTTTGAGGTGCAGGTGTGAGGGTGGTGGGGGTGATGTAAGTGGTGTGTGTGTGTGTGTTGTTGTGCTGGTGAGATGTGTGGTGGTTTGCCTCTCCTTTGTGCTGTAGGGTTTAGTTCCTTCAGGGGTGGAGTATTGCAAAGGATTCTGGTCAGGGAAGGGGTTGGTTTTATACTCAGCTATGTGGGTGTGTCAAAATGGAGTATTGCTGTCAGGTGGGTTGTCCTGGGATTTGTATTTTTTTAGTTGCCATGGGGGTGTGTCATTGGGGTGTGTTAGGTGTTTTGGAGGGCTGAGCTAGTTTGATGTGTGCACTTGGTGGCCTTGTGGTGTGTTTTTTTGGTCGACCGCCATATTTGTTCCGGAGCGGCCGCGGCGGTGGGTATGCAACAGCCCTTCCGCCGGCTCTCCCATTCATCACTGTTTGCGATCGTGGCGCTCGGAAACAGCAGATTGTTCCGCTGTCACCTCAATGGTATCCTAATTTTACGTGCGGTCACTCCGCTGGCCTAGCGGCGGTTTTGGGTGTTTCCGCCGCGAATCCGACCGCCGCAGATGGATTTTCACCTGCTCCGCCCGCTACCGGCGGGCTTTCGTGGCATCGTTCCGCCGCGGTCTGATTTTTCTGGCGGTTGATCCTAATTGGACTGCCGGTTTTGCCGCGGTACCAGCGGATGGTTAATTTCCGCTACCATGGCGGTCGGAATGGTTTTCCGACCACCATCCTAATCGACCCCTAAGTCCAAAGAAGCAAATGGTAACTAGTCTAAGCGAGAGAACTGACTGTTGCAGAGACTCAATTACTTAATTTGAGACTTGCTTTCTACCCATAGAATACATTTGTGTATTCACAGTTGAGGGTGGATCTCTAGAAATGTATTTGGATATTGAAATAAGGGAAACATTTCATGTTAGAAAAACAAACATAAACCCAGTATCCACTCACAGGATCCCATAGGGAATCTTGGTATTAGAGACATAGATGCTCTGGCAGATTTAAGTGACCTAGAAAGGTAATCGAATATATATTTACCAACAACATGGACACCTGTAAATGAGGAGGACAGAATACTACTGGATTTAATAGAGCTTGAGAATGAATGAATGAAGCATCACAACACACAGGAAGAGCAGACACCCCACATTTTAATGAGGATTTACTCATTAGAAATATGGTGCTATATACCACCTTTAAACTAAATCTACATTTGTACCCCATGTGCCATATTAACAACTTCAATACTTTGGTAGTGTCAGATGTAAATGATTTGTATAAAAGCACTGCTCATTTGTGAACGAGAGTAAGAAACAAGGTAAGATAAAACCTTACCCTGAGCAACAAAAGACTTTAAAAGCAGACCCCAATGCTGTAGTGAAGCCAGCAGACAAAGTGGAAAAAAGAGTATTAAGGCCATAGACAGTCTATAAAAAGGATGTAATGAAACAATCTTAATTATTAGACCTGTTATGAAAGAATATTTGAGGACGAATATTTGAAGGGGAAAGAGGAATGTTTCAGAGAACTTAAATCATGGTGAGAGACTGGATTGTTGAAAGGGACAATTAATATTGTTTGATAAATGATCATCTACATACCTTTTACTTAAGGTGCATAAAAACTCTAGGAAGCCTCCTGGGTACCCAATTACTTCTGCTAATTATTGTCTCTTCGAGAAAGTATCTGTCTATATTTCTTCCTTCATCAGACCATTTGTGAAGACTCTCCCATTTTTTCATCAAGGACTTGATTGATTTCCTCAAGTGGGCCCTTGATATGAGATGGGAACCCAATTATATGATAGTCACCATGGATGTCTCCACATAATGTAGCAGCAACAGACAGAATAATGGCCTGAAATGATGGTATCACTTTTCAAAATCAAGGCCATTAAGATTATTTGAACCCATCAAAATGCATCTTAAAATGATGCATTGGTTTTTGACACAAAAAAAATTAATTTTTTTATGGCACTCTTTAACTTCATGGACTGCCATGGGTACCTGCCTCACTCCCAGCACTAGGCACTTTAGGCAGCATGAGCAGCTGAATATAGCTCGAAATCTATGAGGATTTGAAGTTAAATTCTAATTGCACATCTTGAAAGAACTTGATGTGACCATTGCATAGAATGTTGTGCCTTCAGAGGATCACATATACTGCACTACAGAGTTCTGACAATCACCATTCATTCACACTTACCTTCATTCTTACTTGATAACCTTTTGGTGCAATCCTTTTAATTCACATATTTTATCTTCTTTTGTATCTCATTACTTTATTGAAAAACTGAAGGGTTTGGGCACTTTGAAATCTAGGTATAACCAAATAAATGGCCCAAGTAGAGCTGGACAGTGAGGGATCCCTTTCTAAGAGATTCAATATAAGAAATTGCCTGAGACAAGGGTGTGTATTGGCACCGACACTATTCTCTCTGTTTTTGACCGATCTCCCTAAAGTACTCAGCAAATTGAATACTTTTAGCCCAAAAATGTATGACACGCATGTTAGCTGTCTTTTATATGCAGAGGATTGGATCATTTTTGGTTTGACAAGGAATTGACCTTCATAGAAAACTAGATATATTTGCGGATTACTACAAGAAATAAAAATGAAAAATGAACCTGGAAAAGACGAAAGGGCTCCCAATAAAAAAGCTGAGAAAAAGCTTGGGTTGGCCAATAAATAAAGTCAAAATAGAGAGAGTAATTTAATATAAATACTTAGGGGTATGGTTCTCCTATGATTTAAGCTGAAAGGCTTATCTAGCCTTGACACAATCCAGGGCACTCTCATCAGTAGGGGGACTGAATAAATTTAACATCTGCTATGGGGGCCCTCCCTGCGGCCAGTACTGATGGCCTATCAGGCATTGATAATGCTGCAGTTTCAGTGTGGTGCTGAGGTGGTTGGCATAGGAGGCAAAAAGAGCTGGGACCTCAAAGTAGGAAGGTGCCTAAAAAGACTACTCTCTCTCCCATCTTCTTCAATGGTGCAGGCAGTTCGAGTTGAAATGGACCCGACGGGGTGGACACACTTAGCACATGCAGAGAAAATAAAATTCTGGGTATGAATAGATTGTGAGGACATTTCCAACATTTCTCTGCTATGTAAAAGGGAGATATTGCACAGTGAGCTAACCTGGGCATGTGGAGTCAGAGGGAGGATCCTAATTTGCTGTAGGGAATTAAAAAGATAAATAGCAGATGGTATTGAACAGATAGGGGTGAGTAAGGAGGAGTTGAGAAGAATAACAAAACAGGTCTCCAGGGAGGAGGATCTTATATATGTAAAGAAGAATCAATCTGTCTCCTGATAAATTCATGGATGTGAGGCAAGACCTTTCCCTATATGGAGAAACTTCCCAATATGAAGATGTGTCGAAGTCTCTTGAGGTTTAGATTTGGGGTAAATCAAGCTCTGATGTCAGAAGGGCACAGAATTTTGCTAAAATATTTGTAAATGTGGCCTAAACATGATAAGGGATTTAATTCACTCTCTTGTGGATTGTCCATGGTTTTTAGCTCAACGGAACTCTTTATTAAAACTGGGGGCATATTAGCAAGACCCATGTTAAAATTATCACCGTTTTAGCGGCAGGAAACTGCCTCTAAAACGGTGATAATGGGCTTGCTAATATGCGTTATAGAATTCCAATAGAAGCCCAGGTTAGATGTGCAGGACATCTAACCTGGGCTTCTATTGGAATTCTATAACGCATATTAGCAAGCCCATTATCGCCGTTTTAGCGGCAGTTTCCTGCCGCTAAAACGGTGATAATTTTAACGTGGGTCTTGTTAATATGCCCCTGGGTTTTATAAAATATGATAATAAGGTTAGGGGGCAAGCGATTAAATTATTGGTCGAAATGAGATTTATTGAGGTGAAGTGCGCTATAGGGCGATTTTTATTGTCTGTGGATAAATTTTTACAGTCAAATTGATATACTTTAAAAGAATTATGAGGAGCATTTTAATCCCCAATGTTGTTTTAGGAGATGTAGATTTTTAAGTGATTGAATGAATTGTGTTTTAATTGTATTTTATTTTGTGTTTATATTCAGTGTCTCTTACCAGATTTTATCTGCTGCTTGTGTTTTTAAGAATTTCTGTTTAAAAGACTATGGTCTAAATACACATATGTTTTGACTGACTGACTGACTGAATAAATGTCTGTTCAATTTTAAGTGTTATTTAGACACTATTTAACTTTATTCTTCTTCCAAAGTCGGTGAGATAATCAAAGGTATGAATGCAGAAAGGGGGATAAGGGGTTCAGCCAACAATTGATGAGCTTGAGCAGGATACGACGTGGAGTCAAGGTTGTGACAGAGATGATAAATTAAATAAAGAAAAAGGGGAAAACAATAAATGGGTGATCCATATTTTTTCACTGGTTTCCCAAAGCCAAGTGGGTCATGGGAAGACAACAGCCTGCTTGAAGAGTACATAGAAATCCCATGCAAAGGTCAAGATATAAAATAATGCAATGATGAAATAACAAAAATGTGGTGAAGAGAGGCATATTTATAAATAGATGAGCCTTGTGAAAGGTGTGAGGTGTCTGAACAAACTAAACAGACAGCCACTAGGTGGATCAATACCATCTGGCATCAACTCCATTGCTGCCAGATTTTCAGAATATCTAACTAGAACTACTAGCCCTAGAATTAACGTCCTACATTAGGGACACCATGGACATCCTCGCCAAACTACAAAGAATACTCTGGCAAGACTACTATTTTCTGGTTACTGTTGATTTTTCTATCCTATGCATATCAATCAAACATCAGGAAGGCCTCACAGCTATTAGTTTCATTTTCCTAGTGAGATCTGCACACATCAATATTTTCATTAAAAATGTACAGCAGCCGACCACCCTTCAACTGTCTCTTGCACAGTCCTAAATTGTCCCCATCCGATTCTCATACAGGGCCACTCCTCTGGAGCTTGTTTGGAGATGTATCTCCCCTTTGCTTTGTCCCCTACTATACGATATTGTATTTCTCTACTTTAGTTCTCCTGATTCCAAAAAGCATTCCTACAACCTGTTTTAATTCACACATTTGTTCATCCTAATGTATTTTGTATGTAGTCGGCCATCATGTGTTTCCAGATAACATACTATGAGCCATTCCTTTATAACTTTGTTCCAGATGTACATTACCCTAGTATGTGTCTCTCACTATACTATACTGTATCTCTCTCCTCTGGTTCTCCATGTCCTAAGATGCTGTACTGCAACCCATTGTGATTGACACAACTGTTCATACTAATGTCTCTTGTATATTGTTTTACACTTGTTGTCTTATCATATGTAGGTCTATATAATCTGTTCTATGGAAAGTGTTCTATATAAAAACCGTCAACAAATAAAAACCAACCAACAAGTTCAAATACATTCCAGAGGTACGTGAAAGAAGCTGTATGAAGGCCCCATGTTCAAAGAAAAATTAGAAGATATGTGGATATGATGATAAACTCTTCAAAATGCCCCAGCATATACCAATGACTTTGTCAGAAGGCTGCTCCTCAGTAGTCACAAGCTAACTCAGCATAACACCATAATAAGACTACTCACCAAGTTCTTAAAAGAATTAGGACATCAGAAGGATAATGACTGCAATATTCCTAAAACAGGCCATGCATTCAAGCCCATCTCATTAACACAAGTTTGGTATGCCAATCACAACCGAAATCCACCACAAAGAACAAAACATTACCTGAGTTAACCAAACCTGCGGGCTTTTCCACTTGCTCCAACTGTTGCATAGGCAAATATGGCTTCAAAAAGAGCAGGCATTTTAAATATTTGGGTACAAATTCATGCCAAATGAAGCCATAGATAAAATGTAAATTTGTATAGGTTATTTACGTACTCACGTGCTTCTGTAGGTAGCACCAAATGTCAACTTAACACCTGCAGTCAGTGATGCACATCCATTTACAAAACATTATTCAAAGATGCTAAATAATGAGTTAATTTAAATTGTACTGCATTGATCAGATGCTAGCAATAGCTTTGGAGAGAAGAGAGATCTTAAACTACAGATAAGGACAGCATTTGGATTTTAAAACAACAGTGTGGACCTAGAGGGACACAAAATGCAGAATTTTATATATTTATCTTTATCATGGACCTCTGTGGTTTTTTTTATGACCACCTTACAATGACTGACTATGTGAAAATGCCACATACTTTCCATGTGTCGGCTCCCACTTCCTGTAGGAACACTAATTTTGGTATTGTATTTTGCCTTGTGAGTGGCCTAACATTGAAGACTCTGTTTACATGTGACATTTTTGTTGCCTAGTGTCTACAGTCTTTTGTAGGCCATCACAATATGTACATACTCTCATTTGCTATCACAAACCATCTGAACATGTTGCCATATATTGCTGTCTTTCTTTGGGCATGTTTACCACACATGCTGCACATTCCGACTCACATGCACTTACATGACTCTGACACATCAAAGATGGTAGACAACCGATTGGCGGCTCACTTTTATTGTGCGTTGGGGCCACGCACCACCATTCACAAACACACACTAGCAGCTCACTTACAGAAAACAAAATCATCTTGCTTCTTCAGCAAATGACAGAATGTCAAAAAAACGGTGTAATGTTGTACCCTTTGCTTAAGATGCATAGCTGACTGACATTTGTTTCCACTGCCCATGTTAGGGCTGTGTTGATTCCATCCACGAAACTGAGCAGCAAGCCATGTTAAGCAGTGTGGGAAAACGGAAAGGGAAAGGAGAGGGGTACAGTAAGGCTCAGTGGACATTACATGCAAAAGCCCAGCGTCAGATCAACGTCTGCCTTTCCCTGCTGTCATCAGGCAAAGAAGAAGGTTTGCTCTAAATTGGACAGCAGGAGGGAGTTAAGTAAAAATGTAGCTGAGTCTTGTGACCTAGTTAGATTGAGGTTAAATAGAGGCTAGCCTTTGAAAACAGGGAGCAGAGCCTGAATTGACACTAGGTACAGAAGAAGCACAGACACCTCTATGAAGAACAGGTCTGTAGAAATTCATCTTGTTCTTTACTTCCCATTAACCTTTAGATGTTGTTTACTTTGCTCTAATTACCTCAGGTTTGTCTATTTTGATTGTCTGTGGACAAGTGGCACATTGTTACCTCTGTGCTGTGACCACTCATAAATTGTATAAAATTTACAAAACATTCCACACTAATGCCATTGGCAAAGGCAATAGAACAGGGTCCTATTTTAAAGGAAAGTGTTTAACTGATGAGTGAATTTGTCTGCATGTTTAGGTGTAAATTCCTGGTTGGACTGTTGTGTAGATGGATGGAAGAGTGATTTGATGGATGTATGATTGGCTACTTGGTTTAAAGTGGATAGCCGGTTGAATAAGTGCATGGACAACTGGATATCTGAGTGGGTGACGACTGTCCAGTGAGTGGAGGAGAGTTTGGACTCCTAGATGAGTGTGTGGTGGATAGGTTAGTCAGCAGATGTCTATGTGGGTTGATAATAAGATGGATAGATGGATGAGAACGGGATGCCTGTGAAGGGGCCACCAGGTAGACATTAATTTTCTTCCCCCTGAGAGTAGCTGTGGTGTGGCAGCAATGGTAGGCAGCAACTGCTAGAGTGCACCATGCAGCAGGCACCAATTGGGGTTCTACATGGAGGTTTTACCTCCTGGACCAGGCCGGGATGGTGGTTCCTCCTGATCTCAGGAGATGAAAACAAGCAAAAGAGAGGCAATCAGTAATTGTGCCATCCCTGCAAAAAGAGGAAAGCAGTAAGCGGAATGGGAGCAAGTACTGGATCAGTGTGTTTGCTTCTGTATGCTGCTATCAGATTGGAAAGGCAACAAAAGAGACCTGTAGATGATAAGTTCCATGCCTCCTCACTATCCTGAGGCACCTGTGGTCTGTTAATGTGAAGTACTGTGTGAGCCAGTGCTGTTGGTCAATAGCCCTCATGGCCAGCACTGTGGATAACCACAACTGTACAGCTGGTCATGGGTGGCTATTATGGAGTTAGCAGGGCATGTTAAGTTCTAGAACAGCACCAGTGCTATAGACACAATGCTGTAAAACCAGAACATGGCTTAGTAATAGAGGTCAAATATCAGAACTATAAGGACCAGTGCTACCCAGACTCACTAGCTTGTACTGTAGTACTAGAAGTACACTGCTACTTTAAGTGCTATATCATATATAAACACAGTGATGGGTGGAAACAAATTCAAGAATCACTCAAAAAGAGAAAACATAAATTGATCTCTATTGCTGGATGTCACTATCCCAATCAACATATACTTGTATGATTCTAAAATCACTAGCACAACCCCAATTGAAAATCTCGGGTGTTATTTATCCAATAAACAAACATTCAAAACATTGACAAAACATCACAACATATACAATGTACATATAAAGAACAATTTATCTTTTACACCAAATCATTTTCGTAATATAGATGGCTGCAATATACAATAAACAATAGCAGCCCAAATGGAAGGTAGTGCAATGCTGATACAAACATGAAGGAATAACAAAAACCCTCAAGCATCCATGGTGTGTATCCCATTCCTATGTATACTGTAATATTTAATCAGACTCCTCCATTCCAAAAGGTCGACGTGCTTCAGCCCATCTATTTAGGCTTCTTCAGGACAAGTGAAGAAGAACATCCATTATCGCCAAATAAAGCCCGGACCGCTTGGGGGACTGTAGGCAGAAACCTACAAACGGGGCGCATGTCTAAAAAGGTGCACGCGATATTTCAGAGCCCAAGAAGTGCAGCAGGTCTGTCTCTAAGAAAAAGGCTCCGGCGGTCACTGTGCATTAATCAGCCGGCCCTCGCGCAACATGCTTGAAGGTGCCTTGCACAGCTCCCAATGCTCTCCTCGTTGTTCGGCTCATGGGAGGCAGCGCTCGCCGATGTAAATGAATCTGGGCAGGTCATGGGACTTTAAGTGCTATAAGCACAGTGTATAGGGCCAGAGTGAGAACTATAAGATCAGTGCAACGGGCCTAATTCCATAGACTGATTGCCAGTGTTTCAGAGCCAATCTCATATGGCCAGTATTATAGGTATATCATTCAGTGTTTATAATATATGCTAGTTGCAGTGCATAGCTCCACTGGTGGAGGGTCTGTGCCAGAGTTCTATATCTATTTTTATTGGAACAGTGTCAACACCAAAGGATCTAATAATAGTAGCGATATATGACAAGCATTATATGGTCAGTGTAATCACTGTAATATCTGAGCTGTGGGATCAGTTCTAAGAAGCACAGAGTTAGTGCTATTAAATGCTGCTATATGTCCATCAACAGGGCTATATCACTATGCCAAAGTTGTATAAACATCTCAGTGATATGGATACAGGGTATTAGTAATAGACAGTGGCTTTTGCTATAGGACTGTTTTCAGTGCAATAGAGTAAGGGGTAGAAGACCTGGGTTGTATAGGGCCAATGTTGGTGCCTGGAGGTCAGGGATAGTGCAACAGGGCTGGGGCTGTAATATTAAAGCTATCGAGCTGCTATCAGTGGATAGTCTATGCTAATGTTGTTGCTTCATCATTTCCAGGGTCTCTCAGGGTGTTTTGAGAACTTTTCGAATGAAAAATATTGTGATACAAAAATGGTGCAACAGGTTGGTCCTTTTTAAAAGTTTTGTTTGAGTTTTGAGGGTGGTGGGATGCATGAGTGATGCAGAGAGGAGTTATAGTGTTGTTTGTGGTTTCTTTTGTACATTTAGTTGTATTAATTGCAGTGTTTTTTCACTAGTGTGAAGGTTTGGGTTTTCATACAATGTTTAATAATGTATCAACATGTTATATTATATTTTGTTATGTTACTTGCTTATTGATGATTTAATGTAATGTATATTTACTTTCAGGAAAGTAATTTGTTTTGCAGGTGGGTTCTCTGTTTTATTTTGCAGGTATTTCTCTATGAATATGTCCTATGGGCATTTTGATTTACTGTTTTTTTTAAGGAAATCTCTTTTGGTTTATAAAAAAACCAATATTTTTAAGACTTATTTCCTTTTTTTCAGGTGTCCAGGATTGTTTCTTTTTTAAAAAGTTCTTTCTTTTTTTGTATGGTTCCTAGATTATTTTGATTGCTTCAAGGGATATCTATTAGATTGGTTTCATGTTTGCATTTTTTTTAGCTTTAGGAAAAAGAATTTGGGTGGGAAATATTATGTTTAATTAAGTGTGTAACTATTATGTGATTGTTTTTTGGGAAATGTGTATTTTATGTGTTGTAATTATTTTATGTGATGAATTGAGTTTGTTCTTTAACCTTTTTGGTTGGTGAGGTTTTGATTTTATCAGTCTTATTTCCGAATAGCGGTTTATTTAATGTTTTGACTGATGTAATAACATATTATGTTTATAATTAATATAAAAAATTATTAGTCATGTTGGTGAAGACTGTATTGTAGTTTTTTGGGAGTGTTGTAGTTTAGTATTTATTTTGCATTCTGCTTTTGGCTGTTATTGCTAAGTAATCTACTCCTTTGTTGTTTATGAACAGTTTGGCTTTAAGTAGCATATTGTACATTCTTTTGCTTTGTTTGTTACATTGAGGTACAATTTGGGTTACAGATTGCTCCATTGATAGTTGTTGGTAGCTTTGCTCTTTTTGTAGGGCTTCCATACATTTATAGAGCATAGGTTGAGTTCTGCCTAGTGTGAATTGGAAGGCATGGTGTCATCCTGCCACTGTGTTGTTTTTTTGGCTTCCTGTGACAAGGTGCTGTCATAGACATTCCAGCATGGTACTTGGAATTTGGTTTCGTGTTTGTGTCTGGAGCGATGTAATTTAACATCCCAAGTGTCCTTCAAATAAGAAATTAGGGGGCTTAGTTTGTGTTCATTTTATTGATAGAAATGGCTTTCTCTTAGTAATTCGAAGTGGTTAGCTACCTCAGTGACATAGGCTAGTGCTATAATTATTTTAATTTCAAAGGCAAATTGACTGTTTGTAACATATTCTACTCTAAGGGGCCGATTACGATGTTGTTAGGGAAGCCTTCCCACTGAATCGGGTTAGGAATGCTTTCCTAACTAATTGTATTCTGGGAGTCCTACCGACCGATTACGATGTGTCTGGATGCTTACAGACTCGGTTCGGTCAGACGCCCATTGACTTCAATGGGAGCCTGTGTCCCTAACGAGAACACAGGCTCCCATTGAAAAAAGGGGTGGGTTGCAAAAACCTTGCACCCTGTGGTGGGCACCCCATGGTGCCTGACACATTTTGCATGGTTGAGAAGAGGGGTCCCTTGGGTACCCCCATGGGCCACATTTGGATGCCTCCAGGTGAAGGGGGCCCACTACGGGCCCCCAAAAACCAATTACCAAAGCTGTTTCATCTCAGGCAAACCGATACGGAACGGCTATCCGTATCGGTCATCGTACTCGCTCGTTCAGAAACTGTCTCCATTGGGCTGTACGAGTCAGATTTGAATGACACAGGCTGCCTGAATCCCATTCGGAACCGATTCGGACAGCCCCGACGGCTTCCATGCATCGTACTCGGTCATCCGGAAGTGTGACCGATTTGGTCGGATAGAAGGGTACCCAATCAGATTCGACAATACCGAATCCCATCCAGAGCCCTTCCTAATGACATCGTAATCGGCTCTTTAGTGCAGATTGTTGGCAGTGTCTCCATATGCTTTGATTGGAATGTTAGTAAAAGCCTTGTATGGCTGTGTGGGAGTAACTTTTTTAAATGGTTTGAATTAAAGTCTATAATTATTTTTTGTGGGTAGTAGTTATTTGTTTTATGTTTAATGTAGTGTAAGAGTTTGTAGTGCGTGATGCTTTGTTTATTTGGAAGTAGGGTGTATATAAAAGGGAAATTTGCGTTTTGATATTCACCATGTATGATGTCTATCTGAGTGAATGGTTTGAGACACATTTTGAAGGTCCCATCCATCATCCACGTTTTGACATTGACTACTTTAAGGTATTTGCTGGGGAAAATATTAGCCTTTGTTTCTCATTAATTAGGTTGTCATGTAAAAGGAAAGGTTCTTCATTATGAGTCGTTCTTGGGGCTGATTATGAGGTTGGCGGTCCAATGGACCGCCAAACCAGTGGTGCAACTACTGCCTCACCGGCGGTCGGACCACCATATTATGAGTTGGGCAGTCGGACCGCCATAGGACTGCTACCAGGAATCCGTGATCCCTGGGAGTCTTGCAGTGGTCTGAGGCTCACAAGATGCTGGCGGTACCACTGCAGCACCACCAAGCATATTACGAGTTCCCTCACCGCCACAGTTTTCATAGTCTTGAGCCAGCCATAAAAGTGTGGCGGTGAGAAAACTAAGGGGGACCTGTTGCCTCAGGACTAGGGAATGTATGCAGGGGGTCACATGTTGTGCCATCCTCTATGCATGAACCCCCAGTTCCAGCACAGCATTGAATTCACAGTCCACGCCGTGCAGGAACGTAGTGCGGTGCTCCAATTGCGATGCCTTTCTAAGGCTCGGATATGAACCTTTGAAAGGCACTGTCATGGAACAGCCACCGCAGGACTGCCCACCAGGATTTAACTCATAATGTGACAGGCAGTCTGATAATGGGTTTGGCGGTGTGGCAGCGGGGCACTGGCATGGTAGCCCGCTGCCACGTTGCCAAACCCATATCAGTCCCTTAATGTTCAGGTATCAGTAGGACTTGATATCTGCAAGGGGCAGGAGAAGTATCGCTGGTGGCTTTTTTAGTTTGTGCAATTAAACATTTTAAAGTGGGGATAGGTGGTAGTTTTCAGTGGTTTGTTCAGGTACTTTAGGCAGTATGTTTTTAAGGATTTTGGTTATAGGTTCCTGGGAACTACTGCGTGCCACTCTTATATCTTGCAATATCTCCATTGCTTCTATTTCTGTCATATTTGGAGGGTAGTTGTGCTCTCCTACATGAATTACAACATTATTTTTATAGTTGCCACCCCGTAGCATGCATTACATTAATATTTGGTACTTTTCCAGTTTATATTTTCTGTTGATTTACTTTCTTTTTTGTCAGTGTAGCCAATGTTATTTAGTAACTGCTTTCCTTTCTGTGAAGTAATGTACTTTTCTGCTCTGTTTTGAAGTTTGTATGTTTGATATTTACATGCAAAGTTGTGCAACTACTTCTTGTTTTTATACCTACATGTATGTTCTGTTAAAATGTTTCACACAGTTTTGCATCTTGTCTGTTGGGGTATTCTAATGTGAAGCAGTTGTTTTCCTTTCTGTTTGATGAAAAATTAATGTTAGTATTAGACGTGGCACTTTTTGCAGGTTTATCCCCAAACCTTTTGCCTGTTGCCTCCTATTTTTCTGACCATGTTTTTGTTTGCTATAGTACTCTAGGCACTTTACGACGGCTCATCAGTGCTAAAGTGCATATGCTCTCTGTGTAAATTGTGATTATGATTGGGTATCCATGATTAGCATATTTGATTTACTGGTAAGTCCCTAGCAAAGTGCACTGAGTGTGCCAAGACCAGAAAAACAAATGCTACTAGTGGGCTTGCAGCACTGATTGTGCCACCCACATGATTTGCCCTGTAAATGTATCTCAGACCTGCCACTGCAGAGTCTGCGCGCGTATTTAGTTTTTCACTGTTGAAAGGCTGTCTGTCTCACAGGCTATCATTGGAGATGCACCGTAGCATTTTAGATGTGTAACTTTCAATTGAGACAAGATGGAGAAATGGAGTATAGGCTCTTTGAGCTCAGAATTTTAAAACACAACTTTTAGTTAAGGGTGTCTTAAAATTGTGTGTTTGAAAATGCCACTTTTAGAAAGTGGTAATTTTCTTGCTTTACCATTTCGTGTGCCTCTGCCTGTTTGTGTGTTCAACGTCTTGTTTTGGAGTGACAGGAGCTGGGGATGTGCGTTCTCTCTAGACAGTCATAAGAGGAGCTGAGTTGTGTCCTGCCTTGCCTCGGTGACTCATCCCTAGGCTGAATAGTGGTGGGAGGAGTTTCGGTAGCAACTGATTAGGCTGTGTCTCCTTTGCACAATGCTGACTCCAGCCCCTGTGGTCATGCTGGACCAAGAAGGCCAGGACTGGTTTGGACTGAGATCAGAGACCCTTCCCACAAAGATAACAATGATAAAATGGGGTATAAGTATTGGACTAAAAACCCCAAGACTTTAGATTACTTCTGGAAACAAGAAGACCCTGCCAAGAAGAAGTGCTGAAGAGCTGTGTGGGGAGCATTGCCTTTTCTGTGTGAGGAGTGGGTTGGCCTGCAGTTGCTGCTTCTGTCTGTGGAGGAGGAAAAGGGCCGACTATTTTTGGCCTGCTGTGGTATCCTGCTTGTGAAGAATCTCCAAGGGCTTGTGTGTGCTTATGTTCTGGTGGAAGTCTCAGGGAGATAAAAGACTTCAAGAAAAGATCTGTGCTACATGTACAAAGGAACCTGCCTGGAAAGAGAGCTGAAGAACTGTGTGAGGAGTGCTGTCCCTGATGTGTGTGGGGGTGAGACGGCCTGCAGTTGCTGCTCCTGTCTGGAGCAGGAGAAGGACTAGATTGTTCTTCACCCTTTTTTTAAGTGCGTGTGGAGCGTTTTATTTTTCATCCCAAGCTGAGGGGTGAATGCTGTTTATCGCCTGGAGAGCAGTCCCCACTTCATTCATCCTTGATAATTGGAAGCACGTGGTGAGCGCTTTAATTTGCAGTGCCCTAGTGAGTCCTCCCGCGTTTTCCTAAGCGTGCCCGGCCCTCTTTGCTGGAGATGCACCGGCCGCCTAGCAAAAATCCCCCTCAGAGGGGGCCCGTCAGCCAGCCTGGAGGGCTGGTTCCCACGCCACACTGTACATCGAAACCCCCTCGGAGCAGCCCCACCTTCGTTCCTCTGGCCAGACGGGACTGAGTTCCTAAAAGAAAGCTGAGGAGCTCCGCTGTTCTCCTGCTGTCATGGGGCCTCACGAGGAAGACTGCGCCCTCCCTCCATGGCTGGCAACCATAGCCTTATGGAGAGGGATACAGGCAGACGCGCACGCATCCTACACAGCCTGCCACAATCTGCTGGCAGCCTCGAGGGTGAGTCGTACCCTGGGGCGAACTGGCAGGTGGCTCGTGCCGGTCAGCAGACAAAGTGGGGGCTTGTCTTACAGAGGTGCTGCACGGACAAGGGCAGCTGCCTTGATTCCTTGATCACAGGGGAGAGGACCTGGGGAGGTCTTCCCTCATTTGCCCGGTACTTTGTGTCCTCCCTTTGCCTGCTGGGAGGTGCCTGGGGAGGAACACCTAGGTATTTTGGGAGCACCTTTTCCATGTGGTCGTCAGAGGACGGGGTAAACCCTCGATTGAGGTCCCGATCATGCTGATTCTACCAAGTAGCGTATTATCTGTAATAGGCACACAAATGCACTGTGGCCTGGAATTTTATAATGGCATATGATATGTAGGTCCTACAGTGAGTTATGGTGATACCTGGTGATCTGTGTTTCCCTTCCTGACTGCTGCATGTTATGTCCTGATGTAATGATGTATATTTGACTGGTATGATTTGCACAGTATTTGGTGTCTTCCATGATGGTTTCATGACATGTGCAACTTATAAGAATCTACTTTAGAGCACTAACCGTGATGTTATGACAATTGCCTAGTTGGCAAGTGATTTATGATTTACGTGATGTCATGACAATTGCCTAGTTGGCAAAGTGATTTATGTGATTGTGGTCTATGTGTTTTGTATACAATATATGAGATATTTTCATATAACCTTGTCTGAAGTCTTTTTTGTTGTGTGTGTAATATGTCACTGGTGTGTGTGTTTGTTGAACAAACACTTCACACACTGCCTCTGGGATAAGCCTGACTGCTCTGCCAAACTACCAAG
This sequence comes from Calotriton arnoldi, assembly GCA_963921515.1. NCBI lineage: Eukaryota > Metazoa > Chordata > Amphibia > Caudata > Salamandridae > Calotriton > Calotriton arnoldi. The sequence continues at coordinate 1,609,696 of CAWUFW010001860.1, read as the reverse complement.
GGGGTGAGCAGGGGTTATCATGGGTGTGTAACTCCCTTATCCTGACGAGAGTGATGGGTTCTGCCCGGCTTAGCTGCATACCCTAGCTAAGCAGAGACCCCATTTCTAACAGTTAGTTTTAAATTTTAAATGTTAATTTGGTGGTAGTTTGTAGAGGTCATTAGCTTTGTTTTTAGTCACTATTTGGGTGAGTTTACACTTTTGTAATAAATATTGTATACCTACTTTCTTATGTTCCATTAAGATATAATGGGGTAACCCACAAAAGTCAATGGACCTGGGTACTAATTGATATAGAAAAACAATGGTCCTAGACTTATGTTAAATCTTAGTTGTCTGAAGCAATCATAGACAGCATAGGGTACATATACAGTTTAATTCAATAATGTACCGTTAACTTATTTAAAACACATTCAAATATATCCTCAAAATCCAAAAAGAAATCCAAAAAGGCACACACAATTGTTTTTATGTGACTCGTATTTTATTCGGTCACTTTTCATACCATTTTATCATATTCAATGTTCAAAACAGAGGAGTGGTAGCTCCAAGGGAAAAAGTGAAGAAAGAAAGTGCTCGTGGAGTAAGATAGAATATATAAGAGGGAGATCCAATCAAGAAAAACAATGATTCATCATTATTTATATTACAATCTTATTAGTAAAACTGGTCGTGATTCATCCAGTTGTAAGCAAGTAGGGCTGGGATAATAACAGGTACAGGCCCCGAGTAGGGGAGAGTGTCGACGTTTCGACCCTAGTGCAATGAGGGCAGACCAGCTGGATTCCCCCGGGCCATGCGAAGATGATGTATTAAGACGCTGTGGGCGATTTTCTCACCCATTAATTGAAGGTAAACTGCTGTTACCAAGCCGCAATTCTATTGCGGACTTTTATATCTATACCCAGGGGCGGCACTTTAACTGTGCATCACCCATGATCAGTTGCTCCCCGCATCCCCCCATCCCTCCTTTCTGTCTTGAGGAAGACCCGCTTGCAGAGGATATAAACTGCCCTCATTGCACTAGGGTCGAAACGTCGACACTCTCCCCTACTCGGGGCCTGTACCTGTTATTATCCCAGCCCTACTTGCTTACAGACAAACGTTGTTTGCGCATTTTTTGAGAAATAACAAAATGATTAACCATGAACTAACTAATGGACAGGCCTCAATGTAGAACTGGTGCAATCATGAATCACGACCAGTTTTACTAATAAGATTGTAATATAAATAATGATGAATCATTGTTTTTCTTGATTGGATCTCCCTCTTATATATTCTATCTTACTCCACGAGCACTTTCTTTCTTCACTTTTTCCCTTGGAGCTACCACTCCTCTGTTTTGAACATTGAATATGATAAAATGGTATGAAAAGTGACCGAATAAAATACGAGTCACATAAAAACAATTGTGTGTGCCTTTTTTGGATTTCTTTTTGGATTTTGAGGATATATTTGAATGTGTTTTAAATAAGTTAACGGTACATTATTGAATTAAACTGTATATGTACCCTATGCTGTCTATGATTGCTTCAGACAACTAAGATTTAACATAAGTCTAGGACCATTGTTTTTCTACTTTCTTATGTTGGCTTGTTGGTTTTTGGTAGTCAATTTGTGCTGGTAGTTTATCGATTTTTCAAGTCGTACTTTTGTCATTTAGGAAGTTTATCTAGAGAGATAGAAGTTTGAGATTATGTTATTAATTATTTGTTATATTACCTTTTTAGGTTTATTAACAAGTATGTTTTAGTTTAAATATAAGTTTTACTTACTTGGTTAGCTAGTTGTTGAGGTATACATATTCTGCAGCGATTGTCATTTTTGAAATATTTAGATGTTTAAATTAGTGTGCCTTTACATTGTTAAATTAATTGTTTATCTGATTTTATTGGTTAAAGATGTTCATACTTTTATTTCATTAGTTGATTTAATTTTAGTTTGGATTTTTTTTGTTGTTATTTCCCTCTATGGCAAACACTTACAGGCCGATTCCGAATTTGGCAGTCCGATGTACCGCCAAACCCACGGTGGGGGTGCAGCTACCATCGCACTGGTGGTCGGACTACCGTATTACGCGTTGGGCAATTGGACCACCATAGAACCACTGCTACCGCCAGGGATCCACAATCCCTGGTGGTCTTGCAGTGGTCTAAGGCCTGCAATATGCTGGCAGTGCCACTGCATATTATGAGTTTCCTCACAGCCACAGTTTTCATGCCAGTGAGCCTGCCATGAAAAGTGTGGCGGTGAGGAAACTAAGGGGCCCTTCAGGGCCCCATTTTGCATTAGGACCAGGGGATGCATGCAGGCAGGCACATGTTGTTTCCCCCTCTATGGATGCACCCCCAGTTCCTGCATGGCTTGGACTAGACAGTCTATGCCATGGAGGAACATGTTGTGATGCTCCCATTGCGGTGCCTTTCTAAGGCTCAGATATGAGCCTTTGAAAGACACTGCTGTGGGACCACTGCCGCAGCACTGCCCGACCAGTATTCCAATTTTTATTTGGGTTGTTGTTTAAATGTTTGTAGTTAATGGTAATATTTTTTGGGAGATTGTATTTGTATGATTTTAGGTACATCATTTGTTGGGGTGAACAGTAACAATTTTGTTGATGTAATATATTTATATTTAGTTTAACAATGTGTATAAAATGTTTTAGGTATATTTCCCATAATTGTTTTATGTATAAAGTGTTATTTTTTATATTTATTATTAACATTTAATTATTTTACTGATATTATTTAGTTGAAATTGTGTGAATCGATGTTTTTGACAAATTCTATATTTATTTCAAGGTAACAATATTTTTTATCTTATATTTCTGTTTTTGATCTAGGTTGAAATTGATATTTTTAACGAGATATTTGTGTTCTCAATATTTGTTGTTTTACTATCGATATTAAATTTCCGATATTTTTGTGTTTAGATATTGTATGCATCGATATTATGTCAGTGATCCAGCTCTCTAAGGTATTTCCAAAAATGTGCAAAATATTTTACATTACATATAATGTGCAAATTTGCATGATTTTTGCCTGCTAATTGAAGCAGAAAATTTCTCTCAAAGAGACATTTTCCCCTCAAATGAGACATTTCCTCCTCCAACAAGTCTCACATCATTTTGTTTGTATGAGGTATATCCTCACAGAGAAAACATGCTCAAGATACTGCATGAAAGTAATTTGTGTAATATTTAGAATCTTTAAAAAAAATGACATCTTATGTGAAAAAATATTGCAAATTTCGCAGACCTCACATACATTGCTGGCTTAATAAATCTGTCTTGACCACTCAGCTGTTACAAGATATTATGTGCTCAAAGAACAAAAAGAGCTTTCATTAGAACTACAGAGAGGGGATTTGGCTCTATTCACATGTTGGTGGACAGAAGAACATGTTTTTATTGGGCAACAATTGTGTGTCCCCACATAAAAGGGTATTCCCTCCATGCAGCTCTAATTGGTTTGATTTTTTATCCAGCTGCCCGAGTCAGTAAAAGTATGACTGGCTAGAGAAGGCTCACTAACACTCATAAAGTATAAGGCTTAAATGGGATGGAGTTTGACCAGCTTTTGGGGAAATACACATGGCACTGTAATGCTGTTAAAGTCTCTAAGGGCCTAATTATGACTTAGCGACGGTGGCGGTGCAGGCACCGCCGCACCGGCGGTCCGACCACCCTATTACAAGTTGAGCACTCAGAAAGCCATTGGACCGCCAGAACCTCCAGGGATCAGTTTTGCAGCAGTCTTGAGGTCACAATATGCTTGGTGGTGCCGCTGCGGCACAGGTCAAGCATATTACGAGATTCCTCTCCGCCACGGTTTTCATGTCGGTGAGTCAACCATGAAAACTGTGGTGGAGAGGAAACAAAGGGGGCCCTTTAGTTGCCTCAGGGCCATGGGGTGCATGCAGGAGGGCACATGTTGTGCCCCCCTGTGTGAATGCACCTCTGGTCCTGCACAGCATGGACTGCAGAGTCTTTGGCACTCCCATTGCAGTGCCCTTTTTCAGAAGTACCGCCGTGATACCACCAAAGAAACACCTGCCAGACATGAGAAAACTTGTTATCAGGCGGGCGGTGCTCACATAGCTTTAACGGTGTAGGAGCAGGGCGGTGGATGGCAGGTAAGTCGTAACCGGCCCTTAGTTCAGTAGATTATTGTTAGACCTGGCACCATTGGCGTGGGTCTCCCTTCCATTTGTTTGCTGTTGCCTCCTGTGTTTTGCTATGTTTTTGCTGGTCTAGATGCTTTGGGCACTTTGCCACTGCTATTCAGTGCCAAAGTGCAAGTGCTCCCTATTGTAAATTGTTGTATGGATTAGTGATTCCATGATTGGATTATTTGATTTAATCCAATCATGGAATCACTAATCCATACAACACCTGGGCACATACGGTGCACTGTACTAGGGTCTGACAAGTAAATTGCGATTCTCCTATTAACATGACTAGAGAATCTGGATTTCATTAAAGACACGGAGGCTAACATTATGCATTCATCTTTTAATGCAGTCACAAGCAGCCGCACTACAATCACAAAGTAAAACAGTTCTAGAATAGAACAATCAGACAGTATAAAAGGCATGAGCACAAAACAGACTGCCTCTTTTAAATGCGGCTCTCAAGCAGATAAGTTCTTTTCCATATCTCTTATTTTATACTTTAACTTGTTGTTATATTTGCCTGTGGTATCTTGCCTTTTGGCTGTTTACCCTCACATAATCCCCTGAGCACTATGGGAGGTCCTAGCACCTCATTTAATTTGGGAGGTCTTAGCACCTCAAACCTTATGGTAGGTCCTCGCACCTCGAATACATCGGGTGTCCTTAGCGGCACAAACTATTCAGGTGTCCCTAGCGGCACAACTCATATGGGTGTCCATAGCGGCACAAATTATCGAAGTGCTCATAACAATACTGACAATGATACGGAGGACGAGGATAGGTCCCCTAATATTTGTGATGAATTTGTCCTCGACTTAGATGATGAGGACTTTGAATTTAACAGTCAACCTACTGAAGAAGAAATCCCGTCCTCCTCTAAGAATGTTATCCTTAACCCTTTGGGCAAAGAAATGTTCTCACCCCTTAACATCTCTCACCCCAGAAGCTCTGAATGGTTTCCTCAAGACCATGTAGCGAAATTTATTAGGAGATGGCTCAGAAACCCCCTGAAGAGAGATACTCGTAGTAGCCTCAGGGCCGAGTGTTCAAGACCCGCAATACAAGATAAAGTCTGTCAGACTCCCAACCTTGACCCCGACTTGATTACGTTTTTGTTCAAACTCGGAAGAGACCCCAGGAAAGGTATGGAGAGGTCTCTTAAAGGCTGTCAAGATCGTCTTCTTGACGTCCTGGGGCCCCTGGCCAGAATTTTAGATATGGCTGAAGAGAGCCATATCAATGGCACTCCTCTTGACACTGAACTCGTCAGAGGTTGGAGCCAGAGGGCCATGGTACTCCTTGGCAACGCAAATGCAAGCCTTAACACTGAGAGAAGGAGAGTTATTCTTACTAAAATTAACCCGAAACTGGGTGACATGGCCGAAAAGGAACCCTCCCAAAATCCCAGGGGCCTCCTCTTTGGTGAGGATATGATTAAATCTATTGGCAAATACGTATCTACCTTTACCGCCCTCGACAAAGCACAATTTAACATGAGGCGCGTTTTTAATTCTAACCTTTTTGGAAGGGCTGGAAGAAGGGATCTTTCTTCCGGTCGATCCAGCCAAAGGCCCTTCACAAGATTCAGAGGTTCTGGTAGAGGCTTCTTCCCATCCATCCCTCAATTCTACCCACAGAGAGGGAGAGGCTCTCGGAGCAGAGGATTCAGATCCCGTGGCCTACCCAACAACACCAATCTTCAAAGTAAGTACTGTACTTCCTCCTTCTTCTTCCCCTCCAAAGGTAGGGGGCAGGCTGCAATTCTTTTATCACATTTGGGAAACGTTAACTCAAGATCCCTGGGTTTTGGAAACCGTCCGAGGTTTCAAGATAGATTTTGTCCATCCCCCTACTCAAACGTCTCTCCCGAGAGTGCTAACCCTATCAAAGGATTAACAGGAAATAGTAGAAGAGGAAATAGCCTCCATGCTTCAAAAAGGGGCAATCGTAGACGTTCCTTGGAGTTTAAAGAGGTTTGTAAGCACACATTTTCTTGTTCAAAAAGAAGAGAAAGGTTGGAGACCCGTCATAAATCTACGGGAATTGAACAAATATTTGGTCTACAGACACTTCAAAATGGAAGGTATTCACCTTCTGAGAGACCTACTTCTAGAAGCAGACTGGTTAGTCAAACTAGATTTAAAAGATGCTTACTTTACCATTCCAATGGCCAAAGAACACCAACCCTTCCTTCAATTATGAGAACTATCACCTCGCTCCTGAGGGAAAGAGGAATTTGTTTAATAATATATTTGGACGACATTCTCATCATGTCCCAGCATCATTCACAGATCCTGCAAGACCTGAAGGTTGCGATGGATCCCATAGAGAGCCTAGGCTTTATTATAAACCGAGAGAAATCAATCCTTACCCCCTTCAGATCCTTGGAGTTTCTCGGGTTTACCGTGGACACCTCAAAATGTCTTCTCTTACTGCACCCAAAGAAAATATCCAAAATTCGCAAAGAGATCAGGTTTGTTCTGAAACAAGATTCCTTAACTCTAAGGGAGTTAGCCAGACTTTTGGGCCTCCTTTCATCTTCTATTCAAGCCATCTTCCCAGGGCCTCCAAATTACCAAGCTCTTCAAAGGATAAAAGCAAAAGCTCTGAGATCTGGCCTCTGGTATGGGGATCACGTAACCCTAGTTCAGGATGCCAGGTCGGAACTGTCTTGGTGGCTCGAGAATTTGGATGCCTGGAATGGCAGAGCAATCTTTGGGTCAACTACAGAGTTCGTTTTGGAATCAGATGCGAACCTTCATGGTTGGGGTGCTCGCCTTCTCAATCAGAACACTGGTGGTGTATGGTCTCTAGCGGAGACCTCTCACCACATAAACTATTTAGAACGTAGGGCAGGTTTATACGCTCCAATGAGCTTCAGACACTCTCTTCAAGGAAGATCAGTTATCCTCAAGATGGACAACATATCCGCAGTGGCCTATATCAACCGACTAGGTGGGACCAAATCAGCAGACCTCTCGAATTTAGCCAAGAGGCTCTGGATGTTTTGCCTAGAGCACAAGATTGCTCTAAAAGCGGAATATCTCCCGGGAAAGTCAAACGTTTCCGCAGATTGGAACTCGAGATTCCTCTTAGACTTCAGCGATTGGAAACTCGACGTGAATGTCTTCAACGCTCTGAATGGAATCTGGGGTCCCCTGGATGTGGATTTATTTGCCAGCAGACTGACTTGCCAGTTAGAGAAATACGTCAGCTGGATGCCAGATCCGGGCGTCCTTGCAGTGAACACCTTTCTTCAATGCTGGACAGATCTTCGGGGTTACGCATTCCCTCCCTTTGCCATGATTCAAAGGGTCCTACAGAAGGTGAGACAAGACCAATGTTCATTAATCCTGATAACCCCCTTTTGGCCATCTCAGGCCTGGTTCCCGACCACTCTAGAGTTAGCTTGCAGCATCCCTTTCTTAATTCCAGCGGCCAAGGGTCTGGTTTCAAACGCAGACAGAGAAGATCACCATCTAATTCATACCGGGATTTTGAACCTTCTTGCCTGGAAAGTGTCAGGAAATCCAATGAATTGTCTAGCCTTTCGTCATCAGCTGCAACTCTCCTCGGAGAGTCTTGGGCCCCAGGAACACACTATAGGTACAACAACATTTGGAGAAAATGGTTTCGTTGGTGCCTGGAGAGGGACTTGGATTCCGTGGAGGCTCCTATCGTACACATAGTTAATTTTCTTGTTGAACAATTCGATAAGGGCCTTTCTTATAGATCTATTAATTGTTATAGATCAGCCATTTCTGCTGGTCACTCTCTTATCAACGGTAAGATGGTAGGTAAAAATGTTATTGTTTGTAGAGTCATGAAAAGTATCAGGTTGAGGAGACCCCCTAGACCTAAATACCAATCCATGTGGGACGTTAAGGCTATTTTAGACCTTTTTTCAAGTTGGCCTGATAACTCTTTACTTAATAGGAAATGTCTTTCCATTAAGCTTGCAACTCTGTTGTGTTTAATTTCATGCCGTAGAGTTTCTGATATCAAATGTCTTGATATTTCTATTAAATCTTATAATATGTTTGGTGTTAAATTTGAAACTATGTCAGATTCGATTTTTTTATCCTCGTTTTGACCTGTGTAAGAAACTCTGTGTTGTAGATTGTAAATAGAATGAAAGACCTTCGCCCTCATGATGCAAATCAACTGCTTGTCTCCTTTGTCAAACCATTCAAACCCATAAGCTCTACCTCCATAGCCAGATGGGTCAAATCCGCTATGAATCTAGCGGGCGTTGACTTATCAAAATTCCAAGCTCATTCTCTTAGAGGTGCTATGGCCAGTAAATCCTTCTGGTCTGGTGGTAAGCTGGATGATATTCTCAAAGCAGCGGACTGGTCTAATGCATCCACATTTGCTCGACATTATTGTAAACCAATTGAGCACATGTCTGATATTGTCCTACAAAGCTACCAATATGCATAATGTAGCCTCCGGTCTTGTAATGAAATTGCGATTCTCCTATTAACATGAATAGAGAATCTGGATTTCATTAAAGACACGGAGGCTAACATTATCCCACCCGTCCCTTCCCTTGAACGGGTTATTCTTTTATTAAATATTTATTATTTGAAAGGTTTATTCCTTTACTGGTTATTCGTTTTTATACTACTACCTGTATTTTATTGCTGTATTATTTCTATTTGATGTACTGTTTATTTCAACGATACTCTCATGTTCCTCCTTCTTTTTCAGACAATTCTTCTTAGCGGATTCTTCGTCTCATCCTTGATTTCTTCTCGCTTCTTTTCAGTTCTCCACTTCCGGATTTTCTAGATGAAGATGAAGTTCATAGGCCTTTGGAACTTTTCCTTATTTCTCCACATTTAAAAGAGGCAGTCTTTTTTGTGCTCATGCCTTTTATATTGTCTGATTGTTCTATTCTAGAACTGTTTTACTTTGTGATGTAGTGCGGCTGCTTGTCACCGCATTAAAAGATGAATGCATAATGTTAGCCTCCGTGTCTTTAATGAAATCCAGATTCTCTAGTCATGTTAATAGGAGAATCGCAATTTACTTCTCAGACCCTAGTACAGTGCACCGTGTGTGCCCAGGGCCTGTAAATCAAATGCTGCTGGTGGGCTTGCAGCACTGGTTGTGCCACCCACAGAAGCAGCTTGTAAACTATGGCTCAGGCCTGCCATTGCAGAGCCTGTGTGCAGTCTGGGACTGCCCTGTCGACTTGGCAAGTGCACCCACTTGCCAGTCCCCAAACCTTACCTTTTCTACATGTTAGTCACCCCTAAGGTAGGCCCTAGGGCAGGGTGCATTGTATGTGAAAGGTAGGACATGCCCTGATGTGTGTGGCATGTCCTGATAGTGAATTACAGCCAATTTCGTTTTTCACTATTGCAAGGCTACCTGCTCCCATAGGCCAGAATGGGCAGTTTGATTATAACAGCTTATAATCCTAACTGACCCAGGGAGCAAGGTAGAAATTCAAGTTTGGTATGCCTGAATGTTAAAATACATCTTTTAGTGTGGGTGATTTTTACATTCTGTGTTTGAAAATACTACTTTTAGAAAATAGGTAATTTCTTGCCTAACCATCCAGTTTGCCTCTGCTGAGGTTGTGTATTCATTGTCTGGTTTGTGAGTGACAGGGGGCTGGAGAGGGTCTTGGCTCCAGCAGTCTGATGGGTCAGGGCTGGGCTGAATAGGACCCACATAGAATAGAGAGTAGGGGGGAGGAGACTTCCTTTCACTGACCTGAGCCCTCATAGAATAGAGAGTAGGGGGCGGGGATTTCCTTTCACTCCCCTGAGACTTCATAGAATAGAGAGTAGGGGGAGGAGATTTCCTTTCAGCTACCTGGGCCAGGTCTGCTCTCACACAATGCTGCCTCCACCTCCTGCCAGGAAGCTGCACAGAACTGGTTTTGGTCAGTCACAGACACTCTCTGCCTTCAGAGAACAAAGATTTTTTGAGTATAAATATTGGGGCCCAGAACCCAAGACTTTAGATCACTTCTGGGAATCAAGACAAACCTTTGCTGAGGAGAAGAACCAGGAAACTGAAGGAGGAGACTGTCCCTGTGCTGTGTGCTGTTGGGGTTGGCCTGCAGTGGTTACTTTATTGCCAAAGAAAGGAGAAAGGAACTTTGTGTGTACTTTCATCATCTTGAAGAAGATCTCCAAGGGCTTGAAGATTGAGCTTGCCTCCTGCCTTAAGTCTCAGGGATACAAGACTTCACCCACCAGCTCCCCTGAATTCCCTTGCTGGGAATTCTGCTTGCAAAGAGGTGCCTGCTGTTGTGTTGGGCCCTCTGAGAAGACTGCGTGTCGCTGGGAGCTGGAAGCGCGACGCAACAAGGAGAAGCGTGTCACCGCCACAGCAGTTGCCGTCGCATTGCCGAAGAAGCGTGCCGCCGCCGCAGCTGTTCGCCGTTGCATCACCGACGAAGCGTGTCGCATCACCGGAGAAGCGTGCCGCTGCCGCAGAGGTCGCCATCGCATCACCGGAGAAGCATGTCGCAGGGCCTGTCTCTGCTCAGAAGTTTACAGAGTCGCCGCATGGCCGTCGGGAGTGCACGCATCGCATCTACGTTGTTGCACCGTAACCAAGACGCCATTTTGTCGCATCGCAACGGATCGTCATCGCATCAAGGCGCCATCTTGTCGCATCGCACCGGATCACAGTAAGAAACGGACGCATCAACTCCCCACACAGTAAGGAAGCAAGCCTCAACTCCCCTGCGCAGCAGTAAGGAACCGACGCATCCACTCCCCTGAGTGTAAGGAACCGACGCATCACCTGCGACCCTTTTGTTTGTATTGCGTGACGCATCCAAGGTACTTTGACAGTAAAGTGTTGCATTTACCATCTACATTGAACTAAGCTATTTCTACCATTTTAAAGACTCATTTTTGATTACAGTATTGTGGATGTTTGTCGTTTGACCTTCTGTTAAGTCTAGTAAAGATTACTTATTTTTCTAAACCGGTGTAGTGTCCATTTGTAGTGTTTTCACTGTATTACTGTATGTGTTCACAAATGCTTTACACACTACCTCTGAGATAAGCCTGCCTGCTCGTGCCAAGCTACCAAAGGGGTGAGCAGGGGTTATTTTAGGAGTGTAGCCCCTTACCCTGACTAGACGCAAGGGTCCCTATTTGGACAAAGGTGCAAACCATTGCCAACTGGAGACCCCCAAATCTAACAATTATTTACTGGTTTTATTTTTCTCTGGCAGCAGCACAGATGGGAGGAGGGCAGTCAGGAGGAAGGTATTGTTGTTTTGCAGGCCCTGCACTCTCCCATTCCCTTTCCATCATTAATTTCCATCATTAGTGTTAACCTTCCAAGTTCAGATTTGTAATCAAGAGCAGTATAGAATGCCCAGGGCTACACAAATCTGCATGCATTTTCCGGTCTGGCTGGAGAGCTGAGCTGTCATTGACCTTATGTGATCAACAAAAAAAGAGCCTTCAGACCACAACTGAGAGTGGGTCTTAGGTGCCACTCACATGTTGGTTCCCAATAGTACCAAATTTGATAGGGCTGAAATTGTGTACTTTCACTCAAAAAAGTGTTTGTACAATACTTTTTGGCTTGTTCCAAAGCTTACACTCAATAATGCAGGACTAAGTTGAATATGGTGACAAGCAAATTATCAAGGCTAAAGGCCTGATTTGTTTATACATTATGATAAAGAAAGTAAGCCTGGTGTATTATTATGAAAACGTATGTTGACATCAACTCATTTGAAGGTGGATTGTAATTACTCTGTATTTCACAGATTATTTTAGTAGGCAAGGGTTGGTTACCCCCTTGACAAACCATGGATAGAGAAGATTTGCTCTGTGAGAATCCTGGCTAGGTCCTTTCAACCCCTTGGGTGCGGCGCGAATTTTCGCGCTGTGCGGGGATTCTGATGAGTCGGCAGGATTCGGCCGGCCGGGAGCCGTCCTGCGCACACGCCCACCGTGACACGTGACGGCTCCCGGCCGTCCTGAGCATGCAAGGGGTTAAGAGAGTCAGGACCAGATTTACCAAAGTGTCACACAAAACACGCGAAATATGTTGCACAGCACTGGGTGTAACCCTGGGCGTAGTTTGCGTAGTCGCGCTACGCGAAGCTACGCGAAGACGTCGAAGCGCTACGTGAGCTTCGCGTAGCTTCGCGAGCGTGCGTAGCTGCTTGGCGCGCCCGTTCGCGATGTGTTTTCTTGCTCGGGAACGCGTTGTTCGTGTTCGGGACGCTGTTTGCGTGCTCGGGGCGCGAACTTACCCATGCGGTCGCCTATGGGCGCGGCCATTTTGATTTCCACTTGTCCCGCCCGTTCGCGATCCCTTATTTCCTGTTCCGGGTCGCGTATAGCGTGCTCGCGATGCGCATTCCATGTTCGGGAACGCGTTGTACGTGTTTGCGACGTTTTGTGCGTGCTCGGGGAGAAATATCGCGTGAACTTACCCATGCGGTCGCGATGGGCGCGGCCATCTTGTTTTACCACTCTATGCTATGGTTCTGGGCCTGCTTTTCTATCCTCCCTCAATCTTTGCAATCCTTAGTTTTTTACACTGTTTTTCAATTTTTCTTTATTTCTTACCTATCTCTCTCTCTGCCTAAGTCTATATTTTGCATTTTTTTCTACTTTTTACTGTGTTTTTTACTTTTCAACTGTTTTATATAACTTTCTTCTTTAAGCTCCTACTTCTTCCCCTAACTTTATTTTTCCCTTCTAACTTTTCTTTTTCACCTCCTCCCACCCCAGAACCATGGCGAAGGGTAGCAGCAGCGGGTCAAAGGGCAAGGCGCGTGCGCCCAATCGCCGCCTGCCTTGCGGCAGACTGCGCCCCGCAGGGGTGCAAGCCCGCCAGCTGTTTACGGAGGAGGAGGTGGCCGCCCTTGTTTTTTTTATTCAGCGCCACCTCCCCTTGACCTTGGCAGCAGGCGGCAGGCCAGGCTCCGGTTACCCGACCCAGGAGCGTCACCGCCGGTGGGCGAAGGTGCGTCGGGCAGTGTTTCGCTGCTCCGCGGTCCGGCGCACACATAACCAGCTGGCCCACCGGTGGTCAGACATTCTTGACCGGGAGCAGGACCTGTTGGACCTGCTAGGTGTCGAGGTCGTGGGGCTTGGTGAGTAGCCAATATATATAGTAGTATAAGTATTGTGATTTGTGTATACATTTTTTACAAATAACAAGAATAATGCTGCTTACATTGCAGGTAAATTACGTTTCAAAATCTTCTGTGATTGTAGGACACAGGTGCTGGGCGGTACTCTTACTTTTTTGCAACTTTGCGCTCGCTTGTCATTATTATGTAAGAGTTTACTTTAGAGAACTTCAGTTAGGTAATGCTATTGCTAGAGAGACTGTAGTCCTTCCTTTGTCCTCCTGTCAAATAGTGGTGGATGGATTTGATACTAGGTTTAGTTACTATTAGTTGATAATTTTTGAACGGTGTGCGTGACGCATCCTCTGTCACTGAGTGCTGCTTACCCCAGTCCTTAGTAGAACCTTTTGTAGTTTGTTTAGTGAGTGGTACTGGTAAGCTTAGCTTAGCAGTGTCAGTCAGCTGCAGAACATCAGACGCAACCAACCAACAATTTGGTGTATGCATTATGCACTGACTTTATGCATGTGTCCTCCTTCTCATCTATGCATTTTTGATGGAGAAAAAAAATGGAAATGCATGCTTAATGAACAATTGGCCCGCCTGGAATAGGTGGGCTAGGTCAGGTGGTACTTAGGCTTAGTTAGTGTTCTGGATTTTATTTGAATCAATCAGAATGGAACACTGAATTAGTGTTCCCCAATAAGTAGACTGTCCGTGAATTCCGCAAGCCAGTAGGCGATCGGATTAGATAGGTCAATTTTATTGCAATTTTTGTTTCCTAAAACGTTTTTTGAGCGTTTTTTTAGATAATTTATTTGTTTCACAGCAATCATTAATGTTTGTGTCTTTCTTTTTCTTTATTATATCTTACATGATCACTGATCTGCAGCACCCAGGGGCAAGAAGACGGGGTCCGAGTCGGCGGGACAACCACCAGAGGACCGCTCCTCTACCGAGGGCCCTGCTGCTGGTCCCAGTAAGTCCTCCAGTGGTTATATTAACAATTATATTGCCCTAACTTTTACTGGACCTTATTTTTTCAGAACTATTAATTCTGGCTCCACTCCCTAATTATATTTTTTACAAAAGATTCTTTGATCTTGACTTGACTATCTGTTTCTAAATTCTGGTTATCCCTGCCTCTAAGTTGTAACTGCCTCTGCTATGAATGTCTGTACTCGGTACTACTACTATTAGTCTGTCGCTAAGCTTGCCCAGTTTGCATTGCCACTCTTTATTGTACGGTTTTGAATAAAACTCAGATTGACCAATACTAATAGCTCTAGCCACTGAGTCCAGTCCTTTCGGTTGTCCTCTTCTAGGCTTCTTAATCTTGAGGCTTTGACAATTACCACAAACAAAATGCACAACCAGATATTTGACTATTTTTGATAGGATATAGTACATACTACTTGGATTCTGCACAGCCCCATGCAGAACTATGCACAATGAAAGAGGATGTTGGTGATGAGAGTTTGGAACTTGGACGTTACTCACACCTCAGTCAGAAGTGAACCCACAATCCCCTGAACGACTAGCTAGTGTCTCATTAGGTCCCCGAACCCCACCCGAAGATACCCAATGATTATGATTCCACAACCCAGAACATAACACACTTTCGCTCACTCACTCGTGTAAGTCCACCACCACCACCACACCAAATACCACAGAGTCTATGTGTAAGTTCAAAAGGTTTATTTTCAAATGACAACTTCTGTATGTTGTTGTTCTATAAAATTCAGTGTACTCCAGCCAGCTCCAACAGCAAAATGCATAAGATTAAAACAATAAAAATTGTTGCAACAAGTGCATGATGATATAAGACAAAAGATCTGTGTGAATTCTGGGCGACTCCTCACCGTAGAACGTAGAATTACTGGTTACATGCATCATTCATAAGCTCTGCAAATCTCTGGTTCGTACTCGTAGAAGGGAATCCTCTGCCTGAGAAAAATGGTGCGTGTTAATGCAAGCATTTGTCAGTCCTGCCAAAAAACTGTAACATGTTACCTATGGCTAAGTAATACGGACTAACGGAACTCCATAACAAAGTGGCTTGTTTTCCGACCTCTTGTACGCAACGCTCAGACAGTAGATGTATGTGCTCATGTGGACTCAAAAAGGCGTCTTACTGTTACTGCACAACAAGCTGCGAGGTAACATGCGCAAAAGACATGAAGCGAAAAATGGTTGCATGGCTCAGGCTAACTTTGCAAAGAGTAGAGTATAGTATAATAATGACCTTAGGGACCATAATAACACTACTAGTGTCTGTCTACTGACTGTACTCTAGTACCCGATTTGGACTATTGAATGTGATTTATAATAATAATATGTATTAACCTTTTTTCAATCTTGCTAGTGAAAAAGAATAAATAGGGGAGGTGTACAGGCATCTAAAAATGTGTCATGTTTTTGCTAGGCGTACTACCGACCACCAGTGCCGGTGGGGCCAGCGGCGATGGCGTTGCGGCCATTCCGGAGGGGGCAGGAGATACAGGGGGTGAGCCAGCAGCAGTGGCGGGCGGTGGTAAGTTATATTCATGACTTATTGACATTGCACTAGCTGGAAGGGTGTGTGGAGTGGACTTCACTCACTGTACTGTTGTTGAGACTTATTAGGTATGAAGTTGTAGTGAACATTATACAACGGTTAATAAAGAAGACACCCTTTACTTAGCAGCATGAGCAATGCAGTAGCAATAGCATTACCAGCGTGACTTCATTAACCAATGGCCTCTTATATCTGACTCCAACTCAGCTGTGAAAGTTTTATGGAGGAGACTAAAAGTCAGATCAGATGACCTTGATGGATGTGTTGAACAAAAAGGGAAAGAAGGGTGGAAGGAGGAAGGGCGGGCGAGATTTAATATGACGACTGGCAGAGAAGGATACGTTGGAAGCATGGATAGGTGGCTGATAGGAATCAGATGCATGTGTTGTTGAAGGATGGGTGGGAGGTGAAAGAAGAATGGATGCCTGCCTGGGTGGAAGACACAGTATGGGTGGATACTGTGGATAGCAAGAATCATCAGCGGTGTTTGGGTGAAACTCTAAGCCAAGGCAAGCAACGGAGTGAGTGGACGCATGCGTTGTTGTTGGTGAAACAAAGTAACGTTTGTGGAGAGATTAAGAAGAATGATTGACATTTACTTAGAATGGATGGATGCCTGTATGTATTCATCATAGACAGCATAGGTGGAGACTGTCACGGGATGCACAGTTTTAGGGAATGTTAAAGAAACCGCGCCAGCGTACCAAAGCCGATGTGGGGAGGGGCAGGGTGGGGGTAGTAGTAAACAATGTATTACGCGGGCAAATACAGGTAACTTTACTGTAACATACAAATAAATAAAGTGAATTTCATTGTGCGCACTGCACCGCCAAATGCGATGCAGTGTGCGCAACAAAATTAGTTTCATTTATTTATATGTTTACTTACCTGTAATTGGCCGTAATCCATAGTTTACTACCCCCATCCTGCCCCTACCCACGCCACCGCCCGGCCAAACTCCCCGAGTCCCACCAACGACCGCTACTGACCTTATGTCGTTGTCCCATATAAAAGCAACGATCATTGGATCAGATATATAATCTGCCTTTTTGTAGTAGCCAAGGCACTGTGAAATTGAGCAATTGCCCTCCATGTAACAGAGAGAGTATGGCCAGTGCCACCCGTAATAGAAAAATACGAGCTTCCCCACCTGCAAACAGTAGTAAATCAAACTAATGTGACTCTGCGTCATGACTCGTATGTTTGTCTTGGCTTCAAGCATAGATGACCGAGCTGGCAATGCCGGCTACAACCAGGTTATGTCATTTCCCTAAACTAGAGATAAGAAGAACACTGGTGTACTGTGTACTGCTTGGAGTCCATAGTGCTAGTATAATGCCTGAAACTCCCACAAATGTTAGAGGCCGAGGAAGTGGGAGGATAGATAGATTATTACCACAAATGTTATGTACTGTGCTTCTTGCTAGTGCTACTGTGCCATTATGTGTTGAATTAATTTTGTGTTACTGTTTAGGTAAGAGTACTGGTTACAACAATATTTTTTCTTTCTTTTCCCAAGACAAACCATCGCGGAAGGAGTTGGCAGTCAGGGCCCGGCGCCGGAAACTGGAGGCCATATGCCGGGAGTACCGGCGGCTGGTGGCTCTGGCGGAGGAGGAGGCGGCAGCAGCTGCAGCCTCGTCCGATGCCCCGGGCCCCAGCCAGGCCCCAACTCCAGCGGTACGGCGCCGCGGTCTGATAGCCACCCGCCGCAATTCATTAGCAGCCAGCACTGCTGTCCCCCATTGTGGATGCCACTGCAGGGCATTCCGCAAGAAGATTCTCCTCCGGATGGCACGGCAAGAGGAGCAAATGGAGGAGCGGGTGAAAATCCTGGTGGACAAACACCTCAAAGCCCGCCGATTATAACATCGAGGACCCTGTTGCTTTGCCCCTTTTTATTCCTTGTTTTGGTGGGTGGGAATTGGGCGTTGGGGTTTCGGGACATTATTTGGACTTTTTTCGTTTTGGACATTGGTTGGGGTTAGGGAGAGGGGTGGGTCAGGTGTGTGATAGTTTATTTTTGTTAGGGTAATAAATTATATTTATACTTAAACATACAATGTTAATGTTTTGTGGGGGGTTACTGTTTTACGAATTAACGTCACATTGGTTTGCTTGCTGCTGCAGGGCCGCAGCCAGTGTTTGATTTAAATAATCTGCCGATGATGTATAACAAACAGATAGATGCGGTACCCCTCACTGAGTTATTTGTCCTACTAGTATTCTACCTCCCACCAAACTTATCTTACCTGTGATTGATGATGACTACGTTCGGCACAGCGATGGCTGCATGGTTTCCATAGAGAATGTAGAAGATGCCATGGTTGTGGTGGTAGTAGTAGAGTAGACACTGGCAGTAGCATTTGCTAAAAAAATAAAAAAAGAGACAGTCACTTGCCTGAGAAAAACTGTGGGAGGAGTAGTCGAACGAAGTGAAATACAGTACAGAAGACGACTGCCAAACAAACAATATTGCAGTTGCAACTGCTAAAGTGAAATTAAACATAATGGTGGCGGGGACAGCCTAGTACAAGAAGTTATAAACTGCAGTTGTGCTGTCGAGTGAGTCACTTAACTTAACACAATCGTAATTCGTAACCTTTACTGCTGTGTGTTAGGAGTTTGATGATTAATCCAATCAATGACGGCAATTAATTATGATGTACTACTATTAGCCGTTGACGGCTTGCACAATGCACATAGACTGAGCATGGGTGGCCAAGCAGAAGAAGCTCCTCGCCCTGCCTTGCAATTGAATTAGTGTTGCTTTCACCACATCTGCCCCAGCAAGCGTGTGATCAATTGGTGTACATTTTATGTAGTCACATCACACCTCAATATAAATCACAGCCCGGGGGAAGAGGGTTAGGGTTTGATGAATGGATGGGAAGGGGGTTTGGGGAAAGGTTTGAAAATGAAAAACAGTACGCATGGACAACAAAAGCAAAGCGCAATCTTGGCAGACGACCATGATCTTATCCAAAAAATCAATAAAGCGAGAAAAGGGAAATGCATGCATTAATGATGATGAAGATTAGATAACTTGATGGTTAATGAGTAGTACTTAATAACTCCTAC
The DNA here is from genome assembly GCA_963921515.1 of Calotriton arnoldi. NCBI lineage: Eukaryota > Metazoa > Chordata > Amphibia > Caudata > Salamandridae > Calotriton > Calotriton arnoldi. The sequence goes on along the minus strand of CAWUFW010001860.1, from coordinate 1,590,809 downwards.
TAGACAATTAGACAGTACAGGGCACCAGTATATTCTATGCAATTTGCCTTGCCTGTAATATGCCCTCAGAGACCCAAATTCCATGTTGTACTGGGCTTACTTGTAAAGATAGCAAAGACAATTAAAAAACATTTGTAGGGATCAATTAGCAAACAAACACACAACACACAGTCCTAATGATTGCAGAGAAAAAAGGATTCAAATTAATTAAAAGATGAATGATGAATGATACTAAAGTTACTGTATTATCATGCTAAAATTGTGGAGTTGAATCTCGTCCTTCCTCTTGGTCCTATCTTCCATGGACGCTCCGCACATCAATCTTGGTGGCCTTCCTGATGCCGATTGGTAAGGTAAATGTGAGTTGTGTCTCCCAGTATAGCAAGCACAGGGTAAAGGCCGGCCTGTAACGTCTAGATGGAAAAACAAAAGGGGTATTGAGAAATCAATGAATAAAAAAAAAAAACATCATTTACGGTGGAGTCCAAGAAGAGAAGAGAGAACACTTTCAGAGTGAGGCGGCTTGGATATATCGTGTAGATTCTGTTTACAGCATTAAGCTACAACAACAACAGGTCAGAACAGGCCCACCACAGCACCAGCCCGTGACCCAACCTCCATTTACCTTAATTTTTGACATAGCCAGACAAAAGGCATACACAGCAACTTAGCATTTTCCTAATTAAGTGACAAAATCAATGCGCCGCTGTCAGTCATCACTACACTCGACTAGACCACTACATGGACATGTAGGTCTGCTGTGTTTACTACTTTCTTGTTGAATTGTTGTGTTTATGTTTACCTTATGCCACTTCATGAAATGCAGTTAGTCCTTGAATCATCTCCGATCCAACTGAATGACTGCGCGCGAAAAGATAGTATGGTCATCATCATGGTGTGGTACGTGTTGTCCAACTACAACTCAGTCTGTATTGACTCCGATTAAGTCCATATTCCATATTAAAAAATTGCAACAGATATTGGCCTGCACCTGCAGTAGTAGGAGTACAATTTGGTTATTAAACAACAAGAAAGGAAACATTGACTGTCACTTACTTACTTGAGTCACTTTGTAGATTAACTAGTAGAGTAGAGTTCGACTTCATGCACAACATCAACAACAAACAACAGCAATCGCTCAGAGTCTGCAAACATCCAATGCATTCCATCATTACCTGTCTTGCTCTTCTCTTTGGCTGTCAGATCATCAGATGCCTAGTTCTGACATTTTTTTTTTTTTTTGCGGGGCAGTGGCCTCATCATTATTACTCCAGTCCACATTCATTTTGAGTGTTAGGCGCTGTTTCGGTTTTCGTCTTATTCATCTGTGGCACTTCTTTGTCACAGTTTAAGTTGCTTCCCATGGTCAGCACTGTGATGATGGTCCGCGGCCTGTGTAGTGCTCATTGCTGGTCATTTGAGTTTGCACAAATGTCAGCAAGTTTCTTCGAAGAGTCTCTTGTCTTTCTCTGCCAAGTACCTTCTGTCCTGACAGTGAGGACCTTTGGATGCCTGCTGAGGCTGTAGCCTTCGGACACTGATGAGTTTCAGCTCGAAAACAAAACGGAGGATAGCTATAGTAGTCACGTTTCACTTCTAATGGAGGCGGAACTGGTAAAGGCAACATTTCTTGTACTAATGTCTGGCTTGATGGAAATGTACTCGTGCGAGACAGGAAGATGAAGCAGGACTCTGAAGAGTGGACAGTTAAATGCACAGACGTGCAACTCCAATAGGGAAATAAAAAGAAGACGGTGGTGATGGTTTTGTTGTGATTTGATTTGAACCAGAAAGACAGATACACAGACACATAAAGGAAGGAAGAAAGCAACAATTTGAAAGCCTAGTTGTCAGGGAAGAGGAGCTCGTCCTCAAACTCTGGTGGTTCGGACAGAAGTAGGTCCTGTAACGCACTATTTACGTCATCCAAGTCGCTCTGCTCTTCCTGCTGTGATTCACGTATTTTGTAATCCGGTGGTATAAAGTGCTGATTCATTTTGATCATGGTTAACCTCTCCACGCTTTGGGCCGAGAGACTGGTCCTTTTCGAAGTTACAATGGCACCAGCAGCACTGAAAACACGCTCAGAAGAGACACTTGCGACAGGGGAAGCGAGATACTTTATCGCCAGCCTGCTGAGCACTGTCCATTGGCTTCTTTTCCCATACCAATACACCAATGGGTTTCCATCCATGAAGACCTCTGTTGGGTCATCCAGATAGGCCTGGACCATCCGCTCAATGTTAAGGGGTGCTCGGATGTGCTCGGCCGGTTTTGCCTTTGCATCAGCACTGGACTTACCATACCCCTGCTGTAGAAACCAATCAGTTGCACATTGTGCTGTGGATGATCCTGTTCTTGATGTTATTGTTGGTGTAGGTGACTGCTGGGAGGCAAATGCACTGCCCTCAGGCTCCGAAGTATAACTTGACTCTGGATGCCCTGTAGTACTGGTTATGGCCTGTGGTGGGGGGCCTGTAATTAACAGCCGTTCGCTTTCGAAAATAGTTGCTTCCTTAGCTATCAAAGTTTTGTAGTTGGCAACATCCACTTCCGAAAAAGGAATTACTGCCTTGCTGTTCAGAAATACTTTGTACCGTGGATCCAAAATTGTGGCACTAATGTAATGTGGTTGTGACAAAATTTTATTTTTAATCCTTGTATTTTCCGATAAGCGAGCGGCTAAGGTCTCCGCCAAATGATATGCGTCTTGTTTGTCATCCACACCTGCGTACGTTTCAGACACATCCTTCAGCTGTTGCTCTAGCATGTGCAACAATGGGATAGCTTGGCCCATAGTACAGTCCTCCCTGCTGACTTCACGTGTGAAGATCTCAAAAGGAAGAAGCATCTCAGTCAGGCATTTAATGAGGTCCCATTGAGCCATCTCAACGGTCATGCCTCTCACAGTAGGTTCCCCTATTCTTTGCATGACATAAGCATTGAGTGGTATGTACAGTTCAAACAGACGATCAAGCATATAATAAGTTGAGTTCCAACGTGTTGGCACCTCCTGGATGAGCGCTTTGACTGGCAGTTTATGCTCACGTTGAATGACCCTCAGCTGCTTCCGGGCTTTAAAAGAATGGCTGAAATGTGTGCATATTCTTCTGCAGGTGACCAGTAAGTTGCTGACTTTTGATTCATTTTTCAAAAGTCTTGAACAACAATGTTAATGCAGTGTGCCAAACACGGGACCCTGAAATAGCCACCATTGCGCATGGCCAAAACTACATTACTGCCGTTGTCCGTGGCAACAAAACCAATCGTAAGCCCTCTTGGGCGCAGCCACTCAAAGACCTTGGTGTTAAACTCTTCCAAAATGTTTGCAGCAGTATGAGATTTCTCCATGGCAAACATGGCTACAGTTGCATGTTTGCGAGTGGCATGAAAAATCTCTGCAGTATCAACACCAGCAGATAGCTGTTCTCTAACACCCACAAAACTGATCCAGTGTGCAGTGATGCACATGTAATCTGTGGCTTTGCAACTGGTCCACATGTCTGTAGTCAGGTGGATACTGTGAACAGCACTCTGCTTCAAGGCCTTTCCTAGCAATTCCAGCACGTCGTGATGTAGTGCTGGAACTGCAACTCTGGCAAAATAGTAGCGGCTGGGAACATGCCATTTTGGGCAGATGGTTGACACAAATTCCACAAAACCCAACCCTTCAACAAAAGAAAAAGGGAGAAGGTCCAGTGCTAACATTTTAGCCAGCTTCGCATTGTACAAACGTGCTATTGGGTGGTTGCGTTCGTACTGCCCCTCACCCCCAAACATGCTGATAATGGTAGGCTGCATGGTTTTCCTTTCTCTTAGGCTCAACGCACTTTTTGGTAGTGCGGACCTGGTACTTCTTGGTGTCTCCGGCTGACTCTTACTCTTGTGCCACTGAGATGTTGCTGAAGATGTGTGCAACGTTAAGACTGCACTGCTGGGGTCAGGGACACCTTGTGTACCACTAGTGAGAATGTCTCCCTGTCCTTCCTCTTCCACCGTGATCGGATCTTCTTCTACTCCTTTATCCCCACCAACACCAATGGTTGCAGTTTTTTTTCTGTCGCGAAGGTGGTCCTCCCAGCTGATCAAGTGGTGTTTTTTCAGATGGGTCATTTGGCCTCCGGTACCATAGTTTGTACCAAGCTTACCACGACTAACAGAGGTATTACAAATGGAGCATATAGCAATGTTCTCCTCCTTTTCGCTAACCGTAAAGAAGTCCCAAACTGGGGAGCTTAACTTTGGCCTCCTGCTGGAGGTGCCACTTCCAATGCCGGATGATCTGTAGGGTGTGTGTTGAATTTGACTCTGTGCTGCTGTACCACTACCTACTCCTACAGAGGTGGTGGTTGTGCTGGATGTAGGTCGCTGCCGGGCCTTTGCTAATGCAAATATGGAAGCTGTAGGTCGTGTTGGTGTTACCTGTGGAGGTATGCGTGCTACATCCCTCGCAGCGATTTTGGATAGAGTAAGAATGTTGGTCTCCATCTCCTCGGGGCCGGGAGTGATGTTCGTGATGACTGGCTCGTCGTCATCATCATCATCATCTTGCTGTTCTACATCGACCTCCATAAGTGTAAGGCTTTCTGGAACCTTCCTTTTCCCTAGCTTGGTCTTGGAACGTGGCTCCCTCTCAGACTCAGTTTGTGGCTTCCAAGTGGCATCTAGATCATCAGAAGGGGGCTTGGCGAAGAACTCGATGGACTACCCCTCCTGTTCCTTGCTGGGGATTTGGAAGACAATGGATCTTCTGAATGAGTGGCTTCTTCTTCTACCTCTGCATGAGGCTCAATTTCCTGAACTGCTCCTACTTCAGGAGGAACAACAACTACTATTGCGGGCGGTGGTTGCGGCTGTTGTTGTTGACCACTTATCTGCTGTGTTTCCTCCTGCGTTGATTGGGTACTACTTTGAGATAGCGATAAGTTTATCTCCGGCTCAGCATCACTGCTTTCCACCATTAGGCTGGCTACCTCTTCCCCACTCATGTGCTTGGCCCTGGGTTGGTGGGTTGGGTCCACTGATGCGGATGTGCTGCCCCCAGCTTGCCCCCGGACACCGCTGCTGCAGGCACAATTTTTTTTCCCAAAAAGGTACTGGCCGGCACACCAGACTTCAGTGTCACTTGCTTCTTCTGTTCCTTCTTCTTCTCAATAGCAACTTTCTTGGTACTGGAGGACCTGGTACCTGCTTTCTTTGGGCCCATCTTCTTCAGATGTCAGCACCACTCAGTTGCAGAGATGTCTGGTCAGGTCACACGTCACGTTGTGTGTCCAGCAGCAGGATGTCTGTCTGGAAGTGCAACAGGCAATGATGAGAGACACACCTCCTCCTCAGTCTTTGTGCACCTAAAAGCAAAAAAGCCAGAACATCAGTCAAACATAGCACAAATCAAACAAATAGAATATAGAACTTAGTGTGTGGTGGCCTCAATTTTTAAATTTCATAAACTCTTCCAACAACAACACACAGTGTAGCCATTTGTGAGACGCTGACAACAAGGCCAGGGCTTTCCTGGCTACTGTACACTCTGGAAGAATAAGAATATTAAAGAACAAAAACTAAAATGTACTGGAGCATGTTTGGCCTAAATTTGTGCATCACGTGTGATGTATTATATAGCAGCATCAGGGAGCTGCAGCTGGCAATGGGGATGGATTTGGAAGCAGTAAAACAAGAGGAAAAATGGAAAGACACGCAGGCCTATGTGGCAAAAACAGCACACTAATAACTACCACAACAAAATGGCCCCCAGAAACATGGTGACTCACAGGCACAAGGCACGGCAAACAATGAACTCAAGCAGGCCTATATATGGGCAGACAAAGGATGCCTTATAAAACACACACAGCTTTAATGCAAAAACTAAAATCCACATGGCTAAAAACACTTTGGAAAGTTAGACAACCACTACAACAACACAATTATAATGACACAGTACACACGCAAAAAAGGCATTTATTTACCACACCCAATAAGTGAAATAGTCAGACCCTCCAAAAAAAGCCACATTTCGCAATTCAATTTAATCTATTCAATGCCATCCATGGCCTAAATGATGCCAAAATTCCACAGACTACACAGAAACAGTTTTATGCACCCATGGTGACTACCTCTGGGCCTACTGGCATACTGGGCCGCAAGTTTGGAGGCCTATGGCAAAAGCACAGTGGCTGGTTTAACAAAATGGCCGCCGCCCACATGGCCAGGCCACCCAAAATAACAAAAAGTGAAGACAAAGGACAGGACCAGGCAGTTGGAGACTCTGGAAAACTTGCTACCTCTTGGAAAAAATTGTAAAACAAAAAAAAATGACTCCTTGATCACCAAACTACATCTAAATGACAACCTGAGGAGTTTTTGTGCAAAATGAACTAAATCAACATTTTCGAGAAGGTTTAATGATGCTCGAGAGATATTGTTCGCCAGATTGTAAATTCTGCGTGTTCGGCATCGCGATCGTCACAAATTGTCGTTATTGCGCGCGCAAACGTACATTGAGCGCGCGAAGAAGATAAAAAGTGTAAGTCCGCGTTGTCGCGCAGTGCGGACTTGCCCAAAGTCCGCGAGCTGAACGCCCAGGGTTACCTACTGGCTGAAAAGGCCTATTTATTTAACAAACACCACAAAAAATAAAATACGCCCCAAAAACCACTTTTACCAATTCAAAACAATGCCATCCATGGCCTCAATTATGTTACAATTCAACAGACAACAAAAAACAGTTTTTATCCACCCATGAGGATGACTACCGCCGGGCCTACTGGCACACTAGGCCGCAAGCTTTGAGGCCTATGGCAAAAGCACAGTGGCTGTTCACACAAAATGGCCGCCAACACATGGACAGGCCACCCAGAACAACAAGAAAAGGAAGACAAGACAGACAATGCAGGCCTATGGCAAAAGCACAATGCCTGGCTTCACAAAATGGCTGCCACCCACATGGCCAGGCCACCCAAAATAACAAAAAGTGAAGACAAAGGACAGGACCAGGCAGTTGGAGACTCTGGGAAACTTGCTACCTCTTGGAAAAAATCGTAAAACAAAAAAAAATGACTCCTTGATCACCAAACTACATCTAAATGACAACCTGAGGAGTTTTTTGTGCAAAATGAACTAAATCAACATTTTCGAGAAGGTTTAATGATGCTCGAGAGATATTGTTCGCCAGATTGTAAATTCTGCGTGTTCGGCATCGCGATCGTCACAAATTGTCGTTATCGCGCGCGCAAACGTACATTGAGCGCGCGAAGAAGATAAAAGTGTAAGTCCGCGTTGTCGCGCAGTGCGGACTTGCCCAAAGTCCGCGAGCTGAACGCCCAGGGTTACCTACTGGCTGAAAAGGCCTATTTATTTAACAAACACCACAAAAAATAAAATACGCCCCAAAAACCACTTTTACCAATTAAAAACAATGCCATCCATGGCCTCAATTATGTTACAATTCAACAGACAACACAAACAGTTTTTATGCACCCATGAGGATGACTACCGCCGGGCCTACTGGCACACTAGGCCGCAAGCTTTGAGGCCTATGGCAAAAGCACAGTGGCTGTTCACACAAAATGGCCGCCAACACATGGACAGGCCACCCAGAACAACAAGAAAAGGAAGACAAGACAGACAATGCAGGCCTATGGCAAAAGCACAATGCCTGGCTTCACAAAATGGCTGCCACCCACATGGCCAGGCCACCCAAAGTAACAAAAAGTGAAGACAAAGGACAGGACCAGGCAGTTGGAGACTCTGGGAAACTTGCTACCTCTTGGAAAAAATTGTAAAACAAAAAAAAAATGACTCCTTGATCACCAAACTACATCTAAATGACAACCTGAGGAGTTTTTTGTGCAAAATGAACTAAATCAACATTTTCGAGAAGGTTTAATGATGCTCGAGAGATATTGTTCGCCAGATTGTAAATTCTGCGTGTTCGGCATCGCGATCGTCACAAATTGTCGTTATTGCGCGCGCGAAAACGTACATTGAGCGCGCGAAGAAGATAAAAAGTGTAAGTCCGCGTTGTCGCGCAGTGCGGACTTGCCCAAAGTCCGCGAGCTGAACGCCCAGGGTTACCTACTGGCTGAAAAGGCCTATTTATTTAACAAACACCACAAAAAATAAAATACGCCCCAAAAACCACTTTTACCAATTCAAAAGTAAACAAGGCCATCCATGGATGCCCGGCCTACATGATGTTTAAACTTTAAATTCAACAGACATCACAGAAACATGCACCCATGGGTACCTCTGGCTCTAGTCTGGGCCTACTGGCTGAAATTCCAATCAAAGAAAAACAACTAGGCCCCTGCCGAAACTACAGGCCACAACAATACATTTTAAAAAATATGGAAATCCACCCAAAAAATGTAGGTACAAACAAGCCCCAATCAAACAAACAAGTACACCAATTCTCCAACTTACTTGTAAAATCTCAAATCCAAGAGTCCTCAAATCCAATCCAATGATATGATGCAGCAGACAGACACAAAAAGTGATCCTTCCAGCTCCAAATCCAAATGAAAGTGAACAGCACATGGACAAAACACTGGGAGGAGCCTGCTGGACAGGAACAGGAAGTTTGAGAATCAGGGGCACTTCCTTCCTCTTGGAAAAAAAGAAAAAGGACTCCTTGCTCACCAAACTACATCTCTAAATGACAACCTGAGGAGTTTTTGTGCAAAATGAACTAATTCATCATTTTCGAGAAGGTTTTATGATGCTCGAGATATATTCTTTGCCAGATTGTAGTTTCTTCGTGTTCGGGATCGCGATCTTACCAACACTGCCGCCGGAAGTCAGATCGCGCGTCAGAATGACGTGTTCGCGGTTGCACACTCTCGCGGGATCTTGCGGCCGGATTCCAAATCTCGTGGCGCCCGCGAACGGATAGGAAGTCGGGTCGGCGAACGCAGAATCACGGTAGGTCGTTACCGCGCGCGAGAACGTATATTGAGCGCGCGATGAAGAAAAACAGCTACGCTACGCCGCAAATTGCGTAGTGCACGGTAACTTCGCGTTCTACGCGAATCGCGAAGTTACCGTAAATTCGCAAGCTTCGCGAGCGTAGCGAAGTTCACCGCCCAGGCTTAACTGGGTGTCAGGTAGAGAGCAGGAGAGCACCATATCTACAAGGATATGGCCCTCTCCTCCCCTCTTGCTAGCACCATCACAGAATTTTGCTGACAAGCGTCACACACACACCTTTGAACCATAAGGCAAGGGTGTGTGTGTGTGTGTAAGTCTAGCATAGGTATTGTACTGCCACAATAGCCTGGAGCACTCAAATGCACATCAATAAAAATGAAATGTTTTTATTACCATTTATTACAAAGTATATGAAATATAGATCAATGTCATACAATATATAATTGTACAAAAAATAGTTTCGTCATACAATATAGATTGTTTTATCAGTCTGATGGATACAATGCATTGTGGACTTCAGAAAGATGGAAAATGATCAACCAGTATGAGATACACAGAAAAATGAGATCTTTGACTTCATGTGAACAGTCCGACTGATCAGCACAGCCAACACGTGTTTCGTCTTGCTAGACTTATAAGGCATGATGTCAATGAACCATAATTATATTGTATTGATTAGATAGCAGTGAGTGAGAATGAAAATGGAGTGTGGAAGACCATACCACCAAAAGAATCCAAGTTCCAATGCCAGGGACGATTAGGTTGGTTATTGGTTTTTGACAATTCTTATATGTACCCTTTCATGCAACAGAAGCGTTGTCTGTTGAAGCACCTTTTTCGTTTGGATTGACCACATATGTGGAGGGATTGTGCGGGTTATTTGCTCCACTGCTGCATTCTATACTAGTCATAGGTTTTGTTCTGAAGGGTTCCATTTTAGTACAAAATGCTATGCTTTGACAACTTTTAAAACTTTTCCTACTTTGTATGTGTACTTTACAGTGCAGCACACGTGCAACATTGTAAAGGAAAGTACAAATGAAAACATTTTTCCCTTTAATGCCTGATTTCAAGTGGCATTCATTTTTTATGTAAAACCCTGTTTCAAATTGTTGGTGGCTAGGGTATTGTTGTGTGAAAAAGCATGGATGGTTTCATGGGAACATCCATAGACCACCCATGTAACACCCCTTAACAACAAGTAACGCAAAGCAGCACATCGTGCTACTTTGCCTTACTTTTAGGCAACTTTCCAGCACCAAACAAGTTTGATGCTAGAAAGCAAATAGCAAAAAACACATTTTGCGCTGGTTTTCCTCACTTTTGTGAAACAAACACAGCGTAAAATGTTTGCAAATCTGGGCCTTAGTATATTGTTTTGAAAACGATACTTTTTTAAAAATACTTTTTAAATTTTATGACTGTGTGCCTGGGAAGGCTTACACTCAAAACAGTAAGCCTGAGTTGGTTATGGTGACATGCAATTGTCCTGACTGGTGCATTGGAAAAAGTTATGTCCAGTGTCATCGATCAGATTTGCTTATTATGAAAAGTTATGACATAGGCAGTCTGCCTAGCTTAGTTATTATGACAAGCATGTGTTCAAGACAGTAGCTTTTGAAAGTGGATTATCACATTATGTTACAGGCTATATACATGTATTTTGTAACATGTAATCTCATAGATTACCCTAATAGGTAAGGATTTTGGTGTTAGCACCCACTGCAATAACGTCTGGAGGTTTTCACTATGAATATTCTTATTAGGGTCTATTGAGAAGGTTTGTATATTGTTTTGTAAACTGCATTTGTCTACTTTGTAATGTTATAACTATATGCATGATGTTGCCAGTTTATGTGCACTTTGTTGGTTATGATGTCAAGCCAATGGTAAAGGCTATAGGCCTTATCAGTTTTTTTGGGAAAGGGTAGCCAGATTCAATTAGTTTGATCTGTGTATTATGAAAAATTATGAGAAAGCCCGAAGTCCTGACTTCCATAATGTGAAAATCATATGGTAAGGACAATAGACTTTTAAGGTTATGTGGTGTGACTTGCATGTATTCTCCATATTAGATTCAACTCCTTAAGTTGGCATCTCTTTCTTGTGGTGCTCTTAGCTACACTTCTCAATTTGTTTACTTTTCTTCTAATGCGTGAATGTGCTGTATATGTATTTATGATAGACACCGACACCCTGTAGTCTGTACAGTTAGTTCCAGGGTCGGACATGAAGAACACAATGCCACTGTTTTCTTTTCTTCTAATGCTTGTTAGGAGACACTTCATCTTAGCTAGACAAAACCAAATGAGCTGCTCTGCGCCTCTGTAACTGTTGATAAGGAAAAATAATGGCAGAACAAACTTGGTGAACGAAAATAGGTATTTATTCATACCAATTAGTCTCTGAAGTTTTTAAGCAATTCAAATGGCAGTGCATTCCTTCTGTCATAAATCCTGGGCACTGTTGTGCTGTGGCACTCAGGTTGCCTCTTACATAACTGCCAAAGGGGACCTCCTCAGTAAGGGGCATCTAGTGGGCAGAGCAGACACCTTCAAGATCTTACATGGGATGGGGTGGTTAAGGTTTGGGAGGGGTGTCCTTGGGGTTGGTAGGGGTGCTCTTAGGTTTGGAAGGGATGTTTTTGGATTTGGAAGGGGTGCCCTTGGGTTTGTGAGGGGTGTCCTTGGGTTTGGTAGGGGGAGGCTGTAGTTTTGGAAGGGGTGCTCCTGGGTTTCTTAGGGGTGGGTTGTGATTTAGAAGGGGTGGATGACTGTTTGACCGGGGTAGACTGGGATGTGGAAGGGGTGGTTTGGGGCATCTGAGAGGTTAAGGCAAGGGAAAAAGTCAGATCCTCCATGAGAAATTTGGTGGGCTGTTGGGGAGGGAGTGGGGTTTGGGAGGTTGAGAGAGTGGCAGTGACTGATGTGCATGTGTGTGTTGAGGGTGCAGGTGGGTGTGGGTCTGGTATAGGTTTCGCTTGTTTGGGTGTGTCTTGTGTCATAGATGTACGTTATTTGTGTGCTTGTGAGCATCTGAGTTTTTTGGGTGTGTATTCCAAGCCACTTGTGTCTGTGTATGCATGGACTGTGGAGGTGCTGGGTGTGGTAATCGTGCATGTGAAGGGTGTGGCAGTGGGTGTGTTTTCTGTTGGTGTGCCGGTGATGGGTGTGGTGCATGTGTGTGTGGTGGTGGGTGTACTTTCTGTCGGTATGCTGGTGGTGGGTGTGGTGCATGTGTGTGGATGGTGGTCAGTGTGCTTTCTGTCAGTGAGTAGTAGTGGGTGTGCTTTCTGTTGGTGTGCTGGTGGTGGGTGCATGCATGTGTGTGTAGTGGTGGGTGTGCTATCAGTCGGTGTCCTGGTGGTTGGTGTGGTGCATGGGTGTGTGGTGGTGGATGTGCTTTCTGTTGGTGTTCTGGTGGTGGGTGCGGTGCATGTGTATATGGTGGTGGGTCTGCTGTCTGTATGAACGCTTGAGTTTCTTTATATGGTGTTTCTGTTTGTGTGTGTACGTGCTGCTTGTGTCTATTTGAGGAGGTGCATAAAAAGGTGTGAGTGTGCTTTAGACAGGGCTGGGAATAGGGATGGGGAAGGAGCAGGAGGTGGGGCAGAAGGTTGGGATGACTGGGAGGCTGTGATGAATGAGTAGGGTAGGGCTCGAAATGACAGCTGTAAGATAGACATACCATTGTGAATGCCTTCCAGGTAAGCTACCATTTCTTACATATGGCAGCTAAGTCCCTGGATGGTTTTCAGCATGGCAGTCTGGCCTACAGCGGTGCTCTGGAGGAGGGCAACAGCCTCCTCATTCAGTGCAGCCGGGGAGACTGGGGCAGGGGGTAGGTGCCTACAGCAAAGGAGATCACAGGTCTTTTAGTGGGCCTGAGTGGGCTAACTGTGAGGGGGCACGAGGGAGGGTGGAGATGTTACTATGGGTGGTGGACAAGGATGCAGGTGTAACTTGAGCAGTAGGGTCCACCACCACTATGGATTTCTCGCTGGAGGAGGCCTCCTAAGAAGATGTAGTGTCACTGGTGGCCTCGTTGCACTCCCCTCACCCTCTGGGCCATTGTGTCCCTCAGTGTCGGTACCGGAACCACTGTGGCCAAATGCTTCCCCACCTACATTGGCACTTTCACCTACACCTGCCCCGGTTGATGCTGAAAGGACATATACAATGTTGCTATTGTACCTGTGTAAACAGAACAGATAATTAACATTCACCACAAAACAGTTACTAAGTTGTCACATTTCACCTGCATCAAGACTCTAAGGGGGATATTTACTACTTTTTCACGCAGCGCAGTGCAGCAGCCCCAAATGCTGCGATATGTGAAAAGGTGAGAGGAGGAGAGCGCCAAATTTACTAAAATAAGGTACTCTCCTCCCCTCTCTCTAGCATCGGCACTGAAATCAGCTGCCATGCGCCATGGAGACTCCATTGTGCCAGGGTGCAAGGATGTCTCCGTGAGTCTAGCACAGGTTTTGTACTGGAAGGTTACCTTTCCAGTACAAAATACTATGCTGAGACTCACTTCAAGCCTTTTCCCTCTTTGTATGTGTGCTGTACAGTGCAGCACACATGCAAAGTTGGAAAAGGAAGGAGAAATAAAAGCATTTCTCCTTCCTTGTGCCTACTTTAAAAGGGTGCAGTTTTCTGATGCTAAATCCTGTCTACTTTGTTTAGTAAATTGGGTTTAGCATCAGATAACCTTGGGCGGTTGCATGGAAACACCCATGCTACACCCCTTGGCGCTAAGTATGCAAAATAGCGTTATGCACTGCTTTGCGTTACTTTCATGTTATCTCCAGCGCTTAACAAGTTTAGTGCTGGAAAGTAAATTGGGAAAAAAATATTTTGGGCCATTTTGCATCCCTTTTGTGACACAAACACAGCATAAAATCTTACTAATCCCCCCCATAAACTTTGCTTCTACATTAGCATAAGCACATACATGTAGGCAACATTTTAAGAAGACACTTGGTCACAGTGATGCCACAATAGCGCCTATATCATATATGACCTCGTCTCTTATCCAATATTTTGGGCCTGATTACGAGTATTGCAGTCCTGGGACTGCCGTGCTCATGATGGTGGTCCGACCGCCACCACAACCGGCGGTCTGACCGCCATATTACGATGGTGGCAGTGGGTCCACCACAAAACCACTGCCACCTCCAGGATCCAGGATCCCACGGTGGTGGCAGTGTGGAAAGCAGGCAGGAATCGCTGCGGTGCAGATGCCAGCACCATCCAGCAGGTTCCGACCTGCCTTTACACCAAGCATTTCATGGCCGGGACCCTGCTATGAAACGCTTGGCAGAAAGGTATGGAAAGGGGTCCCCAACAGGGCCCCGGGGCAAATCTGCCCATTGTGGTGCATGCGGGGGGCACATGATGTGCCCCCTCAAAAGTGCATGGTTGTGTGAGCACTGTTTTGAATGCACAACATAGTGCATGCCACACCGTGCACAAACAAGCATGTTTGTGCTGTTGCGGCAGTGGTATGCTGTTTAGGCTCTCCTATGAGCCTAACATACCTGCTGCCATGACACTGTCTCCACATTGCCTTCCCGACCTGGATTCAATGCAGAATCCGTGGATGGGTTCACCATGGGTTTGGCAGTCTTCCTGGGACCTCCACGGCCCTACAGGAAGAATGCCAAACTCATAATAAGGCCCTAAGTCTCTTCAGGCACTATTACGCACCTCAGAATGGTTGGCCTTTGTTGCACAGATTAGTGAACTGATGTCACCAAAAAGCCGATACACCAACAATACCTTTGTACTGTGTGTTTACTCCGCCCTAAAATCTGCATACGTATCATAATCAATAAGTCAAATATGACTCAATGTCTGTCAACATATACTGCATTGTTGTACCAATATTGGCATAAACTGAAAGCAGGTTACCATAGTTCGGACATTTCATGATGGTAACACTCATGTGAAGTCAGTAAAGTATATTTTTCAAGTGTCAACATGAATCCTGTACTGAAGTAGCTTAGCAAGGTATCACATACTATCTACATACCTATGCTGTTGAAGACAGTCTGAAAGTAGTATTTGGGTGGATAGTTGGTACAACATAATGACATGCATAGCCCTTGTAACATTTATAATACACCTCATTAAAGAGCAAAAGCATCTTCACCTTCGACTCCTAAATATCTATAGGTATTTGAACCTTGTTGTGTTTTTGTGAAATGTTTTCACTAAATATGCTGGCTATCACCGTACTTAAAACGTTGCAAAACATCACACTAATCATTACATACAATGAATCATATATAATATATTTACTTCAAAGATTGAAATATTAATCACAATATGCAACATAGTGCACCTTTATGCATTTCAACATTTGCCTAATGAGTCATGAGTTTGGCCTGCATCTGAGTTTTGCTGATGGGATACTCATACATATGGTTTGGGCTATTTGGTACTCTGTCACCATTGTGTACACATTCCTGTCTGTGTTCAGGGCCGGACTGGCCGTAGCGGGCACCGGGCATTTCCCCGCCAGGTGGGCCGCCAGGGTGGGGGGCGGTTTTGGGCCCCTGGGGGGCCGTTTTTGTTACAGGGCCGTTTTTGCAGCATAGCTGCAATATCGGCCCCTGTAACAAAATTGGCCGAAACCAGCCCTGGCAAAGTGCTCGGCCGCACCCCCAACCCCGTGGGGGCCAGCCGAGCACTTTGCCAGGGCCGGTTTTAGTTACCAGTCCAGCCCTGTGTTTCATCAACATTTTATACTTAGCTCAATAATTTGGCCAAAAGCAGACTGCCTTACACACACAGTTGTAAAACAGTAAGATATCATGCTAATCTGTCACTGTTTAACATGTATGAAACAGTATTTCTGATGCAGAACACATTTCGAATATGTCTTTATACCAATATGTAGCCATCAATTCTGCAGTGTCCTGCCATGTTGCATCACATGCTCACTCTTGTTTGTGTAGAATCCCACCTTACCAACAATCAGTTGGTACATCCACTGTATCATAAGTGCCTAGTATACTATGTCACCTGTAATAGGGCTCACATGGCATCATCCACATCAGTGAAGAAGGATCACACCTAACACAATGAAGACCAGTTGCCTGTTTGTTACAACTGTCCCTCTTGACATATAACAACATGATGTGTGTGTGGAGTTAAGGCAGCCATGTGTCTGCTCAGAACAGTCAATTGATTGGGGACAGGAATCAGGTGGGAACATTATCCAAAAACAATAGCCTGGCTGTAAAAAAAATGGGTCATGTAACGTGTAACTCTTTTGAGAACTTACCCCCTTGTTGCTCCTGTTGGGCCCTCAACTTACATCAAGCTTCGAATAAACACTGCAAGAATGCGGGCCAATATGGGGGTCCGTGTGCAGTGCGCACCCCTCACACATTGGGAGGACCTCCCGAGCTGGACTATTTCGGGTCCAGGGTCTTAGGTCCTCATACCTCTTGCAGCAATGGCACTGCCTGTAGACTCCCAGGGTTCTCACCTTCCTGGCAATGGCCTTCCAAATGTTGCACTTCTGATGGGCGTTGACCTGTATGGATACATGAAAGGAAAGAACAATCAATGGTATTGAGACTTTTGTTTGTCGGTATTGCTGACACAAAAATTGTCTACAACTATCAGTAGCATAACTCATAAGTTACGATACAACCTGTGTATTGTCAATATATTGACCTAAACCAATATCCTCATACAGACTTTAATAGTGACCTGTTGCCGATCTTCATCCCATGTCATGGTCTCAACACACAAATCCAGGCCTGTGATATCATCTAGCCTAGGAACCCCTACATAATCTGTAATGTGACCTACTCCTGATCAGTGCTAAATATTGGGAACTAATGAAGCATAAACATTAATGATTATGGCACAGTGAATAGTGGCCAGAAATTTGTACATGACATTCTTTGAAATGTTAGTCCATTGAAAATAAGTGTTAGCTCAAGAAGTCAGGGAACTTCCACTTTCAACTGTTGTCCATTTAAAAGCATTCAGGGGCATAATCTAAGCACACCTCAAATTTTGATCTGCAAGGGAGATAGGTTGTTGTCAGCTGTACCTCAGTGCATCAGTTGTATGACCCTTTGACTTAGGCCCAGCCTGGCCCATGAATCTGAATGAGCACTGCTCAATGACAGGGTTTGCTATCTGCAGCCTCTTGATCATGATGTCAAATGAACACCGCCTTTCCTCAACATTTACATTACAAGGGTCACCTTGTGCTCATCCAAGGCTGTGTGCTACTCTGGAGGGGTCTGGAAGCTCCCAAACTACATTTTGGAGAGCCCTGTTCCAGGCTGAAAGATTTGTGGGACTATACATATAGCTAACATAATTTTCAATTTGGTTGGATACAGTACCTACATATCTCCAGGTGTAAAGAGTTAATGATGTGTTTATCATTTTCCATGATGTTGTTTGGTAACTTATCACAAGTACATCAAACATATACATTCATAGATCTCTACATACGCATGTGAACCTAGGGCTTGTAACACACAACACGCATTGATGGTGTTGTATATTTGACAATGAAGATAGCATACAATTCCCTAACATCACTGTCCTATGTAAGGACCACATTATGTGACACTTACCATCAATTACTACACTTCACTCTGGAACTCAAAGGGGCATAGTAGCTTGTGGAAATGGAAAAGAGCCAGTTAAACAGATTTACATATGTATGCCAGAAGTACCTGTTCTTCTGGAGAGCCATAGAGATGGTCATATAAGGAGAGGACCTCCTTTGCCGACAACTCCAAATCCTCTGGCTTAAAGGCAGGGGCCCTCTCAGTTGTTGGACCTGGCATGGTTGCTCCCAGAGGTCAGAAACAGCAGCAAAAGTGGAGGAGGTCTTGATAGCAGCAGTGTTAGGAGGCAAGTGAGCTTTTTTCCAGCCTCTGCGTACATGTACGCGACTTATGCGATCGTCAGCATAGACGGACACAGCCATTGGTCTTCTACCTTTTCATTTACCAACGTTAGCCTATGGCTGTGTCCTTTGTGGAGGTTACCACACACTGCATGGTTGACTGACGCTGCCGTCTGATTCCAAATGTCCTATTGGCGAGGTCAGGCATCTGCCATTTTAGGACTCCAAACTAGTGTGTTAGTGGCTGTTAAGTGTGTTATCATGACTCCAAATGGGGGCTACTTTGTTCAAACAATAACACTTCAATGGACACTTATTTTCTGAAAATAAACATTTATGTGTAGTGTGTTACTGTGCTGAAATGTGAGATTAGCGCTGTGTTGTGTACACCTCTGTTGACGGTGTTTTTGGAGGAAATAAGTCAAAATATCAAAAATTGTGTGAGTAATATATTTTAAAAGGATTATATACACACTTTTATTCTCAGATTCATATCAAGGCAATAAATGTAATTTGTGATGGTTAAAGGACAAGAAGCAAAGGTCGCTTCTAAATATGTTTTAACCCATATACATTTTTAAAAATAGGTGACTTTTGCAACACATATGTAGCTGTTGATCATGTATTAAATGTTCACGTCTTTTCAATGCAGACATATGAACCCTGGGAGACTGAGGAGATGGCCGCCTCTGGTGTACCACCCATGTCCAGCCCTTGCCACCATGGAAGATAGGGATATCATCAAGAAGTTCAGGTTGAATAGGCAAACAATTCTGGATTTATGTCTTCAGCTGGAGCCAGATCTACAGCCTCACAGCAGACATCCCACATCTATTACACCAATTGTCAAAATCATGGCTGTACTTCATTTTGTGGCCACAGGATCCTTCCAATACACTGTGGTAATATATGGTGGTATGTCACAACCAACTTTCAGTGGTGTGCTACAAGAAGTTCTATCAGGGAGAGGTGTGGCACAGCGGCCAGGGCGGCTGACTCCAGAGCACGTGGTTCAAGGTTCGATCCCCGGCACCGGCAGCAGCTCAGCCCAGCACCATGTGACTCTGGGCAATAGCTCGCTTAATCTCCCCAACGGCCCACAGCACCTTGAGACCCTTAGGGGTGATTCGATCGTGCTTTACAAATACCGGGTTACAAAATACCGAGTTATCTTCAATGATGAGACACATCAACAGCTTCATCCAGTTTCCACGCCAGCAGAATTCAGCCAATGTGATGGGTGATTGCTATGGTTTGGGTCGCCTACCACATATGGTTGGAGCAATTGATGGCACACATATTGCCTTAGTGTCACCACACGCCAGAGAACAGGTGTACCGGAATCAAAAGAACTTCCATTCAAACAATGTACTAGTTGTCTGCTTATCGGATTTGTACATCACAGGCGTCGGTGCCAGTTTCCCCGGCTCTGCCCATGATTCCTTTGTACTACGGAACAACCCCAAACCCCTGAAAATGATTCAACTTGGACCTGAGAGTGCCTGGCTTGCTGGACGGTACAATCATTCATAATATTTTTGGGGTATTGCTAGTAGCATGATCGGGAGTTGTGTTGCATAGATTTGGGCCTTCTAGTCTTCCATCTAGAAGATTCAGCTTATCCCAACCGACCATGCTTGTTAGAACCACTGAGGAATCCAACAACACCAGGGAAGTCCGCTTCAATGAGACCCATGGACGAACATGGCGGCCAGAGATACGGGCTTTTGGACTCCTAAAGGCCAGATTTCGATGCCTGGACATAACTGGTGGAGCCCTCCTCTACTCACCCGCTAAGGTGTGCCAAATCGACGTGGCCTTCTGCATGCTCCACAACATCACCCTGCAAAGGAACATCCCTTACATCGCAGAGGATGGAGACCATGAAGAGCCTCTGTGTTAGAATCCAGATATGCCAAATGAAGAAGATAGTGGTGAAGAGGGAGGAGTTGACTTACGTCTAGATGTCATTGATAACTTCTTCTCATGAGTGTAAGTATATCTTTACATGTAATGTCTTGTACGATTACACCAACTATTGATGTGGTGATGAGAGTAGTATGTGATGGTACTTTGTTGGGAAGGCCAAGTTCTGAGGCAATCAGGCCAAAGTTGTTTGTAGATCAAAATGTGGACACATCGACTGGGTTCAGTTACATTGGTTATTCCTTATTGTATTGTAAAACTGTGTCCTCCAAAAGTTGACTTTGTAATGTGGCCATCGTGTTCTGTGTGAATGGTAATAATGTTTTGCTTAATTTTTTTTCATCTGTTTTAGGTTCCTTTACTGTGTCATCTTCATTTGGACATTTCAGAGTTGTGACATGGGCAGCTGTGTGGTGCTGTTTCCAAGTACAAAGGGAACCTGGGTAGATGCTGGGAAAGACAGACACAGACTTTGGATGTACAAATCTTATACCAAGGCAACTTGCACTGTGATTGGATGGGGAGATTTGAATATTACATTGGACTTGTTCTCTGTCGTGTATTGGCACTAAAGCTATACGTGTGCCATCATTTGCTTAAAACACATGTGGTTGTGGAGCCAACTCATGCTTATCTCCCTACACATTGGCAAAATCCTCATTGTGTGTAAAGTGTATGTAGCTGTTGATGTGTCTCATCATTGTAGGACATACTTCTTGTGGCACACCACTGAAACTTGGTTGTGACATTCCACCAGATACTGGAACAGTGTTTTGTAATGATCCTTTGTCTAAAAAATGTGGTGCTGCTATGGTTTTGTCTCTTGGTGTTATTGATGTGGTCTTACTTATGTGAGCCAGAAGATCTGGCTCCAGCTGATGACATGAATCAATGAAAATGTGCCTATTCTATTTTATTGTTTTGAACATATCCCCTTCTCCCATTTTGGCAAGGTCTGGAACTGGAAATGTGAAAACTGGCATTGATTATTAGTCTAATGCACGGATTGCTATGTCAGCGCAAATGTTGACAGACAAGTATTAGTCAAATGGGATACGCATAGTAGATCATGATTGAATGGTATGCCATATTTGGGGATTCATATTTGGGAACTTGAAATAAACAATACCTACTTGCA
Organism: Calotriton arnoldi; assembly: GCA_963921515.1. NCBI lineage: Eukaryota > Metazoa > Chordata > Amphibia > Caudata > Salamandridae > Calotriton > Calotriton arnoldi. Next base: position 1,569,928 of record CAWUFW010001860.1, on the reverse strand, counting down.
AATCATCCATGTTGACACAATCTTTTCATGTTCTGTCATTGTCAAGTTGTGATGGAATTAAACACATTAATTGAAAGAGTTGAGATATACAACACCAGTCTATGATTTTTGACTTGCAAATTTATTGTACCAAACATGATGAAAATAGAGAGGGTAAACATATCAAAAGTAAAGCAAAAAGTGAAGAGATCAGTCATGGTGAATGAAACCCTAGTTGTAGATCCAAAATTGCTTGAAGTCCAATGTCCAAAATTCTACTGGCATCAGAAAGGCAAATGTGTCCAGAAATAGTCCTCAGAGTGATTGGTAGGTACACACTGGGGGAAATTAGCATTGAGTTTCTTGCTGGCAGTGGCAGAGGTCTTGCCATCCTCACCTCCCGGTGATCTGTGTGGACATCCCCTGGTGCGGGGGGCCGGGATCCACAGCTGCAAAGGTAAGGAGGGCTGTACGTGGTTCTTCCGGTGGCAGGGCCTCTCTTCCTGTGGCCAATGCAGATGGATCTGCTGTTGTAGGACCCCAGGAAGGGCTAGATGTGTTGGGAATGCCCTGCACATGTGGGTGTAAATGTTCTGCAGCACCCCAATCAGGGAGCCCATATTATAATCATGGGCCTCCATCTGGTGGCTTTACTCCCTCTGCAGCTGCTGCATCTTCCGAAGCTTAGTGAGTACCTGGCCCTTCGTGTCTTGGGACTGATGGTAGGCTCACAAAACTTGGTAGATGGTGGTCTGGGTGTCAGTGACCCCAATGGACTCAGTACACTGGCCCACAAACACCCTCTCATGACCCACTACCTTGTGCCCTTGGCCCAGTGTGACCCTTTAGACTGGGTCCTAGGTGAGCTGGAGGTGGTGTGATCTGAGCATCACCCAGGGCTGGGGGGCACACAACCGGTGTCAGAGTGGGAGGGACACAGAAATAGGAGGCTTCATGTTGCTGAGGTGTCACAGCTGGGGTGGGAGGTGATAGGATGGGCACAGGGAGTGTCACTGGAGCCAACGGCCCAGACTGACCAGATGTACCAGGCTCCTCAAGCTCCTCCGTATCACCAGGAGTGCTCACTGAAGCCTTGATCCTCAGCAGGAGTGGAGGTTCCTTCAGTGGCTGGTACCTGCCTATATGCTCAGCCTGTTTGACTAATTGAGAAATGGAGAACATTTTTATTAGAAAAAGTGTTTATTGTACATTCAAATTATTTGAGACAAACAATGTAGATACCTAGAAGACAAAATAGGTGGAGATTATTGTGAAGATAGCTTCCAGTGGTATTGAACATATTTCCCAAACATTTTTCAATTTCAAACAGTAGAACTTCAAATCAGAAGGTAATCAGATATCCTGAAATGTTCATGTAATGATTAGGGAGTATACCTTACATCTCCCAACCATTCATCCCAACACAGTGGAGAGGTGAAATGTGTAATTAACAATTCCAAGGCCTGCCTGACTACAAAACAGACATTTCCACTACTTGGATGGATGTTTGGCATTAGTCATCATGTGAACGGTGCAGTGTCAATATTTGCAAGTACCACTTATATTCAGCATAGTCCTTTGCATACATGACAAAGTGTCAACACTGTTTGATTAGTGAAACTCATGACACCAATACAATTGGTAGAGTGGAGCAGGACAACATTCAGAAAACAACTCAAGCCATTTTCATTGGAGAGCATTGAAAAGGGATTGCTCACTACATGACACTTTACCATGTGTTGAAATCTGTTAGGAAAGAAACAATGAGCAGCATGACATAACACTATTTTATAGAGGAAGAGAAACATCGTGGTAGTTGCAGTCTTTTCAAAGACAACTTCCCAACCCTTGCAAAATCGTTACTGGAACATATCTGTGGAAAATATGCAGTGGAAAATGGTCATACACTTACATTTTGACACACAAATGTGTAATGGGTTATTTGGTGTTGTAACACTTACAGGCACCATTCCATCATGTGACATATAATGGAGATTGACACCTCTAATATTAGATGCAACACAATGTATTCATACAAACAATAATAATTATCTGATACTGATACTTTGAGGTTTGTTTGTTATGAAAATATGTTTAGGACACATTGGCAATAGCTGATTTGAGAACAAACAGGACATTGAGGTTTATTGTGACTTTGCAAAGTGTCACTTACCAGACTCCACTCCACCAGGTATTCCTGTCATGCCGTCAGTATGTAGGATCTGCAAGACCTTCTCCTCCCAGGGCCTGAATGGTATTGGGGGCCTGGGAGAACCACCACCAGTCCTATTGGCCTCCAGATGATGTTTGGAGGCCAGGAAAAGCACCCTCCCCTGCAGGCTGTTCCACCTCTTCCGAATTTCATCCTATGTGCGCAGGTTGTTAGCTACAGCATTCACTCTGTCAACTATGCTGGCCCACATTAGTCTTTTCTGTGATAGGGGTGTATTTTGGGCTTGGGCTCCTAACAATGGTTGCTGTACTCTTAGGGCCCGATTCACAGAACTAACTTAAGACAAAATCCTAAACTTACTACCATTTTGGTATTCACAGAAGGCACTTACTCATTTTGGTATTCACAGAAGGCACTTACTCATTTTGGTATTCACAGAAGGCATTTACTCATTTTGGTATTCACAGAAGGCACTTACTCATTGATGAGTAAGTGCCTTCTGTGAATACCAAAATGAGTAACTTACTCATTTTGAGTAACTTACTCATTTTGAGTAACTTACTCATTTTGGTATTCACAGAAGGCACTTACTCATTTTGGTATTCACAGAAGGCACTTACTCATTGATGAGTAAGTACCGTCTGTGAATACCAAAATGAGTAACTTACTCATTTTGAGTAACTTACCCATTTTGAGTAACTTACTCATTTTGGTATTCACAGAAGGCACTTACTCATTTTGGTATTCACAGAAGGCACTTACTCATTGATGAGTAAGTGCCTTCTGTGAATACCAAATAGTAAGTGCCTTCTGTGGATACCAAAATGAGTAAGTGCCTTCTGTGAATACCAAAATGAGTAAGTGCCTTCTGTGAATACCAAAATGGTAGTAAGTTTAGGATTTTGTCTTAAGTTAGTTCTGTGAATCGGGCCTTATGAATTTCATCCACCATAACTGACAATTCTCCCTCAGTAAAACATGGATTTTTGGAGCCTGCCATTGTGCACAAAATGAAAAATAAGATAATTATTAACTACAAGGTACTAAAAGAAAGGGGATAAAGGGATAGGAGACAGATGAGAATGAAAACCATAAAATCTCTGTTCACTGGCAGAGCCTCTGGGATCAAACATCGTGGTGGAGCTGGAATCGAAAAGAATCATGGTATGAAATGGGGTGTGTTTTATAGTGTGTTATGCAGGTGTTTCCATTTGGCCAATTGACATCAGGTGTGTTCTGCTAGCATCCATCCGGTGGCCACAGTGATGGTGCATTGTTGAGCATGTACCGCAACAGACTCACTCCATCTTTGAACCGCCGCTAGTAGACTGCCAGCACAACTGTGAAATCTAAATCAGCTTAGTGGGATCCACCGCCCTGACAGTGATGGAGTAGTATTCGCCAGCATCGGAGTCCACCGTGTCGACGGCGGTCTGTGTTTACTGCGGCAAGAAACACTGTTGACGCGGACTGCAAGTCAGACTGCATGCATCTAAATATGGCCACCGAAAGACTGTAGGCTCAGTGGAGTACTAGAGACTGCCACTGCAGCAGGATGGCGGTAATTTCACCAAGATCAAAATCAGGCCCTAAGTCTCTGTACTATGAAGTTCGTGTTGGTCTAATACACACTGTATAACAATTGGATTGGTATTACACTGTGATAAAGGCTATGGGCAGGAATTATGTCACAAGGAATTTCATAGATCACTCAGTAGACGAGGCTTTTGGTGTTGGTGATCCACTCGAGCAAACCATGGGGATAGGAAACATGCATTACAATAATTCTCATGAGGGTGTTTTAGGAGGGATTTTATATTGTTTAGACAGAAGTAATTTTGTAATCTTATTATGGTATGCTTTTGAGAAGCTTTTGCCCAACACAGTAGGTCTGAGTTGGTTATGGTGATAAGACATTGATATAGGTTGCAAGCTTGAGTGTTTGTTATGAAAAGTCATGATAAAGCCAGTAGGCCTGACATATTTATTGTCACATATGTTAAAGTCAATAAGCATTTAAGAGTGGATTATTATTACTCTGTAGCGAAGCCTAAAGATAGGTATTTTATTACATGGAATCTCACAGATTACCATTGTAGCCAAGGGTTTCGATGTTGGTACCCCCTCTGACAAACCATGGGTATAGAAGATTTGCACTGTGAGAATCAGTGGGGTTCTGACCTTTGCAGACTGGACAATTTGAATTCTAGAACATGGGAATGTGTTTTTCTGTGTAAGAATCTATGTTCTTGCAGTTGCTGCTAGAAATAAAAACTGATGGTTATGTAAAAAAAAAAAATTAAATATCCTTGACTTCAATTGTTATTATGTAACAACCGGCACCGCCTGTGTTAACAATGTACTGCGACTTTAACAGAAGTATGGGATAAAATCAGCTGTGTTCAATTGAATCTCGTGCATTTTTTACTATAACTAATTGGGTAGCGAGAAATGTAAGCAATATCACCACATTGCCTATTGCAATGGGGTGACAAGCACACCTATTAACTGTGTCTTCCTCAATGTATCACTTGACAGTTTACGGTGACAAGAACATCTAAAACACTTCTGTGGTAATTATGCCTGCAATCCTCTTTCTTTTCTACAGGCATATTGAGCGCATATTGAGCACATGTGGCAGTGACTCACTAATGTGCACACAGTAATTAATATCTACAACACTTTATTAGACAAAAGCCTTTAAATTAACAATTTTAATTGTATGTAGCCTCTAAATATAGTGGTGGAAAGAAGCTCAGCCCTTTTTCCTTTCATGTGAAGAACTGGTACACCACCGTTTAATAGGGAACAGTGGTGTGAGGCATTTGATGCATACCTTGACACCATTGCAGGAGACACTTTTTCTTCAAAAAAGAAAAAATCCTTACTTATTTATAGGTCAAGTCTGGGACATAGAAGTTTTTTGAAAACGTTGCCTTTAGAAGTTAAGATATGCACAGGTGAAGGAGGAAATGTCACAGAAATTGTTGATGAATATGTCTCTCTCTTGAAAACTCTTGATAAAAGATTTAATCCCAGAATTTTTTTTCCATTGGAACAACATCAGTTCTTACATAGATCTTCATTCCATCGAAATCCAATTGATGAATTTGCAGCTAATTTACGAATGCTAACAACTAGGTGCAATTATTGTGATCACAAAGGTGAGGGGCCCGATTCACAAAGGTAAAGTTTGACGGAAGTCTAACTTTACGACTTTCGATATTCACAAAGGGCATTTACTACTAGTACACACCCTTTGTGAATACCGAAAGTCGAATTACGACTTTCAGTATTCACAAAGGGCATTTACGAGTAGTAAATGCCCTTTGTGAATACCGAAATTCGTAAAGTTTGACTTTCATCTAGCTTTACCTTTGTGAATCGGGCACGAGATCTTTAGAGACCAATCAATTTAAAAAAATTATTTCAGAAAATGTTTTTGTTAACAGAAGATCCTGACTTAGACACTGCATTTAATGTAGCCAGAAGTATTTAACATTACCGAGGTAGAAAAACAAAATGCTAATTCAGATATTGATCAAATGTAAGTGCAAAATGAGAATTTTAGATCCATCCGAATGTGTAAAAAACATGAAAGTGAGCGTTTTCATTGTGGTAGTAAATCACATATAAAAATTGCCAAGCTATGTCCAGGCCAAAATCAATCATCTTCTAAGTGCATTAGGAGGGGGATTTAAACATGATGCAGGACCATTTTGGGTAACAAGGGGAGTGTCAACCATCCTGTTAAACTAATTGACAATACCACATGCGAAGACAGAGATTTTTTTTTAATGATATCCAGTTCTGAGAGTGAGAAAGATGATGTGGTTGAAATAGCATTCATTGATGTATGTGATGTATGCATAAATTGACAGGTAGTCAAGGTAATGGTTGATTCTGCATCATCTTTCACCCTCATCAGTGATAAAGAGTTTTGTAATCCTAAACAAGCGCATCTCCTGGGAGTACATTTACGACCCTGTCACCTAATGCAGTGCAGCACCCAAAGCTGTTGCGTGGCATGACAGGAAGAGAGAAGGAAAGTGCCATAACTACAGAAATATGGCACTGTCTTCCCCTCTCCCTAACACTGGTGCAAAATCAAGTTGCTGAGCCCCACACACACACCTTTGCACCATAGTGCAAGGGTGTCTACGTGAGACTAGCATAGGCTTTGTACTGAAAGGGTATCCTTCCAGTACAAAACACTACACCTAGACAAACTGTAAAACTTGCAAAGTCAAAAAAGAAAGAAGAAATAAAATAATTTGTCCTTGAAATGCCAGCTTCAAAGTGACGTTACTTTTTGGTGCAAAACCCTGTCTACTATTGTTAGTAGATAGGGTTTTGCAAGAAAAAGCATGGATGGTAGCACAGAAATACCCATGTACCACTCATGTAATGACCCTCTGATGCAAGGTATTGGAAAGTGGGTTAATAGTAGTGGTAAATATGCATCTACTACTGGAAATAAGGCCACCAACACAGTCTAGGGCCCAGTATACGTCACAACACATTTTTCCCATGCTCAATCCTTGGTAGCTTGGCTGCTAGCACTCAGGCTTAACTTAGGCGACAGGTACGTAAAGCATTCAAAAACACCAATTCAGTAAATAAATAAGACACAACACACAATATAAATCCCACACCAATTTATAAAAATATTTTTATCTTCAAAATGACACCAAAATGACACAAATCCAATGTAGGGAACCGGAGATATGAATTTTTAGAGATTAAACACGTTCTAGCACTTAGAAACCTTTAGCACCACTCTGGGACATCTGATAGCGCTTGACCGGTACAAAGTCAAACTTTCAGGCTGACCGCGATGGAGCCTTGAGCGGATACACTGAGCTGGAGGCCCCCGTCAAAATTTTGCCTTCAGACTTAGAAACGTTTCTGGAGCTTTTTCTTCTCAGGGCCCTCACTGCTCTTCACGAGTTGGAATTCGTTGAGGGTTCACCCGCTTGACTTTCAGGGAGCTCTCGGACAAACTGTGGAAGTCAGACTACCGAAGCTCTTCAGTGGGATGAACCTAGAATCCGGGGCTAGGTAGTGGTTGAAGGTGGCTCCTTATGGAGCTTTTTTCCCAAAGTTGCTTCAAACTTCTCCAAACTTCTGGAACTTCTTCTTGAAGTTCCTCTTGAGAGTCCAAAGGGTCCAAAAAAGACACGGTCTGGAAGCTCCAAGGTGGTCCTTGAAAGTTTTGGACCAAAATTCCCAAAGTGCACCTGGACAAAACCCTAAAAGTTCCACTGGACGAATTCCAGGCAGTGGACTCTTGGTGGTTATGATGCAGGTGAACTCTGTTAACCTGATTATTGTAGGGAGTCCACTCTTTAATCCTTTAGAAGCAAGGTACATCTACAGGACTGTAGTTCCATATAGTGCAACAGGTTCAGACAGTCAGCTTGCAGGGCCTGGTGGTGCAAATCAAGTTTCCAGCATGGCAATCCTTATTCTTCTCTTAGTTTCAAGCAGCAGATCTGAGAGGCTCTGCACCTTTCAAATATTTATTCAGTGTTCTCTGGGGTCAGGCAGGAGAGCACTCCTGTCCAATAAGATGCAAGGTAACACCCCAGAGCATGACCACTTTTTCTAAAGTGTAGCATAATCTTCTCCTGGAAAGCACTATTCCTCCAAAATTCATCATGGCTGCAATCTCAGCAGAGCATAAAGAGCTAACTAAATCAACTATCAGTATGGCTTATTTCCATAGCCCTCCACCCCCTATCATCTGCAGATTCCTTCCTTGAACCTCCCATCTGGCTGGGTCAGAGGGGATGGGGTAGTCAGACCTGGCATTCCCTGCCTGTCCTGTTCCACCTTTGAAAACCTCATGCTTTATGACTCCTCCCCCTTGCTCTGGCATTCCGGTGTAAGCAGAACCCTCTGCAGCAGATAGCCTCTCCCCTGGTGAGCCACTTATCACTTCATCAAAACAGCCTGGCTAATCCTGGTAACTCTGACCAATCAGAGAAGACTGCAGGAAGGCTGAATTTTGGCTTACCAACAAGAAAGTCTCTTAACTTCTTTTCACGCAATTTAGGATAAATTCACCCATAGCATATTGTTGGATGTATCAATATCCTTCTTCTACGTCTTTGAATGATAATTATTCAATTCTAGCAATATGTATGCGTTCATAAACTATTGCAATGTTATCCTATGTGGCTAGGCATCTACAATGGGAAAATAAAATGTGCAATGTCACCAGGGCATATAAAACATATTCTATAAGGGCCCTGCTTATAGTTACATGACCCCCACCCCTGGGACACCTAGGGGAGACCTTGGGTGTCCTGGATATGCAAAAATAATGTAGATCCTCACTCCACAGTGCTTATAGCACCTAAGTCAATTTGGGAAGGGGCTTTACTACAATGAGTGAAATGTGCAATTTCCCTATCTTCAGGGCATATATAACATCTTTTATAAGGACCCTGCTTATAGTTACATGACCCTCCACCCCTGGGACACCCAGGGGAGACCCTGGGGGTACCTAATATGTAAATATAATGTAGATTATCACTTTTTAAGTGCCCCTACCACCAAAGTCGAGTTTGGTCACAATTTACATTTAAAAACAGTGCTGCAATGTAGGGCTGCTTTTAAAATGACCTCAGGCATTCAGCAGTGCACACATGCAAGTGCAGAGGGTGATGGCCTCTAAACTGCCCTATTATATACTAGGGACTTCTAGGTAGTTTTAACCCCCCCGCCCTATTATCTACCAGGGACCTAAAGGGTAGGTCAGGCAAATTATACATGTACCCTAATACATAGGGGCATATTCTCAAGGACTTATCGCCGAGTTAGAGGCACTTTATCACAGCCAAAGTGGCAATAGATTTATCGCCCTATTCACAAGCAGGTGCTAACAACCGATATCGCCAGTTTTCCTGCGATAGCAGCCGCAAAAAACATTACCACGGATGACACCGGCAACTAACGCTAATGAGATGCAGAGTAGGCGTTCCTGTGCAAAAAGCCGCGATAACACTACTTCGCAATATTCTCTACGACCAGCCAGATCGGCGATAAGATCCCAAAACAGGCGATAAGGCGCGTTAGCAGCAGGGATTTAACACCTGCTCTTACCTGGTGTTAAGTCGGACGACAACCAGCACCACAAAAGGGAGCCCAGACCAGAGCCACACCTGAAGAACAACAGATGCCATGGAGCTACTGATCATGCAGCTCGGAGCCCCAAGAGGGCCACAACACCCACCGCCACCCCCCCCAGGACCCCTCCCCCGGGGCCCTACCCCGGACAAAGATATTTAACATCAACTTTTCGAAATCATGAACAAAACAATTCGCCTGATGTCGCACAAGTACAACAATTAACATTCATGTGTGGTCAGAGAAAGGAGAATCATCCATTCATCATTGAATTTCCAAACAAATTATTTTATTAAAATTTAACTCAAAACAACTATTCGGAAGAGCCATGGCGGGTCTTCTCTGGACAATCTGTAAGACACAGCCTGCAAGACAAAATTCAAGATAAGAAGGTGTGTCATGCGCTCATCAAAGGACAGAGAGAGAGAGAAAGAGAGAGAGAAAGAAAGGGAGAGAGAGTGAAAGAGAGGGAGAGAGAAAAAGAGAAAGGGGGAGAGAGGGAGAAGGAGAGAGAGAGAGCAACAGAGGAAGAGAGAGAGACAGTGAAAGGAAGAGAGGGAGAAGGAGAGAGAGAGTAACAGAGGAAGAGAGAGAGACAGTGAAAGGAAGAGAGGGAGAGGGAGAGAGAGTGCTGACACTGTGGACCCAGGCCTCACTGCTCACCTGCTGCCACCGGTGTGTCTCCAACCACGTGCCGGTATACAATGTAGTCCACCAGGTCCCTTATCTGAAACAGAGTCCAGATTTATGAATGGCAGAGGTCATATCATTGAACACGCCATCATCGCTTAGCCGCCCCTGCGCACACAGGCTGCTGCACCCCAGCCCCTTCCCGCGCCCAGCGGTGTTTGCCCGCCCCTGCGCACCCAGGCCTCACTGCTCACCTTCCGCCACCAGTGAGTCTCCATGAGGGCCCACCACGTGCCGGTGCAAGCTCCAAGCCCAGGGCCCACGTCCTTGGCAGCCTCCACATCATGCGGCCCCGCGGGCCACCAGGTCACACACGTGATTCTGGGTCTGTGAACCGCGAGGCAACGCCACGTGGCGGTAGACCCGCGCTGCCGCTGGCTCAGGCTTACACTGCGGTCCAGCAGGGCTCACACAAATCCTTACCAGTCCGGACCACCAGGACGGCGCATCATCGCAGGCTGCACACCCGCTCAGCACTTAAGGTGCCCCTACCTCAGTGCACTGAAAGTCACCGTCCCGTGGCTGTAGGCCCGTGCCGGCCGCAGTGTATCCGGTGCCACTAACTCTGTGCAACGCAAGTCATGGACCCTTTATGATTGAGTCTCGTGATATGCCAGGCGGATGCAGCCATGTCACCTCCAGCAGTGGGGAAGAACTGGGACACGTAGCGACGTCGTCCCCCCCTTTATACGTAAGCCGAGTGGGCTTTGGTCGGCGTACGCCAGGCCAGCGTAGGGGTGTGAATAATTTTCCCTGGGCTCTGGGCGTGGTTCATTTCTGGGCTGGACAGGAAACCAACTGATGCGTGTGTCTCTATTGCAGTGTCTGCGCCACACGGCCCGCAATCGACAATGTTGCAATGTTGCATGCACCCGGAGGGTGGCCGCGCACAAAGGGATTGTACAAGGAGCGCAAGGCCGCTCGGGCTCTTGGCTCATGCATGCCAACTGTTGTGTGTGGATCGCTATTGGTGCACCATAAGCCTAAGGCCTAGCCTCAATTGCAGCACGAAAGCCACATCACATTCCCAGAATGCAAGCAGTAGTCAGACTAACATTAGGGATGAAAGCTCCTTTGTCTCAATACATAGGCCGGAAGGACATCTGCACCTCCGACCTTGGTCTTGCATGCGGCAGGCACCCCCTGAGAGAGATACCATAGCAGATGATGACGACTCCCACACTACGCACAGCGCTAATGAAAGACCAACGTATCCACAACCCACACACAGAAGTTCTTGCTCGAGGTACTCTTGCATGGAATGCCCTTGACACCTACATACACAACAACCCATACGTCCAAACGTTGCACACACATACGACTCATTGCTCCGAGCTGTGGCATATCATCCACATAACTGCCGCAGGTCAGAGGAGTGCCGGTTCTACGAGAGCCAACAACGCAATGGCAGAACATCCCGGGCGCATGCACAACGCCTGTCACGTGGAACTGTACCGTGACCGAATGCTGCCTGTTAGTGTCTGATGCATAGGTCTGCATGTTGTGGCCCTTGTCTTGCCCATACTGACACGCACATGCTAATAAAGTCTACGCAACTCCACTAGTGTCCAATTGTGATGAGTGTTGATTAGAATGACAAATCTTGTGCCTCAATGAGCATTGTCCGTACACAGGGAGGGACTGACTGACGCATTTCACTTAGGGGTGAGTCCCTATTGCCAGCTCCACCTCTGTGAGCCAGACATAGTGGTTGGGATAGTTGCTGATAGACCTCTGCTCTTACGTGTCTTCAGCGATGTGAGTATGGTGTCCATATTCTTGACATGTGGATCAATGTGATCCATCACTACAGGCTGTGTCCACCCAGTTGAGTGTGAGTAGGTATGCGAAGAGATGTTCTGTTGTCAAATGTGATGGTGGACACCACTTTAGGCCTGCCAACGACTTTGACATTTCATACCCAGCCCTATTTCAAACATTGCGTGGGGCAAGGTTGAGAAATTGCGCGATTGTTGTTTCAGAGCAATGAGGCCACAGCTAGTGCACACATTCCCAGTCATCTCACTTCCGATGTGTGTCACGGTCAAACATGCGCATTGCTTTCATTTCCCAGGGTGTACCTTTTGCCCTGCTCCTGGAGGTGGGTTGCCGGTGCTTTCCATGAGCTGTTGTAGGACGCCCGTGTTGACATTGTGTTGACATGTATGTTGACGCATTCTTCAAGTTTACATACAGACTGCATGACAATGTACATTGTGACTGTTTGGGAGGAGCTGACTATTTGAAGCGGGACAGTGGACATTTGAACTACATCACGGATGTGAGGTTGTACACGTACATTTTCATCTCACAGTTTCCTGCTATGCCAGATGTGATTGGCCAGTTTCTACGCACAAGCGGAACCAGTTGTGTCCTCTGTTCTGTAGTGAGAGTGTTGCACTTTGTACCACATTGTCGTCAATGATGATGTGCTGTTATTGCTATGTGTGTGTGCTGCATTGTGGGAGAGTCACCCCTGCAGCTGTGATTTTGCTGCCCCTTATCCCTTTGAGGCGGTGTGCCTTTGACTTCTGTGCTTCTACAGTGCTGAGATGTTGCAGACTTGGGTAAATTGGGCTCTTGGTGGGAGTTGGGACTCTGGGGCATGGTTTGTCCGCAGATGTGTTGTTGACGTCAGGGGTTATTTGTGCACGTGGATGTGTCAGAGTGTGACCTGCTCCTTTACGGATGTGGTCCACACTCAGCCTCCTCAGTGTCGTGGCGTGCAACATGTCATGATATATTCAACAAAAAGGACAGAAGGTCAAGGCACTCAAGACCAGCACTAGTCAGTATAGTTTTTCTATATTCATAGCAAAGATATGGTGCAAAGAGCCAGGAACGTGACCTTCCTACGTCCCTAATTTTTTGGTAAACCAAAACCACATAGAACAGACTAGCTCAGCACACAACTATGATCAAGTACAGTTTCAAAAAATATATAAATATGCATTAATATGCAATCATCAATGATTGAGCATCAGCAAAATGTCTCCCAACAAAATCAAGTAAAACTTTGATTTGCTAAAAACAAATCCTTCCTTTATTGTTTTGTTCCTTTATTCAAAATTCTTTAAAATCGTAACACAGAATTCATAGCCGACGCGGCGCGTTTCGTCCCAACGGGACTTCTTCAAGGCTATAAAAATACATACAGGACAAACATTAATATAGACATATTAAAAACACAATATTTACAAAGCACAAAATTAAATCAAACTAACCATCATATCGTTATAAAATAATTGATATAACAATCATAACCATCAAGACATATTCATCTCGTGTGGCTGAATTTGTTCATAGGGAGACAATGAGTTGAAGCAATTAATACAAACACGCAATATGATCATCGCATCATTATAAAATGGTTGACATAACAATCATAAGCATCAAAATATGTTCAACTTGTTCATAGGAAGTCATTGTAAGTCTAACACAGGGAGAATCTTGCTAAATACAAAAATAAATCAAAGCGATAACTACAAACACACAATATAATCATGTTATTACTCAAAAACTAGCAAAAATTATCAAGCATACCTTAGTGTTGAGCGATAAGGAAAAGCACACACGATTATTGTATGTCGTGAACGCTGAAATGTATAAGGGTTTTTATGACCCAGAATCTAAAACAAGAATAGAAGATTGAGAAGTTAGCCTTCAATGAATGCTATGTGCATATGCATGTCTAAAAGGCAAAATCGCTAATGAGAAAGTGTGTTGTTTTATACATAAGCACACATTGCTTTATTTCAATCTAATACAATCATAATTGAAAGAATATTTAGTGTGCGCATATTCTGATCAAATTACATAAAAATCCCATGACTAGCCATTGTAAAAAATGCATCCCAAAGACCTCGACCAACCATTTCCTAACCTTGGAGATACTTCAGATAATATACCTCACTCAAAACTCCAAACTATAAGGCCCAGATAAATTCTAAAGCGATACAGTATAATAACTACCAAAATTGTGCGTTTGTTCCAATTTACATGGACAAGATAATAAAAGCGCATCGTTTATCTATAGCTACTTACATATGTGGAATCGCGTGGCGGCGTGAACCAAAGTCAAGAATTGTCACAACCGAGCACCCATGAGGCTTCGTATATATAGTAAAACTAATGAACACACACCTGTATAGAATCGGTGTGCTGCCGACAGCAACAAGGACAATTCTTGTGTCCTGCAATCAAAGATTGTGGAAAAGGAGTCGGCCATTTTATAATGTATATTTGTTCAAGACTCCAAGCTGTAAGGCCCAAATAAATTCTAAAGCGATGCAGTATAGTAACTGCCAAAATTATGCGTTTATTCCAATTATATGGACAAAATGATAAGAGCGCATCGTTAATCTATGGCTACTTACATATGTGGAATCGCGTGGCGGCGTGAACCAAAGTCAGGAATTCAATGGAATTGTCAGAACCGAGCACCCGTGAAGCTCGTATATATAGTAAACCTAATGAGCACACACCTGTATAGAATCGGTGTGCTGCCGACAGCAACAAGGACGATTCTTGAGTCCCGCAATCAAAGGCTGTAGAAAAAGAGTCGGCCATTTTGTAATGTATATTTGTTCCGTTGAAAACAACGGTTAGACCTTAAGATCCAAGAGGAAGCTTATAAAACCCCTCGTAATATAAATATTTATGACGGAAGAATGAGAAACCATAATAAACCTAATGAGCACACACCTGTATAGAATCGGTGTGCTGCCGAAAACAACAAGAAAGATTCTTGAGTCCACGCAATCAAAGACTATGGAAAAGGAGTCGGCCATTTTGTAATGTATATTTGTTCCGTTGAAAACAACGGTAAGACCTTAGGATCCAAGAGGAAGCTTATAAAACCCCTCGTAATATAAGTATTTATAATGGAGGAATGAAAAGCCATAATTGTTTTATAAAAACTGCCAAGGGCCCAATAAAAAATCCCATAGTGCCGAGATCACTAACTGAGAAATGAGCAGGCTCAGTTTTATCTTAACAATAAATACCATTCCTTTAGAAATGTTCCCTGCTCGTTGCCCACTGATTTAAGAGAACGCACAAAACCCAAAATAATCGGTAAGTTTATATTAAACCCGCACAATCTGACACAGCAAAGACAATCAGTCCAACATGGCGAAAAAAAGGATGGTCGGCCATATTATAGTGTATTATGTCGACACGAAAAACGTATTCATTTTGTAGTTACTCGGAGTGTCCCGATGTAACCAAAAGCACAAACGACCTAGAGACCATATAATCCCATTCCATACAAAGGGAAATCCATCGATGTGAATATATTGCATCAGCACAATAATGTAAACATGCTAAAATTTCCAAATCGAACCCATCAGATAATGCATATTATTCATCATAGTGATTACATATTACTTGTTAGAAGTGATAACCCGATTATAAGAAATGGACATTATGCTTTAAGATTGCACAAGACTAGCACATAAATAAGTGCATTGTTGAAATCTATAGTTTCCCACTATTGATTATAGAAACCGTTTTAAGTCTAGATACTAAAACCAGAGCATCAAGAGTATATATACCTTTTGTCAACGCTAGCAAATGATACAATGCATTTAAAAATCCACATTCTATATTGCCTGCTGATAATATTAACCAAATCAAAAAATGAACTCTTTGTTTCAAAGCCTCATTGGACTTGTACATGATTAAATGTAGTCTTATTACCTTATTACATAAGTATAAATCAAACATTATAGGTCAAACCTTCAGAATCTTATTACAAGAGACAAGATATCATGAGTATCTATACATTTCATAAGCATGTGTCAATTAATATGACACATTAAAAGTCACATTATATTGCATCACAAAAAATGATGAAATTCATCATTGATGTTCAATCCAAACATAACAGTTCTTAAACGACATATCCAGCGGGCTTCCACTTGTCTAAGATAGTTGGTCTTATCCCCACCCTTTCATTACCAATTACATGATCTATAGCGTGAAAAGTCACTCTTGTATTTTCAGGGTGCATTGTATGTATGTGAGCAGATACAGGGTACCTCTCATCTTTATTCTTTATAGCACGTACATGTTCTTGTATACGTGCTTTCAAACTCCGTATGCTGCTGCCAACATATGCTTTGTTACAAGCACATTTCAAAAGATAGACAGTATATGTGGTGTTACAATTAATGTGAGATTTAATTTTAAATTCCTTTGAATTATTATACTGAAAGCTAGATATTTTGTTCACACCTAAGCTGCATATGCAACAATTTCCACAGATGAAAAAACCATACGGTTTATTAGGTAACCAAGTTTTGGCAGATGCCCTTACATGTTTTACATAGCTGGGGCATAACATGTTTTTGATAGTTCTACCTTTTCTGTACACTACCTTAGGTTTCGGTGGAACCATATCTGGAGGCAAAGTATTCGATGTTAGAAGGTGCCAGTTCTTTCTAAGAATGTTATAGATGTGGCCACTATAGATGTTATATTCAGTTATAAAGGCAACATCTCCCTGGCATATACCATCTTTATTCTAATAAACCGTATGGTTTTTTCATCTGTGGAAATTGTTGCATATGCAGCTTAGGTGTGAACAAAATATCTAGCTTTCAGTATAATAATTCAAAGGAATTTAAAATTAAATCTCACATTAATTGTAACACCACATATACTGTCTATCTTTTGAAATGTGCTTGTAACAAAGCATATGTTGGCAGCAGCATACGGAGTTTGAAAGCACGTATACAAGAACATGTACGTGCTATAAAGAATAAAGATGAGAGGTACCCTGTATCTGCTCACATACATACAATGCACCCTGAAAATACAAGAGTGACTTTTCACGCTATAGATCATGTAATTGGTAATGAAAGGGGTGGGGATAAGACCAACTATCTTAGACAAGTGGAAGCCCGCTGGATATGTCGTTTAAGAACTGTTATGTTTGGATTGAACATCAATGATGAATTTCATCATTTTTGTGATGCAATATAATGTGACTTTTAATGTGTCATATTAATTGACACATGCTTATGAAATGTATAGATACTCATGATATCTTGTCTCTTGTAATAAGATTCTGAAGGTTTGACCTATAATGTTTGATTTATACTTATGTAATAAGGTAATAAGACTACATTTAATCATGTACAAGTCCAATGAGGCTTTGAAACAAAGAGTTCATTTTTTGATTTGGTTAATATTATCAGCAGGCAATATAGAATGTGGATTTTTAAATGCATTGTATCATTTGCTAGCGTTGACAAAAGGTATATATACTCTTGATGCTCTGGTTTTAGTATCTAGACTTAAAGCGGTTTCTATAATCAATAGTGGGAAACTATAGATTTCAACAATGCACTTATTTATGTGCTAGTCTTGTGCAATCTTAAAGCATAATGTCCATTTCTTATAATCGGGTTATCACTTCTAACAAGTAATATGTAATCACTATGATGAATAATATGCATTATCTGATGGGTTCGATTTGGAAATTTTAGCATGTTTACATTATTGTGCTGATGCAATATATTCACATCGATGGATTTCCCTTTGTATGGAATGGGATTATATGGTCTCTAGGTCGTTTGTGCTTTTGGTTACATCGGGACACTCTGAGTAACTACAAAATGAATACGTTTTTCGTGTCGACATAATACACTATAATATGGCCGACCATCCTTTTTTTCGCCATGTTGGACTGATTGTCTTTGCTGTGTCAGATTGTGCGGGTTTAATATAAACTTACCGATTATTTTGGGTTTTGTGCGTTCTCTTAAATCAGTGGGCAACGAGCAGGGAACATTTCTAAAGGAATGGTATTTATTGTTAAGATAAAACTGAGCCTGCTCATTTCTCAGTTAGTGATCTCGGCACTATGGGATTTTTATTGGGCCCTTGGCAGTTTTTATAAAACAATTATGGCTTTTCATTCCTCCATTATAAATACTTATATTACGAGGGGTTTTATAAGCTTCCTCTTGGATCCTAAGGTCTTACCGTTGTTTTCAACGGAACAAATATACATTACAAAATGGCCGACTCCTTTTCCATAGTCTTTGATTGCGGGACTCAAGAATCTTTCTTGTTGTTTTCGGCAGCACACCGATTCTATACAGGTGTGTGCTCATTAGGTTTATTATGGTTTCTCATTCTTCCGTCATAAATATTTATATTACGAGGGTTTTATAAGCTTCCTCTTGGATCTTAAGGTCTAACCGTTGTTTTCAACGGAACAAATATACATTACAAAATGGCCGACTCTTTTTCTACAGCCTTTGATTGCGGGACTCAAGAATCGTCCTTGTTGCTGTCGGCAGCACACCGATTCTATACAGGTGTGTGCTCATTAGGTTTACTATATATACGAGCTTCACGGGTGCTCGGTTCTGACAATTCCATTGAATTCCTGACTTTGGTTCACGCCGCCACGCGATTCCACATATGTAAGTAGCCATAGATTAACGATGCGCTCTTATCATTTTGTCCATATAATTGGAATAAACGCATAATTTTGGCAGTTACTATACTGCATCGCTTTAGAATTTATTTGGGCCTTACAGCTTGGAGTCTTGAACAAATATACATTATAAAATGGCCGACTCCTTTTCCACAATCTTTGATTGCAGGACACAAGAATTGTCCTTGTTGCTGTCGGCAGCACACCGATTCTATACAGGTGTGTGTTCATTAGTTTTACTATATATACGAGCCTCATGGGTGCTCGGTTGTGACAATTCTTGACTTTGGTTCACGCCGCCACGCGATTCCACATATGTAAGTAGCTATAGATAAACGATGCGCTTTTATTATCTTGTCCATGTAAATTGGAACAAACGCACAATTTTGGTAGTTATTATACTGTATCGCTTTAGAATTTATCTGGGCCTTATAGTTTGGAGTTTTGAGTGAGGTATATTATCTGAAGTATCTCCAAGGTTAGGAAATGGTTGGTCGAGGTCTTTGGGATGCATTTTTACAATGGCTAGTCATGGGATTTTTATGTAATTTGATCAGAATATGCGCACACTAAATATTCTTTCAATTATGATTGTATTAGATTGAAATAAAGCAATGTGTGCTTATGTATAAAACAACACACTTTCTCATTAGCGATTTTGCCTTTTAGACATGCATATGCACATAGCATTCATTGAAGGCTAACTTCTCAATCTTCTATTCTTGTTTTAGATTCTGGGTCATAAAAACCCTTATACATTTCAGCGTTCACGACATACAATAATCGTGTGTGCTTTTCCTTATCGCTCAACACTAAGGTATGCTTGATAATTTTTGCTAGTTTTGAGTAATAACATGATTATATTGTGTGTTTGTAGTTATCGCTTTGATTTATTTTTGTATTTAGCAAGATTCTCCTGTGTTAGACTTACAATGACTTCCTATGAACAAGTTGAACATATTTTGATGCTTATGATTGTTATGTCAACCATTTTATAATGATGCGATGATCATATTGCGTGTTTGTATTAATTGCTTCAACTCATTGTCTCCCTATGAACAAATTCAGCCACACGAGATGAATATGTCTTGATGGTTATGATTGTTATATCAATTATTTTATAACGATATGATGGTTAGTTTGATTTAATTTTGTGCTTTGTAAATATTGTGTTTTTAATATGTCTATATTAATGTTTGTCCTGTATGTATTTTTATAGCCTTGAAGAAGTCCCGTTGGGACGAAACGCGCTGCGTCGGCTATGAATTCTGTGTTACGATTTTAAAGAATTTTGAATAAAGGAACAAAACAATAAAGGAAGGATTTGTTTTTAGCAAATCAAAGTTTTACTTGATTTTGTTGGGAGACATTTTGCTGATGCTCAATCATTGATGATTGCATATTAATGCATATTTATATATTTTTTTGAAACTGT
Source organism: Calotriton arnoldi (assembly GCA_963921515.1). NCBI lineage: Eukaryota > Metazoa > Chordata > Amphibia > Caudata > Salamandridae > Calotriton > Calotriton arnoldi. The sequence goes on along the minus strand of CAWUFW010001860.1, from coordinate 1,550,065 downwards.
ACTTGATCATAGTTGTGTGCTGAGCTAGTCTGTTCTATGTCATGATATATTGACTGCAGCCATGCTGTTCGTCATGCAGTGTCACTTGCATTGTCAGTGTGGCTCACAGACACGCAGCTTTGCTGGTTTTGACACGTGTGCATGGGTTGGTTGTGAGATTGGTGCTGTGTGGGGATGGACCCCTTTGTTCCCATAGTGGACGGGGGCCTACTTGCTGTTTGTATGTGTGCTGCAGTGTGTCAAAGGGATCAGGGACATGATCCAGAGTCATTGTGGGTGTGCAGTGTGCTCTACTTAATTGTGCATGTGTGCCATTGTGCCCATCTCCCCCCGTCCCCCCAGTCCCTGTTCGGTACTCACCCTGGTGCTGTTGTGTCAGATCATATCGAGCAGTGTCCGGACCCCCAACTCCTGCCACCAGCTCCCCACTGATGACTGTGGCCACCATTTCCTCCATCTCATCCAGCTCCTGGTGTTCCGCTGGACTGCCACCTCCAGTCTGCATTGCTGCCTGATGGTTGTCAGCGAGTTTCTTCTTGGTTTTGCACTTCGCATCATTCCAGCGCCTCTTGACCTCTCCAATTGTCCTCCTCCTCACTCCGACTGCATTCACCTTGTCCAGGATGGACTGCCATATTTCATTTTTATTTGCCAATGACACGTTGGAGGTGACGAACAGTTGTTGGTGGTGTTCTATCACCTCCGTGATGATGATCCTGTTTTCCTGCGGACTGAACCTCGTCTTCCTCGTCTTCTTCTCCTTGCCCTTCCGTGACCCAAGGTCCCAGGCTGGTCCTCCTGGGGGCTTGTGGGGTTCTGGTCGTCCTCTGTACTTGCTCCGGCTTCCTCCATTGTGCTACGCAGTTTTAATTGTTTTGTTTGGGTTTTTAGGTGCTTTTATAGTGCATTTTCCCGCATGACGCGTGGGAATTGCAGGCCTGTCGCTGGTTATCGCTGATTTTTTACCGCGGTTGGCCACACCTTTTTTCGCGTTCGTGTTTCACGTTTTTTCGGCATAACGTTAATTTTAACGCGGTCATTTGGCGCATTGTCGTGAGACTATCGCATGGTGCCGACGGGTTGAGAATACGTTAACAAGGGGTTAGTTTCCCGCGATAGACTGCAATGTGCAAAGTTGCGTTAAGCTAATTTTGCGATAATTATCACACGTTCTTGAGAATATCCCCCATAGTGTACCCCAATGCATGTGTGTGTTTTCAACATAACTGTGGGTGTTTACAACATAGCACTGGCCCTGGACATGCCCAGCAGAGCCCAGGGCACTCTCTGGAGACAGAAAACCAGCATCCAGGCATCTCAAATGGGGTACAAAGTAGGGGGACACTGCAAACAGGTCCTGATTTCTAACACAAGGTAACACAAAGCAGTGCAAAAGCTGCTCTGCATTACTTTTAGGCAACTAAAACAAAACAAGTTTTGCACAGGAAAGTAAATCAAACAGATAGCGTTTTTCGCAGATTTGTGACCCTTTTTTGATACAAACCCAGCGCAAAAGGTTTGTAAGTCTGGCCCCTGAAGTCCAAAATCAAATTTTTTGCATGTGGAGGGACTAGGGTGGAAGTCGTTGTCAAGTTCAAGGGCGAATTAAAATTATCACGACAGGTCTTCCACCATTCAACCTTCCAAGGTCAATTAACTTTTTACCCCTAAATTATGGAACACTAGTTGTTATTATAAGAAAGATACAACTGAGTAGGCATCTTCCTTTCCATCCAAAAAAATAAAGCAACTCGTCTGCCTCTCATTCTTTACTTAATAAGCAAACTGAACGTTTCATAAAAACTTGCTCTGGTTCATATTGTCTTGGAGAATCGATAATTTCTTTGTGTTGTTATTTGATGTCTGTCAAAATAGGATCGGTGAAAGCGGTGTCAGCCAATCACCGAGATGAGGCCAATCATGAATTAGTTAAGATAGTTTTTCAACAGTGAAAAGTGTCACCAGTAGTTTTCCGTTGTTGTATTGAATCGTCTGTACTTGTTCTTAAGCGGATCGAAGCCTAACCTCGTAGCTATTGATGCAAGTTTCATAGCGATATGTTTTAAATCATAATCAATAGTTATTTAAGAGGACTGCTGGAAGTAAAGAAAATACACTAGCTCTTTTATAAGATAAGTCGTTCGAATTTCTATACTGCATATGGAAATTATAGCTCAGCACAGGAAATACCTCTGAAACAAAGTTTCCCAGCAAAAAAAATAAACTAACAAATTAAAAATTAATAATGAAAAAGGAAACCGTTTCAGGAGCACTCAGCAATAAATTAACATATGCTGCATTTGCAAAGAATAATTTAAAGAGACTCTATATTAAATATTGAAATCACTGAGTTATGGTTCTACATGTCTTGTCATCTGAATTGCATTACCTGCCCAGACATAGTTTTAAAGTCCCTTTCCAATGCAGCAGCTGTATAGGAAACCAAACGAACAGGGTTCAAAGTTTCCTCACCTCTAGCAATTATATGTGACAAACACTCCTTTAGACATGTAGTGCCAACATTTCCCTTTAGCGCACAGGCAGTGGAGGTTTTTTTCGCATAAGCAATATGACTGTAGATCACAAATAGAAGAGAAATTACTGAGGCATGTCCCACAAGAAAATATTTTATAAAACACAAGCCTCTGAGAATGTTGGCATGGAGAAAGGTGAATTATAATATATGAATTATAACAAGTAGCAGATTTTACGTAGGTGTTAAACATGCTAATTGGATAAACTAGATGGGCAATGTAGTGAGGGTCCAGGGACAGGAAAAAGTAATGTTCAAAACTTAATTAGTTCCCTTGAGTGGCCACAAAGTCGCCAGGGCCCTCAGTCTCAAGCAGTTCGCAAACATAAAATAATTTCATGCTGTTTGCAAGGAAGTCTTTCTTTCCACCACCTCAGACCCTCTTTTATTGTGGATTGCTATCCTGCTTCATGGGTAGGTTTTCACTGTACACGCACCCGTTACAAGTTGTGCTTTTTATACCACGGATTGAGTAAGGCTATTCTTGCAAGGTTGGGTGTGACGTAGTCGTGAACCTACAGTCTCACGTAAGGCTTGAGTGAGCAATTCCTCCGCACGGAAAAGAAATTGTGAATCTGGCCCCTTCTGGGAGCAAATGCAAGGACATGCTAATAAATGCACAATGAGCGAGTGCGTAGATAAACCTCAATCTGAGACACTCAAAATCAGTATCCAAACAGAAGATTTGAGTTGTTGTTCATTTGCTTCCTACTTGCAGAACATCTCAGGCAGCAACCTCGCTTTAGAGTGCTTGATTACCAATAAACATTGTGGCTCCTTTAGATCGATGAATTTTCCTGTCTGTGAGTATATATCTCAGCTAATGTGGTGTTGATTTCACTGGCTGGCAGCCAGTGTACTGAACACCTGACTAACCATTTCCGCCCTGTCCACCATTCTCATCACAATCCTTACCTGCATCACGCGAGCCCTCGCCCTGAAACTGATAGCCTTCTTTTCCATAAATGCATAAAAGAAGTGCCCCTTTTCCCACCCTGTGAACGTAGTCCTTCTTCTATTTTATTTGCTCCTGACCTACCACGACCACCCACAGAACCTTAAGACCCCAAGGCTTCCTCTTGTTTTTCTGTTTGCATAGAAAGATGATGACCCTGCTGCAGGTAAGTGCTTGAATTTTCACCTTTTCTCCTTTGCATTCCTACATGTTAGGCGTAGTGTGCCTTAACACCTAACATGTTGAGCTGCGAATGTACTTAATCTGGCCTGACCAGTTGCCTCAGTTGAGGAGTTTCCTTTTCTGGCTGTGGGTGCCCTTCCACCACCAGCATTTCTTTTGGATGCTTGTGGGTAATGTGGCATATGCATTGTGGCCAGGCCCAGACATGGTGATGTCTCACCCATATGACCTCTATGTTAATGTTGCCTAGTTATGTGTGTGATATCTAAGCCTGGGCGTAGTTCGCGAAGTAGCGCTATGCGAAGCTACGCAAAGTGCAGTTCGCACTACGCGAGCTACGCGTAGCACTACGCGAACTGCGTAGTGCACTGTTCGCAATGATTGCACAGTGCCGGATGCTTGTCCGCACTGTGCAATCATTGAAAACGGCATCTTGCACAGTGCGAGCTGTCTTTTACTGCCGCTCAAGTAGATTTTTACTCGAGCGGCAGCTTTCTCAACGCGGACTGGTAGTTTCTCATCGCGAGCGGTCGCGAGCATACGCGACCACTCGTAATGAGAAACCTGACCTCCCCGCGTTGAGAATCTCGCCGGGAAGTTTATTTTCCACGCTCGCGATCGGCAACTTGATGTTGCTGATCGCGAACGAGGAAAAAGTCTCGCCGGGATGTCATTTTGCCTGCTCGCGGTGGCCAACTTGACGTTGAGGACCGCGAGCAAGCAAAAAATGACCGCTGCAGTACGCTACGCTACGCGTGTTTGCATTGTGCTACGTGCAATTCGCGTTGTGCGAAGTAGCACAAACTTCGCAAACTACGCGAGCGTAGCGTAGTGCTTTGCCCAGGGTTAGTGATATCTCCCTGTGGGAGTGGGATTTTTCCTCGTTTCATTTAATTTATTCATGTATGCATAGTTCTCATTTATACATGCATGCTTCTTTTGGTATTATTAGCACATGTCAATCATATAAAAGGCTTGCTCTATTATAGGCTGAAAATGCATCAATCTCTCACTTTCCCAAATATATGCATCACAGTGAATTATAATATGTACCAGATTTTAGCAAATGTACAACAGAATTCATATGCTAATTCTTGAATTTTACATCATACGAGGCGAATATGTGGAGTAAACAAAGCTATAAAATATTAAAATATAACAAAGGTAAAACAATAATGGGTATCAGTCTAGAAAATAATTTTGAGAGGACTCATGGGTAAGGTGTCAGATTTAGGAACCTATAAATAATAGTGGGTAAACACATTGAAAATATGTGACATGGTTTATTAAAAATCATTGGAAAAATAAAAAACTGATAGTGTATTACCTATTATAAACATAAACAAATACTGCCAATAAAGAGTGAATGAAAACTTTACTGACATGGAAGGTTGGAGGATTTGGTGAGAAATTGTAAAATTAAGAAAAGTGGGTACAAATTAACTATGACTTGTTTTTAAGTGGGCCCTATTGTTTGCCGTGGCTAAATACTAAATGTGTTTGTGTGTTTAATAATAAAAATTCCATTTGCTTTTGAATCAATCATAGGGGTAATAGAGCGCGGTTTGTCACCCCGGGGGTTCTCCAGGCGCTGTGTGGATGGAGTGATCCTTGGTCGGAGAGAGGTGGCAGTCGATAAGCTAGGTCTTTAACTGCTTCCTGAACTCACTCAGAGAGGGGAACGTGTGCAGGTTGCGGTCGTTCCAATACTTGGCGGCAAGGTAGGAGAAGGCGCGGCCACCGCATCCGCTGCGACAGATGCGTGGTATGTGTGCTAATGCGAGGGTGGCAGAGCAGAGCTCTCTGGTTGGTTGGTAGAAGGTCAGGCGATTGCTGATGTTGGTGGGACTGGTTTTGTGGACAGCTTTGTAGGCATGAGTGAGGAGCTTGAAGAGACATCTCTTCTGCATGGGGAGCCAGTGGAGGGCTCTGAGGTGAGGGGTGATTCTGGCTGTTCTGGGAGGGGTAAGGATGAGTCTTGCCACCGAGTTCTGGATGGTTTGGTGGTTCTGGGGTAGAGAGCGTTGCCTTAGTTGAATTGGCTGGAGATGAGGGCCTGAGTGACGGTCTTCCTTGTTGAGGTGGGGATCTACCAGGAAGATCTTGCGGAGCATGCAGAGGGTGTGAAAGCAGGCAGAGGAGATGGCATTGAGCTATAGTTTCATGGTGAGCTGGGTGTCCAGGATGATGCTGAAGTTTGGTCCGTGATCCGACGGGGAGGGTAGTGGGCCAAGTGGGGAGGGCCTCCAGGTGTCGTCCTAGGGGGAGGGCTTGTTTCTGAACATGATGATCTCTGTCTTGTCTGAGTTGAGTTTTAAGCAGTTGGTTTTTATCCGGGTGGAGATATTGGTCATGGTGGCTTGGAAGTTAAGTCTTGCGGTGACTGGGTCTTCTGAGAAGGATAGGACGAGCTGGGTGCATTCGACGGAGGAGACGATGTTGAGTCCGCGAGTGTGGGCGATGTTGGCCAGAGATGTGATGTATGTGTTGAAGAGGGTGGGATGAGGGAGGAGCCCTGGGGGATGCCACATACAATGTCTATGGGTGCAGAGGTGAAGGGTGGGAGGTGGATGCTTTGGGTTTGTCTGGTGAGGAAGGAGGCGATCCAGTCGAGAACCTTGGCCTGAATGCCTATGTGGTGGAGTCTGGTGATGATGGTGTGGTGGGAGACCATGACGAAGGCTGCCGATTGGTTGAGGAAGATCAGGGTGGCAGAGCCGCCTTGGTTGAGAAGTCGTCTGATGTTGTCTGTGGCTGCGATTAGGGCGGTCTCAGTCCTGGGGTTAAGTCGGAATCCAGACTGGGTGGGGTCAAGAAAGTTGGTCTCTTCAAGGAAGTTGGTAAGCTGGAGGTTGATGGCCGTCTCCAAGACCTTGGCGGGGAAGGAGAGGAGTGAGATGGGTCAGTAATTTTTTAGTTCGTTGGGGTTGGCTGTGGGTTTCTTCAGAAGGGGTTTGACCTCGGCCCTGAAGGGTTTTCAGTTTGCGGGGGTCTTATCGGAACTCCAGAGTCTTTCAAGTTTCTTGCAGTGGGGTTTGAGGGTCAGGAGTTTGGGGGTGAACCAGTTGTCTTTCTTGGTGGTTCTTCCCCTGGGAGTGTTCTTCAGGGGGGCGATGGTGTTGGCGGTTGAGGTAATCCAGTTGGAGAAATTCCAGATGTTGAGTTCGAGGGAGTCATTGGCGGGTGGTCCAGTTTTGTTTAGGGCGGAGGTCCAAAGGGGTTTTGTGACCCTGCACCAGTTGCAAGGGGATAGGGAGGGGTGTCTTGCAGGGGCTTCCAGAGGGCCATAGTTGGTGAAGCACATGCATTTACAATATACATAATATAATAAATATGTTGAAGAGGTAATACATGACCAAAACATCAAAAATGATAAAAATATTTCAGTGAAATATATAATGCACAGAGAAACGTGCAATTGTTCAAAATGTAAATATACAAAGTTTGTCATAGAGCTTACACTGTGCCATTGTGCCAATTCGCTTTCACATAAGAAACTGAGTAACTCGCAGAACCAGTACAATGGGCCATAGAGCAGGTACAACCTAAATTGAGTTCCAAAACTAAATTACTTAAAAATGTCTTACTCTATGGGATAGTTCCAAAATGGCCATTGAATTACATGTATTTTCACAAGCAAAATTCTCTTAATTCCTTCAAACATACATTTTTCAGGGACACCAACAGGTGACATTTCAATTTCGTTATAATATATGCTAGCTGTATTTAACACTTCATCCAACAAAATCTGTCTCATCGCATAATAACTGATCACAGCATTCCATTCATTCACTCCATTTAGCCCATTGTTGGTGAAGTCAAAGAGATCAGCCCATGTGCATTAACATATAGTTAAGAAAAGCTACCACACCATCTCCTGTATCTTGGATGGCCACTGCTTCAATCAGGATCTAAAACCTAATGCGACTACAATGTTGTAAAATTCTAGCTTTCACAGGTTGGGTAGTTTGCCCAACAGAGATCGCCATTTTACACGCCGTAAACTTTTGCTTTTAAAAGTACTATTGGTCCGATTTAGAGTTTCTCAAAGAGGGTAGCCTGGTCACGAAATTCTCAGTCCCCCACCCTATTTAGAGTCAGATTGACTGTCAGCTCTCCATTGGTGGTGCCCCTGTTGGGCTCCATCGATGAACATCTTACTCCAACAGCCTGACAGAGTACTGGCTGTCAGCATATGGACATCACACCACTCGCACTATTTAGGGCTGATTGTCTGATGTCCTTTTATTTCTGTCCTCCACTGCCAAGGAAAACCTGGCAGTGATGAACAGAAAATTTAAAATAATGAATCTCACACCCAGGGAAAAACTCCCTAGATGTGCGGGTCATTAGTTATTTGTTTTTCAAAAACAAACTCCCCCTTTAGCAGTTTGCTTTTGAGAATATAATGTTTGGTGAACAGCAGTTAAACCCAACAGCAGCCATCCACCAAATGATCTATAAATCTAGCGGGTGGTAGTGCACCAGTGGGGTGGACATAATGTCCTGAATCACCCTGATGGAGGTCGGGCCGCCTCTAAATTAGGCCCTATGTTTCTTGAGAGTGCATGGTGAAGTTGAATATTTAAAAATCTTGCAGTTTTCAATGGAACTATTTCCACACTTCTTAGGTACAGTAATCAGTGACAAACCCCAAAGGTCAGTGATAGTATACATTGGTGTTAAGGTGGAATAGTCTTGCTTTAAATGGTCTTTTATGCTTTTGGACTCCTTAAATGAAAGCTTTGGTTTGTTCACATTTGTGGTGGATGATGCAAGAAAATGCCAGTATGTTTCCATATTTTTTTATATTTTCTTGGACTGTGGGCTGAACAATAAAAAGCAGATCAGTCTTTCATTATTTCTGTGTTTCTGTTTAGGGGTAAGTGGGTATTGAGACTTGGGTTCTCCTCAGATGGTGTCAGCATTTTTGCCACTTGTCTTCTGACTTATTGCTCTCTTGGTCCCAGCCCTTACTTTGTTGCTTGGCTGTGGTATATTCATCCTTCTTGTTGTGGCGCTTGATGCGGTCATAATCACTTGATGGGGATTCCATGCCTGTCAGAGCTTTATTTGTAAAAGGATAAGGACCACAGCCCAAAATTTCTTTTAGAAGGTGGCTGCACACATCCAACATTGGTACAGCTCACTTCCACCACTAGTGTTTCCTACTTCAAACACTAGCACAGCCCTCTGCCTTCATGAGACTGTTAGAGTCTTTGCAGCTATCACTAGCCTCTGCGCACTGCAAATTGTTTCTCAATGAAAACATCCTTAAAAGAAAAGAACGCAATTCCAAGTAAAATGAGACAAAATGAATGAAGTCTCATTATGCACTCATATTCATATTGCAGTCTAAAAGTATTAACGACATACAGGAGGGCACCCGTCTTCATGGCACAACTGAGTTTGCACTGATGATGTAAAACTTCCTCACAGAGTATAGCAGAATTGTGTGCTATATCCTAGAGCAATAGCACACACTCTTCTCAGCCATCATATACTAAACTTTAATAAAAGGAGGAACTTGCTATCTTGGGGTAAGTTTGAGGACATTCGATGCACAGGCAGCTCAGGTGTGTGGTTCGCACTACCCATCTCCACAGCAGCACTCAGTCCCCACTTGCCGCTCTGAGGTGAGGTCCAACGACCCCTCTGACAAAAATTATGTTTTCCCCAGTAACAGGACCCTTCATTTCAATTGATTGCTTTGAGATTGTTTAACTTGTGCCTGTGACCTATTATTTGTGGTGTTGCTTGAGTTGTCGTGTTAACCACCTGTACACCTGGCCCCTTAATATCCATGATCCATGGCATAGCAATGGATTTCCTAAAATTAGTTTTTGTATACTACGTGCTCGCCTTTTGAGGTAGAATACAAATTAAATTCCCCTGGCATCAGATCTGCAAGTTCTATTCAGCACTACAAAAAAACACAAAATCCCACCACAAACAGTGAAATAAAATCTAAAAACAAAATGCACTGAACAGAAACACAATTCAACACAATCAAAATGCAACAAAATAATACAGTGACAAAATAAAGAAAACACAACAACACAAGTCTACAGGACAACAACAAAACTACAGTGCAACACTACACAATGCCACCAGCACAAAGCAGCACAAGAGTACACATTTGAAATTGTGCTGTGGTAGGCATGTTGTGTTTTTGTGTATTTGGGTTCTGCTGTGGTGGTATTGTCATGTAGTTGTGCTTTTACCTTGTTTTGCTCTGCTGCTTTGTGCCACATTGTTATGCTGTTGTGTGTGTTATTGTATTATTCAGGTGTATACTATTGGTTTACCTATTGTTTATCTGTGTTATGGTGTGTTGTTATTCTGTTGTAGAAGTGTGTTACATTGTTTAGCTGTTTTGTACCATTATGTTATTTTTGTTGATGTGGTCTAGTGGTGATCTGCTGTATGTTATTGTATTGCATTTTATTTTGGTAGTAGTGTGTTGTGCTTGATGCTTTGTGCCTTTGTCTTGCATTGATGCATTGCATATATGTATGTCTATGGTATTTCTATAATATAAATCTAGTCAAACGCCAACAGTGCTGTACAGAGTCAAAGCCAAGGACCAGTCAATGAGTGATAGAAGTAGCTGGTTTGTGGACCGTTATTGTACTGGGATGTAGTGTTCTTTAAAGAGATGTGTTTTCAGTTCTTTCCAAAATTGTGTGTGTTCCTTGATGGTGAGGTTGGTGTCCAGGATGAATCCAAGTAACTTGTCATTCGGTCGAAGTTGGGGTTCTAAGCCATCAATGTGCACATCATTGATCCAGGTTTGCACTATTCCTTATTTGTTGTTCTTGGCAAATAACAAGAATTCTGCCTTGGTTGAATTGAGCTATAGTTAGGGACTAGACATCCAGGTCTGGATGATGTGCACCTAGTTTAAAAGGGCGCAGTTTTCTCACTCTAAACCCAATCTACTGTGTTTAATAAATTGGGTTTAGCGTGAGAAATCTTTAGGTGGTTGCATGGGAATAGCCATGCACCACTCTTGGCACGCCCCCATGGCGCAAAGTGATGCGAAGCAGCGCAATGCGGTGCTTCGCATTACTTTTACGTTATTTCCAGCGCTAAACAAGTTTAGTGCTGGAAAGTAAATTAGGAACAAAAGATTTTCGCTGTTTTGCATCACTTTTGTGACGCAAACACGGCACAAAATCTTAGTAAATCTCCCCCAGTGTTTGAGGTGTTGGATGTCTGAATCGGAGGAACCTTTCAAGTATAGTTGTGTGTCATCTTCTCGTACAGCCTGGCGGTTTCCATGGGAGCTGAAGATACCACAAAGAGGTACTAGGGCGACTGATTTCCTCCTCCTCCAAACAGGAGCTGAAATGTTTTCAAGGAAAACCAGAACTTTCCTCATATTTATTACCTGTATGGATTTAAGTGACATAGGGCCTGATTATTACTTCAGTGGTAAGTGAACCACCGTCGCTTTCGGCGGTCCGACCCCCCGCTTACCTGGGAGTCCGACCACCCAATTAAGATGTCAGCAGGAACATCACTCCCAGACCGCGCCAACATTTCTGCTACTGTGGTGGCAGAGGCAGCCCATGGAGGCTGTCATGCCAAGCTTCCCGCTGGCCAAATTACGACTTGTTTTTCCGCCGACCTTTTCTGGCAGTGACACCGCCATGCAAGAGTCCACAGAAAGGCAGTATAGGTGCCCTAAAATTGTGCCAAGTGTGATTGTGCCCTTGTGTGATGTCACTGGTGCACATGGAAAGCATTCCAATAACTTCAGGTCATTAAAAATAATGTAAAAACATACATTTCTGAACACCTATGTGAATTAACTTACAGGTCAGGATGCAGTCTCGTCATTACAGCTCCTTTCAATTTCATTATTTGTTCAGTGATGTCATCAGTGCTGGTCTAAAACAGATGCCCAACTTGCTGGGATCACGTGCTCAGTGTGGGCAGCATAGGAATACGGCTTGTTTCCAGCATGAAACGTACCTCTGTCACTACTCCGTCACTGTGATACCGCCAGCCCCACGGGAAACTCGTAATGTGGCAGGCGGGGAGGCTGACACCTCGGCGGAGTACTTGGTCCCGCCACAGCAGCGGGACAGTGGCAAGACTTCCAAACATGTAATCAGGCCCATAGTTCTCAACCTGTGTTCAGAAAAACTTCCTGGTTCTGATGATGACCAGTTTATTCACCTAGGGTGGAAACGGCGTTGAAATCCATGCTGCCAAAATGACGTTTGTGAATATTGTACGCAGAGCACTATTCTTTATTAACTTTTTTACAATAGTGTGCTCTATACTAAATTGTATATAGTTTATCTCTGTTTCCCTATTTAATCATCTTGCTGGGCTACTTTCATTCTCAGCACCATAAGTTCACTTTGCAACCTGAGCGCATGTCTATTTTTCCTTACTGTGTTTTACACAATTATACTATATCCCACAATAATTGTTTAAATTAATAAACCTTTTCCCAACTGTTATCCATTGCCATGTCGTTTTCCTTTTCATATGTTTATTTCACAGTCATTGTGTTTTTGAGATACTATCATCTAAATACTCTGGGGCCGATTCCGATCTCGGTCGGAGGCGCACCCAATACCATTCGGTCGGGAAAAAAGCCATGCGAATGCCTGTTTCCCGACCGATCCGTACAGCATACCGAACCAGTAAGTACGATGCGCACAACAGCACAGAATCCGGCCGAGTCGTACTCACCCAATCCAGGTCCTGTTCTCCGACCGAGGCGAATCCGGAAACGCAGAATCGAGTCGCACGGAAGGGAAAATGCAGCCCCGTCCGGCCGAACAAGTACGATGCGCTTTCCGTACACGCCGAACCCGTCGCTACGCACGGCACGTCAAAGCATCCGGGAGAGGCGCACATAAGCTCCGATTCGCGCCACAACACGATCCACGGCTACGAGGAGAACACGCCAGCGACGAGGACGACGCGAAGCGACGAGAAAGACGAACGACACGAACCAACCATGAATCCCTTCGTCCCGATCATACCAATATTCTACATTTACTACCGGAACAGGCACGGACGCGTATGGCGCAGAAGGTAAGTCAGACACCAACCACAAAACACATACAACACGTACACGACACATCACACACACACAGAGGGATGCAGAATTTACTTACACCAGCAGCACCATAGGGGCGGGATGCCCATCACCAATGCCACATATGCACACAGGGGCCTGAATGCGCACCACCACCCCTACCCAGGGGGGGCCGGATGCCAACCACCACTACCACCCTTAGCCAGGGGGTGCCAGATGCCCACCACCACTACCACCCTTACCCAGGGGGCTGGATGCCTACCACTACTACCACCCTTAGCCAGGGGGTGCCAGATGCCTACCACTACTACCACCCTTACCCAGGGGGGCTGGATGCCTACCACTACTACCACCCTTAGCCAGGGGGTGCCAGATGCCCACCACTACTACCACCTTAAGCCAGGGGGCTGGATGCCTACCACTACTACCACCCTAAGCCAGGGGGCTGGATGCCTACCACTACTACCACCCTTAGCCAGGGGGTGCCAGATGCCTACCACTACTACCACCCTTACCCAGGGGGGCTGGATGCCTACCACTACTACCACCCTTAGCCAGGGGGTGCCAGATGTCTACCACTACTACCACCCTAAGCCAGGGGGCTGGATGCCTACCACTACTACCACCCTAAGCCAGGGGGCTGGATGCCTACCACTACTACCACCCTTAGCCAGGGGGTGCCAGATGCCTACCACCACTACCACCCTTACCCAGGGGGGCTGGATGCCTACCACTACTACCACCCTTACCCAGGGGTGCCAGATGCCTACCACTACTACCACCCTTACCCAGGGGGCTGGATGCCTACCACTACTACCACCCTTAGCCATGGGGGTGCCAGATGCCTACCACTACTACCAACCTTACCCAGGGGGGGCTGGATGCCTACCACTACTACCACCTTTAGCCAGGGGGGCTGGATGCCTACCACTACTACCACCCTTAGCCAGGGGGGTGCCAGATGCCTACCACTACAACCACCCTTAGCCAGGGGGCTGGATGCCTACCACTACTACCACCCTTAGCCAGGGGGTGCCAGATGCCTACCACTACTACCACCCTTACCCAGGGGGGCTGGATGCCTACCACTACTACCACCCTTAGCCAGGGGGTGCCAGATGCCCACCACCACTACCACCCTTACCCAGGGGGCTGGATGCCTACCACTACTACCACCCTTAGCCATGGGGGTGCCAGATGCCTACCACTACTACCTCCCTAAGCCAGGGGGCTGGATGCCTACCACTACTACCACCCTAAGCCAGGGGGCTGGATGCCTACCACTACTACCACCCTTAGCCAGGGGGTGCCAGATGCCTACCACCACTACCACCCTTACCCAGGGGGGGCTGGATGCCTACCACTACTACCACCCTTACCCAGGGGGTGCCAGATGCCTACCACTACTACCACCCTTACCCAAGGGGGCTGGGTGCCTGTCACTACTACCACCCTTACCCAGGGGTGCCAGATGCCTACCACTACTACCACCTCTACCCATGGGGGGCTGGATGCCTACCACTACTACCACCCTTAGCCATGGGGGTGCCAGATGCCTACCACTACTACCACCCTAAGCCAGGGGGCTGGATGCCTACCACTACTACCACCCTTAGCCAGGGGGTGCCAGATGCCTACCACCACTACCACCCTTACCCAGGGGGGCTGGATGCCTACCACTACTACCACCCTCACCCAGGGGGTGCCAGATGCCTACCACTACTACCACCCCTACCCAGGGGGCTGGATGCCTGTCACTACTACCACCTCTACCCATGGGGGGCTGGATGCCTACCACCAACACCACCCCCACTCATAGGATGGACAATGCATGACACAACCAGCACACCACAATCTAGGGAATGCAAGAAAAAGACATCCCCCCAACACCATGACAAGCGTGTGTAGACTGTGTCAAATGCCTACAACACTGAACATGACTCTGAACATACAATGTGACCCCCTATCACATGTGCCACACATATATGTGTGTGGCCCCCACAATGCAAGCAGGCCATGACCATTGTGGCAATGGCGTCCAAACCCCCATCATCACAGTGACCAAAATGTAAGTGTGGGGTCCATAGCTGAAGCACATTTTGAACAGTGTGGCAATGGGGTCCAAACCCCCATCATCACAGTGACCAAAATGTAAGGGTGGGGTCCATAGCTGAAGCACATTTTGAACAGTGTGGCAATGGGGTCCAAACCCCCATCATCACAGTGACCAAAATGTAAGTGTGGGGTCCATCGCTGAAGCACATTTTGAACATTGTGGCAATGGGGTCCAAACCCCCATCATCACAGTGACCAAAATGTAAGTGTGGGGTCCATAGCTGAAGCACATTTTGAACATTGTGGCAATGGGGTCCAAACCCCCATCATCACAGTGACCAAAATGTAAGTGTGGGTTCCATAGCTGAAGCACATTTTGAACAGTGTGGCAATGGGGTCCAAACCCCCATCATCACAGTGACCAAAAGGTAAGTGTGGGGTCCATAGCTGAAGCACATTTTGAACAGTGTGGCATTGGGGTCCAAACCCCCATCATCACAGTGACCAAAATGTAAGTGTGGGGTCCATAGCTGAAGCACATTTTGAACATTGTGGCAATGGGGTCCAAACCCCCATCATCACAGTGACCAAAATGTAAGTGTTGACAAAGAAAAAACTGCAACTGACAAACTGCATGGATGATTCCTGGTCACAGAACATAAAACACATCAGTGGCAAAGTAGTGCATGTGTCCCATTGCAACATAAATTGGGGGAGGCAAATACTGCAGTGCAAATAAGACATACCTTTGGCCATGTGCAGACAAACAACACCCATGGGGGCTGACACTGTCAACATTCATCAATGACACAATGATAGAAGTGACCATCAGAATGCAGACCCACATATTTGCACCAATGGGCACACAAATGCAGATACCCTGTGGAGATTGTAGATGTGAGGTGAACAGATACCATACCATGGCAGCAATGGGACACACAAACCATGATCATTGTGCTGACCGATGACCTAGGAGTCCCAGGGACAGCAGGGGAAACCCACCAAACTACATACAGCCAATGGCACACCCAAGATATGCCAATGCAGTGGTGCAGATGCACAAACACAAACAGGCAGACCCACACTGCACATCATACACAACAGGTGAGGGGGGTGCCAGTGTCCCCAGGCAACCACACAACACATGAGGAGACCTGAATACCAATCATACAGATGTGCATACAGTGCCACACAAAGGTAACTCATGGATCCAAATCCCCTATGTGGGCAAGCAGGCATTGTCAGATGAGAGGGAGCACAAATCACACATGTCACACAGGCACGTAGGAACAGCAACTGACACAGCAAGACACAGACACACCACAGCACTACCCCCAGGGCCCCCACAATGTGGTGACCCTGGGCTGCATTACAATCCCACTGTGATGACAAAGCTAAATGTCGTTCACACTGTGAACCACAGTCATGTGTCCTGAGCAACAAACTACCATCACACCTACACAAGCACAAATCAATCAGCACGGCCAGTAAGCCAAGGCCAACATGGAGGCAGGGGCCTAGCCGGGCAACAACTCTCATCTGCACACACTCAACACCACCCCCTCGACCTCCAACAATGTGCAGCAGTGAAGCACACATGCACTGGTGACATTGCACATGCACCCATGACTATTCCAGGGTGGTGGGTGGGAACCAAGGTGCAGAAACACATCACACATGGCCACTCAACAAGACTCCTGAATGTCTGACACACTGCACACTACGCTGTACATGGACATGACGGCAATACCACACCAACCAATGGGATCCCAGCCACAGTCACACACCAATGAAGAAGCCAAGGTCACCCACAAAGAACACACATAGACAACAACCAACATTGCAGCCCGGACCCTGAGGAGTGCCAGCAGTCACACACACAACGTGTCACAATCACTGAAAGATAACACAAACTGGAAATCACATGACAGGGGCAAACAACAAGTGCCAAGGGGAAACCTGACTGTGACCCATCTGCGTCTGCACACAAACTCAGCCCTGACAGCAAACACACCTATGGGTGACACCCTGATGACCAGTAATGTGCCATGCACCCACATCACAGAGAACCCAGGGAGAAGACTTTGGGGGAACATAGGTCAACTCAGCAAGCATCACAAACAGGTACAACACTAGGGATCACAGCATGCACAGCTAAACGGAAGTGAACACACAGACATGCTCATACAACACACACCTTGGGCGCAGGCAATGTCACAGGAGTACACACTGCCATGAGGGGACTCCACTCCTGTGTGAGGAAAGCTGTGCCATATGTTGCCTCAGTAGGGCCCCATCATGTCAGCTGAGCACTTGGTCACACAATCAACAATTAGCACCAAATGAAGGCTCCTGTCACATCAGCCTGGTCATGGAAGTGCCAACGAAATCATCAGCACAGATCCAACACACTTGTATAGCAATGTTGCACTGACAACACAGATGAGTCCTTCCCCATTGATGCCCAAACCTGCATGTCCAGTGGAGATGGCCACACGGTCAGGGAAGTAGACGAATTGAACAATGGCAGGCACAACAGATGTGCAGGGGTGGAAGCCACAGATGTGAAATTGCTAATGTAAGTAGGAAATCCCATTGCCAAATACTGAACACATGACACCCTCAGATGCTGCTATGGATGACATGGATACACCACAGGATAGGACACATTCCCCCTGGACCACATGGGTTCCTGCACAGTAACACTTCATTATCATGAGACCAAATATCACCATCACTGCAGCAAGGGCATGGTTAGCATCATCAACAACATGTACATCAGAAGCATAAGCACTAGAGAACAGAAAGTTGCTTTATTCAGCATATGTGTGTATTGAAAATTGAAAGTCCAGAAAAAACACAAAGGCCAATGGCCAGTCCATTGTCAAAGTCCAAACAGGGTGACAGTGGCAGATGTCACCCTACGCATGCCTACACTGCACAAAACCAGGGACAATCCACTAGGAGGGGCAACCGGGGGGGCAGGCCAGGCACCGCAGGGACAGGATCAGGGCTCACCAGGAGGAAGCAGAGAAGGGGTGGTGGGTGCTGGAGAGCCACTGACAACTGCAGTGGAGGTGTCTGACATGGTGTGTGCCGGCACAACTGGGGGGCATGACTCAGATGTTGTGGGTGCCGGCACGACTGCAGTGGACCCTGCAGATGGAGTGGACAGGTCCGCCACTGCAGTGCCCAAGTCAGACAGGGTGGTAGTGGACTCCACTGCAGTGCCTACCACCAGGGGAGGAGAATGGGGAACAGGCAAGGTGGGCTGGACAGAGGGGGAGGACACCCTCACCACATCAGTGGCACAGACAAGTGCAGCGGGGGTGTGGTGCCGGGAGAGCAAGTGGCAGGGGGAGAAGGCCGGATCCTCTTGGGGATGGTATATCTGTGGGTGGGTGAACCTGGGGCAGGGTGTGGTGGGGGCACCTGTGGAGTGGGGGCCTGAGGGATGGAGGAAGGAGACCTGGTGCCTGAGCTGCAGGGCGGCGGCGGGTCTTGCTCGTCCGACTCCGGGGGGACTTGCGGGTGGGGGCCTCAGTCTGTCTGCGCCTGGGGGAGGCTGTCCGGGGGCGAGGGGCACTCTGCTCCGTGTGGGTGGGCTTCCTCTTCCCCCTGAATGCTGTATCAGCTGGATCGGAGGGGAAGAGGCCGAGGTCACTGAGGAAGAGCCGCTGGGTCTTTGGGGTTGCAGGTGAGGCAAGGGAGGGTGCTTTGGAGGGAGAGGCAACTGAGGACTGCGCAGTGCTCGTGGATGCGTGTGTGTGTTCCAGGGCCCCATCCCCTGTGAGTCTGGTTTCAGTCCCCTGACTGTGCGTGCGTGTGCGTTTTGTTTGTGGCGTGTGTGTCTGTGTGCTGGACGTGTGTGTGCTGGTGTGTGCCTGTGCCGCTGTGTGTGTGCTTGGGACGGGTAAGGTGCTGGGGAGTGTGGATAGAGCAGAGGCAGGAGGGGTGAGGGACTGTCTGAGGAGGGACACTGCTGCCGTCAGGGAGGAGTCCATGGACCTATTGCCCCTCTGTAGGTCAGACATGCCCGATGAGATGCCCTCCATGAACGACACCAGCTGAGCCAACAGAGCGGTGTGCGCATGGAGGACACTCAGCATGGCTGTCTGCCCCACATGGAGCTGGCGAAGGAGGTACACAGACTCCTCACTCAGGGCAGCAGGGGACACAGGGGCAGGGGGTGCGGTGCCTGGCCCAAAGGAGACACGCTCCCGAACATGGGAGCCTCCACGGACCTGGGGAATGGGAGCCGATGGGAGGGCGGTGGTGGTGCTGGTGGTGGCGGGGACAGCAACACTAGCTGGGGTGTGGTGGCTGCTGACACCCGCCTCCATAAGGGAGTCATCCTCCGAGTTGCTCTGGTCCTCAGCTGAGGTGGATGGTGCTGAGGACTCCTCGGTGTGGCTCCCCTCGCCCTCCGTGCCACTGGGTCCCTCCGACCACTCCTCGGCTGCTGACCCAGTCTGGCTCTCCGGCTCCTCCTGGTCCGTGGAGCTGTCCCCTTCCGTGGCCGTGGATGTATCTGCAAACAATGGGGAAATAGACAGACATCAGTCACCTGCACCAAACGCACACACCACTGTGAGCACAGCACATTACAGAGCAAGCCCTGGCATCATTAGTTGAACATTGCTAAAAGTGCCCTAACTGAACAGGAGAAGTCAATTGTCAGTCTGATGCCAACCATGGCACACACATCCCACATGGCCTTGCACCCATCTGTCTGGTGTCTGTTGGATAGCAACACCCCAGTGTGGACACATGCACCACTTACACAGTAGTTGGACAGTGCAGAGGACACGGTGTAGCATGTGGACATGCACACATCACAACTCTTGCCACTGAGTCAGTACAGGTTTCCGGATGAAAGGGACGCCCAGAGTCAAATAGGATATGCATGTGATGCATACCAGCGACAGACACCATGATGCACCCATGTCCTGATAGCCATCGCCACAATGGTGTGCATGTAGCACATGTCACTCCCCTGCAGGATCACCAATAAGTAGACACATGCCATGGCGGAGGCATGACTGCTAAGTCATACATCACTGTCTCAGTGATGTATGACTTGGCAGCCAGACAACAACACTCTGCACTGTGTCACAATAGTAGGTCATGGGGAATGCAAGTCCTGGAGCTGCACAAGTGCACATGTACATCCCCCACACAACACATCATCTTAACCCTCATCTGTCCAGGTCATACCGATTGGACATATGGGAGACCTGTGACACTACCCTCTGAACCTGAGCCCCTCACAATCTGCTGTGAATGGGAAACAGCTGCCTGAACTTCACATTCGCATACCCCAGTCTGCACGGGCAGCTGATCAAACACCTATGTGACACACAAGTATCGTCTCCTATGGTCACATCCCCAGTGGCATGCTGAGCCCCTACCGAGAAACACCCCAGCAGTCCTGGCAACAAATCCACAGCACACTGACACAGAGGCAGACACCTGAGGGGTCAAATCACTGCGCACAATGTGTCAGCTGATACGCGGGAGTGGGAGTACAGAGTGCATTGCATGGCCTGGAGTAGGCATGACTGTCCTGCCCCACATGAATGAGGGATGAGCCCTGGACAGTGGATAGCTGGCTATGTATGTGTGACACACGTAATCTGCACACTCCTGGGGCCCAAACATTGTTCCCACCCGCTGCATGGGTGTGTGCCACATACCCCAGGCACATGTGGTGGCTCAGCTCAGCAAGTGGACCGCATATCAAAGCAACACGCAGATTACATGTCCGAACACAGGCGTTGTGTGAACAATGGACCCACCCATGATGCCCACAACAGAGTTAGGGAAACAGATGCTGTCCCCCACCTTGAGTGAAGCAAACTGCAAGGACACAGTCCCAAGTGACACAATTCCCTGAATGTAAGGGCCACACCTGGGTATCAGATGAGGAGTGGGCAGTGCACAATAGAGGGACATGGCTCCTGGACAACATGAGTGCTGTACTGTGGCAGTTTAACCAGGCCAGAGGAGGGCACATAGCATGTAATACAGAGTTCACAGTGCAGTCTTTGACTCACCCCCTCCTTGCTGCTGTCTGGCCTTCAGCTGCCCATCCAGGTCTGGAAACACCACCGCCAGGATCTGGAGCATGTGGGGGGTCAGGGTCCGTGTTCCGCCCCTCCTGTGAGGAGGCGACAGCTTCAGCTGGACCCATGCAATCCTCCGGGTCCAGCCCCGAAGGTCCTGCCACCTCTTCTGGCAGTTGCGGATCCGGCGCTTGTAGACCCCCACGGACCGGACAGCCCGGACGATGTCCTTCCAGATCTCCTGCTTCCGATGGGCATTAACCTGTCAGGATGACAAAGTGAAAAGGCCATTACTACACATGCAACATATCCGTGCATGACACAGTTGTATATACATGTTTCAATCACAGGGGCACATGATGTACACAGGCAGTGCAACGCTGCCCATGGACAGTTTGCCAGACGTCACTACATGGTATCATTGCATGGGAAGTAAAACCTTGTTCAAATGCACTGTCACTGCACCATACCTGTCCAGTGCATGTCACTACACACTATGGGGGGTGACAACTACTCAGTGAGCCTGCTAGCCAGTGGCGTGCAGACTTTCAGCCTTGCTAGTCAGACAAAATGCACATTGAGAAAGGCAGTGCACAGAACACTCACCTGCTCCCCTGGTGTCCCATACAGCTTGCTGTACTGTGGAAGTAGGCTGTCCAGCAGGGCCTGGTTCTCCTCAAGGCTGAAGGCTGGGGCTCTCTCCACAGGACGTGCCATTGCAGGGTCCAGAGGGGCAGAGACAGCAGCAGTGCAGTGGCAGATGTCGTCCTGGAGCATGTAGTGCAGGCAAGTGAGCTCTCAGGGGAACAGCCAGCAATATATATGTGCTGGAGAGGCAGATACTGTCCCTTGTGTCCAAAGTGATAGGTCCAAGTCGTTTGCATCTTCTGAATCTGGCCAATCCATGGAATAGCAGCACCAATACACGCCCACAGCATCCTTCAAATCTTCAACTTCATGACATACATGATTTTGCAACATTGTTGTGGGTAACCAACTGAATTTCCAGCAACCGACTCGTTCGAATTTCGAAAACGCATCCGTTGCCAGGCTAACGCCATTGTCAATGGGTGCGCACTGATCGGTCCATTGCGGTACAACGCGTACAGGGGTACAACGCGTACCCGCACACATTGAATGCAATGGGCCGGCCGGCCGGGCACCGATCGGTCCATTGCGGTACAACGCGTACAGGGGCACTAACGCGTACCCGCACACATTGAATGCAATGGGCCGGCCGGGGCACCGATAGGTCCATTGCTGTTCAACGCGTACAGGGGTACAACGCGTACCCGCACACATTGAATGCAATGGGCCGGCCGGGGGCACCGATCGGTCCATTGCGGTACAACGCGTACAGGGGTACAACGCGTACCCGCACACATTGAATGCAATGGGCCGGCCGGGGCACCGATCGGTCCATTGCGGTACAACGCGTACAGAGGTACAACGCGTACCCGCACACATTGAATGCAATGGGCCGGCCGGGGGCACCGATCGGTCCATTGCTGATCAACGCGTACAGGGGTACAACGCGTACATGCACACATTGAATGCAATGGGCCGGCCGGGGGCACCGATCGGTCCATTGCTGATCAACGCGTACAGGGGTACAACGCGTACATGCACACATTAATGCAATGGGCCGGCCGGGGGCACTGATCGGTCCATTGCGGTACAACGCGTACAGGGGTACAACGCGTACCCGCACACATTGAATGCAATGGGCCGGCCGGGGGCACCGATCGGTCCATTGCTGATCAACGCGTACAGGGGTACAACGCGTACACGCACACATTGAATGCAATGGGCCGGCCGGGGGCACCGATCGGTCCATTGCTGATCAACGCGTACAGGGGTACAACGCGTACCCGCACACATTGAATGCAATGGGCCGGCCGGGGGCACCGATCGGTCCATTGCGGTACAACGCGTACAGGGGTACAACGCGTACCCGCACACATTGAATGCAATGGGCCGGCCGGGGGCACCGATCGGTCCATTGCTGTTCAACGCATCCCTGTACAAGTGACTGGCATATGTCACCATGCCTGTCTCAGATGGACATATGCCAGCCACAGATAGCTCCCAGGGAGTGAGGGGCACACCTACAACACGACAGCCTGTCCAGACTGTATGATAAGGCATGTAAGGCTGCATTTCCTATTGTGTGTATGTTGGTGTACATGTTGTCCTGTGGGTGTCACCTGGGGGCAGCCACCCCCAGGCTGTGCACGTGTTCATGGGGACAGGATCCTGGGTGTTACGTGTACATGACCACTGTGATGTGCATCTGTTCATATCTGTGCATGTGCCATGGTCACATTTCACGGTGGTGTATGTGTATGTCATGTCACATACCCCGTGAGTCCCATGTGGGACGGTATGTTTGAGCCAGGGTGTCCCAGTGGCACAATAGTGATGGTCCTCCACAGTCTGTGTGCATGTAGTGTTTACAATGTCTCTGATTTCATGTGCACAATGGGAGACAGTCTCCACATCCACGTTGTGTGTGCATGGACTTTGATGTTGTGCGTGTGTGTGTCACAGACGTCCATGTCTGTCCTGCAGTGGCAAGAGGGACCACTACCTGTGGGGGTCATGGTTGTTTTGCTGTGGTGTATACATGATACTCCATGTAATGCCAGTGTCCATGTGGCAATACAGGGTCCCTGGGAATGTACCTGTCATTGAGCTGTGATGCCTGGGGCACATCTGTCCTCACATGTCACTGTGGGGGGTGATTGTGACACGGCAGCAGGAGATGGGAACTGTGACACGGCCTCATGATATCCAATGGGCCAACCTGGGACTTATTGATGCCACTTGTTGGACCGTGATGACAGATGTTGGCCATGTATGTACCATACATGTCCTTACGGAACTGCACACTTCATGTAGTTGTGCCTCATAATGATGTATGTTGGGATATTGAGTGTGTTCAATGCCGCATATGTGGGCTGACTGACAATCTTGCTTTCTTCTCCTCTGCACTGCAGGGCTCCTGCTGTCCATCGACCATTCCCAGACCTGGCAACGATGGTGGAACGGGACAGCATCCGACGGTACCGCTTCACCAGGCAGCTGATTGAGGATTTGGCAGTGCAGTTGGCCCCACATTTGCAGCCTGGCCGGCCGTATCCTACAGCGCTGACCCCAAAGGTGAAGGTGATGGCAGCCCTACACTTCTTTGCCACCGGTACCTTCCAACATACTGTGGCGACTGCTGGTGGGATGTCACAGACCATGTTGAGCCGTATGCTCCGCGATGTTTTGGCGGCAATGTTGCTATTCCTGAACCGGTACATCTATTTCCCTAGACTGCAACGACTCACTGACATGAAGAGTGACTTCTATGCCCTGGGGAGGATGCTGCATGTCATTGGCTCCATTGATGGGACACATGTGGCTTTGGTACCACCACAGGCCCAGGAGCAGGCCTACAGGAACTGCAAGCACTACCACTCGGTCAATGCACTGGTGGTGTGTCTTGCAGATATGACCATCACACACGTGTGTGCCCGTTTCCCTGGTTCAGCACACGATGCCTTTGTGATGAGGAGTAGTCGCATCCCCAGGATGATGGCACAGATGCAGAACCAGCGTGCCTGGCTTGTCGGTGTGTACTGACTTTGTGCCATTGTGTGTGATCTGATCTGTAGTATTCCGCCCACTTTTCCAAGTCAGCTAATGTGCACTTGTCTGTCCGTAGGTGACTCGGGATACCCCAACATGCCGTGGTTGCTGACACCCCTCAGGAACCCTGTGACACCAGCCCAGATGCGCTACAATGAGGCACATGGTCGGACCAGGAGAGTGATTGAGCGGACCTTTGGTCTCCTGAAGAGCCGCTTCCGCTGCCTGGACAAGACCGGAGGGTCCCTCCCATATGCCCCTGCGAAAGTGTGCAAGATTATCATCGTCTGCTGCATGCTCCACAACCTGGCAGTGCGGAAGGAGTTGCCTCTCATCCAGGATGACAATGACCAACATCCGCCACCTGTGGAGGATCCTGGCCTGGACCACGATGCCAGTGATGATGATGATGATGAGGGTGATGTCCGCACACAGCTCATCACCAACTTCTTTAGCTGAATGTGAGTATCCTGAGGTGTCATGTCAATGATGTGAGTTGGCATGATATGTGTAGGTGGTGCTCTGGTGCTGTTGGAGTGTGTCCATGGGCTACTTGACTGGATGTGTGTTGCGATGTGTGCTTACAGTTGGGCTGTACTCCCCAACAGTGTTGACATGCTAACTTGGTTCTGGGTGGGTATCTTGTAACATGTATTGTGCATGAGTTTTGCTGTTCTGTCCTGTTCTCCATTGCTTTTGACTGTGTGTCATTTCTGTCCTTCACAGGGTACTTTCAGATTCGTTTGGTCAACTGTGTCCACCGACAACGTGATTGCACTTCCAGGGTGGTAGCTGTTGTGTCCCTACAGGTGATGTGCGCCACACCCATGGACTTCCTTCCGTCTACAGTTGTTGACTGTGTGCCCGCTGCCAGGTGGGATTACCTTGCATCTGTAGTGGTTACGACATGTTGCAACTGTGTAATAAACCTGTGCTTCACTTTGTGATGTGCGTTGTCTGTGGTCACACATTTGACTGCCATTTGCTTACTGCACCTGTGGGCTACTTGACTACAACTGGGAATGGGTGTGGTGTCTGTGCATTGCACCGTCTTCCCTGGCAACATCAGTGTAGGCAATGAGTCAGATGGCCTAGGTGTGTATGTGTTGTGTAGCCCTGGTGGTGTGTCTCCCTCATATGTGTCACGTTGCCTTTACTCACATGCCTGTGTTGTACTTGCTGTTGCAGTTCGCATACACAGTGTAATTTTGCAGTTCATCATCCCCATAACAGCACCCACGTTGGAATCACAACAGAGGCAAGTATGGTGTATTAGTGTGTTTATTGTGATACATTTGTGTGAATAGTGCATAGGATGGGTAGTGCTGTACATAAATCTTGCAATCAGAAGTTCCTAGGTGAATTGAAAGTCCTGGTAGACAAAATCCCCAGTATCGGGGCCACAGTTGTCTGAGACATTGGTCCAACTTGTACTCCCCATGCAATGTGTGGGAGTAGTGTTGCCGTCAACAGGGTGAACAGTCTGTGCACAAAGGTGAACATCCAGAACAGGTTCAGGCTTCCTGGGAGTTGCGCTTGGCCATCAGCCTCTCACTTGCCCCTCCTCGGACAACCCCTCTTCTTTGGGGGGGCCCCTCAAGTACAGGCTGCTGCAGTGCGGGGGACTCTCCGCCAGAGTCATCCTCCCTCCCTGTGGCAGTTGCAGTTTGTTCAGCACCAGATGTTGTTGGCACACAGGGAGGTGTGGACTGGTTGCTGTTCATCTGGCGGAGGCATTGTAAAATGTCCCTGTGCACCGCCGTCATCTCATGCAGTGCATCCCACTTGGACTCCACGCGGGACATGTGTGAGTCCACGCGGGACATGTGTGACTCCATGTGGGACATGTGAGAGTCCAAGCGGGCATGATGGGCAGCCTGCTGCTGTTTCATGTCTCTGAGGAGCCCCACTACCTGGCTGAGATCTCCGGTGCTGGACTGGTACGCATCAGCTATGCGTACCAGTTGTGGGTCATCATGCACACCAGCAACCTCTGCAAGCAGCGACCTCTGTCTCCCACCTCTCCCACCACCCCTGCTGACATGTGCAGTGCGTGCAGTGGCACGCACAGATGACCCTAGTCCACCTTGGGGGTTGGTGGTGGTGGTGGTGTCCATGACCCCAGGTTGGTCCAGGGTCCCTGTGCTGGTGTTGCTCCTTGTTCTGTCCATGTCGGCAGGGATGGTATTTGTGGTGACAGTCGTTGGAGGGTGGGTGCGGGGTGCAGCTGGTGGTCCTGCTGGTGCTGCAGCTGGTGGTCCTGCTGGTGCTGCATGTAGACTTGCACCGGATGTGCCAGGTTGGTCTTCTTCGTCCGAGGAGGGCAGAGGCTGTACGACACCAGTGAGCTCCGCATCCTCTTGAGCCTGGGACTGGGACTCCTCAGCGTCTGCTGCTGTGTCCCCATCATCACCTGTTTTTGGGAGACACACACAATGTATGTTATGTTTCTGCAGGCATCAATGGTTGACACACCTGACAGTTGTGACTGTGCCTCTGGGTGCGGGCCTGTACATTGCATTGTCCTAAGTCGTCACAGTCAGGGGTTGATATTGGTGTGGCACATTGTCCTGCATTATTTGGGCATTTCTATGTATTTGTTGGGGTGTGAACATGGTCTGCATTGGTTGTATTTGGTTGACAGCCGGCCCTCCTTCCCACCCAGCCAGTCAGTTATCCCACCATGGACTGTGCTTGCATTGCAGGGAGTGGAAGTTGTCTCTCAGGATGTCAGTCAGTGGTGTCCTGCTGTTTGTTGGTGCACAGTTGCCAGCAGGGCCTTGTGCTCCCCACAGCAGTTGCCAGTGTCAGCCATCTTGTCAGTTGTTTTCCACTCCCTGTGATGTGCGCATGGTTCAGGGTGGTGTTGATGGGACAGTTGTGGGGGTGAGCTATGTCTGTGACTATGACTCCCATCATGCTATTGCCTCCACCCCACTTCCCAGCATTCCCATACTTACTTGCTTTTGTGGGGAGTTCAGTGTGTGTGGGTGTGAGAGCAATGGCAAGATGGCTGACAGTGGTGTCCTGCTGTTGGTTGGTGTGCAGTTCCCAGCATGCCCTTGTGCTCCCCACGACACAGCAACAGTGTCAGACATCTTTGATGGGCCTTTCCACTCTCTGTGGGATGTGCATGCGTGAGTGTGGAGCTTGCTGGGCCATGTGGTGGGGGATGTAGAGCTGTGCCTACGACTCCCATCATGCTATTGCCTCCACCCCCTTCCCAGCATGCCCATGCTTCCTTCCTTTTGACTCTGCTTCCCTGTGGGGTGGGCTGGCTGTGCTGACAGGATGGCTGGGAGTGTTGTCCTGGCAGTTGTTTGGCTAAAAGTCCCAAGAGTTTCCCTGTGCTTCACACAACATAACCCTGGGTGGTGGTTCTTTGTGGGATCTTGAGTTAGGATGGGAGGCATTGCATTCTACCAGGTGGGTTCTGGGAGTTTGTGTTGAGGGGGGGTGTGAGGGGAGGTGCTTGTGACTATGGTCAGTGCTGCAAGTCCTCCTTCCCACCCAGCCAGCCAGATATCCCACCATGGAACGTGCTTGCATTGCAGGGAGTGAAGTTGTCTCTCAGGATGTCAGTCAGTGGTGTCCAGCTGTTTGTTGGTGCACAGTTGCCAGCAGGGCCTTGTGCTCCCCACAGCAGTTGCCAGTGTCAGCCATCTTGTCAGTTGTTTTCCACTCCCTGTGATGTGCGCATGGTTCAGGGTGGTGTTGATGGGACAGTTGTGGGGGTGAGCTATGTCTGTGACTATGACTCCCATCATGCTATTGCCTCCACCCCACTTCCCAGCATTCCCATACTTACTTGCTTTTGTGGGGAGTTCAGTGTGTGTGGGTGTGAGAGCAATGGCAAGATGGCTGACAGTGGTGTCCTGCTGTTGGTTGGTGTGCAGTTCCCAGCATGCCCTTGTGCTCCCCACGACACAGCAACAGTGTCAGACATCTTTGATGGGCCTTTCCACTCTCTGTGGGATGTGCATGCCTGAGTGTGAGCTTGCTGGGCCATGTGGTGGGGGATGTAGAGCTGTGCCTACGACTCCCATCATGCTATTGCCTCCACCCCCCTTCCCAGCATGCCCATGCTTCCTTCCTTTTGACTCTGCTTCCCTGTGGGGTGGGCTGGCTGTGCTGACAGGATGGCTGGGAGTGTTGTCCTGGCAGTTGTTTGGCTAAAAGTCCCAAGAGTGTCCCTGTGCTTCACAGAACATAACCCAGGGTGGTGGTTCTTTGTGGGATCTTGAGTTAGGATGGGAGGCATTGCATTCTACCAGGTGGGTTCTGTGGAGTTTGTGTTGAGGGGGTGTGAGGGGAGGTGCTTGTGACTATGGTCAGTGCTGCAAGTCCTCCTTCCCACCCAGCCAGCCAGATATCCCACCATGGAACGTGCTTGCATTGCAGGGAGTGGAAGTTGTCTCTCAGGATGTCAGTCAGTGGTGTCCTGCTGTTTGTTGGTGCACAGTTGCCAGCAGGGCCTTGTGCTCCCCACAGCAGTTGCCAGTGTAAGCCATCTTGTCAGTTGTTTTCCACTCCCTGTGATGTGCGCATGGTTCAGGGTGGTGTTGATGGGCCAGTTGTGAGGCTGAGCAATATCTGTGACTACCACTCCCATCATGCTATTGCCTCCACCCCCTTCCCAGCATGCCCATGCTTCCTTCCTTTGACTCTGCTTCCCTGTGGGGTGGGCTGGCTGTGCTGACAGGATGGCTGGGAGTGTTGTCCTGGCAGTTGTTTGGCTAAAAGTCCCAAGAGTGTCCCTGTGCTTCACACAACATAACCCAGGGTTGTGGTTCTTTGTGGGATCTTGAGTTAGGATGGGAGGCATTGCATTCTACCAGGTGGGTTCTGTGGAGTTTGTGTTGAGGGGGGTGTGAGGGGAGGTGCTTGTGACTATGGTCAGTGGTGCGAGTCCTCCTTCCCACCCAGCCAGCCAGATATCCCACCATGGAACGTGCTTCCATTGCAGGGGTGGAAGTTGTCTCTCAGGATGTCAGTCAGTGGTGTCCTGCTGTTTGTTGGTGCACAGTTGCCAGCAGGGCCTTGTGCTCCCCACAGCAGTTTCCAGTGTCAGCCATCTTTTGAGTCCTTCTCCACTCCCTGTGATGTGCGCATGGTTCATGGTGGTGTTGATGGGACAGTTGTGGGGGGGGCAATATGTGTGACTACGACTCCCATGATGCTATTGGCTACACTGACTTGGCCAGCATACACAGAATTCATTCCTTTCAGTGGTCTTCACTGTGTGTTGGTGTTGTTGTGGTGGCTACATGTCTGGATGTGTTTGTTAGTTCTATTTGTGCCACTGCCTAGCTGTAGTTGTAGTTGTGTTTGTACATGTGATGGCACGGTTGAATGTAACTTTGAGATGGCATGTGTTGT
The DNA here is from genome assembly GCA_963921515.1 of Calotriton arnoldi. NCBI lineage: Eukaryota > Metazoa > Chordata > Amphibia > Caudata > Salamandridae > Calotriton > Calotriton arnoldi. Next base: position 1,520,195 of record CAWUFW010001860.1, on the reverse strand, counting down.
GTTTCTCTGACTGACATACACATTTTGGGATGATTCTGTTCTGGTTGCTGTGTAATTGCTATGAGTGCATGGTTTGACTCTCCCCTTGACAGTGATGTGTGTGTGTATTGTGGCAGAATATTGTGTACATTTGTTGTGTACTCACCAGGCTCTGGGATGTTCTCTAGTCCATATACGCTCACTGGCGGAAGGATGGCCCGCACCTTCTCCTCCCAGGGCCCGAGGTATACTGGCTTGGCAGGAGGGCCACTGCCGGTGTATTGGCTCAGGAGGTAGTCTTTCTTGAGCAGCTCCCGGACCCTCCTGCGCACGTCATACCACCTGTTCTGGATGTCGGTCTTTGTGGGCAGACATGGTGATTGTGCGTTCACCCTGTTGATGATCCTCTCCCACATCTTGGTTTTCTGGGAGATGGGGGTCTGTTGGACCAGTGTGCCAAACAGCTGTGGCTCTACCCTGAGGATCTCGTATACCAGGACTTCCAATTCACAATCTAGGAACTTGTGATTCTTCTTGGGGGGCATGGTGATGGGTGGTGATGGTGAGTGATGTGTGTGTTGGTGTGCAGGTCAGGGTGTGTGAGTGTGTGTTTTGCTGGGTGTATGTGAGGTAGGTATTTGTTGGTGTGCTGATGGTGTGTGGCTTGTGTGAGGGATGAGCTGTGGGTGTGTGGTTGCTGTCTGTTGAGTGCTGGCAGTGGAATGGCATTTGCAAAGAATCATGGTTGGGATTTGTGTCCTTTATATGGGTGGAGTTGTGGGTGTGTCTTTGTTCTCTGTCCCCACCCCCCCAGTATTTATTGGCTTTGTAAGTGCTTGTTTGGCCTTTTTTGTGTCATTTTTCCTTTGTACTGTCTGTGCATGTTGGAAACGTTCTTGTGACCGAGTCGGACCCTGCATTTGTCTCGTACGGTGTTCTCCGTTTCGTTCACGCTGTGTTTGTGCAGTTTTCTATGCTGCGTACGCGTCGGTCGCGGTGTTTTGTGTTACTTCGGCTCGGTTTTGTATGCGTGTCGGTCGTACGGCTTGTCCTCCGTCCGACTCGGTCGTGGTTTTCGCGCCTTGCATCGTACTTTGCGGTTTGGAGTTTGCGTGTACGTTTCGGTCGGATTTGTTCCGGGTGCGTGTCGGTCGGTTCGTTTCGCGTGTTTTTCCGGCCGGATTGCTGTTTTCCGTGCGGCTCGGTAGGTCGGCTTGGGTTCGGTACGTGTCGGTCGGATTTTGCACGCTTAGCATCGTACTTGGCGTGTGGGGCGCCACAGGTACGTGTCGGTCGGAATAAATTCCGGCTCCGAGTCGGTCGGTGCTTTTTCCGGCCCGAATCGGAATCGACCCCATAGTTGTGCAGATAAAGGCTGTGGGAGGTGTGGTGTGCCATGCTGATTTGCAGGGGCGCGTTCCTCTGAAGTACTTTGAGATGTTGGCCACTGTGATATGATTGCAGTTACACTAGAGAACTCTGATGCACACAGGCAAAACACTGTAAAGTGGAGAGATACAGGAACCGGTCTATGCAGTCTGGAGGTGCTGATGAATGTGTGGACAATCACTGTTAGTTCAGAGCTACATGAGAGCTCTGGGGGGATTGTTCTTCAGTGGTCTGACAATATTCAGTGAGTAAAAGCCTGGAGAGAGACAAGAAGGGTATTCTCACACAGAGTAATACACTCAACCAGAATGAAGCATGATAGTAGAACAACCAAGGGCAAGGGTAAAAGAGACTGGTTGGCTAGAGATATTATACTGCGAATTATACAGCTAATTCAAATCTCCAGGACATCGCTAGAACTGAATTAAAAATGAGAAAGATCTCCAAAAGAGTACATGCTTAGACAGACCAATGGGACTTTTGCAGGTTGAAATAAAGCAACTACTGGACACAGTCAGTTTGTAGTTGGCCCAAACTCACAAACTTGCGTACATATAAGATGAGAGGGACTATCTCAGAGTATCAGTGTGAGACTGCGGGATATGGAGAAAGTGTAGAAGAGTGTTGTCACTGGAGTTATTTCTTGAAGGTTGGATTTTTATCATCTTAAAGCCCTAAAGGATGGTTAATGTTTTCACAATTGAAAAGGGCACATATGCGAATGCGGAAATCTCATAACAATTGAATAACCCGCTCCACTTTAAGACTTACTAAGTGAAACTCTAATTTCCATGCATATTTCTTTTCTTAGTCGACAAATTTTTGCCCCGTGTTAGAATGGAGCACAACCTGAATACATGGCTAAGATAATCATCAACTTACAGTATTTAACGTTCAGTCAATTATGAGAGGTTTGATGAAATGTTATAGCTTTATTTCGCAGTAAAAGATTAGTTCATATTTTTGTTCTTTTATTCAGGTTAATCAGATAAGTATGTTTTCAGAAATATTAAAATTGTTATTAGAGACAGCATACAAAACAACAGCATGTTCCATTAAGCAATTTGTACCTATCTTAATCTAAAGGACCTAACCTATCCTAGCGAGAACATATAAACAGTTCCATTGGAAAAGAGGAGCAAGTAAATGTAGGAAAAGGCTAATAGCTATAAAGGGTCGAACTGCCCGCAATGAGTAGTTCCGGAAACTCAGCCGAGTTCCCAAACAACTGCCGTAACAACCGTAAAATAAGTCAAAAGAAATAATCACAGCAGTAGCTATGATTAGCATAAACATCTCCTCACAAAGGGTAAGGAAAATAAGAAAAATCACCGTTAGCAGTAGCTTACAGCAATCTTGGGCAAGAGTAGCACAGTAAAGTGCTAAGGGGAATGGCAGGGAAGGTGTGCATAAAATGCGTTGACTCTCTAGCTATAAATAAAAGTATAAAACATGTTGCAAACACGAAATGCTGACTCATCCCTGGCAAATGGGAAAGGATCTTCCGATGGTCTGTTATCTTCTTCCTCTATTCCCACGGTAAACATCCATGTCGACATGTTGTTTGAAAGCCGGCTACTAAAGCCTTTTTTTCATTAATATATTTGTTCATTATACACATGTGGCAAAGACAACTGTCTAAATACAATGAAATCATTTGGTGCGAGGTGAAATTAAATGTATTTTGAAGCAAACAGCACATTTCACACAGATGTCAAGTTGTGCAGTTCAATTTAAAAGTTGTCAGCATTTAAAGAAAACCATGTATTATTATTAAAGGGACAGTAAAGAATAAGAAAAATTTTGAGGCCTAGTAGTGAAAGAATGATAGAAATGACAGCTTTCTGCCGAAAAGAAATTGTCACCATTACTGTGTGGCACATTTAATAAAAATGCATTTTCTCTAACCACTAAATGGACACACATTTCCTATGCTAACGTTAAAGCACATTTCTATATTATTATGAAGCTAACTTTATGTAAAAATTTTCAACTTTCACCCATATGACACTTAGGGGCCGATTCCGATCTCGGCCGGTAGTGCTCCGAATCGGATTCGGCTTTACCGGATCCGATTCGGAGCCCTGTTTCCCGACCGAACCGTACGCGGGTCCGGCCGAGCGAGTACGATGCAAAATCGCCGACCGACTCGTCCGGGCGTCCCGACCGCTCCGACCGACTCGCTCCCGGCTCGAACCGCTCCGACCGACTCCGCTCGGACTCGACTCGCACCCGCGCAATGGAGACGTTTCCCGGCCGGGTAAGTACGATGCGCGCCGCGAGCAGTCCGACCGAGCCGCGCACTCCGGCTCGAAAGAGCTGTCGGAGCCGTACTTTGGGGGTCCGTGTCGGACCCCCTGTACGCGTAGCCGCGCGAGTCGCACACAGGGAGGACCCATGGGTCCCCCTACCTGTGCGTGTACGGCGCGAATCGCTTCGCCACGTACCCGCTGTAGGGGCGCCCTTGTCCGACTCGCACCCATTGAGTCAATGGGAGCCCGCGTACGCGTTGTACGACCGGCTCCCATTGACTTCACGGGAGTCCGACCGACTCGAGTCCGATAACATACGGACGCATCGTACTCGTTCGGTCGGACTGCACGGGTCCGATTCGGTCGGAAATCTCTCTGGGTCCGGCTCGGTCGGAGAAATTTCCGGCCCGAATCGGAATCGACCCCTAAGTTGCAATCACTGCCAAGTGCCTCTCTGAGAGCTGCATGCTTACTTAAGTACAAAGACAGAGATGTCCTCTTGCAGCATGTCTAGGCAGTATTTGAACCAGGGTCACTCTTGTGTTAACAACCACGTTAGAAGCCACCTTGTTTTGTCTCCTTCTCAGTATCCGTATTGCCTGTAGGTTGCCTTTCAAGTGCCGCTAACTCAGGAAAAACTGGCAAAACCGTCACCAGCCAGACTTAAAAAAGGGTTCTGGAAGCAGAAAAAATCTGGGGAACATCAGGGGCAGGTAGCATTTCCTATCCTAAGTAAATGAAGGTTGATCTAGAATGCTATAATTGTACATTTGTAATTTGTAGTATGCTACTTTCTGTTTTTCAGTAAAACGTGTGCACAATTATACATTAAGAGTAGTAAACGCTCATCTGATGGTCATGTGCTTTAACAAATAAGTTAATAGCGAATTATTTTTTTATTAAAGAGACATGGGGTATATTTACTAAGATTTTATGCCGTATTTGCATCACAAAAGTGACACAAGTCGATGCAAATACTTTTTTTACCTACTTACTTTCCAGTGCAAAATCTGTTTTACGCTAGAAAATCACTTGAAATTAACGCAAAGCAGCGCATAGTTCTGGTTTGCATTACTTAGCGCCAAGAGGGTGGTCCATGGTGGTGCATGGGCATTCCCATGCAACCACCCAAGGTTTTGATCTAAAACCCTCTTTACTTAAAAAGTAGACAGGGTTTTACAGCAAAAAACAACACCCAGTTCAGATAGGCCCTATGAAGGAGAAATGCTTTAATTTCACATTTCTTTTCCAACTTTGCATATGTGCTGTACTGTACAGCACACATACAAAGTGATAAAAAGTTTAGAGCTAGTCTAAGCATAGTATTTTGTACTGGCAGGGAATCCTTCCAGTACAAAACCTCTGCTAGACTCATGGAGACACCCTTTCACTATGGTGCACAGCATCACATTTCTGCGCCGTGGGGAGGGGAGGAGAGTGCCATATTTCTGTAAATATGGCACTCTCCTGCTCTCACCTTCTCACTCAGTACAGTGCAGCATTTGCAGCTGCTGCACTGCTCTGCATGATTATTTAGTAAATCTGGGCCCTGGTATGGAAGGAACTTCAGCAGAATGTTGATAATGAAAAAGTCTGTGATATGGATTTGGTCACAAGCTAGCACATTACAAAACAAACTAAGGGATAAATACAAGCTTGACCTGGAATCTCTATGTACATTCTGAACTTCTGTAATAAGAGTTGGTGGGATCTTGATCAAGTTGTTTTACAATCCTATGTTGTAACTAATTGATGTGTAATGCATGAACAATGTTAGTAATTTTACCAAAGGCATTAATGAGCATGAAAGAAAACTACTAATATATGACCAAAGCAAAATGTAATATAGCCTTGTAGCTCACTGCTGAGGGCTATACCAGTTGTTACAGGCCCTGAACCTGAGTTATAGGCCCTAGCTAAAGACGATGACCTGAAACGAGGGAGAGGCCAAGGAAATTTAGTAGTGTTCTTGATTTTCGAACCCTTTATGAAAGTTGCACCATTTCCCAGTTTACTTTTGGCTGAACAAGGATTTTTTCGGAATAGAGACTATTGTGACTGAATGGAATAGCAAAAGCATTTTCACTATAATCAAACCCACTGAAACCTGAACATGTTTGCAGGATATTTTTTCTGCATATTTGCCTTTCATTAGCCAAATGTTTGAAAGCAAGATTACCTTTTGCAGAGTTTTTCCAGGTAAAAGTGGCATAAGCAAAAAAAGTTGCAACTGTCACTGAGGTCTGACTTTATTCATAGAATTTTACAAAGCTACCAAAAAATTGGCAACGTCTGTCACTTCTATTTTATTTTGAAGCTATATTTACTGCAACACTAAATTAGGATCATTTTTTAAAACAAATTTTATTGAGTTTTTCATTCCCAGCATTTCTTCAGTACAGGTCATGACTGCTTTTAGGGGTGTGTGAAAAATTCCGCTGTGCCGGCAGGGTTCACTGAGTTTTGCCCACTCTGAGTTATTATTGTAATGCAGAGTTCCATCAACACTCCGTCGGGTGGCGAAAATTTATCTTGAGTAATTTTCAAGCACTAGCACAGCAGCTGGCTAGATTTTCTCAAACCGGGCAGTTGCAGGCAGTTGTGACTGTTCACTTGAGTAGCAGCAAAGAAGCATTGTCCTCTGGTGTGCTGCATGGTACCGTTCATGCTAATTTTGCAACGTGGAACAAGCTCTCGGCTCTAAAATTCTGTGCAATGTTCCAATTCTGCCCGCACGCGGAACTCCACGGACTGTACCCATGAGGCACAGGGTCAAGACTGATTTGCATATAGCTGGGTCTGAACTGAGGTGGCAAAGTGAGCTAAAGAACAATGATGGATTCAACACAGATCTGTGACTGGGGGTGAGTGTCTGAAAAGTTTCAGTGCTCCGTCCATCATCTCCTTGTGTTTGCTTTGTTCACGCTAAGTTGGCAGGGTATGCCCAGACGTGGGTCTCTTGCTCACTTTGCCACTGGATTCAAGCTACAATTACAAAGTAGTCCCTGACAAGGGAAATTCACACAGGAAACAATGAATATAGGCCTGAAATCAGTGCTATATTAAAGCTGTCTAGTCGGACAGGGAATTTAATAATGTATCAAATCATAGAAAACACTAGAATAAAGTGGGACACAATCCTGCGTCCAACGCAACACATATAACAAAGACAAAAAAATGAACAGAAATTCACAAATTTACATAAGAGGCTTGGGCAGGACAAGAAATGCTTGTAACTTGTATAAAGAAATGCAACAAGCAAACAATATGTAGAGACACCGTTACACATTAGTAATTATTTCAATTGCGTTTACTGTGCATATAAGGTCGATGACGTTTCAATCCAGTAGAGACAATATTGGGATCATCATCAGGACGTGAAAATTACATGCCTGAGGGAATTTAAGCCTGAAAGACAATAGTGAAAGGTAGAGGGGACAAAAGGAAAAGGTAAGTAGATCAAAAGGACGGTAGGAACAAATTATCTTTAACAAAGTGCTAGTGAGGGAAAAGGTGGTAAAACTCTTCTATCCAGACCTTGTGTACTAGGTGTTGATATGACACACATGTTGGGTGAAAATTGGTAAAAACAACGATCTCACGGCAACGATGGATCAAGACCTTAAAGTGTTACGGCGTGGTTGCCACCGGGTAAATGGCAGCCTTGCATTCAAGTGCTAAAGCGGCGTGAGTTGAGGTGGGCTAATTGGTTCTAGCGTGGCTTACCAAGCGTAATAGCCAGGGGCACGTAGTGAGGCAAACACGATATTGCCAGAGAGGGAATATTATGGGCACACTGCGGCACGTAAAGTCACACGAGCGACTGGGGGCTAGTGAAAAGAAAAAACAAGATTCAGGAATAGCCAACAATTGTATGGTCAAAGTGCTCCGTCCATCATCTGCTTGTGTTTGCTTTGTTCGCCCTAAGTTGGCAGGGTATGCCCAGACGTGGGTCTCTTGCTCACTTTGCCACTGGATTCAAGCTAGCCTGGCTGATGAGGGATGTTACCCCGAAACCGGTCACAGTATGCTTGTTTCCGGTTCAGGGAAGATCTGGCTTGGCAGTTTGGGCTGGACTGTACCCATGAGGCACAGGGTCAAGACTGATTTGCATATAGCTGGGTCTGAACTGAGGTGGCGAAGTGAGCTAAAGAACGATGATGGATTCAACCCAGACCTGTAACTGGGAGTGAGTGTCTGAAAAGTTTCAGTGCTCCGTCCATCATCTCCTTGTGTTTGCTTAGGGAGTGACATAGAGGCAGGGCGCTGGGTAAATTAAAAAAAATCCAAAAAGAACACGGTTAAATAAATGATAATTTGAAATCAATCCATAGGCGGTGGTCTTGGGTAAAGTGCTCTTTGTAGTAGTCAGTTGTGTTTTTCAAAAAGAAAGCCGCTTGATAAGATTGGAAATTTGGAAAATTAACTCCTCCTTGTTGTTTATTGCATTGAAGTTTTTTAAGAAACATTTGTGTTTTTTATTATTCCATTAGAAAACCATTAGAATAGAATATATATATATTTTTTAACTAAAGAGGGGATATTTGTTGGAATTGCAGATAGATAGAAAAGTATTATAGGATCTAATATAATTTTAATAGAATACAATCCACCCCCCCATGAGAGAAACAATAGATTCCATTATGATGTTGAGTTGAAATAAGAGTATTAGTGTTAAGAGATACAGTATCTTTAACAGAAGAGGTGAACCAATCAATCAATCAGGATTTATAGAGGGCTACATGTTACCCGTGAGGGTATCTCTGTGCTGGGGGTGGGGGGGTGCTGCAGCTCCGGGCTATCTGTTGAAGAGCTACGTTTTCAGCTACTTTCTGAACTCCTGAAGGGTTGGGTTTGTTTGGAGTTGAAGAGGGAAGTTGTTCCACTGTTTTGCGGTCAAGAGGGAAGAGGCGCGGCCGCCGCTTCTGCTTCTAAGGATGGGAGGAGTTTGGACCAGGTAGAGGGATGAAGATCGTAGCGGTCTGGTGGATTCGTGGAAGTTTACTCTGTGGTTGAGGTATGCTGGGCCAGTGTTGTGAAGGGCTTTGTAGGTGTGGGTGAGGAGTTTGAACTGGCATTGTTTGTTAACAGGGAGCCAGTGCAGCGCTTTGAGGTGAGGGGTTAAGTGGGTTCACTTTATGAGGTCGAGGACAAGCCTTGCTGCTGCATTCTGTATGGTCTGGAGCCTGTTTAGCAGTTGGATGGTGATCCTTATGTAGAGGGTGTTGCTGTAGTCCAGGTGGCTGGTCATGAGAGCTTGGGTGATGGCGCTTCTGGTGTCAGCGGGGAGACATCGAAGTTTTTCTTCAGCATGAGGAGGATGTGGAAGCTTGCCAATGAGACAGTATTTACCTGTTTTCTCATTTTGAGCGTACTGTCAAGTATGATGCCCAGGTTTTTATCATGGTCTGTGGGTGTGGGCAGGCGACTGAGTTCTGTTAGCCACCAGGTGTCGTTCCTGGGGGAGGTGGTGCTTCCGTTTTATCAGTGTTGAGCTTGAGGCACTTGTTCTGCATCCATCTGGTGAAGTTGGTCATGCATCTGTGGAAGTTAGCTTTGGTGTTGGTGGGGTCTGAGGACAGGGGCAGGATGAGCCGAGTGCCATCCGCGTTGGATATGATGTCACGTTATGTGCTATGACCAGGGCAGCTAACGGGGCCATCGAGGTGTTGAAGAGAGTTCGGCTTAAAGATGATCTTTGCGGGTTGCCACAGACGATGTCCTAAATATTTTATTTTTATTGGGCTCTTAAGAAAATTTGAGGATAAAAAATAATTTTTAAAACACCATTTGTTAAGCAGAAGGAATTCACACTTATCAACATTAAGCTTATGGCCTGAAAATTTGCAAAATTTAGAAATGGTGTTAAGGAAAGGTTGCATGAAGGAAAGAGGAGAGGACCTGTATAAAAGAATATCATCAGCATAAACTGAACATTAGATATTTAAGGCCCTGTATGTGAACATAATGGCAAATTTGAGACAAAAAGTGATTTAAGTGAGGAATATGAAAGAGCAAATACATTAATGAACTTATGCCCAAAACCAAACCAAGAGAGGGTAGAGAAAAGAAAATTCCAAGGAACCCGATCAAAAGCCTTCTCAGCATGCAGAGATATAGCCGCTAATGACTGTGCATAGGATTTGGAGTTGCTGAGGATGTTGAAAAATAATATGGTATTATCTGAAAGATGTCTTCCTTTAACTAAACCAGATTGTTTTTTACCAATTAAACTTGGAAGAAAAGGATCTAAAGGCATGGCAAGGATGTTAGCAAAAATTGTATAGTCAGTATTAACAAGAGAAATTGGACTATAATTTTTACATAATTTAGGATCCTTATTCTCTTTGGGGATTAAGCAGATTAAAGCGTCTTGAAAAGTGCCAGATACCAATTTGGAAGTGGTAACGAATGTAAAAAGTTTATGCAATTTGGGAATTAGCAGCTCAGAAAAGTGAATATAAAATTCTGGCCCAGGAGCTTTACCTTTTAATAGCATTAATAGATATATGGCTGTCTTGAGGAGAAATATCAGTTTCAAAAGAAGAGAAGAGAAGTCTGTATTTGAATCAAAATCTTTATGAATGGAGGATAATGCTCAATATCAGTTTGTATGGGGTGACTTTCTGTAGAATACAAATTTATGTAATATTCAGAAAATTATGCTAAAATATACTTATCATAAAATACAGGAGTTATATCATCATGCAAAATTGTTTAAATTTTAGTCCGTCTATTTTTTACTTTAAAATAATTTGCTAAGAATTTGACCATTTTATTTTGCCCACCACAGTATTTAGTACTTGATTGGAGTAAATAAGAAGCTGCATTTTCCATAGAAAGTGTGTTAAATTGGAACTTAGCTTTAATTAATTCCTTTAAATGTGATTTAGATTTGAATATAAAATAGGAATCTTCTAATAGCTTAATATGTTTCATGATATCCAAGGCCTTTTTTGCAGCGATCTTTTTTCTAGAAGCATAAGATATAATGAAATCTCTTGAAGCAGCTTTAAAGTAGTCCCAGGCATTTCTAGAGATTCATTAAGGATGAAGAATTCCTGGATAAAATTCTGAAACTATTAAATGAAATTAGCATCTAATAAAAAAAAGTATTAAAGTGTCAATACCTCATTTTGGGAGAGATGGGAAGAAAATCTAAGTCTAAAGTAACTGGGGCATGATTCGAGACTAAGATGGTGCCTATAGCTGCACGTAGTATGTGTTGGGAAAGAGCTTTTGAAACAAAAGATAATCAATTCTGGATTGTGAGAAATGGAAAGCGGAGAATAAAGTGTATTCTTGTAAATATGGATTACTTGTACGCCAACAGTCTATAAGGGCTCATTGTTTGATGGCTGAAGTGAATTGCTTATGCATGGAGGAGGAAACAAAAGTAGTCTTGAAGGCATGATCTAAAAAAGGATCAAGTTCTAGATTACAATCTCCCCCAAAGATTAAATATTAATCAGTGATTGTCATCAATTTACGTGTAATAGTGGGCCAGAAGGATTTATCAATATGTGTCGGGGCACAAACATTAAAAATAGTTACTGGGATTTTATTAATGGTTAAACTTAATAAAAGCCACCGCCCATCCATATCAATTTCTTGTGACAACATCTTAACATCCAATTTGTTTTACAAAGAACAACAGCGCCATTACGTTTACCAGTTCCTGCTGGCGAGAAAGCACTCACCCAATTACGAACCAGTTTTTGAACTTCTTTATCCACTACATGTGTTTCTTGTAATAAAGCAAAATCAATATTTAATTGAGATAAATAACTAAGTACTCTTTGCCGATTAATGGGAGCTCCTAACCCCTTAACATTCCAAGTAACTATACGCTAGGTCATAAATAACAGTTAAGATTAAATTAAAATTCTGCAAATTGAATACTGTATGTATATCCTGCACTCATATAAATAGGAGTGATAGTAATAATATCGACATTAAAGAATAGTAACAAAGAGAATTAGAAAAAGAATATGGACATTTCTATTGAGGAATAATACAAGAATGTATAACTTTTAAAATGAAGAAAAGCAATTCAACATTCAATTTTAATATCAACATATTATGAACATAAAAGAATGAAAAAAGATTACGATAGGAAAGTAAATGAAAGTAAAAATAAAAAAGAGAGAATTATATAGAAAATAGAAATATAGAAAGAAAAGGAAGAATAAATAGATTAAAAAAGAATAGAAATAAGAGAAGAACAGAAAACATAGAAGAGCACATACCAAAAAGAACATACCAATAAAACATACAAAACTTTAAAGGTGGTGATGCCACATGAGGAAGAAGATGCAACCGGAGCCATGACGAAGTCGACAAGGGAAGAACCAGACCACACAAAAACATGAATGATGTACTCTTCAAATTACAAATGAGCACAGAACCCGAAACAAAAGGAATAAACAACAGTAAAAATTTAGCGGGAACAGTTTACACAATAGGGAAGGAAACATAAAACACAATGATTATGCGATATCATGAAACCATTTTATCAATAAACCTCTCTTAAAAGGGGCTACATTGACTAATAAAAGTCAGACTGAAGAAATTTGTTAGGTATCCATTTCTTCTCCTCTGCAATTGTCTATAAAATGCTACAGTGCTAAAGGATCTTCATCTGTCGTAGTTTGGTTTTTATACATTACTTTAAACAGACATGGGTGAAAAAAGACCAAATCTTGCATTCAAAGTTCATGTCCACAAATCTTTTCCTCCTATCTGCCGGGGCCTAGGCAAAGTCTTGATCAAAAAATAATTGTGTTCTGGACCAGGATATTTACCTTTTGGCATTAGCGACTTTGATAACTTGAAGAAGTTCCTCATATTCTAAAAAGTATACATGAACTCCCCTAGGTTTTTGAGATGACGACACATGTCGTGTACAGTGCACCAATCTATGTGCATGTTATATATTCAACAGTGGGGAAGCTGGAAGGTCTATAATCTTAGGAAGAAAGGATTGGAAGAAGGAGATGGGGTCCCCTCCTTCAAACCATAAATAAGGAGGTTGTTCCTTCTGCCTCAATTTTCATACTCCTCCGCATGTTTTATCAATTGTGATACCTCAGTTTGTAGGTTTGAAGAGTATGCATAGTGTCTTCAAGGTCATTTACCCTTTGTTCAATGTGGGTCACTCTGCTGTCCATAAGTGACCAATTATAAATTCAACATTTGCAATTTATTGTTAGTATCCTCCATGTATGGCTTATGCGCTCAAATTTCCTCAAGCAAAAGTTCCATTGAAATAACATTTCATGATTTGATGGGCGATGGAAGATCTGTTTTAACACGTTTGATAGCTTGAGTAACATTTGAGGTTTGTTTGGACATCATTTTAACATTAGAGGGAATGACTCCACTAGAAGATGAATTAGAAGTAGAAGCAGAGTCTTGGTTTTTGCCCGCCATATTGCCAGCAAGCACTGAAATGAGTTAGCAGTATACATTAAGAAGTCACTTGTGGATATAGGTGAAGCAGACAAAAGGTGTCCTTTAGTTCTTCCCATAGGCAAAAAAGGGCATTTATATTATGGGAGTTGCTACTCTGTGAAATACATGTGGCAAAATTAAGGAAAATATTATGATGGAAAAACTTTAGGGCACTAAAGCTGAGTACTGCTATTTATATATATAGATGGTATTCACAAGAAACAATAGCAGTGAGAGCTATCTTACAGACAAATGTAGCCAAGCAGCATTGGAACTCAATACAATTGTTCATAAAGTAAACAAAAACCTATTTGTGAAGCATTAGGCTTCACATGCGCACTCTGATGTTATTCAAAATGGCAGTCGGGAGTATCTGTCAGCATGCCTGCCATGTCAAAAAGTATGTAAAGCCTTCCCAGTTTGGAAAAAATGAACTTGCATGAGGCGAGGAAGGTTTATGCAAGTATGTTGTTGAGAAGTGGAGCCCTCGCCCGTCTTCATTTTGCACTTGTTTAGTCTCTTCCCATGGCTGCAGTGGAGCTCTTCAGTGTGTGGCCCATCTTCAGTCAACTCCAAGCCCCGCATGCCCCAGTAAGGCTCAACCTACGCCTTCTTGAAGCCCATATCAGATCAATTAATAGAGTATCCATTGTGGTAAGTTAAGAAAATACTTTAGAAGATTGGGGTGCATCGCCATTTTAGCTACTGCTCTATTTCCTGGGGGTGTGAGTGGCAGGGAGGTCCAGAAGGCCACTTGTGATCCGTATAACCGTGCCTAGGTTGCCTTCCAGGAATTTGGTATGTGTATGGTACATCTGTGCCTCTATTGAAGGGAAAGCTGTATGATTTAGAGTCATTAACCCTGTAACCAGATACCATCCCAAATTCCTGCAGGACTGTGGATAGCGCAGTGAGGTCTACCAGGGCAGACTGGACATGTAACAACATATTGTCTGCATAAAGTGAAATTATAAGTGTACACTCTTCTGTCTCGCCCTGTCACGGAACTTTATGACTAAGTGTTCTCTGGCCAACACAAAGAGCTACGGGGAGATAGGACACCCCTGTCTCATGCCCTGTGTGATTGAATAGGCCTCTGAAATATGGTTGCCTGTTTTGACTATGGCTAGTGGTGTCGTATAGAGAAGCTGGATCCAACGGTTGCAGGAATTCAGGATTTTTTAGCACCTGCGTACCTCAATGAGGTATCCTCATTAAGGGAGTCAAAAGCCTGTTCCATTTCCAAGGACAGGCAAGCCACCCGGGGCCCCCCTGGTGTGCTACTTCTAGTACTTTGTAGAAGCGCCGTATATTGAGGGATGTGCTCCAGCATGGGATAAAACTATTTTGGTCTTTCTGCACGAGATCTGGTAGTAGCTGTAACAGTCTTTCTACTAGTAATTTGCTTAGAACTTTATAGTTTGTGTTGAGAATATAAATTGGTCTGTATGAGGAAAAAGCCAAGGCATCCCTCCAGTTTTGAGTAAAGATGTAACGATTGCTTCGGTTGTGGACACGGGCTATCCTCCATTGTCTATAGCCATTTCCTATACTTTTAACAGGTGATGTGCCATAAGTGCTGCATACCAGTCATAGAACTCTATGGTGAGGCCATTCATGCTGGGCGCTTTTCCTCGTGCTAGTGCTTTGATCGCTCCCCCTATTTCCTACTCTGTGACAGGGGTGGCCAAAGCTTTGGCCGCCTCTGGCCGCACCTGCAGAAAGCTCATGTCCAATAAAAAAGTCTCAACCAAGTCTGGTCCTCCATTTTCAGTTGACTGGTATAATGCTGTGTAGTGTGCCCTGAGGGTTTGGTTAACGTTGTTTTGTTTATTCACTGTTGTGCCCTTCCTGGTTGCAAATCAAAACTAGGATTATTTATGTGTAACAGCACAAAAAGGGTGCAACAGTTATGCAAATGGTAGACTAAGGTCTTGTTACAGGCCACAAGAAATGGAGGCAGAGGGGCCCAGTGGTTAGGGCTGCTGACTGGAATATGGGGAAACAGATTTAACTCCTGACTTGGGTTCAACATTCTGTGATTCTGAGCAAATCACTTAACACCTGGTTCAGAGTTTAGCAGACAGGTACTTCCTCACAAAAGTGCCTCAGGATATAATGCACTTGTAATAAGGAGGATGGGAGATCCATCATGTTTGTGAAGGAGTAATCGGTCCGCCAAATTCTAAATCAGGCCCCTAATCTGCATTTGCCTAAAACAAAAAATGTAACCATATGTATGTTGTTTGGTTCCATGTAATAGCACTCCAATGGCTTTAGGCCAGGTGTGTTCTATAACAAAACTGCAAAAAAGGAAAGCATTTCAAATAAAATACATAGCAAGCAGAATGTTACCCCTCCAAATGTTCACGTCTCCCTATGCATTACCAGTAATGGTCACGTTTAGGAAGGCAATCAAAGCACATTTATTAATCTAGCAACAGCTTCAGGACACACAGGACAGTCACATTCTAAGCATTCAAAGATTAGTAACAAGCAGAATCATCAGCAAGGCCAGGCTATGTATCAAAAGTAGCTATGGCAAAAATGTTCAAACCAGATGCCACTCCTTCCAGTGTCTCTTTATATCCATTCTTTCAATATCTCTGTACTTTCTCTCTATCTTTGTCTGCTGCCGTAAACACTGTGGAGCTCAACATTAGCAGCATGCCTTGACCTTCAAAGTCCTACCTCAAAGGGCTCCAGCCCCCTGGGGAAATGCCAGATGGGATGAATGGCCATAGCGGCCCTGCTACTCAGCTTCAACAGGAACCACAAATGAAGAGTGGGAATCAAGGTGTACTAATCCAAATAAATCAGCAGGCATATAAATTATCTACTACTGCAATTAAAAACCCAAAATCAGCAGATTTAGGGATATTAATCTATTAACCTAATTGTAGTGCCTTCCCTTCCGGGGTACCCGTGAATGACTACGCCACGCACAGAGCTTGGTATCACATGTCATTATTCATCTGCGTATAACTGTGACCTCAACATTCTAAAGAAACCTGTACTGCAAAGCACTCTATCCATTACTTCATAGCTCTATGGAGTTCATCAGGAGCCATAAGGGTTCCGTCCTTGTTAACTCACAAGACAATACATCTACCCCTCTGTTAAATGAAAACTTACCAATTCACAAAATATATGCACGTATATACATTTAAATCTCTTCAATTGATCTCTTTGATGCTGTAATTGTTTGACCTGAGCGTCTTGTACTAAGTTAAGACCTACGAACATCATGATCCATGAACTGCTGGGATTATGAAAAGGCAGCAGCAGTCACTGGTGCTTCAGAATCAGTCTCTCCTTCACCATGGAGATCAGTTGAACTATGAATCAAATGCTGAAAGTTGAAAGAGCCTCTGGCAATAGACATCCCAGGGTGCTGGGCAGTCAGCATATGTCCTTTGGTCGACACCACTTGAAAAGGGTCTGCATCAAAGGGAGCATCAGATTTTCTTTTCCGCATCTGACGTGCGAGCACGTTACCTCTGCTCAGGAAGACGAAGTTTTTCGCATGTCGTCTTCGGTCAGCATATGTTTTTATCTTTTGTTTCTGAACCAAGTCCATCCTACAAGTTGCATTCTCATCTCTTTCCCTCTGATTGGTCCACTAGGGTATCTTGGTTCTCATTGCTCTCTCAAACATCAATGTTGCCGGACTTTCACCGGTAGTCGAGTGAGGTGTTGAACGGTAAGCTCTCAATGTAGAGTTAAATGCAGTTTGTAAATTGAGCTTCTCAAGTGCAGCACGCTGCATTGCTTTCTTTAGCATACTTATAAATCTCTCAACCAGTCCATATCCTGTGGCCACAGAGGAGTTCTCTTTTGATGCTTTTTACTTAGATGCTCTTTTTTTTCTCGGAGTTTTATATAGCGCAAACTTGCCCCGAAGGTATCAGAGCACTTTACATGAGCACCAGTTGCGTTTACAGATGGACACATTCATTTATTTTTTGTTGGGCACGGGGAGATTAAGTGATTTGCCCAGAATCACAGGATGTTGAGCGTCCCTGCCGAGACTCGAACCCGGTTCCTCAGCTTCAAGGTCAACCACTCTAGCCGTAAGGTCACATCCTGTCCCCATGCTCTAAGAAGTCTTTGAACTCCTGTTGCTATTGTCAGAATTTGGGATTGTTGGAACACCCCATGTAGCAAAGATGCTATCCAGTGTCTCAATGACTCGTTCTTGAGTGGTGGATTAGAGATCCTAATTTAATGGAGTATTTATCCACAATCACCATCAGGTGATGTCCATTGTAGAATGGGCCAAAAAAGTCCATGGCTAATCTCTCCCAGGCATGGAGTTCTGACATGTGTAGGGTGTGTTGAGTAACTTTTGTAGATAGGCAGTTGCATAGATGACAGGGCTTTAATTCCTTCTCAACTTGCTCGTCGAAACCAGACTTGGTCTCAGAGAGCTTGTTTTGTGGCAAAGATTCCCCTATTTCATTTCCGGGCAACTTCAATCATTTTCTGCAGCAGACTCTCCGGAATCAAGATTCTTGACCCTCGCAATATAACTCCCTCTTGATTTATGGACCGTTCATCTTGACATTTCTGTATTTTTGATATTCACCTTCACCGGTGATAGGTCAAGTGTGCTGCTTCCACAACTGATATGTAATTATATCTTCCAACTTTAGCATGTCACTCTTATAGCTCATGGCAATGATAATCTGGGCTAACGAAATGGCAGCTGGTGTAGTTGATTTTATGATGAAGTTGATATAAGCTTCATCTGACTTGGATGGAGTGCCATGACTTTGAATGGGCACTTTGGAAAAGTAGTTAGCAGGGTTCGGACCCTTTTCTGGGTGATCCACAATGTTATAATTGTACTCTTGTGGCTGCAGTCCCCAACGTTCAATGCGAGGAGGCATCTTGGCCTTTGAATTGCCAATTATTGTTATTAAAAGTTGATGGTCAGTTACCAGTGTAAAAGGCTTTCCATACAGAAATACATGGAAGTGTTCACATGCCCATACCATGGCTAAACTTTCTTTTTCAGGTTATGAGTAAGCACACTCCGGTTGTCTCAAACTCCTACTTGTATATGCCACAATATGTCTTCGAGCATTCAGACGTCTGCTGTGCTGTGCTGTGCAAGGATAACACCTAACCCTGACGGCCCCACAGCACACAAATGTGGAATTAATTAACCCAACTGGGCTAGCATCAATCACAACCTCTGTTTGGAGTTTCGGATTGAAATAAGCCATTTCAGTAGCATTCTCAATGGCGTGTTTGATTTTCTTGACCTGTTCTTACATTCATATGACCTCTGAATTGAAACATTCTTTTTTATCAACACTCTCAATGGAGCACTTATAGTGGCAAAGTCTTGTATATATCCAGAACAGTAGCTGGCCATGCCAAGAAATGAACGCACCAGTGAAACATCTTGTGGGAGATCAGCCTTAGACAGCACTTGTACTTTAGCAGGATCAGGTGTCATACACCCATCAGAAAAGATATGGGCAAAGAATTTTAACTTTGTCTTATGGAACTCACAGCTATCTGCATTCAAAGTCAAACCTACATCAGCCATTAAATGACATACCTGTGTGAGAGCCTTATCGCGCTCTTTTTGGGTAGCTCTGAAAAACAATATGTCATCACTATAATTGAACGCATTCTGACAGGCTGTATTATACATCAAATGACTTCTCTGTAGCTGATGACACACCAAAGCTTAACTTTTTGTATTGAAACAGACCAACATGTGTAGAAAAGGTTGTAATGTACCTGCAATTTTCTTCGAGTTCCAACTGATGACAACCTTTATTCAAATCCAGGCGAGATAAAACCTTTGTACCATTTAATTGTGTTATCATTTCAGCAATGAGTAGACCTGGATGTCGTTCTCATTCAATTGCCTTGTTAGCCTGACCCGTGTCAAAGCATATGCATACTGCTCCTTCACTGATCTTTTTGGGCACTATCATAATGGGAGAAAATATGCTTAAGTAACAATTCAAGTTCTTTTTCAACAGCATCTTGTAAATGAAAAGCAATTCATCTATGTCTTTGAGCACCAGCACGGACGTCCTCATTAATAATGAACTTTACTTTCATAGTCTTAAGCTTTTCCAAACCATGAAACAAAGAAGGGAACTGACTTACTATTTCATGGTGAGAATTGAAATTCACGGAAATCAGTCTGATATCAGCAGCTGTGCTGAAGCTGAGTAGGCAGGCACTTGACGCCGTCCCTTGAAGCAGATGGATGGTTACTTGCACCATTATTTTCTTGTGTTTCAATGTCTCTACAGATGACCCTTGACTTTTAAGGGTGTCCATGAAGTCCATGTATAAACTTTGGTTTTCAATGGCATAAGTTGTGTTAAGGGATGCAGTTCATTATATTTCTCCTCAGGCATAATGTTTATCGATGCACCACTGTCAATGAATAAAGGTATCGAACACCCATTTACTTTCCTTGTAATTTTCAGACAACATTTGAATGACTTTGATGTTTTGCCATGTCGACTTTTCTATGACCGACATTTTTCTTCACATGCGACCAGTCCAACATATGCACACTATTCTGAAATTAACATCGACATGAAACAACCACCTTCTTCACTTTCACTTGATACTGATATGGAGGAACTATTTAGATAACAATCAAATTTGTTCAGTGTCGATTTGTCATACCTGACGCCTCCGCTGGGCCTTGTGGGGGCACCTCAAACATTGCTTCTAGAACGTTCCAGCAGCCATTTTGTCTTCGCCCCGTGATGGACTTGTTTTTCCCTTTGCTTTACAAACCATCACAAAATGGTTCTCCTTCCCACAACCCGTAGATATCTTTCCAATTGAGGGAAATTTGCCTTCGTGTGGAAACGAAAATCCACATCTAAACAGTAACTTCTTTTTATGTGTAGACATCACCTTGTGTCCTTCAGTCTTTTGCTTTGACTTGCTTTTCACACTCATGACTGACTCATTCAGGGCACCTCCGGCCTCCATGTCAGAAGCTTGTTGATTGGCATGCTCTTCAGTTCTAACAGCCTTTAACACTTGTTCCAGACTTAGAGTTTCTCTCAGCATTCTCCTTCTGATGGAATTGGACAAGCAACCATCAATGACCCTGAGACATATGGCTTCTTCATCATTAAATTCTATGAACTTATTGTGTTTGATGAATGTGTCAAGTCTTTCAGCAAATACATTGATGGTTTCGCCAACTTTCTGTTGTTCTTGACTGAAAATATATCTTTCATAGTCAACATTTGGCATTGGATTGGTTTATTTAATCTGGCAGTATGTGATTTCTTCATCAGTTCTTGGCATTTTCTTTATGACTTCCTTTACACCATCACCAGCAAGATTTTGGAGGTATTTGATAATCTTTTTGTTATCAGTCTCTTCAAGTGTATCACTGAAATCTTCCAATGTCTCTTTCCATGTAGTTCATCCGTCACCAATATTTTGCTTTTGATGATCATGGTTTCAAGAAAGCAGCAGCGTTGTAGACTAGGGTGCAATTTACTGAGGCGGGATTTCAGCCACTGTTTTTCACTCATTCTCTTTGAGACCTTGTGACATACTGGCCTCTGGATCATCCTTAATGATGACTGGAAACATGATTTTCTTCTTGGTCTCCATCAGAACAATAACCTTCCACTTTTCCGAACCCCTCTCTGACTTTCACTCTTTAAAAAACTGTGGGGTTGTACTGAGCCTGACTCAGCAGCTTTGGGGGCTCGCCTCTTCAGGTATGAGCAGCTCCGTAAGAACAATCCTGGGCACTTCTACTTGAGCTGCTTTGCTCAGTGCTGCGGTATGAAGACTCTCTTTAATTACTTCTGATAATCAGACTACCATTTCTTGCATCTAGGCCGCTGTGCTTTTGGAGTCTCTGTGCACTTGTGTACACCTGGTTGATCTCTGACTCGCAGCACTTGTAATTAAAATGCTATCTTGTGCTTGGCTGTCGCCTTTTACTTTTTGACCCTAGGTTGATCTCTGCTTGACTGCACTTGAAATCGAAGCTTTAGCGCTCCGTACTAGGTATGGCTCTATGTTGTATAGTAGTGCAGTACATTTATGTATGGCAAGGCCACCAGGTTTTCGACCAACAACATGCAGATTTTCTGTAAATGCTTTCATTTTCAACTGCTTCACATCAGCTGGAACTGCGCTTTGACTCCACATGCATCAAACGTCGATTCTGTACTTCGACTATGTGGCACGCATTAGCAGTTTGCCTGGACCAGGTTGGACTTCCGCTTACCTATCCCCTAGCTCGTCGCCATTTGTAGCATCTTCCCAGTCGGGATACCCGTAAATAACTACATGACACACGGAGCTTGGTATAACAATTCTTTATTCGGCTGCGTGTAACTGTGAACTCAACACTCTAAAGCACCCTTCACTGCAATACACTCTCTCCATTACTGCATAGCTCTACGGAGTTCATCAGGAGCCAAAAGGGTTCCGTCATTGCTAACACGCAAGACACTACACTAATTAAGCACAAGTTCAGGCACAAGTTCCTAATTCAATGCAACTGATAGTAATACCACTTCACCCGATTGCCCATCCAGACTTGCTACAAATTATTGCAATTCACACCACTCTCCCCTTCTGCAAGTCGTTATATCCGCTAATTGGATTGACTGTGAGCCCAATCTGTTTGCCCATTCCTGGTGAATTAACCTAACTTCTGTACTTGCACTGTAAGCTGTCATGTGTTCTCTGAAAGGCACAGTAATATATAACGTGCAACAGCACTATCGAAAACCATGAAATAAATTAATTGCCATGGAGTGGCAAGATTAAGCTAGAGAAATATAATAAAAGTAAATTGAATTCCTAATTACTAAATGTTGCCCAGCAAGTAATTAACAAACTCTGGGAAGTAATTAGTTGTGAATTAGGGGAAGGGAGAAATTAAATGTGCAAGACTCACGCGTCACATCATTCAAATTCAGAGGTAAACAAACAGAGGCGAGCCAAATGCTCTCTGAGGTACTCTTGAGTCTTAATCTTTGGCCGTGAAGTATAAGGCTTAACCTTGCTTGGCTTGCTTGGGCGTTTAGGAAATCACACATATAACGATAACTGATATTAAATAGAAAGAACATTGTCAGGACAGGACTGGCCATTTATGTTATCAGGTACTTTGCTGGGGCTGACGTCATAGGAGGTCGATTTTGGAAGGCCTACTGCCGTTTCTGTCACAACTCCCTGGGGTTTACTACAGCAGGCCGGTGGAGGGGCATAAATTGAGAGAAATCGAGCAACAGATAGAAGTGAGGGAAAGAGCGAAAGAAAAGAGGAAAACTGGAGAAAGCTCAGAAGGAGGAGTGAGAGAAGAAAATTTCTGAGAATGGATGGATGGAAAAAAGGTGGGATGGGCAAGGAGCAGGCTGGTTTGAATTTTTTTCGTTTGAATTTTTTTCGCCATGGGCTTCTGTTGGGTCACAGCCAAGCCGGTGTTTTTAATTAGACAGGGCCTGTTATGAAAATAGTCACATTTTATTCACCATTGAGGTTTCACGAATTTAAGGAAAATGAATATCCAACGGCGTTAAACAAAAAAACAACCCCTCTAGTAAGGCTTTAATTGCAGTGTTCTATAATACATAGAATTGACTTACTAATCTTCCTGAAATTAGCAAACGCAAAGGTCCCTACATGGTTTACAAAAGGTAATCCCTTGAAAGTAGTGTAAATAGTCCAGGAAGAAAAAAATGTGTCAAACTCATAAAATCCTTGTCTGTTTAAGTCCTTGTGGCAGGCTTCAATGTCTATCTGACCCTTTAGGCTGGTAAATGTTGGACTTAATTAGAAAAATAGAAGAAGTGTGGCCAGAAATGGGACTACAAAAAGAGTAAATATAGAGCATGATAATGATGGATCAAAGGATGGAAAATTAGATTGCTTACATATGTTTGATAGAGGAAACATCGGGCTGGAAAGAAGGCCAACAACCAACCTGGGTGGATTGATCTAAACTCCAACACGGCATATGGCAAAGTGCAATGATGGATAAAAAGAATGCTATGTCCTCTAGGGCCCAAGCTACCCATTTAAGCAGCGGACAACTTATGATGCCACATTCGGCCTTCTCTCTCTGAAATGTCAAGAACCCAACTTAAAAGCACTTAAAGTAAGACTGGGTAAGTTATTTCATTACTTTTCCAGTTCATGTTAATTTGATTGCACAACTTCACTTTGTCTCTTTTAGCTTGTTGTGTTAATATAGTTTGTCTAGTTTCCTAGTGTGTTTGATTTCACCATGTTTTCTTCATTGCCCGCTCTCTCAGATAGGTATTCCTGCTTAGGTGGCCACGAGAAAATAGTCACTCCCCCTGATTTGCCCAGCCATTTGATTCTGCTTATATGGCCAATGGACATTTTAGGTCAGTTTTGGTGCATCAGTGTAGGTATCGCAACAAAGGAAATCTTGTCAAAGCTTGTCTGGGGCCCAGGCCTGGCAAGCTGTGAGATTGCCTGGAGATCTGAACATAAAATACCAAGCTTATCATAGTGCAACACCAACTGTTGAATCCTTTCTTCATTTTTCTACAGTTTGTGTTCCCACATAGAACAAACTGATGATCTTCGTTTCTGTCAATTTGTCAATTGATGATCCTTTCACTAAAGTCACCCCCAAATGGATTGAACATTTAAGGAAATTGATTAGCCCACTTCTATTTTTTATTTTTTTTTATAATATTTTTTATTGAGTGTGAATAGCAGACATAATAATCATGGTACATAAAAAACACAATCTTTCATAAAACCCAATCCCACATTTCAATAGACAATAAATAACATAAATTCATATTCTATTTAACGTAGTATATAACCAGCATTCCATATAGCACAACATAAAATACCTAGAACAGAGATAAAAGAAAGTACAGATTTAACAGTTAAAAAGCAGGCACATTATAAATTAAAACCCCACATTTTTCATTACACAAGGAGTAGCTTACTTTACACATTTTTGTCTGCACGTGAGGCCAGGACATGGCCCTCCCAAGTTGCCCTGAATCTATGAAGCGTCCCTACCTTTTTTGCATACGCCTCTTCAAATTGGTATGTCTGGTCTAACTTAGGGAGCCACTGTCCCATTGTAGGCACCTTCTGAGATCTCCAGTTTTGCAACACCAAGGATCTGGCTACCGCTATAGCTATAAAAACAAAATATTGCCTGTATTTTGGTAGCAGATTGACTGCATGAGAAAAGCCGAATAGGGCCAGCGATTTTGAGGGTAAGATAACCTTAGACATACAATCACTAATAAACCTAAACACCTCCTCCCAAAAGTGTTGTAGCCAAGGGCATGTAAAAAATATGTGCGTCCAATCGCCTGCCCCCGCCAAATTACATCTAAAACATTTGTTCGGGATTGATGGGAACCATTTGTGTAGTTTGAGGGGAGTATGATACACCAACCAACTTGAAAGAAAGGACATTCTCTTGAAGTTAGCCACCCTCAGAGCCCTATTCCCTAACTCACACACTCAATGCCATTCCTTAATGTTAAACCAGCAATTAGTTTCCTGAGCAATTTTAGAGAGCATTGCCTCAGCGATACTCTTATTCGAACCCTGTGGCAATAATCAATACCAATTTCCAACACCACTTAAATTCAACTTGAAGGCTGCTTTTAGGATTATTCTTTCCCTCTCATTAATTATTTTGTACTTATTTATAAGAAAGCATGTTATCTGCCTAAAACTAAACCAGAGATCCTGACTCTGAGGTTCATATTGCAGTACAAATGATTCCCACAATATCAAATTGGTACCGTTATAGAAATCTCCTAACTTGCGAAAGCCTGGCTATTATAGGACTGCAATAACTTTTGTGAAAACTGGAGACCACATAACTCACAGTCTTGGAGGGAGGTGTATGCGTGGCATGTTGGAATATTGTAAGTTTTATGGAACCGCTGCATACGGTTTACAATTGTATTCACAACCTTATATCTTGTCTTTTTAGGTAGCTTTGCAGAGCGCAAGAATGCTGGTAGCTTGATTGCACTTTCAGTTAGCATGAGGCTTAGTAAAAAATTATCACATTTCGAGGGAGGGACCGCTAGCTGAGTCAGTAAACTAATTAGTGCAGCTTAATAGTAAGTAGATAAGTGAGGTAATGCAAGTCCCCCCTGCTCTACATCTAGTTGTAAAATAGATAGCTTAATCCGAGGGTTTTTTTTTGCCCATACAAACTCACGGATAGCTTTATCCACTTCATTAAAATATGAGATTGGTATTTTTAAAGGCAGATTTAAAAACAGAAATATCAGCAAGGGAAGTATCGACATCTTTACTAGAGAGACTCGACCTATTATTGATAAAGGTAGAAGCGACCTGCTTTCTAAAAGTTTTTAAATTTTATTAAGCGTTTTTACATAGTTTAAATGAAACAGTTGAGAGAAGTTGGCTGTAACGTATAGGCCCAGATGTCTAATAGGTCTGAATGGCAAAAACTTTAGCCCTTCAGGAAGATCAGCCTCCAGTGAATTAAATAAAAGAAGCTCCATTTTGGACTGGTTAACCTTATACCCCCCCCAGTTCTGTGAACGCCTGGATTTCCCCAAGCGCCATCTGGATGTTTGCCTTATCTGGGTTCAGGTATAAGATCAATTCGTCGGCAAACAACTTAATTTTGCCATTCCTGATAGAGCAGCCAAAATTGATGTGTTAGAGGGGATCTTTTTGCCAGTTGCTCAATAAAAAGAGAAAATATAAGGGAGGGAAAGGGGGCAACCCTTATAAATTCCTTTTAACATCTCTATCAGGCGGAATGGAAAACCAAATTTCCGAAGGATTAAAAAAAAGGGCCTGCCATTCCACCAGATCGAATGCCTTTTCTGCATCCAGCATTAAAATAGCCGCTCTATCCTTCCTGGCTGAAAAATAGTCGATAGGTTGAATAAAATAAAAGGTATTTGCAGCCATCGATCTGCCAGGCAGAAACCCTGTGTGGTCCGCATGTATCAACTGTTGCGCACATCGTGAGATCCTATTCGCCCACATTTTCATAAAAAGCTTGTAGTCCACATTTAATTGACTAATTGGGCGATAGGAGCTTGGATCCTTAGGGTCCTTATCCTTTTTCAAGATAGTGATCACTACTGAATCCTTAAATCTGTCAGAGACAGGCAACCCATCCATAATCTGATTATACAGGGATACTAAAAAGGGAGAAAATTCATCTAAAAACAACTTATAGACTTCAATTGGTATTCCATCATTGCCACGTGCCTTGGCACTGGCCATTGCTTCTATAATTTCCCTTAGTTCTGTAGATGTAATCGGTTCATTCAGAACCTTACAATCGTCTTCAGTAATCATAGGTAGCTGAACTGAAATAATATAATCCTCAAGTGCCTGATTGCTAACTACCTGGGTCTCCGCGTAGATTTTCTTAAAGTGAGACACAAAAATGTCAGCAATTCTATCTTTATCGCTAACCAGATTAAAGGTACTGGGGTCTCTTATATGGCTAGCCCACTGCAAGAGGAGTACCAAAGGAAGCGTGTACCTGTTCTAACCTATGGCTCAGGGGTGTGTGGGTATAAGAACGTAAGTTCCCTGCAGCCAGAGGAGAACAGAGTCAGCAGACATATCTTTGGTTTACTAGTTAGTTGCTCTACTTACGCTGTTCACGAGAAGCTGTACCTTGCGTATGTGGAAGATTCGATTAACCGTTCCCCTTTGTTGCTTTGGTGTTCAATTTGGTGCAATCCCCAGGTCATTTTCAACAGGGAGGTCATTGAGGATTGCTTGTCGTGTGATCTAGGGTCTCGGATTCCTTGGTTTTCCTATATCCCACTAACAGCCAATGAGATGGGCAGGCCTTCAGTTTTTTTCGAATCCCT
This sequence comes from Calotriton arnoldi, assembly GCA_963921515.1. Lineage (NCBI taxonomy): Eukaryota > Metazoa > Chordata > Amphibia > Caudata > Salamandridae > Calotriton > Calotriton arnoldi. The sequence continues at coordinate 1,493,260 of CAWUFW010001860.1, read as the reverse complement.
GTGTGTTAAACTTCAATGACACAGGGTGGATACAAGCAAATTATTTCGCTCTACGGAGGGAAGCCAGGGAAGCTGTAGAACTAACCAAGAGCACTGATTTAGAGCACCTTATGATTTGTAAAACTGTGGGAGTGGAATCGTATTTGAATATGGTGAATAGCACCTGGGATCGGACCTTACTAACCAAGTTTAGGTTTCAGAATTATTTGACTTTAGGCCAGTTTGGCAGGTCTTCTATCATGATCTGCCCATGTGATGAGTATTCTACTCAAACCTTACAGCACTTTACCTTCTTCCGTAAATGTTTTGTTGTGCATACTAAAAGATTTGTAATTCCTATACTGCGCTGCAATTTCTTCAGCATCTTAATGTGCCTGTGGTGTGCTGTAATGTGAGTTAAAATCTGCCCTTCATCACAGGGGAAACAGCTGTTTTAAATTTCTACTAATAATTTGTATGTCAATGTGAGTTATTGGATTGACTCCTCTGTCAGAGGTTTTATGTGCTTTTATATATATACACATGCTGTCTGCATATTGTATTGCTTTTATAGTTGTTTTTAAATTATCAAATAAAGGTATGATGACTAGAACATTTAAGTATGTTAGACCTTATTTGGATGTACACAAATCCAGGCACTCACAGGGTCATATTGTTGACCTGTCTTTTGCTGTCAGAAAATGTTCACTAAATTTAGGACATCAACTGCCATCTGGTCTGACCAATTTTTTTATTGAGGTTGGAATATCTGTTGTCAGTTCCCAAAGCAAAGCCTCACCTAGAAGATTGATGAAACTAAACTAAGCCAAATATAACAGCAGGCCTTTATGAATTGCCTTAGAATCCCAATAAACAATCGTTTTCCATTCAGTAAGTTATCTACCCCAATTGGTTTGCTTCCACTCTCAACGGACTAGCTCCTGCTAAGTCTAAACTCATCTTTTTGAGGGTTAAAAATGACTGGGATTCTCCGTATCTCTGGGTGATCCCAAAAGATAACCTATAGTGGCAAATGAGCTTGGAGATGTGACTACTCTAACTCCAATTATGTACTTTTAAAGCAGGGTTTGAGCCAACCAGTGCTCAAAAAGACAATTTCTTCACTATTCTAGAATTTACTCCTTTGCAGGTTGCTAATACATCTCTGCCTCCCAAGATTTGTGTGTATCTTTAGCCTCTTTCTTTATCCTGAAGGTTGTGAACATACAATAAAGTATTGCTGAAGAAGAATCAGGTGCTTTGCAAATGGCTTTTTGTTCCAGTGATCTCCATGTATCCGAGCAACACCATTGCTATATGAACAGATAAGATGTGTCTTGTTCTGCTGACTGGATTGTGAGATGTGTATACTTTTTAATATTCTTTTCTGCCATTCCAGGTAAATTCTTATTCATAAAATAGGATTGAAAGTCTTTTTGAAAGCGGTGGATGGAATAACGAAGTGCAGAAAAAAGCTATGTCTTCGGTGACTCTAAAGAAAGAGGACAGGATCCATGTCAGATTTTCAGAATTTCCAATGGAAGTAAATGAAACTTATTTAGTTTGTCTCTGGCAGTATGTTGAAAATATGGCATGTGTCAGGCCCTCCTGAACATTCACAATGCTGTCATATAAAGTGTAAAAAATGATTGACCACATGAACAGACATATTCAGATTTTCCTAATTGTTTTTAATACATATTGCGCTCGATGTAGTAAACAATTTTGGGTCGCAAACCCAGTGATTCTTGAACTCAGAGGATTTGTGAATGCAAAAGTGTTATGTGCATTACATTTAAACAATTTTGTGAGTTAGAAAAGGCTTTTTGATTCACAGAAAGGGCTTTGTGATCCATTCTGAATTACAATTCAGGAGGGGTGTGAAGAGGGGTATCCACTCCTAACTGCGATTTGCAATGATATGTGTCAATGGTTTGCGACTGCAATTGGAGTAACAAATCATTGATCAGTTACCAACACCTCAAAGGAGTTGGTAACTGATTTGCAAAGGAGAATGGGTCCTATTGGAAGACTTTGACCTGTGTGAATCGTGCAATGCAACTTCGGTTGGAGCAGGCAGTGGTCAAAGCAACCATTGCCTGCTCCCCCCATGTATTCCCATATGGAAACCATTTTTATAAGGCAGCACTGGTTCCTTTAAGGAACATGGACTGTTTAAATAAAAAGGTTTCTGCTTGGAAATGCAAAAACAGCAATGATGGACTAATCTTTCTTGCATGCCACCATCCATGTACTTGTAGTCAATTCCAGGGGGTCGCAAATAGGACCTGCCTAATCAATAATTCTTAGGCAGGTTATTCTGTGACCCCCTGCAACTAGAGATTTCGTGACACAACCTATTAGTACATAATTTGAATAGCAAAATGAAAGACAGGTTGAAAAATGTTGGTGTGCAGTTTTGCGACCAAATGTTGTGAACTGTAGTGTATCGGGCACACAACTCTCAAGCCAATGTTTAGTGCAGGTTATGCTGCAAAACCCACTGTTTTGTCACTAAGTTTCAATATGTTTCTTCCGAGGGGGAGCTCCAACCTCCCCAGGTAGGGGGATGTGGGGAAGTAAATTATGCCTGGCACAGGACAAAAGTATTGAAATATTTGATTAGTGCTCCTCTGGACATTTTAGATTATTACCCAATTTATATGAAAATTATTTTGTAAAGTTCATATTGTTGCTCTGTTTTTCCATTGTAGATTTTGATCTTGCTTGCCTAGATTGCGTGGTTGAATTTTAAGTGCAAATAATATCAATGTTCACCAACTGCACACAAGCTAACCCATTAGAGCTTCTTTTTCTGGAGCAAAATTGTGTGAATCACAAATATAAATGTTAGACTAATTGTTAGTGTTTCAGATAACTACATTATCCCTCATGTAATCAATCATCTTGAATAAAGTATGCAATTGGGATTAGTTTGAGTTCTACAACACTTAGAAAGTCATCACAATCTGTTAAGTACCACACTGACAAATGAGTGTTGTTCTTTCAGAAACAAGGAGCATTGAGTATGTGAATTTGATGGGAACTTTCTCTGGCCTTCTAGCAGTCATATAGCCATCTTTTGATGGTTATAAAGCTACCGCTGAGGTTATGTCAAGGTCATGGAGTCTCATAGAAATCTTTTCAGGGTACTCAACAAGGTCAACTATGATATGGTTTTTTTCTGATTTTCCAGAAGCAATCAAATGCCATAGAAACATACAATTCCAACATGACCATTTAGTTGTTTTGACAAAGAGTGTCCGCAAGTTAAATCTTTGCTCCAGAAATGACAATGATAGAGTAAATCACTCTTCTGCCAGTATGGTGTCTGTAACCAACTCTAGATCTCTGGCCATTGCACTGAGGGAATTAAATATTATACTGTGGTAAGTGTGTGGGTGAAGGAATCAGTTCCTTTAAATAAAATAAATTCAGAACACCCTGTAAAGAGGTTTATTAGATGACCGGGTCAGTTGCCTAGTGGTTGACTCACTTTTCCTCATTACTAATTGCTGTGGAAGAAACTAGCAACACTTTACTACAAAACTCAGCTGCACAACTACAGTTTCAAGAAAGGTTTGTCCCGTGATATTTTTCAAGCAGTCAAACTTCATAGGTCTAACGCTATTTTATCTCCCTGCTTTCTACAGGACACATGATTTTGGTGCACACCAATTGCAAAACATTTCCGCTTCTTGATCAAAGTTTCTACAAGTTTCTTTTAAATTTGCCAACCATAACCTCTTCTATTTGCTTAAGATCTATTTAAGAACTAAGGGCCAGATGTATCAAAAAAGCATTTTGCAATTCCAAATAGTGTTTTTTTGCCAAATCGCTATTTGGGAATCGCAAAATGCTATGTATGTAGGAATCGGTAACATTTTTGCGATTCCTTAATATTGCCTAATAGCGATTCGCTAAATAACGAATCGCTATTAGGTAATATGACTTCATTCATTCCTCTGGGCCTACAGACCCATAGGTGCGTATGGTTTTGCATTAGCTAATTTGCGATTACCTAATTGGTAATCGCAAATTAGTGAATGCAAAGTCAATGGTGCCGGGGGCCTAAGGCCCCCATGAAGCCCCCCAAAAAAAGAAAGTGTGCACATGTAAAGCACCCTCATGCCCTAGGGGCATGTGTGCGCTACAATGTATTGTGTGCACTACAATGCATTTTTGTGCATTTTTCAAAGTTTGCACATGGTTACCAACAACTTGAAGTTGATGGTAGTTAGCATTTCCTAAATGTACAGTTCGCATTTAGGAAAGGCTTCTTACATGTGCATTAGGGATTCGCAAATTGTGATTCCCTAGTTGCATCGGCAATCTAGGTAATCACAAAATATTGTGATTACCTAAATTGTGAATCCAAAAGCCTTTTATACATGAGGAAAGTCCATTTTGCATTCGCATACTGACTAATTTTGTGATTCGCACGGTTTGCGAATGCAAAATGCTTTTATACATCTGGCCCTAAATGGGCAATTAGGAACCTTACCAGTCTTGTAGGGTTCCCACCAAGGAAATTGTGGATCTGATTGTTGCCTATTCCAGAATGCTTAATATATTGGAAAACCCTTGACGGTGTTCTTTCCCTTCACCATGTTACTACAATAGATCTACCGCCAACATTTTTTTTATTACATTAATAAGTGAGAAACTGTGCTCTTATTTCCTATTCCTATGTCCAGGTTTTAGTGCCATAGGAGTAAGTAGTTTGCTCCTATTGTGAAGGATTCAACTGATGTAAAGAGTACTGTGCCATTTGTTCGCTCAAAATGTGAGCCAAGAATTTTATTTTGGGTCTCTATACAAATATGGAATAGTTGAATGGCCACAACAGAAACAGGAATGTTTAAATTTTCAATTCTTGGTGGAACAAGAGGCAAGTATTTACCATTGGATAGTTTAAACCCTATTTGCATGTAGTGCAGGTATGTGATTCTGTCATTTGATGAAGTAGGAAGGGTAATTAAATCTCATGATTAGAAAGTTTGTATTGGTTTTAAAATGCTATTTTTCCTTCATAAACATTATTTTGACTGACAAATTGTTATCAGGCTCCGACAAGTCACACAGTGAACGGTCTGATGCCTCAAAAGGCTGTGCAGAAGAGGAGCCTATTGCGTTATGAGAACATTTCAGAGAAAAGGCATGTCCTTTTCTAGAACATTTACTAAAAACATTGGCAAGCTCTTTGTATAATATGGTGATGCACCCAAGAGAATTTAGGGCTGTGCCCTGTGGCTCGCGATTGGCTAGGAGGAAACTAGCTAGGTGTCTGTAGGCATGGACAAACTTTTGGTTAAGCTGACAATTTCTTTTAAATTTCTGAACTTCAAGTTAGACAGAATTTGTGTTTTTTTTTTAAATTTTGCATTACGTTATTTCTTCTAATTGTCATACAAAAATCTTGTGAGGTGCCCGTGGGAGACTGGTTCAGACAGAAAAGTTCACACCAGCATCATTTTGTGAAACTTTTTTGTTTGGTGTGCACGTGGAGCAAACGCTCACAACATACCCGAAAACCACATTTCAATATGAAAGCATAGTTCTGTGAAATTTTCATGGAATTTCGCAAAATATTAAGATAAAAACTATATGATTTCTCATATATCCAGCTGGCTGCTTGGTTTGCTCTGTAGCCAAAGATATGCTAATGGCTGCTGCTGACAGGGACTGAGTTCTGCGTGGATTAACAAACCAATGTTAACTGGTATTAGCGTTGGTTTCTATAGAAAAGTAATGCATAGCAACATGAAATGCTGCTTTGCATTACTTTGCATCAAGGAGGCGTTACATGATACATGGACACTTCCATGCAACCACCCATGCTTTTAGACGCTAAACCCTATCTACTAACATTAGTAGACAAGGTTTAGCACCAAAAAGTAACGCCACTGTAAAGCAAGCCTTAAAAGGAGAAATATTTTATTTCTCCTTTAATTTCCATCTTTGCATGCATGCTGCACTATGCAGCACACATAAAAAATAGGGAAAGCTGTGAAGTGTGTAGAGGCATAGTATTTTGTACAGGAAGGGACTTTTCTGTACAAAACCTATGCTGGACTCAGGCACACACCCTAGCACTATGGCGCTAAGCTCTGTGCCTGGCGCACGGCAGGTGAAATCAGTGCTGGCGCTAGGGAGATGGGAGGAGAGTGTCATATCTCTGTGAATATGGCACTCTCCTGCTTTATGCCTGTCATGCAATGCAGAGCAGCCTCTTTGGGGGCTATGCTGCTCTCCATGACAGCTACAAGCATCAGAGCCTATGTCTGTAATGGTCTGGAGTGAGAATGTCACCCTAGATGTACAGGTCAAAGGGGCATATTAACAAGAAAATGCGATAAATATCGCTATGCACGCTCAGCGCGATTTTAATCATCGCCGGTTTTTATCGCCCGGTTAGCGCGTTATTAACAACGCTCATCACCCAGGCGATAAAAATCCATCAATAGTCAGCGAAATGCGTGAATAACGCTGGAAAACCAGCGATATTCCTGCAGCGATAGGGAATTCCTAGTTGATAGCCCATGGTGGTCTTAGCCTGACAATCCACCCCCCTTTACACATATAGCTAAGTCTGAAATTTATCAGGCGTTAGCTTAAAGCGATAACCGGGGTTAGCGCGGGTTTCAATATCGCTATGGGTGTCAGGGCATGGACTTGTTAATACCGCGATGTGTGGTTTGTGAGTTTTTCCCTGTTGTGTTGCCCGGGAACGCCCTCTTTGCATCTCATTAGCGATGCGTGGCACTGCGTAACTGGAACGGGTGCTAAAACAAGGAAACACGTGCTAGCGTGTCCTTGTTAATACTGTGGTGGAATTATCGTCGCTTTTCGGCCGAAAACGGCCGCAAAAGCGGCGAAAATGTGCTTGATAATATGCACCAAAGTCTCTTAGGGAAGCATGATAAGCTTCAGATCATGAGCAAATGCATCCTCACTGCAAATTCTCAATCTAAACTGATAACATTGACAGTAGTTTATAAGGGCTCCATTGAGGCTGGTCTAAGGGAGTTCAAGAACGTCTTCAGACTGGTTGCAGGAATGGACTAGAGAGAGAAGGGAAAAAGGAGTCATCCAAAAAGTAGTTTGTAAGAAATTGGGTTTCAGGTTGAGGGGAGTAAAACCCTACTCAAGCGGCAACCACAATCTCGGCCAGGGGGAAACACAAGCAAACCCCAAGTTAACCTGTACTCAACCCTCTAGTATCTTGGCCCAGAGCAGTCGGGCTTAACTTAGAGGCAATGTGTAAAGTATTTATGCAGCAATTCGCACAGTAATAAGGTAAAAACACAACACAAGAAAAATCCCACACGATTTAGAAAAATAGGGTAAAATTTAATAAATAATTCAAGACCAAAACAACAAAAAGTCAATCATTAGAACTGGAGATATACAATTTTGAAAATGTAAGTGAAAATTGTAGCACAAAGCACCAACTGTGGCTATTTGGTCGCACTATACTGGAACAAAGTCACAAGTTCAGGCTGACCGCGAAGGAGTGCAGGTCGGTTACAGGGACCCAGTTAGGCCTGCTGAACAATGTACCTTAAATCCTGGTTGCGGAGTCCTATGTCGAGGATGCGTTGCGCAGCAGAGGCAATGTGAGGTCCTTGCCTGTAGCTGGGTCATGCAGTGGTGATTCTGATGAGCTGCGGTAGGCGATGCAAGGTCCTGCGTTACAACAGTGACGGTTCTGATGGCTTGTGGGGATGCTTTGCGAAGCCCTGGATCTGGGATGCATCATACAGCATTTCTGATGTGAAGTCTTGTGAGGCAATATGTTGCACTGCATCGGTTCTGCTGAGACCACAAATGGCCTGGCAGAGCACCTTCAGACCCACTTCTAAGGGTCCAAGACTGGGGTGGCACCACTTGGAAGGGCGGGAATCACAGTGGGCAGAGTCCTGGTGCTGGGGGTCAGGGTTGTTGGAGCTTGTTCTGTGCCTGAGGCCAGCCAACTAGCCCTTGAAGTCACTCTGATGGTCACAAGTTCAAGATGCAGGACCAATTCTTCTCAATCAGGCAGGAGGGCTGCATGTCAGCTCAGCAGGGCAGTGGAGTGGCAGTCCTTCCAAGAGCAAAGCAGCACAGCAGTTCTTCTTCTGAGTCTTTCACAGGTCCAGATGTATAGTGTGAGAAACTAGGTTGTTGGTTGACTCTGTTGTGAGCCATGGTCAAGCAACAGCCACACGCCTTGGCAGGGTGAACCATAAAAAGTTACTAAATTAACCTGTTCTGAACCCTGGATAGCTTGGTACAAAAAGAAGTCAGGCTTAACTTAGAGGCAGTGAGTAAAATATTTATGCAGCACACAAATAGTACTAAAATGAAAACAAAGCACAAAAAAATCCCACACCAATTTAGAAAAATAGGGTAATTGTTTTTTTAATTATTGGACACCAAAACAACAAAAATCCAATCTGTAGAACTGGATCTATGAATTTTTTACGTTTTAAGTTAAAATAGTTCCAAAAACTCGAAGCACCACTTGCAGCTATCTGGTCATGAGAGTCCAGGTGAAAGTTAAAAGTTCAAGCTGACCTAGATAGAGCAAAGGCCCAATACAGATATCAGGTTAGTTCCGCTGAAATGTTAACTTCACAGTCCGGGGCAAAGAGTTCCGTTCACTGTAGAAAGGGTTGCGAGGAGCAGGGAGAATGTTGCAGATGGCTGTCGAAGTAGTGTGAAAATTCTGTTTGGTGTTGCGGATGGTCGGAGCTGGAGTTTTGTGTTAGCAGTCACCTCAAGCGATCGATGCTGTAACGCGAAAAGTTGGTTTGCCTGAACTTCAGGTTGGCGGGGACAACAAGGTTTTGACACCAACGGGCCTGTTCGCATAGAGCCCTAAACCATCAGGGGAGCTCAATGGAGGCCACACCAAGAACCCAGGACCTGAGGGGCAACCTGAGGGGCACGACTTGGGGATCAGGAACTCACTCCAGCTGGATCCAGGTTCTGGTTCAAGATGATTGGAGCCTTTTAGTTCCCTGTGGCTCTGAACAGAAGGCCAGCAAACTAGCCCTTGGAGTCACTCTGGTTGTCCTGGGTTCAGGTGAAGATGGAGGGCTCAAACAGCAGAGCTTGCCTCTGAGGGTTCAAGGCAGGCTTCAGGCAGCAAAGCAGTCCTTCCAAGTGCATGAAGGCACTCTTGTGTAATACACAGCAGGCTAAAGCAGCAGGCAGTCCTCTGAGAGTCCATCCACATGTCCAGAAAGTAAACTGAAGAGTGGGTCTGAGGACCCTATTTTTATACCTGATGCCTTCTTTGAAGTTGGGAGAAGTTTCTAGAGGTTTCTCTTTGAAGTGCTAAGAACAATGGTAGCCTTGGTTGTTTGTTCAATGATTTTATGTTCTGTGAACTCAAAACATTTGTACACATGGAATATATGGATGTGAGCTATGAGTGAGAGGTAGTGATTGGAGAGTGGGGAGATTGAATGGTGTATTGTTAAGTATTGTATTTTTTTTCATTATTGTAATATTGTTTGTGAAATTTATGTATGTTTTTAAAAGATTTTATTCACTAAAAAGTACATATAAAAATGAACTACATTAAAATAAGAAAATCTGTTGGAAAATAAAGCATGTGAAATGAAATAAAAATATTAATGAACTTTATTGGCTCTCTTTACATTGGATTAATTCCATATATGAAGGTAGATAGGTTAAGCAGGAAGTTTCATTATTGATTGTTGTAGAGCCTTTGTGATGTGCCAGTGTGGCAGGCTCCTCCCACTTGTTAAGGCAGAGTGGCTCATCATGCCAACGCCTAGCGTCCCTTTGTTTCACTGTCTGGGAGCAATACACCTAGACCTGCTGCCAGCTACACCTAGTCATGTGACCCAGGGAGAGGCTTTAGGCACCAAATGATTAGCACAAGAAAATGCCAAATTTCTAAAAGTGGCAATTTCGGAATTGTGACTTAAAATTAAACTTTACCAAAAAAAAAAGGTTTTTTTTCCATTTTTTATACTTTTTAATGGCAAAAAAAAGTACAGAACAGTAGAACATGGCGCGGCAGCTCCAGGGGAGCCAGACAAACAATACATTGGTTATTGCTCAGTGGTACAATAATTTCATCCCTCCTACAGCCATAAATCTCTAACAGCTTTTCCCCAATCAGAAGGAGACAATTCCACACGAATCATCACTGAACAACCCAGGGGTTACTCTGACTGCGCGGCACATGATGTATGCAGAAAGTTCCAAAATGGAGTCCGGATATCCCTCAACCATGAGGATGCAGGCAACAAATCACTGTACAATTCTGTTTGTTCACAACAATATATGAGTTCCTGTAACCATTGGGCTTTGGTGGTGGCCTACCACAGCCTCAGTGCCACTTCACCAAGCTCTTAGCTAATAGCTGTGCAAGAGCAACACATTTCTGGTCAACAATGAGAATCTTTTTGACACATCCCAGCAGTGCAACTAGAGGGGTAATTTTCACCTGTAGATCAAGCATTGCCTGCAGACTATGTGCAACCTGTGACCAGAAGTGCTGAATCAGTTCTCAATGCCACACCAGAGGAATAAAGTCGACCTCCCCCCAACGGCAGCGTGTACAATTAGAATTGTCTATCAATCCCCATTTGTAAAACTTCTGCGAAGTGTAATAGAGACAATGAAGAAAGCAAAAGTGTGTGAGTCGCAATCTACTACTTGGGAGCAATTCCCCTATTTGTGTACAGCAGAAAAACCAGATATCTTCTGTTATGGGCTGTTAGCATTAAAGAGCGCTTTTAATTACAGTTATTTAGACACCAAACTCAGCTTTCCTCCCTGCTCCCAATTGAAAGTTATCACTTATTTAATGTAATAATTTAACTCAATGTTATCCTATGGGATAGATATGCCTCACAATAGTATAAAACGAATTTAAGAGTTTTCACTACATGCAAAACCTAAAAGTACATGTTAAACTTTTTTAATACACTGCTCCCTGCCCTCTGGGTTGTGTAGGGCCTACCCTAGGGTTGGCTTAAATGTACTCAAACGAGAGGTATGGGCCTGGCAAGAGGTTAATTTTGCCTGGTCACAATGGTAGTAGAAAACCTCACATACAGGCTGCGATGGCAGGCCTGGGACATGTTTAAAAGGCTACTCAAGTAGGTGGCACAATCAGTGCTGCAGGCTCACTAGTGCATGTAATTTACAGGCCCTTGGTACATGCAGTACTCCTTTACTAGGGACTTACAAGTAAATTGAATGTGCAAATTGGGTTGAAGCCAATTTCACCATGTTTAAAGGAGAGAGCACAAGCACTTTAGCACTGGTTAGCAGTGGTAAAGTGTAGAGAGCCCTCAAAGCCAACATAAACGGGTTAAAAAAACAGGAGGGTGAAGGCAAAAGGTTTGGGGATGACCCTGCAAAAAAGACAAGACCAACACAGTTGTTTCAGCATCTTTTTGAAAGAGGGAATGGAAGGGTTGGTGCTGATGTATGGGGGAACAGAATTCAAAATTTTGGGAGCGCACCAAGAGAAGGATTGGCTCAAATGTCATAGTTTGTTGAAGCCAGGAACTTTGAGAAGAAGCATGTCAAAAGTGCAAAGTCGCCAGATCTCAGAGCCTTTCAGTTTCTTGTTCAGGTAGAGGGCCTCATTTAGTGTTCAGAAGATGGGCTACTCCATCAAAAGCATGACTGATACCATGTCCACTCTATTACAAGTGCCTTTGGAAAAAATGAACTTGTCATATGGTGGTTAGGATATCCGTCACGTTTATGATGAAGTAACTATTCACCAAACTCTAAATCAGGCCCTAATTATGCAAGTTTTGTATGTAGGCCTGGAATCAACTAGGGGCCAATGTAGGGTTATCAGTTCTGTGTCCAGTAACGTGTGAGGACCTTACTTTGCTCATCCTGCACTTTTTGAAACATGAAAACAACAGCAAAGAATAACAATTGGTTTTTACTTTCATTGTTTTTTCAGCAGTTCGAATATAAGTTCTGTTGATGCCATTACTTGATGTAATCAGTGCTTACGTTGTCAAAATGCAGTAACCAGTGTGACATCAAAAGATATAAAAAGTGGGGGCCTGATTCACAGAACTAACTTACGTCAAAAACGTAAAGTTAGTACTTTTTGGTATTCACAGAATACACTTACTCATTTTGGTATTCACAGAATGAACTTACTCATTTCGGTATTCACAGAAGTTAGTAGTCCTAACTTTAGGACTCCTAAATGCCTTCTGTGAATACCGAAAGTCTTAAAGTTAGGATTTTCTCTCAGTTTAGGAGTAGTAAAGTTAGGACTCCTAAATTTAGGACTCCTAAATGCCTTCTGTGAATACCGAAAGTCTTAAAATTAGGATTTTTCTCAGTTTAGGAGTCCTAAAGTTAGGACTACTAACTTCTGTGAATACCGAAATGAGTAAGTTCATTCTGTGAATACCAAAATGAGTAAGTGTATTCTGTGAATACCAAAAAGTACTAACTTTACGTTTTTGAGGTAAGTTAGTTCTGTGAATCAGGCCCTACGTGTCAGTTTTCTTAGAACCTTCACTCTCCTTTCTCACAAAAATATTGTAACACTCTATTCCAAATGCTTTTAACTTGGATTTACATGTTTTGCAGTAGTCATTTGAATATGATAAATGTGTCCTAAACTAATTAGAGTTCCTCTAATATGTGGTTTTTGCTTAACGAGGAGGGTAATGATAGTTATACTTAAGTAGCATGCCACTAATTTCATAAAAGCATTGCTTTGTTGTGCTATTAAATAACTGTTATACGGAGCTTTATAAGAGCACCCTGGGTATTGTGATGTATTTGTCACCGATAAAGTCATTTAGGTGAAACAGCTGTTGAAGCCTTTTCCCTTGGATCAACGCACTATATTATCAATGAATTAAGGACACATTTTATTTTTCTCCATGGAAAGGCGGTGTCAGCTGGGGCCAGCTCCAGGGAAAGGGAAAAATACGACCTGGGCATTGTGCCTTGAAAGAAAACAGGAGCTCAGTAGAAAATAGTACAGTCACAGGTGACTGTTATGAAGGAAACTGAAGCACAGGAGGTATCAGCAGCACACACAGAAATAAAAGAGTTTGAATTTGAGTATTTCCGGTTGCAATCATTGACGTTTTGATGTTTTGGCATCATTTTATTTATTAAAATGTACTCTATTTTTCTAAATTGGTTTGGGATTTTTCTTGTGTTGTGCTTTAATTGTATTACTGTTGGTGTAAAAGAGTGCAGCAGGGCTGAAAAAATATTGAGTCAGAAGATGGGATAGGTAAATGGTGGGAAACTGCAGGCATAGGAAGTAGGACATAGGTGTCAAGTTTTTTAAATTGCTTATGTGTGACATTTCCATGGTTTCAGTATACCTATGAGTGGCATTCACCGGTCAAATGTGTGACACTTAGAGTGGCACTTTCTTGTGAATAAAACCATGCAATGAAGTTCATATAAAGGGATAAATATCAGAAAATACACTCTTGAGCAATGAGATGCTCTAAAACGATCTTGAAACTGCTACAAAGCACTTTAAATGGAAGGTCACTAACGTACTACCCCTTTGGAAGTCGGGCGTGGGCTAGCATGCGCAATTTCAGGTACTGTTATTCCGTGGAAGTACCAGAAAATTACGTGACACTACACATAATTATGCAAACTGCATCTCGCACTGAAAGATTTTCCAAATGGTCCGTTACAGTAAAACTTCATCTCGAAAATGTATTTTAAGGTTTAAAAAAACCTTTTTATTATTTTTTAACACAAATAAAGAAATATGAAATAAACATAACTTTGAGCAGCAAGGAAGTCTCAGTACAATTGTACATGCCACTATGAATATGGGAAGGCATCCTACAGATAATACATGTGGGGTAGAGTGACAGACTAAGTTGCGGTAGGGATTGACCCATTGTGTCAGTATTTCTAGGCTGCAAATGTGACCTGCTCCCGATCTTCATGTGGTAGGGTGGGTCCCACCTCTAAACCCCTATATGAGCACCATCCCACCCAGACCTTCTCCCACTTACGTCGGCAACCTCTTCCTTGATATATTGGTTTCTCGTTTGTCATGCACCAGTCCATGTCCCGTTCCCACTCCCTCACTGTCGGGGTCCCTGCCGCCCCCACAGACATGCAATGTTCCGTTTAGCTACTATAAGGCCTAGTGACAGCCATATCTTGGCGTATTTTGGAGGTGGGTCCTCTCCCCAAATATGCATAATACATGTTTTCGGTATTTTGCTGGGGGCTCCATCGTAACCTCCCCCATGATTCTTTGCAATTCTATCCAAAAGGTTTGGATCATCAGGCATGACCATATGATGTGAAAGAAGGTACCTTTATCACCACAGCCCCGAAGGCAAAGATCTGTTGGAGCATGGCCCATGGCCCCAAGGGCCGTACGTGAAAAGTAAGAACGGTGTAGTATGCGTAGGAAGATCAATCGGAACCCGGCATGTATAGCTACTTTGCAAAATGTCCCCAACACCTCTTCCCATTCTCCATCATCACAATCTCCAATGTCTCCCTCCCATTTGGTTCTGAGTGCCGTGAGAATGTTGTGTGAATTATTCATTAGCTTTTTGTAGATCAGGCAGACCATTTTTTTGGGGCAGTGGTTCAGTTAGGATTCTATCTTCTAGGGGGAGAAGAATCTGAAATGGGGGTCCCACTGGAGATGTGTGTCCTGAGGGCATGTTGAAGCTGGAGGTATCTGTAGGCTTCAGTGGTGGCCAATTCCTATTGGGTCTGCAGCTCCGTCCAGGTAAGTATGTTGCCCTTCCTTCACACATCCCCCAACGAGAATATCCCTATGAGGTTCCACGCTTTGAAACGCTGAAGACTGCGCACCTGGGAAAGTGCGTCACTGTTCCATAATGGTGTCATGTCAGTAAGTTTCTCCCTCCAACCCAGAAATGATGTGGCTGATGTCCAAATTCGAGCTACTGTATGCGTCTGGGGAAATAGATTTTTGGCCTTGAGTGTATTATATAGTATAGCCTGATATCCTTCAGGTCCCATCGAGAACCTTTCCAGCCTCAAGGCAGGATCATTCCAGTGGGCAAATACCCAATCATTTGCTATTGCTAAGTGCGATGCCCAATAGCATTTTTTTATGTCAGGGAGACCAATGCCTCCATCGTCGTACACTCTACGCATCAGCTTGGAGAGGGCAATCCGTACTGGGGTTGTATGCCACAAAAGCGAACAGAGGAGTGTTTCAGTGGTCTTGAAGAATTTATCCCGTATTTGATGGGGGGTATTTTGTAAGGCGTGGAGCATTCAGGGAAACGTCATCATTTTAAACATTGCTGCTCGCATCAAAAGCGAGAGCGGGAGAGTCTTCCATTATTGTACATCTGATGCAAAGCAATCAAGGAGAGGAGCTAAGTTTACAATAGAATAGGATGGGGTATATGGTGAATGTATTTCTAGATACTTGAAATGTCCAGCGGATAGGGGGAGGTCAATACTTTCGGGCAGCGAGGGCATGGGGCCTGTGTTTAGGTGCATGAGTGATTTGTCCCAATTTATGGTTTATCCGGAGTATTGGCCAAAGATTCGCAAAATGTGAGTGAGCCGGGTGATTGTCGCAGGGGGGCTGGTTACATAGAAGAGGATATCATCTGCACATAAAGATATGCGTTCTTCCCATGTTTCCCCCCAAGTGATTCCTCTTACGATTGGGTCTTGTCGGACCCATGTCACCAGAGGCTCTAAAGCGAGCACGAATATCAATGGGGAGAGGGGGCATTCCTGTCTGGTCCCTCTACCTAGGGTAAAGTTACGACACACAATACCATTAACCTTGATGTGGGCCATTGGGTCTTTATATATAGCTGGGCCCGAAGCCCATGCTTCTGAGCACTCCAAACATGTAAGTCCATTCTAGGGTGTCGAAGGCCATTGAGGCGTCCATTGATAGGAGCATAGTGGAAACATCCTCATTTCATTAGTCCGCCATCACTCTGTACAGCCTGTGCAGGTTAAGATGAGTCCCTCTATTTGGCATGAAGCCAGATTGGTCAGGATGGACCAGAGTAGTTATTACTTGGCGCAGCCTGTTTGCGAGGAGCTTGGCTAAGGCTTTAATTTCAATGTTGAGGAGGGAGATGGGCCGATAGGAGCTACATCTCTCTGGTGTTTTTCCCGCCTTATGGATGACGACTATCGTCGCCAAATGTTGGTCTGCTGGGAGTATGTGTTCGCCCCGTGCTTCCCTCCACATATGGAGTATCTGGGGAGCTAGTTTGGAGGCGAGGCGTTTTTAAAATTCAGTGGGGAGACCATTGGGTCCCATAGCCTTGCCGGAGTTCAACGCTTGTATTGCCTTTTCTACTTTGTGTGGTTCAGTAGCCGCCTCAAAGAAAGTACGGTGTTCCTCTGAAAGAGTAGGAAGTTTGATGTCTCTCAAGAAGTCTTGAATGTCTGTGAGTGACCAATGTGTTTTGGGGGAATACAGCTGCCCATAGTATTGCGCAAATGTTTCCGCTATGCCCTCGGATCGGAAATAGTTTCACCCAGGTCCGTAGTGACATGTGGCACCCACCCCCTCGCGTGATTCCTCTTTTTGAGCCATGCGAGTAGTTTCCCCGTTTTGTTGCCCACTTCATATAGGCGTCGTTGGGACAGGGTATATGAGCTTCTCGCCCTGTCTTCCGTTAAGTCTCTATACTCTTTCAGCTTGAGACGGAGGGTGTGCAGGCAGTTTTCGTTTGAGTTGTTACCTCCCTCCCTCTCTAAGGTTCTCATTTCCCTCTCAAGCATGAGGAGTGATTTTTGCTTCTCTCGTTGTTGCCCTACTATTAGTGAATATGCTCTGCCTCATATGACTGCCTAATAGTCCTCCCAGAGTGTCAGGTGGGAGGCGACTGATCCCTCATTAGTTTCAAAATAGGCCGCCGTGGCTTAAGTCAGATCCCTAGTGAACTTGGTGTCTTGGAGGAGTCAGGCATTAATAGGTCGTGGGCCATGAGTTGTGTTAGCGCGTTCCCATAGTTCTAACCACACCTGGGAGTGATCTGAGATTCCCCTGGCCAGGAGTCGCACCTCAGCCGCCTTAGCCAGGTGGATTACTTGAGTGAAGATATAGTCTAATCTGGAAAGACTGTGATGAACCCCAGACAGAAAGGTATATTGGCGGTCTGTCTGGTGTCGTGTATGCCAGGTGTCAGCTAGGCCAAGGGCAGTGACAAAGGTAAATAGCATAGGGTCCCAGTGGGTCAAGTGGGCTTGAGAGTGCTTGTCCAGGTCAGGTGAGAGTAGTGCATTGATATCCCCCCCCCCATGGAGTAGGACCCCTTCTGGTAGCTGGAACAGCACCTCGCTCAACCCCGGGAGAGTAAGGCGATGAAGCCGTGGAGGAACATAGACAGAGCGCAAATTGATCGGAATACCTTATCAGGTACCCGTTTGCGCCACGTAGTTTCCTTGTGGGTCGACCCAAGCCTTATGCAAAATGAAGGGGGTGGAATTCCTGATCAGGATACCCACCCCTCGTGAATCAGTCGTATAGCCTGAATGTGCCACCATCGTATACCCTCCCCTAGTCATTGCTTTGCATGTGTTACCTCATAGGTCTGTTTATTGAAATAATACAACATTGGAAGTGTGTTTACGGATAAATTGGTGGACCATACCTCGCTTGATCTTATAACCGAGTCCGTTCACGTTCCACGACAGGATCTATAAATGAGATCTGGTACTTGGTGGGAGTGACATGGTGTGTAATGAGAGAAGAGGTGTCGGCCTCCTCAAAATGGGAGGTGCCCCAGAAAGTGGCATTGAATCATTCTTTGTTGCTGCTTGTAACTGTTGCTCTAACTAACCCATAGAAACTAAGGAGACCCCCATCCTGCTACCCTGCCCGGTGGAAACTGAACTGCCCACCCAACCCCAACTGGTAAGGCACCTGTCGCCCCTGGAAAAAAGAAACATGTTAGTCAATTAACAACTGGAGGAAAGCAAGCAACCAGAACAGCTCCTCGCTGCTCTGCTGTCCCGAAGGGCCACAAATCAGGAGGAATTAGTCTTTTCCAAGTTTATGGAGTTGCTAAGTGATGTCCCCTGCTGTTGCAATGTCATCTTATCCGGTCAAATGACTACGTGCCAATCCCCCCCGATTATGAACACCAGCACCGATCACCGCATCTTGTGGGCCATCACATTTGCCTATTGTGCGTAGGCCCCGGTAATTGTAATACATAGAGGTTCATATCTATTTTCCCAGCCTGGTTCAGGGGCCCGGTGAATCTGGAGCTTCATCAGGTCGCCTCGCACTTTCAACAATCTTGTCTGTATCACCTTGTGGCGACCGATCGCCGGTAAGTCTGCCCCCTCCATCATTGTGCTTCGGGCGCGAAATCTGTTGTCTTTTTCCGTCCCCCGCTATGTGACAGCCCTCTAGCCACTCCGTCGCTAGTTATGGGGAGTCGAAAAACCTTGTCTTTCCCTCTGCTATTACTCTGAGTTTAGCTGGGAAGAGCATCATGTATTTGATTGTGCGCCTCCGCAGCCCATGTGTCACTTCCATGAAGCAGTTGTTGGTTTTTGAGGGTGTAGTCGGGATAGAGGGTGACCGTAGTTCCGTCAAATTTTAAGTCTGGAGTGCTCCTAGCCGCCTGCAGGACTGCGTCTCTGTCCCTGTGGTTGAAGATGCGAGCCACAATGGTGCGGGGAGGTATGCCTGGTCTGGGGGGGGGGGCAGCCGGCACTCTGTGCACATTTTCAATCCAGAAGAACTTTGAGAGGCCCTTCTCTGGTGCACGGCGGTAATGAAATGTTCCACGAAGAGCTCAGTCCAGGGTTCATCTGCTTGTTCCGGAACCCCAACCAGGCGTATATTGTTGCATCTGGATCTACCTTCCATGTCCTCCAGATGTGTCTGCATAGTGACATTGTCTTTAAGTAGGGAGGCAACCTGTTTCTGCAGCTGAGCAGTGGTCTCGCCGATGTCCGCGGCCCTTCGTCGTGTGTCGCGGAGCCAGTCCTTTTCCTTATTGAGTTCCGCCCTCATCAGGGTCATTTCAGCCACCACTGAATCAAGTTTGGGCTCTAAGGTGCCTTTTATACTCTATATGGCTGGAATAATTTCTTTGAGTGATGGCTCCTGGGCCCCTTCCTCTGACTGTTGTGTGCTCAGCTTAGCCCCATTATCAGTGTGCCCAGATGGTGGGAGGACATAGCGCTCCATTCTGCTCTGCTGTGACTTTTAACCTTCTTTGCCCCCTGCCATGGCTTCAAAGTTGTCCCTCGGGCCACTCCAATGTTTGTCTGTGCCTGAAACCATTCCGCCACACCCCGCACCGCCGCCTGCTGGGACGAGGACCCTGGGAGCATGGAGGGTAGGTGTGGGAATCCCATGTCCCCACCTATGGGTCCCTATCCCTCGGCCTATCGGTGCGGACACCCGGCGAGTAGACCCCAGACTGTATATGCAGTTGGTAGGTCTCCAGTGGACCCCAGGGCCCTGCTATACTGGAGAAACAGAAAGTGGGGTTGGGGGCGTAACTGATCAAGTCTTTCTTGGGTCCCCCCGACCTTTACCCACCCGGTTTTCAGCCTACAGCCTAAGTCCACCGTGGTTCAAGGCCTGTCAGTCATCCAGATTGGGGTGGCTTCACCTGATTATGCCCCAATTCCCCCAGGCCGTGGGCTGACTACTGAGCGGCAGAATCCAAGGATCAGCTCACCTCTATGGCCTCTCAGACCGGTCGCACGATCTGCGGCTCCATTGGCCGGCCGCTGGGGATTTCACATAGTTTCCGATCCGGCGGTGAGGGCGGATCTCCGGCCCCAGCACGCCCGCTGCTCTCCAGGGGATGATGGTGCGCCCCACCGTCAGCAATCTTCTCGCAGTGAGGATGCAACTGAGGGCCACTCGTCCGGCCCCGGACGGCAAGCAACGCCAAGGTGGCCACTCTCCAGGAGTCAGAGGCCGCGCGGCACATCACCGCGACCTCCTCCGCCTTGATCGACCCAGGTAGGAGCCGCGTGGGAGGACAGGGACAGATTTTCCCCCCTATGTGTGTCGGATGCTGGCAGGATTATGAGGCAAGAGCGGCGTGGGCTCCGGAGCTCGCATAGCTTGCGTCCATGTTCGGTCACTGGCTACGCCCCCATGTAATTTTAAGTTGATTTCCAGTTGCTCGCTTCAAAACACTGATGCTTGCATTCTGATTTGCAGTTTCCCTTTTAAAAATAACCCGAATGGTCCACTCTGGTAAAACATTGTACCTGAAATGTTTGTTGACCACCCATTGCCACTTGCTTTAAAAATACAGTTGTTCATAACAAAATAACACTGAGGGCTGACAGTTTTTTTGTGCTTCCATGTAACTATTTATAGTCCCAAGTTAAATTCTTGCCTCCTTTTTGATGTTTTCAGAGGGAGAACATCTATAACATGCTTCAGCTTGAGGCCTGTTCATTTGAAACATTACTATATAAGACAGTGATAAACTGAGGGGTAATTTGTTTTTATTCTTGAGCACACCCATTCTTCATCAGCATTGCAGAGGGGCAATGTTAAGAGAAGGTTGGCTACTTTTGAAAGAAGGAAGAACATGCTTCTCTGAGTGTGAACGACAGTGAATTCTGCCTCAAGGGAATTAAGAAAAGCTGATGACACAGCCTGAAAAAATAGATAGCAATTCTCAGTCATGGAGTTCTCAAAGCACTGAACAAGTCTCCTTAAACTGCAGATGAAAGTTCTGTCACTATCAGGTGCTGACAGGAAGTATGCATGGAGAGTGTTGAATTGAAGAATCTGTCTATCCAAACATGTGGACTTTCCAAGCCACCTCTCAGTAATGTACGACAGTAATCAGAATTGACAAATTGCAGAATTCAGCATACACTTTGATATGTTTTGAAGAATAGTCAAATCAGAAGTTGACAGCAGTAGAAGCAGTTTTTCTACATCAAATTATTTACAAGGAATACTGCATTGTATGCTGTGTGGAATGGACAAACCATGAAATAGACATTCGGATTCAGAAACAGTACTCTAGTTTTGACGAAGATATGCCTTCTCACATTCACTAAGGAGCCAGCTACACCAAAGCCAACTTAATTTTCCCATCGAATGGAAAGCTTTTCCATTTACCACAGTAAATATACCTCCAGCTGTACTTCCCTTGCTTACACACGTCAAGAAATTTGCAGCATACCAAACACTGCTTCAAATCAAAAATACTTACAGGTATGGGATTTATTTTTTCAGTGTCTTGATCATTGCTACCATCAACACACAGACTAAAAACTGAGATTGGCATAGCAGCCACTAAATCAGTCAACAGCTCTGGTTCAAGCTCTCTGGCAAGAACGTCTTCACTGTAATATTTCTTCTGTCACATAGCCTTAGATGGACTTCATTTTAATCTTTGTGCCCTGATGAGATGTATGAAACAGCAACATGGCGTTTGGTGTAACATCTCCTTGATGTCCACAAGAGACATTATTCTCACAAATCAAGCAGTGGAAGGCATATGGATCAGTCTTGACAGCAGTCGCGGTCCGTGTAGGAGTGCCGGCCGGGCGGTGACGTGGGGCGGGGGAGGGGCAGGGTGGGGGTAGAAAAGTACGGATTACGGACCAATACAGGTAAGTAAACATTTAAATCAATAAAACGAATTTCGTTGTGAGCGCTGCATCGCCAACTGCGATGCAGTGCGCGCAACGAAATTCCGTACCTTGCTACCCCCCACCCTGCCCCTCCCCCGCCCCACGTCACCGCCCGGCCGGCACTCCTACACGGACCGCGACTGCTTGACAGGAACAATGATCCCTAGAGTTAAAAAGAATCTCCAAAATTATGATTGTCCTCTTTGAGTTTCAGGAAGATTTTAAATTAAAGCATACAGTGGCTGTTCACAAGCACTCAGTGAGCACTCTTAATGCAGGCGCTGTAGTACAAGACAAAAACTCTGTGCATCACAACATTTGTTAACGGATGGCCCACACACCATGTTTAGTAACAGACAACCTTAAAATGAGCATACTGGGGCCTCCATTCCACAAGTCATAGTGTTCGTAAGCAGTACTTCCACATTTGACATGAAAAACAAAGTGTACAGAAGGAGAAAGTGAAATGCTCAGAAACATACAATGTGTTCAGGGTTTGGTGCCCTTATTAAAATGTTTGTCTACTGAATCCCCAACATACATAGCATAAAATATGCCAGATCTCTTCCTATAGAGCCCGGGAAGAAAACATATGTAACAGTTGGCATTGAGCATTTACCTGCAAGATCTAACATCGCTCAAAACTGATGACATAAAACCTATGTGGTAGCATAGGGATGGCAAAAAGAAAAACCTATAATTAAATAGATATACTGTTGTAAATATACTTCAAAGCATATGACCTGACTTCACTACCTAAGTATTGCTCTGCTTGCTTCGATGACAGGTAGAATATACTTTTGATACTACTGTGCCCCAGATTTCTTCTCGCTAGCTTTCCTTTGCTAGCACCAGTCTTTCCCTTTTTAGAACGGATAGCTTAAATGCAGGGATCACTGTCATCGGTATCAGACAATATTGTGCCAATATATGGAAGGGAAAGAAACTAAAATATCTCCAACATTCTGCATGTATGACCAACAGGGATACAGTATGCTTTAGCTAATCTGTGATGGCCAGAGTGAAGCTGTGATCCAGCAGGTGTCGCCTTCTGTTAGGCCTAGTACAGCGTCTTGTCAGTCTCATGGTCCTGAGTTTCCTCTATTGTTTTTTTAGGCAAACCACTGTTTTTCACTGTTTACAACTATCTGGCACTGAAAATATTTCTCATTTCTTGGAAGTAAGACTTGTTTGCAATCTACACCACTGATCTGTTTTACCCTCTGGAAATAATAAGACTGCAATACCCCAAAATTAAAAACTTTAGGACTCACAGACCCTCTGGGAAGTCATTGACTTTTTCCTGCTATGCAATTTGCAGTGACTGGTCTTGTTCAGTGTAGTCCTAAAAAGCGTCCTGGGGTCATCTATGCTGTGAGGACAAATATCTAAAAAGAAAACACAAACACATTTGAATGTACTTATTCAGAAAGAATTGCGGGGCATATTAGCAAGACCCACGTTAAAATTATCGCCGTTTTAGCGGCAGGAAACTGCCGCTAAAACGGCGATAATGGGCTTGCTAATATGCGTTATGGAATTCCAATAGAAGCCCAGGTTAGATGTCCTGCACATCTAACCTGGGCTTCTATTGGAATTCTATAACGCATATTAGCAAGCCCATTATCGCCGTTTTAGCGGCAGTTTCCTGCCGCTAAAACGGCGATAATTTTAACGTGGGTCTTGCTAATATGCCCCTACGTTTTTAAACATACTTATAGGATGCATGTTCATACTCAATGTAGCATAAGAATGGCTGCACTACATCAGTGCAAATTAACATTTCGACATGATGTCAGTGAATTAACTTCAAGCATAGTATTGCAGGAAACATGAAAGAAAGTAAAAAAAATACTGAATGTAGAAAGAAAATGGAAAGGTGGAAGTCTGAGCTATATTGTTATGTGCATGGTCCCCTGCCACTATACCTCGACTTCTCAGCTCTCTCTGTGCCAAGGCTGGACTACATTGCTCAAAGGCAAAGAAAGAAACAGACGAGTTAGTGTGGCACACAGAGGGAAATAACACCACAATATAATTCTTCAGCTATTCAGTGTACCTGTTACTGCGCAAACAAAATGCTTAAGAAAGTTCCTGCAGGATTTCCTGTGCTATTAAAGCTTTGAGCATTGTGAAGACTCACCATCATGTGCAATGCCTTTGCCTAGTACTGCTTTTGGTTAGCCAACACCACATTGCATTCTGGGACTTGTAGTTTTGTTCAGCGTATACAACCAAGAAATTTTAACTGTTAAGAAATATAGCCAAGCTCAGGGATGGCAGGTACTCAAACTACTGAAACATTTCTGTATCACCGACACAGAGCAGCATTTATTATTTATGTAGGCACCGTCTTCTCACAATTAAGAAATTCCAGAAACATTCTATTGTATTTTTATCCAACAAACATATGAAAAAAACATGTATTGTCTCAGCACAAAAACAGGGCCTGTATAAATTTAACTAGGACAATTTATAGGTTGTAATGGCATGATCAGTTCTAAAATTTACACAGCCTCACTGGACAACAACGACTGTTTAGTGTGACTTGCTTGCGGTTAAATTGGCTGGGGACATAGACAACAGCAAGGTCAACATATGTAGATGCCAGCTCATTGTGTCACTGGTTGTAGCAGGCTAAACACAGTGTGAGAGAAGCAACAACATATACACAATGCTAAAGACTGCACCAGGTTAAAGTGAGCCTGAACACAGTAATGTGACACCATTACCAGTGCCACTTGTGCAGTGGTGTAGCATTATACCTCATGTTGTCATGTCAGCTGCCTGGAAGAACAAGCTAATATGGGACACAATAAGTGGCTGACTGGTATTTTTAGGACAATCATGAAATTAGTAAAAAATAATGAAAACATCTATAAAAGTCATATTATTCCCTTAAACACAAATGTAACAATGTCACTTCCAAAGTAGTTTAGAGAACTCCAAATTATAAATAATTGGTTTAATTATTAAATGCAACATTGCCATAATAAACTTAATTTGAATTTATCAATCAATCAATCAATCAATCAATCAATCAGGGGTTTGTTAAAGCGTGACTACTCACCCGTAAGGGTCTCAAGGCGCTAGGGGTGGGGGGTGCAGGTTCCATCCATCAAGGAGGGGGTCTGTCGAAGAGCCAGGTTTTGAGGTTTCTTGCGAAGATGGGGAGCGATGTTGTCTGTCTGAGGTGGAGCGGAAGGGCATTCCATGCTTTGGCCGCGAGGAAGGAGAAGGAGCGGCCTCCCGATCTGGTCTTTCTGGTGCGGGGGACCACGGCGTAGGAGAGCTGGGCTGATCGTAGGGTCCTTTGGGGTGCGTGGAATTTGAGTCGGCTGTTCAGGTATGCTGGTCCGGTGCCGTGGAGGGCCTTGTGTGCGTGGGTGAGCAGAATTTAGAACATTTCACTGAAGGACCTGCTCCAGGCCATTCAGAATCTCAAAACATGAACAAATGCTTGATTGACAGATGTGGCAACCAAAATGTGGTGATTGCCCTTGATGGAGTCACTTGAACATTCATGGTGGTGACAAATATTTATTCTTTTTGAGAGGTAATGTAAGGGTGTGTTACCATCCCAGATCTGGAGTGCCTCGTTTTAATGGCTTCTTATTAAAATGGTTGCACTAGTTGGTCTGATTTCATATTACAAAAAATGTATATTTTAAAAGCACTTGTTTTATATTACGCCCCCTCTCTGCACCTTTTCCAGCAGTGTATCTTATATTGTGTTTAATAAATTTTTAAATAATGACTTACATATTCACAGTGCTTTCAGTTGCAGGTTAGGACCTTGCAGCACTATAAATACAGAAGTCACTGTTCCCCTCAGGCCAGGCAGGATTCAGTTCCTTTTCTCTATGGTTACACACACAGACATATGCAGTGATTGCATTAACCAAAGAGGTTTCAGAGTGCATTTTCTCACCCACCCATCATCACCAAGTTCAGGTATGCCCTGCAGCTTCTCAAACCCCAGTAGTGCAGTTAGGAAATAGGACACTATCTTCATCAGGAAAGAATGTGCCTGGACATGATCAACCAGGTGTATTTTGCTTGCAAGAATTTGTATGCCAATATCATATGATCAGAAAATAGAAAACTACAAGTTCTTGCAAGCAAAGCATTTGGGGTTAAACAAAATCAGGGCTCACAGTGTTCCAAATCACATGAAGCACACCACAGGCAGCAGGTGGATATCACCCACTTTTCAGTCCTTGGTGCTATATGATACTCAAATCTACCCTCTGAAACCAATGTCACCTCATGAGTAAGGCCTCTGCCCTGCCACAATAATGACAAGCTCCAGAGCTGGACTGGCCACTTACCAACTGGGCTAGCCAAGTGCTCTGTACTTATCATGACCACTTCTCCCCCCTACATTAATAAAAACCTCCAGGCCTGGCCTGGCCCCCAACTGAGCTAGCTAAATACTCCAAAATGTTCAGTCTGCACTTAACACACTGCTTCCCACCATAATAATAAGAGCTGACCAGGACTGCACTGGTCACTTTGGACAGGCTTTGCTTCATCACACTTCAGTATGTCAGGGTAGTTCCTGGACTTGTCACTTACGAACTAGAAAATGCTGCCGTTTTTATCATGCTGTTCCCCACCATAATAATAAGTTCAGAGACTAGCACTGGATTGTTCCTTTGGAAAGCCGTTGTTGCATCACTCTTCATTATAAAAACTTAGCTCCTGGACTGGCAAGTTGCAAACTGGGAAATGTTGTTGCACTTATCACACTGCTCTCCACCACAACAGTAATGGATGAGACCAGGCTGGACTGGTCACTTTGGCTAGCCTTACCTAATCACTTAACTATTACAAGGTAGCTCCTAATCTCCACCAACTCAATGATTCCCACTGAAGTGTTTCATGCAGCATGCTTCTTAGCTCGTCAACCACAGCCAACAGAATCCTCCTCAAACGGTGACAGCAACATACCCAGCCTTTTTAGCTTTATCCAATGCACATACTCCTTTGAACACTAGCAGTGCTTGTCCATTCTGGAAAGACCATTAATCAACTTGGAAATGCTTTGGAGCCCAGCTGCAGTGGTTTATATGAGTGCGGTGCTGCTGTGCTCTGCTGATTACCCTCCATGCCGGCTGGAACACATCACACTGGTAGCTCTGAGCCTCTCAGGGGGATTTAGTGCTGCTGCAGCTAATCCAACAGTCTCTGAATTGACCTCCTGTCAATCACCACCCACAGTCAGAGCAGCGGAGGCTGCTCCGTTAAGGTGGAGGAGCGTCGCCCCACTCCTCTTTCAGCAGTGCACACAGGAAAAATAAAATGATAATGAAACAAGTTTATTATCATTTTATTTTTCTTCGCTGTCACTGGGTCTAATCTTGGGGGGCGGGGCCAACCTGACGGAGAGTAAGCAACAGGGAGAAGGAATGGTTGGCGCTAAGTGTGCATATGGGTTTGGCCGGCTGTCTAGACCGGCCAAAACAACATGCGCACTTAGCCTTTCTCCAACCTGAGCTGTGTTGTAAAGTCGGGTGGAGAAGGGACACAGGCTTCCGACACTGTCTGAGCACCAAACCAGGCTGCTCAGACCAATCCTGGTGCTGCTCTCATGCTGGTAATAGCATTACCGAAATATGAGCGCAACATCTGGATTGGCCATGGGGTGTCTGGGAGCCTGTGCATTGGCTGCTGGGAGTCGACAGGAGCAGAAGACCACAGAGGCGACGGCCAGCAGGTAAGTAATATTTTAATTTCCCTATATTTCTCCCCCATGCTGTCCCCTGCACTGCCCCCTGTGCTGCCCCCCCCCCCAGTTTGCCTTCCCAGTAGCTGCCACTGAGTCAGAGGCTGACCAGCTGAGCCACACCTTTTAAAGTGGCTCACGGTGCGCCTGGACCACACCAGACATTAGTCCGTGCCCCCTCTAACCGACACATACGCGGAGGACAGCAAGTGAGTTGTTTACTCATCTGGAGGGCCCAGCCCGGGCAGCAGTGAGTCTGCCTGGGGGCAAGGCTGCTAAGGCTGGGGGGTTAGCAGAACTTGAAAATCACCCTGCTTGGCGCAACCTCCTCTGCAAAGCAACATAGAGGTTGCATGTGGATCAAGCTGAGGTTCCACTCTGGTGAGGGGGGCACAGCAAGGAAAAACAAAGCTGCTACCCACCACCTCAGGGGCCAATCAGCCACACTGTGTGTCACAGTGGGGTGGCACACTGCTGGAAAACAACAACAGGCAAAGTGCCGCCCCCAGATCTATGTAGGGCAATGCCGGGTCTTCATTGTCTTTGTTTATATACCATATGAGGCTCTGAGATAGACCATGTTGTATTGCTGGAGTGAGAGGCCAGGCTTTATCTGAAGCCCCGGCCTGCACCACAGTGCCTAAATGTAAAGTACCCAGTTCTGTTGTTGCCGGATTCTGAATATTAAGAAGGACAAAGTATATTAGAGACAGCAGACGCAGGCAGCAGAGAGCACACTCTCTGACAGCATGCTGGTGCCAAGCACAATAAATACAGGACTAATGCAGTTTAGTGCAGTAATGCAAACACTACACTAATATGTGTGTGGCACTTGGCAGGAGTGCCCCTCAAGGGCCAGTCAGTCACAGTGCGCGGTCAAGTTGGGTTGGCGCCTAGCAAGGAAACAACAACATTCAAGATGTCGCACCCAGATCCAAAAGGGCACCATCGCGTCTTCATTGAATTTGTTCATACCTGGCACAGCTCTAAGACAGACCATGTAGTATTGCTAAAGTGACAGGGTGGGCTCAGCTGAAGCCCAGGCCTGCGCTGCGTGCACCAAAAAGTAAAATCCACAGTTCTGGTGTTGCTGGATTGGGAATATTAAAGAGGCCACAAAATATTTGAGACAGCAGGCACAGACAGCAGAGAGCATACTCACTAACAGCTCACTTACTGCTATAATATGGCACCTTGTTGTGTACGCCTCGCACTGGGTCTTCAGGGTGCTATAAATGCATGACTAATGCATTTTAGTGCAGTGATACAAACACCACACTAAAATGCATCAGTTTCAGCACTGATGCATGGTCCTTGACAGGGCTGAGGTTGTTCAAGACACATGGGGGGATATTCTCAAGAACGTGCGATAATCATCGCCAAAATAGGCTAACGCAATTTTTCATATCGCGGGAAAATAACTCCGTGTTAACGTCGTATTCTCAACACGGCGGTAACATGCAATAGTTCCCCGATAACACGTCAAATGTCCGCGATAAAATTACCAGGACGGCGATAAAAATCGAAACCCTAACGTGAAAAAAGTTGCGATGGGCCCAACTGCGATAAAAAATTCAGCGATAAGCAGCGCCAGGCCTGCAAGTCCCACAAGTCAGGCGGGAAAAACCACTATAAAAGCGGCAACAAAAAACACAAACAAAACACAAACAACTGCGAAGCAGCATGGAGGTAGCCGGAGCAAGTACAGAGGACAACCAGAACCCCACAAGCCCCACGGAGGACCAGCCTGGGACCTCGGGGTCAGGGAAGGGCAAGGAGAAGAAGAAGAGGAACCCGCGTTTCAGTACGCAGGAAAACCAGATCCTCATTACGGAGGTGATAGAACACCACCACCAACTGTTCATCTCCTCCACTGTGTCATTGGCAACTAAAAATACAATATGGCAGTCCATCTTGGCCAAGGTGAATGCAGTCGGAGTGAAGAGAACGGAAGTGGACGACTGCAAGAAGCGCTGGACTGATGTGAAGTGCAAAACCAAGCTGAAACTCTCAGCCAACCTGAAAGCAGCAATGCAGAATGGAGGTGGGAGTCCAGCGACACACCAGGAGCTGGATGAGATGGAGGAAATGGTGACCCGAGTCATCATTGGGGAGACGGTGGCAGGAGTTGGGGGACCGGACACTGCACAATATGACCTGAGCCAACAGCAACAGGGTGAGTAACGACCAGGGACTGGGGGGACGGGGGGATATGGGCACAATGGCACACAATTGCACAATTAAGTATAGCACATCTGCGGACAAACCATGCCCAAGAGTCACAACTCCGACCAAGAGACCAATTTACCCAAGTCTGCAATATCTCAGCACTGTATAAGCACAGAAGTGAAAGGCACACCGCCTGAAAGGGATAAGGGCCAGCCAAATCAGAGCTGAAGGGGCAACACACCCACAATGCAGCACACACACATAAGAATCAGAGCACCTCAACATTGACAACAATGTGGTACAAACTGCAACACTTTCACAACAGAACAGAGGACACAACTGCTGCTGCTTGTGTGTAGAAAATGGCCATTCGCATTTAGCATAGCAGGAAACTGTGAGATGATAATGTACAAGTACAACCTCACATCCCTGATGGTGTAGAAATGTCAACTGTCCTGCATCAAATAGGCATCTCCTCACAAACAGTCACAATGTATATTGTCATGTAGTCTGTTTGTAAACTTGTACAATGCGTGAACATACATGTGAACACAATGTCAATCTGCATCTCCCCTTCACATTGCAGAGGGAGAATCAACACCTCCTGCAGAGCAGACCCAACAACTCAGCACTGATGATGAAGAGGACCTCCCCAACATCGACACCGACGCCCTCCAACAGCTCACGGACAGCTTCGGCACCCCACCTCCAGGAGCAGGGCAGCCCAGCTGCATCAAGGAGACCCCACCGCCTGCACAGACCACACAGCAGGAAGCATCCACCACCACGGCTGTCTCCCAGGATCCCCATGACCAACACATAGCATTCCAACGCCTTGTGTTAGGGTGCCAGGAGAAGATGGCTGATCAGCTGCGGGTGGGGTTCGACCTCATGGCAGCCAAACTAGATGTCTAAGTCCCATCAGGGATGACTTACAGTCCCTAACGGACACCCACTGTCCGCTCCATGCTCTCCAACAATCCATGGCTGACATCGCTGGAGTCATGACTTTGAGCCAAGAACAACTGTCTAGTCAGAGTGGATCCAGCGATGTCAGCTGGGAGTTGGGACACATAAGGAGAATGATGGAGAGCTTGGAGCAGATGCGGGTGGAAAGAATGTTTACCACGGCTGCACACCAGCGAGATGTAGCTGTGATCTTTCATGCCCTGCAGATCCTCGTCATGGCATTGCCGCCACAAGGCCTGGCGCGGATGAATGCTGCTGCTACTACTCCATCCACATCTCCGCCCCCTGAAGTGTCAGTGCCACACAGTGCGGCAGACATTCCACCTCCGGCCCCTGATGTGTCAGTGCCACACAGTGATGCAGACTAAACACCACCACCCACATGTGAGGCACCTGACACATCAGAGGACGAAGATGATGATGAATCTGGCTTTGTGGTAAGAATGAAGTGGTAGCATTCATCTCCGCCATATGGCCTGTTTCAGCTTGGTTCTGCCCTCTGCATCATGCCCTGGAATAACACCTTCCACTGTCCCCCGATACACTGAGCGACACTCACCTTAGACCTCGACATGGACTGCCATATTTTGTTTGGTTACCAATGACACAGCAATCACACTGCGGACTGAAGTCTTCCTCTTCCGATGAACTTGTCAATCCCTAAAGAACTCTGGCTGGCCCTCCACGGGGGCAACAATGTAAAGTGGGGTTTGCATGGCCCTGTACTGGTCCAGCTTCAACACTCCACTGAATGCGAATAAAACATTCTAATTCACACAGATGTGTCATGGCTATGATCAATCAAGTATGAAAGTATGGATGAATGTAGGGACAGTGATTCCACAAAAAGGTACTCCCTGGGTAATGCTATCAATGTGCATGTATGGCTGTGACCCAGATAGGCAGTGAGACACACATTGTCTTTCAAATCAACACTCATCACAGTTGAATACAAGTGAAGGTGCGTAGACTTTATTAGCATATGCGTGTCAGTACGGGCAAGATAAGTGCCACAACACGGAGACCAATGCAGCAGTATGTCAGAATGAGGAACGTTGCCAAGCGCCACTGTCCACTCCGGGTGAGTGCCTCACCTTTCACAGGTGTGTGTTAACCTGAGTTGTTGTCCACTCATGTATTTGGAGTCCAGGCGAATGCAGCCATGTCCACTGTTGTCGTGGGATATGTGACCAGATCTCCAAGATGCAACAAGGTGTTGGGACATGTGCAATGGGTTCCATTCTGTTGTGGCTGCATGTATGTAGTTACTCGTCCATGAAAGCGATTGCAGCTTCGTAGGCTATCATTTCCAACATGAGGTCGTTGTCGACTTCATCAAACAGGACGGCGAGGCAATCCATTAGCAGGTCCGGACAGATGTGCTGCATCCACCCCCTTTCACCAATTAGCACTACAGCTCAATAGGGGAGCGGTTCAATGTGGTCACTGCACATGAGGAGTTGTGCAATCTCCCAGGTCCAGCTGCCAGCATGTATGCCAAGTATCAAGGCATCCCATAAACGGGTATCACAGTGACACTCCTGGTCGTGGGCCAACAGGGGGCGCACACACATGTCAAAATCCAGTTCAGCTACCGTCCTGTTGGATAGGCAGACATCCATGGACCACTCGAATATGCACGATCGACAATGCAACACAGGCTGAACGCAGGTGACGTTGGCAAGGCGGAAGCTTAGCCGGTAACTGATCCGCAGCACTGCCAATGGCAGTGCCCCCAGTAAATGCAGCATACGTGCACGGTACAGTTCCACGTGACAGGGGTTGTGTATGTGTCCGGGATGTTCTGCCATTGCGTTAGTGGCTCTTGTTGAAGCGGCACTGTTCTGACCTGTGCCAGTTCTGTGGATGAAATGCCACAGCTCGGATCAATGAGTTGTTTTAGTGTGCAACGGTTGTACGCCTGGATGGTGTGGGAGTAAGTGTGGAGGCCATTCCATGCAAGATAACTTCGAGCAAGGACTTCTGTGTGTGGGGTGCGTATACGTTAGTCTTTCGTCGGGCTGCACGTAGTGTGGGAGTCGTCATCAGCTGCTATAGTATCTGTCAGGGGGTACCGGGCACATGCAATTCCGAGGTCGGAGGTGCAGATGTGCTTCCGCCTGATAGTTCAGACAAAGGAGCTTTCATCCCTAATGTTAGTTTGTCATCTGCTTGCATTCCGGAAATGTGATGTGGCTTGTTGGGGGTGGGGTGGGATGTGTGCGACTTTGGGATTCATGTTTGACATGTCTTGCATGTGGCAAATGAGCGGCATCACTGTGTGTTACGTTGCCTCACAACTGCTCCTCCCTCCCCCCGAGCCTATTTACTTGTGTGCATGGTTGCATCACTTGCACTCCTACGGCACACCATTGTCATGCCTGTCTGCGCATGTCCACAAGCCTGACAACGACACTGTGATGTTGGCCGTTGAAGGTGGGTGGCCATGTGAGTGTAGGCCTATGGTAAGGATAGGGCGGACACAGATGCAGAGTTCATGCCTGGCTGAACTCGCGCTGCGATTAAGGCTAGGCATTTGGCTCATGCTGCGGCAATACAGATACACACAACACTTGGCATGTATGAGCCAAGACCCCGAGCAGTCTTGCGCTCCTTAATTTCTCAGTTTGTGCGAGCTCGCCCTCCGGGTGCATGCTACATTGCAACATTGTCGATTGCGGCCAGGTGGCGCCGACACTACAACAGAGACACATGCATTAATCACTTCCTTGTCCAGGCCAGCACTGAACCACGCCCAGAGCGCCGGGCAAATTCTTCACACCCCTATGCTGGACTGGCGTACGCCGGCCCAGCCCACTCCGCTTATGCTTACAGGGGGGGGGGACAAAGATACGTGTCCAAGGTCTTACCCACTGCCTGAGGTGACATGGTTGCGTCCGCTGTCCACAGCACAATATAATGTGGTAGGGCCCGGGGCGATCATGCATACATAATGACCACACGGACACACTTAGATAGATAGTGGAACTGGCTACGGGCACGTGCGCCCGGCCCCTTTTTATTACCAGGGTCACATGTTCAGTGATGCCTGTGCTGGATGGGTGTGGGGTGAGTGTAAGCCAGCCCTCAGGGAGTGGTTGGTGCTGGCAACAACTAGAACAGTGATCATGGGATCACACACCCAAGACTCAATCATAAAGGGTCCATGACTTGTGTTGCACTGAGGTAGGGGCACCAGCTCTGACATCACACACACAAGACTCAATCATAAAGGGACCATGACTTGTGGTGCACTGAGTTAGTAGCACCTGAAGAGCTGAGCAGGGTGTCAAGCTGATGATGGCATCCAAGACAGGTGTGAGCAACTTTGATAGGCTGGCTGTAAGACTCCTCCGACTCCTTCACACATACTTGGTTCCCACCTCTCCCCACATTCTGCAATTGTGTGGCTGAGGGGCCATGCCGTTTTCGGAAGGTCAGCTGTTTTGTTCTGCCTCCTCGGTGGTAGTCTGGGGGGGGCGGGGGGGTCCTGGGGGTGGTGGCGGTGGGTGTTGTGGACCTCTTGGGTCTCCGAGCTGCATGATCAGTAGCTCCATGACATGTGTTGGTCTTCAGATGTGGCTCTGTGCTGGGCTCCCTTTCATACTGCAGGTTGTCGTCCTGCTTAACACCAGCAGAAGGCAGGTGTTAAATCCCTGCTGCTAACGCGCCTTATCGCCTGTTTTTGGATCGCATTGCAGATCTGGCTGGTCGTTGAGAATATCGCGAAGTGGTGTTTTCGTGTGTTTTTGCACGGGAACGCCTATTCTGCATATCATTAGAGTTAGTTGTC
Organism: Calotriton arnoldi; assembly: GCA_963921515.1. Lineage (NCBI taxonomy): Eukaryota > Metazoa > Chordata > Amphibia > Caudata > Salamandridae > Calotriton > Calotriton arnoldi. The sequence goes on along the minus strand of CAWUFW010001860.1, from coordinate 1,459,013 downwards.
GCTCTCATCCGTGGCGATGTTTTTTTGTGGAAGCTATCGCTGGAAAACTGGCGATATTGGCAGTTTGCACCAGCTTGAGAATAGAGCGATAAATCCATCGCCACTTTTGCGGCGCTAAAGTGCCGATAAATCGGCAATGAGTCCTTGAGAATATGCCCCTTGGATGTGGAGGCTAGCAGAGCATTATGCATAGGCAAGGACACAGAATAGACGTGCAAAGTGGATTCGATTTAAGGGTAGCTGGTGTTAAAGAATCATCTTGAAATGCCAGAAACGACTATTTCATAACAAATAATCAATTAAAAGCTACCTTTCTTCTAAGATATTTCCCTAAATCTTGCATTTTTTAATTCAATTTATAATTAAAGAAAAGTTTGATGGTGATGCAAGTCAAACAAAGGTAACAACTCATTATAGTTTATTGAAGCAGATAATTGCAAATGAAAGCTCATGCTGAATTGTCAAATCTTGACAGGAATCTGATATATGCTTCAATTGAGCAGGAATCATCTCCTTGTGCGTTTACCCGTTTTGTATTTAGTTGCCAACCATCTTTCAAAATGGTGCAAAAGGTTAAAGACTGGCTGGACCTCCTGGCAGGGTTCAAGCTCTAACCTTTTTACGATTCCCAAAAAGACAAACAAGCCCTTGGTTTTTCATGGAGTTGGCTATAGAGACTGAAAACAATTCTTGTAGAGAAAAGACTGGTTTTGGGTGCGTGTAAATATTGACATTCAAGAAGGGTGTGAATAGTGGTTATGCACTTGAGCCGGAGTTGTTTAAGTTACCAGGAAAAGGGGGAGGGATAGAAACAGAGGCAGTTCTAGAAATGACGAAGCAAGAGGAAGCATGAATGAGCAGTCAGGCGGGCTTTGAGCAAAGGGAGACAATGCTGGATGAAAGAGGGAGGGGCGGGAGCAACATCAGTGGGGAAAGAGCTCTCTTTGGGGGATATTCTCAAGAACGTGCGATAAACATCGCCAAAATAGGCTAACGCAATTTTACATATCGCCGTCTATCGTGGGAAAATAACTCTGTGTCAACGTCGTATTCTCAACACGGCGGTAACATGCGATAGTTTCCCAATAACGCCTCAAATGTCCGCGATGCAACTACCGCGAAGGCGATAAAAAAGGAAACCCGAACGTGAAAAAAGTTGCGATGGGCCCAACCGCGATAGAAAAATCGGCGACAAGCAGCGCCAGGCTTGCAATTCCCACGTCAGGCGAGAAAAATCACCATAAAAGCTGCAAATTTAAAAAAAACAAAAAAACATAACAACTGCGAAGCACAATGGAGGTAGCCGGAGCAAGTAGAGAGGACAACCCGAACCCCACAAGCCCCACGGAGGACCAGCCTGGGACCTCGGGGTCAGGGAAGGGCAAGGAGAAGAAGAAGAGAAAGACGCGGTTCAGTCCGCAGGAAAACAGGATCCTGATAACGGAGGTGGTAGAACACCATCAACAACTGTTCGTCACCTCCACTGTGTCATTGGCAACTAAAAATACAATATGGCAGTCCATCCTGGACAAGGTGAATGCAGTCGGAGTGCTGAGGAGGACAATGAAAGAGCTCAAGAGGCGCTGGAATGATGTGAAGCGCAAAACCAAGCTGAAACTCGCAAACAACCGCAAAGCAGCAATGCAGACTTGGGGTGGGAGTCCTGCGCCACAGGAGGAGCTGGATGAGATGGATGAAATGGTGTCCACAGTCATCAGTGTGGAGATGGTGGCAGGAGTCGGGGGACCGGACACTGCTCAACATGACCTGACACAACAGCAACAGGGTGAGTAACCACCAGGGACTGGGGGGATGGGGGGAAATGGGCACAATGGCACACATGCACAATGAAGTATAGCACACTGCACAACCACAATGACTCTGGATCATGTCTGTGATCTCCTTGCCATACTGCAGCACACATAGAAACAGCAAGTAGTCCCCCGTCCACAATGTGCCCAGAGGGTGCCCTCCCCACACATCACCAATCTCACAACAAACCCATGCACATGTGCTGAACCCAGCAAAGCTGCGGATCCGTGAGACCCACTGACAATGCAAGTGACACTGCATGATGATGAGCATGTCTGCAGGCCACTCATCATGACATGTTGCACCCCACGACACCGAGGTGGCTGAGTGTGGTCCACATCCAGAAAGGAGCAGTTCACACACTGACACATCCACGTGCGCAAACAACCCCTGACGGCAACAAGACATCTGCGGACAAACCATGCCCAAGAGTCCCAACTCCCACCAAGAGCCCATTTTACCCAAGTATGCAACATCTCAGCACTGCATAAGCACAGAAGTCAAAGGCACACCGCCTGAAAGGAGAAGGACAAGCAAAGTCTGAGCTGCAGGGGCGACTCTCCCACAATGCAGCACACACACAAGAATCAGAGCACATCAACATTGACAACAATGTGGTACAAACTGCAACACATTCACAACAGAACAGAGGACACAACTACTGCCGCTTGTGTGTAGAAACTGGCCAATCACATTGGGCATAGCAGGAAACTGTGACATAATAATGGACAAGTACAACCCCACATCCCTGATGGTGCACAAATTTCCACTGTCCCGCTTCAAATAGGCAGCTCCTCCTAAACAGTCACAATGTACATTGTCATGCAGTCTGTTTGGAAACTTGGCCAATGCGTGAACATACATGGAACACACTGTTAAACTGCATCTCCCCTTTACATTGCAGAGGGAGAATCAACACCTCCTGCAGAGCAGACCGAACACCTCCTCACTGATGATGAGGAGGACCTCCCCACCTTCTACACCGACGCCCTCCAAGAGCTCATGGACAGCTTCTGCACCCCACCCCCAGGAGCAGGGCAGCCCAGCTGCATCGAGGAGACCCCACCCCCTGCACAGACCACACAGCAGGAAGCACCCACCACCCCGGCTGTCTCCCAGGATCCCCACGTCCAACACATGGCATTTCAACGCCATGTGTTGGAGGGCCAGAAGGAGATGGCTGAGCAGGTGCGGGTGGGGTTCGATCTCATGGCAGCCAAACTAGATGCCATCCATGGGTGTCTACGTCCCATCAGGGACCACTTACAGTCCCTAACGGACACCCACAGTCCACTCCATGGTTTCCAATGAGCCATGGTTGACATCGCTGGAGTCATGACTCGGAGACAAGAACACCTGTCTAGTCAGAGTGGCTCCAGCGATCCCAGCTGGGAGTTGGGACAAATATGCGGAGGCTCATGGAGGACATGGTGCGGATGGAGGCGAAAAGGATGGCTGCCATGGCTGCACATCAGCGACATGTAGCTGGGATCTTCCATGCCCTGCAGATCCTCATCATGGCATTGCTGCCACAAGGCCTGGCGCAGATGAATGCTGCTGCTCCTACACCATCCACATCTCCGCCCCCTGATGTGTCAGTGCCCCACAGTGCGGCAGACATTCCACCTCTGGCACCTGATGTGTCACTGCCACACAGTGCGGCCGACAATCCACCTCCGGCCCCTGATGTGTCAGTGCCACACAGTGCTGCAGCCGAAACACCACCACCCACAGGTGAGGCACATCACACATCAGAGGATGATGATGTGGATGAGACTGCCGTTGTGGTAATGAGGAAGCGGTAGCATTCATCTCCGCCATATTGCCTGTTTCAGCTTGGTTCGGCCCTTTGCATCATCACCTTCCACTGTCCCCCAATACACTCTGCGGCACTCACCTTGGACCTCGACATGGACTGCCATATTCTGTTTGGTTACCAATGACACAGCAATCAGACTGTGGACTGAACTCTTCCTTTTCCGATGAATTTGTCCTTCCCTAATGGACTCTGGCTGGCCCTTCACGGGGCAACAATGTAAAGTGGGGTTTGCATGGCCCTGTACTGCTCCAGCTGCAACACTCCACTGAATGTGAATAAAACATTCAAATTCACACAGATGTGTCATTGTCATATCTATGATCCTTCAAGTATGACAGTATGGATGAATGTAGGGTCACTGATTCCCCCTCACGTGCATTTTGCACATGTTGTGGGGCTTGGGTCACAGGGTGCAACATTGCCGATTGTGGTCCGGGTGGCGCAGACACTACAACAGAGACACACGCATTGGTTACTTCCTTGTCCAGGCCAGAACTGAACCACGCCCAGAGCCCCGGGGTCATTGTTCACACCCCCACGCTGGACTGGCATACGCCAGCCCAGCCCACTCCGCTTACGCTCACAGGGGGTGACGACACAGCTACATGTCCCAGGTCTTCCCTGTAGTGATCTGCTGGTCACTGGTCTAGTTGTCAGCATGCCACAGCCACTCCCTGAGGGCTGGTTTACACCCACACCACACCCATCCAGCACAGGCGTCACAGAACATGTGACCCTGCCAATAAAAGGGGCCCACCACAGCACATCCCCCACTGTCGGAGGTGACATGATGGTGTCCGCTTCCACGGAACTCAATCATAAAGGGTCCGTGACTTGCGTTGCACTGAGTTAGTGGCACCCGATGGCCTGGGTCCGGCACGGGCCTACCGACACATGGCGATGACTTGCGTTGCACTGAGTTAGTGGCACCCGATGGCCTGCGTCCGGCATGGGCCTACCGCCACGTGGCGATGACTTGCAGTGCACAGAGTTAGGCCCACCTGAAGAGCTGAGCGGGTGTGCAGCCTGCGATGATGCGTTGGCCTCGATACGGCGTCCAGCAAATCAGGACTCGATTTGATTTGTGAGCCCTGCAGGACCGCAGTGTACATGCAGGCAGCAGTCAGCACACACATGACGCGGCGGTGAGGTGCTGCAGGGTGCTGCAGGGTGCGCTGGGGGCCTGTGGCGTGGAATCCAGCGATCGGCTGAGGAGGTTGCACGGCACGTGGAGGGCCCTCTTGGAGACACGCCGGTGGCGGCAGGTGAGCATTGAGGCCTGGGTGTGCAGGGGTGGGCAGTCATCGCTGGGCAGCGGACCGGTCTGGGGACCAGGGCTGAGGTGCAGCAGGCGCACAGGATCGCGCAGGCACCACCGGTCACGGCGGCGGCCTCGTGGCTGGGTGGGGGGCGCCGCCCTGGCAGACACGACCCTGCATGCGCTGACGAGATGTGCGCGGGTTGGCTTGGGATGTAGTCACCTCGTCTCCAGTGTGAATACGGCCGTTGAATGTGGTCGGGCACGTGTGTGTAGGCCTATGGTCACGAAATGGCAGACACAGAGACACACACAGTAGTTACTGTGGTGGCCATCCTGGAACTGGACCACGCCCAGGGCCCCGGGCTATTCATTCGCGACATACACCGGCCAAGGCCACTCCGCAAAGGCTTACAGGCGGGGATCACATGGCTACATGTCCAAGGTCTTCCACACTGCCTGGGGTAACCTGTTCGTGTCCACTGTCCACTACACTGCAAACACTAGCAGTAGATGTCCACATGGACATGTCTGTGCTCTGCATACTGCAGTCTGTCCAGCACATCTCCGCCACACTTGGCATTGTGTCCTTTCTTATTGCTGGGTCACTTGCCTCCTTCGCACATTCTTGGTTCCCACCTCTCCCCACATTCTGCAATTGTGTCGCAGAGGGGCTCTGCCTTTGTGGATGGTTTGTCTACATGTCTGGCCCCTGTTTCCACGGTTACTTGTGTTGTCGTGTCCGGTAGTTGGGCATGTTGGTTGGCATGTTGTATGTGATTATGTTACGTGTGCTCTCCCACAGTTGTGTGTTGTGTGATTGTGGAGTTGAGGTGTGTGGTGTGTTCAGTTAGTACTTACCAATGAGCAGTGCATTGCCATAGGTGCCATCCTGGAAGCGCTGGTTGATGATGGACTGTCGGAAGATGTATGTATCATGCACACTGCCTGTGAAGTTGGCGACGACATTGGTGAACTGTCCCCGGTGGTCCACTATTGCCTGCACATTGATGGAATGCGTGTGCTTTCTGTAGCGGTAATTGTGTGCAGGGTCGGCAGGGGGCACAAGTGGTACATGTGTACAGTCAATTGCCCCCGACACATGGGGTAAGGCAGCTATGGCGTAATTCCCTTGCATGGTCTCCAGCTGTTCATGCACAGCATGGGGGAAGTGAAGGTGCAGGGGTATCAAGATGATACAAACTGTGATGTTTACAGGTATGATGAATCCTGCATAATGAGACCGTAACAGATGTTTGTGTGGTCCTAACCTTCCTTTTCTTTCCTGCGGAGGGTACGAGCACAAAGACTTCTGTTACAGTATATTTGGACTGGATTCATCATACCTGTATGCATTCCGGTTTGTCCAAGTGCAATACACTGTACCAGATTACGTTTGTGACTATGAGGACGCTTGACCATTGTCACCATTTCTCCTACAGGTTTCTGACTACTGATTTTGGGATATGGAATGGTATTGGGGAGTTCCCGCAGCATTTGCAGTTTATTGGATCCACACGTTGCCCTGGTGAAGTTCCCCGTTGGGAATGGAACGCGTTGGCTGAGCTTTTCGTCTTGTTGTTTATGTATTTGTAATAAAGTTCTGTTTTTCCACTACCGTTGACTACTGGACTTCATGACCTGGGGAGGAGGGTCCGGGGGGTGGTTGCGGTGGGTGTTGTGGCCCTCTTGGGTCTCCAGGCTGCATGATTGTTGTCTCCATGGCATGTGTTGGTCTTCAGATGTGGCTCTAGGCTGGGCTCCCTTTCATACTGCAGGTTGTCGTCCTGCTTAACACCAGTAAAAGGCAGGTGTTGAATCCCTGATGCTAACGCACCTTATCGCCTGTTTTCGGATCGCATCGCAGATCTGGCTGGTCGTTGAGAATATCACGAAGTGGTGTTTTCATGTGTTTTTGCACGGGAACGCCTACTCTGCATATCATTAGCGTTAGTTGTCGCTCTCATCCGTGGCGATGTGTTTTGCGGCAGCTATCGCAGGAAAACTGGCGATGTCGGCAGTTTGCACCAGCTTGTGAATAGGGCGATAAGTCTATCGCCACTTTTGCGGCGCTAAAGTGCCGGTAAATCGGCGATGGCTCCTTGAGAATATGCCCCTTTGAGTGTTAAAAGTGAATTGCTAATGAATCGTGCGAAGGGTAAATAGTTTCCTAAGGTCAGCAGTGGAAAACCACATACCCTCCAATCAAAGCATACATGCTTCTCTGAGTAGGACAAATAAAAGAATAGGGAGAGCCAACCAATCAGAAGCAGGGAGATGAAATAGACAGGAAAGTAATTAACCATTAGCATGTGCGGCCTGACAGCCCACTCTAAGTATATGTTAAAGTATTTGTATCAATGCTGTCTGTGGCAGACTGCTAACGCTAGATTATAAAAAGAGGGGCTAAAGGGGGTTCCCTTTTGAGATGATGTAATGTCAGATTATGAATTAAAGGGAACGTAGTGGTGGGTGATGTATGGCAGAGGATATAGTAACATACAAACGTTGCATTCATATATCCAGCAATGGTTTATTCATATGCTTAATTTTCCTGCATCACTTGCCTTTATTTCAAATTTAAGTTAAGAATGAAATACTGGGCAGCAGTTCACTTTTGTAGGGGGATTTGTGAACCCTATCAACCCCCTTTTAGCTCTACCCAACGCATATCAATAGGTTCCATAATGTTTGACTCCGGCGGCATGTGGACCCAGGTGACACCTTAACAGTGAATACTGACACAAGCAATTACTTTGGCAAGTTGTTCATGATACCATTGAATTTGAGGACGTTCCCATGATGCATTGCTTCTTTAGCAGCTTGTTCGAGAAGTTTCCTTTCTTCATAGAATCTATTAAATTGTTGCACAATGTGGACGCAGAGGCCTTATTCACACAGGGCATGCTTTTAGGGTCTTCAAAGGTTGTAATCCACTGCCTTCTATTTTACCTACTGAACAGGAGTCCACTTGTAGATTCTCTTATCATAGGTGATAACCCGAAAGGAAATAGGCTTGAACCTTACATGCACATTGGTATACAATGGACTGGATGCTTCATTTGAACTGTTGAATTAAGGTCATGAAATGCTCGATCTTGACTTAGTCATATCAAATGAAGTACCAACACCAAAGTAAATGCCACATGGTTTTAGAATTCACAAAAACAAGAATATATCCAAATCCTACATGAATAAATCAATATCTTTAACTCCATCTTTGCTTGCAAACCCTGTAAATTGCACTCATTCCTTTACCATATAGTAATGTTCTGTGTAATGCAATGTAAGGTATTTTTTTAGAAAGTATTACAGGATTCCCCTCCTATATTTATTGGGGAGTATATACCATTGTCTCAATAAAATAGCCAAGAAATAGCACACCAATTGCTTTTGGAAGAAAAGCTCAATTCTGCTGCAAATTATTCTGGATTTCATTTTGGGCTCATAAATATCTGTTTAATATACTAACTTGTTGCGTTAGATTACAACTTCTTTTTAAATCACCAAATTGAGCACTGCTTGAAGAAGCAAAAAACTGATTAAGTCAAGCAGAACCTGAATCGACTGCCACCACCTAAATGATCATGCTCATATTAGGATATCTATTCAAATTTTTCACGTCAACACAGAATGGACTTTGGATAATGGTGTGTTATCACGATCTGAATTTCAAACAAAAATCAGGGAAATGCTTAAGTAATTATATGAGTTAAAAGGTAAATGCTTTACCCCTTCCAAAAGTCTGGGATACAACCAAGGCTGTTTTAGTGGAGAGAGAGCCAGCTGGTTGTTATGTAGAACTATACAACTCAAGGATAAACTCTCTGAATGTCAGTCACAAACCCATGCACTCAAATATATAATAGCAAAGAAAATCGAATATCCCTTCAGACGGAACTATGCTGAGCAGAAATCAAGCTATAAATTGAAATGGAGGTAGGCGACTACATGTGGCAACAAGGTAAGCAAAGTTACAGCCCTCCAATGAAGCCGGAAAGGTAAAATATAAGATTTATGGGCTCACAGACAGGTACAGTTGAAACAAGTCATGAGAGAATTTGACAAATATTTTCAGCATTTAGCATGGATCTCTGTTTTGAAGATTCATCAGTTTACCACTATTCAGTTTCCCAACTTAATATCTTTAGTATGACTCCTCATAAAACCTTAACTGAAGAATAGGATAATAAAGTAACATTACAATAATTCATTGAAGTCATTAAAAACCTCCTGAATAACAAACCAAGGGGCCAAGACCAGCCAAGCAATGAGTTTCACAAACTGTTTAAAGTCGCAATACGTCCCATTTTACTATTAATGTGTCAATATATCCAGGAAATAGGAAGGCTCTTGCTCATGGAACCCTCCGCCATTAGCCTATTCCGAAAGCTGGAGAAGACCAGGAGCATTGCAGGTACTACAACACAATTTCTGATCTTAATGCTGATTTTAAAAACTCTTCTGCCATATTAGCTAGAAGAATGAGGGACTTATTTATATTTTAGAGGGCAGGTCGAACTTGGTGAATAATGCATATACCAAATAACATGTGCATTATAGTCAATTGCACTCTAAATACAGTGGACAGGACATCTGCCATGTTTCGAAGGAGAACCCTGTCCACCTAACTTCAAATAATGTGATTACTTCGTTGCTGCTGAAGCTGGTGGCAGACCATTTCAAAAAGACGTAAGGTCATTATTCCCTAGATATGCATTTTCAAGGCCACACGGTCCTGCAACAACATTTATTTACAGATTTTAAAGTAAGTATTCATTAGATCAAGGCACCTAACAGGGTCAATGCCATTAAATGTGCCAGATGCTGTGAATTTATATGGAATACCTTAACCTGTTATGGCTTCTATGGAAAGTTTATTGGCACAATGTAAGCTTTATATTCTCAGCAAGAGGTTTCCCTTTGTACATTGAGACCTTAGCTGTAGCTTTTTGTAGCACTCAGCGACCATCGTTTTGCAAAGTGCTTAACACTGTATGTTGGAAGGTGATTTTTTGACAGTGGTAGGTAGGCACCTAACACCCGCAACAAAGCCGCCAACATGGTACTGGGACCTAAATAGGGTCTCTATAAATTAGTCCCTTCCTTGCTCAACCCTTGGTAGCTGACACCGAGCAATAAGGCTTAACTTAGGAGACAGGCATGTAAAGCATTTAAAAACACCAATACAGTAAATAAGTAAGACACTACACACAATACAAATCCCACACCAACTTATAACAATAGGAAAAATATTTCTATCTTTAAAATGACACCAAAACGACCAAAATCCAATGTAGAGAACTGGAGATATGAATTTTTAGATTAAGCACAATTTAGTGCTTAGAAGCCAATAGCACCACTTCTGGACATCTGGTCGCGCTTGACCGGGACAAAGTGAAAGTTTGAGGCCAGCCGTGATGGAGCCCTGCTCGGATACCCCACGCAGGAGCCCTCGGTCAAAATTTTACCTTCGCACTCAGAAACATTTCTGGAGCTTTTTCCACTGAGGGCACTCGCTGCCCTCCACCAGCCAGATCGGTGAGGGTTCACTTGCTTGGCTTTCAGGGAGCTCCCAGTCAAACTCTAGAAGTCAGACCTTTGGAGATCTTCAGCGAGATGAACCTGGAATCCGGGCTGGGTCGTGCTTGAAGGTAGCCGACTTGACTCTCGCGATCGGGTCGGTCACCTTCTGGAGCTTTTTCCAAGCAGCATCCCAAACTTTCCTAAACTTCTGGAGGTCTTTCCAGAAGGTCTTCCGATGGGTTCCAAGTGTCCAAAATGCAAATCCAAGGGTCTGGAATCTCCTAGATGGTCCTTGGCAGGCCTGGACTTCTCTTCCCATAATGCACTTAGTCAACCCCTTAAAACTCCACTGGACACACTCCATGAGGGAGACTCTGGCTGGAGATGGGTCAGTTAAGCTCTGCTAACCTGTAGCTGCAGGAGTCCACTCCTTACTCCTTCTTGAAGCATGGCAAAGTCCTCAGAGCTGTAGTCCTAGATAGTGCAGCAGGTGCAGTCTTCACCAGTAAGACCCTTGGGTTCAGATCAAGATTACAGAAGTACAATCCTCCTTCTTCTTGTAGTTTCAGGCAGCAGAACTGAGAGGCTATGCACCTCTCACATATTTAATCTCAGCTTCTGGGCATCAAGAGGGGGGCCCCCCTGACCAATGGGATGAAGGGTATCACCCAGGCGCATGACCACTTCCTCCAAAGTGTGGCATCTTCTTGTCCCAGAAAACATTATTGCTACAAAATCCATTATGGCTGAAATTTCAGCAGATCAGTAAGAGCTAACTAAACCAACTCTCAATGTGGCTCATTTCCATAGCTCTCCGCCTCCTAACATCTGTAAATTCCTTCCTTAAGTCTTCTATCTGACTGGGGCACAGGGGACTGGGGTAGGCAGGGCTGGCATTCCCTGCCTGTCCTATGCTCCTTTGAAGCCTCATGCTTTACGACCCCTGTCCCCTGCCCTGGCATTCCTGTGTAGCTGCAGAGCTCTCTCCAACCTCTCCCCTGGATAGCCACTTATCACCTAATCAAGGCAGCCTTGCTAAGCCTGTTAGCACTGACCAATCAGGGTAGACTGCAGGAAGGCTGGATTTTGCCTTACAGACAAGAAAGTGTTATAACTTATTTTCCGTATAAGTTAGGATAAATTCAACAAGAGCAATCTGTTGGATTTGTCACTACCATTATGTTAAGTCTTTCCATTATATATTTTTTCATACTTTCCTAGCAATAGTTATGCGTCCATAAAATATTGCCATGTTAGCCTATGAGGCCAAGTATCTACAATGGGTAAAATGAAATGTGCGATTCCTCCCTCAGCAGGATTTATAAAACATCTTTTATAAGGACCATGCTCATAGTTGCAGGATCCCCCCACCCCTGGGACACCTAGGGAAGACCTGGGGGTTTCCTAATATGTAAAAACGATGTAGATTAATACTTCACTGTGCCCACAGCACCAAAGTCAACTTTGCAGGGGATTTCCTTCATTGTGGGGAACATGGGCAGTTTTCCCTCACCGGAGTATATAAAACATCTTTTATGGGTCCCTGCTTATGGTTACCTGACAGCCCACCCTGGAACACCTAGGTGAGATCTTGGGGGTACCTGATATGTAACAATAATGTAGATTAGCACTTTTATAGTGCCCCTGTCACTAAAGTCGAATTTGTAATTAATTTACTCTTTAAAAGCACTGCTGCAACTCAGGGCTGCTTTTAAAAGGACCTCAGGCTCTGAGCAGTACAGGCATGCAAGTGCAAAAATGGTTGCCGGACTCTGAACTGCCAGGCCCTATTATATACCAGGGACTTATAGTAGTTTTTAATCCCTTTGCCCTATTATCTTCTAGAGACTTATAGGGTTTTTCATCCCAATTATAAGTGTACCTCAGTGCATGTATGTGTGGTTAACATAGCACTGGCCTTGGGCCTGACTAGCAGGGCTCAGGGCACAGTCAGAGTCAGCTACCATCAGTACCAGTTAGCACACAAAAAGTGGGGGTGAACCGGCCAAAAGGGTGACTTTCTAATGCTGTATCTAACTGAAATCCTGAATTTTTAAATAATAATTTTTGCAATGACAATAAATAATCAAATAGAGCATGTAATGAGTTCGGCTGTAATAAATAAATGCTACATATCATAGCATTACATGATTGCAGTCAGGGACTGTGTGGGAAATAAGACATTTTCCTGGATTTTTATCCAGAAGATAGGCAGAATGGTCTTCAAAGTTTTTTTCCTAACTGCTATAATACAACTATAAAAAATGATGCATTTCAAGGTAGTGGCCTCATTTACTTCAGCTTTGCTTTACAAGTTTCAATTGCTAAGGCTATTTGCATAATGGATAACTGAAGCTGAAAGCCCTGTTGGCCACCACTCCTGACTTTATGTTTTGAGACCATCAAACATTGTGGCCAGCCAGGAGCACAAGTGCTCTCACTATACTCCAAGGGAAGTGGTGGTGAGAGAAAAAAAAGGGTCATTTTGGTCATGTGGCAGGTATGAATATCTGATGCTCTGTGGCAGAACAAATTCCACCCAAGCAACCCCAGTCATAAATATAAACAATGCATCTCTAACAAATGCTTCATGGAGCATAAATTGAATCAAGCTTGTAGGCTCTGAACTAAAAAGTAATTAAGGCACTTTCTATTTAATTCAATAAATTATATTACAAAAAGTTGGAGAAGGATATTTTGAACACTAGGATATATGCCAGACGAAGTATTACTTTTGCTTTTACTTATGAAGGACCGCATTGGTTAGAATTACGTTTTGGCAGTTCAGTGGATGGAAGGGCAGCACATCAGCTTACACAGATGTGGGAAATGTCTTATTACGTTCCTTATGCATTTTAGAATGGTAGGTTTTGTTTACATGCCAAGAGGAAAAGTTCTAACTTGTAGTTGATACTCCATAATGGAATTTGAATTTATGAGGGATTTCTATTTCTAAGACCTCTTTGGATGCCTGATACAGAGAACATAGAGTAAGATTTGGAATAAGAATAGGAGCATGAGTAGCAGTAGCAGTAAGGCTAGGAACAAGACAAAAAGTAGGAATATGTACGGGCAGAAATAGGATTGGATAGGAACAAGTGTAACATTGTTTGGGGATAAATGTAAGAGTATGTAGGAGTAAGTGTAGGAATATGTGAGAAGTTGGCCTGGTATGTTATGTCCACTAATTAAAGTGAACACAAGGAGATGATGGACAGAGTGCTGAAACTTTTCAAACACTCACCCCCAGTCACAGATCTGGGTTGAATCCATCATCATTCTTTAGCTCACTTTGCCACCCCAGTTCAGACACAGCTATATGCAAATCAGTCTTGACCCTGTGCCTCATGGGAACAGTCCAGACCGAACTGCCAAGCCATGTCTTCCCTGGACCGGAATCAAGCATCCTGGGACCGGTTTCAGGCTAACAGCCCTCATCAGCCAAGCTAGCTTGAATCCAGTGGCAAAGTGAGCAAGGTACCCACGTCTGGGCATACCCTGCCAACTTATGGTGAACAAACCAAACACAAGGAGATGATGGACGGAGTGCTGAAACTTTTCAAACACTCACCCCCAGTCACAGATCTGGGTTGAATCCATCATCATTCTTTAGCTCACTTTGCCACCCCAGTTCAGACACAGCTATATGCAAATCAGTCTTGACCCTGTGCCTCATGGGAACAGACCAGACTGAACTGCCAAGCCATGTCTTCCCTGGACCGGAATAAAAAATCCTGGGACCGGTTTTGGGCTAACAGCCCTCATCAGCCAGGCTAGCCTAAATCCAGGGGCAAAGTGAGCAAGGGACCCACGTCTGGGCATACCCTGCCAACTTAGGGCGAACAAAGCAAACACAAGGAGATGATGGACGGAGTGCTGAAACTTTTCAAACACTCACCCCCAGTCACAGATCTGGGTTGAATCCATCATCATTCTTTAGCTCACTTTGCCACCCCAGTTCAGACACAGCTATATGCAAATCAGTCTTGACCCTGTGCCTCATGGGAACAGTCCAGTCCGAACTGCCAAGCCATGTCTTCCCTGGACCGGAATCAAGCATCCTGGGACCGGTTTCGGGCTAACAGCCCTCATCAGCCAGGCTAGCTTGAATCCAGTGGCAAAGTGAGCAAGGGACCCACGTCTGGGCATACCCTGCCAACTTAGGGCGAACAAAGCAAACACAAGGAGATGATGGACGGAGTGCTGAAACTTTTCAAACACTCACCCCCAGTCACAGATCTGGGTTGAATCCATCATCATTCTTTAGCTCACTTTGCCACCCCAGTTCAGACACAGCTATATGCAAATCAGTCTTGACCCTGTGCCTCATGGGAACAGTCCAGACTGAACTGCCAAGCCATGTCTTCCCTGGACCGGAATAAAAAATCCTGGGACCGGTTTTTGGCTAATTGCCCTCATCAGCCAGGCTAGCCTAAATCCAGGGGCAAAGTGAGCAAGGGACCCACGTCTGGGCATTCCCTGCCAACTTAGGGCGAACAAAGCAAACACAAGGAGATGATGGACGGAGTGCTGAAACTTTTCAAACACTCACCCCCAGTCACAGATCTGGGTTGAATCCATCATCATTCTTTAGCTCACTTTGCCACCCCAGTTCAGACACAGCTATATGCAAATCAGTCTTGACCCTGTGCCTCATGGGAACAGTCCAGTCCGAACTGCCAAGCCATGTCTTCCCTGGACCGGAATCAAGCATCCTGGGACTGGTTTCGGGCTAACAGCCCTCATCAGCCAGGCTAGCTTGAATCCAGTGGCAAAGTGAGCTAGGGACCCACGTCTGGGCATACCCTGCCAACCTAGGGTGAACAAAGCAAACACAAGGAGATGATGGACGGAGTGCTGAAACTTTTCAAACACTCACCCCCAGTCACAGATCTGGGTTGAATCCATCATCATTCTTTAGCTCACTTTGCCACCCCAGTTCAGACACAGCTATATGCAAATCAGTCTTGACCCTGTGCCTCATGGGAACAGTCCAGTCCGAACTGCCAAGCCATGTCTTCCCTGGACCGGAATCAAGCATCCTGGGACCGGTTTCGGGCTAACAGCCCTCATCAGCCAGGCTAGCTTGAATCCAGTGGCAAAGTGAGCAAGGGACCCACTTCTGGGCATACCCTGCCAACTTAGGGCGAACAAAGCAAACACAAGGAGATGATGGACGGAGTGCTGAAACTTTTCAAACACTCACCCACAGTCACAGATCTGGGTTGAATCCATCATCATTCTTTAGCTCACTTTGCCACCCCAGTGCAGACACAGCTATATGCAAATCAGTCTTGACCCTGTGCCTCATGGGAACAGTCCAGACCGAACTGCCAAGCCATGTCTTCCCTGGACCGGAATCAAGCATCCTGGGACCGGTTTCGGGCTAACAGCCCTCATCAGCCAGGCTAGCTTGAATCCAGTGGCAAAGTGAGCAAGGTACCCACGTCTGGGCATACCCTGCCAACTTAGGGTGAACAAACCAAACACAAGGAGATGATGGACGGAGTGCTGAAACTTTTCAAACACTCACCCCCAGTCACAGATCTGGGTTGAATCCATCATCATTCTTTAGCTCACTTTTCCACCCCAGTTCAGACACAGCTATATGCAAATCAGTCTTGACCCTGTGCCTCATGGGAACAGTCCAGACTGAACTGCCAAGCCATGTCTTCCCTGGACCGGAATAAAAAATCCTGGGACCGGTTTTGGGCTAACAGCCCTCATCAGCCAGGCTCGCCTAAATCCAGGGGCAAAGTGAGCAAGGGACCCACGTCTGGGCATACCCTGCCAACTTAGGGCGAACAAAGCAAACACAAGGAGATGATGGACGGAGTGCTGAAACTTTTCAAACACTCACCCCCAGTCACAGATCTGGGTTGAATCCATCATCATTCTTTAGCTCGCTTTGCCACCCCAGTTCAGACACAGCTATATGCAAATCAGTCTTGACCCTGTGCCTCATGGGAACAGTCCAGACTGAACTACCAAGCCATGTCTTCCCTGGACCGGAATAAAAAATCCTGGGATCGGTTTTGGGCTAACAGCCCTCATCAGCCAGGCTAGCCTAAATCCAGGGGCAAAGTGAGCAAGGGACCCACGTCTGGGCATTCCCTGCCAACTTAGGGCGAACCAAGCAAACACAAGGAGTTGATGGACGGAGTGCTGAAACTTTTCAAACACTCACCCCCAGTCACAGATCTGGGTTGAATCCATCATCATTCTTTAGCTCACTTTGCCACCCCAGTTCAGACACAGCTATATGCAAATCAGTCTTGACCCTGTGCCTCATGGGAACAGTCCAGTCTGAACTGCCAAGCCATGTCTTCCCTGGACCGGAATCAAGCATCCTGGGACCGGTTTCGGGCTAACAGCCCTCATCAGCCAGGCTAGCTTGAATCCAGTGGCAAAGTGAGCAAGGGACCCACGTCTGGGCATACCCTGCCAACTTAGGGTGAACAAAGCAAACACAAGGAGATGATGGACGGAGTGCTGAAACTTTTCAAACACTCACCCCCAGTCACAGATCCGGGTTGAATCCATCATCATTCTTTAGCTCGCTTTGCCACCCCAGTTCAGACACAGCTATATGCAAATCAGTCTTAACCCTGTGCCTCATGGGAACAGTCCAGACCGAACTGCCAAGCCATGTCTTCCCTGGACCGGAATCAAGCATCCTGGGACCGGTTTCGGGCTAACAGCCCTCATCAGCCAGGCTAGCTTGAATCCAGTGGCAAAGTGAGCAAGGGACCCACTTCTGGGCATACCCTGCCAACTTAGGGCGAACAAAGCAAACACAAGGAGATGATGGACGGAGTGCTGAAACTTTTCAAACACTCACCCACAGTCACAGATCTGGGTTGAATCCATCATCATTCTTTAGCTCACTTTGCCACCCCAGTGCAGACACAGCTATATGCAAATCAGTCTTGACCCTGTGCCTCATGGGGACAGTCCAGACCGAACTGCCAAGCCATATCTTCCCTGGACCGGAATCAAGCATCCTGGGACCGGTTTCGGGCTAACAGCCCTCATCAGCCAGGCTAGCTTGAATCCAGTGGCAAAGTGAGCAAGGTACCCACGTCTGGGCATACCCTGCCAACTTAGGGTGAACAAACCAAACACAAGGAGATGATGGACGGAGTGCTGAAACTTTTCAAACACTCACCCCCAGTCACAGATCTGGGTTGAATCCATCATCATTCTTTAGCTCACTTTTCCACCCCAGTTCAGACACAGCTATATGCAAATCAGTCTTGACCCTGTGCCTCATGGGAACAGTCCAGACTGAACTGCCAAGCCATGTCTTCCCTGGACCGGAATAAAAAATCCTGGGACCGGTTTTGGGCTAACAGCCCTCATCAGCCAGGCTAGCCTAAATCCAGGGGCAAAGTGAGCAAGGGACCCACGTCTGGGCATACCCTGCCAACCTAGGGTGAACAAAGCAAACACAAGGAGATGATGGACGGAGTGCTGAAACTTTTCAAACACTCACCCCCAGTCACAGATCTGGGTTGAATCCATCATCATTCTTTAGCTCACTTTGCCACCCCAGTTCAGACACAGCTATATGCAAATCAGTCTTGACCCTGTGCCTCATGGGAACAGTCCAGTCCGAACTGCCAAGCCATGTCTTCCCTGGACCGGAATCAAGCATCCTGGTACCGGTTTCGGGCTAACAGCCCTCATCAGCCAGGCTAGCTTGAATCCAGTGGCAAAGTGAGCAAGGGACCCACTTCTGGGCATACCCTGCCAACTTAGGGCGAACAAAGCAAACACAAGGAGATGATGGACGGAGTGCTGAAACTTTTCAAACACTCACCCACAGTCACAGATCTGGGTTGAATCCATCATCATTCTTTAGCTCACTTTGCCACCCCAGTGCAGACACAGCTATATGCAAATCAGTCTTGACCCTGTGCCTCATGGGAACAGTCCAGACCGAACTGCCAAGCCATGTCTTCCCTGGACCGGAATCAAGCATCCTGGGACCGGTTTCGGGCTAACAGCCCTCATCAGCCAGGCTAGCTTGAATCCAGTGGCAAAGTGAGCAAGGTACCCACGTCTGGGCATACCCTGCCAACTTAGGGTGAACAAACCAAACACAAGGAGATGATGGACGGAGTGCTGAAACTTTTCAAACACTCACCCCCAGTCACAGATCTGGGTTGAATCCATCATCATTCTTTAGCTCACTTTTCCACCCCAGTTCAGACACAGCTATATGCAAATCAGTCTTGACCCTGTGCCTCATGGGAACAGTCCAGACTGAACTGCCAAGCCATGTCTTCCCTGGACCGGAATAAAAATCCTGGGACCGGTTTTGGGCTAACAGCCCTCATCAGCCAGGCTCGCCTAAATCCAGGGGCAAAGTGAGCAAGGGACCCACGTCTGGGCATACCCTGCCAACTTAGGGCGAACAAAGCAAACACAAGGAGATGATGGACGGAGTGCTGAAACTTTTCAAACACTCACCCCCAGTCACAGATCTGGGTTGAATCCATCATCATTCTTTAGCTCGCTTTGCCACCCCAGTTCAGACACAGCTATATGCAAATCAGTCTTGACCCTGTGCCTCATGGGAACAGTCCAGACTGAACTGCCAAGCCATGTCTTCCCTGGACCGGAATAAATAATCCTGGGATCGGTTTTGGGCTAACAGCCCTCATCAGCCAGGCTAGCCTAAATCCAGGGGCAAAGTGAGCAAGGGACCCACGTCTGGGCATTCCCTGCCAACTTAGGGCGAACCAAGCAAACACAAGGAGTTGATGGACGGAGTGCTGAAACTTTTCAAACACTCACCCCCAGTCACAGATCTGGGTTGAATCCATCATCATTCTTTAGCTCACTTTGCCACCCCAGTTCAGACACAGCTATATGCAAATCAGTCTTGACCCTGTGCCTCATGGGAACAGTCCAGTCCAAACTGCCAAGCCATGTCTTCCCTGGACCGGAATCAAGCATCCTGGGACCGGTTTCGGGCTAACAGCCCTCATCAGCCAGGCTAGCTTGAATCCAGTGGCAAAGTGAGCAAGGGACCCACGTCTGGGCATACCCTGCCAACTTAGGGTGAACAAAGCAAACACAAGGAGATGATGGACGGAGTGCTGAAACTTTTCAAACACTCACCCCCAGTCACAGATCCGGGTTGAATCCATCATCATTCTTTAGCTCGCTTTGCCACCCCAGTTCAGACACAGCTATATGCAAATCAGTCTTAACCCTGTGCCTCATGGGAACAGTCCAGACCGAACTGCCAAGCCATGTCTTCCCTGGACCGGAATCAAGCATCCTGGGACCGGTTTCGGGCTAACAGCCCTCATCAGCCAGGCTAGCTTGAATCCAGTGGCAAAGTGAGCAAGGGACCCACTTCTGGGCATACCCTGCCAACTTAGGGTGAACAAAGCAAACACAAGGAGATGATGGACGGAGTGCTGAAACTTTTCAAACACTCACCCACAGTCACAGATCTGGGTTGAATCCATCATCATTCTTTAGCTCACTTTGCCACCCCAGTGCAGACACAGCTATATGCAAATCAGTCTTGACCCTGTGCCTCATGGGAACAGTCCAGACCGAACTGCCAAGCCATATCTTCCCTGGACCGGAATCAAGCATCCTGGGACCGGTTTCGGGCTAACAGCCCTCATCAGCCAGGCTAGCTTGAATCCAGTGGCAAAGTGAGCAAGGTACCCACGTCTGGGCATACCCTGCCAACTTAGGGTGAACAAACCAAACACAAGGAGATGATGGACGGAGTGCTGAAACTTTTCAAACACTCACCCCCAGTCACAGATCTGGGTTGAATCCATCATCATTCTTTAGCTCACTTTTCCACCCCAGTTCAGACACAGCTATATGCAAATCAGTCTTGACCCTGTGCCTCATGGGAACAGTCCAGACTGAACTGCCAAGCCATGTCTTCCCTGGACCGGAATAAAAAATCCTGGGACCGGTTTTGGGCTAACAGCCCTCATCAGCCAGGCTAGCCTAAATCCAGGGGCAAAGTGAGCAAGGGATCCACGTCTGGGCATACCCTGCCAACTTAGGGCGAACAAAGCAAACACAAGGAGATGATGGACGGAGTGCTGAAACTTTTCAAACACTCACCTTCAGTCACAGATCTGGGTTGAATCCATCATCATTCTTTAGCTCACTTTGCCACCCCAGTTCAGACACAGCTATATGCAAATCAGTCTTGACCCTGTGCCTCCTGGGAACAGTCCAGACCGAACTGCCAAGCCATGTCTTCCCTGGACCAGAATCAAGCATCCTGGGACCGGTTTCGGGCTAACAGCCCTCATCAGCCAGGCTAGCTTAAATCCAGTGGCAAAGTGAGCGAGGGACCCACGTCTGGGCATACCCTGCCAACTTAGGGCGAACGAAGCAAACACAAGGAGATGATGGACGGAGTGCTGAAACTTTTCAAACAGTCACCCCCAGTGACTGATCTGGGTTGAATCCATTAAAGTGGGCACCTTGCACCAGTCCAAACAACCCTTATGGTGTTTTAAGAGGTCAAAGATAACCTTGGAAAGCTATCCAAGTGATAGCTGTGGAGAGCAGCCTTCAGGCTTAGTCTTGAAGGAATGTTAAGCAGCTTGTTTTACCAGAATGCAACCTTATTGTATTGGTTAAATGAAAGGAGAACCACACAGTAGTTATGAGAAAATATATTTATTATTATAACACTTTAAATACCTCACAGTATCTGCTACACGCAGATAAACACAAAGCACACAATACTGTAGCACAGAAACAATCGTAAGTAGCACTAATACACAGTGGGCTCCCGGGGGAGACCAAACCATATCCTAAAAGAGTGGTATAAGAACCACAACTCGAGTCAAGACAGTGTCTAGAGAGTAGAGAATTGCTGGGACCCCAAGTAACCACCCAAGGTGAGTAAGTAGGGACCCCACGGAGGACGGGTGCAGTGTGAGAACATGACCACATGCTACGTACAATTCAATGGGTGAGTCACGGTTGCAATTTTAAAGTTTAAGGACCCTTCCCAGTGGATTACGAGGAAACCCTTTGGAACATAGAAGGTTGGAGAGCCACCCCACCTGTGGATACTGAAGTGCCAGACTTACCTATCCCAGGGAAGCCGGGAGCATAGGGCTGAAGTGGCGTCGGAAACCGCTGTCGTTCTCAATGGGAGTCTTCAAAGAAATGCCACTGCTGGAAAGAAGAAAAGTGTCCGGTGGAATCCTCAGGTGGATTCTTGATGGAAGGAACCTGAAAGCAGAGGGGACAGATTCTGGGTCACTCAGGAGTGACCAGGGGCTCGGTAGACAAATTCCCACCGATGTCGGGTGCTTCAGGTGTGAAGAAGGAGACCCTGACTCTACAGCTGCAGGGACCAGGAGATGTTGAGGACAACCAGGAGCCGGATACGAGCTGTCCCACAAAGGATGTCGAGTGCTGAGGGGTCTGTGTCCGGCAGGAGCACCAACAAGCCTTGGCAACGGCAACCCATGAAGAAGGTCAAAGAAGGTTACGGTCTGGCCCAGCAAGGGCCAGGGGACTCACCATAGCAAGGGGAGTCAGGGCAGGCCTGGAGCAACCAGGAGAGCCCAAGGAAATCAGGATTTCCCCCAAATAGACCCACAGGCTGAAGGCACAGGAGTCACAAGGGGATGTCTAGCAGTTTCACAAAACAACAGCTTGCAGGGCACAGATTGCGAGGAGGCCAAAGTTCTTTGTACAACATGTGCGCAGAGATTGGGGCTATTGACAGCCCAATGCACAAAGTTGGGAACACCAACAAGCATATGCACTTGCAAATGTACGCGGTGCACAGGGTTTCGAGTTATGAGGTTCCCACATGGGATACTGGCCTCAAACTTGGTGAGAATGAAGCTCAACCTCAAGGAACGTAGGGACTCACCTCCTGTGTTGCTGGACCCTTTGGAGCCTGCAGGAGCTCAGGATTAGCAGACCAGTCAGTTGCATTACGGTGCCTGCGAAGGCAGGGGAGTGACTCCTACACCCCAAGGGAGATACTTCAGTTGTCCTTGATGCTCCACAGGTCCTGCACAGAGCCTGTATGGTGCACAGGCACAGACAATGCTTTGGACGGAGAGGGAGATGAAGTTGGGCCCAGTCGAAGTCCAGCGAATTCCAGAGTGTCCAGATGGTTGAAGGTCAGTGGTTTCTTGTTCAGAATCTTGTCCATGTCAAATCTAGGGTCCTACAGCCAGGTAAGCCCTTTTGTACCCATGGGAGAGGGTTGGACAGATTCAGGGGACCCTCCCAGGGGAGGGTCAGGACAGTGGGGAGGTTACTGCCATGTCCTTTGTCCAGTTTCGCGCCAGAGCAGGAGCCAACAGCTCCCAGAACTGGTTTGAGCTGGACTATGCACAAGGACACTAAATGTGCCCCTCGTGCAGACTTTCAGGCACTTTGGATGTGCACCCACCCAGCTCCAAAAGACTAAATCCTGTCTGGGAGGTGGTCACACCTCCCTGTGACAGGATGCCTATTGTGCTGCCTTCCCCTGCTCGAGCTTGGCTCAGCAGCAGGAGGGCAGAAATGTGTCTCTGGTCGGCAGCAACCATTTTGTGCTGTCCGGGTCGAGAAGACTGGTACCGGGAAGACCAGGGACCCCACAAAGCTTGCTTCTGAAGGGTGGAATCATACCTCCCACACCGGTTACCGGTGTGGAGGTATGATTCCAAGGTGTTTGATACCAAACACGGCATGGTTTGTTGCAGCTGTTTTCGAGACAGCATTTTGCGCGAGCATATAATGCACCTCTACCTATATGTCTGGCTGCGTCACCGACAACCCGGGAGAATGGTCTCCGAAGGCTGCAGGGGTGCTCTGCTCATGCAGGGGCACCCTCTCACATAAAACCCAGCACCCTGCCTTCAGGATTGTTAAGGCCTGCTATAAGGGTGACTTATAGGTTTTTAAGTGTAGTGACCTATAGATATAGTAAACCTATATCTAAAGTAAGTGGTGCATGCACCATCTTACACGGGCTGCAATGGCAGACCTGTAGTTCCATTTTGCATGGCCTCTCATGGGTGGCATAATACATGCTTCAGCCCATGGGAGGCCTCTGAGGTACCTATGCCCTGGGTACATGTGTACCATATACTAGGGATTTATAAGGCTACCCCAGTATCCAATCTGGAGTGTACCTAAGTACATGCCATTACATTTTAGGGAGAAAGCAGATAGACGGGGATCCTGATTAGCAGGATCCCAGTCAGACTAGTCAAAAACAGTGTAACATCAAGCAAAAAGTGGGGGTAACCATAAGAAGCAGATCCTACTTTCCTACAGAATAGAAATAGGAGTAAGTACGAATAAAACGTAGGAGTAAGCAGGGAAGTAAGTGTAGGAGTATGAGTAAGAGAAGAGAATTGGTAATAAATGTTGTGGGGTAGGTGAAGAAGTGGGCATATGTGTAAGAGTGGTTGTACAGGTGGGAGTAGGGTTAGGTGTGAGATTAGGCATAGGGGTGGGAGGTAGAATAGGTATAGGTGTTGGTGTAGGCATAGGAGTAGTGGTAGAGTAGGAATACAAGTAGAAGAATGGGTAAGAATAGAGCTAGGGGTAGAGTAGGAGTAAGCATGGAGACTTCCAGGCATTGCAGTAGAAACAGATCTAAAATGTAAATAACACACTCATCCTCATCAAGCAATGGCTGAAGGGGGCTGAGCCCAGGAACTAACGGATAAAGACATTTGACCCAAAGCCCCTTTCTGTGTTTGTTGTTTGTTCATCACAAATGCTCTGGCAGGGTGCTTCAAATCTCTATAGGCCAGACCTGAAAAGCGAGGGCAAGTGGGCTGCAATGGATCATACATGGCAAAGCTTTGCCCAGAATTGCAGGGCAGGGTTCATTAACGCATTATGTGAGCCGTTGATGTTTGGATCTGATGAACCACATAATATGAAATATCACAAGCACAGGATTTGGAAATTTGTGGAGGGTTTGCGGAATGAAGTTCATTATTTAATTTTGGTGATGGAGAGTTCATAACAATAGTCGTCGTTAATTAAGCTCTTCTTGTCTCCTCTTTGCACCAAAAGAAACACTTTACAATTGTTTTCACCATAACAAATGATAATACAGCCTCGTTCTAAGATGTAAATAACCTTCAGGCTTTTCAAGTCACTTGGCCGGATCATTGTTGGACACCTTTATCTTTCAGCCATATTAATGTTGCTGCACAGAACACACAGCATCGTGGTATTGACAATAATTTGCATGTTCCTGCTACCTTCCAGTCATGAAAACTTGCCCATGAAAACTTTAGGCCCAATTACGAGTCTGAATGTCCGAGGACCACCAGACTCGCAGGCGTGCAGTCAGACTACCCTGGGATCACCGCTGCTGCCACAGAACCGGTGTCAGAGGACGCAATATGCTTGGTGGGACTGCTGCGGTCCCGCCAAGCATATTACGAGTTTCCTGTCCACCGGCGGTGTCATGGAGGTTCCTCCTCCATGTACACCATGGAGGAGAGGAAATAAAGGTGCTTCCAACGCATGTGGATGCACACAGGGGGGCATAACATGTGCCCCCTGTGTTCATGCACACCAGTTTCTGCATGGCATGAACTTTCGAGTCCATGCCATGGAGGAACCTTGTGTGGTGTTCCCATAGAGGTTCCTTTTTCAAAAGAACTGATGCCTTTGAAAGAGACACCGCCATGGAACCACCATGCCACCCGCCCGCCAGACCACATTAAAGTTTTAATCTGGCGGACAGGCGGCGGAGAGTCTTGGCAGTGTGGGGGCGTGTCGGTGGCATACCAACTGCTCTTGTACCGCTGAAACTTGTAATCGCCCCCCTTTTTTTGGAACGAAATAAGTTAAATTGGCATTGGATAAACTGTCATCTAGAGTTGATGACGTTGGCTTGGATCTTGTCTCCTTCAGTGGTATATCTGCGTTGAATTATATTGGGCTAGCTGGATATGTTAGTGACTTTATACATTATTTAGTATGATTTCAGGACAATACTGGTACAGTTGCACACAGTCATAAGGAACCATTTGCAATTGTTTGATTCACTTAAGCGATGTCAACTGTGCTAGCAGAGTTCATGTAGAGGAAAGTTAGTGTTTTTTCAGGTGAGGGGACACTGGGGTCACCTATTTGGCACTAGGCACCACATGAATTTTTCTCTTTAGTGGTATATTCTCTGCTCTTTGACAAATGCTACCCATTCCAGTAAGGTCTTGATAGTTGACGGTTTTTCATGTTTGTGATGTATGCCTTCAAGTTTTCACTTGCAGTATAGGCTCTTAAGGGACAAGGAGGATTTTAGCAAGGTTGTGGCAGCAGAACTGCCCTCTTCGCCCTCCGACAAGATGTTGCACGGTTTGCACATAGGCACCCACCTCACCTTACCTCTCATAAAACATGAGAAAGCATGTGTCTGGTGAACGTGTTATTGTTCAAGTTTAGTTTAACTGACTGAGGGTAAGTCAGAGATGGATGTTTCTGAGATTACCTCTCTTCTCTGGAGCTTTGTTAGTTGAATTATTTCGCTAAGAGCTTACTTTACTCAACTACTTGTTGAGCAATGTGGTCCAGGATTCCTTCCTGGAAATGTTAACATCTGTCAGTTGAAGCAATGGGAACATTTAGCGGTTTTAATGAGCTTCAAGATAAATAGTTTCTCCGTCAATATCTTTCAAAATGTGCCTTGAAGAGTGAATGCCAAGTCTGCCTGCCTCTACCCCTTTGGACGGAATGTTGGAACATTAAGATTTGGGCTTTTTTAAATCTAAACATTGTGAGGATCTCTCAGGCGGGGCTTGGAAAGGCGAAATGATGGGACATATTTAGACTAAATGTTCATATATGATACCTTGTTTCTTAATTTGCCCTGATAGGAATGATATGGTAAAAAGAAGAGACTCTTTAAGAAAGTACCTAAAAAATTCCTAGGTTTAGCATTTTTTTAAGGAACACTCCACTCAATAAATTCTTTTTAAGTCTATTTTTGCAGATCATAAAAAAAGAACATGTCTTATAAATAAGACAAACTTACCTTTTTGTGGGTGCTATATGGTGTCGCAGAGGAGTACAGGTCACTGGTAAGTCTTCATATGGGCAAGGCTAGTGCATAGGAAAAAAGCAGACTCCAGCAAGCAGATATCAGGTCTAGGTAGTGATAAAAAAAATTGATCGAACTGATGGAGGAAACTCAGGAAATGAGCTCTGTAATGGGCCGGCACAACCACCTCCGACTGTGGGAGGTAACTTTACAGCTGAGTACTATATTAAGTGAAATGATTGCAGTCTAACCGGAAAAGATGCACACTCAATTGGACTGGGCACCTAAAACGTTTTTTAATAAGAGCCTAAAAATGGTGCAAGTGGAAAAACATAGCATGTGATGCACTGTCGCGAACTATTTCCACGGGGACTTGAAGAGATTCTCACCTAAGGTCAAGTTTTGGCAAATGCAGAGACAACGGTGAATTTTTCAGTACAATTTGTTCAATATAATGGCTGAGGATCAATTTGTTTTAAAAACTGTTTGGAAAGGATCATTCATTAAATATTCCAACATGTCCCTGGCATTATTATGTTAGACACCTTTTTATAGTGTGCAGTCTGCCATGAGTAGGGCCTCACAGCACTATCCTAAACAGGTTTGATCCTTTCTGGGGTGCTGTGCAAGTTCACTCTCAAAAACTCGCAGAGCGGGGGACCGTGGCCAAGCAAGATGGCTGAGCGGACGTGATCCGCTTCAGCTCCGGAGCCCCGATACTGCCACGAGCGATTAAAAACGCTTAGAGAGGAGCAAATTGCATGTGGTCCGGACCAGAGGGATGCCGTGCTGACCAGAACCAACGGCCCAAGCAGATTCCATGGTGGAAGCGCTAGAGAGTGGGATTTGCTGCGAGGCCTGGAACGCGTGGTGGTCCCAAGATGGCGTGGAGGAGCGTGACTGAGGTGACGGAGGCGGCGCTCTGAATGAAAGCGGACCCACCGGGACCCGGGACACGAGCGGAGTGAGCTGCACTTATCTGGACCGTCTTGCGGAGAAGCCAGGAGGAACGGGTCGAGACTCGGCGCCGCACCTCTATCAAGCATAGAGAGGGACTGAGGCTGTGGGAGCTGGCGGGAGCGCGTGGCATCCGGGTAACACCGGCGTAGGCTGGAGGTGAGCGGACCCGGCGGCGGTGACAATGTAAGGAGCACAGACAGCCCTGGGGGAACATCCTGGTTATTGAGGGACTTTGGTGGTTTGAACAGACGGGCCTTTGCGGAGACTGCACAAGAGAGCCCCTTCATACTGCCTGACCTTAAGATGGCGCGTGAGCAGGGAGGGCTCACAATAACACTGGTGCAGGCTGGAGGTGAGCGGACCCGGCGGCGGTAAAAATGTAATGAGCACAGACAGCCCTGGGGGGACATCCTGGTTATTGAGGGACTTTGGTGGATTGAATAGGCGGGCCTTTGCGGAGACTGCGCGAGAGAGCCCATGCATACTGCCTGAGCAGGGAGGGCTCACAAGGGCGGCCACGATGTCCTACGACACCTGAATGCACCTACCTGAAGGGTCAGGTCAGGCGGCGCCGTACCCCTTTTTGCATGTACCCGGTCAGGAAGAGATGAGGCCCTGCCGTCCCGGACGGGCTGAAGCAGCAGCATCCTACGTGCCTGACCCTAAGATGGCCCCCACAGAGTGATTCCTATCCAGGGCCAGGCTCCATTGGGGCACATAACATCAGCACCAGCACAGAGCACCAGCGCCCCGCCAGCTCCCACGAGGTGACCACACTGAGAGGCGATACACGGCCTGCGTGAGGAAAACGCACCTCACTGCCCATATGCCACCAAAAAAAGCAGCAAACAAGGTCTCAAGTTATTTTGCATCAGCGGAGAAAGGCCATTCCCTCGCCAAGGGGGAACAGACGCACACAATGGCGCTCAACAGGGAAGATCTTGTGGCCTCCCTTTGGGACTTTAAATCCGAGCTGTGCCTAGAAATTAAGCAGGACTTTCGGTCCTCCATGGACCAATTGAGGGCCGACCTCACGGAGCGGATGACGACATTGCAGCATGACGTCAATGCAGTAGGGTCCAGGATACTAGAAGTGGAAGAACAGGCACAGGAACTGGGTGCTTGCTCCTCTAAAATGCAGGAAACGCAGCAGACTCTACAGACGCAATTCCACCAGGTACTTCTGAAGGCAGAGGACTTGGAGGAAGGAGCAGAGGTGCCTGATCTGGAAGCCTTTGTGGAGGGCCTCTTCACCGAGATCCTGAGCCCCCGCCAGATGAAGCTTAAGATTGAACGGGTGCATCGGGTAGGGACCCCACAGACGGGGGAGCGCAAACGTACCCGAGATGTCCTCGTCAAAATGCACTCCTTCAAAACTAAAGAGGCGATTCTGAGCGCTGCCAGGAAAAAAGAAGAGACCTCCTTCCAAGGGTACAAGTGCGCACTCTTTCAGGACTTAGCACCGTCTACACTGGCACGCAGGCAACTGCTCCGTCCAGTTACCACTAAGTTGCGAGAAGATAATGTGCGCTACCGCTGGACTTTCCCCTTTGGGCTCGCTTTTGAATACAAGAACAAATCCCACAATATCTCGGATTTGATAGAGGGCCTACGAATTCTGGGTCTACCGATCCCTGAGGACGAAGGGGGCGCAAATGCTTCGGCAGGAGCAGGGGCATCACAGAGAGCTGCACGGCCCTGGCATACCGTTTCGAAAGGCAAAACAAGCCAAAAGTGAAGACACCGAGGAAGAGGCTGAACCGTCTATAAAAAGGCCCATGGGTGGTTTTGAAGGCAGCACTACGTCGAAGCGCTAGCTATAAGGGTCATAGGGCAGTCAAGCAAGCCAATGCCCACTCCTGGGTAAAGACTCGAAGCGCCAGATTGTTACCTCAAACGCCTCTTCCACAGGATCCTCTATACACATAGTAAACGGCAGTCCGGGGGCCCGGACCTTGTCCGTGCCACCCGAAATCATCATGTTCTTCTTCGAGAAGAGCGACACTGGAAGCCCGTTGGCTTCCCAGCACAGAGTTGTAGGGGAGGGGTTGGGGTTATTTTGTAAAGGGGGAGGGTTCCTGGTGGTGGTGAGGGGGCACTGACAGCTTATGTAGACGCAGGGGGCCTGCAGGCTATTGTTATGGGTACGCTCGGGTCACGAGGGGAATCGGAGAGGGCGGCTCCACGGAGTGGGTGGGGATCGAGGTGGGGGGACTGTAGAGAAAGGGAGGTAGGTCACTTTTCCCAATGGTTTCCATAGCATCGTGGAATGTTAAAGGCCTAAACTCGCCACTCAAACATCAAAAAAGTTGGAAATATCTTAATGATCACCAGTTTGAGGTAGTGGCGTTGCAGGAAATGCACCTCAAAAAGACCGAAGAGCTACGGTTCCGCCACAAAAGCTATCCCTTAATTTACCAATCGTCTGCCAACACCAAGCAAAAAGGAGTCGCTCTCCTCTTCCGTAGTTCGGCCAAGTTTCAACCCGAGGCCATAAAGGCTGACCGGGATGGGAGAGTAATTATGGTAAAGTGGAAGGTAAGGGGCATCCTCTGCACTTTCATCTCTATCTACGCCCCCAACGCTGGGCAAACGTAATTCCTGACTTCCTTGTTGGACCTGATTAGCGATTTCGCAGAAGGCCCCGTGGTCCTTTTAGGGGATTTTAACCTGACCTGGCACGCTGAGTTAGACAGTTCCCACACTCCCAGGGCACCTCTCAACAATTTCGCGAAAGGGATTAAACAGAAACTTCACTCTCTTGGCCTACACGATGCATGGCGAACGCTACATCCCGCCACCAAAGATTACACCTTTTTTTCCCACGTCCATCAGTCCTATTCCAGGATAGATTATATTTTCATTAGCCAAGCGTTGCTGGGCCCCTTACAGGCGGCTCCGATACTCCCAATTTCGGTCTCAGATCATAGCCTCGTGACCATTAACCTAGCATGGGGTCCCACGAAGCCTGGTACGCCTAGATTGTACTTCCCGGTCTCAATCTCACAGGACAAACTCCTACGAGATGAACTAAGGGCTTGCATCGCTGAATACTTCGAACTAAACCTCCCACAGGCCACCTCCCCCCAGAATAACTGGGGCACGTTTAAAGCAGTCCTACGTGGTAAGTGCATCCAACTTAATGCCGCTCTAAACAAGCAGAGAACTAAGGAAAGGGCAGATCTCGAGGGGGAACTGGAGAAAGTGGAGAAAGCCCACAAGGCAGCGCCTTCCCGCGTGCTGCAGCGACAGCTTAGCACGCTGAAAGGTAAACTGAAATCTATCTACAATAATAGAGCTGAATATTCCCTCTTGAAACTCCGGCAGATATCATATGCCCACGGGGACAAAGTGGGGTCCCATCTAGCGAGGCAATTGCGGGAAAAAAGGGAACAGGAATACATAGGGGGTGGGACGGGGAGGGACACGTCACTCATTCAGACGAAACAAAAGCCAATATTTTTGGTAGGCTTTATGGGGACCTTTACTTGGGTACCCCTCCCGATACTGACTTGCAACATCACTACTTAGACTCGTTGGAGCTTCCCCACATCCCCCCGGCGGAAAATGAACGATTAAATGGGCCCATCACTGCCGAAGAGGTCGGACAGGCCATCGCGAACCTTAAACTCCACAAAGCTCCGGGACCTAATGGCCTGACGGCGCAGTTTTATAAGACTTACGCGTCATAGCTTATCCCCCACCTCACCGAGCTGTTCAATGCGATAGCTGAAGAGTCTAATGTGTCGACCTCTATGGCCGAAGCAGTGATCACAGTTATCCCTAGACCAGGGAAGGACCCTCAGAGTTGTGCCTCTTATAGGCCGATTGCGTTATTGGATTTGGATGCAAAAATTTACTCTGCAATTTTGGCCGCTAGGATAGAGGACCTAATGCCCACACTAATCCACCCTGATCAATCAGGCTTCATAAAGGGAAGGCAAACAGATGATAATATTCGACGCACTATACACTTGATTGAAAAAGTCTCTAAAATGAACTCCGGGCAATCCTGGTGGACCTAGACGCTGAAAAAGCCTTCGACAGGGTGGATTGGTCTTTCCTCTTCCTTACCATGCAGAAATTCAGCTTTGGGGATAGATTTCTCAATATGGTCAAGGTCAATTATAAGCACCCTCACTCCCGTGTGCAGGTCAACGGGTACCCGTCCCTGCCATTTGCCCTTAGCAGAGGCACGCGACAGGGCTGTCCGCTCTCCCCTCTCTTATTTGCCCTTAGTATCGAACCCCTAGCTGCTCAATTCCGAGCCAACGCAGAGATTAAGGGTATACGGTTTGGGGGGATGGATCACAAGGCATGCTTTTTTGCGGATGATATTCTGCTAACGCTCACGGAGCCAGGCTCCTCGCTTCCGGCCGTACAGGAGGAACTGAAGAAATTTGAAGAGGTGGCGGTTTTAAAGTTAACTGGTCAAAGTCTTTCATTCTGAATCTCACTCTCCCTGAGGGCGAAGCGACGAGACTGTGAGGCCAGACCTCTCTCCAATGGGCTAAACGTTCCCTTTTATATCTAGGCATCCACCTCACCCCCAGAATTGAAGATCTGTATAAGGCCAATTACCCCGCACTGATGTTAGAACTTCAACAGGATCTTAGGCGATGGGGGTCCTTATACATCTCCTGGCTTGGACGGATAAACGCCGTCAAGATGATAGTACTACCAAAGTTCCTCTACCTATTCCAGGCGCTCCCAGTGGATCTGGATCGTGATCTCTTGCCCAGATTACGCGCTCTCCTTACTAAATTTATTTGGCAAGGCGGAAGAGCACGACTTCCCTTTCATGTGCTACGGCGCCCCAAGAGGTGGGGGGGTTGGCCCTGCCAGACTTCGCGATCTACTACCAAGCGGCACAGTTACGGGTGGTGATAGAGTGATCTCTGTGGGAGTCGGATAAACATTGGCTCCACATGGACAGGGCGATAGTGGGCAGAACGATCTGGGATGTCCTGTGGAAACCGGAAAAAGACAGACCAGCAAATGCATATCTCAGCACCCCCACATGCACCACACTCAAAGTCTGGGATGAGATCACGAAAAGAGAGGGCTGGACCTCTTCCCCTTCTCCTTATACCCCGGTACATTTCAACCCTGACTTCCCCCAGCGCTCCGAGAAGGGCCCTTTGACTGTTGGGGAGAAGGGGGGTGCCTGATGCTATCTGACATGTTTCATAATTTCGATGTGCTTACGTTTGAGAGCTGTCAAAGGGAATTCCAGGTCCCACAAAGCGAACACTACCATTACCTCCAACTCAAACACTGGGTATCCCAGCCACAGATAAGGGACGCCGCCACCAGGGAACACACACCAATAGAGAAGTTGGTAAGGAGGGCAGGCGCCTTGAAAGGGACAATCTCCGCACTCTACGCCATGCTATTAGCAATGATAAACGCCCCACGGGCGCGATACATGCATTTCTGGGACCAGGTGGCAGGGAGGGAGATTGTGGAGGAGGAGTGGAAACACATATGGGGGGACCTTGCCAGACACAATCACTCAGTGGCCTTGAAGGAGGCTCACTATAAGACACTTTTCGACTGGTACCTCTATCCCACTAAACTCAGGAAGATCTTTCCAGACACCTCGGATCTCTGTTGGCGAGGCTGTGACACGCAAGGGGACTTTCGCCACATATGGGTGGACTACCCCGGTATCCGCCCTTTCTGGGAGGAAATCCTTTCACATATCAAAGACATGCTGGGTTACCCCATTCCAACAACTATAGAGGGAGTTCTTTTGGGCACCAGGGATCCTGATCTTGAGCACCAGACAAAAGCAGACAAGGCAATAATGTGGGCATGCCTAGGGGCGGCAAAACTAACCATAGCAGCATCCTGGAAGAAGAAAGATGCGCCAGCGGTATCGTTGTGGCACTCTCGACTATGGTGAATTCTCTGAATGGAAAGGCTGGCCGACATTTTCAGAGACGAGTACAAGAATTTTGAGCATAAATGGGGCCCATTGGTAACCTTTCTGTCCCGTGGCCTGCCTTCGGCGGTATGCCCATCTTCAATACGAGCCATGCACTTATTTCAGTTTTAATTCGGTTTGGAGGGTACCCCCATCCACCTTTAGAGGGAAAAGTAACGTCCCCTTGCGGAACAGCCGATAAGCTAGCACTACCGTCCCTCTAAGACACATCTGAGTACCGGACAAATGATTTCTAAGACACCACCACCACCGGGGAAGGGGAGGAGGGAGGGTTAGGGGGGTATGTTTACTGTTATAAGTTTAGGGGGTGGCCCCTATTGTTTGATGTAATAAACCAGGCATTCATTGCAACAGGGGGGGAGGCGGCGGGACTTCCCAGCATGAGAATCTGGACTCTTACTAGCGGTTTGTATATGTGCGAAGCCCTGTGCACTCTACTGTGTAATCGATGTTACTTGTTTGAAATGCTGAATAAAAAGATCTTTGACAAAAACTCGCAGAGCAAGCTGGTGACGTTTTTGGCATATAAATAGATTTTACACACAATTCAAATTATTTGGGTATGCAATTTTAAGATGTGACTTATCATAGTTCAACAAGTTTGTAGCATCTTTCCTCACTTCTACGTTTCATCAAATTTTATTTTTCAGGTCTATCCTTTCCCGATATATCTTCAGTCTCCTTTTTAGGTCGAGCCTCGAGTAGCGCGCAAGCGCTGCTCTGGCGAAGCATTATGTAGGGGCTTTTGAAAGCTGACCAGACGCTCGTGCGTCATGGCCGACATCTGTTTTGCATTATCGTGCCCGATAATGCAAAATAGATGTCTCGCTGTGGCGTGCGCGCGCGCACCACTTGCGTGCTTGTTTAAGTAGGAGCTGCGCCGTGCCAGGAGCTGGAGGCAGAACCTTGAATGGGCCTGCCCAGCCTAAAACCACACCCTCGTAAAGCTGAGCCGAAGCCAGCTGCACAGGTCAGCCCGGGGAAGCAGAGCGAGCGGCAGCTGGCGAGAGAGCGGTGCTCCTCCCGTCCACAGCAGCCCGATCCCCGCAGTCTCCCAAGGGTGACCGGGCATACGCACCCTGCTTTTCGGAGGCTCCTTAGAGGGCGGCACCGCTTGCTGCCATGGATGCTTTCTGCGGTCCCGGATCCAGATTTTGGGTAAGCTGAACTCTCTCGCGCATATTAGACTGACAAGCGCACAGGATGCGTTTTGTTTTGCTGGTAGGGTAGCTACCGGCCGGCAGCATCTCTGAATTGGAGTTGTAGCTAGATATGTGTAAAGCCCACGTGTGGTAACAATTCGGACACTCCAGTGCGGATATATTGCCTCAGAAGTTGGGGTGGTTTCATTACTTTACTGACAGGCTTGGCGTTGAGGATCTTTCAAGGCGGATTAGTGTAATTAAAGATGTTTTAAATATCGATGGTCTGATTTAAAGAACGTAGACATCTCTTATCCATAGATGCAGAGGTGCACACTACTTCCTGTTGAACGTATCCTGACTTAGTTTCCCTTCTGATGGTAACACCCGCCTCCTCCGATGAGACTGTTCATATAACTTTAGGGAAGACAGGCATCCCGCTTTCACTTCCCCATGCGCGCACCAGCGGACGGACATTTTTTTTTACATTTGTTTACGCCAGTCCCCTACATGGCTTGACATTTCCAACCAGTAACGAGTGTACGTCCCATAACGTGCAGATTATGTAGCGTATACACTGTGCTCCAGACAAGCCTCCAAAAACTGCCTCGTAAACACACCCAAGCGATGATCTTTTTTGAGTCTAGGAAATGTACAGAACAGCATGACTTGCGGTTTTTAGAGCTGTTTCTTTTCTGAAGTGGCTTATCAAGAGCACTGAAAGTATGTTTCTTATTCAAGTAGAACGAAAGGTTTTCTTTTTAGAGCATGTCCAAACAATAGGTGGATGTCATTTATTTATACAGCATCTTTTTTCAACCACTAAGCACTTTCTTCCGTTTGCTTGATGCTAATCGTAAGCACCATTTCGTTTTTTTTAAAGTTTTTTTAATTAAAGGTTTAATGACACAATATTGAAAACAACTAAAGACGTCACATTAATATAGAGGTACATCTTGCATACACTGTGGGTCGGCGTAAAATATTAACCATTGCTTTTTTGGGCTTTTATCCTTAAGTACAACAAAAGTAAAATCCTGCGATACTTAGGAGCAGAGTAACTAACACTTTGCAACCGGTTTGTGTCACAAAATTGAGATTTACTTTCCAGCGGAAAAGGTT
This sequence comes from Calotriton arnoldi, assembly GCA_963921515.1. NCBI lineage: Eukaryota > Metazoa > Chordata > Amphibia > Caudata > Salamandridae > Calotriton > Calotriton arnoldi. The sequence goes on along the minus strand of CAWUFW010001860.1, from coordinate 1,423,397 downwards.
TTTGTGTTCAAAGGTATTCCTAAACAGTGGCGGCTGGTGACATTTGAAAATGGTGATGCGTAAATACTGCACTGAGGCGAGCGTAGCGAGCGAGCCCGAACTACCTACAGGGGCAAATGAAATGAAAAAACAAGCATTAGCATAGCCAATAGGTCTCGCTTTTGGGACCTTATAAGTATTTAGTTATGCAGCACAATATCCTTGGTACAACAACATCAACTGTTGCATGGCGAAACACTTATAAGGTCCCAAAGGCGAGACCTATTGGCTATGCCAATGCTTGTTATGACTAAGATACCACTCCAATGTGATAGTGTGGAAATATTTAGGAAAACTAAGAGCTGCAGTGGTCTCAGCTTGTGAATCGATAGGCAGTGGAGCTATCCGACAGGTTAGAGAAAGCTCACTGACTCAGACACTAAAGGCCCGATCTCGTTGGGAAAGCCTCTCAACGACTCGGATTGGGAATGCTTTCCAAACGACTCGTACGCGTGCAGTCCAAACGAAGAAGTACGATGCAATGCGTGTCAAATCCAAACGACTCGCACGGAGCACAATACCGAGGAACGACTCGTACGGAACACAATCCAGAGGAGCGACTCTTATGGAACACAATCCATCAGAGCGAATCCTCCGGAAACAAGGCCGATGCAAGCGACTTGTATGCGAATGCTGCAACATAGCTTAGCGGGAATGAGACAGACTCGGACCACCCCACAAATACATGACCAAGCAGCCGGTGCGGTCTATTGAACGTTTCGGTTATGCTCAATAAAGTACAACAGAAACAGACAGAAAATGTCAAACAAGCATTGACAATGCCCCCCCAAAAAAAAAATATAAGCCACACCCAAAACTCCACCTATATAAAGGGCCAAAATTCCTTTGCAAAATTTCCACAACTGCCAGGACATAGCCACTGATTCACTGCTCTCTGCTACATACACTCACACCTCACCCACCACACAACCTGCACACATCTAGCACCTGTGATCAACTACACTTTCAATCACACACTCATTTACTCATACACACTCACCCTCACCTTCACACTCACCCACACATCCATCTCCACCACCACCCCTCACCATGCCCCCAAAGAAGAATCCCAAGTTCACAGAGAAGGAGTTGGAAGGGATGGTAGATGAAATTGTCAGAGTAGAGCCACAGTTATTTGGGAACTTAGTCCAACAGACCCCCTGACCCAGAGAAATAAGATGTGGGACAGGATTGTCAACAAGGTGAACGCTCAAGCACCTTGCCTGCGCACAAAGGATGATATCAGGAACAGGTATTATGATGTGCGAAGGAGAGTCAAGAAGCTGCTTGCCAGAGACCATGCCCTGAGTCAGCGGACTGGCAGTGGCCCTCATGCACCACCTGTGGACTTCACTTCCTGGGAGTAGAAGGTGCAGACAATCCTTCTGCCGGAGGGCGTCTATGGAATAGCAGGAGTACATACTCAAATAGCCAATAATGTTAACAAATACACAGCCACAGACATCACTGTCAACGAGACAGTGATACTAAACACTGTTAACAAAGCTAAAAAAAACTAGATCAAAAGAGCATGTAATGTGTATGCCAATTTGACTAACAACATATCTGCAATGTAACAGGAAATCTCACCATTTCCAAACATGTACATACTTAGCACTAACTCACAGCAAGGCTATGGGATCCAAACACCAGTCACCTGCGTCAGCTATTTTGACTGCACACATTCACTCCCAGGATAGCTGAGTCCAAGGAAGTTGATTTGGGATGGCTGGGAAGGTGGGTGTGGCTAAAAGCCTGATGGGAGTCATATTTACACCTAACACTCCTCCTCACACACATGCTAAATTGTTCATCTGGGCCTATGGCTATATCACAGCATGGGGAGGTGTACTCACAAGATGAGTAGAACTGCTACAAGGTGTTGATCCTGAAGCACAATACCATGATAGCCATGTGCTCCTCACACCAGTCACCAGTGTCAGCCATCTTGCCAGTACATTTCCACTCACTCCAAGGGAATTCATAGTCCCAGGTGTGCTCCCTGGGCTGGCTGGGAAGGTGTGTGGAGGACAGGGCATGATGAGAGTTGCAGTCACAGCTAACACTCCTCCTCCCACATAGCCCAACAAGCCCAAAAGGAACTGTGCTTACCTCACAGTCAATGGAAAAGTATTGTCAAGATGGCTGACACTGGGGACTGGTGTGAGGAGAACAAGGCCTGGATGGGAGAAGTGGGCAGGATTCCCCTGCACCGTTGCAGCCTGCACCTGAGGGTCCCCCCGAAAAATGGAAGGGGGGTCGTCCGAAGAAGGACACATGAGAGACAGATGGCAACGCATCAACCCCAGGAATGAACAACCTGCTCCTGATATCCTCAATTGTGTGCCAAACCTTCACTTTGTTGACTGACACTGAACTGTTCCACATTGGATGGAGGGTCTAAGTTGGCCCTTGGACTCAAATGCCTGTGGACTTGGCTCTGAAAAATGCATCTACTGCCACTCCCAACTCCTCTCTGCACTTTGCCCATCATGTTTTGTACAGCACTACCCCATTGTGTGTACATCACCTCATGCACTGAAATAAATCATTTTGCACAGAATACTTGCGTATGTCGTGATTGAAACACAAATGTACAGATTTAAATGAATCACAAAAATGCAAAGAATGGAATGTCAGTGACATTGGCTGAGAAACAAGTTCAGGAATTCACCTACTGGCTTGTGTGTAAATGTAACCTGACACAGCATGAGAGATACACACAACCAGGTCATCACAACCCCCATAGTACATGGTACTTATCCAAATTGACTCTACTGTTGTAAAAGTAAACACCATTTCAATGCACAAACAACAATCAATGTCAGATAAACTGATTATCATGGCATATGTTGAGTATACAAAAGAACGTTCAATGTGTGGAAACAGACAAGGCACACCTCAATGTGGAGCACAGGTTTATTCCACAGGCACAACCTGGTGCCCTCACACAAAATGGGGGTGGGGGTGAATGTTTTGATTTGTTCTGCATTCCGTCCATCAACTCTGTGTCTTTTGCTTTCTCGCCCTAAGTGCGCCGGGTATGCCCAGACGTGGGTCCCGAGCTCACTGTGCCACTGGATTCAAGCTATCCTGGCTGATGAGGGATGAAACCCCGAAACCGGTTCTAGGATGCTTGTTTCCAGTCCAGGGAGGACCTGGTTTGGCAGTTCGGGCTGGACTGTTCCCATGATGCACAGGGTCAAGACTGATTTGCATATGGCCAGGTCAAAACTGGGGTGGTATGGTGAGCAAAGGAATCATGGATTTAACCCAGATCTCTTGACTGGGGGTGAACGTTTTGATTAGTTCTGCATTCGGTCCATCAACTCTGTGTCTTTTGCTTTCTCGCCCTAAGTGCGCCGGGTATGCCCAGACGTGGGTCCCGGGCTCACTGTGCCACTGGATTCAAGCTATCCTGGCTGATGAGGAGTGAAACCCCGAAACCGGTCCTATGATGCTTGTTTCCAGTCCAGGGAGGACCTGGCTTGGCAGTTCGGGCTGGACTGTTCCCATGAGGCACAGGGTCAAGACGGATTTGCATATGGCCAGGTCAAAACTGGGGTGGCATGGTGAGCAAAAGAATGATGGATTTAACCCAGATCTCTTGACTGGGGGTGAATGTTTTGATTTGTTCTGCATTCCGTCCATCAACTCTGTGTCTTTTGCTTTCTCGCCCTAAGTGCGCTGGGTATGCCCAGACGTGGGTCCTGGGCTCACTGTGCCACTGGATTCAAGCTATCCTGGCTGATGAGGGGTGAAACCCCGAAACAGGTCCTAAGAGGCTTGTTTCTGGTCCAGGGAGGATCTGGCTTGGCAGTTCGGGCTGGACTGTTCCCATGAGGCACAGGTTCAAGACTGATTTGCATATGACCAGGTCAAAACTGGGGTGGCATGGTGAGCAAAAGAATGATGGATTTAACCCAGATCTCTTGACTGGGGGTGAATGTTTTGATTTGTTCTGCATTCCGTCCATCAACTCTGTGACTTTTGCTTTCTCGCCCTAAGTGCGCAGGGTATGCCCAGACGTGGGTCCCGGGCTCACTGTGCCACTGGATTCAAGCTATCCTGGCTGATGAGGGGTGAAACCCCGAAACCTGTCCTAGGATGCTTGTTTCCGGTCCAGGGAGGACCTGGCTTGGCAGTTCGGGCTGGACTGATCCCATGAGGCACAGGGTCAAGACTGATTTGCATATGGCCAGGTCAAAACTGCGGTGGCATGGTGAGCAAAAGAATGATGGATTTAACCCAGATCTCTTGACTGGGGGTGAATGTTTTGATTTGTTCTGCATTCCGTCCATCAACTCTGTGTCTTTTGCTTTCTCACACAAAATGAGATCACATCACACTGTGACAAAAATCACAAAAGAACAAAAAATGAAAATCAGGTCTGAAGTGACTGTGTGGCACAGAATCCGGATCCAAAGCTAACTTGCAAAGTGTCACTGCATCGTGGGTCTGGGAGGTCAGAAGTCTCCAGACGACAGCCAAAGGTCGCTGGGAAGTAGATACATAGAACAGTCAGGAACTCCTTAATCATTTGCCCACATCTCCAAGAGACATATCAGAATCACCAATTTGTCCATGTGAACACTAGCTAGGATTCATGTTACCACTGTGCCTGGGACCCTACAAACTTAATAGACCCTAAACAACTCAGATGATCATGTTAAGTAGCATACTCTCACATGCATAAAAACATATTGTACACCAGACACATATCATGCAACCAAAGTGCTTTGTCACCTCATCATTGCATACTTACACTCACGTGAAAACGTTAGTTGATGAGCTGTCTCCAAACATCCTCCTCCCCCTCCTCCTCATCACTGGCAACATGTCCCAGTCCTGGATCCTCCCTTGCTGGCAGCTGCTGGTCTCCGTCATCTTGTATGAGCGGAAGCTCATTTCTCACTGCCAGGTTGTAGAGCATGCAACACGCAGTGATGATCTTACACACCTTCAATGGAGCATATTGGAGGGCTCCTCCTGTACGGTCCAGGCAGCGGAATCTTGTTTTGAGAAAGCTGAATGTCTGCTCAACCACTCGCCTGGTCCTCCCATGTGCCTCATTGAAACAAACCTCAGCAGGGGTGACAGGGTTCCGGAGTGGTGCCAGCAACCACGGAAGGTTGGGGTACCCAGAGTCTCCTACATTGAACACAGAAAAGACTTCAGTTGTCTGAAAACAGGGTACAACCTGACATATAAGCAACACACAATGGAGACAAACAACATGACCTACCAACAAGCCAGGCACGCTCATGTTGCAGCTGAGACATCAAATGGGGGATCCCACTATTTCTCATTATGTAGGCGTCGTGTGCTGATCCTGGGAAACGCGCACAGACATGGGATATCATCATGTCAGCCAGACATACCACCAGGGCATTTATGGAGTGGTAATGCTTATGACTCCTGCATGTTTGTTCATTGGCTTGTGGTGGGATCAAAGCCACATGTGTTCCATCAATGGAGCCAATGACATGTGGCACCATGCTCCTAATGCATAAAAGTCCCCCTTGATATCTGTCAACTGTCCTGGTGTTGGGAACTTGATGTAGAGGTCCAGAAAATGTAACAATGCCTCCAACACATCCCGAAGAACACGGATGAACATTGTCTGGGACATCCCACCAGCAGTTGCCATAGTATACTGGAAGGACCCTGTGGCAAAGAAATGTAGGACCACCATCAAATTCCCCTTGGGGGTCAGCAAAAGGGATATGGGCGTGCAGGCTGCAAATGAGGGGCCAACTGGTCTGCCAACTCCACAATGAGTGATCTGGTGAAGCGGTACCGTCTGATGCTATCCCGTTCTTCCATGGACTGGAGGTCCGGGAAGGGTCTTTGGACTGCCGGTCTCCTGCGGTACCTATGTTACAAGTGCAAACATAGTTGAGGTTACTTTCCAATGTACAAAGGAACATGCATTTACACACACACAACATTAAATCAAGACACAATGAAGTTAGAGGCCAAAGGTTGAGCCTAGATACAGAGCACAGCTATGTGACCCTTACCAGACATGTACAAAGCTATGGTTAGGCACCAATTACAGTGCTGTACTGTAACTAGTCACTGGTGTCTGTCACTGTCCATGTGATCAAACATCACATGCTCAACAAACCCCAAACAAACTATCCAAGATATAGGTTGGTGACAACTATCACATGGTTGAAAGGTACACAGAACAGGATCATGTAATGCCAGCTATGTGGGACACATGATACAGACAGCGGGTCACCATGCGAACCATGCACACCACTGTCACAGGGTGAACACTGTCATGATGTCATGTCTGACAAACATGTACAGTCACGTACACAAAAGCTTGAGATTGTGAGGCACCCTTCTATTTGACTTGCATCCACGTATGCCTGTGACACACAGACACAACAGCAACTCACATGACAAACACAAGCTGATGTGGCAGCTAAATATCATGCAAACAAAAATATGAAGTGTCTGCGTTGTACAAGACTCAGATACAGTAGATTTACAAACATTAAATTACCACAATGCACATTCTGACACACAGTCCAACAAAGCAGTGAATATGTGTGGACATAACATGTCTTAACCCAATGATCCCCAAGCCTCAATGTTGTGATGGGCCAGGGCACGAGTCAGGGGTTCACGTGGGTGGACGGCGTCCATCCACTATTTTCACAGGGTGTACGCCGTCCACCTGGCCATGAATTTGGGCCACAATGAATAATGTGCTGAACTCGTCCCGGTGTAATTTCCAAACACCGGGACACTTTCAGCAGCGTCTGCACGTTGTCTGCTTCCCATCTTCAAGAAGCAACAACGTGCAGGTGGGGACGGGGCTTTCTCATTTAAGACTCCTGCTGGGCCCATAACAAAGGCCGAATTTGAGGGGTCATCAGACCTCCTTTTGTTCGAGTCTCTTGGCTGGGAGCAGTCAGGGGCCTCACACCTGATGCAAATGAAGCGGAGGGGAAACAAAGGCTCACACCTTGTTAGCACTTCACACATACTGAAGAGAGGCAGCTTTTCACTTTGTTCAGTCCCTTTTTAGGAGATATGCATGCACTGTAATAATGTCAGATGTGTTGGTCTTTCACAGTATTTACACAAAGGAAATTGCATTTATATAGAGCTTACTACACCTGAGGAGGCGTTGAAATAATTTAAGTATCACTATTTTTTCTTGTATAGCCCTACTCATCCCAATGCAGGGTGTCAGAGTGCTTTACATCAACCTGTGCGTATTACATGTACAATAAATGATATACTATTGTAAATGAGTGTACAGGATGTGGTACATAAAACTGGGGGACTGCAATATGTAGAAGTCCCATATCATCTTCCATAGCTCACAGTGCTGTTAGCCTCGCAATGCGCTCAAATGTACACATGATAGACCTGCAAAACATATATGTGAGGGCTTTAGATATGATGCCTCTTCTTGTGATGCCACTTCCTGTAAAGTTGTGGCTTGTGATGACACTTTCTATGATGTCAATTCCTGTAATAGCATGTGCGATGCCATGCGCCGTGATGTTGTGCGGGGTGATGTCACGCGCCATGATGTCGCGCGCCATGATGTCACGCGCCGTGATGTCACTTGCATACTGCCTAACTAGGTTAGTCCCCCACTTCTTTTTTGAGGACTTGTGCCCTGTGATGGGCCTCACAAATAGTGTGTTGTGTGCCCCTCAAGCTTGGCTCCTCATGGGAGTATGAGCTATCAAGTCCAATGCCTAAAATGTCATGTTAATCACTGTCCCCACACATTTAATGCAGCAGAACATAAAGATTTTCACTACTGTCTGCCCTGCTGACCGATTAGTGGAGGATGCGTTAGCCGCATCCGAACCGTGTCGGATGCATCCTTTGGCTGTTGGCTGTAATGGTGAACGATGCTGGTGAGTAATCAATGGACCCGTCAGCCGCATCCGAACCGTGTCGGTCGCATCCTTTGGCTGTTGGCTGTAATGGTGAACGACATGGAGGAGTATTCAATGCATGCGTGAGCCGCATCCGAACCAAGCCGGACGCACCCATTGGCTGTTGGTCGTCATGGTGAACGACGCGGGTGAGTATTCAATGGATGCGTGAGCCGCATCTGAACCGAGCCAGATGCACCCATTGGCTGTTTGTCGTCATGCTGACAGACACGCATTTCGTTTGGTCTCCGAATCACGTGCAATCCGAATCGGTTACCTGCCATCACCAATGTATCAAGCTCAATAGTGTTCTGATGCAGATATTTTGAACGTCGCGGTAGGCGTGTCCGATGCTAGCAATGTTATGGATTGGACAAATTTGGATAATGCGAACGGCTTGGACCTATCGCTTTGGATGCATGGAACTGAGTCTGCCTATGCTGCACACATATAAGTCTGTCTGTTCCCTAGAGACTTCACTTGCCTGCACTACCTGCAACTTACCTGCACCTCCCCATCTCTCAGCTGCTGTCTCTACATCCTCTGTGAGCTACCATGGCACGTTCTGTGGAGAGGGCCCATGCATTCACAGAAGAGGAGAACCAGGCCCTGCTGGACAGCCTCATTCCACAGTACAGGCAGCTGTATGGCAAACCAGGGGAGCAGGTGAGTGGTGATTACACTACCTTTTATTGGACTTGTGTAGACACATGCACTACTAGCATTGGGATTCCTAAGGGCAAGCATGCAAACATAGTTCATGTAAGTTTTACAGTGTGTACATTTGTGTTCTGGACAGGTACAGTGCTGTATAAGTGTGTGTACTGGGTTTGACTTCTCATCACTGTTATTATGGTTTTGAGGGATAATTGCACACAGGACAACTGCCCATGATGACACTCGCCTACCCCTTAGACATACTTGCCATTCTGACCATGACCTAAGTGTACAAGTGTGTGATGCAGAAACATGTAGCATGTGGAGTAATGGTGTGTCACCATGTCATCCTTACAGGTCGACTCCCATCAGAAGGCAGAGATCTGGCAGACCATCGTCCGGGCAGTCCGATCCATGGGGGTCTTCAAACGCCACACCCGCCCCTGCCAGAAGAGGTGGCAGGACCTCCGTGGCTGGACACGGAGGATTGCAAGGGTCCAGCTGAAGCTGTCACCTCCTCGCAAAAGGGGTGGATGACGGAGCCTGACCCCCACATGCTACGGATACTGGCAGTGTCCTTCCATGATCTGGATGGGCAGTTGAAGGCCAGACAGCAGAAAGGAGGGTGTGAGTATGTGCCAGTTTTCAGAACTATGTTTAACATGCATGTTGCACTCCCTCAGCCTGCTACCCCTCTCACAGGTCATCAGTCTGCCAAAACAACACTTCTGTCTCAAAAGTCTCAAAATGTAACTATGCCCCATGATCATTTGATGCCCAGGTGTGCCCCTTTCCGTCTGTGACATGTGTGTCACTTAGGTCCTGTGTATTGGCTGTAGTCCAATGTTCATGTGATCAGCACAATATACAACATGTGCATGGAGTTGACCATCATGAGCGATGTAATTGGCAGACATGTGTCAGCACATTGACTGATGTGCAGAATGTTGATATTGGTGCACACAGTTGTGCGTAAACAATGCTATACATCCGGGCAGCAGGTGAGACCAATGTGGATGCCTCAGACAATTCATCTTGATCATTGTGCCAAACGTATTGTCCCAGACATAGTGCTCAGTGTAATCACATGTATCACATGGACCAAGGACAGGTATGTCAACTCAGGCCATCCAAGACACTGGCACATTACAGGTTTGTGTCAGGCAACACTTTCACCATTCAAATGTGAGAATCCATGGGTCAGACTCTGTGACAGCGAGTACATGTGCCAATCTTTGAAAGACACAGGTGGTCAATGTTGGAAACCTGGCCAAACATCAAATGTATGTCTTTTTGTCTCACATACACAACAGTTGACATGTGTGTATCATCCCTTGACTGTGCATACTGGTGGCTTGAACATCCATGTGTATGCTGCATTACTTTCAGCTTGAGAGATGTAAAATGTGCATGTAAACACATCTCTTAGTTCACATACTTTGATGGCTAATTCGAGCAATCTGCCAAATGGTTAAAATTGTGCCTAGCACGTAAGGGACATGCATACTTGACACCTACAGATGTGGCTTAAAGCAGTAAAGACAGGATTGTGACACGCTGCTGACTGTAAACTTGAGATGCACATGTCCTGTACCAAGAGTCTGTACAGACAGTGCAGCCAGACAGGCCAGTGGCATAGTGTGCCACATGAAGGTTTGTGATGATGCAGTATTTATACTTGGAAGTGTATTGAATATTTGTCACATTGGTAACTGATGAGCTGAATACAATGTGCATGACATCCACAGTTATCACCCCTAAGCTGAGACAAGGCATTGGGCCATTCAAGTCTCACCCTGGCTGGGCCTAAAACCTTGGGGTATCCAAAGTAAGATTCAGATGTCTTCCCTGACAGCAGTGGACCAAAGACACTGGACACATGCACACAATCACTGTTATCTGTGTGAAATGAGTCATGTTATGACTATGGAAGTTTGGTGTACTGCATGCAGACCATTTGACCATTGACGTCCGAGACATAGGTGCACATCATGATGACTGGGGATGGAAGAATGTTTACCATATCACATTTCAAATGTGTGCATCCCATTTGCAGTGTCAGTTCAAGACTCCCTTGCAGGAGATGAGACAGGTATGTAATGACACAAGACCGTCAGGAGCATTACAGATCAGACCACCTGCTACATAGTGTAGTAGTTGACATAGTGGTTGTGGTATTTGACATTGATCAAACTGATGTTGCACATGACATCATGTGTCTGGGAACCATAGTTTGCTGGCAGACTGACAAGTGCCATGTTCACATATGTGTAATGATTATAAACCTGCCGTCAAAATGATGCATATGCCTGCTCTGTGATGTGTTGTAATGATACTCATGTGTGAAATCTATGCAGATGACTCATGTGAACCTCTTTCTCATCCTTGTTCACAGCATCAGCACCGGCTACTGGAGGAGGCAGTTCCATGGACCAAGGGGAAGCGGCTAGCCAGACTGGTTCCAGTGTGGAGGAGGAGGAGGGACCAAGTGGCACGGAGGGTGAGGGGAGCCACACTGAGGGCAGGTCAGAGACTTCGACAACAACCGAAGACCACTCCAGCTCAAGTGATGACTCCCTTGTGGTGGTGGGTGTTCACAGATTGGATCTCACAACATCGGAGTCTGCCCCCACCACCACCACCAACATCTCCACCCTCACAGCTGCTCCCATTCAGAGTGTCCGTGGACACTCCCGTGTTAGGGAGCATGCCTCCTTCGGGCCAGGCACCGCACCCCCTGCATCAGTCTCCCCTGCTCCCCTGAGTGTGGAAGCCGTGGATTTACTAAAGCAGATCCATGTGGGGCAGACATCCATGCTGAATGTCCTCCATGCACATACCAGTCTTTTGACACAATTGGTGTCATACATGGAGGGCATCTCATCAGACATGTCTGCCCTACAGAGATCTAATCAGGCCATGGCCTCCTCACTGACGGCAGCAGTGTCCCTCATGCAGCAGTCCCTCACCCCTCCTTCCTCTGCCCCATCCACAGTCCCCACTACCCTACCTGACCCAAGCACACTCAAACAGGCATGTGCACACACAGCAACAGACACATGCAGCACACAAACACCCAAACAAAAGTCAAAACACACACGCACGTACACTCAGGGGACTGACATCACACACACCGGGGAGAGGGCAAAAAAAGACAAACACACATCCACAGCCACTCCGCATTCCACAGCTACCTCGTCCTCCACAACCCCTACCCTTGACTGTCCTGAAACCCCCTCTTCCCAGCGGGTCTTCCTCTGTGACCTTGGCCTCTTCCCCACTGAACCATCTGACAACCCTCACAAGGGGAAGAGGAAATCCCACAACACAGAGAGGAGATCCACACCTGCCCGCACACCCTCCCCTAAAAGGAAGACCCCAGAGGCCCCCATCCATACATCCCCCCGATCTGCAAAGTCAAAAACCCCACCACCACCCCACAAAAATCACTTCCCCCACAAAATCCACTTCCTGACGGTCCCTGGCCCCCCCCTCCCAAAGGGCACACCTCAGCCCTGTCCCTGTTTTCCCCACCCACAGTTACACAATCCCCAAGAAGGTCAAGCCCTCCCCCCTACCACAAGCACTTCCCCTCCAACAGCATCCCCTTCAGTCTGTTCCTGACACTGCAGTGAATCCCCCACCCCCTCAATCTGGCCAGTCCACTGCAGTGGCCCCCCTCAATCTGGCCAGTCCACTGCAGTGGACCCCCACACAACACAGGATCCCATCCCTCCCAAAACCCAAACCAGTACCCCCTAGTCCTGTCCCTGTGGTGCCTGGCATGCCTCCATAGATGCTCCTCCGAGGGGAGGTGTCCCCTTGTGGTTGCAGTGCAGGCAAGCGATGGAGGGTGATTAGCCCTGACCCCATACAGGACTCTTACAATTGGACTGGCCATTGGCCTTTAATTTTTTTGGAGGAAGAATTCTCATTTGTGAAATGTTGAATAAAGCATGTTAAGTTCTTTTAACTGTTGCTTTCGGTGTCCCACAACTTGGTAATAAGTCAACTGGCATTAATGTGCTAATATTGTCGTGGGTATACAATGATGTTGTGATGTCATGGACTGCATGTGGTCCATGGCATATGTGACCTATTACAGTATGTATCTGAGTCCTCATTGTCTACATTTGCAGGGTGTCATCATCCACATAATTTTGGCCCATGAGGGTGACATGCATTTACCAACCTACCACCTTTGACTTACACTTTTGCACATAGGTCGTGCTGACATTGGTAGACATTGTGCAAGTCTTTCAAAGTTCAACCGTCTAGGATAGACATGCAGTATAGCGCTGTGATGTGCAACAAGTCAGCTGTCTCATCAGTACAACTGGGTACACATGAGGTTTGACTACTTGGAGACACCCATGTACACAGGCTGATGGAACCAAAGTATTATGTGACTTGTAAGTGTCGGAGCCATGTCTGAGTCTCCTTCTGACATGGTAGACCCCTGCCAAGAACAAGCTTGCCACACCTGGCCTTCCACTGTAGGGAATTCCCCTCATGGCAGTGTGTTTATCTGCGACATATCCTGAGCCCATGGTGTGTGTGAGGTGAGCAGGAAAATCCATCTTCAAACCCCCTTTCCTACAAAGACTCAAGTCCCTGCAGATGTTCCTGTTTGAGAAGCTTTCTGTCGGCTGACTAGTCCAGTGCTTTCTCAACCTATTGTGAGTTATGCCAGCCTGTTTTTGTCTGGCTACATCATGTTGATTAAGTGTTTTGTCTGTGTGTGCTTTGACTTCATGTATTCACCCACACCACTCATGTAATTGGGCATAAGTATTTTGTGTGGGTTGTGATTTGTGCTTGACCAATAATGTTGTCCTTTTGAGCTATGCATGATGCTGTACCTGGTCACACCAAGCTGGCATAGAGCTGCAGTGATGTATGTGGTTTGGCTCTGTGCGACATGTGTTGAGCAGAATGGAGTGTTGGTGCACAGGTGTGTAGTGTGTCCATCTGTCATGCAGACGCCACTGGAGCCTGTGTCACTTCTATGCTCTTCATTGGCACAGAGGGGAGTGATAGTAACTTTATTGGTGCACCCTAACTGCAGGTGTGTTTAGCAAGGTTGATGTTGCATGTGCTGAGCTGGCACACACAAGGGTAGAGTTGATGGAGACTGGTGTATCAAAGATATGCGTGGAGTGTAGACTCCTATGTGATGGCAGCAGGACTATTTGAGATGGTGTCAGGAGGTGTGGTGTGTGACTTCAGTTCATTGTTATTTGTTGTGTGGGGGACATGGAGTGTGCACATTCTCCCTATGTGAGTGCTTGTCATGCGGGGGTGTGAATCCGAGTATGTGAGCTTGATTTAGTGCTTCCACCCTGCACAAGGTGTGGTAGAAATATGTGGATGTGATGGGGGATATCCCACCGGAGAAGGTTGTATTGTGGCATGTGATGAGAGATGTGGTCTGTTGCACTAATGTGCAATTTGACTGTAACTGGGCAGTTCTGGAAGAGTGATGTTTGTTGATACTGTGCATATGTCCATGGGCATATTGGTTATGGAAGTCATATGTAGATGTGACAGGGCAACATTGAGAGTGGATTCGTGAATGTGAAGGTATGTACACCAGTGATGTGATCATTTGTGCTGGATGGTGAAATGTGAGGTGTTATCCAGTTGTAGTATGTTGTGCTTGAATGTGTGTATGCATATTTTCTGCAAGTGACAATCTGCTGTTTTGGGGGATTACGCGGTGATATGCAAATGACTGAGTACACAGCCATCGCACTATGTATGTGTGTTGTTGTGAGATGTGGTGATGTGTGGAGTGTGCATGTCAGGGTGTGCTGTGATGCTGCACAGTGTGGCATGAGTACAGTCCAAGGCATCACTGAGTGTGCGGCTGGTAATGAGAGTGTTCCATCTGACATGTAACGTTTGTCATCTGCTGATGAGGGAATGTGTACTCTACATTGTGTGCATAGCATGTATCTGAGAGATGTTGTGTACATGGTGATGGAGAGTGGTGCTGCGAGTGTCGGTGTGGATGTGATGAGGGCCACACACGTATGTTTGAATATCTTGGGTTGTAATGGTATGTGTACTGGGCTGGAGCTCATGGGGCAGACATGCTTCTCCATCTAGATGCACCAGAGGTGACTTATGACATGCTTGTGTGTTTGTAAGTTATGAGAGCTGGACATGTAGTGTGACATGGTTGTTGGAGGGATTATTCCTGCATGTGTTGCTTTAATGCACAACTTGTGTTGAAGTTGAGATGTGCATATGTGTAGATCATGTGCATGTGTGGGCAGTGAGAATTCCCAGAGGGAATCTGTAGCTGTGTCACGTATCTGCTGAAGCTTGCTGTCTGCCAATGTATGCTCATGTATGCTTTTTGTGATGGTCACCGTCAGTACACTGGTGTGTGCAGTACCTATTCACATCACAGGAGGAGTAGCTTCCACCTAGCCTTGGCTTGTGTGAGTCATGGGGTATTGTCCCCTCAAGTGAATATGCATGTATGTGTGTTGATATGCCACCTGTGCTCCAACTAGTCCAGCTATGCATCCATGAACTTCCCAGTAGACTACACACACGTGGGTAATCATGGCATTGTGACTTTGACTGGCCAGGGTGTGGGGGTACCAGGAGAGTGGAGTCATTGTGATGACATCCCTGGTTGTGCTGAGAACAAGAGCCTGCACTGTGAGCAAACTCACATGTGACACTGAAACATTTCACCCAGTTCCATTTGTGTTTGCATCATCAGCATGTTTGAATCTGTCATCTGGTTTGGCAAGTGTGGGCACTTGTAGGTGTCAAAGAGTGCTCCCACTCAGCACATTGTACCCTGCCCTGGAGCCTGAGGGTAACATGTCGTATGTGTAGGTCTCCTTGACAGATTTCAGGATTCAGAGACAGTGTTCAAGTGCCAAATGTGGCCAATGCATATTCCATTCTGCACATTTACTCCATCCTCACCGGATGTACACATCTCCCATGGCTTGTGACTAGCTATGTGTATTGGGTTTGTGAGCCACAGATTGAGCCTCCCCCGGCGTTGTCACCAGTGCAGGCAGATTATCTTACACATTTGGCTGTGCATTGGAGCCTACAAACCCTATTGTTGTATCCTCTATCTGGTGACTCATGTGTCTTCCAAGTCTTCTGCAGTACACACTCTGCATTGGCAAAATGGTATTAGTAATGAGCTGCACATACTGTAGCTTTTGTAGCTAGATGCAGAGTTGCTGTGAAAGACATGCAACTAAGTTGACAGTGTACATGTTCTGATCTTGAGTTGTGTGCAACGCCCCCAGGCCACACATGGTGACTGTCTCCTACATTGGTGTTGGTCCATGCTTTTCTACGCAGCAAGTAGGAATGTGGTATACACGTGTAGCGCTGACAGCTGTGACACAACCACTTCTGGTTTGTTGTAGTGGGAGACTCATGATTCTATTTTGTGTGTCTGTGTACTTGTGTGGTGTTGAGGCCAGTCTCCTCTGTGCTTCATTGTACACCCACTCATCACAATGTCATCATTCTGTGAGTGGGTGTACTCCTGTTGCTCTGCAGGGTTTGATTATGTGTTGTGAGTGGCAGATGCAGTGACTTTAAGTCACATACATATGTGTGTCTGTCACCTCCTGTTCCACCATCAGATGTGTGTTTGTCTTACTATGTGGCTTGTTGGGTGTACCTACCTGATGGTGAGATTCCCCCATCGGTCATAACCAACAGGACATTGATCCATGGTTGTATTGGTATCACAATGATGGCTGGTCAATCATGGACTCATTGTCATACATCCAATGGTCCACGCTGTCATGGTGGCTTCTGCAATGTCACCTGTCAAGGGAGGTTTTGATGGGGCACAATGCTGCTGATCAAGGGGTGTGGGGTTTAGACTGGCCAAATGTGACTTGGCTCCTGGCAAGACCCTTACCTCCAATGCGGCCTCCATGCACCATCCAGGCCCTGGGAGTCATGTTTGGGTATGTGAGATGACAGTGCTGCTTGCAAGGCACGTGACACAGTGCGCAACAGTGAGTCTGCTCCAAAGTCTGACCCCATCCTCAGTTTGCATCTTAGCGGTTCAGCAGACAAGATACTGGCACCACAGTGGTGTGGGCTGGTGTGGACTGTGGAAGTGAGTCTGCCTCTTGATGTGGTATTTGGTGGTCCCCCATGCTTGGGCCGCATGTGACTCTCGTGCACCCGCTCATCAACCAATGGCTGACTGCCCACATTGCCAATCAAAGCCCCATATGGAAGACTTCATGATTGGACTCAACACACATACGACTCTGTGTAGTTCAGCCCCCCATCGTGTGTGTTGACCCAGGCTAAGCCAACTTCCACACTCACACACATGTTGTGTTTGTTCTGCAGTGGGTGACTGGTCGGTTGTCTTTGTGCATCTTCCCCCGTGTATTTCACCTGTCTTTGATGGACATTGAGTGGATGGTGTGCTTTGTTTCTTTCTCTACTGGCCCTGGGCCTCCTGCATCTCCACTCTGCACATTCCTTAGGTTTGCCAGTTAACGTTGCTGCCACAGTGTGGTACTAAATCTGATCATAAACATGGACTTTGGTGATTGAATCCTTTGTATTTGCCTGCTGCGCGTACTCCGAAATGTGGCTGTTGATGCATTTTGGATGGTCACATGTCACATTGTCCTATGAGAGATTGCTGGGAATGTTACCCCCCCAAAGCACAGATTGGCTGCACATGGCTGAGGGTATGTCCCCCCCAAACAAAGTTTGCCTCAACAGATCTGCGGGTGTTTGGCCCACATCCCCCACTTTCTCACTACATTGCTGGGGGGTTAGCCCCCAACCTCCTTCTTGCTTACCATGCTGGGGGGTTGAGGCCCACATCCCCCACTTTGTCACTACAGTGCTGGGGTGGTTTGCCCCATACCACAATATGGGTAAACATTGCTGGGGGTTTGCACCCACAACCCCAATATGGCATGACAATGGTGGGAGTTATGGGCATCCACCCCCCTATGGGGTGGACAATGCTGGTAGTGTTAGGCATCCAGCCCCCTATGGGGTGGACAATGGTGGGAGTTATGGGCATCCACCCCCCTATGGGGTGGACAACATTGGGAGTGATGGACATACACCCCCCTATGGGGTGGACAATGCTGGGATTGTTAGGCATCCACCCCCCTATGGGGTGAACAACTCTGGGAGTGATGGGCATCCACGCCCCTATGGGTGGACAACGCTGGTAGTGATGGGCATCCACCCCCCCTATGGGGTAGACAAGGCTGGGAGTGATGGGCGTCCACCCCCCTATGTGGTAGACAATGCTGGTAGTGTTAGGCATCCACCCCCCTATGGGGTGGACAATGGTGGGAGGGATGGGCATCCACCCCCCTATGGGGTGGACAACATTGGGAGTGATGGACATACACCCCCCTATGGGGTGGACAATGCTGGAAGTGTTAGGCATCCACCCCCCTATGGGGTAGACAAAGGTGGGAATGACTGGCATCCACCCCCCTATGGGGTGGACAACGCTGGTAGCGTTAGGCATCCACCCCCCTATGGGGTAGACAATGGTGGGAGTGATGGGCATCCACCCCCCTATGGGGTAGACAATGCTGGTTGTGTTAGGCATCCAACTCCCTATGGGGTGGACAACGGTGGGAGTGACGGGCCCCACCCCCTATGGGGTGGACAACGCTGGTAGTGTTAGGCATCCACCCCCCTATGGGGTAGACAATGGTGGGAGTGATGGGCATCCACCCGCCTATGCGGTGGACAATGCTGGTAGTGTTGCCATTCACCCCCAAATGGGGTAGACAATGGTGGGAGTGTTAGGCATCCACCCCCAATGGGGTGGACAATGGTGGGAGTTATGGACATCCACCTCCCTATGGGGTGGACAATGCTGGTTGTGTTAGGCATCCACCCCCATATGGGGTAGACAACGTTGGTAGTGATGGGCATCCACCCCCCTATGGGGTGGACAACACTGGGAGTGTTGGGCATCCACCTCCCTATGGGGTGTACAACGCTGGTAGTGTTGGGCATCCAGCCCCCTATGGGGTGGACAACGCTGGGAGTGATGGGCATCCACCGCCCTATGGGGTGGACAACTCTGGGAGTGATGGGCATTCACCCCCCAATGGGGTGGACAATACTGGTAGTGTTAGGCATCCACCCCCCTATGGGGTCGACAAATCTGGTAGTGATGGGCATTCACCCCCCTATGGGGTGGACAACGCTGGGAGTGTTAGGCATCCACCCCCCTATGGGGTGGACAACACTGGGAGTGTTAGGAATCCACCCCCCTATGGGGTGGACAATGCTGGGAGTGATAGACATACACCCCCCTATGAGGTGGACAACGCTGGGAGTGTTAGGCATCCACCCCTATGGGGTGGACAATGCTGGTAGTGATGAGCATCCACTCCCCTATGGGGTAGACAACGGTGGGAGTGATGGGCATACACCCCCCTATGGGGCAGACAACGCTGGTAGTGTTAGGCATCCACCCCCCTATGAGGTGGACAATGGTGGGATTGATGGGCATCCACCCCCCTATGTGGTGGACAATGGTGGGAGTGATGGGCATTCACCCCCCTATGGGGTGGACAACGCTAGTAGTGTTAGGCATCCACCCCCCTATGGGGTGGACAATGGTGGGAGTTTTTGCCATCCACCACCCCCCTTGCCTCTACATTACTGCAAGAATGCCCCCACCCCAATATTGACTGTGGTTTCTCACAAGCTGTGTATTATGTTGCCTTTCGCGGGGTACTGACGTTTTTGTGTGTGGTAGGTGTCTGACTTACCGTCTGTGACGAACGCGTCGGTTAGTGTTGTAGTATCGACTGTAGGCGTACAGTATAGGGATGACATGCGCGATAGGATACATGGCTGCACCATCTCGTTCGCAGGGATCGTGTTGTGGCACGAATCGGAGCCGACAGACTCCCCTTCCGGATGCTCTGACGTGCTGGAGATGGCGAGCTTTTCGGCGCCTAGGAAGTGCGCATCATATTTGGCCGGCCGAAATCTTATTGGGAAATGCCTCCGGACGACTCGATTCAGCATTTACGAAGCCTACTCGTAAGGAAAATGGAGCCAGAATCTGAGCGTACGAGTCATTCAGAAATTGGAGAATTTTGCGCATCGTACTTCGTTGTTTGGATGGCCCGGCTCCCGGGATGAGTCGGTCAGAAGGTAAGGCTACGGATGGCTCTGGGAGGGCCTTCTGGACGAGATCGGAATCGGGCCCTAAGATGGCTATAGAGACTTTCCAGCTGGAATATTCGTAGGTTAACAGGAAAAGTACAGGCTATTTATCAATATAGATTATGAAATGTTTTTCTCTATTTTAACATGTTACTGTAGGCTCTGTACACCAGCTTTTAACTGAGTAAATCAATAAGTTTGATTTTAAAATATCAGTGTTTTATTGTCATCACATTCTCACATCTGCTACTCTTCCAAAATGACCGACCCTGTCTCACAATTCTTTCATCACAATCCAATGTCAAAGATACTCATCAAATTCTAGTCGGATCCACCAAAAGACAGGGTTCCCTAGATTTTTTTATGATGCCGCTTAAAGCTATAGTATCACTGTGATAGTGTAGTCATGCCTATGAATAGGATGCCCATAAAATTCCAAGGATGGACGCCTTAATCCTAAAATGTCCTCAATTTTCTTAACAAGGCCATTATATGAAATGACCACTATATATTATAGACTGCTCACCACTGTGAACATAAATCCCACAAGAGGATTTGTCAGATGAGACCACTCTATTCCAGGCTTGTCTTAAAGTTTAAAAGACAGATGCTAGGAAAAAGAGAAACAGTATATCCAGGGCGCACCCCAATGTCTAGAATTGCCATAATAGGCTGAGCAAGAATCTCTTAAGCCCATTATGTGTTAGAGAGAGTCACTTTTTGCAAGGGTGACCACAATCTCTAGACTGCCTTCGGAATTTAACATGGGTTATTTTGTTTGGCTTATGCAATTTCTGGAAGTACAAGCTAAAGAAATATGTGATTTCTGCTTAGTCCATAAAAACTGTTGAAGCAGACTATTGATAGATTTCAAGAAACTAAGGCCTTATTCCGATGTCAGGCGGAAGGCCCTCCGACAGCTCGTCGGTGGCGGTCCGCCCGACATCTGCTGCTGCGGTCCGACCACCACATTATGATGGGTGCGTTCGGAGGCAGCAGGCGGAAGGACTGACCAACACCTTACGACAGGCTCAAGGACCCCGTCGGACCTTTCGGATGGACAGTAATCCCTACAATAGGGGCGGTGTCTGCTCAGGCACCGCCGTAAGGATTACAGTGTCCCTTTCCATCTGCTTGTCTATGGCGGTCCGTTCGCCATAGAAAAGCAGACAAAAGGTGACTTTGAGGGCCCCTAGCAGGGTCCCCATCCCCCCTGGCCTCCGCTACGGGGCTTTGGGGGCACCTGTGGTACCCCCCTAAACATCTCTGCATTGTGTGGCAGGCACCACATGGTGTTTAAAAAGTGTATCTTTCCTATTGTGGCTTGTGCTGTAGCCAGCAGCACAAGCCTCAATAGGAACTATACACTTTTCGACCGCCATGAAGGCGGTCGCATCATTATTAGGGAAGTGGGACCTCTGAATCCTTATGGGCTGGTCCATTTCCTTAATTATGCCGGTCGGACGCTCGTCCAACTGGCATCGTAATGATGCCCTAAGAGGAAGTGTAAGTGTTAACATAGAGAAATACAAATTTATGATAGCGGCAAATCATCTTGATTGTAGGTACCCTTCCCCACCAAGACAAATATTAGGGAAACCAACTTTCAGACATTTTGGAAAGTTTGGATTCAACCTCATTAAGATTCTTTTTAATGGTATCTTTAAAGGAATTAGAGTAAAGAATTCCTAGACATTTAATGCTGTTAGGATTCCATGTGAAACTGATGTCTTTAAATAACTCAGGGAAAGAGTACATATTCAGGGGCAGAACTTCCAATGTGTCTATGTTAAGTTTTTAACCCGATACAGATGGATATTCATTTAATAAGCTGAAGAATTCAGTAGTTGTAGTTTGAGGATCAGAAACAAAAAGCAAAATATCGTCTGCATAGGCTGTAAATTTAATCTCTATGTCCTTATGTTTGAAACCAGAAAAGAGAGGGGATTTACGGATTTTGTCTACAAATATTCCAAGAATAATATAAATAATAGAAGGGATCATGGGCAACCTTGCCTAGTGCCTCTATGTAAGGGAAAATACTGTGACTGCTTGCCATTAACTACTATAGAGGTGGAAGGGGCCGTGTATAGTAAACTAATATAATTAAAGATGAGGGGGCTAAAAGCATGCCATTTCAATGCACCACACATGAAGTCCTAGTTGACACGATCGAATACTTTATCCACATCAAGAGTGAGAGCTGCTATAGGAGTTGCTAGCTTACAGGCCATATGGATGATATTGAGGAAAGTTCTGGAATTATCAGAAATGTGCCTCTCTTCACAAACCCGCCTGTTGATTACCAATTAAGGGGCCGATTCCGATCTCGGTCGGAGGCGCACCCAATACCATTCGGTCGGGAAAAAAGCCATGCGAAAGCCTGTTTCCCGACCGAACCGTACGCGGGTCCGGCCGAGCGAGTACGATGCGAGTCGCCGACCGACTCGTCCGGGCGTCCCGACAACTCCGACCGACTCGCTCGGACTCGAACCGCTCCGACCGACTCGGTCGGACCCGGTCCGCACCGCGCAATGGAGACGTTTCCCGGCCGGGTAAGTACGATGCGCGCCGCGAGCAGTCCGACCGAGCCGCGCACTCCGGCTCGTAAGAGCTGTCGGAGCCGTACTTTGGGGTCCGTGTCGGACCCCCTGTACGCGTAGCCGCGCGAGGCGCACACAGGGGGGACCCAAGGGTCCCCTACCTGTGCGTGTACGCCGCGAGCGCTCGCGGCGTACCCGCTGTAGGGGGCGCCCTTGTCCGCCTCGCACCCATTGAGGCAATGGGAGCCCGCGTACGCGTTGTACGACCGGCTCCCATTGACTTCAATGGGAGTCCGACCGACTCGTGTCCGATAACATACGGCCGCATCGTACTCGCTCGGTCGGACTGCACGGGTCCGATTCGGTCGGAAATCTCTCCGGGTCCGGCTCGGTCGGAGAAATTTCCGGCCCGAATCGGAATCGACCCCTAAGTCTGGTATAAAGTGATTAAGGCGTAAAGCAAGTACTTTTTAAAAAATCTTGCAATATATATTTATCAGAGAAATAGGCCCATAATTGCCGCATATAGATAAGTTCTTGCCTTTTTGTGGGAGTAAGCATATCATAGCTTCAGTAAAGGTGCCTATTGCTTGGCCTTCGGTCAAAAAAACTTAATAAGAAGCAATAATTTAGGAATTAAAAGATGTGAAAATGTTGAATAAAATTCAATTGAAAATCCATCAGGACCTGGAGCTTTATCTTTTGGGAGTGTGGAGATAGCCGTTTTGATCACTTTTTCAGAAATTGTGGTGTCCAAAGGTGAACGA
This sequence comes from Calotriton arnoldi, assembly GCA_963921515.1. Taxonomy (NCBI): domain Eukaryota; kingdom Metazoa; phylum Chordata; class Amphibia; order Caudata; family Salamandridae; genus Calotriton; species Calotriton arnoldi. The sequence continues at coordinate 1,400,288 of CAWUFW010001860.1, read as the reverse complement.
TCCACTTTTTGATCAGGTGGTTTAGGAATAGAATTAAAGAAACTATCTATATCTTGTTTAGTGGGGGAGTTTTCAGAGGTATATAATTTAGTGTATTATTCTGTAAAACACTCCAAAACTTTAGAATCATTAGTGTGTCTAGTCCCACAGTTGTCAGTGATGACAGTTATCCTAGATTTCTGCTTCTTTACTTTGAGATAATTTGTCAGTAGCTTGCCAGACTTATGTCTACCTCCATAAAATGTTGCATTTATTTTGAGAAGGGCACTCTCAGCGTACTGCTTATTATGTAATTTAGCCTGAATTAATCTGGATAAGGTATGTGGTGTGTTGGAGGAAAAATATTCATGTTCTTTTTAAGCAGATTTGAGGATTCCTTTAGGGCGTTCTTCTTCTTACTTGCGACATAGTCGATGATGAAGTGTCTAGATGCAGCATTAAAAGCATCCCATATAAAATTCACTTGTGAGCCAAAAGATAGAGTAATTGAAAAAAATCATTAACAAAATTTGTAAATTGGTCAATAAATAACTTATCTGGTAGGAGGACATTATTAAATCTCCATCTATTAGAAGGAGGTTTATTAGTTGGAATATCTAAATCCACTATAACAGGAGCATGGCCTGATATAAGGATAGATCCTATCTCTGCATAAAACATAAACTGGAGAACATGCTGCATGAAGAATAAATAGTTTATACTAGAATGTGAATAATGCACAAGAGAATAGAAAGTGAACTCCAAAACGTCAGGGTGGGAAACTGTCCAGGCATCTAATAAACCCCTGGATGTTATTAATTTCTGAAAGGCTTTCTGCATATTATTGGGATATATCGGGTCTGGGAATGACGATCCGAAAAAGGGTCCATTAGTTGATTACAATCACCTCCAACTATCAGGTTATCTAGTGGATACAATGATAAGGTAGAAGAAAAGTGCTCCCAAAATTGTGGTTCAACACCTGTAGGACCATAAACATTACAGATGGAGAGCTGAGTATCATTAGTCTATATTCCATAACTTTGCTTAAAATCTGAAAATGTAAAGATTTATGAAACAGTATCCCACCCAATGATGAAGTAAACAGTCAATATTTGTATCTTTAAGGTGTGTTTCTTGCTAAAGAGCAAGTTTAATTTTGAAAGATGAGTAAGCACCCTCTGCTTTTTAACAGCATTACGTAGTCTTTTTACATTCCAAGAGACAATGCTTACACTATTCATTTAGGAGGCATAGGGAACAGATAGAAAACAAAAAGAAAAACAATCTATAGACTCTATAAAGTTTAAGTGAAGTGACAGAATGAAATTGATGGGAATATAACAAGACATGATTGCATTTTTAAGAACAGCCTGCATTAGAGTAAAGGAAAGAATAAAGAAAATGGGGAAAGGGATGAAAAAAGAAGAGAAAGGAGAGAAAACGGAAGTGAGTGGGGAGATGAGAGGGCTCCCCCTTGATATAAAGAAAAAAAAGATGACAAAAAACCAAACAGCTTTAGTGATAATAACAATAGAAAAAAGAGAAGTAAGGCTTGATGAGGGAGGGGGAGAAGCAAGAAATAAAAGGCAGACAGAGACAAAACGCCAGAGGATAAAGAAGTAATACAATAATTAAGGGGGGAAACACATTGAAGAATAAATATAAACAAGCAGAAACTAACAGCTAGCATTTGCACTTACCAACAAGAAAATGAACATTGAACTGCTAACAGAACATGAAGACAATGGAAGACGCAACACCAGAATCCAGTATAATGAGAAGAGTGTGAAACCTCCAAAAGAAGAGAACAATCCAAGGTTTAGGAAATCTGGAAAGACAAGAACAAGTCAAGTCTTACTGAGTTTCATAGCTTCACCCTAATGGGTATATATGAACTGTTTCAGGTCTGATGGATTGTCAAATGTAGTTGTTTTGTCTTTATAGGTGACCTTAAAAAACAAGGATGGATAAGACCATAGCGGGCGTTCATAGATCTTAAGGCTGGTCTCAACTACAAAAATGTATTCCTTCGAGTGGTGGCAGCTCAAGAAACATCCTGATTGAAAAAGACATTGTGCCCAGAGCAAAACATTTGTTTATGTTCTTTCGCAGCTGACAAAACTTTCATTAAGTCAGAGTATTGTAAGAAGAGGGCTATAACCCCTCTTGGTCTGGTAGATGTAGAAGTGTGTGCTGAACCAATGCGGTGAGCCCTTTGGATATTGAGGTCAGATAAATCAGGCAATCCAACAATTTTGGGAATATGTGTTTTTAAAAATGTAATCATATCTTGCCCTTCAAACCTTCCAGAATACCATAAATGCAGAGGTTATTCCGCCTGTTTCGATTTTCTAAATCCTCAGACTGTTGTTTGAGCACACTTACTTCTCTGGTTAAGGTCTTCCACTTTGGCAATAACGTACTGGGCATCACTAACACGCTTTTCCGTCTTGGTGAGTCTGGAATCGAGGTGAGACCATTTATCCTCCATTCTTTGCAAAACCGCATTTGTTTCACCACAAATCGTTTAATATGTTTAAGTTCATCCATGATAACCTCCAGCGTTAAAGGAAGAGGAGATTTAGTGGGAAAGCATGGGTCTTTCTTGACTCTCTTGCTGGTGCTCCCACCAGATTCCTTGTGAAAATTAGTGTTGGAAGCAGAAGGCGCAGCGGCCCTTGAAGGCTGCATCACATCCAATGTGAATGCAAAAAAAATACAATAGCCCCTTCAAAGGCACCACCACTTGTGTGAAGAAACTTCAATTTGCTTCCAATATGCAGGCCAATGATAAAAATGTTATAAGCAGTAAGTGTGGGCAGCAAGCTCCACTCCGCCAGCAGAGTACGCAACGTTTTGCCACTCTGCTTGGAGCGCAGAGTTCGGTAAAAAACTCCACCTATGCCGGCGGAGTGGAGTTTACTGGAGTTTAGTTTACCAGTGCTTGGGTGCTTTACTTGAAGCGCAAGATGCGTCTCTCACAAGAGCTGTACTTCGTACGCTACAAGTGGCCCAACGCCACTACCATGGGCTGGTCACAAAAGACTAGAATGGTAATGTTTAATCTTGAAATGGCGCTTAAGTAAGGCATGTGTGGACGCCATGTTGCTTGAATAGAAGTAGTGTAATGCCTGGAATTTGCTGGGGAGCAGCCAGCAGGAATTCTTTTTTTTTTTTGACTGTTAGTAATTACTTTCGATCTAGTATTGATGTTGGCACATTGATTGCAACTTAATATAGTCTTTTATTGGAACTGTCAACAGCAAACAGGTGAAAGAGTGGTGTAGGTTAAAGAGCGCTGCTTAATTACTGTAGTTGTCTTCGCCATCGTGCTTTCCCCTCCTCCTGGCTGCCCAGCTGCCAAGACCCAGCATCCCAGTGAGGGACCAGCAGGAGCAGAGAGTCTGGGAGCGGAACCCGAGGCACAGTACCAATGCCATGCAGCTGCTGCCACTAGGCCACCAGTGAGGGGCCTGCTGTGCTCTCCATTGCACTTTAGAAATGCATCTTCCCCACCTGGACCATGGTTCTTTCTCTACAGCCCACTGCGGCCTCCTAGAGTGGGGAGGACCCACTCTCTCCGGCAGAAGCCCGAGGCCCTGCCTGAGGTGATGAAGATGGTGCAGCTGGCGACCGCAGTGCCCAGGCCTGGAGGGCAGCGCTGCTGGAGCCACTTCGGGGGGTAGTTGTGACTGGATGAGCCACTGCTGGGCCTGCAGCTCCCGAAGAGCCTGGGCCTGCAACCTCCACTCCAGCCCACCAGGCCCAAGCTGCCCTGAGCTCCAACAATAGCACTGCCGAGGACACGGAGAGCTAGGACAACCTGGACAATTTTCAAACCTTGGTCGCATGAGTTACCAACTTTGTACTCATTTGAATACTCCTGCAGGCACTTTGGTTAAATAATACCCATTAAGCTATATCCTCTACCCATTGCCTCATCTCAACCATATACTAACCCGCTTGTGTGCTGTCAAGGTGGCCCATTGATGTCAAGGCATCAATGGGCCGCTTGCAGGTCACCTGTGCCTCTGTGCCCTTGCCTCGGAGTCGTTACCCTGCTTCAGGAACAGAAACAAATACAGTGTTAGGTCACGAGGCAATTTAAGACTGGACATATGGGTTTCATATAGGTTTCACAGACATCCCAGACTTCTGAATGACGAGCACGGCTGAGACTGATTCTGCTGCAGCCCTTTTGTTTGTCAGGCTCTCTCCGATTTTATGTGAACACCCGAGGCGGATATCACAATCACAAATCTCATTGTAATTGGGTTTCCCGCAAGAAACACAGTACTTCTGTACAGACCCTCTTTCTTTGATGTTCTTGGTAAATCAATGATAATAATGTGTTTCAATACTCCGTCCACCCTCGTAACTCTGTGGAATTCTGCAGGGTTTTTCTGCAACTCCACCCAGGCTACTAAGCAGGTGGTGCGTGAGGTACTAGGAAAGAACAGCACCCCCAAAAGGGACCCCTGAGGCATATAAATAAAAGGTCGTCCACTCAAAGAAGTAATATATCAGGAAAGAAAAAAAAAGATCCAGATATGAGCAAATAAAAACATCATGGGGCACCTAAAATGGCGGCCGCAACACAGCAAAAACAGGAGCGGTGGAATAAACCAAAAAAAAGCATATACAGAATGCAATTAAGTTGGTAAACTCACTGTGCCGCTCCCTAATGCTTCTGACATCATTTCCTATTAATGAAAGGGATATGCATGCCGAGAAAGTGTTCCTCTGGCATTATAATTCTCCTCGGGGCATCAGAGGTATATTAGCCGGTGGCCATCTTCACTCCCTGCCGCGCACGCTCCCCCTCTAATGTACATTTAACAAATAAAGTGGTGGTCTTCCCAAGGACAATTGCTTTACTCTCTGCTTATTATTTTTACAAACGTCCTAGACACCAAGATCCATTAAAAATGTTTTTACAAGCTTTTCATTCTTTTTTGGATCCCTGGTGACTCAACTGTAGCTGTCAACACCATTCTTGTTAAAGCAGGTATATCAAGATTTGTCATAATATTCCTAGTTCCCAATCCTTATTCTGATTTTCTAGGTGCTCCTTGATCAAAAATCCTAGATAATTTATCTTTCCATAAAGATACGATTCATGTGTGATAATACTCCTGCATAGTATTTACACAATATACTAATTAAACCAAGTTCAAGTCTTAAGTCAAATTATGGAGACCCTTTAGAAACACATAACCAGTTTTTCTAAATTTTCATCTCTACACGTTGAAATTGAGACTGATTTACATTCCAATAGTCCACAGCCATAAAATAATAAGCTCAGACTTTGAAAATCATATGTTTTCAACATCATTTGTATAGATCAGTAACCTGAGGCTGTATCAACTTCACACAGGGCACCTGATACCATTCTAGCTTGAGTTAGAGGCAGTCAATGTGCAATTTAAAAGACATGTAATAAGTAAAGGTTACTCCTAGGTAACAATAGCTAAAGGCTCTCTCTAATGCCAGTCCATGCAGCTTCAAGGTAAAGCTTTTTTGTTCTATTTAAAAAAATCAGCACTTTAGTTTTCCATATGCTAATCTTTTTAGAAATTTTTTTCCAATGTGAATTAAATTCATTCCGGGCTTGGTGTAAACCTATCTGAGTTAATACAGTCAGGAATGGCTCAAACCAGGGACAATTGGAGTTTTCATTGTCCATGGATTGATTCATTCCTTTTGTGGGCATTAGACTCAGCCATACAAGCTAGGATGCGTTTTTATCGGGACAAGTAGGAGAATACTGGGTATTGGGAATTTTGCAGACAGATGCAGAGTTTAGAAGTTTCTGTCACAGAAATGTGAGGAAAATGTGTGATTTTAGGAAAAGTTTGAGGTTTGCAGGGCATTTTGGATAAGAACTCCCCTGGCTGTCTAGCTTTAGAAAATGTCTGGATTTGGTAGGTTTCCATGGGTTGTTGCTAGGACTGGGTGAAATTTTAATTACACAGAGGTAATCAGAGTAATTTCGGTAATTTTGTGTTACTCTTTTGATGCAAAAATTAAACAATTATGCACGTTCACATAATTATGAGTAATTCAGCACAAAACCCTACAACAGGAGCACAGCAATGAACTTAGCGAGCATGAGCAGCTGCATTTCATGTTCTGTTGCATTTATGAATGAACTTGGCAGTTGAAAAGCGCAACAACCACCTTGAGAAGCATCTCAGCGCTAACAACACTGAAACAAAAGAAAGAAACCTGTCCCTCCAGAAAAATAAACACTTAAGATTGAGTGAACAGCCTTGTTTTAAGAAGCTTTTTGAAAGTAGCAAGGCTGGCGGCTTGCTATTGAGCGTGTGGATGATTGTTCCATGGCTTTGCCATGAGAATTGCTATAGATCTGCCCCCACTATTTTGTAACCAGAACTTCAGGATAGCTGGAAGATTATTACAGGCAGATCTCGTACTCTCAGTGGCCGGTAGGAAACAAAAAAATCAAAGAGGAATTTGGGACCAGTTTGATAATAGGCCCTGTATGTCCGTTTACCAACTGGTAAGCAATGTAGCTCCCGCAAGCCACCTGTGTTGGAACTTTGAGGAGAGAGTTGAAGTACCAGTCTCACTACCACATTTTGTACCACCTGGATCAGATAATTAGGCAGGCCCAAGTGGAGACTATTGCAATAGTTAATCCTGGAGCAGTGGCGCAACGTAAGCCCATGCATCCGCCATGGTGCAGTGGGGCCCCAAGCTTCAGGGGGCCCCCTCAGCAAAAGTGGTAGGTGGTGGGCCAACTTTGCAGGGGGGACCCCCCTCAAGTTTTTTTTACACCACTGGCCTTGAGGTGATCACTGTATGAACAATCGGCTTCCTTGCTGAAAAGGGTAGATGGGGATAAAAAGGCAAACCATTATCAAACTTGACTTCATAGGGGCATATTAACAAGGGGGCGATATGAAATTATCGCTGCTTTTGCGTCCGTTTTCGGGCGAAAAGCGGCGATAATTTCATCGCCTTATCAGCAAAGACACGCTATCGCGTGTTTTGCTGACTTAGCGCCCGTTCCCAGCACGCCTAACTTTGCATCGCTAATGAGATGCAAAGTAGGCGTGGCTGTGAAACCAAACAGGGATAATATCGCGAAGGCAGCTTCGCGATATTATCAAGGAGGGTTAGCGATCTTTTAAATCGCGTTAAGTATGCCTTAATGCAGGAATTTAACGTCTGTTAAATTCCTGACTAAGGCATACTTAACATGGGGGGTGGATTCTGTGGCTAAGACCACAGGCCCTATCATCTAGGATATCGCCGTTTTCCACCATGGAAAACGGCGATATCCACGCTATCTCTGGAATTGTATCGCCTCGGCGATGCGCGTTGTTGATAACGCACTAACCGGGCGATAAATTACAGAGGTAGCCGGCGATAAATATGCAAGCGCTAAGCGCGCTTCGTAATATTTATCGCCGGGCCTTGTTAATATGCCCCCAAGTTCTTTACCACCTTAGTAGGTAAGTGGGTGCTACCATGATTGTCTGGCCACCAATCTGAGATAGAGAACTGGTTGGGTTGTTCTTCTCAAAAATTTGAAATTCCGTTTTTTGTTGTTACACTATAGGAAATTTGTATTCATCCACTTAAGAGATTCCGAAAGGCAGTTTATAAAAATTCATTCAGAGCTAGTGGAATTCTTGTCGAGGGTAAGAATCAGTTGTGCATCATCCATGTAAGACATGGTGGAGATACCAAATGATTTGATAAGAGTAATAAATGGGGACATATATACATTGCATATAGTTGGGCTAAGTGATGAGCCCTGGGGGATACCATATATAAGTAATTTCTCCTTTGATCTAAAAGGCCTCTACATGATAACTTGCTTTTGGTTTTCTAAAAAAGATTGAAGCCAGGCCAAAAAAAGACCACAAATCCCTATCACTGCCAGACGTTAAAAGAAAATATCATGACAAAATGTGTCAAAGACCGCCGACATGTCTAAAAAAATCAGTACAACATTTTATTCCACTATCTAACATCAACTTAAGGGATTCAGTTATTTCAAGGAGTACAGACTCAATGGAATGTCTAGATCTGAAACCAGCTTGAAAACAGTGAAGGTTATCTGCTTATAAGAAATGGACCATTTGGGTATTAACCAGCGTTTCCAATATTTTTACTGCCGCCGGTATTTACAAAAGACCTTTGAGTCAGGTATGGTGGGCCTATTTATGAGCCAGGTTGCAGATTGACACAATCCTTACATGTGATTTATGAAGCCACGCAACGCCGCTTTGTGTGGCCCTGAGTGGCTCCATAAATCTGGAGTAAGGCAACAACGTGCAAATCCCTGCATTGCCTTACTCTGCCGTGGGAAGGTGTTCCATGGGTGTTACCGTGCAACTCCCATGGTTTTTGATGCATTCCCAGATTTATCAGAACTGGTAGACCTGGGAAGGCGCCAAAAAGATGAACTCTCAGGTAAGACATAACAAAGAGTTACTTCCTCTTTCTCTGTGTGCTGCATTTTGGTGCACACATAGAAAGAGGAAAATGCCTCTCAGAATTGTTTTTGTGCCTTCCTGCACAAAAACAATCCTGCACGCAACGCAGGCACCCTTGCACCATGGAGTGATTGACTCAGTAAGTCATTCAAAAATGGATTGATGATCTAAATACCCTTCTTTAGCACCTGCGGGGGGCAGGGGTCTAAAGGCGTTCTAGATTTACATTGCATAATAGCCTTTATAGACAGCTTCAAGGTGATAGCACTAAACTCTGTGATAGAGGCTGCTAAAGGGCATTTTTTTCTAGAATTCTGTCATGCATTGCCAGCGGTTTAACAGAAGGAGTGAAACCAGAGCAGATAGTCATGATTTAAGCTAAAAAAATGTCGGCCAGCCTATCACAGACTTTTTGCAATAAATCGAGATCAGGAGTACAGCCATTAGGCTGAAGAAAATCTTTTGAGATTTGAAAGATTACGCTTTAATCTTTGCAACAAAGAACAGCCCGTTTGCTTCTATGATAGCTTCATGGCATTTTTTAAGGCTAATTTATAGAGGGCTCTATCTTTTTGTGCATGCATGGACTCTAATTTCCTACAGCTAAGACATTCTTGTGCAAAAGAGGGAGCAAACCAAGGGGTAGCTCGTGCTCGGTTCATGCATGTAACGATAAATGGAGGTAATACTTCATCGATGACCAAATTGAGCCAATGATTTAACCTGTCTAAGTCATTGTTTACTTCTCCATATATATGAATGAGAGAGCTAGAAAGTCGCTGAACAAATGCAGAGTCCTATAGACTGCCTAATTGTCGACACATAGTACCAGTCCTACCCAGATGGCAGCAGAAGGAAATCACATCCAAAATCCCAAAAGGGAAAGGTGACAAAGGCAAAAACAACCCCCTCCCCCTTAATCATTATAAAACTCACATTTTTAAAAACCCCAGAAAACTGTTAAAAAAATACACCTGGCAATTAAAAACCCCCACGTCAACAGTACAAGCTAAAACAATACACAGTGAAAGTGAACGAGTGCATTATACAGAGGAATTTACCCCATTCCCCCCAAAAGTGCAGGTGCAAAAGTCATGTAATAAATGAAGAAACAGAACTAACTGATGCTTCAGAAAAGGTATGTACATGCTGCGGGTTTCCTTATGAGCATTAGCTCAGTCAAAGTCCCCTCCTCTGCTGCTGAACGTCTAGGCCCCTAGCTGCCAAAATGGCAGCAGAAAGCGGGACAACAATGGCAGCAGGTGGAACTTACACTCAAAAGCCAAAAGGTAAAGGTGACTAAGGCAACAACAAAACCCACCTAATCATTAAAAAAGCATTTTTTAAATCCCAGAAATTTGTTAAAAATACTCCTGGCTATTAAAAGCCCCCAAGACAACAGTACAAGCTTAAACAATACACACTGAAAGTGAACAAGTACAGTGGAATTTAACTCATTGCTCCCAAAGGTGCAGGTGCAAAATTCATGTAACAAATGAAGAAACAGACCTAGCTGATGCTTCAGAGAAAAAGGTATCTTCTGGTCCATTATTGCAGCTGCACTAAGAAAATAATGCTAAGTGTTGGGGTGTTAGCGCTCTTATCTGGAGAAGTGCGGAAACATTGGGTGGTAGAACATTTGTGGATCCCGCGAATTCCGGAACGCCTCTGGGTGGCCTGGGTGTTTAGTTTTCTGAAAATTGTGGGTGGCAGCTGAATACAGGCCCACACAGGGTAGCCACTTATAAAAGAAATTTGGATTTACCCTCCCTCTGCCAGTACATAAGTCAAAACTTCACCAACAAAATCTACATTTCCTCGTGCTTGCCATGGAGATGGGGATGCTGTGCACCCCAGGTCGGGAGAAAGACTGTTGGGACTCTATGGGTGGGGGATAGGTCAGGGAGGCCCATTAACACCTCATTATTTTTTTGTCTTAAAGCAAAATTAATATATCCCTGGTGTCTAATGGCCTTTTTGCCCACCGAGAGCAGAATTGTGGTCAATCCCAACTCAACCAGCATATAGGGGAGAAAGACTGTTGGAGTGAAAGCACAGCCAAGTGCTTGTAAAGGTGTTCTCCCCACCCTCTCATTTTTTGGACCATTTTTCCCTGGTGTTTAGTGGGGTTTCTACCCATTGAGGGATAGATTAGGGACAAGCTTCCAATTGGGGCAAACCTATCTGCCCCACAGGGGTCAGAACAAATCTATTGCTTTTTCTGTAGGGAGGCTATGGCCCAAAGTCAAGGAGGGCCACCCTAATAATTTTTTGGTGTCACTTTGAAATCCCTGGTGTCTAGTGGGCTTTCTGACCCCACAGTGTGCAATCTTGGGCAAACCCTCTATTTGCTCCCTGAAAGGGCATAAACACTGTTGCCCCTTGTGGCAATGAACATATGGTTCAAACCCCCCCAGGAGTCAAGAATATGGGCAAACTCTTAATTGAGACACATTTCCAACAAAATCTTTTGCCCCTTTTTGGGTGGCGGTATGGCCCAAAGCCAGGGAGAGCCTTACCCTTTTTTGGAGCATTTCAAAATCCTCAGGGACTCGTGGGTTTTCTGCCCCCTTGGGGCAATGTTTGAGTAAACCCCCATCTTGCCCCGGAGGGGCAGAGAGACTTTGTTGCCCCTTTTGAGGAGGTAGCTTGGCCCTATGCCAGGGTAGGCTGCCCACACTCCTTCCAAAAATATTGGCCTAAAATCCCAGGTCTCTAGTGGGCTTTCTAACCCAGAGGAGGCAGATTGTGGGCAACTCCCCAAATTTGTCTCCCTGGTGTGACAGAAAGACTGATTTGCCCCCATTGGGGGGGGGGGCAAGGCCCTATTTCAGATAGGATTGCCTCCACCCCAAGTTTAAAAAAAAAACTTTCCCTGGTGGCTAGCGGACTTTCTAACCCACTGGGGGGGGGGCAAGTTGAGAGCATACCCAATCTGCCACACAGGTGGGAAGAAAGACTTGATTCCCTACTTTGTATTGGGGCAAGGTCCTACGCCAGGGTGCGCCACTCACCTCTTTCTTTTCTTTATAAAACAACGTCCCTGGTGTCTAGTGGGCTTTGGCATATGTACCCCATTTTCCCCTCAGCGGGACAGAAAGATGGTTAGTGCCCAGGGGGGTCGGTGCGCAAAGACCCATGCCCTAGAGGACCACTCCCCATCCCCAAAGGCATCCCTGGTGTCTAGTGAAATGGATCCCTGCTTTGGGATCATCCTCTCAGGGTAATTCCCAAGCAGGCATCCACTAGAGAGAGACAATGCTGGAAAGGGGGATTCTCCCCTTTCTAATGCTTCTTGTCCCACACTGATCAGAGCAGGAGATTTAGACTTATGCTCCACCAACACTGATCAGGAAGTAAAATCAGTGGGCACTAATGGTACCCACTGGTTTCACTCTTACGTCTGTGCACCGTATGGTGTGCTGGCATTAGAGAAAAGCAGGGAGATCCTGCGGGTTAAGGGTAGGGATTCCTCTTTAGCACCCCCTTTAAAAAAAAGGAAGCCTCCTTTGCAAACACTACTGGTTCCTTTTAAGGCCTCCCCATTGTCATTCATTGACCAAGGACGCGCTGGGCAGGTAGTGCAGGCATTGGCCGAAGGCTGCATAGTAGTGATTAATTATTAAATCGACCAACATTAGAGTAGAACATGCAAAATTAAATGCTTTGAAATCAAGCATGTGAATCATATGTTGGAGTGGGTGTCATAAGTAAATGACTCTGTGTAGTAAAATATAGGCCTAGATTTTCTAAGGCTTTGTGCTGGTGCAAAATGATACAAAGTGATGCAAGGTCTTGCATAGTATTTATTAGAAAGGTGCCTTATTCAAAGTGCAAAAATCACTTTGCACTGCTTTGCATCACTTTGCTTCAAGTGAGCGTTACTTTGGCATTAAGGATTGTGGATCAGTGCAAATACACAGAGGTTTTGATGCAAAGCCTGTCCTAATAAGATAGCTAGATCGTGTTTGAGTAAAAAAATAACGCCTATTAGGAGCAGGCATAAAAAAGTGGACATATGTTCATTAAAAAAAAAAAGGAACATTGCATATGTGCTGCAGTGTACAGCACACATCCAGTGCCTGGGTCCTGAATTTGCCTAACCATAGGAAATTGTACTGGAAGTGTTTGCTTACAGTGCAACTCCCATGCTACGGAGGTCACACTCGCCATTGAGCCATATTGCGAGGTGGTGCATTGTGCAAGGCAGCCTATTGTGCGTGCCAGTGCAGGTGATGACAGCAGCAGCTGGCCAGTTTCTCTGCTGGGTTTTACCCCTTATGCAATTCAGCATAGCAAATTTAGGGGCATATTTACAAGCACATGCACATTGCTCTTTCACCGCACAATGTGCTGCAAGAGCGACTCAGCTCAAAAAGAGATTTATGAAGACAATCAAGGCCACATTTGTCATGTAGTTATATTAGGCCCGCGTAGGAACACCATCTTTTTACATGCTCACGTTTTTAAGTTGCCTTCTTTTCTTACACATGATGACATTTGACACACATTTAATTGTGTGTCTGTGCAGGATAATATTCTCCGAAACAGCATTGCTTGCATTTCCACTTCAGTACGCATATTATCAGAATACCTTGAACATTCTGTCCAAGGGCTAAGTTTACTACACAAAATGCTTTTGTTATTATTTTCCGTTTGTTGACAGAGCAGTCACAATAGAATCAACAATAGCGGCACAACTGGAACTTCGGCATGGTGAAATGGGTGATGTTTATTATATAAACAGTGTCACTTCTTTGTTTAATTAGAGGAGCATTTTGCTGGCACTGAGAGGTCCCTACATGCCAGAATTCCAGCCCAGCTGATCCTTGTCTACCTCATGCAAGGGATGTTGGCAAGCTCTCCATCAAGACAGGCAACCTGATGAAACTTACCCACAGGTAATGAGGAGTTAGATCACCTTATAGGGATTTGGCAGATTTACCCACCATAGACATTCTAGGATAGGTAATACAGTACATATATGCACACATATATTCTCTGTTACAGCACAATGGTTGAACTGTTTATCTTCTTCACCATACTCTTAATGCTGATCACATTATTCTGTTTCCTTCTATTCATTGTTGCAGCACATGTCTTTTATATGAGAATCACTATGCTTTAATACATATTGGAATGGCTTACTGAGTATTTTTTGTGTATCTCTTTGGGTATACATTAGTAGCCAAATGAAACGGTTCTAGATCTTTTATCACTATTTCCTTGGGGAGTCAGGGTTGTCATGATCTAAAGTTGCATAATCCGTTTGTTACCTGGTCAGGGTTAGGGTACAGATGTGCACTGTGACCTAGCAGGAGTAAGGCTAACATATCCCGAGGGTGTGCACAGAATTAGTCTCGCACAATTCCATTTCCTGCATCAGGCAAGTACTATACGTGCTGTATTTAATTACACAATGGGAAAACTGCCCTACACCACCACGGGGTATCTCAAATGCATTTGCACAGAAGTTTGCATATTTTTCTGGTCACAATTCAGCTGACCCAGAGTCCTATTATTGTGAACTGACACCTTTGCGGGCTAAGAAAACTGTCGAACAAACGCACAGTTTTTATGGAGAAAGCATAAGCCATATCACATGGTGCAACCAAGATTCCAGCTTGCGTTCTTATTTAATGGATCACCGGAGTAGTTTTTTTATGTACCCAAAGATCCCTACTCACCTCTTAAACGGAGACATCTGTGGTTTTGGGAAAAACCATCCTCAGCTGAATTGGTAACTCCTATGTGTTGGCTGTTGTTGTTCAAGCTTGAACCTTTCAAAGGATCACCCATACATGTTCCCTCTCTGAATTCAACATATTAATATGGCTGATGAAGAAGACAGAGCAATTAACATAAGAGTAAACTTCAGACATGCAGTTACTCAGATACTCGACTGCCGCTTGTGGGTGGGGATGTTACCTTTATGGTGGAGGCCCACGCAGCATTTAGAACAGAGGTATTGTATTCATGGGTTACATTCCCAGCAACAGATGCGGGAACAAGACTTTATCATACTTACTTTATAGCTGTAGTTCCTAATAACTACACAGCTTATGAAGCACTAGAAATACAACTAACATGCCAAGAACATCAAAATTGGTTTGAAGGAGCCCTACCACACACTACAGATGAAGTTAGACTAGGTCTCCTCAGCAATAAGGGAGCGACATGGCCAGTCTTAGCCAGTTACACACCATACCCAGACATAATAAATCTGACTGCACCACAATTACGTATATTGTACACAGGTCTAGTCAGAATATATAGTTCGTCATGCGAACAATGACAATTAATCCTGCAAGGGCTGTTCAAGCTGCACATCCACAATTGGCTACACCTGGAATTAGTCCAGTAACAATAAATGCAGTCATGGGTAAAATTCCCATCAGACAGGAAGAAATTCTGTTCTGGACTGCACAGAAGACTAGTCAGCTTGAAGCAGTGATTCCCCATATGGGATAACATAGAATTCTCACAATATGCTTGCCAATAGGGATGGCTCCCCCAGTGGAGGACAGTGCCACTTGGGATACAGTCTTTGCTGCAGTATATACCAGAACACACTGTACACTCTCATTAGCTGTTTTGCCAGACGAGCGTAAACAGATCCAAAAATTAGTATGGGACAGCCCCCGCCCTGGATTTGGAGATGAAACTGATGGGAAATTTTGCTGCAATATCCTCCATAATGTTAAGCAATATTAAAGGGGAAGCAGCAACGATGGATGTTCATGAGTAACTCAAAAATGTAACTCCAGGAGACCAGGAGCGTGAATTACCTAAAATTATTGAGGAAACCCATGCAACCATAGGTTGAAAAACTTTGGGAGCCAGACCTACTAAAACACAAATTAAGAGTAATTCTGAAAAGGAATCCTTGAAGCAGGCATCAGAGTCTTCTATTAAGAAGTGGGATTATGAGAAAAATAAAGAAATGACTAAAACACGGAGTTGATCTCCTCAACAGGAGTCCACTGAAAAATGCTATAATTTGCATGCCTGTGAAAGTATTAAAGCAAACACAAGGAGATGATGGACGGAGCGCTGAAACTTTTCAGACACTCACCCCCCGTCACAGATCTGGGTTGAATCCGTCATCACTCTTTAGCTCACTTCGCCACCTCAGTTCAGACCCAGCTATATGCAAATCAGTCTTGACCCTGTGCCTCATGGGAACAGTCCAGCCTGAACTGCCAAGCCAGGTCTTCCTTGAACCGGAAACAAGCATCCTGGGACCGGTTTCTGGGTAATACTCTTCATCAGTCAGGCTAGCTTGAATCCAGTGGCAAAGTGAGCAAGGGACCCACGTCTGGGCATACCCTGACAACTTAGGGCGAACAAAGCAAACACAAGGAGATGATGGACGGAGCGCTGAAACTTGAGCAAAAGAATGATGGATTTAACCCAGATATTTGTGACTGGGGGTGAATGTTTGCATTGTCCAGCATTCCGTCCATCAATTGTTTCTTTTGCATATGTCGCCCTAAGTGGGAAGGGTATGCCCAGACGTGGGTCCCGTGCTCACTACACCACTGGATTCAAGCTAGCCTGGCTGATGAAGGGTGATGCCCTGAAACCGGTCCCAGGATGCTTTTTTCCGTTCCAGGGAGTACCTGGCTTGGCAGTTCGGGCTGGACTGTTCCCACAAGGAACTGGTAAACCTGGGAATGTGCCAAAAAGAAATGCCTCTCCAGGTGAAGCGTAATCAGGAGAAATATCTTTATTTCTCCTTGCTACTTTGTCTTTCTATGTGTGCTGTATTCTACAGCACACATATGAAGAGTATTTTGCCTCTCATGATTGATTTCTGTGCAGGAAGGTGTCCCTTCCTGCGCCAAAGCGACCCTGCCTACAATGCAGGCACCCTTACACCATGGTGCAAAGGTGCAAACGTTGGATATAGGAAGCAAAATGGAGCTAGGCCAGGTGTTATGTTCCATATAGGTACCCTAATATAGGCTCATGTAGTCACCTAACCCTTCACCTATATTCTCCCTACCATTACACTACATAAGGATTCTTAGTACTGACCTTGTACCTAGTTACAGTAATGTCCGAAAAGCTTAAGCCTCATTCATTATGCATGAGGATTCTTGGAATCACAGCAGAACAGCAGGCCTACCATCTCCTGCATAAAAACTATGTACAAGGGTCATTCCTTCCGTCATCCCAGTCCGACATGACACAGTGAGGTATATCCCCAAGGGGTAAACACTTGGGTATATATACACCATCTCTTGCTAAGGTGGTCAGAGGAGAAAAGGACTTCCATGCTGACACACTGACGTGAGACGCTGAGGCTCCTGCACGCAGACACTCCAGCTCGCAGTGGTCTAACATCCCTTGCTGGGTGTTCAACTCGAGACCAAGATGGGGTCCCACAGTCTCTCACTTCAGGTAATGGGATCGACTTTATCCTAGAGGGATTCTTGGCTTTACACCCACATACATGCTAGGCACATTCAGGTACATCTAGTTAGGGACGCATCGTAGGAGTACGCATTTTACTACTGTCATGTATTTTATATACTTGCCTGTATCCATTGTTTTAGCAGGATGGTAGAAATCTACCATCCTTTTACTTTGTTAGTGCTTATAATCATTTATATCTGTTACTGTCTATTGGTTGTTTCAGTACACCTATTTTACACTAGAATGATGCTGGTTCAATAAATGCTTATTGAGAAATGTCCCCACCTTATCTCTCTGAGATGAAGTGAGCACGAGTGACTGGGCGAAAAGTAGTAAACTATTTCCACAATTCTGAGGGGTCAGGGTTGTCATGTTCAATAGTTGCCAAGAACTATTCTCTCCTTGGTAAGAGGGGTTTCTAGTGGCACTGTGAGCTAGCTGGTATACAGGCTAGTATATTTGGTAGGGGTGTCCAGAATCAGTCTGACTCCAATCCTACAGTATATGTTGTCTAAACGCGCAAATTCTATATAAGTTTATAGGAACTACACGACATGGTGCCTCCAACGTTGGTTTGGTACTTATTTAACAGTAAAATCTGAGTAGTTCAGTCGTGCTCTTCTCAGAGACCCCTACTCACATATTCCAAGAGATGTCTGGAGTGAGAAGGGAATTATCCGCCACAGCTGATTAGGCAAAATTCCTATTTATTGGCTGTAGGTTTATCAAGCTTGATGGACAAACAGTTCCTATTCTGCATAAAACCTTATCTCAGTTTCCTTGAAACATCTTCCTTTTTCATAACAATGGCTAACGAAGACGCCGCTGTGTAAGCACAGCCTGTCATGGTCAGGGACGAAGGGGAAGTTAACTAGCTAGGGGTGGGGCAGTAACTTTCGTGATTGAGGCTCACGAATCATATAGAACAGAGGTATTCTATTCATGGGTTAAATTCCCACAAGCAGATGCACAATCAAACACATTTCATTCTTACACTGAAGATGAAATACCAGAGGAATACAGTCCGTATGAGGACATTGAAATTCCGCTTACCTACCAGGAGCACGTGAACTGGTTTTAAGGCGCCCTCCCCCATACAAGAAATAAAGCAAGAATAGGTCCGCTCGGAAGAGACGGGGCCACTTGGCCTGTTCTTGCGGCTTACACACCGCATCCAGACATTGACACAATGCCAGTAGCAGACCTATGTACACTTCACAAAGAAATAATAAAACTACACAGAAATATGACACAGTTCGTGATGAGAACACTCACACTTCGCAAACACAAGGAGGTGATCGACGGAGTGCTGAAACTTTTCAAACACTCAACCCCAGTCACAGATCTGGATTGAAACCATCATCATTCTTTAGCTCACTTTGCCACCCCAGTTCAGACATAGCCATATGCAAATCAGTCTTGACCCTGTGCCTCATGGGAACAGTCCAGACCGAACTGCCAAGCCATGTCTTCCCTGGATCGGAATCAAGCATCCTGGGACCGGTTTCGGGCTAACTGCCCTCATCAGCCAGGCTAGCTTGAATCCAGCGGCAAAGTGAGCAAGAGACCCACGTCTGGGCATACCCTGCCAACTTTGGGCGAAAGCAAACACAAGGAGATGATGGACAGATTGCTGAAACTTTTCAAACACTCACCCCCAGTCACAGATCTGGGTTGAATCCATCATCATTCTTTAGCTCACTTTGCCACCCCAGTTCAGACATAGCGATATGCAAATCAGTCTTGACCCTGTGCCTCAGGAAAACAGTACAGACCGAGCTGCCAAGCCATGTCTTCCCTGGACCGGAATCAAGCATCCTGGGATCGGTTTCGGGCTAACAGCCCTCATCAGCCAGGCTAGCTTGAATCCAGTGGCAAAGTGAGCAAGGGACCCACGTCTGGGCATACCCTGCCAACTTAGGGCGAACAAAGCAAACACAAGGAGATGATGGACGGAGTGCTGAAACTTTTCAAACACTCATCCCCAGTCACAGATCTGGGTTGAATCCATCATCATTCTTTAGCTCACTTTTCCACCCCAGTTCAGACATAGCCATATGCAAATCAGTCTTGACCCTGTGCCTCATGGGAACAACAGTCCAGACCGAACTGCCAAGCCATGTCTTCCCTGGACCGGAATCAAGCATCCTGGGACCGGTTTCACTTCAGCCAACAAGAGCTACACAAACAAATCAAGTTCAGAGTTCAACAACTAAAATTACACCACAAACGCTATAAGCAGTTATGGGTAGAATGCCCATTAAACGTGAACAAATGCCATTCTGGATAGCTCAGAAAATAACACAACTAGAGGCAGTATTTCCACACACAAGCCCTCAAGTAAAACACAGAATGCTAACAATCTGCTTGCCAATGGGGATAGCTCCCCAGATAGAGGACTGTACCACTTGGGGTACAATTTTCGCTGCCATATCTACCAGAACACATGGTATCCCGTCATTAGCCGTAGTACCAGACGTATTAAGACAAATACAAACTGAGTATGGAGCAGAACCTGCTCTGAACTTAGGGATTAAATTACTAGGTAATTTTGCCCAGGTATCAGCTATTATATTAGCTAATATCAAAGGGGATGCAGCAGCAGTGGCAATACGCCAACACCTGAGGGATTTCATTCCTTTACAACAGGAACGTGAATTATCCAAAATTATCACAGACACATATGCTGAACTAGGTAGAGATAGTTTTGGGAGCTAGAGCAACAAAACCTCAACTAATGGGTGGTCCTGAGAAGGATAACACCAAGCAAGCACCTGATTCTTCTAAGAAGAAATGGGATAATAACAATAAAAACTAAAAGATTAGAGAAAATAGATCTCTATCTAGGAGTGGGTCTCCTCAGCAGGAGAACTCCAACAGAAAATATAACCTTAGAATTAGGGATAACATTAAAAAACCTGACAGGTTTCAGGATACTGATACACGTTCCTCTTGTTCCTTTCAGGGTTCACCAAGAAACTCCGAGAGAGAAGGATGGTCAGAACACAGACAAGAAGAGCGTACAAGTCCAGAGACAAGCCACACACTTCAAGCTATCCTTCTAAAAAAGAAAACAAGCAACAATATTAACCTCAATTTAAAAAGAAGATAGTAGCAGGTCTTAAAGTTAGACATGCCAAGAATTCTGACAACTCAACTACTGAACGGGGAATGGGCTCTGACAATGCTAGACAGCGCAGCAGAAGTAACAATAGTTCGCCAGAACCTGATAGAATTTCTGGTGACAGCGGAGTTGAATTAGCACATCACGGTGGAAACACCTGATATGAGGGTAAGTGTCCCACATAGCTTACATAAGAAAACACTCCAAATGGAGGGGGACACACCCAGAAAAGTTAAAGGTCTCTTTTGGGAGAACTTGACCCACGGCTATGACTTACTTCTAACTGAGCAAGATTGTCCGCCTGCAAATGTTATGGATTGCTCAAAGAGAGAAACAGTAATTTTACCATCTTTTTCGGACCATGTTCCTATTTACTTAAAACATACATACGCGCTGGGAGTGGGCGGTACCCCTTGCTCCAGCACTTTATCGCAACCATGTTGGGTGGGATGCTTGCTGAGTCACCTCACCATGTAATCCCAGTAAACACTAGTCCAACTCCACAGAGACAGTACCCAATAAAACAAGAAGCAAAAAAACAGCTCAGGGAGCTCTTAGATCAACTTGAATACCAGGGTGTAATAGAACCTTGCACCTCTGCAATGAATAATCTTTTGTTTCCCGTAATGAAGCCCGACAATTCATACCGTCTAGTTTTAGACTAATGACATCTGAACACATGCACAAAAACATTTGCAGTACAGAATGCACACAGTGCCGCATTAATGAATAACATTGTGTGGAAAAAATTCAAAACACTAGATATCTCAAATGGATTCTTCTGCCAAAATATAGCGCCTGAAAGCAGATATCTAACAGCATTCTTAGCGCTAGGTTCTCAGCGTCAATTTTGTCGACTCCCCCAAGGGTATAAGAATAGCCCAGGTTGTTCAGTGCTGGGGTAACAGAATTACTTCAGAATTTGGATGAAGAGGCATTGTCCTATGTGGATGATATTTATCTGACGGACGATGGTTTACAGGAACACTTGACCAGGGTGAGCACCATAATTTTGGGGTTTGCCTCTGAGGGCTACAAATTCAACTTTAAAAAATCAAAAATAGCCCACCTCAATGTCCTATTTTTGGGATACGAGTTATCAAGTGAAGGGAAAAGCCTGGCAGCTAACTTTTTAGAAAAGTGTGCGCTGCTCCAACCTCCTAAATCTTTGAAAAACTTAAAATGCATATTGGGGTTTTTAAACTTTGGCAGAACATACATTTTGGATTACGCAGAAAGAGTAAAACCTTTCTACGACTTAATACGACCTGATTTCTTGGTTAGGCATTGGACACAGGAACACACAGATATCCTTCGTTCCCTACAAGCTCACATGATAGCTTCAAAACACTTGCAGACACGCGTAAACGTATGCAATCTGGTGATCCGCGTTGTAGCGGGTCAATCCGGGTACACTTACCTAACCTTCAATGAAGGTTAACGTTACCCATAGCTTACAAATCACATTTGTACACAAATGCTGAAATGCGCTTTGCTTCTACAGAAAAAATACTGACAGCTGTTCAGACCGCTGTAGTTAGGGAAAGAGCACTGGCTCAGGGGAAACATACAATTATTGTAACTTCAGTACCAGCCTTAGAGGCTGCTACAAAGGCTAGCGTTCCTAATGCTAAAGCCTTACATCCAAGATAGATACATTGGGCTAATTCTCTCACTGCAATGGATGTAGAATACAGATATGGCCCAAGGCTAAAAACACAAGCATTTCTGCAATATGAACAAGAATATCCTCTACCAAATGAAATAATGCCTCTCGATCATTATGACTACATTATTTACATTGATGGATCTGCTCAGCCGGCCATAGGAAGTAAACAGCAATACACCGCTGCTTGCTCGATTGTAAAAGGTCATATGCGGGAAGGCAAGTTCCATCTCAGTGATACGAAGACACAGTCTCCAGGAGACTGCACAGCTAGCAGAATTAAAATCCCTATTACTAGCACTAATAAATACGGATCGAGAATTCCCCACACTCATAGTGTGCGATTCTTTTTACTGTGTCCAGTCATACAACGAATATCTTCACTACTGGGATCAAAATGGGTTTAAAGACTCAAAAGGTGGCACAATTAAGCTTAAATGCTTTGGGAACAGGTAGCTGAGTTGAAAAACGAACTACCAAGAGTTCACGTGATACACACGCTGAGTCATCAACATGATGGTGTTCATGTTGAAGGGCATTCATTGGCTGATGAAGCTGCAAAGGGGGAGGTATGTACTGCTTCCATAGCTGCAATCACTCGTTCAAAAACGAGAATAGATGGACAGATAATGGTAGCTGTCATTGCTTCACGGAAGAACAGCACAGTCTTACCAAAAGGGTTTCCTCTCAAGTACTCCTACAAGTTAGATGCAAACAACATTCCGTATGCTCAGATTCCAGGAGTGGGGGATAGAGTAATACCGAACATGGATCGCAGATTGGGTTTAATACTAGCTGCACACGAGGGTCTAGGTTCTTCACACGCAGTGATTACTGCGACAGTTTCATTATTGAAACAACGCTATTGGTGGCCTGGTTTAACAAAACAGATGAAGAATTTTGTCTTAAAATGTGGCACCTGTCAGCAGATGAAGGGTTCCACCGTAGCACGTCCAGCGCAGACACCTTTACTAATATCCAATAGACCATTGGCTTGTATCTATCTGGACCACTGCGGCCCACTACATTCGGATGGGGCTTACAAGTATATATTGGTGGCAGTGGATTCATGCTCGTGATTCCTATGGGCATGGCCTCAGCTCTCGGCTGACGCTCGAACTGTTATAAAAGATTTGCGAGTCTTCATAGGGACATACGCAGTTGGCACATTACATTCTGACTGTGGCCACGCATTTAGCTCTCGGGCTTACAAGGCAGCAATGGAAGGTTTGGGTGTAGCATTGCGGTACTCCTCTCCGTACCATCCTGAGGGAAATTTGGTCATGGAGAGGAAAAAAAGGGACTTAAAGCAGTCTTTAACAGCAATAGTATTAGGTTCGGGTGGTAGGTGGGTCAATCACCTATATGGGGTACAGTGTGCCCTCAAAAACATGCCAAGAAGTTCTCAAGGTGGTGTCACTCCTTATGAAGTCCTATTTGGGACAAGAATGTGGGTACCTGATCTCGATTGTGAATGCACAGTGGCGGATGAAAAACCATTTGACATCAATAAACGTTTGGCGGTTTTACAGGATTTGAATGAATCCAGAGCACTACAAAGTAACGTGCAGGTCAAGCGCACTGCCACTGGGGAAGTCAAATCAGTCACGGCAAGACCTGTCTGGATCCCAAAAGTCGGGGATCTGGTCAGAGAAAAGATTGAGGACAAGAAAGAATTTGGGTCATCCTACAGAAAGCCTGTACCTGTCCTGGCTGTCGAAGGAACAAGAACAGTATTTCTTCCGCCTCTTGCCGGCAAAAAAGAAAAAAGAGATTCATCTCCATTGATCTGATCAAACCACACTATGTGGCCGATAATGAATAAGTAGGCCTCGTGGGCTCCTTGCTAGCTGACTCTCTCCTCTTGCTACCATCAAGGAAGTACAGACAGAAAGACTCATAACGTTCGAAGAGTCAACAATTCGAAGTGAAGGAGTTTCCAATAATGAAATGGAACTCGTTCCTCTGGAATCAGAACTTCAAAACACAAATGAAAGACAAATATCAATTCGGCCAAACATCGACGTCTACATCAATAAGCCTCGACAAGATACACCTGCCAGTCCAACACAACCTGCTGAGTTACCAAAGATTGATAGAACTGCATCTGGCTACTTCATCGATTTTGATACCTTCTCTCTTGATCCCAGTGAACCTGAGACAACGCCAGCCCCAGTTTCCCGTAAGCAACAAATTTGTGAATTCTACACTTTTCTGAAAAAGACTTACTTAGTATCACCTTGGCTCCAGCTCTGGATAATATCTGGATTATTGTTTTTTCTGTTCTGATTGGCCTAGTGACTGTTTTTTGCTTACTTGTGAATTGGAAATTATCTCCCGGAACGCTCTGCAATATCCAATGTGAACTTGGTCTTGAAACCTCATACATCATCTTATCATGAACAAAGAGACTTGTTTTTCGTGAACATTACAGCTGTTCCAATTCCAGATGGTATAGTTTGGGACAAGGTTAATTATGATGTGTTTGGTCCCACTGAACTTTTGAAGATTCCACATTTATTTAAAATTTCTCTTAAAGATATCATTACCTCCAGTACATTTTCTGATGATTGGGATTTTGAAACTATCAATAATATGTTGTCTGATTTAGAAAAATCTGCTGCATTTTCAAACAATGAAATGTTGGAAGACAGATCTGATTTTGATACTATGTACTGTTACCATCATTATGGTCATCACTTTTTTACATAAATTGAGTATCCCTCGTAATGTTTTCACATACCACCAATGGGAACATTTCCCGACACCGCCGAAAGTTAGTTCCAAACTTTTGCACAGAAACTTTCATATTTTTCAGGGTTTAACACTTCTGACCCGACCTCATTTTACTATAAGGTTGCCCCAACACCTGCACAGAAAAATATGCTAACTAACACCAAACAGATTTATTCGGCATCCTTTATTGCCCAACTGTCTGAACAGGGTTTCGACTTATGGAAAGACACAATAGACACAAAATCAGTCTGGGGTTCTAAGGAATGGCAAGTTCAGGGAACAGAAGCACTATTTAGAGCGTGCCTCATTCCGCAACAAATGATATTTCCGAATGGAACTGTGCAACAGACTTCCTGTCTTCGACTAGCCAAGAACAAGGATTTGAACACACCACGGTTTCCCACACCTTCACACATCAATTTTACATCAAGTGGAGGGGATACATTAGATGACATCATGCAGTACAAACATCAGACCCCAATTGGAAGGGATGGTTAGTTTGGCCCACAGACATAAACAGATGTCAATCAAGATTCAGGGGTACAACCGAAGGGTTTAGTATCAATAAGCCAGATCCACGATTTATCAATGGTACGTCTCTATTTTCAGCCTACAATCTAACTGAAAAGCAGATTACAATGGCACAAAGGGGAGCAAAATATACAATGCTGCGCATTGAAAAATTGGACAAATTACCCTTTACTGTGGCAGAGTCACCATCCACAGTATGGTTAATCCATGGCCATATAATACTACCGGTCACTACTTTCCAGTTTCAATATTGCCTAGAACAACGACAGGCAGGCAGATATGAAGCAATGGGTAGGAAATTCATCAAGGAATCTTGGGAATTGCTGTACAGATTTCGATGTAGGAATGGGGGCACGGAAGTGTTTCTTAGCTGTACCAACTGCGAGAATTCCTTAAGTGGATCTCTCATATGCCAGGATATCATGCTTCACGGGGCCTGTAATGGTTCAGTTGCAAACTTATCCTGCCACTTGAAAGGCTCTCCAGCTGCTGTGATTAATCCGGTGTTCGAGTTACTTTCAAATGGGAGTTACTTGATGCTGAATGATCAAGGTTGTTGTGGGATGCTCCAGGGCATCGCATATCTTGTCACTGTATGCTCCAGGGTTACTTGCTGTATGAAAGCAAGTACACAATCAGGGAAGCGCCGTTATGGCCTTCATTGAATGTTTCCTTTATACGGTTTGATACTTTGAACAGAATGAAAGCCATGCTTTTACAGCAAACCGGGCCCTTAACCTCCGCCCGAGAAACTTATGATCATCAGGTTGCAAGGTCCTCGGCTGAGATACAGGCACTGATACGAACAAACTGCCCTTTCCATTTCACAGAAATGGTACAACGTATCTTTAACATGTCTGATACGACGGGTATTGTTCACCAATTTAAGACCATAGGTGCAGGACTGCTAAGCGCCTTTCAGACAATCCTCAGAGTTGTTCCCAACTTTATACACTCCGTATTCTGAAGAATTTTTGGAGGGTTTCCGCTGATCCTGTTTCTAATAGCAGGTATCCTGATTGTCCTTTTTCTGCTATGCAATGGACGTCCCAGTCACGAAGGAGATGGAACGCACGCTCTTAGAGCGCCGATACCGTGATTGCATGTTAATCCATCTGGGCACACCTCATCTTCGAGAACTGTGCGAGTCTTGGTTCTTGTCATTTAGACCAGTCTGAATCGACTGTATTCTGCCTGTCCTCCGATGCCTCTTCTGCGGACAAGAATGCATGTTGGACCTCTGTCTGACACTTCCAACAATTGCACCACCGGACGTTGATGCTTTACTGGACCCAATCACGGCCCATGTTCTGCAGTGTCCTCAGCGTATTCCGATGTTGATGTCTGCATTCTTAGAGCCACCACGGGATGCTTCAGCTCCTGTTGGGAAGGATACCGGCTCCTCAACAAATGCTCAGGCCTCTGATGACACTAGTACATCCCCAGCAATGGCTGTGGTGAATGCGGAGGAACATCTGTGCTCGATTGACCTGATCTGCGAGGTTTTGCAGGGAACGTTGTCTGCGATTGCAGGCAACAGTAATGTTAGGTCTCCCAGCCAGGACACATAAACATTTGGCTCATCGTGTGCTGGGAAAATTCGGCCTTTTTCAAAAACAACCAAATTTGGAATTTTAAACAAGACACTTTGTCTAAACTGCATGGCTTTCAGTTTCTCATTGTTTGGACTATATATATATATATATATATATATATATATATATGCAAACTTATTTAGTACAGACTTTAATCGCATGCGCTATTTTTCTTTTTAGAAATTTTAAATTTTTTAAGTACTATTTTAATGGACTTATTAATAGTTGCGTACCACGTTTAGCCGTACGTAGACCTTTTTAGTATGTCGTCCAGTCGGATGAGGAGTGGATGTTATGTTCCATATAGGTACCCTAATATAGGCTCAGGTAGTCACCTAACCCTTCACCTATATTCTCCCTACCATTACACTACATAACGATTCTTACTACTGACGTTTTACCTAGTTACGGTAATGTCCAAAGATGACATGGGGTTTTCTCCGAAAAGCTTAAGCTTCATTCATTATGCATGAGGATTCTTAGAATCACAGCAGGACAGCAGGCCTACCATCTCCTGCATAAAAACTATGTACAAGGGTCATTCCTTCCGTCATCCCGGTCCGACATGACACAGCGAGGTATATCCCCAAGGGGTAAACACTTGCGTATATATACACCATCTCTTGCTAAGGTGGTCAGAGGAGAAAAGGACTTCCATGCGGACACACTGACGTGAGACGCTGAGGCTCCTGCACTCTGACACTCCAGCTCACAGTCGTCTAACATCCCTTGCGGGGTGTTCAACTCAAGACCAAGACGGGGGTCCCACAGTCTCTCAATTCAATTCAATTCATATTTTATTCAAGATTTGGAACTCCTAGGAGGTCCACATAAAATCCCGTGCATAATATTATAGATAACAAAACATAACAAGGCTCACTTCACATGCCATCATAGAATTTACCGCAGCAACACGTAAACAATCTCTCACTTCAAGTAATGGGGTCGACTTTATCCTTGAGGGATTCTTGGCTTTACACCTACATACATGCTAGGTACATTCAGGTACATCTAGTTATGGACGCATCGTAGGAGTACGCATTTTAATACTGTCATGTATTTTATATACCTGCCTGTATCCATTGTTTTAGCACGATAGTAGGAATCTACCATCCTTTTACTTTGTTAGTGCTTATAATGATTTATATCTTTTACTGTCTATTGGTTGTTTCAGTACACCTATTTTACACTAGAATGAAGCTGGTTCAATAAATGCTTATTGAGAAACGTCTCCACCGTTTATTCTGTGTATCTCTCTGAGACGAAGTGAGCACGAGTGACTGAGCGTAAAGTAGTACACTGTTTCCACGATTCTGAGGGATCAGGGTTGTCATGTTCGATAGTTGCCAAGAACTATTCTGTCCTTGGTAAGAGGGGTTTCTAGTGGCACTGTGAGCTAGCTGGCATACAGGCTGACATATTCGATAGGGGTGTCCAGAATCAGCCTGACTCCAATCCTACAGTATATGTTGTCTAAACACGCAGATTCTATATAGGTTTATAGGAACTACCCGCATTAGTAGCCAAACAAAAGGATTCTAGATCTGTTACCACAATTTCCTTTGGGAGTCAAGTTTGTCTCGTTCTAAGGTTGCATTATTAATTAGTTACCTGGTAAAGTTTAAGATACAGATGGTGCACTGTGAGCTAGCAGGGCTAAGGCCAACATATTCTGGGGGGTGTACACAGAATCAGTCTTGCACAATTCTGAAGTTTATGTTGCCCAACAATCACACAGGGGCATATTTACAAGCCCCTATCGCCACCATAAAGTCAATTTTAAAGACGTTGTGGTGGCGATACGGGCTACGCCTTATTTACAAGACAGTGTTAAGCCACTTAAAGTGGCTTAACGCCACCTTCTAAATAAGGCACCCTTTCGCGCTATACTTAGCCTGAAAGGGGAGGGCAATGGGTGTTGCTGTGGGTGTTCCACCACAACGCCCATTGATTTTGACGCTGCCCCATATTCACAAGGGTGGATTAAATATGGGGCAGCACCAAAATTAATACCAGGGAAAACCTGGTCTTACCCTGGCGAAATGAGGAGAAATGTTTAATTTCTCCTTGTTTTTGATGTTTCCATGTGTGCTGCATTGTGCAGCACCCATGGAAACAGCAAAACGCCTTTGATTGTTTATGTGCAGGAAGGTGTCCATTCCTGCACATAAACAATTATAAAAATGAAGGGCCATATTCTCAAGAACGGCGATAACATTATCGCCGCTTTAGCGGCAAACTGCTGCTAAAGCGGCGATAAGGGGCTTTATCGCCATTTTAGCGGCAGTTTCCTGCCGCTAAAGCGGCGATAATGTTATCGCCGTTCTTGAGAATATGGCCCGAAGTTTTTCAACTTCTATGTGTGCTGCACTAACCAGCACACATAGAGGTTTCAAATTGTTTATGTGCAGGAAGGGACACCTTCCTGCACATAAACAATCACTCCCCTCAATGCAGGCACCCTTGCACTATGGTGCAAGGGTGCCTGCGTTGGCGCTAGGCAGCTAAATTTAGCGCCAGTGCATGGGGAAATGCAGGGCTGCACCATATTCTTGTAAATATGTTGCATGCCTGCGTGTCTAAAGTGACGGAGCGTGTCGTTAGCCTTCTTGGCTTAACAACAGGCTTTGCCTCTTTCCTTGTAAGTATGCCCCAAAGTTTTAACTGAGAAAATATAAGGCGTATGACACCTTGCGTGGCTCTGAGTGGCTTCTTAGATCTCGAGTAAAGCAGCATAGCACAAATCGCTGTTTTGCTTAACTCTGCATCAGGGAGGCGTTCCATGGGCGTTGTGTGGGTGTTCCCACGCAACTCCAATGGTTTTTGACGTATTCCCAGATTTACCAGAGCTGGTAACCCTGGGAATGTGCCAAAAAGAAATGCCTCTCCAGGTGAAGCGTAATCAGGAGAAATATCTTTATTTCTCCTTGTTACTTTGTCTTTCTATGTGTGCTGTATTCTACAGCACACATATGAAGAGTATTTTGCCTCTCATGATTGATTTCTGTGCAGGAAGGTGTCATGCCTCTCCAGGTGAAGCGTAATCAGGAGAAATATCTTTATTTCTCCTTGTTACTTTGTCTTTCTATGTGTGCTGTATTCTACAGCACACATATGAAGAGTATTTTGCCTCTCATGATTGATTTCTGTGCAGGAAGGTGTCCCTTCCTGCGCCAAAGCGACCCTGCCTACAATGCAGGCACCCTTACACCATGGTGCAAAGGTGCAAACGTTGGATATAGGAAGCAAAATGGCACTAGGCCAGGGACAAGGACTGGAATACATCTTATTCTTTTAAATACAGTGCACTCCTGCCCTTTCCCTGTAACGCAGCGCCGCAAGGTGACTTCTTGTGCTGCACTGCGTTACTTTCCCCTAAATATGGCCCTTAGTTTTTGCTCTGCTTTGAGTAAAAAATTAGTATGTGCCACAGTTTGCCCACCTTTTACAAGTGCTGGGTTGGAATTTTTCACACTTCTGTGGTTTGTGTTCTGCTGTATGTTTATTTTCTGAGCACGGGAGACCTGTTTCATAAAGCCCTTTAACTCTATCACTTCATCAAGCAAGCACGTAAACCATGTCGGATTTTAACAGTGTACCTCAATCATTCCTACCTGGCTTTGCCCTGCTGTTGTGCTTGATTGATCAGCCAGAAGGCAAACCTCTCAATAAACATCCAGCAGTGGAATTTATACGTGTTGGGTATAGGAAGTTAAAGCTTTACTCCAGATCCCAAGGCCACTCGTTCATCTCAACAGTCACAATGTGGTTTTTGTTTGCCTGGCTCATAAAGGCCCCTGAATTCGTGCTCATTAAAATTTCTAATGCCAAGTATGTGCCAATCGTTATTACTGACATGCGCCAAGTTAATTTCATTGATGATGTGAGGAAAGCTGCCAACCAAATCCTGCTCCACAAATGCTGCCAGAGCACTGAGAGCTGGATGCTCCCAAGCACACGCGGAAGTCTCCAGCAGGCCTGCAATCATTGTTTTTGGCTGAGTCCAAATACTTTCCCTTGAACGTCTCATATTCTCTACACTTCATCGTTTTTTCTGTATTTTCATTTACATGTCAAAGAACATTAAAGGGGAAACGGTTCTATCTGACCACCTGGGCCACTTCCCTGATCGTTTTGTGATTCAAAGACCCACAACCTGAACATCTGGCATCCTGTTGTGGCTTACATAATTGCCACTATGAATTTTATATGGGAGCGTGTTTAATGCACCCTCTTGCTTTTATCACTCCTCAATGCTTCGCGTAAAGAAAGCGCATTAAAGACGATATTCGCATGAATATTCATAAGTGACTAAAATACAGGCTCCGTGCAAGCAGGTGCCCACATCGCATCACCAGAAGCCAGCAGCTGAAGAGATTAATTGAGGTAACGTTGGCAACCCGTCAGCATTCTCCGCATCTTAAGAAAAATGGCCGGTAATGAAAGTGACAACAAGCTGCCTTTGTTTGTATTCGGGAGGAGTTTAACACCTTCTGATAAAAGCAAACACTTAAAAAAAAAAGAACCAGATCTCATAAATTGTACTGCCAATTTTGCAATAGGCTGTGCACCAGTGTAAATGCAACATGTTGTGACTGACTAGTGCACAAACATTATGTACCTGTTGGTGCAAACGTCTGTTCAAGAGTGGTGGAAAATTGGTTGCAGTGCAAAAATTGTTTATCTCTGCCCTCCTGTTCAAAAAATCCTGATTAGTTAATTTGTCGCAATTGGTGCGGAATGCCATGTTAGGCTTTAGCAATGTACTAAACTGAATAGTTATAGGAATCGGTAAACTGTGTAGCAAACCGAAATTGTTAGGACAGCAATTTTTTGTTGTTGCAATTTTCTACATGCAAGTTGTTTATTTGCGATTCGGTATTCACATATATAAAGATTTGCAAATTGCAAATATTGGGAATTAAAGGCACCACAAACTTTCACAATGGCTGCACTCAGTGCTGTAAATGGGCCGGTACTGTCCGGTACGGAGTACCGGCACTTTTTTAATTTGAGGAGGAGAGTACCGGCACTTCTCAAGAGAAATGCAATACCTTTAATTGGAGAGTACCAGCACTTCTCAGAAACAAGCAGGTACTCTGGTACAGAGTACCTGCACTTTTATTTTTCCATTTCATGCACGGCTTCACTCAATGACATGGTGATGAGGAGAGAGACATGCACTGGGAGCTCTACAGCACAGAAGAAGACAGGAGCAGAATTTTAGGGCTAGAGTCGCCCTTTTTGAGCAGATACTGGCAGGGGTTTATAGCAGAGACAGACTAACGGGCCAATTTTTTTTTTGTTGGACAGCCCGTCCACCGCGAGGGAGACAGAGTAAATTACTCTGTTGCCTTGGCGTATGTGACACCCACCAAATATTGAAATGACCACCAGGGCCGGACTGGCTACCGGGAGCTGGGGGCTCATTTCGTTGATGGGGACCTGCGTGTGCTGAACGAAATTCGTTTTGCTTTGTTTATTTCGAAGCACACGCAGGTCTCCATCAACGAAATTAGTCCCCACCGCAGTGACATCAGCCCCCAGCTCGGCAGCATGCCAAAACGCCCGGTAGCCAGTCCGGCCCTGATGACCACTTACCCAGCAGACATTTCAAGCATGATGATACCTGCCAATACATAGAAATTTTGCCTGACAGCTCCATCAACAAGTCAGCCAAACTTCAAACTTACAATTTTTTTCTGAAAGAAAATGCCAAACTGGGATTTTCTTTTCGAAAATTAAAAAAAAATAACAATGTCCCCCCTTGCACTAGGAGAGCTCTCGTTGGCAAGTGGGTATTGAGCACTTTTCAGTGCCCCTTACCACCACATTTTTCGTGGGAGTGATGGCCATTGAAAAACTGCTGTATGTCTGCCCATCTAAACTAGGTGGGCAGACATACAGCCACACCTCAGACGGCCCTTACTCCATCAGACTATCAGACAAGTTTGACCACTGCAGGGACAGGAGTAGTCCCTACTGTAGTCACACTATGCTCCACTCAAATTTAAATTGGACAGGTGGACCATAAATATGGAGGGAAGGGAACTCTGTCACCGTTGCAATGGAGTTCCCTCTCCGCCAACATACACTTTGAGCTCCAAGTAGGTTGTCAGTCTGGATTTAACAAATGAGCTGAAGCCTTTGGTACAGAGCCGCACTGAATGCAGTCAAACCATTACTGCGCATGTTCAGGCTTTATGCTCCCTACATGTACCTACTAGAAAGTTATGCAAATACTCTTGCTAGCAGGAGGTATCTCGCAGAGTGCACTTTCAAAATGATTTAGACAATTCCTGGATGAACTGCTAACCAGGATAATAAAGCATGTTATGTCCCCTTTGTGTTACGAAGATTATTGACTGGGATAAGAAAATTCAGCATTCAATAAACATCCAGGTGGTCTACAATGTTGAATATCTAATTGCAGTAATTGCTGCCCATTACCCAAGGAGTATTCAAGATTCCTTAATTTTCCCCCACTGCAGACTTCACACTCATCTGACAAGGGCAGATATGGAGAACGACTCTTACTTGATGAGTGAGATAATGTGTTATTTCTTCCATGTATTAGAACATTAGATTTATATTTGTTTTTGTATATGACAGGGATTAGTGCTTATGCCATTCAGCCATGGCTTATGACTCCATAAATTAACCCTCATGGTCCTAGTAGAGCAACGCTACACTGCAGGTAACAAGTACTCTACTGAAGTTATTGAAAGCACGTTAGAAATTTTAAAGGGGTGATTCAGATGTTTGCACAAAAGTGGTGGAGAGGTAGAATATTCCACTAAGTGTTCATGTAAAATGATAGCAGTAGGCGCTATGCTGCTCAACAGCGCAATGCTCAGGCAATTGCCAGAGGAAGCAATTAAAAGTGATTCAGTTGAGGGTGAGGAACCACTGGACATAGAGCATATGGAATGAGCAGTGTGGAGCACATAAACTTCTGTTGAGGGCGATTCACACAGAACACAAATAATGAACACTCATTTTTGAAGTATTGTGTTTTGTTTAATGAGAAATAATGAGAAAAAGTACAATTATATTATACAGTTACTTCATATGAGCGATACAATATCACTATTCTAGTATAGTTGAATTTAAAAATTTTCATTACAAATGAAAAAATTGTTAAATATCACATTATTCCATGCAAATGTTTTAGAACTTATTTTTTTTGTGTTAAACACCACTTGACCATGTCAGGCGCACCTGCCTTGAAGTACCTTGCTCTTCCTCACTTCTGCTCCAATTGCACAAAAAATTATTCTTTTCCTGTACTGAAGGAATACTCACACTTGCGCCCAGGGTTGAATTTAGGACTTTGGCCTGCTCATTGGTAGCATTGCCACTGCTCTGACTTCCCTGATTATCTGGGATCATGAAAGCAGTGTTTACAGAATATCAACAGGGCTCTTGGAGTTTCAATTAGAACCAGTGGCATAACGTAAAATGATGGGGCCTCTCTGCAGAATGTTAAAACGGGGGTCCCAGAGTCTCCAATATCTCACTAAATATTCATTGGCCTTGGGCAGAATGGGGCTCTGTTTCAAGAGTTTGCGGGCCCCTGAAGAGTAGGGAACCCCCTAGCGCTGAAGGGGCTGCATTGGCCTGTATCATGCCCCAGATTTGAATGGGGTGGCCATACAGAATAAGACCAGTTCTACTCCACTCCACTACCCCCTATTCCCATGCCTGTTTTAGTCCTCAAATGGTGGCCATGGAATTAGAAAGACAAAGAAATGGGGGTTATCAAACTGGCGCTGCAAATCCCTTCATTCTGATTTTTCTGTTCCACCTTGTAGTCCTGCTAGTAGACTGGAAGAAGCAACACCATCTTCAGACCCCCACTGTGATGTTGTAACTAGAACATAGAACATTCCATAATAGAATTTCTGTAATGGAAGGTAGAGCGGGGGGGATTTTGAAAAGCATTCAGAAGTCGGTTGGAAGGCTGGCTGAACAGGGCTACAATAAAGAAGCTCTGAAACCATGTTCTTGTCTGTGCCGTAACTTCGTTATAATGGCGACGTTTGAGAAAACCCATGTTTAGCATACCAATCAAGACTCACTGGTGCCGTTTTCAAGGAGACCATCTTTCGGCTGTTTCATATCATTTTGATTTCCACGGAGGTGTCGCACGCCGATGGTCTGAAGAGAAGATAAGCGGTGAGTGATGCGCAATGTTGTAGTGCCACATACGTATCACAGCTTGATTTTTTTTTGTGAGAGCGGAGATTGGCCGTGTGCGCATGCGTGAGGCCAAAAGACAGATACTGCTGTACCCGTAACGTGACGAGTCAAGCAGAGCGTCACAGTGGCCATCTTAGAAAGTCAGGCAGAGTATCACGACAAATGCAAATGTATGCGCGTGCCTGAAGTGACGGCGGCCATTTTATAGAGTCAGGCATTTTGCGGAAGTTAAATGTGTACGTAATAGCGTCCACCATCTTAAAGTCAGGCGCATTTGAATATACATGAATGAACAAACAAAATTGCAGTGTTTCAAGTACAAACGTGAAATCAAAGAAAAGAGAGACTCAGCACAGTTTATAATGAAGTTTAATTCAGCTTAAGCACACGTTTGTTTGCCTAAGTAAAAAAAAAAAGAAAAAAACCAGCACAGAGCAGAACAGCAGAGCAGAAAATACATGAATATTGATGTTGTAGAAGTAAAAAAAATTGCAGTTTGTTCACAAAGTTCAAATACAAATCAACATTAAATACTAAAAAGTACATATTAAAACATCAGCAGTCATGGCAATAGAAAATGAAAGTAGCAATGTAACAATTAACATGAATTCAGACATATATGATGAAGAAGATAATACAGGGAAATATCTAGTACAATTTTTAGGAGACCAATACCTTTTGACTTATCAGAACAAAATGTTGCTCATAGGTGGGAAAAATGGACGAGAAGGTTTCACCATTTTCTAAAGGCAACATGTAAAAACTACACTGATGAGCAATCAAAAGATCTACTGATTATTCTTGTAGGAGATGACATTGAAGATTTAATTGTTACATTTCCTGAACAAGAGCGGAATACCTACAAAGGACTTATGAAATGCTTAAATGATAAGTTTGACCCTCAAAGGAATTTAGATTTTGAGAGGTACAATTTTAATGTGGCATGTCAAAAAGAAGATGAGACAATGGATGATTTTGTCACAAGACTCCAAAAATTAGTTACATTCTGTGAATTCAATAGGTTTAATAATGAAGAAGCAATAAGATTGAGAGGGATACAAGGTTGTAATTCGGTAAAGTTTAGAAAAAAGGTACTAGAAAAAACATATGACCTACAAGAAATTCTACGTATCTCTAGAACACAAATGCAAGCTCGATAAACATGCCACAAACATGGAAGAAGGAAGAGTAAAAACTCTAGAGCAAGTGAGACAAATGTCAGAAAAAGCAAACAATGAAAGGAAGATGGAAATAAAATATAAAGAAAAGAAACTGTGTTATAGGTGTGGATTTCAATTTCCACATCAAAGGTCCTGTCCAGCGATGGGACAACAATGCAAGGAATGTGGAAGATACAATCATTTTGAAAGTGTATGTAGATTTAAGAAGGAGAAGAAAGAAAATTGGATAAGTAAAGAGACTGGACACAAGCAAATTAATCAAGATGAGAAAACGAAAACTGGAAGCATAAAATAAATGCAATACAAAGACCCAAAGATGTCACAGATTTGTGATAATTTCTGGGAATGGCCAGTTATTGTGCAAGATATGTTAATATTGTTGCAACTTTGAGTTCACCCCTCAGGAAATTGACAAGAAAAGGTCAGAAATGTCTCTGGAATGATGATTGCGAACATGCATTTAATGAAAGAAAGCTACAAATATCAATGGCAGCAAATGTAAAATATGTTGACCCAAATTTGTGTACAGAATTGGTGGTAGACTCCAGCCCTGTAGGATTAGGTATAATTCTGGTACAACATAAGCCTGGAACAGAAACTCCTAGATATATAGTTTCTCATGCAAGTAAAAGTCTCTCTGATGTTGAACAAAGATATTCTCAGCCCGAAAAGGAAAGTTTAGCAGTTGTTTCGGCATGTGAACATTATCATGATTTTATATACGGAAAAGCATTTGTGATAATAACAGATCACCAGGCTTTTGTTTATATTTTTGGGAATCCAATAATAAAAATGACACCTAGAATTGAAAGATGGGGAATGAGATTGATGGATTATGATTTCAGAATTTTTCATAAACCAGGAAAAGAACATATCCCGGCAGATTATTTGTCCAGACATCCATTTAACTCAGAGATAGATCAGACTTTAAATGCAATAGAATATATCTGTTTCATAATCAAATCAGCAGTACCAGGGATTGTTACAGAGGCACAATTAGTTGAGGCTACACATATGGATGATACTATCCAAGAAGTAATAAAAATCATACATGAAAACAATTGGAGGCTAATAAATAATGCTAGTCATTTCAAGCCAAGCATAAAGAAACACAATATACTAGCATTCAAAAACATACAGTCTGAATTGTCAGTGGCTTCTTCTGGAATACTTTTAAGAGGAAATAAATTGATCATTCCACTTTGTCTACAATGACAAGTAATTGACTTAGCGCATGAAATTCGCCTTACGGGTATCTCTGCAACAAAGAGCTTTCTAAGGGAAAAGTTGTGGTTTCCGAGACTGGATCAACAAGTAGAAGAAGTAGTTCAATCTTGTCACGTATGCCAATGTACTTCTAGAGAAAGAGGAATAGAAGAATTACACATGTCAGAAATGCCTGATGCTGTGTGGGCTAATGTAGCAGCAGATTTTTATGGACCGTTAGGTTCAGGACACTATCTATTAGCCATAATAGATGAGTATTCATGCTATCCTATTGTAAAAGTGGTATCATCAACGTCAGCGTCAATAGTACTTCTAGTTTTGGATGAAATATTTTCCACTTGGGGGATACCTAATGTGTTGAAAACAGATAATGGACCACCGTTTAATGGAAATGAATTTTAAAAATTTATGAACTACTTGGGAGTTGTGCACCTGAAAATAACTCATATGTGGCCTCAAGCTAATGGAATGGTAGAAAGATTAATGGCCACCATCAAGAAGGCTGTGCAAAAAGCCAAAGTGTCACAAAAATAAAAAATCAGTCGTTGTGTCAAGTTTTCCGGGATTACAGAAACACCCCGCACACATCAACTGGAAAATGTCCCTCAGAATTGATATTTGGTCAGTCAAGACAAACTCATCTACCACACTTACCAGCAGATCCGCCAAAGGATCATAAAGAAATACTACAAAAAGACAAAGAAGCAAAAGATAAGATGAAGTATTATGTATAAAAAGATAGAAGATGTCAAAACCAAGAATATCAAATAGGTGATTTAGTATTGGTTCGTCAACAACAGGTAAAAAAATCACAAAGTAGATTCCATCCAATACCAATGGAGATAATACAAGTTAAAGGAACAGCTTTGACAGCAAGACATGATGACAAAACAGTCACAAGGAATAAGACATTTTTCAAAAAAGTTACTCCAAGTGTTAAGACCTTCACTGTGCAACCTCTAATCTGCTGGTTCTAGCAGATGAATAAATAATAAGCCTGAGTTTCAGAGGTGGTGCACATACCAGGAGAACAGGGTTTGTTGTCTGTTTGGAATAGCTTGTCAGTAATTTCGAGCACAAGGCCCAAAGCTAGAAGAGTGCATCTACATGAGAATACAATCCTGGTACCAGTTCATGGAAGGAACAATGGAATTCTTTGCACAGCATCAGAGAGTCTTGCTGGAGTCTTCCTCAGTCGAGACGGAATCTGCTGCAGTGCACATCTGGATCTGCGATCTGGGTCTGTGACCTGGGTGAAGTTTCTCTCCTACATGTGGTTATGTGGCAGTCCTTATAAACTGTATCTTATCTGAGATGGAATTTGCAATGTCACCTTTGGAATGTTTTGACATAATCATATACATCAGTGGATGTACTAATAAGGTAAAATATGTCAATATAGACTACATTGTTTGGGTTATGGTTGTCATTTGACCTAGAAAAATGCACCTGTCCCAGACTGATGTCACACTGGGGTTGGCCATGTTATTGATGGGAGGATATGACACATTTAGAGGTCAACAGGATGTGAATTATTTTCAGTTCCTCAGAAAGATTAAAGATCACTGGGCCCGATTCACTTAAGTTTTGCCTCAGTTAGAGTTAAGACCAAAACGTAAGTTAAACTGAGACAAAAGTCTAACTTTACTACTCGTAAATGCCCTTTGTGAATACCGAAAGTTGTAAAGTTAGACTTTCATCTCAGTTTACCTTTGTGAATCAGGCCCACCATGTTTAAGCCCTAGGAAGTTAAAGACCACCAATTGCTAGACAGGTCTATGACAAAATGGAGTCTCAGTCTCCATAAAATGGAGTCTGCATTTATGTGTTCAAAAAGCTAAAATTAAAGTAAAGAAATTTAAAAAATGTAATTATGGAGGGAAATAGTCATAAGATTTATGGCATTCCTGGAATCATTTTTAACTAAATAGTTACTAAATTATCACTGAATGTGTTTTTGATTGATCTTGCTTATCAGACATATTCCATATACATTTACAGAATTAAAGCACATGCCAGAAATGTGCTTTTGATGAAATAGCAATTCAACACTTGTTACATGTTTAATAACATGTCTTCAAACTGAAATGAAAAGGGGTCTCTGCGCTGGAAGATATGATCCTTACAACACCACCCACTGGATAAGAAAGATACATTAAGAAAAATTCATCATAATTAGGGCTCCCGGTTTTATGGTATTTATTTTTTTGCCATTTCCGTCTGTATTTATCCATATTTATTTTTGGGGTATTTTTTCTGTATTTATCCACATTTATTTTTGCCACAAGCAAAAGACGACACTACAGCTAGTATTTTTCCACATTTATTTAAATTGACAATGCGCACATGCGCTCGGTTGTTATTGGTCAATACAATACATTCATCTGAAAACTTTGCCATTGTAGTACAAGCACATGTGCAGAAACCCATCTCTTGCCCCATCGGTCTGTCCTTGCCCTGATGGGATGGCGCAGGGAGGGGTAGGTAACCGCTTCACAGACGCTAGGGGTAAAAGAACAGAGGGCAGCAGGAGGGGGCGACCTGATGGAGTTCCCCAGCCCATAGGGGGCGCCTTCTCCGACACGATCACTTAAACTAGCGATTTGTTGTGGCTCTAGCAGTGCTTCTCAGTTCTGCTATAAAACACTTTAGGATAGAGTACAAGCACTTATCAAGAGCAAACATGTGCCAGCGCTTCTGTATTTCCATCTAAAGCCCTGGTGTCAGGCGCGCAATGCCCATTGGGCTCAACGGCGAGCATTCCGTCCCGTCACATTGACATGATATGACATTGACATGACATTGAAGATTTAATTGTTACATTTCCTGAACAAGAGCAGAATACCTACAAAGGACTTATGAAATGCTTAAATGATAAGTTTGACCCTCAAAGGAATTTAGATTTTGAGAGGTACAATTTTAATATGGCATGTCAAAAAGAAGATGAGACAATGGATGTCACAAGACTACAAAAATTAGTAACATTCTGTGAATTCAATAGATTTAATAATGACGAAGCAATAAGATTGAGAGGGATACAAGGTTGTAATTCGGTAAAGTTTAGAAAAAAGGTACTAGAAAAAACATATGACCTACAAGAAATTCTACGTATGTCTAGAACAAAAATGCAAGCTCGATAAACATGCCACAAACATGGAAGAAGGAAGAGTAAATACTCTAGAGCAAGTGAGACAAATGTCAGGAAAAGCAAACAATGAAAGGAAGATGGAAATAAAATATAAAGAAAAGAAACTGTGTTATAGGTGTGGATTTCAATTTCCACATCAAAGGTCCTGTCCAGCGATGGGACAACAATGCAAGGAATGTGGAAGATACAATCATTTGGAAAGTGTATGTAGATTTAAGAAGGAGAAGAAAGAAAATTGGATAAGTAAAGAGACTGGACACAAGCAAATAAATCAAGATGAGAAAACGAAAACTGGAAGCATAAAATAAATGCAATACAAAGACCCAAAGATGTCACAGATTTGTGATAATTTCTGGGAATGGCCAGTTATTGTGCAAGATATGTTAATAATGTTGCAACTTTGAGCTCACCCCTCAGGAAATTGACAAGAAAAGATCAGAAATTTCTCTGGAATGATGATTGCAAACATGCATTTAATGAAAGAATGCTACAAATATCAATGGCAGCAAATGTAAAATATATTGACCCAAATTTGTGTACAGAATTGGTGGTAGACTCCAGCCATGTAGGATTAGGTATAATTCTGGTACAACATAAGCCTGGAACAGAAACTCCTAGATATATAGTTTCTCATGCAAGTAAAAGTCTCTCTGATGTTGAACAAAGATATTCTCAGCCCGAAAAGAAAAGTTTAGCAGTTGTTTGGGCATGTGAACATTATCATGATTTTATATACGGAAAAGCATTTGTGATAATAACAGATCACCAGGCTTTTGTTTATATTTTTGGGAATCCAATAATAAAAATGGCATCTAGAATTGAAAGATGGGGAATGAGATTGATGGATTGTGATTTCAGAAGTTTTCATAAACCAGGAAAAGAACATATCCCGGCAGATTATTTGTCCAGACATCCATTTAACTCAGAGATAGATCAGACTTTAAATGCAATAGAATATATCTGTTTCATAATCAAATCAGCAGTACCAGGGATTGTTACAGAGGCACAATTAATTGAGGCTACACATACGGATGATCCTATCCAAGAAGTAATAAAAATCATACATGAAAACAATTGGAGGCTAATAAATAATGCTAGTCATTTCAAGCCAAGCATAAAGAAACACAATATACTAGCATTCAAAAACATACAGTCTGAATTGTCAGTGGCTTCTTCTGGAATACTTTTAAGAGGAAATAAATTGATCATTCCACTTTGTCTACAATGACAAGTAATTGACTTAGCGCATGAAATTCGCCTTAAGTGTATCTCTGCAACAAAGAACTTTCTAAGGGAAAAGTTGTGGTTTCCGAGACTGGATCAACAAGTAGAAGAAGTAGTTCAATCTTGTCACGTATGCCAATGTACTTCTAGAGAAAGAGGAATAGAAGAATTACACATGTCAGAAATGCCTGATGCTGTGTGGGCTAATGTAGCAGCAGATTTTTATGGACCGTTAGGTTCAGGACACTATCTATTAGCCATAATAGATGAGTATTCATGCTTTCCTATTGTAAAAGTGGTATCATCAACGTCAGCGTCAATAGTACTTCTAGTTTTGGATGAAATATTTTCCACTTGGGGGACACCTAATGTGTTGAAAACAGATAATGGACCACCGTTTAATGGAAATGAATTTCAAAAATGTATGAACTACTTGGGAGTTGTGCACCTGAAAATAACTCATATGTGGCCTCAAGCTAATGGAATGATAGAAAGATTAATGGCCACCATCAAGAAGGCTGTGCAAAAAGCAAAAGTGTCACAAAAAATCAATAAATCAGGCGTTGTGTCAAGTTTTCCGGGATTACAGAAACACCCTGCACACATCAACTGGAAAATATCCCTCAGAATTGATGTTTGGTCAGTCAAGACAAACTCATCTACCACACTTACCAGCAGATCCGCCAAAGGATCATAAAGAAATACTACAAAAAGACAAAGAAGCAAAAGATAAGATTAAGTATTATGCACAAAAAGAAAGAAGATGTCAAAACCAAGAATATCAAATAGGTGATTTAGTATTGGTTCGTCAACAACAGGTAAAAAAAATCACAAAGTAGATTCCATCCAATACCAATGGAGATAATACAAGTTAAAGGAACAGCTTAGACAGCAAGACATGATGACAAAACAGTCACAAGGAATAAGACATTTTTCAAAAAAGTTACTCCAAGTGTTAAGACCTTCACTGTACAACCTCTAATCTGCTGGTTCTAGCAGATGAATAAATAATAAGCCTGAGTTTCAGAGGTGGTGCACATACCAGGAGAACAGGGTTTGTTGTCTGTTTGGAATAGCTTGTCAGTAATTTCGAGCACAAGGCCCAAAGCTAGAAGAGTGCATCTACATGAGAATACAATCCTGGTACCAGTTCATGAAGGAACAATGGAATTCTTTGCACAGCATCAGAGACTCTTGCTGGAGTCTTCCTCAGTCGAGACGGAATCTGCTGCAGTGCACATCTGGATCTGCGATCTGGGTCTGTGACCTGGGTGAAGTTTCTCTCCTACATGTGGTTATGTGGCAGTCCTTATAAACTGTATCTTATCTGAGATGTGATTTGCAATGTCACCTTTGGAATGTTTTGACATAATCATATACATCAGTGGATGTACTAATAAGGTAAAAATATGTCAATATAGACTACATTGTTTGGGTTATGGTTGTCATTTGACCTAGAAAAATGCACCTGTCCCAGACTGATATCACACTGGGGTTGGCCATGTTATTGATGGGAGGATATGACACATTTAGAGGTCAACAGGATGTGAATTTTTTTCAGTTCCTAAGAAAGATTAAAGATCAGTGGGCCCGATTCACTTAAGTTTTGCCTCAGTTAGAGTTAAGACCAAAACGAAAGTTAAACTGAGACAAAAGTCTAACTTTACTACTCGTAAATGCCCTTAGTGAATACCGAAAGTTGTAAAGTTAGACTTTCATCTCAGTTTACCTTTGTGAATCAGGCCCACCATGTTTAAGTCCTAGGAAGTTAAAGACCACCAATTGCTAGACAGGTCTATGACAAAATGGAGTCTCAGTCTCCATAAAATGGAGTCTGCATTTATGTGTTCAAGAAGCTAAAATTAAAGTAAAGAAATTTAAAAAATGTAATTATGGAGGGAAATAGTCATAAGATTTATGGCATTCCTGGAATCATTTTTAACTAAATAGTTACTAAATTATCACTGAATGTGTTTTGATTGATCTTGCTTATCAGACATATTCCATATACATTTACAGAATTAAAGCACATGCCAGAAATGTGCTTTTGATGAAATAGCAATTCAACACTTGTTACATGTTTAATAACATGTCTTCAAACTGAAATGAAAAGGGGTCTCTGCGCTGGAAGATATGATCCTTACAACACCACCCACTGGATAAGAAAGATACATTAAGAAAAATTCATCATAATTAGGGCTCCCGTTTTTATGGTATTTATTTTTTTGCCATTTCCGTCTGTATTTATCCATATTTATTTTTTGGGCATTTTTTCTGTATTTATCCACATTTATTTTTGCCACAAGCAAAAGACGACACTACAGCTAATATTTTTCCACATTTATTTAAATTGACAATGTGCACATGCGCTCGGTTGTTATTGGTCAACACAATACATTCATCTGAAAACTTTGCCATTGTAGTACAAGCACATGTGCAGAAACCCATCTCTTGCCCCATCGGTCTGTCCTTGCCCTGATGGAATGGCGCAGGGAGGGGTAGGTAACCGCTGCACAGACACTAGGGGTAAAAGAACAGAGGGCAGCAGGAGGGGGCAACCTTCTCCGACACGATCACTTAAACTAGCGATTTGTTGTGGCTCTAGCAGTGCTTCTCAGTTCTGCTATAAAACACTTTAGGATAGAGTACAAGCACTTATCAAGAGCAAACATGTGCCAGCGCTTCTGTATTTCCATCTAAAGCCCTGGTGTCAGGCGCGCAACGCCCATTGGGCTCAACGGGCTTTAGCCCCCCCCCCCAGTCGTGTGTGTCAGCCCAGGGTGAGACAGCTTCCCAGGCACACACATAGACAGTTTTTGAGCTGCCAGCCGCACCCGAGTACTTCACAGGTCTTTAA
Organism: Calotriton arnoldi; assembly: GCA_963921515.1. Taxonomy (NCBI): domain Eukaryota; kingdom Metazoa; phylum Chordata; class Amphibia; order Caudata; family Salamandridae; genus Calotriton; species Calotriton arnoldi. Next base: position 1,355,923 of record CAWUFW010001860.1, on the reverse strand, counting down.
AAGACCATTCACTTGTTAACGAGGCTTTGTTGTTTTTTCACCCCTTCTTAGAGCCCCTGCATCTCCACTCTGCCTATTGCTGGAAGTATTACCCCCACCCCCCCAAAATGTTTGTCAGCCCCCCCCCCCTGAAATTTGACTCTAGTTGCGCCTCTGACTGGTGTGGAGGTTGGTTGAGATGCGTGGAATCCAGGGCGCCTGCCGTGAGCTCGAGCTGCCGGGATCTGCAGGCTGTGGGATTACACGTCATTATGTCATGAACATGCAGAGTGGTAACACAGAAAGGGGGGGTGAGCAACCAAGGGCGCCAGGTGGGGGTGGGCGATAGTGATGGACACTTGAGGCAGAGACAACACATCTGTCTGGGGGCGGGTGGGCTAAAGGCATCAGGGGGAGGGGGGCAGAAATGATATCAGTCCCATTCTGATTGCAAGGCAATAAATGTTATAGGCCTTGATTTCTACAACACTGCTAACAGCATACCACGGGGCATGTTCAATGAAAACAAGTGTAAAGTACACGGAATGCAACTCATTTGCATTTAACTATAGGCTGAGAGTTAATTCAAAGCACTCAAGTCCGCGGGAGAAAAGAAAACGTGTAAATGTCAGAGACCAGTAGTGGAGTTAACACGACAAACACATGGCGAGCATTCCGTCCCGTCACATTGACATGACATGACATTGACATGACATTGAAGATTTAATTGTTACATTTCCTGAACAAAAGCGGAATACCTACAAAGGACTTATGAAATGCTTAAATGATAAGTTTGACCCTCAAAGGAATTTAGATTTTGAGAGGTACAATTTTAATATGGCACGTCAAAAAGAAGATGAGACAATGGATGATTTTGTCACAAGACTAAAAAATTAGTAACATTCTGTGAATTCAATAGGTTTAATAATGACAAAGCAATAAGATTGAGAGGGATACAAGGTTGTAATTCGGTAAAGTTTAGAAAAAAGGTACTAGAAAAAACATATGACCTACAAGAAATTCTACGTATGTCTAGAACTCAAATGCAAGCTCGATAAACATGCCACAAACATGGAAGAAGGAAGAGTAAAAACTCTAGAGCAAGTGAGACAAATGTCAGGAAAAGCAAACAATGAAAGGAAGATGGAAATAAAATATAAAGAAAAGAAACTGTGTTATAGGTGTGGATTTCAATTTCCACATCAAAGGTCCTGTCCAGCGATGGGACAACAATGCAAGGAATGTGGAAGATACAATCATTTTGAAAGTGTATGTAGATTTAAGAAGGAGAAGAAAGAAAATTGGATAAGTAAAGAGACTGGACACAAGCAAATTAATCAAGATGAGAAAACGAAAACTGGAAGCATAAAATAAATGCAATACAAAGACCCAAAGATGTCACAGATTTGTGATAATTTCTGGGAATGGCCAGTTATTGTGCAAGATATGTTAATAATGTTGCAACTTTGAGCTCACCCCTCAGGAAATTGACAAGAAAAGGTCAGAACTTTCTCTGGAATGATGATTGCGAACATGCATTTAATGAAAGAATGCTACAAATATCAATGGCAGCAAATGTAAAATATGTTGACCCAAATTTGTGTACAGAATTGGTGGTAGACTCCAGCCATGTAGGATTAGGTATAATTCTGGTACAACATAAGCCTGGAACAGAAACTCCTAGATATATAGTTTCTCATGCAAGTAAAAGTCTCTCTGATGTTGAACAAAGATATTCTCAGCCCGAAAAGAAAAGTTTAGCAGTTGTTTGGGCATGTGAACATTATCATGATTTTATATACGGAAAAGCATTTGTGATAATAACAGATCACCAGGCTTTTGTTTATATTTTTGGGAATCCAATAATAAAATGGCACCTAGAATTGAAAGATGGGGAATGAGATTGATGGATTATGATTTCAGAATTTTTCATAAACCAGGAAAAGAACATATCCCGGCAGATTATTTGTCCAGACATCCATTTAACTCAGAGATAGATCAGACTTTAAATGCAATAGAATATATCTGTTTCATAATCAAATCAGCAGTACCAGGGATTGTTACAGAGGCACAATTAATTGAGGCTACACATACGGATGATCCTATCCAAGAAGTAATAAAAATCATACATGAAAACAATTGGAGGCTAATAAATAATGCTAGTCATTTCAAGCCAAGCATAAAGAAACACAATATACTAGCATTCAAAAACATACAGTCTGAATTGTCAGTGGCTTCTTCTGGAATACTTTTAAGAGGAAATAAATTGATCATTCCACTTTGTCTACAATGACAAGTAATTGACTTAGCGCATGAAATTCGCCTTAAGGGTATCTCTGCAACAAAGACCTTTCTAAGGGAAAAGTTATGGTTTCCGAGACTGGATCAACAAGTAGACGAAGTAGTTCAATCTTGTCACGTATGCCAATGTACTTCTAGAGAAAGAGGAATAGAAGAATTACACATGTCAGAAATGCCTGATGCTGTGTGGGCTAATGTAGCAGCAGATTTTTATGGACCGTTAGGTTCAGGACACTATCTATTAGCCATAATAGATGAGTATTCATGCTTTCCTATTGTAAAAGTGGTATCATCAACGTCAGCGTCAATAGTATTTCTAGTTTTGGATGAAATATTTTCCACTTGGGGGATACCTAATGTGTTGAAAACAGATAATGGACCACCGTTTAATGGAAATGAATTTCAAAAATGTATGAACTACCTGGGAGTTGTGCACCTCAAAATAACTCATATGTGGCCTCAAGCTAATGGAATTATAGAAAGATTAATGGCCACTGTTAGAACTGGGGGTCTCTAGTTGGCAATGGTTTGCACCTTTGTCCAAATAGGGACCCTTGCTTCTAGTCAGGATAAGGGGGATACACTCCTAAAATAACCCCTGCTCACCCCCTGTTAGCTTGGCACGAGCAGACAGGCTTATCTCAGAGGCAGTGTGTAAAGCATTTGTGAACACATACAGTAATACAGTGAAAACACTACAGATGGACACCACACAGGTTGTTATGTAAAAATAAGTAATCTTTATATAGACTTATCACAAGACCCAATAGCAAAAATCCACAATACTGTACTCAAAAATAGACTTTAAAAGGTTATAAAATAGTTCAGTTCTCTCAAGTTGTAAATGCGACACTTTACTCTCAATGTACCTTGAATGCGTAACGCAAAGAAAACAAAAGGGTCGCAGGGAAGGTGATGCGTTGGTTCCTTACACTCAGGGGAGTGGATGCGTCGGTTCCTTACTGCTGCGCAGGGGAGTTGATGCTCGCTTCCTTACTGTGTGGGGAGGTGATGCGTCGGTTTCTTACTGCTTTCCGGTGCGATGCGACAAGATGGCACCTCGATGCGATACTCTTCTCCGGTACGATGCGACAAAATGGCGTCTTGGTTGCGATGCGACAACGTTGGTGTGATGCGTGCACGCCCGACGGCCGTGCGGCGACTCAATGATCTTTGGAGCCGCGACAGGCCCTGCGACGCGCTTCTCCGGTGATGCGACGATGACCTCTGTGGCAGCGTCCCGCTTCTCCGGTGATGCGCCGCGCTTCGGCGATGCGAGGATGACAGCGGCAGCGGCGTCTCGCTTCCTTGGCGATGCGATGACCGCGGCTGCGGCGGCGACACGCTTCTCGTTGTTGCGTCGCGCTTCCAGCTCCCAGTGACACGCAGTCTCTCAGAAGGCTCAGCACAACAGCAGGCACTTCAATTCCCAGCAAGGGAATGCAGGGGGGAGCTGGTTGGTGAGACTTCAGGCAGGATGCAAGCTCTAGTTCAAGCCCTTGGAGATTCTCTTCCTCAAGATGACAAAGCACAGCAAAGTCTTTTCTCCTGTCCTTGGCAGAAAGCAACCACTGCAGGCCAACCCCAATCAGCAAAACAGCACAGGGGCAGTACTCCTCCTTCAGCTTCTCCGGTTCTTCTCCTTGGCAACAGGTTTCTTGATTTCCCAGAAGTGATCTAATTTCCTAGGGGTCTGGGTCCCCTTTTTATACACCTTTTCTCTTTGTTCTCTGAAGGCAAAGAGGCCTCTGCCTAGTCCAAAACCAGTTCTGGTCAGTCCTGGAGCACTTTGTTTTTCTGACTCCTTCTTTCCTTTGAGAGTGAGGGGCAGAGCCATCAGGCGCCCGGCAGGAGGTGGAGCCAGCATTGTGGAAGGCAGGCACAGCCCTATTCAGACCCAGGTGCAACTCCTCCCTCCACTCTGGATGCAGATCTTTCTATTCAGCCCTGTGCTGACTCACCCTGTCTCCTGTAGCCACCCCCAGCCCCTGTCACTCAATCTCCAGACAAGGAATACACAACCTAGCAGAGGCAGGCTTGGAAGTTTAGGCAAGAAAATACCCACTTTCTAAAAGTGGTATTTTCAAACACAGAATGTTAAAACCAACTTCACTAAAAGATGTATTTTATCATTCTGAGTTCAGGCATACTAAATTCGTTTTTATACCATGTTCCCTGGGTCAGTTAGGATTATAAGGTGTAATAATCAAACTGCCCATTCTGGCCTATGGAGAACAGGTAGCCTTGCAATAGTGACAAACGAAAATGGCTGTAATTCACTATTAGGACATGCCACACACACCAGGGCATGTCCTACCTTATACTCTACAATGCACCCTGCCCTTGGGCCTACCTTAGGGGTGTCTGATATGAAGATAAGGGAAGGTTTAGGGACTGGCAAGTGGGTGCACTTGCCAAGTCGACATGGCAGTCACAGACCGCACACAGGCTCTGCAATGGCAGGCCTGAGACACATTTTACAAGCTGCTTCTGTGGGTGGCACAACCAGTGCTGCAAGCCCACCAGCAGCATTGGATTTACAAGCCCTGGGCACCCTCAGTGCACTGTACTAGGGACTAATAAGTAAACCAATCATCCAATCATGGAGTCACTAATCCATACATCAATTTACAGTAGGGAGCACTTGCACTGTGGCACCGAACAGCAGTGGCACAGTGCCCAAAAGCATCTAAAACCAGCAAAACATAAGAGGCAACAGCAAAAAAATGGAAGGGAGACCCACGCCAATGGTGCCAAGTCTAACAGCCACCATCAATAAGGCTGTGCAAAAAGCAAAAGTGTCACAAAAATCAATAAATCAGGCGTTGTGTCAAGTTTTCCGGGATTACAGAAACACCCCGCACACATCAACTGGAAAATGTCCCTCAGAATTGATGTTTGGTCAGTCAAGACAAACTCATCTACCACACTTACCAGCAGATCCGCCAAAGGATCATAAAGAAATACTACAAAAAGACAAAGAAGCAAAAGATAAGATGAAGTATTATGCACAAAAAGAAAGAAGATGTCAAAACCAAGAATATCAAATAGGTGATTTAGTATTGGTTCGTCAACAACAGGTAAAAAAATCACAAAGTAGATTCCATCCAATACCAATGGAGATAATACAAGTTAAAGGAACAGCTTTGACAGCAAGACATGATGACAAAACAGTCACAAGGAATAAGACATTTTTCAAAAAAGTTACTCCAAGTGTTAAGACCTTCACTGTGCAACCTCTAATCTGCTGGTTCTAGCAGATGAATAAATAATAAGCCTGAGTTTCAGAGGTGGTGCACATAGCAGGAGAACAGGCTTTGTTGTCTGTTTGGAATAGCTTGTCAGTAATTTCGAGCACATGGCCCAAAGCTAGAAGAGTGCATCTACATGAGAATACAATCCTGGTACAAGTTCATGAAGGAACAATGGAATTCTTTGCACAGCATCAGAGAGTCTTGCTGGAGTCTTCCTCAGTCGAGACGGAATCTGCTGCAGTGCACATCTGGATCTGCGATCTGGGTCTGTGACCTGGGTGAAGTTTCTCTCCTACATGTGGTTATGTGGCAGTCCTTATAAACTGTATCTTATCTGAGATGGAATTTGCAATGTCACCTTTGGAATGTTTTGACATAATCATATACATCAGTGGATGTACTAATAAGGTAAAAATATGTCAATATAGACTACATTGTTTGGGTTATGGTTGTCATTTGACCTAGAAAAATGCACCTGTCCCAGACTGATGTCACACTGGGGTTGGCCATGTTATTGATGGGAGGAAATGACACATTTAGAGGTCAACAGGATGTGAATTATTTTCAGTTCCTCAGAAAGATTAAAGATCACTGGGCCCGATTCACTTAAGTTTTGCCTCAGTTAGAGTTAAGACCAAAACGTAAGTTAAACTGAGACAAAAGTCTAACTTTACTACTCGTAAATGCCCTTTGTGAATACCGAAAGTTGTAAAGTTAGACTTTCGTCTCAGTTTACCTTTGTGAATCAGGCCCACCATGTTTAAGCCCTAGGAAGTTAAAGACCGCCAATTGCTAGACAGGCCTATGACAAAATGAAGTCTCAGTCTCCATAAAATGGAGTCTGCATTTATGTGTTCAAGAAGCTAAAATTAAAGTAAAGAAGCCGAAAAGCAAGAGATTAAAATAGATTAAAAAAATGTAATTATGGAGGGAAATAGTCATAAGATTTATGGCATTCCTGGAATCATTTCTAAACTAAATAGTTACTAAATTATCACTGAATATATTTTTGATTGATCTTGCTTATCAGACATATTCCATATACATTTACAGAATTAAAGCACATGCCAGAAATGTGCTTTTGATGAAATAGCAATTCAACACTTGTTACATGTTTAATAACATGTCTTCAAACTGAAATGAAAAGGGGTCTCTGCGCTGGAAGATATGATCCTTACAACACCACCCACTGGATAAGAAAGATACAGTAAGAAAATTTCATCATAATTAGGGCTCCCGGTTTTATGGTATTTATATGTTTGCCATTTCCGTCTGTATTTATCCATATTTATTTTTTGGGCATTTTTTCTGTATTTATCCACATTTATTTTTGCCACAAGCAAAAGACGACACTACAGCTAGTATTTTTCCACATTTATTTAAATTGACAATGCGCACATGCGCTCGGTTGTTATTGGTCAACACAATACATTCATCTGAAAACTTTCCCATTTTAGTACAAGCACATGTGCAGAAACCCATCTCTTGCCCCATCGGTCTGTCCTTGCCCTGATGGGATGGCGCAGGGAGGGGTAGGTAACCGCTACACAGACGCTAGGGGTAAAAGAACAGAGGGCAGCAGGAGGGGCGACCTGATGGAGTTCCCCAGCCCATAGGGGGCGCCTTCTCCGACACGATCACTTAAACTAGCGATTTGTTGTGGCTCTAGCAGTGCTTCTCAGTTCTGCTATAAAACACTTTAGGATAGAGTACAAGCACTTATCAGGAGCAAACATGTGCCAGCGCTTCTGTATTTCCATCTAAAGACCTGGTGTCAGGCGCGGAACGCCCATTGGGCTCAATGGGCTTTAGCCCCCCCCCCAGTCGTGTGTCAGCCCGGGGTGAGACAGCTTCCCAGGCACACACACAGACAGTTTTTGAGCTGCCAGCCACACCCGAGTACTTCACAGGTCTTTAAAAGACCATTCACTTGTTAACGAGGCTTTGTTGTTTTTTCACCCCTTCTTAGAGCCCCTGCAACTCCACTCTGCCTATTGCTGGAAGAATTACCCCCCCCTGAAATTTTTGTCAGCCCCCCCCCCTGAAATTTGGCTCTAGTTGCGCCTCTGCCTGGTGTGGAGGTTGGTTGAGATGCGTGGAATCCAGGGCGCCTGCCGTGAGCTCGAGCTGCCGGGATCTGCAGGCTGTGGGATTACACGTCATTATGTCATGAACATGCGGAGTGGTAACACAGAAAAGGTGGGTGAGCAACCAAGGGCGCCACGTGGGGGTGGGCGATAGTGATGGACACTTGAGGCAGAGACAACACATCTGTCTGGGGGCGGGTGGGCTAAAGGCATCAGGGGGAGGGGGGCAGAAATGATATCAGTCCAATTCTGATTGCAAGGCAATAAATGTTATAGGCCTTGATTTCTACAACACTGCCAACAGCATACCACGGGGCATGTTCAATGAAAACAAGTGTAAAGTACACGGAATGCAACTCATTTGCTTTTAACTATAGGCTGAGAGTTAATTCAAAGCACTCAAGTCCGCGGGAGAAAAGAAAACGTGTAAATGTCAGAGACCAGTAGTGGAGTTAACACGACAAACACATGGCGAGCATTCCGTCCCGTCAGATGGAATCTCGTGCACACAAACGAAGACCGACTGACATTTCACTACAAACTACCGACCCCCTCTCCATGCCCGCCTCCAATCCCCAGACTCAGATAAGGCAGCCGGCCCTGCCCTGCCCCAACCAACCAAAGGCTGGAATACACGCTCCACATGCCTCGGTCACTGGGGGTATTTCAGCAGGGAGAAGACTATGGATTTGTGCAAGTCATAACCAGAGTAACCAGGGGCAACAACCACTCCTGCGCACTTGTCAACATCCTTTCACTAAAATGAGAGAGGATTTTTCAGAGCTCAACAGTATCAATTACGTGAAATTATGCCCTGGAGATGGTGAATTCTCCGAAGGGCCGGGGCAGCAACAAATGCTGACTGTGGCGACACAGAGGCATCTGTCTGGAAACACGGTGGCCTGGTGCTGGTCGTAGTGTAGGCAAAAAGGAAGAAATAGCGGGGTGACCCCAAAAATAAAGGGCAAACGTTATGAGGGTGGGGCCGGAGGTGTTGACACGCCCACTCAGTGACGCTTCAATCTGACCAGGATTGGTTCAGGGGCACGGCAGTAGGTCACTAAAAGACCCTGGTTGGAAGGATTAGAAGGAATTTCCAGCATCAGGAAAGGGGGCGTGGCGAGAACTCTGGATTCGAGCACGGCAGCGCGGCAAAATTTGCTAGTATTTTGCCGTTTTTACATATAAATACAGACAAAGGAAAAATTGTTTTCCGTCTGTATTTATATGTAAAAATCCGTTTAAACGGAAAACCGGGAGCCCTAATCATAATGTGCAACATCATATGCAAGAATTTTAAACAAGGGTTTTCTGCACACTGAAAAATTAAACGTACTGCGGCTGTGTGCAAAAAGAGAAAGTAAAATATAAAGAAGGCAAAAAAGCGTATCCAGACCCATTAAAAACTCTTTGGGCCTCATCTACAAGAAAATGAAGCAGCGCGGCATGGTGCCGCGAGCCATTTAGCTGCGCCGTGCTGCTTCATTTTCAAAGCACAGGGATGCATTGTACTAACATCAATACGACGAATCCCTGTGCTTTCCCCTGCGCTAGTGCACAATTGGCTGCCATGCGCCACCGCAGGCACCCTTGTGTCATTTTGCAAGGGTGCCTACGCTGCGGGGATGATTGTTTTTGTGCAGGAAGGTATACCTTCCTGCAAAAAAATTATCATTAATGGCATTTTCCTCTTTCTATGAGTGGTGCATGCAGCACGCTTTGAAAGAGGAAAAAATTTGCAGAAATAATTGTATTTCTCCTTGTTGCACCATTCCTACGTCTCCCCTGTGGAGGCGTAGGATTCTGATGCATTCCCAGTTTTACAAAATGTTGTCAATCTGGGACTGGATCAAGTTCCATGGATGTTGCGTGGGAACACCCACCGCAGCACCCATGGAATGCCCCTTTCACGCAGAGTAATACGTGAAAGGAGCCCATATTTACAAGGCCATAAAAAGTAACGTTGGGTGACTTTACCTGGTCTTGTAAATATAGCCTAGCCCATTGCGCTGCAGGCACATCAATAAAAGTGACGCACCAGCGGTTCAATGGGCTTGTAAATAAGGCCCTCAGTGCTTTAAAAAAAATAACAGTTATAGTTACTTTTGTGCATAGGGATGCAATCCGGTCACCTTTGGTGTTTTCCGATGATGATGTGGATGTGAGCTCTCCACTGAATTCGAAGGTTGAACATTGTTTAGGGTTTGGTGACACGGATGAGGCCTGAGATGACTTGTGAAAACAACACAGTAGAGCAAAACAGAACAGCAGCTGCTGGATTAGATGACACTTCTCTCAATTTGAATGGAGCAGGGAAAGCACACCATTTTCCGATGTTGCTGAAGCAGACATAGCACATCCTTGTTGTTGATGGAATCCAATGAAGAAGAGATGTCTTGTGGCCTTACTCTGGTGAGAGCAGGTTTTGCCACTGCTGGTGGATCAGTATTGGTGATACTGATTACCAATTAACTTCCTCATGATTCATGATGGGCAACTGCAGTGCAGTGTGACAGATTAGTGTAACCTATTTGTTTGAAACAGTTCCTTTAGATTGTAAATTGACAAATGTCCAGTGCTCACATATAGGGGAATATTTACAAGGGCATTGCGCCACAGGAACGTCACTTTAACGATGTTCCTGTGGGGCAATGCCTTGCTCCATATTTACAAAGTGGCGTTATGCCACTTTTTTTGGCTTAACTACTCTTTGGAAATATAGTACCCTTTCACGCAGATATCTGCGTGAAAGGGGTGTGCATTGGGTGTTGCTGTCGGCATTCCAACCCAACACCTGTTGCTTTTCAACGCTGCCCCAGATTTACAAGTATCTGTAAATCTGAGGCAGCTCCAAAAACTAACGCCATGCAAGAGCAGGCATTAGAATGGCGATACAACGAGAAAGACTTTTATTTCTCCTCGTTTTTGCTTTTTCTATGTGTGCTGCTTTCTGCAGCACACATAAAAGTAACAAATCGCCATTATTGTTTGTTTATGTGCAGGAAGGGACACCTTCACACAGAAACAATCATCCCTGCAAGGGTGCCTTCGTTGGCACTAGGCAGCTAATTTTAACGCTAGCAGTAGGGAAAACACAGTGATGCACCATATTGTTGTAAATACGGCACATTCCTGCCTTTTTGAAATGTCGGAGCACAGCGCTGCCAAATTCGGCGCAGCTCAGCGTTCCAAGATTTCCTTATACATATGCCCCATAGTTGCTCCAGAACTAGAATGCCACTTTTATGGCACTGCTTCACTGTAGACAACTGCAATCCATGTTTATTGTTTAAAAAATAGAAGTTGTTGTTAAGGTGGTAACATGCTGTTTTTGATTTGCCAATGAGCATAATCTGTCAAATCTATTTCTTTGCCAAGGCACACTTTCAAAACAGTCTTTTTTGGGTGGGAAATAAAATAATACCACAACGTTTTCATTTGGTTTTGTACAGTTAACATGTAGGCCTTATATGACATGAATCATTGTCTAGAATCATTTGTACCTATCTTAAAGTCATAAAGCTATACATTAAAATCACATACAGATAAATTGAAAAAGCCATTCTGAAAACAGTCAAAATGAAAATACCACTCTGAATTGTTTCAGTTAAATTACTATCAGTAATCTTTTCTTTTCAATGCTTGCAGCATTTGACAGTAAGAGATTCAACAAAATATGAAGAGTTTGTGAGTGTTAATCTGTGTAATCAGATTTCTCTGAAGATTCTCTGTTTTCTCCGTGTAGTAAAAAGCAGATGTTCTTGACACATCAGCAACTTTGAATAAGAAAAACTCCCTGAAAGTTTTATATTTATTTATGTGCAAGGCCTTGCAGTGTTCCTATTGTGTTTAAGGTGTATAATTGTATATTTCTTAGGACCTAATGCTTTTGTGAATTTCATAACTACAATTATGAAAACAGTATATTTCTTTGTAATTTGGTGTGAAAACACCAACTTCCATTTTCAAAGGTAGAATAAACAGACAAGTCAATCAGTAATTTGTTGTACAGTATCAAAGTTCCAAAGTCCCAAGTCCTAAATTCAACCCTTGACTCAAGTGTGAGTATTGCTTCAGTACATGAAAGTATGTCTGCTTTGCGTAAAAGGAGCAGACCTGAGGAAGGGCAAGGTACTTCAAGGCAGGTGCATCTGACCTGTCCAAGTGGTGTTTGACACAAGAAAATATAAGTTCTAAAACATTTGCCTGGAATAATGTGATATTTAACTATTTTTTCATTTGTGATGACAAATTTCAAAATCAGTTATACTTGAATAGTTATATTGCATAGCTCATATGAAGAAACTGAAGAACTTATGTGAAAAGGAATCAGGAGTTATTACATAATTCATTGAAACTTTCAACACATATGCCAATTCCAATGTCTCTGTAGGTCCCATACCTTAATGAGCAACCCTTTCCCAAACTATGCCCTCGGGCACAGGATAAGCTGTAATGTTGGCAGTGTAAAGACCTTGTTCTAGAACCATGGTTTGTGGAACAGTTCCCTCAGGGACGTAATGTCCATTCAGTAGCAGTAGAACTACAGTCAGCAGTGTCAGTCACATGATGAAAAACAAACACTCTTTTAGTGAACCAAACATAGGACCACGGTGGTATAAGGTGCCGGTCATAAAACCAGTGATATGCAAGAAAAAATAGATGGTGAAGAGTGACTGTGGATTGTGATGAAAAGTCCTCTGTGTAAAATTCAGATTAATTTTCAGTCAGTCAGTCAAAAAAAACTTTATTTCGGTCTGTCGCGACCATAAAAGTATACAAAATAGACAACATACAATTCATTAAAATAAAAGAATAAAAAGGTAAAATGACATCCAGCCCTGAGATTCAATTCTGCCACAAATCCAAATCCAATAAGCTCAATAAAGTGCATGTGCAAAATATATACTGTGCGGAAGGCACTTTGTAGGAAATTTCAATAAGATCAGTGCAAATACAATTATTTAGTTTTGAGCAAAGTTAAAAATCTTATGGATACTCATGCATTGATAATATGGTTGAAATTCCATCGTAATCCACAAATGAATAAAACAAATTTATACATTTATAAAAAGAGTAAAAACTGGTTTCATCTTAGGGTTAAAACAATAAAACAAAGTTGAGGCCCTAGAGAAGTAAAGAAAAATATGCTGCTTACGGCTGGGCTATCGATTTTACAAAGGTCCAGCGCCTACGCCACATTGAAATCAAGAATCGTGTGACAGCAAAAACAATGGGCTTGCAAGTGTCAGACTTCAGAACTCTAAATGCCTCTGCACAGTGTACAAATCCTAAGTTCCTACAGATTTGTAGAAGCCAGCGCTTCCTTGCTGGTTTATAACCAGGGCAAAAGAAAAAGACATGAAGCTTCGAATCTTCCTCCCAATTACAAACTGGGCACTCACGCTGAGCAGGGTTTGACCATTTACATGTGAGGACACGGAGCGGCAGAGTGCCTAGTCGAAACTGGACATAAAGTTTCCTTGCAGAAAATGGCTGGATGTCATCCAAGAAGGGTTCTATTCTATAATCATCTTTCAAGAGCAAGAATTGGAGCATCAACGTGCCTGTGGACGAACACCCATGTACAGCGGCAAGCTTGCTCAGCCGGTAGGCTTTTACCACTTCTATGCGTGAAATTACAGAACATGCTTCCTCTGGGTTGCTCCAAAGTGTTGGTTTTCCCAACCTATTGCATTCTTCCTTTATATGTGCAAACCAGGCAATTTTTGTAGCTTCAGGGAAACTCAGTATCTCTTTTAGTTCTGCTCTGTAAGTTGCCAGTTCCGGGGTCGCCCATAATCTGTGCCAAAAAGTTAGGGGTCTGAGGCCCAGCTCCTCCCCAATTTGTCTAATTCCTAAGTCCAACCGCAAGGGAATGAGAGGAGTACTAGATGGGAGGCCCAAAATCTGCCTCATAAAATTATTTTCTACTTTGCTCACTGCTCCAGAACAGGAGTGCCCCCAAAGTTCCGCCCCATACATTGCGGCAGCCCTGGCCTGCACCTTATAGATCTCTACTATTGGCCCAGCGGGTTTGGAGGATGAGTTTCTCAATAATTTCGCAATTCCTCCAGTGGTCTGGGCTAGCCTGAGCTTGGCTTTGGCAATTTGTGGGCCCCACTCCATATTTTCTGTCAGAGTAACCCCTAAATAATCAAACACCGACACCCTTTCCAGCACGATACCCTCCAGCCTGGGTTTGGGACGGGTTGTCTTAGTGGGATTGAAGACAATAAACTTTGTCTTCAAAGTATTAATCTCTAACCCCCTATTGTTGCAGAAAGTGGTAAAGCTGTCCAGGACCCTCTGTATGCCCATCGGAGATTTTGACAGTAGAAGGGTGTCATCTGCAAACATCATTGCAGGCACCCTGGTACCTGCCAATTTTGGGGCATCATTATCCTTGACCTCCGTAAGTTGGGAAACCAATGCATTGACAAAGAGGCAAAACAGGGTAGGGGCAAGCAAACACCCCTGCCTTACTTCACTGTCAACCGGAAATCGGGGGGGTCAGGTCACCTCCTTTCCCACACCTTACCTGGGCAAAATTACCCTCATGCAGTCTCATAAGTATGTTCAGAAGGTAGGGGGGAATCCCCATGTCTCTAAGCACCCCCCACAGCTTTATTCTGGGCACCAAATCAAAGGCCGTCTTCAGGTCCAAGAAGATCAAATAGAGGCTGCCACCCTCCATTCTCACCGTTTTCCAAAACATAAGTTGCAGTCTAAATATTTGGTGGAGATGTTCTTCCTGAATCCGGCTTGGTAGGGGCTTAGAATGTCATGGTCTTCTATCCATCCCTGCAGGCGGTCTAGGACTACCCGTGCAAAAAGTTTTTGTGAAACGTCGATCAAACTGATCGGTCTGTAATTTGCTGGCAGAAGTGGCGAACCTTTTTTATAAACTGGGACTATTTCTGCCCCTGCCCAAGTTTCGGGGATCGACATACCCTTCATAATGGCTTCGAATAAAATCCATAGATAAGGTCCCCAAATTTCCGGTTCTTCCCGGTAGAGATCCCCCGGAATCTTATCCAATACCGGCGCTTTGCCGGGGGAAAGTTTGTCTATTGCGTTTACAACTTCAGAGAAGGTGAATTCAGAGACTTCTACATGGACAGCACTATCCACTATCAAAGGTGCATTGTCGTAAAGGGCAAGGTCTTTCTTTGTAGCATATAGGGCCTGGAAGTGTACTTCCCATGCTTCTGCTGCTATGTTAGGTTCTAGTGCTGGCTTCCCCTCACTGCATCCTGAACTAACTATGCACCAGAACTCTTTCAGATCTGTATTGGACAAAGCAGTTTTCAGAGCGTCCCATCTGTCCATTTCCCACACCTCCTTTGCTGTTCTGGTGGTCTCTTTGTACAGCACCCTCGTTTGTTTTATTAGAGGCTTGTCCTTAGCTTTGATGGCCTCCAGTAAAGCCCGTTTTGCCACACGGCAACTAACATTGAACCATGAGCGAGTGGCCCTTTTTTTCCCCTTGGCGTGCATTTTCGGATGGAATACCTCAGCCAACTTGGAGACCAGACCAGCATGTAGATCTCCAACTTTCTCAATGAGAACAATATTGGCCGCCGCTGCAGCCACTTCTCCCAGTTCTACTAGTACCGGGACGACTGCTGCATATAGTGCAGACAGCTTTTCTGGAGACTGCTGGATTGCCCCCCATTTGATTCTTCTCCTATTGTTGGAGAGGATTAAACTATTGTCTATGGGGGTACTAGTAGCCGGAATGGTTCCTAGATCCGGCAAATTCAATGTTAGAAATAAAGCATTATGATCACTGTCATGCCTTGGGAGAACTACAAAGTCGAGAACTCTATGCCATAGCCTAGTCTCAACTAGAATATAATCCAGGAAAGATGCTTGTCCTATTTTATTGACTGTTAGGTTCCCGGGACTATCCGAAGGTGTGCGGCCATTGCATGCTCTCAAGGAGTGCATTAGTGTAAATGCATTGATCTGAATTGCCAGCGGGGACCAAGCTTTGATTGCTGGGATCTGCGGTTCTGGAATTAACCACTGGACATCCTCCTCAGTGGGAGTTGTACCAGACATATCTGGTAGAGGCTCAAATTGACAATTAAAATCTCCCCCCACTATCAGCCTAGTATTGGGGGGGACAGCGGGAATGAAGGAATTCAATTGCTCAAAAGTCGGGGATTCCTTACTCTTATTCACAGGGCGAGAATAAATGTTGACAAGGGCCAATTCCAGCTTGGAAGAAAAACTGAGTGCAACACATAGAATGTCGCTGGACAAAGAATGTAACTGTTTGGCTGTACAGCCCAAGTGTGAGCCAACCCAAATGCATAGGCCCCCTGAGGGTCTACCCCTGCCACCCGAGGTTGCTAGAATGGTGAATGACGCAAACCTCACCCTAAAAGAGTCTTTCCGCGCCCATGTTTCCTGGAACAGGCAGATGTCAAATTGGTCCACGAAAATCCCCCAATCAGAGCAAGATAGTTTGCTTTTGAGGCCGGCAACATTCCAGGATAGGATCTTTAAGCTCCTACCCTGGTTCTGTTTGTTAGTGGAGACCTCGGGAGCATGGAAATCAAGGGTTTGGGAGTCCCCTGGAGAGGCAAAAGGGAGGGTGTCAGGTGGGCATGCAAGTTGTTTTGTCACCGTAGCACTGGGTTTTAAAATTTTAATAGTTGGTGAGGCTTGCTGATCGACCGACTCTACCCCTGACATAGTTGTGTCACCGTCTACCAGCTGAGTTAGTGTATCAAGAGCCAGTATATTTGTCCCTAACCCAGTACCAATGGGCTGTCTTAATTGAACATGCCCAAACTCCCCAAGTTCTACATGGGGCCTGGCAGTTCTCTTCCCCGATTTCTCTGCATGCCAATCCACTTCCTCAAGGCCCTCGAATCTATTCCTTACAGGTACTTTAAAAAGTAGGGGTCTAAAGGTGGGGTATCTACGGCCATTATTCATTTTCATAAAGCTGTGTTTCTGAAAAAGGCATCATCAATGTCGACTCATGCTGAGGTTCATGGTAAATCAGAGCAGTAGTTGAGAGTGTAGAATTGTTGAAAATGCAGCAGCATGTTCCTCTGTTGAGTCTAGCCCCTAGAATGGGTAGAATCACTGTACTCTTCCTGGGGTAGTTTCTCCAGAGTAGGGAGAGGCCAAGAGGTTGTACTCTAAAGGCACTTTGGTGTCAAAAGGGGGTTTGTTAAACAGAAATCGACACATGATGCTTTTAATGTGAGGGACACCTTATTGCTGTTCTTAGAATCAGGCAGTGGAAGCAGGATTACGTCCATGTGCCTTCTACCCCAAGAACTGTAACGAATGGTCTGTGAGATGGCTTATGTTGCTCCTATAAGAATTTACTTTGAAAAATTGAGAGACAATTGGCATCTGGTAAAACAAGAACGGGGTTTGGTAAAACAAGAACAGTTGGTTTAATTAAACTCAGCAGCCCGAATATCAGGCAACAGAGTCGGTGTCTGAAGACTGTCTCAAAGTACATTGGTTTTGGCTGACTTTTTATACATTTCACAAAGTGTAATAAAGTCATTTGTAAATCCTTTTAAGAACAGGAATCTGGGCCTAGTCACAAAGTCTTAAATCTGGTCACTTGATAAGTAACGCAGGTGAGTCTCGACCCTGCGTGGACACAATGCGGAGCTAGTGGGTATGTGTCCAGATGTCTGACTTTGGGAAACCGTGGCTTGACAGTCAGTGGGGCCCCCATGACTGACTGCTGAGTTCCGAGATGTAGTCTCCTCCCACCAGAATACATCACATGCTCCAGCTGCACGACGCAGCCCAATGGTTCCCGGTAGCAGTGCCAGTGATGCAGAGGTGCTGTGATCCTCTTGTTCTGCAGTTCGCCGGTGGAGCTTACGGAAGATCGGTCCCCTCTTTTAGCGCGGAGACACGGTGTGTTTTTGAAGTGCGCACTGCAGGAAACGGCGCACCACATTTAAATGAAGCATTGCAAAATTCGAGGGAGCCACGCCCGTTCAGCCTCCTAGCACTGCAGTGTAGCTATATAGTGACAGCAGTGAGCTTGGAGGATCCAAAGTGGTGCCGGCCAGTGGACTACTGGGTGCACGGGGCTGTCCAACTGACCCAAGGTAGGTGGGCTCAGCACGCAAGGAGTGGCGGGGTGGGCTCAACCTACGGGGCAGAGGCAGCTCCTGCATCCCAAAGTAATGCAACAACAGCGCTCAGAGCAGGCCGGAAGTGTCTCAACCAACCCGGCCATACCGAAAACAACACAAAAAGCATCCCAGAGTCTTGTGGCAGGTTAAAGGGAGAAGAGGATACTTGCAAGTACTAACTT
This sequence comes from Calotriton arnoldi, assembly GCA_963921515.1. NCBI lineage: Eukaryota > Metazoa > Chordata > Amphibia > Caudata > Salamandridae > Calotriton > Calotriton arnoldi. The sequence goes on along the minus strand of CAWUFW010001860.1, from coordinate 1,337,990 downwards.
AGTATCTGTTACTACAGAAATACAGTCCACGGACATGACTGAGTCTCCCCATTCATCGTGCTCGACGGGAGAGGAGACTTCTGCAGAGGAAGGTGGAGCTGAGGCAGCAAGTGACCCATTCCAGATGCAATCTCTCTTGTTAATCAGCCAGCCCAGCTCCCCATTTACTGTTGTAATGCATACCACATCCCTCGACACACTGGGGAAATACTTTTTTTTAGAAACTGACCCCCCAAAGTAAGTTCAATACAGGCAGAGACTGTCCTAAGTTTGCAAGAGCTACCAAAATCAGTCCAGATTCAGATGGTGCCTCCGCCTACCTACCAGTGTCAGTAAGGTCATTAAGTAACACAGGGCTGGCAGACATCCCCCCCAAAAAAATACAGGTCAAGGATCAGCACAGGATAAGCAAGATTTATATCAGGACGCGTCAACACGGGGCGCACCGCTGGGAGTAAATAACGTAGAGCTGCATTTAGACACTACATCTGAGTGTTTTCGGATTTGGCCTCAGTGACAGCCCGGCACTGCAAAGCATTTCAGGGTCTGATTCAAGAATTTAAGTGGCGGGGACGGGGGGGGCAAGCTTCTGTGGTGCAACAAGCTAAACTCAAAATGCTGCTAAAGGGTCAATTTCATATATTTTCATCAGTAGAAGATGCAAATGTCTTTCTGTCAAATTCATCCCAAGAATAATTTAGGATGCAGGAGTTTCTCTGTAAAGATGTACAAATTCTCTGGTGGGGTGGTTCTGCCCTGGGCACAGGAGCCCTACCACGGCACCAATAGGTGGAGGGAAGGTGAGGGGATGGCAGATGGGGCATCCCCCAGCTCTGGGAAGGCGGGTGGTCAGGTATAGGTGGGGTGAAGTGGGTTGGGCTCGGCGCTGCAGACAAAAATGAGCAGGGCAAGAGCAAATGTTTTACAAAATACTTCAGGGACATATTATAGCGACATCATTAGGAGGGGGAGGAAAAGCAGTATCAAAGCTGGCCCATATTTAGGAAAACAAGAAGATACTAGTTGACACAAAATATAAAAATAATTACATGTAATGTGAATTGGATGCTCAACCCACATAAGTGTGGTGCGCTTCTTAAATGGCTAGCATCTTTTTCCCCAGAAGTAATTTTCCTGCAAAGAACTCACTTTAGGACCAATACACCCAAGATACATCTACCGAGAAAATACGCTTCTGCTAATTTTTCCTCAGCAAATGTAGCAGTACTTGGGGTGGGGATTTTATTAGCAAATATGATTAATTGGCAGATTAAGAAAGTGGTGCAGGATGGGTTGGGGAGATGGTTAAACGTAAAGTTTGATGAGACAATGTTAAATGTGGTGAATTACAATGGCCATATTACAGATGTGACCAAAGCACGGGAGCAAATCTATGAAAGTCGAAATGTGTTTTAATCATTGGGGGTGATTTTAACTATATCCAGAAATTGACATTGGATACTTCTAATAAAACAAAGCAACAAATAGAGACAAAAACGGAAAAAGTTAATAACTTCTATAAAACAGATTTAGCGTTAACTGATCCATGGAGGTGGGGGCATCCAGGTTTCTCCCAGTTTACCTGCTATTCATCCAGATACAGGACTGTATCGCGCCTGGACTTCTTTTTGGTAGATAAGAGGTTGGCAAATGCCAAGACTGAGATTTTAGCTAATTCCTTCTCAGACCACTCTATAGTCTCCTGTACATTAACTCCAGGGATTATTCCAAAAGAAAAATCGAGATGGCAGTTCTTTGCTAGAAGATTTGACTTGGCAAGCGGAGACGAGAATTTTCCTATAACGTTATTTCTTATAAGGCTAGGTTATGTAAACAGCACGCACAAAAAGATCTGGGACAGCGGGGCACCGTGGATAAAGCTAGACAAGAAACTAAGTTTAGCATCAACAGGGGAGTATATTTTTTAAGTACGGCAGCAGGAACTATTAAAGACCAAGAAAAAGCTGAAAGAATGTTTTATGCTAGAAGAGATTACGGGCAGTAAAGCATACCATCAAAAACTTTATGAAGAGAACCAGCACATCGGTAGTTTTCTGGTTTGGACTACGAAAACCCAGAAAAATTGGCAAATAATAAATCAACTTAAAGATCCAATTGCAGGTCAATTAGAAAAGGATAACCATGAGATAGCTGGTATTTTTCTTACTCACTATAAAAAATCTATACAGAAACGCAGGTAATAGAAGAACAAAAACTGACATCTAATTTTGAATCCGTTCAATTGCCTCAACTTTCTGTGGATTACGCTACCATACTTAATAGCCCTATAGAATCATCAGAAATTGCTGGAGTATTAAAACGCATGGCTAACCTCTTTAATCAAATAAAAGGCGGGTCGGGTATCCCTAAAAGATTCTGGGAGTCAGTTCCGAAAATTATTCTTAAAAAGCATAAAAATCTGCAAGATCCTAATTCTCACCACCCTATTAGCCTTCTAAACACAGACTATAAAATATTTATGAAAGTTTGGGCAATGAGAATTGCCCCTTGTGCCCAACAGCTGGTCCATACTGATCAAAATGGTATCCTTCTGAACAGGCTTATGGCCACTAATACTTATTTTTTAACTCAAGCCATTGATTTTTTTAGTTACCAGGTCAAAGCCGCAATACTTATGATGGATGCCGAAAAGGCTTTTGACCTGGTAGACTGGCAGGCCCTATTTTTTATTTTGGAAAAGTTCGGATTTCCATATCAGCTGATTGATATGCTGAAGGAAGTCTATAAGCAGGCAGAGGCCAAAGTTATTATTAACGGGGTTGAAGCGGGGATGGTCAACATCAAGCTCTCGACAGGGATGCCCGTTATCTCCCCTCTTGTTATCCCTTTTCATTGAACATCTAGCCGTAAAAATCCGTACTAATTCGCTAATTATGACCCCCATCATAGGGATGGCTAAAATTAAACTATACGCAGATGACATAATTTTGAATCTTAATATTGAAGGCTCTAATATACAGAATGCGATGGAAGAAATCGCGAAATTTACGCAAATCAGAGGATATCAGGCAAAAACAGAAATTCTCACATTTAACTTGAATAGCTCGGAGACTCTGGCCTGCCTACAGAATGTTCTACCACACCCTATTATATACCTTGGTATTTTTGTAACAAATGAATATGCTCAACTGTTCCCGTTGAACTATGGTAATACGTTGTCTAAAGTTAAAAACAATATTAGATAAATGGACTCTTCCGATACTCTCACTGATAGGGCTGATTTCAATGATGAAAATGTCTATACTGCCACTATTCTTATTTCTTTTTTTAACCTTCCCCGTAAAATTCCTAGCTCCTGTTTTGAAGAATTAGATGAAATGATTCGAAATTTTCTCCGGAACAAGAAGCAACCCAAAGTAAGATTAGCCACACTTCAATTAGATATAGCAGAGGGAGGTCTAGCACAATCAGGCCTCCCTGGTTAATTTGGCAATAAAATTAGCCGAAACAAATTTGGTTTCTGACAATTGTTTACTAAATCATATGATAAATGAGAGCGCATTCAAGTTACCAGTTTTTTTACGATCGTCAAAACTTTCTAAGAGAACTAGATATAAGGTCTTATTAGCTTTATTAGTAAGAATCCAGCTTTTTTAAAGATCTTGAGATGTACCCTCATACCATGCCTATACCCCTATCCAAGATTGTGTGGGGGTTTAAGATTGACTAAGGGGTTATACCACTCATGGCAAGAGTTAGGTTTTGCTCAGCTTGGGAATGTTTACATTCATGATAAACTAATCACAAGGGAAACTATATTGGCACAACATGGCAATCAAAGTGCTGCTTTATGGTTGAGTTTCTGTCAGGTAGCTAATTTCCTCAAGAACAATTATGCTATCCTGAGTGAACAAGCGTGTCAGATTAGTAGGCAAATGGCAAATAGGATGGTGGGTGTGGGAGCCTGGTATCATCTACTTCACCAGAAGGCCAATGGGGATAATTGCATTATAGAATGGCTTCAGAAAATCTATAATGTGACAGGATGTAAATTCAGTAAAAAAGAGGGGCAGCAGCTTATGGGCCATAGGGCACTGCGAGGGGCTAATTTCAAGAGAATGAATTTTCTATTCAGATGGATGGCATACTGCACACCACTACGACTCTATAAAATGCTTCCAACACTGGGGAATCAGTGTTTTAGATGTCAAAAGCTGGAAGAAGGTGGATGGGTGCATATCTTTTTTGAATTTATTGACCTATGGCAATTTTGGAAAGATGTATTTGCAGCTATTAGTGTCTGAATGTCTATAACAATTGTTCCATCTTGTATGCTGGTTTTAGGGGAGGTAAGGTGTTTAAAAAAATACTACCAGTATTTTATATCAATTTCTATAACAGTGGCAAGGTCACTCATTTTACAGAATTGGAGAACAAATATACAACCAACAATCGGCCATTGGGATCAGCAAGATGTGCAGGACTTAGAAATGGGAGCAGGCTTATGCAGAGAAGGTGGGTGCCACTGTAAGATTCAGGGCGACATGGTCTAGTTTTTTATCGCACTTTATAAACAAATTAATTTTATTGTAAATAGATCGTAATGAAGTATGTAAGCACTCTTTCACTTTCGTAATTAGTAGGCTGCTAATCATGTATGCACTTTATTAACTGCTATAGTTCTAATTGTGATCAAATCTAGGCAGAATAGGCTGTTACCCGGGTATGCACTTTATTAAACCGTTGTAACGCTGAGTAAAGCTATGTAGGGCTCTTGTGTAGCTCTGGTGAAGCACTGTTATTTCAGGACTTACTATTCTGCTAATTGCACTCCCACTTTGAAGATATATTTATTGCTGATATATTTCTAGGTTGCAAGAGGTTATCAGAATTGTTTTAAATTTTTATTATTGATAGAGTATCGTATCTTCTCTTAGACTCTGTCGGTATTGAATAAATGTAAGCTAGTGACTAATGCTCTGCACTTACCCATAGGACTAGTGGATTTATAATACTAATTTCTCATGGACCCTAGGAATTTTGGCGATGATAAGTTTTTCTTTCTATATTATACTTTGTAACATTTATACACAAAGTATTAGGTGTTCTTTGTAATCTTGCGCTTTCTTCTGCTCTCATAAAAAAAATTACAAATAAAAAAAAATGGGGAAACCTTGATCACTGCGTGTAGTGTGCATGCTGTGTTCTGATTTGTTGAGTGTTTCTAACATTGGTCTCATTACGATGGAGGGCGGAGTTTCCTCCGCCCGACATCATCTCGGTCAAGGGACCGACCGACACCCGGCCGGTAGTCCCAACCGACACCCGGCCGGTAGTCCCAACCGACACCCGATAGGCAGTCCCGACTGACTAATTAGGATGCGACCGAACACTGTTCAGTCGCACTCCTATACTTTACAATGGGGGCATGCATTCTGGCCAGAATGCATGCTCCCATTGTAAAATGTGAGGTGCAGTTCATCCCTGCACCCCGTGGCAGGCATCTCAAGGTGTCTGTCACAAGGTGCAGGGATCAACAGGGGGGCACCACAGGTGCCCTCTCGGCCTCCAACCGGAGGCCGCGCACCATAGGGGGCTCTGCTGGGGGCCCCCAAAGTCGAGTTCCAACAGCCTTTATGCATCGGAAAGGCCGGCACAGAAGGCTGTGTAAACCCAACATCGTAATCCCTCGGGCGGAAAGAGCCGCCCTTGGGATTACTGGACACATTCCGACTGGTGGACGGGCTCTCAGAGCCTGACATAAGCCAGTCTGAATGATCGTTCGCATTCCTTTCCGACGACTCCTTCATAATGGGTCGGTCGGAAAGGAATCCGATCAACATATTATAATGCGGTCGGAAAGGCTCACCGACAGTTGTAGCCGTTGCCGGCCGCTTCGTAATTAGGCCCATATTGTGGCATCTGACTTTATGGTGTTTTGGGAACGCGCGCCCCTCCGGCCAAATGTGTTTTTTGGGGGGCCAATCTCCTGAGACCATAGTGGTGCTGCTGCCAATCTGTGGGATCGATCTGAGTTTTCCTGTTCGCACGTTTGTCTAAGGGTTACATGTCCCCCCACCTGTAATCTGTCAATCAGTTGCTTTGGGCCCAGGTCACAGTGCCTGCCTGACAATGTATTTCAGACTCGGAGTTGAGGGGGAGGTTAAATTGGGTGAATTCAAAATCAGCGATGCGAGTTCGTTAGTATAAGTACATATATCATGGCGTATATCAACATTGTATTTATCAATATTAACACCTACATACTGATATTTATCAGGAACATATTCTCACACTTTGATGAGACACCCGTTAGCAGCTTTGGAAACCTTAACTTGACAGGTGGCAGAGTTGGAATGCATCACATTGAATAGTTTAGTTCTGACATTTTGAATGGTTTGCAACAGCTTTTGATGAGTTTCTTGGTTAGACAATTTTGCTTCTACCACCTTCCCATGGTGATCAGGCTCAGGCATATACTCCATAGAGCATATAATATGAAGTGCAACCATCTATTACTCCTCTGAGCACATTTTTTAATGCTCGCTAGACAGATTATGCAACCAACTCAGTCCTTATTTCAATACCCCAGCGGTCAAGACTTGTAGAACATGCCAAAGCTTGCTCTCCTAACCAATTACTTACTAGTTGAAATAGGTTGGCGAATCACTGATAAACACCCATAGCAGACGTAACATCCCTGTAGGCCGGTAAGATGGACCATTTTCTGAATGAGAAGAATAAAAACTGCTCCAGAGGCTTTGATTCTGCAAGTCTTTTCCACCGCTCAAGAATATCACCATTTATTTGTGACCCAAACTCATAAGAATCTGGAGCATTAATCAGAAGGAACTAATATGAAATAATATTAGTTACATCTGTGATTAGCCCTGACATTGCCCAGGGATAGATTGGCATGAAAGGACAATCAAAATAGTGCGGGGAGTCTGCACGGGTCTTGCAAAAATAAAACTTGTCAATTGCTGACAAAATATTGCATCACTGCACATATTTATCTCTCCTCTAGTTTGTTTTATTGAGGATAGCTACCATAGATACCAATTTCAGTGATTTAGCTTGGACATAGCAGATTTTATGCCAGCATGTGCAAACGCATTTACCCACCTGAGCTGCCATGATTAAATCTAATGTAGCTTGCTCATCTAAAAGCATGTTTCCCTTTCACTCCTGGTTTGAAACCTATTAGCGTGTTTTCTGAATTGAAGGTGTAGGAGTGGTCCAAAGTCTCTACTCCTTTTGATGTTGCTTCAATCACTGTTAAAATATCTGTGCTGATCTTGGTTTGAGGTTAAGCTATCTGCAGATTCCTTGAAAGGTATGATATGCATCTGCAGCAAAGCAAAATAGGCTGCTCAGTTCCGTTAAATGTGAATTCCTTCATTTTTATGGTTCATGGTGTGTGGCATAGACCAATGGAAGCTTGTTTCTGAAAGACAACCACCTTCCTCAGAATTTCTATTCCTCTATTGACATCCCTTCTGATTTTCTGAATCCGTTTGGGTGCTAATGTATGCAAAGTACATTGTAAGCTGCAAAGGCATTAAAACTGAATCCTACACTGCTCTAGTGTGGGAACTGAAGGCTCAGCTTTATGTAATGGGAGTAACAGGGACTGTGTATTTTAGTGAGCTGTGCAGAAAAGACACCTAGAAATCTTTAGCGTGTGTGTAGTGCTTTGAAGTTGCTAGCACCAAGAGTTCCCTGTACTGCAACTCAAGCCAGCCACTAGCTGTAGAGCCATTCACAGGGAACAGCTCTGTTGTACTTGTATGGATAAAACATTTAGGAGTTGTTTATGGTGTGTAATTATTTATTAATATTAGCATTGTAAAGTCATTGCAAAAACATTGCTGCATGCACTGCTTGAGATAAGATACAAACTTTGTATCAAACAGAATTTAAAAGAAGTAAATTACTGCACCACAGAATTCTCTTTGGAGGAGTGAAGCTTGCTTTCAGGTGCAAAAATGTGATTAGAACAGGATTGGAATGTGTGTACGACCTTCGGGTCAATTATGTGCATGTAGTCAAAAAGTGCTAAAAGAAACCCATTGCTGGGTTTATTTTGTCTCAAACATGTCCCTTTCCAGCCCATGTGAGATAACTGTGTGCGTTTATGTCCAATGTATTTCAGAAAACATGAGAAAACATAAATTATTACAAAGGCTTCACTTGCTCAACCTAATGTAACAAGTAAACTCTCAAATGTATGAAATCTCCAGCAGGGATTATCTATCTATCTATCTATCTATCTATCTATCTATCTATCTATCTATCTATCTATATATATCGAGACCCTATACCATCAAACTCCAAAATTCCACCCATATTTGAAAATACTTGGAAGAGAAATGCAGCAAATACATTTGCAATCTTTTCAAAGAGATACGCAGTGTGTGCATTCACCCTCTATACCTGTTAAGAATACATCTAGCAAACAGATATGTGTGTGTGCCCTGCAATAACTCCTATTGCAATAGAAGTTCCTTGCACCATGTTAGCAGACAGATTCAATAAACATGAGCTGCTGATCAGAAGTCAAATGGGGGAATAACCATTTATCAGTTGAGAGCTTAACAATGGAGCTCTCTATTTAACAAGGAGGTAACACCAATATTACTCCAAATTTTCCGTACATCCATTTTTAAGCAAAAATTGGTCGTTTGAATGTGCAATCAAAAACTACAAATAATCCAGAAAATCTAAACGCTCTACAAGGTTGGTTTTCACACCCACTGGTGACACGAGTAAACTTAGTTCAGTGCACCAGTGTTGAATGTGAAAGACAGGTTATTGTAGCTCACAGAACCCCAGCAAGTACAAAATTGTGGTGGTGTCAGTGTTTTTGGGTTACTAGCAGGGAGTCCTAGACCGATGTCGCAGTGGAGTTGTCCATTTTACTAAAAGGAGACTGACACATTTAGGGGTCAAAAGGATGTGACATATTTACAGTTTCTCAGGAAGATAAAGGTTGCCATGTTTAAGACCTAGGAAGTTAAAGACTGCCTTTGCTCGGAGGCCTATGACAAAATGGAGTCTGCATGTATGTGCTCAAGAACCTAAAACGAAAAAAAGAAGCCTAAGAGCATGTGATTAAAATAGATAAAATAATAGCATTCTGGAGGAAAAGTCATAAGATGTATGAGATTCCTCGAATAATTTCTAAACTAAATAGTCAATAGTCACAAAATTATCACTGAATGTGTTTTTGATAGATCTTGCTTATCGGACATATTCATTATACATTTTCAGAATAAAAGCACTTGCCAGAAATGTGCATTTGATGAAATAGCAATTCATCAGTTGTTACATGTTCAATAACACAGGTCTTCAAATTGAAATGAAAAGGGGTCTCCACTCTGTAAGACATGATCCTTACAACATTGCAAAAACTGCAATGTTTTGTGGGGTAGCGCATGGACGGCTGTTCCCTCTCAGAACCACCAGCTGCTGCTTGTCCCTTTCTCAAAAACTCAGTCACAATACCATGCCATTCAATGCTCAGTGAACCCATTGCTTCCCTCCCCTGCAAAGTCTATCTCATTGTTGTCTGCAAGCGTTGAGTACTCCTATGCCAGAGTCCCCAATTCCAGCACTATTATGGCCCCTTCAATCAGCACGGCTTTATAGAGCATGGCTAATCACCCAGAGGGTATACAGGTGCTAGGATCTTGCTGGGATCAGTTGAAATCCAGGTCTTGAGTCCCTTTCTGAATTCTGGGAGAAAGGATGATGTTCAGAGGTGAAGGGGAAGGTCATTCCAGGACTTGGCAGAGATGTAGGAGAAGTATTGTCTTCCACTGTAGCTTCGGCGGAAGTGGGGAGTGTGTGCACGGGCGAGGGAGGCTGAGCTCAGGTGTCTGGACGGTTGGTGGAAGTTCAGGCAGTGATTGATTTATGCTGGTCCTAGGTCATTGAGGGTCTTGTAGGCGTGCATCAGCATCTTGAATTAGCATTTTTTCTAGCTGGGGAGCCAGTGGAGGTTCCTGAAGTGGGGGGCAATGTGGGTCCATTTGGGGAGGTCTAGGATAAGCCTGTGAGTCTGTATCGTCTGGAGTGGTTCACTGACAAAATATCAACCCTCAAAATATCCCCATACCAAAATATCGGGACCAAAATATTGATGTCAAAAATATCATCATCCTATACTGTTATATTACATATAGGTACCCTATATAGGCGCAGGTAACACTGCAACCTTTCACCTATATCCTTCCCTAGATACAACACTGCATTCAGAACGCGGGTTTTTCCCTAGTTCAAAACTCATACATTATGCATGAGGCTTCTTGGAAGCACAGCAGGACTCACAGCAGGGCGAACATCTCCTGTATAATATCTATGTTAAAGTTCAAGCCCGACATCATCCTTTAGGCAGACACAGTAACACAGCAAGGTAGGACCCCTGGGGAGACCTGTGGGTATATATACATCATGTCTTGCTTAGACAGATAGAGGAGACCGTGACTTCCCGGCTGACACACTGACCAGAGACGCTGAGGTTCCTGCATGCAGACACTCCAGCTAGCAGTGGTCTAACATCCCTCGCGGGGTGTCCGACTCGAGACCAGGAGTCCCACATTCTCTAAACTCTCAGGTAATGGGGTGGACCAGATCCTAGAGGGATTCTTGGCATAACACCTACATAGATGCTAGGTACATTTAGGTACATCTAGTTAGGGAGACATCGTAGGAGTACGCACTTCTACGGTGCACTTTTTATCATGTGTTTTATGTACATATATATCTTCATGATTTCTGCAAGATGGTAGAACTATAACATACCTTTACTTTTGTAGTATTGCTAATCATATATCTCTGCTACTGTCTAATGGTTGTTTCAGCTCATATATTCTACACGAGAATAACAACTGTTCAATAAATACTTATTGAAACGCCCAGACTGTTTATTCTGTGTATCTCTAAAACAAACTAAGTGAGCACGAGTGACTGAGCGAAAGGTAGTATATTGTTTCCACGATCCTGGGGGATCAAGTTTGTCATTTTCTGAGGTTGCCAGAAACTATTCTCCCCCCAATAAGAGGAGATTCTAGTGGCACTGTGAGCTAGCTAATGCAAACAGGCTAACGTATCCGGTGGGGGTGCTCGGAACCAGTCTGCCACCAAACCCACAGTTTATGTTATCCGAACGCGCAGATCCTGTATAGGATATATAGGAACTACACAACATGGCACCACCAACGTTGGTTGGGTACTAATTTAACAGTAGAATCTGAGTAGTTCAGTCGTGCTATTCTCAGAGACCCCTACTCACAAAACACCAGAGACGTCTGGAGTGGGTGGGCACGAACTCCGCCACTACTGAGTAGGCTAAAAAATCCTATTTATTGGCTGTTGGTTAATCAAGCTTGAAGGACACAGTGTTCCTAAAATTGTGCATTAAAACCTTTATCTTAGTTCCCTTGAACAAACTTCTTTACAAAAATGACTGAGACATGAGATAACACAGTAGTTGATCTGCACATCTCAGCAGGAGAAGAAGATACAGACGCAATACAAATTGCACCAAAATTCAGACATACAATCACCCTGAAACTGTTAGAAATTGGTTTATCAGCTAGGGGTGGCTTAGTAGCTTTCGTGATTGAAGCACACGAATCAAACAAACAGAGGTATTTTATTCATGGGTTACATTCCCAGCAGCAGATGCAAGAACACAGACATTTCACTCTTACACAGAGGGAGATAAACCATTGGAATATGGTCCGTTTGAGGACATAGAGATTCCACTCACGTACCAGGAACACTTATACTGGTTTAAAGGCACCCTACCCCACACAAGAAGAAGAGTAAGATTAGGCCGCGCCCAGAGGAGAAGGGGCAACATGGACGATATCAGCGGCCTACACACCACATCCTGACATTGACACAATGCCACAGGCAGACTTACTCATACAACACAAAGATTTAATTAAAATCTATAGAAACATGACGCAATCCATCATGAGGACATTCGCTGTCCAATCAGCAATAGTTGCAACTAATAGAACTCAAGAACAGGGTACAGCAACTAAAATCACACCACAAACATTACACGCAGTGATGGGTAAAATGCCCTCTAAACGTGAACAAATGCCATTCTGGGTAGCTCAGAAAATAACTCAGCTCGAGGCAGTATTCCCGAATACTACCCCGTATGAAAAACACAGAATGCTAACAATCTGCTTGCCCATGGGGATAACACCACAAGTAGAAGATTGTACCACTTGGGGTACAGTCTTTGCTGCCATTTATACCAGGACTCATGGTATTCCTTCATTAGCGGTGGTACCAGACGTATTAAGACAAATACAAAACGAGTACGGAGCGGAACCTGCCCTAAACTTAGGGATGAAGTTACTAGGTAACTATGACCAGGCATCAGCCATAATACTAGCTAATATTAAAGGTGAAGCAGCTTCAGTGGCAATCCGCCAACGCCTAAGGGAGTTCAGTCTGTTAGATCAACAACACGAACTACCAAAAATAATTGAAACTGCGGATGCAGAATTAGGCAGAGACAGTTTGGGTGGGAAAGCTTTAAAACCACAACTGATGGGCAGTCCTGAAAAGGACACTTCGAAGCAGACACCTACTTCCTCTAAAAAGAAGTGGGATAATAAAAAACAACAAAACTTTAAAGGAAACAGATCTCAATCGTGAGGTAGTTCTCCGCCACAGGAGTCCTCTGAAAAGAGGTACAACCTTAGGAATAGGGATAACATTAGGAAACCTGACAGGTATCAGGATACTGATACACGTTCCTCTCGTTCCTTTCAGGGTTCATCGAAAAACTCCAAGAGGGAAGGACGGTCAGAAAGACAAGAAGAGCGTACAAAGTCCAGGGACAAGCAGCACGCTCAGGAGTACACTTCTAAAAAAGAAGAAAAGCCAAAGCAAAAGCCACAGTTCAAAAAGAAGAAAGTTGCAGGTCTAAAGATCAGCCATGCCCAGAATTCAGAGGACTCGACTACTGAACGGGGAATGGGCTCTGACGATGCTAGACAGTGCGGCAGAAGTAACAACAGCTCACCAGAACCTGATGGAATTTCTGGTGACAGCGGACTTCAATGAGTATATCATGGTAGATACACCTGATACTTGAGTCCCACATAAAGTATATGAAATAACGCTACAAATGGAGGTCGACAAAAGTAGGAAAGTGAGAGGTCTCTTTTGGGAGAACCTAACGTTGGGCTATGACATTTTGTTAGCGGAACAAGATTGGCCGCCAGCATTTGTCATGGACTGTCCTAAAGGAGAAACGGTAATTTTGCCGGCATTCTCAGACCATATTCCCAGGCATTTGCAACACACATATGCACGGGAATGGGCGGTAGCCCAGGCTCCGGCATTATATAAAAACCATGTTGGATGGGATGAGGATTCAACCCACCACATAATTCCTTTAAAAAATACTGCAACTGCACAGAGGCAGTATCCAATAAAGCAAGAAGCTAAAAAACAGGTCAGGGAGATCTTAGATCAACTTGAATACCAAGGGGTGATTGAAACTTGCACCTCTCAAATGAACAATCCTTTGTTTCCTGTCATGAAACCTGACAATACATATCGTCTAGTTTTAGATTACAGACACTTAAACACTTGCAGTAAGACATTTGCAGTTCAGAATGCACACAGTGCCGCATTAATGAATAACATTGTGCGGAAAAAATACAAAACAACACTTGATATCTCAAATGGATTTTTTTGCCAAAATATTGCGCCTGAAAGCAGGTATCTAACAGCCTTCTCAACGTCAATTTCGGTGACTCCCCCAAGGGTATAAGAACAGCCCAGGGTTGTTTTCTGCCAGAATAACCGAGTTACTTCAAAAATTGGATGAAGAAGCATTGTCCTATGTGGATGATATTTATCTGATGGACGATGACCTGGAGGAACACTTGAACAGAGTAAATACCATAATTTTGGGATTTGCATCTGAGGGCTACAAATTTAACTTTAAAAATCAAAAATTGCCCACCTCAGTGTCCTGATTTTAGGATACAAACTTTCAAGTAAAGGAAAGAGCCTGGCAGCCAATTTTTTGAAAAATGTGGCCTGCTCCAACCTCCAAAATCATTGAAAAATTTACAATCAATCCTGGGATTCCTGAATTTTGGTCGAACATACATTTTGGATTACGCAGAAAGAGTAAAACCTTTCTACGACTTAATTACACCTTATTTCACAGCCAGAAATTGGACACAGGAACACACAGATACACTACGTTCCTTACAAGCTGACATGATAGCTTCAAAAAACTTACAGACACGCGTAAATGTATGCAACCTGGTGATCCGTATAGTTGCGGGTCAATCAGGGTACACCTATCTAACATATAATGAAGGTGAAACAGTACCAATTCCATACAAATCACATTTGTACACAAATGCTGGGATGCGCTTTGCATCTACAGAAAAAATTCTAACAGCAGTACAGACCGCTGTAGTGAGAGAAAGAGCACTGGCTCAGGGGAAACGTATAATAATAGTGACTCCGGTTCCAGCCTTAGAGGCTGTGACAAAGGCAAGCGTTCCTAACGCTAATGCCTTAAATCCAAGATGGATACAATGGGCTAATTCTCTCACTGCAACAGATGTAGAATACAGGTATGACCCAAATTTAAAGACACAAGCATTCCTGCAATACGAACAAGAATATCCTCTGCCAAACAAAATAATGCCTCTGGATCAGAATGAATATATTATTTACACTGATGGATCTGCTCAACCAGCCATAGGAAGTAAGCAACAATATAGCGCAGCATGTGCTATCGTTAAAGGTCGCATGCGGGATGGAAAGTTCCATCCAAGTTGCACTAAAACGCAATCTCTAGGAGACTGCACGGCACAGTTGGCAGAATTGAAAGCACTGATACTGGCACTTGTAAATACGGATCGAGAATTCAACCACACTAATTGTGTGTGATTCCTTTTACTGTGTGCAGTCTTACAATGAATACTTGCAATACTGGGTTCAAAACGGGTTCAAAGACGCAAAAGGTGGCACAATTAAGCATAAAATGCTATGGGAACAGGTAGTGAGGTTGAAATCCGAACTACCAAGGACTCATGTGATACACACACTGAGTCATCAGCATGATGGCGTTCACGTTGAAGGGAATCCATTGGCTGATGAAGTCGCAAAGGGGGCTGTATGTACGGCTTCCGTAGCTGCAATCACTCGTTCTAAAATGAGAATAGACAGTGAGATTATGGTGGCTGTTATTGCTTCAAGCAAAAACAGCGGTGCAGCACCGAAAAGATTTCCACTCAAGTACTCCTACAAGTTAGATGCCAATAACATTCCATTTGCTCAGATTCCTGGAGTGGCGGATAGAGTAATTCCAAATATCGATCATAGGTTAGGTTTAATACTAGCAGCACACGAAGGGATAGGTTCTGCCCATGCAGGAGTTACGGCGACTGTTTCCTTATTGAAACAACGCTAATGGTGGCCTGGTTTAACAAAGCAGACTAAAGACTATGGGGCATATTACCAAGTATTTGCGATAATGTTTTTTTTAACGCCGGCTATCGCTGGATTTCATCGCGGAGATAACGCGTTATTATCAACGCTTATCTCCAAGGCGATAAAAAATCCAGCGATAGCGGCGAAACCCAGCAATAGCGCGAGAAATACAGCGATAAATTCACTGCGCTAATGGAAAGCTTGCTAATAGGCAGGTGAGGACTTAACCTTACAATCCACCTCCCATTGACAAGATGGTTAAGTCAAGTTTTTATCCGGTGTTAAATTCCAGCGATAATCGCGGTTAGCGCAACTTTTTTTATCGCTTCGCGGGCATTGCTAATAGGGGGTAGTTCTGTTAGCGGCTGTTTCTGTTGACTTTTGGTTGGGAACGCCTACTTTGCATGTCATTAGCGATAAATATCGCTGACATGCAAAGCGGCAACAAGACGGCCGCTATCGCCATTAAGCTGTCGCTAACAGCTGTTAGCGACAGCTTGCTAATAGGGCGATATAAATATCGCCGCTTTATCGGCAAAAAGTGCCGCTAAAGTGGCGATACTGCCCTTGATAATATGCCCCTATGTCTTGAAATGCGACATCTGTCAGCAGATGAAGGGTTCCACCGTAACACGTCCTGCGCAGACACCATTGTTAATAGCTGACAAACCACTAGCGTGTGTCTACCTAGACCACTGCGGCCCCTTAAAAAGAGATGGGGCTAAAAGATATATAATGGTAGCAGTGGACTCTTGCTCGAGATTCCTATGGGTGTGGCCCCAGCGCTCGGCTGACGCTCGAACTGTTATAAAAGATTTGCGAGTCTTCATAGGGACATACGCAATTGGCACACGGTGGGCCTGATTCACAGAACTAACTTACGTCAAAAACGTAAAGTTAGTACTTTTTGGTATTCACAGAATACACTTACTCATTTTGGTATTCACAGAATGAACTTACTCATTTCGGTATTCACAGAAGTTAGTAGTCCTAACTTTGGGACTCCTAAATGCCTTCTGTGAATACCGAAAGTCTTCAAGTTAGGATTTTTCTCAGTTTAGGAGTAGTAAAGTTAGGACCCCTAACTTTAGGACTCCTAAATGCCTTCTGTGAATACCGAAAGTCTTAAAGTTAGGATTTTTCCAAAAAGTACTAACTTCACGTTTTTGACGTAAGTTAGTTCTGTGAATCAGGCCCTATATTCTGACCATGGCCCTGCGTTTAGCTCTCGGGCTTACAAGGAGGCAATGGGAAGTTTGGGTGTAGCATTGCGGTACTCATCTCCGTACCATCCTGAGGGAAATTCGGTAGTGGAGAGAAAAAACCGAGATTCAAAGCAATCTTTAACAGCTTGAGTATTAGGCACGGGTGAAAGTTGGGTAAAACATCTTTATGGGGTCCAGCGCGCCCTTAATAACATGCCAAGAAGTTCTCTAGGGGGTGTCACTCCATATGAGGTCCTATTTGGGACATGAATGTGGGTACCTGACCTTGATTGTGAAGGCACAGTGGCGGATGAAAAGCCTTTTGACATCCATGATCGTGTGGCTGTTTTACAGGAACTAAATGAATCCAGGACGTCCACCTGAAACAGACCGCCACTGGGGAAGTCAAATCAGTCACGGCAAGACCTGTCTGGATCCCTAAAGTCGGGGATCTGGTCAGAGAGAAAATAGCGGACAAGAAAGAATTTGGGCCATCCTACAGAAAACCTGTACCGGTCCTAGCAATTGAAGAAACAAGAACTGCACTTCTACTGCCTCTTGCCAGAAAAAAGGAGAAAAGATTTGTCTCAATTGACCTAATCAAACCACACTATGTGGCCGATACTAAGCAGTAGGTCACGTGGATTCCTAAGTAGCAGACGCCCTCCTCTCGCTACAATTCAAGAAGTTCAAATGGAAAGACTCATCACGTTCGAAGAGTCACCTGTACGGAATGATGGACTATGCAACAATGCCATGGAACTCGTTCCCTTTGAACCTGAAGCTCAGCTTCAAACTCAAACTCAAAATCAAAGACAAATAGCTTTTAGACCAAATACAGATGTCTACGTCAACGTGCCTCGACAAGAGCAAAGAACGATTTCAACAAATCCTGATGCAATTCCAACAATTGATCGAACTTCTTCTGGCTACTTCATAAACTTTGATACGTTTTCTTTTGATCCAAGTGAACCTGAAACGACGCCAGCCCAAAAATCACGCAAGCAGCAAGTTAAAGACTTTATGAACTTTCTTAGAAAGACTTACCTGGTATCACCATGTGTAGAACTATGGGTAACTTCCGGGATTCTTTTCTTTCTTTTCTGGTTAGGCTTAGTTATAGTTTTTAACATGCTTATTAGTGGACAATACATTCAGCAAAACTCTGCTGCCCAAGAAGTGAATTTAATTTTAAAACCTCATCAATCATCTCATCGAGAACTAAGAGACTTGTCATCAGTGAACATTACAGCATTTCCTATACCTGATGGTTTAGTGTGGGACAAGGTTGATTTCGATATATTTGGCCCGAATGAAAATTTGAATTTCCACATTTATTTAAAATATCATTAAGTGACATCATTACCTCAAGTACATTTTCCAATGATTGGGATTTTGAAACTGTTAATAACATGTTGTCTGATTTGGAAAAATCTGCTGCGTTTTCCAATAGTGAAACATTGGAAGGCACATCAGAGTATGAATCCATGTATTGTTATCAGCATTACGGTCATCATTTTATGCATAAATCTGCTAATCCTAGAAATGTCCACAAAAAGGAAGGTGCACTCTGATTTAAGTCAGTCAGGAAACATACGTAGTCCAAAAAATCTTCTCTTTATTAAAGTTGTTTGTTTTTTAAGAACCGGCACACAGCCAACGCGTTTCATTCCCTAGTGCCACGGGAACTTCGTCAGGGCTGTAATAATCACAACATAAATAACATACATATACATATAAAATGTACAAATACACACTACACATTAAACAATAGATTTTTTTAAAACAATACCAGGCAAGACACATGAGATGACCCAAGATAAATATAAGGAATTGTAACACACAATTTTTTGTAAGGAACAGATAACAACAATAAAGTACCAAAAGAAAAAAATAACATACCTACATAGAAACATACATAGAAATGTGTTCACATACCACCAGTGGGAACATTGTCCAACACCGCAGAAAGGCAGTTCAAAAACATTTGCACAGAAGTTTCCATATTTTTCAGGGTTTAATTTGTCTGACCCAGCCTCATATTATTATAAGGTTATACCAACATCAGCACAGAAAAATATGTTAACAAACACCAAACAGATTTACTCTGCATCCGTTATTGCCCAGTTGTCTGAACAAGGTTACGACTTATGGAAAGACACCATAGACTTAAAATCAGTCTGGGGTACTAGAGAATGGCAGGTGCAGGGGTTAGAAGCTTTGTTTAGAGCATGTCTCATTCCTCAGCTGATCATGTTTTTGAACGAGACAGTGCAACAGAAGTCTTGCCTTGGACTAGCCAAGAATAAAGACTTGAACACACCTCGAGTGCCGACTCCATCACACACCGAGGGAAACGAAACATCACAAACAGGGATTACATTAGATGACATCATACAATACAATAGATCAGACCCCGATTGGAAGAAATGGTTGATTTGGCCCACAGACACCAATGGTTGTCAGGAAAGATTCATAGGTAAAACCGAAGGGTTCACAATCCATAGGCCAGATCCGCGCTATGTACAGAGACAACATCCAGGGGTAGTGACGTCATACAGTGTTGGGAAGTTGTGCCTTAATTGGCTAGAAACCTCAACACTCACAGAGGTGAAACAACACTTATCCTTACTCACACAAGACATGGATGTTAGGGATTTTTTACTAGGTCCCAGGAAACCACGCCAAAAACGTTTCATATATGCTGGCATTTATCCTGCCTACAATGAAAATTGGAAAATATCCCAACAAGAGGCCGCAGAAAGAATACGGGAAATAGACCGTATTAACTTAGAGAAATCTCTAGCAGTGGTAGACAATGGGTTAACAACATTGACCTCCAGGATATATTCCTTAGGCAGCATTGTATCTTCTGCGATAGACATTCTAGAACAAGATGTGGCCATATTACAACACGGGCAATCTCAGTTACGTTCTATAATGTTATTGAGCTGGACGCTGCAATCTTTGCATGCAGGCTATGTGCCTTGGCGTTTTATCAACAGTACGTATCTGTTTTCTGAATACAATCTAACAGATAAACAGATAGAAATAGCACAAAGGGTAGCAAAATATACAATGCTGCGTATTGAAAAACTGGATAGATTACCATTCACAGTGGCAGAATCACCGCACACAGAAAGGCTAATCCATGGCCACATAACTCTATCGGTCACTACTTTTCAGTTTCAATATTGCCTTGAACAAAAGCAGGCAGGCAAATATGAAAAAATGTGTAAGGAATACATTAAGGAATCCTGGAAATTGCCATACAGATTTCGATGCCGGAGTGGGGATTGAGAAGTGTTTCTCAGTGGTACAAACTGTGAGAGCGCTTTAAGTGGATCGCTCATATGTCAGGACATTCTACTGCACGGGGCTTGTAATGGTTCTGTGGCGAACTTGTCCTGTCATCTGAGGGGTGCCCCAGCTCAGTGGTTACTCCAGCATTTGGGATACTTTCGAATGGGAGTTACTTGATGCTGAACAGTCAAGGCTGCTGTGGAATTCTCACAGGCATCGCATATCTGGTAAACGTGAGCGCCAGGGTTACTTGTTGTATGCAAGTATTGTTTCCACCGACACATACAGTCAGGGAGGCGCCGTTATGGCCTTCACTCTTTTATACGGTTTGATACTCTAGGCAGAATGAAAGCCATGCTTTTACAGAAGTCTGTGCCCTTAACCTCCGCTCGGGAGACTTTTGAACTCGAGATCGCAAGGTCTTCAGCCGAGATACAGGCGCTTATTAATACAAACTGCCCTTTCCATTACGTAGAAATGGTGATTCGTATCTTTAACATGTCTGATACGACTGGCATTGTCCACCTATTTAAGACCATAGGTTCTGGACTTCTAAGCACCTTTCAGACGGTACTTGGAGTTATACCAAACTTCATACACTCCGTATTCGGAAGCATCTTTGGAGGACTTCCGCTGATCCTGTTTCTAATAGCAGGTATCTTGATTGTTATTTTTCTGCTACATAATGGACGTCCCAGTCACCAAGGAGATGGAAAAAGCGCTCCTAGAACGGAAATACCGTGACCGAATGGTACAATACCTAGGCACGCCTCGCCTGAGAGAACTAAGTGGATGGACTGCATCTTACCTGTCCTCCGATGCCTGTTTTGCAGAGACGAATGCTCTTTAGACCTTTGTTTGACACTCCCATCATGTGCGCAACCGGACGTGAATGCTCTACTGGACCCGATAACGTCCGATGTTCTGCAGTGGCCTCAGCGCATTCCAATGTTGTTGGTGGCATTGCTTGAGCCACCACAGGTTGTAACTGCACCTGTTGGTATGAACATCGGCTCCTCCACTGACTCCCAGGATTTGGACGGCGCACAGGCTGCCCCGGCACCGGCTGTGGACAGCGTGGAACATCATCTGTGCTCAATTGACGTGCTTTGCGAGGTGTTACAGGGGCCGTCTACTGCAGAAGCAAGCAACGAAAGTGTTGCGTCTACCAGCCAGGACACAAACAATTGACTTGTTTTGGCTCGTCATGTGCTGGAAGAAATTCGCCCTTATTTAATAACAAGCTCAATTTGGAACTCAGACAAAATTGACATTCCTTTTTCATTTATTTGGGCATGAATGACTTTCTAATGCTTATAGTGGTTCGGACTATATCAACGGACACTTTTAGAGCCAGGGCCTGCAACAAATTTTCTGTTTACATTTTTTTTTAAATCATTTTAGAAATGTTTTAGACTTTTTAAAACATTTTTAGTTAAAGAATTTTTTTGACCCTGGGTGCGTACCAATGTCTAGCTAGAATGGTAGTACACTTATAGGTTACATATGTCGTCCAGTCGGAAGAGGAGTGGGTGTTATATTCTATATAGGTACCCTATATAGGCGCAGGTAACACTGCAACCTTTCACCTATATCCTTCCCTACATTACATACATAACGGTTCATAGCGACTGACCTTTTACCTAGATACAACACTGCATTCAGAACGCAGGTTTTTCCCTGGTTCGAAACTCATACATTATGCATGAGGCTTCTTGGAAGCACAGCAGGACTCACAGCAGGACGAACATCTCCTGTATAATATCTATGTTAAAGTTCAAGCCCGACGTCTTCCTTTACTTGACACAGTAACACAGCAATGTAGGACCCCTGGGTAGACCTGTGGGTATATATACATCATGTCTTGCTTAGACAGATAGAGGAGATCGTGACTTCCCGGCTGACACACTGACCAGAGACGCTGAGGTTCCTGCATGCAGAAACTCCAGCTAGCAGTGGTCTAACATCCCTCGCGGGGTGTCCGACTTGAGACCAGGACTCCCACATTCTCTAAACTCTCAGGTAATGGGGTGGACCAGATCCTAGAGGGATTCTTGGCATAACACCTACATAGATGCTAGGTACATTTAGGTACATCTAGTTAGGGAGACATCGTAGGAGTACGCACTTCTAGGGTGCACTTTTTTTCATGTGTTTTATGTACATGTATATCTTCATGATTTCTGCAAGATGGTAGAACTATAACATCCCTTTACTTTTGTAGTAGTGCTAATCATATATCTCTGCTACTGTCTAATGGTTGTTGCAGCTCATATATTCTATACGAGAATAACAACTGTTCAATAAATACTTATTGAAACGCCCAGACTGTTTATTCTGTGTATCTCTGAGACAAACTAAGTGAGCACGAGTGACTGAGCGAAAGGTAGTATATTGTTTCCACGATCCTGGGGGATCAGGGTTGTCATTTTCTGAGGTTGCCAGAAACTATTCTCTCCCCGATAAGATAAGAGGAGATTCTAGTGGAACTGTGAGCTAGCTAATGAAAACAGGCTAACGTATCCGGTGGGGGTGCTCGGAACCAGTCTGCCACCAAACCCACGGTTTATGTTATCCGAACGCGCAGATCCTGTATAGGATATATAGGAACTACAAGACAATACTTATAATGGTAAGTACAAAAATATTGAAAAAATAATCGATTTAATAAATATTGCTGTATAAATAAAGTTTTCTAAATAATAAATGTTAAATAGTTACATTAATTTTAAAAAATAAAATAGATTTAAATATATATTTTAACAAATGTAACAAATAAACTTAAATAAAAAGTTAAGCACACATATACAATAATTGATAAATATATTTACATATATCAACTTAAAACAATTATCAAAATAATAATTTTCATTTATATTATAAATTCAAATTTTTTTCCAGGTATAAAAATATAACACATTAATATATATATGCTTTCTTACTGTGCGATTGAACAGATTACGAACAATCCCAGAGGGGGGGATAGAGTTCTTAAGATCAGGAAGAGGGAGTCTAAATACATAATTGACTTCCAAACCAAGATCCCAGGGGGAATGAACCAGGATGAGGAATTAGCCATTAACCTCAAAGAGGAATACATCTTTCGCCACTATCTCTACTCTTCCTTCCTATCTAGTAGAAACCAAATTTCATATTGAATGTCATTACCTGTATTATTTGTTTCATTTTAATTTCTCTTATTTAGACACTGATATTGTTTTGTGTTTCTTGTTTACAGGAGGAAAGGAAGGGACCCATCACCACAACACTCACCACCACGGGTTCCCTACCCTTTTCTTCGCTGTCACTTTGGGATGTCATCACAGATAAGTTGTACTATGCATGATGGAATGAATGTTTGAGGATCTCTGTGCACTTTGCCACAACCTAGTCTGACTATGCCAGGGCGTTTGCCCAATACTTACGGTTTTGCTACACTGTGTATTTAGACCATTAGAGACTGAGACACTGAATGGTCCATGACCGAGTTACATGGCTATGTGCAGGCACTATGCCTTCACTCACAATGGTTTGCCTTAGTAACGCAAGAATGATGTCCGGACACTGACACTATGTCCTCACTGCCCATTGTTCCCTATTAACCCTACCACATTGCCACAGGTATTGCTCATTGTGGTGTTATCTTCCTACGTGTTTGTGGTAATCGAATATTGGATTTCCAATGCAGGATTTAGTGGATTATACTTTAATGCATTACCTAGTGTTTGTTATATTGTCTCCTGACTAGGTTTTATACCATTCCAATATGGCCGACATGTTTGATTCTCTCTTGTCGTTTGTCTATGTTTATCATGCATTTTTAAGGACACCATAGTGGTGGTTAAAGCACATGTGACCAAGGCTGCTAGGCAGCCGAAAAGCGTTATATGATTAAACAGTTTCCTGCAACTACTTGGTGCTGTGTATGCTGTATCCTGAGAACGCGCTTACTGAATTGTGAAGATGATATATATACAACACATAATAATATACATTATAACAATATAAAATAAATTCGAAAATATAAAATGTAATACATATACTATTCCCACTACAATTTATACAAAACTACGCAAACTATTATACTAAATATATAAAAGAAATTACTACTCCCAATTCACGCAACACAAAAATAATAAAACAGAGTAAAATTTACAAATCTCCCTCTAGTAAATACAAAAGTGCAACAGTGTTGGATAGAGCATTGGTAAAATTTACTATTCCCATTCCAATGAGTGCAACAGTAGAGAAAGTGTTGGATTACGGAGGGGTAACATTTACTATTCCCACTCCAGTCAATATTGCAGTAGGGAAAGTGTTGGATTGCGGAGGAGTAAAATGTACTACTCCCACTTCAGTGAGTACAACAGTAGGGACAGTGTTGGATTGCTTAGGGGTTTGATTTACTATTCCCATTCTAGTCAGAGCAACATTAAAAACAAACTACATATCTTGAACAAAATAAACATCCATTTACCTAATGGGGCTTGTGCAGTTGGTGGAAAAGGGCTGCTGCACAACCCGCATTAGGAAAATGGATGTTTGCAAACATCCATGCCCCTTGTGGCAGACACCACATGGTGCCTGCCACAAGGAGCATGGATGTTTAGGGGCACACTACAGGTGTCACCCAGAACTCTTAGCAGAGGCCATGGAGGGACGGGGATCCCGCATGAGAAGGCAACGCCCTTATGGCAGGGACGACATATCAACCACTGGGGCGACGGGCTCCTGGAACCCATCGGAAGAGCAGAGGTCGCATGGATGTTTAGGGGCACACTACAGGTGTCACCCAGAACTCTTAGCAGAGGCCATGGAGGGACGGGGATCCCGCATGAGAAGGCAACGCCCTTATGGCAGGGACGACATATCAACCACTGGGGCGACGGGCTCCTGGAACCCATGGGAAGAGCAGCAGTCGGGCCCTCCGCATGCTGCCTCCGACCGCCACAACATAATGCAGTGGGCGGAACGCAGGGGCAGAAGTTGGTCGGATCGCAAACAGCAGGCCATCGGTTGCTATCCAACCGAGATCGTAATGCCCTAAAAATTAATTCATTAAAATTAATTAACTTACCACCCTTTACCCCTATAAACTCCACAACTCACACCTAAAATTAAACTTAAAAAAATTAATTACACAATTTAAAAAATGAATTGTCAATAAAATAATTAATAGTATTTAACAACTAATTAATAATTAACTGTAATTAATTTACTCCCCACCCTTTACCCCTACAAACCCCACAACCTGCACCTAAACAAAATAAAAATTACCCAATTAACATCATTGATTATCAATGAATTATTATTAATTAACAATGAATTATTAATTACTTTGAAATAAATTACTTCGCACCCTTTACCCCTATAACCACACAACCCGCAAATAAAATTTATATTTAAAAAATAATAGCACTATTAACATAATTAAATATCTTTAAATAAATAATATTAAATACAAAGTATTCATTAATGTATTATAATTAAATGACTTCCCACCCTATAGCCCTATAAACCCACAACCCGCTACGGCACAAAAAAATCACAAAGATGTATAAATTTCAATATAATAAATACTAAAAATGTAACAAATATGTTTAAAAAAATAAAAAAATACATCATAAACATTTAAAATATATACTAAAAATACATAACAATAATTTAAAAACTATATTGTACACAACTATATTTTTGCAAACGATATTAATGACTTCAATATTTTAAAAATCGATATTACTTACCTTAAAATCGATATTCTTGACAACAATATTCTGGCTGAAGATATTCCCATATCATGATATTTTGGACACAATATTTTGGTTTGGCGATATTTTGTTTCGATATTTTGTCTGAATACCATCTGGAGTCTCTACCTGAGTAGGGTGGTGATTCCTGCATAGATCGCATTGCTGTAGTCCCTCCGGCTGGTGACTAGAGCTTGAGTGATTGTTTTCCTGGTGCTGATGGGGAGCCATCTGAAGATCCTTCGGAGCATGCAGAGGGTGTGGAAGCAGGCGGAGGAGACTGTGTTGATCTGGCATTTCATGGTGAATTTGCTGTCTAGGATGATACCGAGGTTGGGGTCGTGATC
Source organism: Calotriton arnoldi (assembly GCA_963921515.1). Lineage (NCBI taxonomy): Eukaryota > Metazoa > Chordata > Amphibia > Caudata > Salamandridae > Calotriton > Calotriton arnoldi. The sequence goes on along the minus strand of CAWUFW010001860.1, from coordinate 1,311,932 downwards.
TGTCGGTGTGGGTGTAGGTCTGAGTTTTGAGAGACACCAGGTGTCGTTCCACGTGGAGGCGGTGTTCCAAAAAATCAATACTCCTACGCTTTCTAGGTAACTTTAGAAAACATGGTTCTGAATTCTAGACCCCTTTTCACTAAAGAGCCAATCCGAGACAGAAAAACAGTTGGTCTGCAATCATCCAAAAACCCACTGAACAATATCTTAGAGGGATGTGGGTCAGGTAATGATCAATCCTATTACAGGGATAGTTAGTAGAACCCCAAACCCTCTTTCACACTCAATAACACTAGGAAATGATGGATATATTTCAAAGATTTATTTACAAAATCAAAACCCTGTCTTAGTGCACATGAAATTAAATGAATTCTAGTTACAAGAAAGACAAATAGAATAATCAATCAATCAATCAGGAGTTTGTATAGCGCGGCTACTCACCTGTGAGGGTCTCAAGGCGCTGAGGGGGAAGGGGCTGGGGGCCGCTGATCCATCTGGGCGTGGAGGTTCAGCCCAAGAGCCAGGTCTTGAGATCCTTCTTGAATTGGGTCAGCGACAGGGATTGCCTGAGGTGGAGGGGCAGAGTGTTTCAGGTCTCGGAGACAAGGTAGGAGAAAGATTTTCCTCCTGTTCTTGTCCTTTGAATCCGTGGGATGGTGGCCACTGCAAGTTGGGCGGAGCGAAGTTGATTGACAGGTACGTGGAATAAGAGGCGGTGGTTCAGATATCCTGATCCTGCATCGTGGAGAGCTTTGTAGGCATGTGTGAGGAGCTTGAAGGTGATTCTCTTGTTGACTGGGAGCCAATCGAGTTGATGTAGGTGTTGTGTTATTTGGCTGCGGCGAGGGATGTCGAGGACCAGTCTAGCTGCAGCATTTTGAATGGTCTGTAGTTTCCTGAGCTGTTTCTGGGTGACACTGGAGTAGGGTGCATTGCCGTACCCAAGTCTGCTGGTGATGAGCCTGTGGGTGACCGTCCTTGCGGATTCTGTGGGGATCCATCTGGATGTCTTTTTAAGCAGGCAGAGTGCATGGCAGCAGGATGTGGATACAGCATTGATTTGGCAGTTCATTGTGAGTGAGGAGTCCAGTATGATGCCGAGGTTGATTGCGTAGTCCGTGAGGGTGGGAGGAGTTCCCAGTGCGGTGGGCAAACAAAGGTCTCCCAGGCTGAGGGGATCGGTCCCAGGATGAGTACTCCGGTCTTGTCTGAGTTGAGCTTGAGGCAACTGTCTTTCATCCAGGTGGAAATGCCCTTCATCCCATTGTGAAAGTTGATTTTGGCAGCTGTGGGTTTTTTGGTGAGGGAGAGGATCAGCTGGGTGTCATTGGTGTAGTAGACAATGTTGAGTCAGTGGTTTCTGATGATGGCCATGAGGGGTGCAATGTAGCCGTTGACACATTACTGGGGACCTTTGCAATTAAAGATTTTATGGCAGGGGCACATGGCTCAAAAGGATATTCTTTTGCTCAGCTGCAGCCACTGTAGTTTGTCAAGAGCCAGGCTAGAGGGCGCAGGTGCAATATTTGTTAAAAAGGATAATAACAAGAAAAACTCCAACATATTTGCTGTATGATTTTATAACAATCCTACTCTCATTTCTCTACTTTAATTCAGTAAATCTACTCAGTATAAAAGAAAAAAAGAAAGACTATTTTAAGTTTTAAAGATGGTTCATATATATATACCTTTTTGTATCAGTCAGCTATGCTGATAAGCTCAGCAAGCGAAGGCTGATTGTGAGGCTTCCCGGAACGCCTTCAATTAGTGTGTGTAGTGCTATTCTGTTGCGATTCTGCATGGCCGCTCCCTTTGTCAGCTGGTTCCTCTTTAACTCTTCTCTCCCTATGCTCAGCTTTTATAGCAATATATAATCGTTGTTGAACACTCTCAAAATAAAAAATTTGCAGACATTGCCCTGACTCCCTTTAAGTTATTTTCATTCTGTGAGTTGCATAATAACAAAAAATGAGGAACATAGTTAGCAATCTTCTACAAACATTTCAGAAATCAATAACAATTGATGTATAACATAGCAGTCTAAGCAAGATGGAAACTCAGACTGAGCCGGGAGCAAGAAAAGGCCAAGCAGCAGTCTCTAGCAGTACCAAATTAGATCAGTCTGACCAACCAGTTTTTAAGATTCTTCCTGAGAGTTGTTTCTAAAGTTTCTCGTCTCAGGTGAAGGGCAGAGTGTTTCACAGCTTTGAAGCTCAGAAGCCAAAGGACCATCCACCCATACGAATTCTTTTCCTAATGGCGACTGACGTCAATGCGTTGCCTTCGACTGGATTGGTAGGGTTTCACTAAAGGGAAGAGATACCGGGAACCTTTACCATTAAAGATTTTATGGCTGAGGCACATGGCTTAAGAGGATATTGTTTTGCTGAGTGGCAGCCAGTGCCAGGCCAGACGGCTCACGTCTCGGGAGATTCAGCAATAGACATGCTGCTGCATTTTGCACTCTCTGCAGTTTTTGTAGTCTTCCCTGTGTGGCTCTGATATAGAGTATGTTACAATAGTCCAGTCTTGACATAATGGGAGACTGGACTATTGTTTTCCTGGCCACTATGGGGAGGAGGCCAAAAATGTAGCCAGAGTTTTGAGAGTGCTAAAACATTTCCCAGTCAAGCAGGATATTTGGCTAGATTGGTGTCAAACCGAATTCCTAGATTTTTCACTTTGGGTTTGTGGGCTGGGGTAGAACCAAATGCATCGGCCACCAGGCTGATGACCAAACAGAGGGTTGTTTACCAACAATGAGTACCTCTTTTTTATCGGTATTGAGCTTAAGGCAGCTCTTGTTCATCCACTCCGCAAGTTCCACCAGGCAGGATCTAAACTGAGTTGCAGCCCCACCCTCATCCTGGGAGCCAGTGACAGTGAGCTGCAGGTCATCGGCATAGAATGACATTGTGTGGCTCAATGACGTCTGCCAGGGAGCGCATGTAGAAAAATAAATAAAGTAGGGCTCAACATAGAGCCCTTTAGGCACCCCCTGCGACAGAAGCATCACTTCCAATGTGAAAGGGCTTTGAACTACCTGAAAGTTGTGGTTCTGGAGGAAGGAGGCCAGCCACCTCAATGCTATGCTCCTGACACCGCAATTCCATAGCCGTTCTAACAGAATGCCAAGGGATATGGTATCAAATGCTAAGAGACTCAGAGGCCAGCAATAAGGCTGACTCTGTGCTGTACTGGGCGCAAAATCCTGATTGAGTCTCATGGAGCAACTTGTCTGTATGAAACTTCAATTGGGCATTGACGTACTTCTCAGCAACTTTCAAGAGAAAAGGGAGCAATGAAACTGACCTGAAATTTTCCAGTAAAGATGGATCCAATTATGTTTTTTAAGAAGTGGCTTGACAGTGGCATGCTTCTATTTGAAGGTACTACGCCCATTGAAAATAGATTTTAAGAAAGTTGCTCAGACTGAGCAAAATAGTCTCCAACCCATGAACCAAATCCTGGTTAGGGCCGGGTCGAATGGGAACCCAGATTTTACCTTGGTGAAAAGCGTCTAGAGCTCATCTAAAGAAGAAGTAGTGAAACTGGAGAGGCCACATTTGGAAGCTGGAACACCATACAAGGCCTCTTGGTATCGAAATTCCCTAGCTGTGTCAGAGAAGGTGTCATAGATTTTAGCGACCTTATCGAACAAGAAATGGGCAATCGAATTACTACGTCGCAAAAGACGAAATAATATGTGCAGATACATGCTCCAAAGATGACAAGGATTTGACAATTGTGAAAAATTCTCTTGAGGATTTACGCGAAGACTTAATCATCTGCGCATAGAAACGCGTAGTGCAAATTCGCTTATGGTATTCCCTCAATGCCGAAAAGTAATTGGTTTTACTATTGGCACTAAAATCCTTACGCCATAAGTTCTCCAGGCGCTTACAGGATTTCATTCTTAGCAATAGATCCTCATTGACCCATTCTGCAGATGGTTTGGGGTAGGTCACTAGATGGTCAGTGTAAACTGAAACAGTATGATATAATGGTCAGACCAGATGACCGGGATGGGATCCTTAACTATAAGCACTGTAGAGTTGAAAAGGGCAGGGTCTAACATATGGGTGTGGGCAATAACCCGTTGTGAAATCTAAAGGATATCTAAGTCCTCTGTAAGAGTTGGAGGCCAAGCGACATGTTTCATCATCAAAATGTAGATCAAGGTCACCTGTGACTATCAAGTTGGTACAGTGCAATGAATAAGACCGCAGGATATCTGGTCAGGATGAAAAAGGCTGCCTCACAGTCTACAATACCAGCATCTGAAAAGGTACAGCAGAGATAATCGGAATCCTACCTCCCCTTTGGGAGATGCGATCCCATCTGACTATAGTGTAACCCGGTGGGATGGTGCTAAGAATATTTTGGGCAGAGTTTTCGGTAAGCCAAGTTTCAGATAGGAATAGAGCATCTGGTTGATGGTCTGTGTAGACATCGAATATCTCATCCTTGAGCTTGGGTAGGGATCGACAATTTAGCAGTCACGGCTGCTCCCACGAACCAGTAGTGGGGCGGGGATGGGAGAAGTGGGTGAAGGAGGGGAAGGGAGGGAGTGGTGTTAAAAAAAATAACAAAAATCACTTACCTGACGGCCGGCGCCTCTCTTCCATCCTCTCGTCCTCTTCCTGGCTTCTGTTGGACCAGGAAGAAGGAAGCACCCAGTCTCTCCTACACCAATGACAATGTTCCAATGCAGCGTTGTGATTGGTCTGAGCACCATGGTTTGGTGCTCAGATGGGGAATGGGATCCTGGGCATGTTCTCCACTCAGGCTGTAATGCAGCCTGAGTGGAGAACATGCAAAGTGTGCATGAATGTTTGGCTGGCCCCAGAGAGGCTTCCCTTCCAGATAGGTGATACTGACGAAACTTAAAAGATTAAAATAAGAAGATCAAAGTAATCATGAGTGAGAAAAACATAACTAATATTTTTTAAAAGAGCTAAGGTGGACATGCTACAATGCCACCAAGAGCTCAACAGGAGCCAGATGACTCTGTGCTCGTAGCGCTACAAGGAAAGTAAATAGACTGGAATTAGATCAAAAAATGCAGGCAGTTCACACACAAACAGGTAGAAACAATGCTCCTACCAGCGAGCAATCCCATGCATTCATTTTTGATTGATTGATTAGTACATGTAGTTAAAAAAAGGGGAAAACCTAGAAGAGAAAAGTCATCATATTCATGACAATGGCAATGGTAATGATAATAAAGGTATATGCACTGAACATATCTGCAGATTTATGTAAAGGTGTATACGCAATGGCAAATGAAGGAAGCTAGGCAATTATGTACATTTTCTAACTTTATATCAAAAATTTAAACAGGCACAAACTTGCACTTTGTGCATTTTCTCCATGCGATTTCTGAAAAAGGAGAAACAGATTCTTGCATATTCCATGAAGGCCGAGGTAGAATTTTTCATTCTGCTTGCGAGCGAGATTTGGCAAGCGAGATTTGGTGTCCCCTAGCACAATTTGGGTTGCTAGTGCTGGAGCAAGAATCAGGTTCAAATTAAAAGATTTTGGTTTACCTTCATCCGGGCTAATTCCCGCTCTGTCAGGTCGAAGTGGATCTTTGCCATTGTTTTGAGAAGAGATCAATACATCCCTTAAATTATCATCGAAATCATTCATTTTATATTGAGTCAATAAAGAGAGTTAGGAGTAAGTTTTTAGGGGTTTTATTAAAATATTTTAGTAGATCATCTTCATTAGGTCATCAAATCAATTAATACATTATTAATCATTAGATTTTTGTTAAAATCAATCAGTAGTTAAATATTAATAAATGCATTAAGTGTGTTCCATAAAGAAAAGAATCCCTATTCTAGGAATATAGGAGAATGGAGTCAGTCAGAGCCCATAAAGAGTCCTAAATCGAGAGAGAGGGTGAGAGTAAGCATAAAGCTCCAGCAAAAAGTCAGCTCAATAAATCAAAAATATCAAGGCAGAACATCCCATAAAGAGTAGTGCAAGAAACTCAGTAGATTCTCAGAGCAACGTGGCATAGGGTCTGGGTAGATCGTAATAGAAAGTGAGGTCTGGCAAAAAGGTGGGGATGGTTCTGTATCCCACTGTATGAAAATGCACTTATATAAACAACACATATAATTTAAGTCAGAAACAGTTGCATCTTGAATCTTATTCCATTCAATCAGCATTCAATGTTTCCCTGAGAATTGGATCACTCCTCATCTTATCACTGAGAGAACAATAGTTCTTCAAGTCACTATGTTAGTTTTATATTGACTAATGTTGAGTATGGTTCAGCTTCTCATTCATAGTCACTTTCCCATGTATACTTGTACACTTCTACCCTTTCTAATCTAATACCTACACAATAGGCTATCAAAAAGTTGAAACATCTCTAGAATGAAAGAAAACATTTTGCAGCATTCACTGAACTGGAAATACAAGCTAGTCAAAAGGGTCAAGATCAAGTTTAAATGCTGATTACATGTATTTAAACATTTCTAAACAAGTTAGGCTTTCAGTAGTGTTTCTCTAGCCATTTGAGGTTTAGTACGTGTAAGTATGGTAGCTGTGTGCATTTTGTCATATTTTTAAACACCTTTTCTTTCATTTAAGCTTGTACTGCACATTCATTATAAACTATAATATTTTGTTTTTATTCAAATACTTTCCCATTAGAAACTTTCCAGTGCAATGTTCTAATGCAGGCGATCACAATCGGCCGCGTTCAGAGGGCTGCTTCTTGAGCAGATTTTCAACTCGAGAAGCATCAAAATCAACTCATAAATAGGTGAAACATATTTGTTTTTATTTTACTTTTTTTTCAACAGGAAGTAAGTGCCACTGAGATGCTAACCTCCTCTTACTGTCCAGAAGTCTCCTCCTAGTTCTTTGTCAATCTCCTTGGTCACTTTTAATTTGGATTTAGAGGTAAAGAGATCACTCTTGTAATCTGCAATCCCTGCTGCTTGATTACAAATAGATTTTAAGGACTTTTTTGTGAGTTATCAACTCAAGTAAGCTAAAAAAATTGGATAAGTTTGGTGTTTGAACAAGGGCATGCACCTGTATTTTTCTGTGAATTTTTTTTTCTTCAATTTTTACATTTGTTTGTGGGTGGCCTGAGTTGCAGTAGAAGCCTATTTTGCATTCCCTTTTTTGTTTTTTTCTAAAAGAAACAGTTTGCATAATTTGTAGAGAACTGGGGGCCTGGCTTTAAGACTTTTAAAGTACTTTTTAGGTTGAGCCTAGCGTTGCAGCGCATGCGCTGCTCGCTTTGCGAGGCATGCTGTATTAGGGTATGTTTTAGAAGTGGTGTGGAAGCCCGCCCATATTTTTCATTGGCTGGCATCATTGTCCATGGTAAATGCTGGCTTCCGATTAATAATGAGGCTTCTTAGTCCCTCCTTGTTACCGCCCTGTCTCCTTTTGGGACCGCCCATCAGGACTGGATCTTTTACTTGCGGCGTTACACTGTCTCCTTCATTAGTCGGTAAGCACTATATTTTTTTCACAATGGCGACAGCTTGTCTGGTATTTGTATTCGGGGCTTTAGCGCGCGGCTGTAGAGCCTGAGAACCAGGTCAGCAGAGCCGTTGTAGAGCCAGAGAACCAGGTCAGCAAGCTGCTGTAGAGCCTGAGAACCAGGTCAGCAGAGCCGCTTTAGAGCCAGAGAACCAGGTCAGCAGAGCTGCTGTAGAGCCAGAGAACCAGGTCAGCAGAGCTGCTGTAGAGCTTCAGAGCTGTAGAGCTGCTGTAGAGCCAGAGAACCAGGTCAGCAGAGCTGCTCTAGAGCCAGAGAACCAGGTCAGCAGAACCGTTGTAATGTTTTTTAGAAATGTGGAAGCAATTAAATCATACAAGAGCTTTACTCGCTCCACATAATGTGGCAAGTACGCTCGCCCATAGTTAAGAAATGCCAGCAGGGCTTGCAACTTTCTCAATGTGTTTGTTGGTTGTAAAGTAGCACACCTCTGTAGGAAGTCAGGTGCCAAAACGTCTCCCTTACTGAATAATTCATATCCTAATAAAACACATTCGAATATGCAATTTTAGATTTCTTGATGTTAATTTCATACCGTTATAAGGCTAGCAGAGTCACTATTCTGTCCACCATAGTCAGGTGCTTAGATAAATCATCATCTGTAAAGTATATGTCAATATATGATAGTGCCATGGGATCTTCCAGTAAGATCGCCAGATTCTTGTTCAAAAAGTCCAGGATTATTTTGATACCCCATTGGCATTCTCATAGAAGAGTACTGAAAACCACCGAATGAGAAAACAGTTAGATACTGAGATTCAAGGGCTATATTTTGGCTAAAGGACCAACTGTCCAAAGTCATCTTATACTTTGTTTCTTACTAAATTCATCATTAGTCCATTTCTATAAGTATTTTGTACAACATGTGTGGGCATTTAAAATTTAATAATCTAAAACAATTCTATATGACTTATCAGGCTTCAATACCAGAAGAAGAGGGGTGCTCATTGTGGAATAACAAGGCACTAACATATCTTGATATTGTAGCCAATCTAAAATAGTTTATGTCATGCTTAGCCTCTGGCTTCAAAGTTTTCTGATCCTGTACCTGGGACTCACTCCTTAAGGAAATTACATCTGGAACAGATCCTTTGCCCCACCCACTTAGTTTCTAAATAACAGGAGCATTCTTGAGTCTCTTTCAGAGCATGCTTACATGCATATTTTTCCCTTAGTTGTTCAAGTACTAAGGAAGAAAATGCGAACAATATTATCTCCTTACCACGATTTGCATCCCTTACAAAGACAGAGGCTAGTTTTCCTCTGCAAGAATGATATCATACACATCTCATAAATTAGAACAGAATATAGTTTTTATTCTGTGCAGTATGTCCTTCTCAATCTGTATTCCTACATTATGAACCCTGTCTGGAGGGTTTACATGTCAATCTGGGATCTCAACCTGTTTTCTTTAGTTGGAGTCACCACCAGATGCTCTTTGTCTTAATAGTTTGGTGAAATATCGTCGCTTCTGCTGCACCGCCCAGAAGCACTACCACGCAAGCCTTGTTCTATTCATTCACATGTTTTTATTGAGCACATGGCTACCCAAGACCGGCTTCCCAGCACTGTCAGGTCTAGCTAGAGAAGTGAGTGTTTAGGCATACAGTTGCTTTCTGAAACTTAGTAGGTTGTCATCTAGGCTGAGGCTGGTTGGTAAGGAGTTTCAGAGTTTAGAGGCGAGGTAGGTGAAGGAGTGGCCTCAACCTCTGGCTCTCTTAATTCGGGGGAGGGCAAGGAGACCTAAGTTGTTTGACCTGAGATCTCTGTTGGCATGGTGGTGACTAATGTGGTGATGAAGGATACACAGACCTACTTTGTGTGTTTCCCAATGTGCAACGCAAAGTGCTTTGAATTGTATCCTTCTGCTTATTGGCAGCCAGTGAAGGGTGGTAAGGACAGGGCGTGCTGATTGAGGTTTGAGAATGCCAAGTAGGATTTGAGCAGCTGCATTTTTGATGATTTGCATTTTTTGATGAAAGTGGGCTGCCCAAATAAAGGGAATTACCCTAGTTGAGGCAAGATAGTATTAGGTCTTGAACCACTGTTCTTCCCACCTCCATGCGGAGCCATTTCAGAGTCTTCCTCAGTGCTCTGAGGAGGCCGAAGGTGCTGGCTGCCTCCTTATTTGCCTTGAAGGTCCTGGTAAGATGTTTATCCAGTGTGACTCCGAAACGCTTCACTTCTGGTTTAGGGAGTGGGAGATCACCTAGGGACGGGGGCCAATTAATTTGGTCCCATAAGGATGTATTGTTGGTGACTACCAGTACCTCCGTTTTGTCCGTTTAACTTTAGGCAGCTAGCTACCACCCAGTTCATGACCTGCTCTGGGCATACGCTTAGATTTTGAGATATGGAGCCTATGTTGGGTGAGAGAGAAACAATAATCTGCATATCGTCTGCATATGATACCATGGAGAAACCTAATGAGCAAATGATATTGGATTGAGGGCGGATGTACAGATTAAAAAGCATTAGGCTCAAAGAGGGGCCATGCGGCATGCCGCATGCCGCATTTTAGCTGATGAATTGTGGAGGAAAAGGGCCCCTTATTGACCTGGAAGCTCCTATTGTTTAGGAATGATGAAAGCCATTTTAAGGCCCTACCTGTGATGCCTATTTCTTCCAATCTGCAAAGTAGAGTGGAATAGGAGACTGTTTTGAGGGCCGCGCTTAAGTCTAGAAGAATAAGTGCTGATGATACCCCCAGATCTAGGACCTTTTTGAGATCCTATTTGAGTGGGGTGCAATATGTCATCTGATTCCAGGAATTCTGAAAGATGTCTGTTTATCGCCTTTTATAGGATTTTGCTGACACCTGGAAGTAGCAAGGTAGGTCTATAGTTTCCAATCAACTCAGGGTTCAGTGATGGTTTCTCCAATAGGAGGGCAAATGATGGCATGTTTCCACACAAATGGGATGCAACAGCTGTCCAAGGAAGAGTTGTATATGTCTGACAGGGCTGAAAGAATGACGACTCCCCCTTTCAGTAGGATGACTAGTGGAGCAGGGTCAAACGCAGAGCCTGATTTTACCGTGCTTGCTAAAGCATTGATTTCAGGCCCAGGAAACTCTTTGAAAAATAAAACAACAATCAGGAAAACTTGCAGAACTCACAATTGCAAACAACTCGAAGGACATCTGCAACGCCTTCTTAGCTTTCTTCAAGGATAAAATTGCAACCATAAGCAACTCTAACCCCAGCCAAACTAGAGCACAACCTAGGGAATCCACCAACCACACTCTCACAACACATGAAAGGAATACCCCTAATGTCCCAAGGAAAACCTGAGCTTTCTTGAAAGGTTTCAGATCTCTATCCATGGTGGAAATCATGAAAACTATTCAGTCTATGAAAACTACCACACATATTGAGGATCCCATTTCTCTCCAACAAGGAGCCCTACAAGTGTGCCTGAAGACGGGGCAAGTATCCCTACTAAAAAAAACGGGAAGAAACCAGAAAGACATAAATAACTTCTGAACGATATCCAGCCTGCCTTTCCTAGCTAAATTAATAGAGAAAAATGCGCCCATGATCAGCTAGGTGAGCATATCAAGAATTTTTACCTATTAGACAACCACCCATCAAGCTTCAGACCCGGTCACAATACTGAAGTCACCATTCTAAACATCATAGGGGATATACAAACTTCACTAGACCAAAACATATTGTGTACCCTAATACTTCTGGATTTATCAGCAGTGTTCAACATGGTCAGCCATGAACGACTTAGAGAAACTCTCAAAGTCAGTATGGGACTATTAGGAGCTCTCCTTAACTGGTTCAATTCCATCATGCAGAACCGACAACAAAGAGTACAAATCGGCACCTCTCTATCTGATGTAGCAGACATTGACAGGGGTGTACCACAAGGATCTTCAAATTCACCAACTCCCTTCAATCTATATATAGTACCGCTCACTGAAATCCTTTAAAAATCATAAATCTCACAAAACATGTATGCGGACGACACAAAACTCTGCATCAAACTGTCCTTTCAAGAGGTTATCCGGAGACTGGATGATACACTGAGAAAAACACAGGACTGACTGGCAGACAAACATCTGAAACTAAATCAGCTGAAAACTGAATTCATTCTCTTCTCCCCACAAGTTAGACCCCAACAACCTCAATCATGGTCCCTTAACATCAAATCTCTAAACTGCACCCCAACCATCTTCGACTCCGTAAAATCCCTAGGCATTACAATAGACTAAAATCTAAACATGCGAGCACACACACAAGCTGAAAGCAGAAGCACTAACCTATATCTCCACCTTCTAAGAAAACTAAAACCATTTATTACGCCAGGAGATCTCAATATGGTGGGTCAATCCCTAGTGCTCTCAAGACTGGATTATGGGAATGCCACACTCATAGGTCCACCTAAAACAAGTCTAATCCCCATGAAAGTAACAATAAATGCAGCAGCAAGACTCTCAGCAGGCACACATTACAATGGTAGGATTTCACCATCACTCAGAGCCCTAAAATGGCTTCATGAAAGAAGTTAAAGCCTTACTTCTAAAAAAACATTTGTCTTAAGAGAAATCTTTGGAACCTGTAACTCACCCTATTGTACAGTGTTTTCTATTGTTTTGAAACCTGCTTTCCGAATCAAATGTACAGCGGATCATAAGTGAAAGGTATTTTAATTGTACCACAACTATTTCTTCTGCTCTCTCTTTTTACAGTGCTCTGATACTATGACTGTTATGTTCGCGCTTTATAAAACACTATAAATAAATAGATAAATAAAACCTAACTGGGGGAAAGTGGAGAACTCGACCTTGATTTTATTTACTGTGGGCTTTTCTCATATCCTATTATTGTGGTCTACCGGTCCTGATAGAGCTTCATAGATGAGCCTGACTTTCCCAAGAAAGTGGTTGTCAAGTAGCTCGCAACGCGCTATTGAGAGGGGGGGAGGGGTCGGACCTGCTCCTGATGTATCAGGTTTCAGCGAGGAGTTGAGAATGGTGTAAATTTCCTTTGAGGACTGATTGATCCTGTCTGAAAAATCATCCATCTGAGCTTTAAGGATGGCGCCTCGATATTTTTCAGGACCTTTTTGTAAATCTGTCATCATAGTTGCCCCTCCACTACCTTTCACATTTTTTGCAATATTTCTAAATTCTCTTAGCTCTGGTGAGAACCACTGAATTTTATCCCATGACCGGGATTTTTTGCTGTTTTTAAGGGGATTAACACGTCTAAAGCAGTGTTAATCCATTTCGTGAAGGCTGTATAGGATGTGGAAATGTCTCTATCTAATTCTGAGCAAACACAAGGAGATGGTGGACATAGCGCTGAAACTTTTCAGACACTCACCCCCAGTCAAGGATCTGGGTTGAAAGCCATCATCGTTCTTTAGCTCAGTTCTGGGGCTGATTTGCTCAAGGCCATTTCCCATCTAATGGTGTCCAGTTTGGACCATTGTCGGGAGATCATTGATTGCAATATCTTGGATTTTTGTCTCTCCTGTTCTTGGAACAAAGAAAAGATTTCAGAAAGTAATCCATCCAACAAACTTGCAGGGGGGCATTGACTGTCATTTTAGAAGTGTTGGTCAAATTGGGTCTAGTATATGACACTTGTTGTGCGTACGGGACATAATCAATTGGGACAGCGGAATCGCGTATAGGTCCTGCAGAAAATGTGCAGCCTGAGTGCATGCTTTATCTTCAAGATGAATGTTTAGGTTGCTTAATAGCATAAAATTGGCTGTCTGAAGACTGTTGGAGGCTAGAATGTCTGGCACAGCCTGCACAAATTCCGAGGCTGGCCCTGATGAGCAATAGACGAGGAACTCGGAGAATGTGTAAGTGTGTGAGAGTTTGATTGAAAATGAGAGGCTTTCGCAGCCTGGAATTATAACTGAGGCAAACCTGCAATCAAGGACTTTTAAAAAAATATAGCAACCCCTCCCCCAATCCTATCAGTCCGGTCGCATCTTGTGATTGAGTAGCCAGGTGGAAGTGTTCCTGCTATGTCTGGCTAGCAGTCGTCTTTAAGCCATGTTTCCGTCAGGAATAGGGCTTCTGGCTTATAGTCTTTTAAAAGGTTGAATAACTCTGATTTATATTTTGGGAGTGATCTGCAGTTGATTAGGAACATATGCCAAAAATGTCCTGGCTGCATTTGCACAATCTCATCGCTATTCCTTTGGGATTTGGGTAGCTCTTCTAGCGCCTTTGATTCAGCATTTTTTAGAGTAAGATTGCAGATTGGACACCTACCAGATAGGTTAAAAGGGTCCAATGAGTGATGGCAGGGTTCATTAGCCAACCAGTTGAGGCATTTCATAGCATCCTAGGGATAGCTTATCCTATCTATCCCACAAAGGGCAGGGGTCCGCGCTCCAACCCTCATTAGGTACTGAGGCCGGAGCAGAAAACTAGACCGCCAACTCAAAATGGCATCTGTTTGCGTTGATGCCGGTGACTAACTGGCACTAAACATGGCCAGGCAGTCAGACTGTATCGGAAAATGCCCCCAAGCATCGATGATCTCAATTATAAGTAATGAGACCCTGGAGCAGCATTTGAAAGCTATCCTATGTAACTATTCCAATTTACAAAATGTGCAATTCTCGCAAGATACTAAAAATATGTGCAAAACAGCAAAATGGTTCGCAGCTTCAGGTTTTAGTAATGGTTCAAGTAAAACACTATTGATACATATTTGTTTAAGAAAACACATAAAAACATTTACTGACTCATGCTCAAGCCTAGCTATGTCTGCACTTCGGCCCTCATTAAGTTATTCTGCGTAAGTATCCGTAGTTTGCAGGGCATGTCCCTTTCTAGACCAGCCATTTTATTTTTATTTTAAAGTAAGTCTTTGATCCAAACCTTACTCTTCCTTCTTTTTACTAACCTCAGCTTCACATCCTGATTGACTTTTCTGCTTGACATACTCATCTTTTGTGCAATACTCAGTCCATCCACTTCTTTCTGCCCTTTTTCTGTTCTTAAGAATCCTGAAAAGAATGGAAAGAATGGCTATCAGGATACTAATACCAATTTGGATTTTTGATTTTGTCGCAGTTCCTATGTTGAGGGAGATCTAGGCCTAGCTTTTTGTTTTGCTTTCTGCATCTTTTAGTCTTCGGCATGGCTTTCTCCTTGTTGCATTCCTCACTCTCATTTTTTGCTTTGATATGAGGTTTAGTAGCTTGTGAACCTAAGGTATCACGGCACACAGAAGTCTTGGCTTTTGAAATATTTTTGGGGAGTTCCCTTTCATGAACCTGAAGGGGACAGGCAACTAAAGGAATGGTTACAAGTTTAGTGGTGTGGGAGAGGGCCCTGCTCCCACACCGCCAATCTCAACTGCCGACCACCCTTCAGATTACGGGTTTCTTTGTGGCCTATTAGAAAGGCACTGCAATGGGAGAGTCAAAGCCCATTCCTGCATGGCATGGACTGTTCAGTCCATGCCATGGAGGAAAAGGGGTGAATGTACCATGTGCTCCCCTTCATGTATCCCCAGGCCCAGAGGCAACAAGGGGCCCCCTTAGTTTCCTCACTGCCAGCATTTTTATGGCATGAGCACCGCCATGAGAGCGCTGGTGGTGAGGAAACTTGTAATAAGCGGCACCAGAAAGCATATTGCGGCTTCAGACCACCGCTCCACTACCAGGGATCGTGGTCCCAGCGGTCCAATGGTGGTCCGACTGCCAGAGTCATAATATGGCAGTCGGACCGCCACCCCTGTGCCACTGTGGGCTTGGCGGTCCACGGACCGCCAAACTCATAATCAGGCCCTAACTCTAGATTTCCTGTACCTAACCTTACAAATATGTATCTATACTGCCCTATATGCAATGTAACTCTGAGGTGTGGCTAGGTCAAACCTCGCGCAGTACCATTATAGTGATCAAAAGTACAAATAACATCCAGGAAGTGCTCAAGGGGACAGTTAGGAAACGGCCACCCACGTATCCAAAAAACCTTTTGTGACCACTGGTACACAAAGGGCAAATCACAAGACAAAATCTCGTTCCCGAGCAACAAACAGACTCATATCATCAAAAAGTCAGTTCAAACAAATATCAGTCCAAATCTTGTATAATATGATTCTTCTTTTTATTTTCTTTGTTCGGAGCCATAAATTAATTGCAAGAGGCTCATTGCAGCGGATAAAAATAGCTGGTATAGCCAAGATGTAGCCAACACGTGTTTCGTCTTGGGAATATCGCCCATCGAATTCCTCAGGGCAAGCGTAAATGCTAGGGCAGTTCCGCCGGATTCTAGGCAGAACATACGATCAATCACATATAGTATGAGTCTCTAGATCGCTTGTTTTCCGATTTAGAAATTTGAATTGAATTTGGTCTCCTATTACGATGGGAGTACTCTCCTGAACTTGATATACATTCAAATGTTCTAAATCGGAAAACAAGCGATCTAGAGATTCATACTATATGTGACTGCCCTGAGGAAGTCGATGGGCGATATTCCCAAGACCAAACACGTGTTGGCTACATCTTGGCTATACCAGCTATTTTTATCCGCTGCAATGAGCCTCTTGCAATTAATTTATGGCTCAGAACAAAGAAAATAAAAAGAAGAATCATATTATACAAGATTTGGACTGATATTTGTTTGAACTGACTTTTTGATGATATGAGTCTGTTTGTTGCTCGGGAACTGCCCTATATGCACTTACCTTTCAATAATTTTTCCCTCGATATTCTGTCCTCAAAACTAGTATGCCATGATATTGTTGGTGTTGATATTCAGTAGTACAATTGTTGTATGACGATAGAGTGCTTACAGCTGATTAGTTGGCATTCTTGATATCCTAACAGGACTGGTGCCCTGACATTTACCCCTCTTAGTACAGGAGCTTACACCATTTTCTACAAACGGAATAAAAAAATATCAGATTCAAATAACAGAAATCAAAATGAGGAATAACCTTTTATGTCAAGCACCTGACAACCCTACAGTAAATAGGATGTACTCATCTCAGCTAAAGGAGGTACCCAATATTACAACGAACGTCTCCACTAAATGTAGTACTTGGTCTCTCAAGTGTGTCATCCAAAATTACTCAATGATCTAGAAAATGCGACCCCAGCATTTGACATCAAATTATTGGTTTTCTACATCTCTCCAGAACAATGAGTTTATTTTTCTAGGCCCACTGGCACTAAGGAATCAGTCAATGTGGAAACATGAGACAGAAAACTAGTTGAACTGCAACCACCCCACAACCCACTGAGTAATATTTGTGTGAGATGTGTTTCAGGTAAAGATCACTCCCATGAGACTTTACAGGGATAGTTAGTGGAACCCCAAACTCTCTTTCATTAAGTAAGAACACACTCAAGAAAACTAGAAAACAATGGATACATTTTCAGTATTTACTTTTAAAATTAGAATTCTATCCTTATGCACACCATGTGAATTGTAACTGAAATTAAGACAAATAGAATGATAGCAGGTACATTTGTTTAAAATGTAAACAACAAGAAAAACTCTAACATATTTGCTGTATGATTTTTTAACAATACCACCCCATTTCTCTAATTCTATTTACTAGACCTACTTAGCATAAAAGAAATTGGAAATCCTATTTTGAGTTTCAAAATGGGTCATGCCTGCATACCTTTTTGAAAAATGTTTATGTTCAATATAGTAGCAGAGCCTGCTGTTCTCATTGTACAAAGCAAGCTAGTCTGATAAACTCGGGAGGAGCAAAGGCTCAAATCCTCCCTCCCGGGTAGTCTTCGATTAGGTTGGGCAAGGCGATTCTTCGTGGACTGTCACGTTGTCGCATGGTGTGAGAGTTCCTTTCTAACCTCTCACTCCATGTGCTCAGCTTTTATAACATTAGTTAGTCATTGTTAAAAACTCTCAGTATAATCAATTAGCAGAGATTGGCCTGGCACCCTTTAACTTATTTTCATTCTGCAAGACTGTGTTCTTTTGAACAAAAACAATGAATAAGACACATAGCTATTAATCTTCTAGAAACATTTCAGAAATCAATAAATATTGATGTAGAACAGAACAGTCAGTTTTAGATTAAGTACAGCAAACATATTAAAGCAAACTTGATAATCATGTTCCTAAGAGAAACAACATAAACTAATTGTGCATTCTATTTTAATCACACACTCTCATTTTTGATTGATTAGCACATTTAACTCAAGAAAGGGGAATACCTGGAAGAGAAAAGTCATAGGGGCATATTATCAAGCCAGTTATCGCCGTGTTAGCGGCACTTTCGTGCCAGTTATCGCCGCGTAAGCGGCACTTTCGTGCGATAGCTATCGTTTTTGCTATCGCCGTGCATGGCAGTGATAGTTTCCGCTAATGATATGCAAAATAGGCGTTCCCTCTCAAAATTTCATGAAAATAGTCGCTAACACACCATCGCACTATTACCAATGATGTCCCGGACCCGCGAAGCGATAAAAAAAGTCCCGCTAAGGCCCCTTAGCTGCAGGAAAATAAGACCTGGAAAAAACAGGTCTAAAAATTGAAAAATGGTGATAAATGGAGGTATATAAGGGAGACCAGCCCAGACCCACACCTGAAGAACCACAGACGCCATGGAGGTGCTAATCATTCAGCTTGGAGTCCTACGAAGGCAACAACCACCACAGCACCTGCCACCTCCCCCAGGACCACCACCAAGGCTGCGCCAAAGACGACAGCGGGCCCTGCGCAGACGTCTCAGCCTCGCAGACCTGACACCAGAGGATGTCATTGCCCACTACAGGCTCAAAAGGACATCCATCCAACACATCCTGAACCTGATAGTGCACAGGCTGATGCCACAAACACAGCGGAGAACCAACATCCCTCCGCAGACAAAGCTGCTGGCCGTGCTGCATATGTTGGCCTCTGGGACCTTTCAACCAACAACGGCCAGAGTTGGAGGAGTCTCACAGGCAGCCTTCTCAATCTTCCTCCCAACTGTCTTGGATGGCATACTCAGCCTGATACCCCAGCACCTTCACTTCCCCAACACTGTGCAGGAACAGATTGAGACCAAGCAAGGATTCTATGCCATAGCCGGATTCCCACAGGTGTTGGGCGCAATTGACTGCACACATGTCCTATTTGTGCCCCCTGCGGACAATGCACACATATACCGCAACAGAAAGCACACCCATTCCATGAATGCAGGCAATAGTGGACCACCGGGGACTGTTCACCAATGTCATAGCCATGTTCCCAGGAAGTGTGCAGTATTCCTTCATCTTCCGACAGTCTATCATAAACCAGCGCTTCCAGGATGGCACATATGGAAATGCAGTGCTAGTCGGTAAGTACTAACGTGAACCAACACATGCCTCAACTTCACAGAGATGCAAATCAGAAGTGTGAGAATGTACATGTCACAATCACACATACAACATGTCAATCAACATGCCCACATACCAGACACAACAACACCAAGAACTGTGGGAACTGTGGCTAGATATGTAGACAAACCATCCTCAAATGCTTAGCCCCTGTGCCACCCATAAGAAAATGTGGCGAAAGGTGGGAACCATGTATGTGCGATGGAGGCACATGATCCATAATGAAAGTAGGAACACAAGGCCCAGTGTGTAGGTGTTGTGCTGGACAGTCGGGAGTAAGCTGACCGCAGACGTGCCCATGTTGGCATATAGTGTGTTTCTGTAGCCCAGCCTGATGGCAATGACTGTGTGGGTCACTGTTACACCCGACAATGGGGGATCTATGTGAAGGTTGCATGGAGGATGCAGAGGCTGGTGAAGCAGCTACAGGCCACTGCGTACACCTGTAGGTACATGGAGATGGAGGACTCAAATATGGGATCTAGGTACCTAGATTTCGGGTTGGGGCATCCGAAAGCATTGGACCACCAGGTGATGCCACATGCTGATTGTTCTGTTACGAGGATGAGGACTCATGTTTCCCCTGCGTATAGCACGCCTCAGCTGTTGATCATCCATGTTGCAAATCACAGCAATCCTACCTGGAAGAGCAGTTTGGTGTGTGGGCGTATTGTTGATGTTGAATATGAGCATTCTGTACGTGTTGGTGGTGCTGTTTACTGGTATCCCAAAGCTTGCACCAGCTCCACTCCATGTGTCAGCAGCTGCATCTGCCAACTCTGAGGTTGGTGCTGACCGAGATGGCATTCATTGCCTGTTGTATGTTGCAGTTGCATAGTGGGACAAGGGTGCATGCACAGTTGGAGATACATGTTTGGAAAATGTGGACTTGCACCATTGTTGACGACTGCCGTGTTGTGGTTGTTGCTGTCGATGGTGGTGTGTAGCATCCCATCGGTGACTGATCTACACCAACTTTGTGGGGGCCTGCATGTGGTCAACGGAGGTTTGGGGTACATCAACAAGGTGGTGCATGCGTAAGTGTTCAACACATGTGCATTTAGTGGGGCCGAGGAACTGGACGAAGTCTACACATGCAAAGAAGCCGTCAAAGGTGTGCCCTGCCTTGTGGATCAGTGTGGTGAAGATCTGGGACAGTCTGATGTCAGCTAACATTTCCCAGAGTCAAATGGACCTTGAGTAGTCGTGGCATGTGAGTTGGAGGCTACACTCCCAAATCAGTACGTAGTCCACGGAGTGGACATGTTGCGTCTGATGATGCTGATCGTGTGGGTGAAGCGTTCCTTCCTGCAATGGGCCCTGCATGCGAGGGGTCTGATGACTGTTGATATGTGGCCGCTCGGGACAGGAAACAGCATGTGTTGTGCATTGTGGCAGGTCTGGCAGCAGCGACAGCAGCACAACTGAACGTGAACCGTGTCTGGTGTGGCCCATTGCCATTTCAACGTTCACATGGCATTGACTGTGAGGAGGGTGGATGAGTGCCATCGATAGATGGTAGAAGAGCCAGTCATGCAACCGCGCATCGCACACAATTGATGAGGCTTGGGGGAGGGAGTATCAACAGTGAGGCAATTTAATTTGCAGTGATGCTTGTAATCAGTCAGAAGCAACACATGGCTTAACATGAAATCCAACATAACACAAATGACACACCACAAAACCATCTACACCAACAACACAGCCGGTACAACCAATAATGTAAACATCTCGCTATCACATGTTACAGGTGACCAAGGATATGCACTATGCCCGTGGATGATGACACCCCTCCGAAACCCCACCACTCAGGCCCAGAGGCAGTATAATGCGGCCCACAGACGCACCCGGTCCATTGTGGAGCGTACATTTGGCGTGCTAAAGTCACGTTTCCGTTGCCTGGACATCACAGGTGGCAGACTGCTGTACAGCCCTGAAATGGTCAACAAAATCATCCTTGAATGTTGTGTATTGCACAATATATGTGTGCGCACAAATGCTCCATGGATTCAAGTGCCTGCTGCACCAGACGATGATGAAGATGAGGCAGGTGGCGCACACCCCACAGTAAATGCAGCAGGAACTGCCCGAAGGGACCGAATAATAAACAATTTCTTCAACTGAGCACGTCACATTGTGACAGTCCCCCTCAAATGTATCTCATAGCAAAATGACCGCAATCACGGTATGTGCCAATAAAAAAACATACACACATACCCAGTCTGCATGTTATTGTCTAGCATGGGTACATCCCTCTGAAAAGGGTACGTTGCACAATATGTGCAAAGAAAATAACAAAACTTCATCCATGCTGGGAATGTCTCCTCAGTACAGAGATGCTTTTCAGTGTGTCAAATGTGTAAGACTAGAGTCTTCATGGTGCAAATTGGGCTACCCAATACAAAATTGTTGCGTGTCCTTTGTGTAAATCAGTCAATATAGGTTTTTGTGAATAAATGCACAATTGTAGTCTGTTGTCAGTGGGCAATAATTTATTGGAGTGTGTACGTTGTGTAAAACAATGAAACTGTGGGCGTGCAATGGGGTAAAATCTGAAAATCAGGTGTGCAATGGTCTAAAATCTGAAAATAGGGCGTGCAATGGGGTAAAATATGAAAAATGGGCGTGCAATGGGTTAAATTATGAAAATAGGGCGTGCAATGTGGTAAAATCTGAAAATAGGGCGTGCAATGGGGTAAAATCTGAAAATAGGGTGTGCAATGTGGTAAAATCTGAAAATAGGGCGTGCAATGGGGTAAAATA
Organism: Calotriton arnoldi; assembly: GCA_963921515.1. Lineage (NCBI taxonomy): Eukaryota > Metazoa > Chordata > Amphibia > Caudata > Salamandridae > Calotriton > Calotriton arnoldi. The sequence continues at coordinate 1,290,304 of CAWUFW010001860.1, read as the reverse complement.
TGAAAATAGGGCGTGCAATGGGGTAAAATATGAAAAATGGCGTGCAATGGGTTAAATTATGAAAATAGGGCGTGCAATGTGGTAAAATCTGAAAATAGGGCGTGCAATGGGGTAAAATATGAAAATAGGGCGTGCAATGGGGTAAAATATGAAAAATGGGCGTGCAATGGGTTAAATTATGAAAATAGGGCGTGCAATGGGGTAAAATATGAAAATAGGCCGTGCAATGGTCTAAAATCTGAAAATAGGGCACGCAATGGGCTAAAATATGAAAAATGGGCGTGCAATGGGCTAAAATATGAAAAATGGGCGTGCAATGGGTAAAATATGAAAATAGGGCGTGCAATGGGCTAAAATATGAAAAATGGGCGTGCAATGGGGTAAAACCTGCTTTTCTGTGTGTCAGAAGCAATTAGCTTTGAAGCCACGACCACCTCCAGATCAACAAGCCCTACAACAAGTATGTGGACCACTAACCTGACACAGCAGACGGACCACCAGCAACCCTGAGACAACAACCAGACCGCCATCTCCAAATGGACACCAGGCACGGATGAAGATACCTCCTCTGCTAGGAAAGGCACCCACTCGGGGGCCCACACAGACCCCTGGCCCCCTCACATCTACCACAGAGCCACATCTGCCATCGCACACGAACCACTACGCAACATCAACATCACCATCACCTTCAACACATGCACGTACACAGACAACTTGAAGCGTGCCGAAAGTCATGCCCCTACGCCTTGTGACCCCCACGGGTGAGTAGGACACTTAAAAAATCCATGATTGATTGATGGTTCTCTTGTTAGATATGCAATTATGGTGTGACCTGTGTTGAATGTTGCAAGTTAGGGTGTCATGTGTTGTGAAACATCATTTTCATGGTGTCATTTGATTGCCAACCACCCACAACATGTTGTTACATGGCTCTGACATGACATTTGCAGTAAGACTGTACATCAATGCATTGATTCCCTCTTAGCGTGCAGATCTGGCCGCTAACACGAAAAAGCGATATTTTCTTTTCCATCCGCCCAATGTTAAAATACATCGCGCAACACTTTTTGCCATTAGAAAGTTTACTCATGTGACTATTTGCGTGCAGATTTTCGCCGCTTACTCAAAAACGGGCCGCAAAGAGACAGGAAGTGATGTCTGCATGCTTCCTGTCTACTGGAGTAGTGTTCTGCACTTTCAGTTTCTCTTTTGAGCACATTCTGGTTATTGTGGCGAGTGCTGGAGTTTCTTGGTGGTGTGTGCTGCAGTTTTGTGATTTTGAGAGTGTTGCTCTGTCCTGGGTATAGTGTCTGTGAAGTGTTGTGTACCCATTTATTGTGTTTAACTGTCTCCTGTCCTCAATTTTGTTGGGTGTCTGTCTTGGGGTAGTGCAGTTAAATTGTTGTTGGGGACAGGCACGGCCCGTGGTAGGAGTGCCGGTCGGGCGGTGACGTGGGGCGGGGGAGGGGCAGGGTGGGGGGTAGTAAACTACGGATTAAGGCCGAATACAGGTAAGTGAACATTTAAATAAATAAAACGAATTTCGTTGTGAGCGCTGCATCGCCAAATGCGATGCAGTGCGCACAACTTACCAACAGTTACATCCCAGTTGTATTCTGGCCATATGAGCAGGAATGCTTTTTGATCATCATGTTTGCTATGTACATGTGAGCTGCTTTGTGCAGCACACATGGGAATAGAGAATTGACATGGTGTGTATAAGTACAGCAAGGTGGCCCTTCCAGTACATACATTAACATACCTCATTTTTCCCCAATGTATCTTTCCTGTGTGCTGCACTAAGCAACACACATGATAGTCACAACATGGTCCTCTAGGATGGAATCTGTGCATGAAGGGGCACCTTCATGTACAGACACCAAACTCACCTGCACACACACAACCTTGCACTCTGGTGCAAGGGTGCCTGCGTACGCGCTAAGTTGTGAGACGTAACGCCATTGCCGGGGGAAATGCAAGTATGCACAACATCCTTGGAAATAGGGTTCAGACTTGCATTAGCAAAGTTGCGGAGGTAGCCGTTAATCAGAGGAGGCGAACGCCTGTCTCCCCTACTCCCTTGTCAATATGCCCCTAGGTCCATGGGTTCGGTCACCACAGCACATACCTGTGTATTGCAGCGAACACAGATGGGACAGGAGACATGTAAGTGGGTTTGCAGATGGCTATCCAATGACATTGAATGCATGTACATCCTTGCGTGAGATGACTGTGCAAGTGGGCATGATGATGCACAAGGAGGCAGTGCATTTCTGCACGTAAGTGCGCAGACACAGTTCACAATTATGATATTGTAGGTATGCTGCATGCCGGATTCAGAGTTGTGCCTGGGTGTAACTGTGAGCCAAGCATATCAATGGCACGTTCCCCAAACACACAGCAAATTTGCCCAAATCATTCTCATTGGCATGTATGGCCACTGCAATAGTGTTGACGAGCTGTCTCCTTGCGTCCATTCCCTGATTGACTCTGGATCAGGTGTGGGAACTCCTCAGTCACAATTGGTGTCATTTCTGTGCACGCATATACCACGCATGCTCTAGCTCTGCCTTAAGTGCTTTGGCAATTATTTTACAATGCAGGGATTGCCAACGCTATCTGTGAAGAAGCATTATCACAAACGACACTATGAGCACAATGACTCCAGGATGCCATCACAAAGGAAATGCATAGTGACTGTTTGGGTAGTTACGGCCAACGTATCTTGATACACTACGGAGTGATCCTAGCGTAGACCAGCAATGCATGATTGAGTGTGAATTACGAGGAATGGATGTTTCACCCTCTCTGCGGCAAGACTTGACATGTTAGGGCATATTATCAAGCCACTATCTCCACCACAATGTCACTTTTTGTGACGTTGTGGTGGCGATAGGCTCAGCGCCCTATCCTCGAGGCAGCGTAGAGCTACTCAACGTGGCTGATAGCCATGTTAAGTGTCTTAACGTTGCCTTCATAATAGGTCACCTCTGGTGCTAAACTTAGCATGACAGGGGGCGTGCAGTGGGTGTTGCTGTGTGCGTTCCACCGCAACAACATTGGAGTTGACGCTGCCACCTATTATCAAGTCTGGTGATTCTAGGTGGCAGCGCAAAACTTACACCCAGAAAAATCCTGGTCTCAAGGTGGCGATGCAAGGGGTAATGCTTCCTTTCTCCTCGATTTTGCTTTTTCCATGTGTGCTGCCTTGTGCAGCACACATGGAAAAAGCAAAATGCCATGTTTTACTCATGTACAGGAAGGTGTCCATACCTGTACATGAACAAACTGTAGATTAACAAGCCATTTTGTAACTTCCATGTGTGCTGCACGACGCTGCACACATGATAGTTACGAAATGGCATTTTAGGATTGTTCATGTGCCGGGAGTAAGTCCTCCCTACACATGAACAAACATCCCTGCTCGCAGACACCATTGCACTCTGGTGCAAGATTGCCTGTTTTGGCGCAGTCGTGATGAACCGCACACGTGCTGGGGGACACACATGCCTGCACATGGGCATTGTACCTATCATGCAGCCCTGTGTCACTGGAGAGGATGAGGGTGGTGCTACACACAGGGGGGTAATGTTTTCCTCCTCCGATTGCTTATACATGTCAACCTCTGCCCGTGTATGTAATGGCAAAATCTTTTGGCACTGTCAGCCAAATTTCTTAATGACAGTGCATGTACCATGCCATGCACTGTCATGTCAGTCAACCCAGCCTGTAGTCACTGATCCATGCTTCAATATGTCGTTGTCCAGGTCACTTGCTGACTTCACATAGTTACGCTGTAGTGTATGCTCCCATGTTGAAGTGAACTTGTATTACAGATGTGTATGGAGGAAATTGAAATTGGCTAAGGGACTCTAATTTGACTTTGTGTATGTTTTACAGACAACATGATGCTTGGCCAAATACATGCCTTCCAGGTGCGGAAGGACCGGTACCGCCATGTGAAGAACGTTGCGAAGGGGTACCGCCACATGTCCAAGAGGTACCATGAGGAACGTAGGAAGGGCATATGGAAGGCGGTGCCTGAGCATGCCCAGGATGTCACACAGCCCCCTCCAGGCCCCTCAGGCATCAGTGGTGTTTCCCAGCCAGAACAGGTGGCACATCCCCCTATGGCACCCCCCCACCCCAAGGCACTGTCCCACCTGCAACTGGGGATCAAGTGGTCTTGTTCACAATGCGGGACAGGAGGCTGCTTCAGGACATTGTGGTATCGCTGGCAGAGCTCAGGCGTGAATTGTCTGATGTCAACAGACGAGTGATGGACATACACCAACACTTGGGACTGCCATGATGGGTGGACCTGTTGGACGCCATCCCCCTCTTCTCCCTTCCCCCAATGTTTGAAATCTCTTATTATGTAGGGTTAGGTTATTTATTCATTTATTAGGTAGTGTAGTTTTAGTGTAGATTTTACTTAGTGTTAGCTTGTTAGGTAGATATAAGATTTTAATTAGTCATCCGTATTTGGGGATAAGTTTCCTTTTCCTTTGGGTGGGGGTTGATGTGTTTTTCTACATAAAAATTTAAAAACGTACAAAAAATATATCTTTGTGTAGGTTACATGTTTAGTTAGTTTATGTATAGCTTAGATGTCTTTGTCCTGTCTCGTGGTGTGCCTTAAGGGTGGGAGGGGGGTTGATGTCTATGATGTGTTGTTGCATGTTTAGGATTAGTTAGGGTATATAGTTTAGGTAAGTAAGATTGTTTTATAGTTAGTTTAGATTTTAGTAGTAGTTATAGTGATAAGTGTTAGTTTAGGTCACTTGCATATTTATACTGTTCTAATAAAAATTTGATACTTTGGATTTCTGCTTGCACTTATGTCAGGGATGAGGTTGTGGAGTGTGGCTCATTCCATTGTATGCAACTTTTGCCATCACTGGACTATCCATTTGAATCGCTAAGTCTGCTCATGACATGTAAGTTTGCAGGATGTATTGTGTCAGGATACCTTAGATGTGAGCACACTGAACTTGCATTGATGACAGGGTGTCAATTTGGATAGACGCCCTAGTCTAGGGACAGTCGTCTGTGACGTTCTACATCTTCTGTGTGACTCACAGATCTGGACAGCACATTGTTGCCCATTTTGCACATAACCTAGTAAGATGGCTCGGCAAGTGAATACAGTTAGCTACTGTTATCCATCATGGAGATGGATGTATGCGCCAGGTTCCACGGATTCCGTCACACACCTGCATGTCAGATGCTCCTGCCTCAGAGTCCATCTACATTGCACAGACCTAGCCACACTTGCTGCGTAGTGCCAGTGTGTCTGCTTCCTTTGCAAGATATGTTCCGGTTCATGTACGCTCACTCTCCAGACCATGCATGATTTGTTAGAAATCTGTGTGCATTGTGTACAGGACATGGAACAGCAGTGTTCCTGATTTACAAAAGTAATCTGAGAGTAAGTGATGACTTCACATTTTATGTTACTCACAAATGTATTTTGGGAGTAGTGCATTTTGCTTTACAGAGTTGACATCTCCTAAATGCCTACCGTGACTCACTGGACTAGTCAAGTTTTGATTTTGTCACAGCTAATGTTTGGGGGGTGGCACACTGTTCTGCTGCACACAAGGGGGAAATGTTGCATTGCTCCCTGTAGTGGCAGTGTCATGGAGACTTGTCCCAGCTGTTACTTCTGCCATTGGCTCATGTTGATGACGCCCTTGAAATGTTGTTGGTGCATCTGACTATATGCTGAGTGCAGTGCCACACACATCCCTACACACATTGCCCGATACGCTCGCAGTGGTCACAGCATGAGAGGGGCATATTTTAGGTTACATCGTTTGTCGACAGGGAGGTGCTGACTGACGGCTTGCACTTTGGGGTGAGCCCCTATTTGCCAATCTACTTCACTGAGGCAGACATTGTGGTTCTGTATGTGTATGGTGGACATGTGCCCTTCCGTGTCTTCATTGATGTGAATATGCTGTCCAGTATTTTGGGATGTGACATGCAATGTGCACCATCACAACAGGCTTTGTCCACCACGTAGTGTGTGAGTAGATATGCCAAGAGATATTTGTTTACAAGTGTTAAGGAGGACACAACTCGTGGCCTGCAACAGACTAGGACATTTTAGCACACATGCCTTTTCATGAAAGGACGTGGGGCTAGGTTGGTATATTGCTAGATGGTTGTTTTGGAGCAATGGGGGCACCGCTAGTTCACACATACACCGCCATCTCACTGCCTATCTGTATCAGGTAAAACAGGTACATTGCTCGTATTTCCCTTGGTGTACCTTCTGGGTGAATCAGTGTCCTAACACTTTTTACATACTTCTATACTTGATTGGTCAAGAACCACAAACATCTGTGTGAGTTAAATAATTTTATTGACTTTATTGACATTCAGAGGATGAAGACTAGACCAGTGCTTGGCCATACATGCCCACATTGCATGGATGCCCGTTGGAGGGCCAGACAGAGTCCTTTGGTGGTAACAGGTCCAAGGAAAGAGGCATAGTTCAGTCCGCAGGCTGATTGCAGTGGCATTGGCAAGTAAAAAAGTGATATGGCAGTCCATGTGGAGGTCCAAGGTGATTGTCGGGGGACAGTGGAAGACAGTGCAAGAAGATTTTCCGTGGCATTATACTAAGCCCGGCACCAAGGAGGAAAATTGGCTTTTTGCGCAGATGGATGCTACCGCTCCCTCCTTAGCACAAATGCACTTTCACCCTCCTCTTCGTCCTCTGATGTGTGATGTGCCTCACATGTGGGTGGTGGTATGGTGGGTGCAGCACTGTGAGGCACTGACACATCAGGTGGCGGAGCTGAGGATGTGGAGGCAGCAGCAGCATTCATCTGCGCTAGACCTTGTGGCAGCAATGAAGTGATGAGCAGGTGCAGGGCATGATAGATCCCAGCAACCTCGCACTGGTGTGCGGCCCTGGCAGCCATATCTTGTGCCTGCATCCGCTCCATGCTCTCCATTATCCGACAGATGTTGGCCAAATCCTGGCTGACATTGCTGGAGCCACTCTGAGCAGACAGTTGTTGTTGTCTCAGAATCATGACTCCAGCAATGTCAGCCATGGACCATTGGAGGGCATCGAGCGGGCTGTGGGTGTCCGTGATCTTCTGCATGTGGTCCCGGATGGGACTCAGACACCCACGTATGGCCTCAAGTTTGTCCGCCAGGCGCTCAAACCCCACCCGCACCTGTTCCGCCATCTCCCGCTGGACCTCTAGCACGTGGAGTTGGAAGGCCAGGTGTGGGTCCTCAAGGTCCAGGGAGGCAGCTGTGGTGGGAGGTGCTTGCTGCTGGTTGGTTTATGCAGGGGGTGGGGTTGCCGCTATGCTGCTAGGTTGCCCTGCTCCTGGAAGTGGGGTGCTGAAGGAGTCTAGAAGATGTTGCAGTGCTTCCTGATCGATGGTGGGTTATTCCTCCTTGTCATCAGTGAAGGTTGGGCTAGTCTGCTGTCCAGGAGGTGATGTCTCTCCCTCTGCAATGTGATAGGGGAGATACAGTTTAACAGTGTTTGTCATGTACAATCATGCATTGGATGTGTTTACAAGCAGACAGCAGGACAGTGTCCATTCATACTGTTTTTGAGGAGATGCCTATTTGTTGCAGGATAGTGATGATTTTGAGGAAATTGCGGATGTGATGTTGTCATCTCACAGTTTCCAGCTATGACAAATGTTATTGTGCAATATCTACACACAAGCGTCACAAGTTGTGTCCTCTGTTCATTTGTGTGAGTAATGCTATTTGGCCCACATAGTAGTCAATGTTGATGAGCTCAGATTTGTCTGTGTGTGCACTGCATTGTGTGCTGGTGGCACCTGCAGCTTTGGTTTAGCTGCCCATTATACCTTTCAGGTAGTGAGCCTTTGGGTTCTGTGCATTTACAATGCTGTGCTGAGGCAAACTGGGTAGAATATGGGTCTTGGTCAGAGTTGTGAGAGTTGTGCATTGTTTGACTTCAAATGTCTTGTTTACGTCAGGGGTTGTATGTTATGTTATGTTATGTTATAATACACTTATAACGCGCACAGATACTCAAGAGTGTCCCGGCGCGGGAAGTGATGGGGTAAAATATGAAAAATGGCGTGCAATGGGTTAAATTATGAAAATAGGGCGTGCAATGTGGTAAAATCTGAAAATAGGGCGTGCAATGGGGTAAAATATGAAAATAGGGCGTGCAATGGGCTAAAATATGAAAAATGGGCGTGCAATGGGTTAAATTATGAAAATAGGGCGTGCAATGGGGTAAAATATGAAAATAGGACGTGCAATGGTCTAAAATCAGAAAATAGGGCATGCAATGGGCTAAAATATGAAAAATGGGCGTGCAATGGGCTAAAATATGAAAAATGGGCGTGCAATGGGTAAAATATGAAAATAGGGCATGCAATGGGCTAAAATATGAAAAATGGGCGTGCAATGGGGTAAAACCTGCTTTTCTGTGTGTCAGAAGCAATTAGCTTTGAAGCCACGACCACCTCCAGATCAACAAGCCCTACAACAAGTATGTGGACCACTAACCTGACACAGCAGACGGACCACCAGCAACCCTGAGACAACAACCAGACCGCCATCTCCAAATGGACACCAGGCACGGATGAAGATACCTCCTCCGCTAGGAAAGGCACCCACTCGGGGGCCCACACAGACCCCTGGCCCCCTCACATCTACCACAGAGCCACATCTGCCATCGCACACGAACCACTACGCAACATCAACATCACCATCACCTGTGGGAGAGCCCGACTTAAGTGATTTAAGAATAGCCAGTGAATCTGACATAGCAATGGGAGAAAAATTTGTCAGAGCGGGAGCTGCCGGGGTAGGGACTGTAATGTATGGGGAATGGGAAACTACCTGCTCAAAGGATCCCATCCCTAGGCTATCTTGGATGGTCTGTATTTTCTCATAAAAGAAACATGACAGCTCCTCACACCATTGTGACGAAGCCGGCAGAGCAGTATGTTCGGCGCATGGTGATAGAAAGCTCTGGACAATGGAAAAGATTTCCTTGCAATTGTTGTTAGATTTAGCAATGCGCTCCCCATAAAAGCAGCTTTTCGCCTCCCCAATAGCTGCATAATAGTCTCTCTGAGCCTTTCGAAGGGTGATTTTGGCCAGGGGACAATACTCCAGTCTCCAGCAGCGTTCAAGTTTTTACAACCCTGCTTGAGCTCTCTAAGTTTAACCAAGTACCAGGGTTTTGAGGGAGCATTTCTCGCTCGCCTATTAGAGAGGGGTATGGATACGGAATTAATACCTTGGGAGATCCAATTAACAAAACCATCTAATGCTCCTTCAAGATTAGGGGTGACAGTCGGCCGAGAAGCTAGTAGAGCCCTAGAAAAAGCAGGGATATCTATCTTCCGTGATGGTCTGCCTTGGACCGTGGCTGTAGGGGGACGGGGCTTCGTAATAGTCCAAGAAAACTGGATCAGGTAATGATCTGACCAAGAGACCTGGAGAGGGTCCCTCATGGACAGAGGAAAGTTGGAGCAAACCAATGTACACGAGGATGTGTCAGAGTGTGACTTTCTTGTTTAAGGATGTTGTCCACACTCAGCCACCTCAGTGAGGTGGCCTGAACCATGTCAATAGGTTGGGCCTGCAGGCATGCTATTCATCATGCACTGTCACTTGCCTTGTCAATGTGGCTCACGGACACGCAGCATTGCAGGGTACTGCACATGTGAATGTGTTTTGTGCAAGTATGGTTATGTGTGAGTAGGGCACCCTTTAGGCACATTAGCAATGTGAGCTTACTTGCTGTTTCAACATGTGCTGCACTATGTAGTACACATGGACATCCATTTTGCCTTGTCTATTGTGATTTGTCTGGTGTGCATGTCGTCCTTCATGTTTTTTTGTTGCATGCATTGCTGAGTGCCCTCCGTTTGGCTGACCCGTTGTGAGTATGGTTCGGTGTGAGTTTCGATTGTTGTTGCGGTCTGAACAGACAGGGGCATGTTACCAAGGAAGTGGCAGGGAGAGGCGTTGGCCATCTTGTCTTCACGGCTCTCCCCTCCACTTTGTTAACGCCAGGCTCATACATGTTATTAAGGATATGGTGCAGCCTGGCGTTTCCCCCTGCAATGGAAGTAAATTACACTGCTTAGCGCCAGCGCAGGCTCCCTTGCACCATAGTGCAAGGGTGTCTGCGAGCAGGGAGGTTTGTTCATGCGTAGGAAGTAGTTGCTTACTGCACATAGACAAAGCTAAGACGGCATTTTCTAGCTTTCATGTGTGCTGCTTCGTGCAGCACACATGGAAGTTACAAAATGACATTTAGAAGTACAGTTTGCTCATGTACAGGAAGGGGCACCTTCCTGTACATGAACATACCATGGAATTTGGCTTTTCACATGTGGGCTGCACAAGGCAGCACACATGATACAAGCAAAAACAAGGGGATTTAATGCATTTCTCCTAGTTTTGCAACCTTAGGCCCAGGATTTCTCTGGTGTTCAGATCAGCACTGCCACCTCTTCTCGCCTAACTTGCTAATGGATGGCAGCGTCGACTTCAATGGGTGTTGTTGTGGGACGCCCACCACAACATCCACTGCACGCCCCCTTTCACACAAAGTTTAGCGTGAAAGGCGCCCTATTCTCAAGGCAGCGTAAAGCAACTTAACGTGGCTTTAAGCCACATTGAGTGACTTGATGCTGCCTTGATAATGGTGCGCTGACCCTATCGCCACCACAACATCAAAAATGAGTGACGTTGTGGTGGCGATAGGGGCTTGGTAATATGCCCCATAGTGTCAACACCCATTACCCTCAAGGTTGACCCCACGTGTGGGGTGTAAGTGGTCAGTTTTCTGATGTATGTGCATTTCATGATGCCTATTTATGGTGCTGAGGCCTGGTCAACGCCACCCTCACAAGGGATGCAAATGTGCGGGTGATGTGTGTTTGTGTATGTGCCACGCAGCTGCTGCCATGGATGATACCTGCTGTCCTGGTTCTGTTATTCAATGCCTGGCTTGGCATGTGGGTGATGACTACCTGACTGCATATTTGTTCACTGACACAGTTGACTTACCAAACCGTTAATTTGAATTGCACATCATGGTGTGATGGGCAACTCACATCAGGACTGATGTGGAATGCTGTATTCTGTGTGGCAGATGTGTACACTTGGGGGGGTAGGAGTGCAATTTTACATAGGGGTTGAGGGTGGCATTTGGCCGGTTGACATGATTTGTTTCAATTTAGCTATCCTTGCTAGTTGTCATACTTTGGCAGTGAGACAGCTTTCCAGGCACATTGTGGTTCAGCGAGTATGTCACACAGACAAGGCATGCAGTACATATTGGTGTGGTACATTCCTGTTCTGCATTGTTCACGTACTCTGTGATTGTTGGCACGTCACCCTGCTCATTTTTATTCCATCGCCCTTTGAGTGAAGTGTGCTGTTTGTGTGTATTTTTGTAGGTGCAACCTTTATCCAGCAGCCTACATTGTCAATTTGTTGTGACATTGCATGTGTGTGTGGTATGCAGACTCACTAGATGTTTCCCCACTTGGTGTACAGCAGACTGCATCTCATGAACAGGCAAGGGGGCACATTGCATGGTGATGCAGGTGATGTCAGATTTTCCCCCTTGCCACATCACCATGCACATACAAATTGCCTGCACATGGACACGTCTCCCTCTGAGGCCAAAATGCGGATGCACTGTGCATGTGACTGGTCATGTGCACGATAAGGCATGCCACCACCAATGTCAGCACACCTGCAGCATTTTTTTTTTTTTTCTTGTCCTCATTAGCCTCTTTAATGGAAAGAAAAAACAATGTCGTTCTTCCATTTGCACATGTTAATGGGCAATCGGGACCTGGAACTCATGTGCTGTTTAAACAGGTCGGGTAAGAAAAGCAAGGGAAAACAAACAGAGACCATAATTCTGTATGACCCTCGGGCATGGTCTCCGTGTACCCTATCTTCTTTTTTTGTCTGTCTCAACCCTCTCACTATCCAACCGGGAGACTAGGCAACAAGAGCCGACACCCAAAACCTGCTGAGGCTGAGAAGGCTTAATCATAGGACCATTGAACCACTTCTGTTAGTATTTAAAACATCACACCATTCGAAAAACGGGAACCAAAAGCTGACATTTCTGGAGCTTTTCCTATCCAAAGTGGCTATATATTTAATAGAACACAACCAGTTATCAAGAGTAGGGGGGAGAGTGGCCACCCACAGCTTACATATCTCCCTCCGTGCCAATAATACAACATAAAAGATAAACCTTGCCTGATTTTTAGTAGTTATAACTTCTGGTTCCATCAACCCGAAGATAATCAGCATAACGCTTACCTTAACGTTGAGCTCCAACATTTCAGACAGTGCCCTACACACTTCACTCCAGAAGAATTGCAATTCCGGGCATTTAACAAACATGTGGACGTCGTCCACTCTCATATTACCACACTTTGGACAGGGGACATCACCTCCTCTACCAAACTTTGACAGTTTCAGAGGAGACCAGTACGCTCTGTGAATAGAAAAAAGATGATTTCTCCTCAGGTTTGCAGGCTTTACTATTTTAAAAAGCATAGACATTCATACTTGCCAGTTATTTTCCAGCGATGGTTCCGGCAAGTATTTTCCCCATAACTCTGCAGGCAGCGTAAAGTCTCCATCCTCGATTTCAACCATTAACCAGTAGATAGTCGCTAACTCCTTCTTATGGTTTGACTCTTGTTTTAGTCGAGTTTCCAAGTCATTCTGATCACCTATCTTAATTTCTGGATCTTGAAACCTGCTTCGCATTTGAAGATATTTAAATCTAGATAGGTTGAAATTTGCTTGTTGGTTACATTCTTCCCAGGAAATGAGCTTGCCATCTACTGTTAACTGTTCCCAGCGTATGAGGCCCCCCTCCAACAAGGGTTTAGCAAGAGCATCTTTTGTCCACTCCGGAGATCCAGGTCCATCCCAGATGGGGGCCAATGAACTGTAGTATGGAATTTTTAGGATTTTTCTGACCTTATTCCATGTCTCTGCAAGCCCTCTCAGTATCTTTAACCTGACCTTTTTAAAAAAAATTGGGTCTGCATATTTGAAAAGAAAACCCTCATTGCCTCCTGGTTCCAAACTTGACATTGTCAACCACAAGCCTCCTGTCATGGTTCGAGTAGGTATATTAAAAAGGCACTTCCCGTTTTTCAAAAGAAAAGCCCAAGCGTAGAAGAGTAAATCCGGCAGGGCTAAGCCCCCTTTCTCAACCCTCCTCCTCAGCTTTTTCCAAGCTATTCTTGGTCCTTTACTTGCCCAGATAAAAGAACAAAGCTCACTTTGTAGCTTCTTTATCCATTCCTTCTTAAAAGGCAAGGGAATGGAATCAAATAAAAAGGTGAGCTTAGGGAGGATCATCATTTTAACTAAGTTACTCCGACCAAAAAGTGATAGCTGAAGATAAGACCAGGTTTTCAGAAGTTTCATGATCTCTTTCCGGGCTTTATCAAAATTAAGCTTTGTTATTTTATTAATATCATGAGCAATCATAACTCCCAGATATCTAATTTCTTCTTTCCCGGTTATCCCTTCAATATTCCAGGTCATAATTTCAGTTTTATCACCATTGATCTCGTACCCCGACACCTTCCCGAAATCTGTCGTTATAGCCATCAAACGGGGCAATGTTTTCTGTAAATTTGTAGTGTATATCAAAATATCGTCGGCATAGAGCCCCAATTTTTTTTCCCAATCCATAAACTTAAAGGGTAAAATTTCGGGGTCATCTCTAATTTTCCTTGCTAGGGGCTCTATGTAGAGATTGAAGAGCAAGGGCGACAAAGGACATCCCTGCCTTGTCCCTCTGGATATGATCACAGGCTTAGTTAGAGAGCCATTAATTAACACTCTAGCTTCTGGGGCTCGATAGAATCCAGCCAGTGCATTACTAAAATTTGTACCTAGATTCATAGAGGCTACTACTGCTTTCAAATAGACCCAGTTCACTGGATCAAAGGCCTTGGTGGCATCTAAGGCCACCAAAGCCAAAGGAAGGGTATAAGAGGTCGCCAAGTCAATTGTGCCAATTAGTGTGAAGGTCAAATCCTTCAGGAATCTTCCCCGAATAAACCCTTTCTGATCTTCATTTATTAACTCAACCATTAGACCATTCAACCTGTCTGCCAAGATCTTTGCATATAGCTTATAATCACTATTTAATAAGGAAATTGGCCGATAGGAGTCACATTTCTTAGGGCATTTACCGGGCATCAAAATTAAAGAAATTGTAGCTTCCTTCCAAGAGACTGGCAAATCAAACCCATTAACAAAAAAATCGTTAAAAGTTTCACTAATATGGGGGATAAAGTGCATGCCAGAACTTTATAAACCTCTTGGGGAATGCCATCCGGCCCTGGTGCTTTCCCATTCTTGAGCTGACTAATTATCTTTTCTACCTCAGAAATATCTATAGCTCTATTTAAATAATCAGATTTTTCTGGTGTCAGCGAGTTTCCTGCGTCTTGACCTAGCCATATTTTTAAATCATTTTCAGATGGATTGAGCTCTTCACGATAGACTTTACTAAAAAGTTATGGAACGTTTGCTCAACCCCGCTACTCTCACCAATCAGGATCCCCGTTTGTTCGCAAATCACCTCCTCAATTCTATTTCTAGCTTGCTCTTTTTTGGCCTTCCAGGCCAATAGTTTACTGCAGCCTTCGCTATACTCAAAATGAGCCATCTGGCTGGCCTCCCATCTCATCCTTACCCTATCCTGTAATAGATTTGCTAAACTAGACTTAACCAGTGACACTTCCTGTAACCACACCGTCCTAGCCGCCTCTCCTAAGCTTGGATTAATAAGTTTATCCTCTAGAGAGCGAACCTTTTCCTCCAGCATCGCCAGCTCCTTGTAGTAACTTCTTCTCTTCTCCGCAGCCAAGGTCCCAAGTCTGCCCCTTAGAAAAGCCTTATAGGCATCCCACGTCACTCCAGGGAGAGTGGACCCCCAATTATACTCAAAAAATTCTTCTGTCTCTTTTCTGAGTAACTGAATAACTCCCTCATCCTGCAATATCGTGCGATCAAGAGTCCATCTGGATTGGATGCCCACCTTCCTGATCTTCAATATAAGCATCACTGCCGAATGGTCGGACAGATGAACTCCTACATGGTCAATCTGCTGCACGTCATCTTTTAACTTGCAGTCTATGAGGAAGTAATCTATTCTGGACTGATGTTTATACTTCTTGTTGTAGCATGTAAATCCTTTTTGTAACCCAGCTTTTTGCCGCCATATATCCTGCAGACCTAGTTGTTCAATCATTTGTTTTATTAATCCAAGCATTTTAGGATTTACCTGTGCTCTACTGTTTGAAGACTTATCTAGAGCAGGATTTAACACTACATTAAAATCCCCGGCCAGAATAATTGGATCTGAAGAGTTTAGAAGTTCGGCCATCAATTCACCTAAAGGTTGCACTTCATCATAATTAGGTCCATAGTAGCCGGCCACCGTATAGGAATGAGCTAAAAATTTTACTTTGGCAACTATCCATCTTCCAGCTTTATCAGATACAAAGGAGTCTAGATTTACTTGAAGCCCTCGTTTGATTAGAATTGCTACCCCTTTTGTCACTGCTGATTGCGCTGTACATGCCATATGGGCAATCCATTTTGCTGAGCTGAACAAATCTGTTGCTTCTTTTTCCGTTAGGTGTGTCTCTTGGACAATTATGATTTGAGCTGGGCAATCTTTAAGATACTGGAGTATTTTCGCCCTCCTTCCCCTAACCCTAAGACCGTTTAAATTCCAAGATACAATTTTGATAATAGCATTCTTCCTCTCACCCATCGTCGGTACTCACCCAGTGAATAATCTGCTTCTGAGACATTAAAAGAGGCTTCAGAGGAACTATTTTTTTCTTTTTTCCCTACTGCTCCCCACCCAGTGCACCCTATATACCCCCCCTCCCATGGAAAAACCCTCCCCAATTCTACAAGGCCAAAAGGCCATGTGGGTTCCCCCTCGGAGCGAACAATTTTCTAAAAAAAAAATCACCAACTGAGTGCACCTATCTTAAACATGGTTATATAATTCATTTTATCTATTTATATTTTTTCCTATTAATATTTTAATTATTGTTATTTCTTCTTAAGAATTTTACACTGTTCCTTTATTCTTTATTTCCTTCCCTCTCCTTTTCCCTGCTCAAACAATCAAGTACGGCAGGGTGGAGATTACAGACCATGTGCTTGAAGGTCATTTATGAATTCATCCACCTTTTCACAGGAGTGAAAAATATGCATTTTATTGTCAAGCATAACTCTCAAAAAGGCAGGAAATCGAAGCTGGACTACTGCTCCCAATCTTTTAAGTGGATCCATCCTCTTTCCTAACTCCCATTGCCTATTTGCGGTGGTGGTTGAAATATCTGATCTGAAATCATATTTGACCCCATCAACCTCTATCTTTTTCAGACTGAGAGCTTTTGATAGTATCTTTTCTTTTAAGGAGAAAGTTAGAAAATTAATCAAAATCTTTCTGGGCTTTGTCCTGTTAATATTTAGCCTGTACGGATCCCTATATACACGTTGAATATCTTTCCCTATTTCCTCTTCAGATTCTTCAACCTGTAGCTCTTTTTTTATTAACCGCACTACAAAGGTTTTTATATCATCTCCTTCCTTCCCTTCTAGCACCTTCAAGATTTTTATATTATTCCTTCTCTGAAAATGTTCCAGTCTCACAACTATGTCAAGACATTCTCTTTCTGCAGATTTCAATTTTGTTATCTCGACAGAGTTTGTAACTACCTTCTCTCTAAGCTCTTTCACTTCGGTCTCCAGCATAGTTGTTCTGTTACAGAGGTCATCCATCTTTTTCTCTAGAGTATCGCAGGCCTGCCTTATTTCCTTCTGATTCCCTTCTGAGGTTTCAAACCTAGTTTTAATCTCCACCGACAGAGCCTTTAACAGCACGCCCAAAGTAGGATCCTCACTCCCTGGTTGCACTGGACTTTGCCTCATGATTGCTGGCAATGGCATTAGCTTCTCCTGTGTCCCCTCAACCAGAAGCTGGTTGCTCGTACATTCCTCGGTGGCTGGCGTAGCAAGCACTTGGTATCTATTTGGGGATGCATCTTTATTCCAGTTTACAGCATCCTCTGGGCCTAATTCTAAAGAAGTTTTAGCCTGAACTATACTCAACTCCTTCCCTGTAGTAGTAACTACCTCCATCCTACTATCCGCCAATGTTATTATTTGGGGCAAAACTTTAAAATATGTTTTTAACGAGGGAGTCACTTTTGTCTTCTGACCTACTATTCGCTTCCGTGCCGTTTTTTTTTCCGCACTAGCTTTATTTGTCTTATTCCCTGCTAACTCATCATCCTCCTCCACTTCAAAGCCTTGTAAACTTATAGCAGAACTTATGGCAGAGCTTGTTACACCCCTTTGCCTTTCTCCCGTACCTTGCCTTAACTTCCTTAGAGCATAGCGTGGGGGCAGCTCTTCTTGTACTGTTGTCTTATTGCCCCGATTAAATTTTATTTTAATATATTGCTCCTTACCGCTAGATGAATTCAGGCTTAACAGTGGCTCCTGCTCCTGGGAAAGCAGACAACTTTGAATCTCTACCAATTCCAATTCCTCCCGACTCGCGTCCAGCTGTATTCCCCCGCCGTGGCCTCTCTCAGACGCACACCCAAGCCCGCTACTGCCACGTCCACCTTTCCCCCGGAAGGAGATCCTGGCCGCTGCGCCTCTTCCCCTGCGTAGCTCCAGGGCCGCCCTTCTCCACGGCCGCTCCGTAGTCACCTTAGTCACCTCTGCTGCCGCCACACACGAAAATCTCGCCAACTCGACCGCCACCACTCTACTCGACTGTGCCACTCCTGCACCGCACGTAAGTTTTAATTTTAAACTGTAGGGAAAATCATTCCAGCTTTAGGATTCCTCACACAAATTCATTCAGATGGTGATCAATTATTTCCACGCCGCTCCGAGGGTGCTCCCGCGACCGGCTACGCGCTGGCCGCCATGTTCTTCCTCCTGA